>CM028678.1:46933893-48229918 GCA_016760335.1 Gastrodia elata | reverse complement strand
GTTTGATTCCTCCTTGGAGAGGGGCTATGGATGAGTTTAATAACTTTATCTTTGATTGTGGTCTTATGGATGCAGGTTTCAGTGGTCCCAAATTTACTTGGACAAATGGAAAAGTTTGGGAGATGTTGGATACAATTCTAATTTCTAATAATTGGTTAGACTTCTTTTCTTGCTCCAAAACTTCTCATTTGCCTAAGGGGACTTCTGATCATGCTCCTCTTATATGTTAAATTAGTAAGTTGAATATTATTAAGTCTAATCACTTTAAATTCCAAAATATGTGGCCTCTCCATAAAAGTTTTCATGCTTTAGTGGCTAATTGTTGGAATACCATTGTTGATGGAAATAACTTAATTAAATTTTGGAAAAAATTAAAAATTATTAAAAGAACCTTATCTTGTTAGAATAGATATGTTTTTGGTAACATTCATGGTAAAATTGACCTTCTTGAAAAGGAGGTTAATGAGGCTGAAGAAATATTTCAAAATTCTAATGAGGAGTATGATAGAACTCTTTGGAAAAAGCTCAATACTGATCTTTGTCAAGCTTATGAGATGGAGAATAAATTTTGGCAACAAAAAATTGGTCTAAAGAGACTTATCTTTGGGGAAAGGAATACCAAATTTTTTCATAAGATTATTAATAGTAAGAGAAGAAATGCCTGGATTAGTAAAATAAAAAAAGAGGAGGTTTGGTTAGACAACCAAGATGATATCAAGCGTTCTGCTGCTGAATTTTTCAAAACCAATTTTGATTTTAGTAATTGTAATATAAATATGTTCAATGAAAACCTTTTTTCTAGAGTTATTACTGATAATGAGAATGAATTGCTTATCTCTATTCCTAGCATGGATGAAATCAAAATTGCTGTTTTTGAAATGGATGATGATAAAGCTCCCGGTGTTGATGGTTTTACCGCTTCTTTTTATAAAAATTGCTGGTCCATTATTAAAGTTGACTTATGTAATGCCATAGCTGATTTTTTTAAAGGTTTTTATTTGCCTAGGTATTTCACTTCTACGGCTATTGTTCTTATCCCTAAAAGCAACACTCCTAGTCGTTGGAGTGAATTCAGACCTATTAGTTTATGCAATGTCTTCAACAAGATTGTTTCAAGAATTCTGGTTAATCGTCTTGTTGATATCCTCCCTAGAATTATTAGCCCCAATCAAAGTGGTTTTATTAAATGTAGATTTATCACTGATAATGTTTTGTTGGCCCAAGAATTATTGCATGACATTAATAAGAAAGTTAAGGGAGGTAATTTAATTGCTAAATTGGACATTTCCAAAGCCTATGATTTCATCCATTGGGGTTTTATTCTTAAAGTTTTAAACTGTTTAGGTTTTTGCAATAAATTTGTGGATATTATTTATCGAAGTATTAGCAATTGCTGGTTCTCTGTTATTGTTAATGGGGAGAGCACTGATTATTTTAAGTCCCACAAAGGCATTAAACAAGGAGATCCTTTATCTCCTATTATTTTTATTATTACTGCTGAATATTTTTCTAGAAGCATAAATGCTCTATTTAACAATTATTCTTCTATGCATTTTAGAAATAAAACTGATATGAGTATTACTCATCTTGCTTTTGCTGATGATTTTTTAATTTTCACCACTGCTAATAAATTTGGTTTGAGTAAGCTCATCAATCTTCTGAACCATTTCAAGGATGTTTCTGGCCTTTGCATTAATACTTCTAAATGTAGTTTAATTGGTTCAAAAAATATCTCGGTAGCCAGGTATAATAGTATCTCTAACTTTACGGGTTTTTCTAAACAAAGCATGCCTCTCAATTATTTAGGTGTTCCTATTTTTAAAGGTATTAATAAAATTGCTTATTATGATCCTATTCTTAATCGGCTAAGAAACAAGATTGCTGGATGGAAAAATAAAATTTTATCTCCTGGAAGTAGAATAACACTTTTAAAAAGTGTTCTTTCTTCTATGCCTATCTATATCTTACAAATTATTAACCCCCCCCCCCCAAAACTATTTTAAAAAGTATCGAATCTCTTTTTAACAGGTTTTTATGGGGAACAAATGAAAAGATCAAGAAGATTCATTGGTTTAAATGGAAAGAGGTTTGTTTTCCTTTTGAGGAGGGTGGCCTTGATTTTAAGAGTCTTTCTGATATCATCAAAATTTCTAATGCAAAACTTTGGTGGCTCTTTAGAGAGCAAAAGAGTTTATGGGCTGCCTTTATGAAAAGAAAATACTGTCATAACGTTCATCCTTCTAATATTACTTTGAAAATGGCTGATTCAAGACTATGGAAAAATATGCTTTTAGTTAGACAATTTGTTGAAGAGCATATTGGTTGGGGTATTGGTAAAGGAAATATTTCTTTTTGGTATGATATTTGGTTTGGGGATAAACCTCTTTCCTTTAAATTTCCTGAATCTAATTTTTCTTCAGCTATTGTCAAGGATTTTTTAATCTCTAATAAATGGGACGAAACTAAATTAAGTTCAGTTTTGCCTTGTGAAAGTGTAGCTGAAATGTTGCCTTAAAAGTTGATATTAATGAGTTGGATATTATGTTTTGGAAAGGATCTCCTACTTCTTCCTTTAACTTTAAACATGTTTGGCATATTATTAGAAAGAAAAAAATGAATTTTTTATTTGGAAAGATTTTATGGCATAAATGCTTAAAACCTTCTATTTCTTTCTTTGGTTGGAGATTATGCAAAAATATTCTTTCCAATGATTTTAATCTCAGAAAGAAAGGTTTTCAATTTGTTTCTATTTGCAATCTTTGTAACATGCATGAGGAAGATATTAATCATTTGTTTCTATCCTGCCCTTGAATTTATTTTTAATGATTTCCCTGCCAGTTTTCACTCGATCTCTATTTGGAATTTTCTTTCTCAATGGCGATTGTTGGGGCCTAAAACTAAAAGTGGCCATTGTAGTTTTTTTATACCAATTCTTTGCTGTTGGTTTATTTGGACTGAAAGGAATAATGCTAAGTACAGAAGTATGACTTTTAATGGGAAAAAAATCATTTGCTTGCTTTCAAATTATATTACTATGGCTATCAAATCCAATATTATAAAGTATGATGACTTTAAAGGTGTCAAAGTTGGGAGACATATTTTTGATATTCCTAAACGCTATAAGGATCCTTCTTCTATGTTTGTCTTTTGGCGAAAACCTCCTGACGGTATTTTAAAGCTAAATGTGGATGGTAGTTTTGAGAGAAATTCTGTTAATGCGGGTGGTGGTGGCATCATTAGAGATTCTAAAGGCAATTTGATTTCTGCTTTTCATGTTAATTTGAATGCTAGTAATTCTTTAATTGCTGAAACTAAAGCTTTAATTTCTGGTATTCAACATTGTATAAATTTTGGCTATGTTAACATTTGGATTGAGATTGATTGCCTTATTCTTGTGAATTTATTAAAAACTAGATCCAAAGGTGATTGGGATTTATTCTATTTTCTTAATGATATTCTGTTGCTCTTAAAATCTTTTAATTATTGCCTTATTTCTCACATTTGGAGAGAAGGAAATAAGTGTGCTGATTGGCTGGCTAATAAAGGTAGATTTATTGAAGGTATGCATACTTTTACTGAATTTGGCACTATGAAAGAGCTAAGGGCCTTATGCTTTAATGATAAACTTAATCTTCCTTACTTTTATTAATTTAATTTGTTGGCTGCTTTTCCTAAATCCTAAATCCTAAACCCTTTATGTTTTGGTGGATTTTTATTAGCTGCTATCGGTGGCCTTTGTCTTCTTTATTCTTGCGTTTACTGGATAAGCCCAGGTTTTCGAAGCTCACTGCTATTGGATTCTCTGGTCTTATTTTTTTCTGTCTGTTGCTTATCCAGTCTGCCTGGTACCTGTTGAGTCTGCCGTTCCTCTTAATTTTTCATGTGGTTGCTGCTGGCTTCTTTCTTCTTCTGGCTTCTTTTTTCGGCTTATGTTTGGCTGAACTTTTTTCTCCTTTGATCTTAGTTCTGCCTGTGTATTGTATTTGGGCTGCTCTTATGGATTCCAGAATTTTTGTCTTTATGCTAATCTTTTATTTTACAGCGATGAGATTTGGTTTTAGACTGATTATAATGAATCGGTATAATGCTTTTAAGATTAGAAGAAGGTTTCAAAGGCTGCTTAGGCGTGGTAATTTCATGATGTATTGTAGGAGGAGGTTCTTTAGGCGGCTTCGCAGGGCTCGCAGATTGCTTAACTTAGGGATTATGTATACTCATCGGGCTCAGCTGATGCGCAAAGAGTATAATTTGATGGTTCACGGGGTGCCGGGTACTATGCTGCCGATTCCTGCACCTCTTGACTAGTCTCTTTGCTTTGTCCTTGTACTTTTCTATTTTGTAGGTGTTCGGGACTCCTTTTGGTTTAAAATGTTTTATTTTACTTTTTTTGTATGTATCATTCCTTTTAGGTTATACCCTGGGAATATTTTTGATTTTTTGATTGGAGAATCCTTTTAGGTTATACCCTGGGATTCTCCTTTTGAATGACTTTTTGGTATTTTTGTAAACCAGTCATTCAATTTTTGTATCTTTTGATTATATTAATAAAAACTCCTATTTCCTTAAAAAAAAAAAAAAAACCCTGAACCCTAAACCCTACAACCCTACAACCCTAAACCCTACAACCCTCAACCCTAAACCCTAAACCCTACAACCCTCAACCCTAAACCCTACAACCCTAAACCCTATCTTCTTCTTTAGAAGCTTCTTTTTCTATTTTTGTGGCTGTAGGCGAAATTTAGGGTTTTGTTTGCTGTCTAATTTTTTTCTTTTTTCTTGCTGTTTTCTTTTCTTTTCTGATAATGCTTGGGCATCATGACAAATAATATGAATCCTTTGAGCCCTCTGAGGGTCCCCCCATTCCCTCTCCCACGATTTCTAATCTACCAGATTTGCATAGTAGACCCACAAATGCTCTTCCTAGCAGACCACGATCCTTTATGGAAGCTTTGAATGGAAATGCCTTAAATCCTAATGCTATTCTGAAACCGATCACATCTCACAGAGGTCGTCCGACTCTTTGGTTATCGGAGGAAGAAATTATGGTACTATCTAAACCTTTTGATTATGCTTTAATAGGTAAGTTCCCTTTGGGAAAACCTTTAATGGCAGATGTTTGAAATTTTTTTAATGATTTAGGTCTTATTGGAAGCTTTACTGTGGGTCTAATGGATTTTAGGCATATCTTGATTAAATTTTCACATGAAGATGATTATGCTAGAGTTTTTTCTAGAGGTATTTACTTTGTTAAAGGCTTTACGTTGAAAATGCTAAAATGGACACCATTTTTTGACCCGAAAACTGAACCTTCTATTGTGCCTGTTTGGATTAATTTTCCTAACATACGTTCTCAATTTATCAATCATTCTATTTTATATTCTTTGGCCTCTTATTATGGGAAACCTATTAAGATTGATACTGCTATGGCTAATTTGTCTAGGCCTTCTATAGCGAGGGTCCTAATTGAATTAGACATAATTAAGACTTATGAAAAAAACATTTGGATTGGTAATGATGAAAGGGGTTATTTGCAAGAAGTGGTATTTGAAAATATGCCTAAATTTTGTACTCATTGCCAATTCATTAGTCATCATGTGGATAAATGCTTTAAAGGCCATCTGGAATTGAAGGTTGCCTTTGAAGCTGAAAAAGAACAGAGGCGATTAAGATAGTCCCAAAGGTTTAATCCTAATTTTAATGTTGTTCCTGAAAGTGTCCCTAACAACTTGGTTCCAAATATTCAAGAAAACTTAGAAAATCATGATCCTATTGACAATGGGAATATTAATGTGATTGAGGAAAATATTTCTTCAAACAATAATGCTTCTAGAGATAATATAAATGATGATCATGATAACCAAGATCAGGCCTTAAATAATCCATCAATTCTTTGAGGGATAATAATAATGCTTGTTTATTTCAAAATAGCTTATTGTGTTTAGAAAATAGAACCTGTGCTAATTTTTCTAATTATATTGGTGTAGAAGGTGATGGTGGGTCTCATCATGAAAATGATTTCATTCAAGAGGCTTCTAAGGATTTTGAGGAGGATGTTTTTCTTAACAACAACTCTAATTTTTTAAGAAGAAAATCTTTTGATAGTTTACAAAACTGTGATTTGGATGAGTTCACATTAGTAAACTATAAAAAAAAGGGTAAACAATCTAAGAAACATCAAGGGAGAATAACCCGATCAAAAGCTCAGCATCTTAGGTCTTCGTCTCAATGATTAAAATTCTTATTTTGAATATAAGAGGGATTGCAAATCCCATAGCTTGCAATAGGTTGCATAGACTTGTCATTAATAAAAAAATTAATATTCTTATTATTTTGGAACCTTTTATTGATTCCAATAATGGTTTTTTTTATATGAGAAGGCTGGGTTTCCAAAACTTCTTTTACAATTGCTCTAGAAAAATTTGGTGCTTTTTGAAAGACGGCATTTCTTGTGATATTATTAATGATGATCCTCAAAGTATTACCTTAAATATTAAGTATCAATATTTCAATGCTTTATGTTCTTTTGTTTATGCTAGCTGCTCTAAAATTGAAAGAAGACTGCTTTGGAATAATTTGTTTTCTATCTCTCAAAATAATTGTATTCCTTGGCTGGTTGGTGAGGATTTTAATGTAGTTAGCAATATTTCTGAAAAAAAAGGTTTGATTCCTCCTAGGATAGGGGCTATGGATGAGTTTAATAACTTTATCTTTGATTGTGGTCTTATGGATGCAAGTTTTAGTGGTCTCAAATTTACTTGGACAAATGGCAAAGTTTGGGAGAGATTGGATAGAATTCTAATTTTTAATAATTGGTTAGATTTCTTTTCTTGCTCCATAACTTCTCATTTGCCTAAGGGGACTTCTGATCATGCTCCTCTTATGTGTGAAATTAGCAAGTTGAATATCATTAAATCTAATCATTTTAAATTTCAAAATATGTGGCCTCTTCACAAAAGTTTTTATACTTTAGTGGCTAATTATTGGAATACTATTGTTGAAGGTAATAACTTAATTAAATTTTGGAAAAAATTGAAAATCATTAAAAGTACCTTATCTTGTTGGAATAATGATGTTTTTGGTAACATTCATGAAAAGATTGACCTCCTTGAAAAAGATGTCAATGAGGCTGAAGAAAAATTTCAAAATTCCAATGATGAGCTTGATAGAACCCTTTGGAAAAAGCTCAATGCTGATCTTTGTTAAGCTTATGAGATGGAGAATAAATTTTGGCAACAGAAAACTGGTTTAAAGAGACTCATCTTTGGGGAAAGGAATACCAAATTTTTTCATAAGATTATTAATCATAAGAGAAGGAATAGCTGGATCAATAAAATTAAAAAAGAGGATGTTTGGTTAGTTAATCAAGATGAAATTAAATGTTTAGCTGCTGATTTTTTCAGATCCAGTTTTGCTCTTAGTACTTGTAACATCAATTTGTTTGATGAAAACTTCTTTTCTAAAGTTATTTCTGATTTTGAAAATGAAATGCTTATCTCTATCCCTATCATGGATGAAATTAAAGCTGCTGTTTTCGAAATGGATGAGGATAAAGCTCTTAGTGTTGACGGCTTTACTGCTTCTTTTTATAAAAATTGCTGGCCTATTATTAAAGTTGATTTATGTAATGCAATAGCTGATTTTTTCAAAGGTTTTATCTGCCTAGGTACTTCACTTCTACGGCTATTGTTCTTATTCCTAAGAGCAATACTCCTAGTCGGTGGAGTGAATTCAGACCTATTAGCTTATGCAATGTCTTCAACAAAATTATTTCAAGAATTATAGTTAATCGTCTTGCTGGTATTCTTCCTAAGATTATTAGCCCTAACCAAAGTGGTTTTATTAAAAGTAGATTTATCACTGATAATATTTTGTTGGCCCAGAAATTATTGCAAGACATTAATATGAAAGGTAAGGGAGGTAATTTAATTACTAAATTGGATATCTCCAAAGCCTATGATTCGATACATTGGGGCTTTATTCTTAAAGTTTTAAATTGTTTAGGTTTTTGCAATAAATTTGTGGATATTATTTATCGGAGTATTAGCAATTGTTGGTTTTCGATTATTGTTAATGGGGAAAGCACTGATTTTTTTAAGTTCCATAAAGGCATTAGATAAGGAGATCCTTTATCTCCTATTATTTTTATTATTGCTGCTGATTATTTCTCTAGAAGCATAAATGCTCTTTTTAATAATTATTCCTCTATGCATTTTAGAAATAAAACTAATATGAGTATAACCCATATTGTTTTTGCTGATGATTTTTTAAGTTTCACTAATGCTAATAAATTTGGTTTGAATAAGCTAACTAATTTGCTAAAACATTTTAAGGATGTGTCCGGTCTTTGCATTAACACTTCCAAATGTAGTTTAATTGGTTCCAAAAATATTTCAGAAGCCAAAATTAATAGTATATCTAATTTTACTGGTTTTTCTAAGCAATGCATGCCTCTCAATTATTTAGGTGTTCCTATTTTCAAAGGTGCTAATAAAATTGTTTACTATGATTCTATTCTTGATCGGCTAAGAAATAAAATTGCTGGTTGGAAAAATAAAATTTTATCTTCTGGAAGTAGAATAACACTCCTTAAAAGTGTTCTTTCTTCTATGCATATCTATATTTTACAAATTCTTAATCCCCCCAAAACTATTTTAAAAAGAATGGAATCTCTTTTTAACAAGTTTTTATGGGGAACAAATGAAAAGAATAAGAATATTCATTGGGTTAAATGGAAAGAGGTTTATTTTCCTTATGAGGAGGGGGGCCTTAGTTTTAAGAGTCTTACTGATATTATAAAAATTTCTAATGCAAAACTTTGGTGGCTCTTTAGAGAGCAAAAGAGTTTATGGGCTGCCTTTATGAAAAGGAAATATTGTCATAATGTTCATCCTTCTAATATTACTTGGAAAATTTCTGTTTCTGGACTTTGGAAAAACATGCTTTTAGCTAGACAAATTATTGAAGAGCATATTGGTTGGGGTATTGGTAAAGGAAATATCTCCTTTTGGTTTGATGTTTGGTTTGGGGATAAACCTCTTTTCTTTATTTTTCTTGAATCTAATTTTTCTTCAGCTACTGTCAAAGATTTTTTAATTGCTAATAAATGGGATAAAACTAAATTAAGTTTAATTTTACCTTGTGAAAGTGTAGCTGAAATGTTGCCTTAAAAGTTAATATTAATGATCCCGATATTATGTTCTGGAAAGGTTCCTCTACTCCTGTTTTTAACTTTAAAAATGTTTGGCATATTATTAGAAAGGAAAAAAGAAACTTTTTATTTGGGAATATTTTATGGCACAAATGTTTTAAACCTTCTATTTCTTTCTTTGGTTGGAGATTATGCAAAAATATTCTCTCAAATGATTTCAATCTCAAAATGAAAGGTTTTCAATTTGCTTCTATTTACAATCTTTGCAACATGCATGAGGAAGATATCAATCATTTGTTTTTATCTTGCCCCAATGTTCAAATTATTTGGAAATTCACTGAAATTTTTTTAATGATTTTCCTGCTAATTTCCATTCGATTTCTATTTGGAATTTCCTTTCTCAATGGAGGCTGAGGGGTCCTAAAATCAAAAATGTCCATTACAGCTTCTTTATCCCAATTCTTTGCTGTTGGTTTATTTGGACGGAAAGAAATAATGCTAAGTACAGAGGTATGAATTTTAATGGAAATAAGGTACTTTGCTTGCTTTCAAATTATATTACTATGGCCGTCAAAGCCAATATTATAAAGTATACTGACTTTAAGGATGTCAAATTTGGGAGATATTTATTTGGTATTCCTAAACGTTGTAAGAATCCTTCTTCTAAGTCTGTCTTTTGGTGAAAACCTCCTGACGGTATTCTAAAATTAAATGTGGATGGTAGTTTTGTTAAAAATTCAGTTAATGCCGGTGGGGGTGCCATTATTAGAGATTCTAAAGGCAATTTGATATCTGCTTTTCATGTCAATTTTATTGCTTCTAATTCTTTAATTGTTGAAACTAAAGCTTTAATTTTTGGCATTCAGCATTGCATAAATTCTGGTTTAGTTAACATTTGGATTGAAATAGATTGTCTTATTCTTTTGAAGTTGTTAACAACTAGATCCAAAGGTGGCTGGGATTTATTCTATCTTCTTAATGATATTCTTTTGCTTTTAAACTCTTTTAATTATTGCATTATTTCTTACACTTGGAGAGAAGGAAATTCGTGTGCTGATTGGCTGGCTAATAAAGGTAGACTTATGGAAGGTATGCATACTTTTACTGATTTTGGCACTTTTAAAGAGCTAAGGGCTTTGTGCTTTAACGATAAGCTTAATCTTCCTTATTTTAGATAAGTCTTTTTCAGTTGGTTGCTTCTCCTTTTTCCTAAACCCTAAACCCTTTATCTTTTGGTAGATTTTTTTCTGCTATCGTTGGCTTATATTTTCTTTATTTTTGAGCTATCTGGATGAGTCCAGGTTTTGGGGGCTTACTGCTTTAGGGTTCTCTGGACCTGTTTATTTCTGACTGTTGCGTCTCAGGTCTGTCTGGTTCCCAATTTGCCTGGCTAGTGTCTTCATGTATTCTGTGGACGCTGTTGTCTTCTTTTTTCTCCTACTGGTTTCTTCCTTCTACTTATGTCTGGCTAATCTTTATCCCTTGCTGTTATCTGTGCTGTTTATGCAGTTTTTGTTGGCTGCTCTTATGGTTTCAATTTTCCTTGCCTTTATGCTGTTCATTTATTTTTCAACGATGAGATTTGGTTTTGGAATGATTGTGATGGAAAGGTATAAAGCTTTTAAGATTAGAAGAAGGTTCCAAAGGCTGCTTAGGCGTGGTAATTTCATTATGTATTGTAGGAGGAGGTTCTTTAGGCGGCTTCGCAGGGCTTGCAGATTGATTAACTTAGGGATTATGTATACTCATCGGGCTCAGCTGATGCGCAGGGAGTATAATTTGTTGGTTCATGGGGTGCCGGGTCCTATGCTGCTGATTCCTGCACCTCTTGACTAGTTCTCTTCACTTTGTCTTTATGCTTTTCTGTTTTGCAGGTCTTCGAGACTCCTTTTGGTTTAGGTTGTTTTTATGTTTCTTTGTTTTTTTGTATGATTCCTTTTAGGTTATACCCTGGGAATCTTTTTGATTTTTTGGATGGAGAATCCTTTTAGGTTATACACTGGGATTCTCTTTTTGAATGGCTTTTTGGTATTTTTGTAAACCAGTCATTCAATTTTTGTATCTTTTGATTATATTAATAAAATTCCTATTTCTCAAAAAAAAAAAAAAAAAAACCCTAAACCTTAAACCCTAAACCCTAAACCCTAAACCCTAAACCCTAAACCCCAAACCCCAAACCCCAAACCCCAAACCCCAAACCCTAAACCTTAAACCCTAAACCCTAAACCCTACAACCCTACAACCCTAAACCCTTAACTCTAAACCCTAAACCCTAAACACGTGCTCTAATTCTGTGGCGACCCTCACCCTTAACCCTCAATAGGTTTAGATTAAGGGTGGAGTGTCACTCTGGTTAACCCCTCACTTAGCATTGGATTAGGATAAACTCCACAATCCACCTGATTAGAGAAAGGTTAACTCAGAATCAATCAAGCAGTCACTATATAAGTAAAAATATAGAGTGCGGAAGCGATAAATAAATGACATCCAAGCATCATAATATATATAAGAAGAGAAATATAACTCAAAAAAGTAGCATAGTGAAATCTGAACACACAGTCACAGGTACCTGTATTATTACATTAATTAAAATTTAACAAAATAAATGTTCAAAATCCACTCATCCTCACAAGTAGTAAATGACTAGATATCTTCTGGCCCCAACTACTGCACCTCCTCTAAGTAAGGCTCCTCCTCGGGTGCAGACTCCTCAAACTGCTCTAAGCTTGACATTGTCTGTTTCATAATGTAAGGCCCCAGCCAAAAAAAGAAAATCTGGTTAGACAATTGTCTAAGTACATTTTAAGCTGAATTTTTAATAAGGTTATATAATATCACCATTTTACCATTTACTTCTAAGCATGATGTGTAAATACAGGAGCAGTAAGCAACACAAGTAAAAAGGCAAACTATAGACTATGCTCTATAGTATAAACAAGGCAAAGAAATGAGGCTGAAGCATGCCTCGCATAACAAGTAATCAAGGAAAGGCATATAAGTGTAAATATAATTGAATAAATGCTGGAAGAAAAATTATACATCCTAAACATGCTGGTGATCAATAAAAATAACATGCTAATTAAAAATGAATAACTCAGCAATGATATATACATATACCAGTAAGATTCTACATCCTAGATATATATAAAGCAGTACAAGGAAATAGCTGACTGAAAAAGAATATACTGAAACAACTACAACTGCATATAAAATTATAATACATCAACTACCATACAGAAAGGAGCTACACTAGCTCGCCAAAAGAAACTGAAGATCTTAGCACGATACGGCTAAGGCTACTCCTAGCTCGATACGACTAAGCCAACAACAGTCACATATATGGCCCTAACACGATACGACTAGGGCTACTCCTAGCTCGATACGGTTAGGTCACCAACTATCATACTGAAATATCCTAGCACAGTACGGCTAGGGCAACTCCTAGCACGATACGGCTAGGGCAACATTCGGTATGATCAAAAGAATACTGAGAGGCAGCTCAATCACATCAAATCATTATCATTTCACTTATTTACTTTAATATTTTCATAAGGAATCTAAGGAGTCTCCATAATTTCCTAACATTTTATTTATGCATCAAATGTCTTATATGATATGTTCAAAGAAAATATAAGGCACAAAATTACAAGGTATGCGTAGCAACAAATAACAAGTAAGCAAGAGACTCGACTAAATATGATGATATCATTTGTTTTCTACTTAACTAGCTAACTATTCCAAGTTACACAAGTTCAGGATCACCATTTTCCTACTATCGAGTGTAACTCGGAAATTCGTCCCTATAAGTTAAAAAGGATTGGAACTGATCAGATTCTAATCTAGTTCAATCAGATAGACGACTATGAATTAAACAAATAAATCATACGTCCTAATTTTGTGAATTTAGACGTTCTAACTAAGATCTGATCAAGATCTTCTACACCTATAGATTATGGATTAAACACTATGAGATTTTAGGTTTAATCACATAATCCAACTGGATAAGACCTAAGTTCTAGGTTTTATACTATAAGTGATCTACTAGTTAAGGCAGATCCTATTAAGTAATCAAACTTAATAGGATGAATCTCCTATCTTAAATCTAAAGTTAAAAGATAAACTAATCAGAATGGGTTGTAAAACAAAATAATATCTAGAAACTACTAAAACCAAGATTTCACCCATAGGGTAACCCAATTTACCCAATGAATGAACACTAACCTATGATCTAGTCCTACTCTCAGGAAAGGTCCTTAAGGTGGGATGCTTAAGACTTAGGAAAAAAATTATTAGGAATTCAATTTAATGACTTGTTTTATTTACTTACATGGTACTAATATGATTACATTATTAAACCTAGTATTCTAAGATTTTAATTAAGGGCTAAAGTTGCGCATTTCCAATTTTAAGGTAAAATGACTATTTTTCCCCTACTTTATGGGTCAATCAACTTTTGATTTAGGGGTCCAAACTGAGTTTTATCTTCTCCAACTAATTCCTTATTGTCTAACTTGAAGATAGACAGTAAGATACGTCCAATTTGGACGAGAAACGGCCGAGTTATGGCTAAAATAAGGCTAGGGGTATTTTGGTCATTTCCCTAAATTTTAGGGTTCAAATCCTAAATATTATTTCTGTGAAAATGATGACATTGAAATTCTAAACTAGGTAGCTTCTTGAATTTTTGTATTTGGAGTTAATTGACCAAGTTATGGCCATTTGAAGTCCAAGGGCATTTTGGTCATTTTTCACTACAGTCAACTCTAAATTCTAGAGTTGACTTTTTGTCCTGATGTCCAAATTGGAAAACTAATACTACCACGGTGATGGGGCCGCTCTCCTGAGCATTTTAAGACCCATATTGACTATGTTTCGGTAATCAGGTAAAAAGTTATGGGGTCTTAAAGAGGCTCTAAAATGCTACCTCGTTATGTGTACCCCGAAACGAAATTTTACATTACGCCATTTGATCCTAAATATTTTTTTGAGTATTTTAAGACCCATATTGGCTATGTTTGGATCATCCTACAAAAAGTTATTAAACTTTTAAGATTTACTATTCAAAAATACAATTTGAATTAATTTACTATTCATTTATTCAAATTGAATAATTTTACTGTTCATTCCTAAAGTTTTTATTTAATTAATCACTGTTTAATTATTAATTAATTAATTAATTAATTTTACTGTAGTAAAGTAATTAGTGCTAATTACTATTTAATTAATCTTAATTAATCTCTAATTATATTTATTTATTTAAAATTACTGTTCATTCATAAAGTTTTTATTTAATTAATCACTATTTAATTATTAATTAATTAATTAAATAATTTTACTGTAGTAAAGTAATTAATTATCCTAATTACTGTTTAAGATTTAATTAACAGTTAATTAATCCTTAATTAATCTTTAATTATAATTATTTAATTAAAATTACTGTTTAAAAGTAATTAGTACTAACCCTAACTTAATTAACCACTAATAGTAATTAATTAGGCTAAACAGTAATTAATTAACACTAACATTAATTTAATTAATTTCTAATTAACTGATAGTGGGCCCTACTGACACGTGGCACCTTCAGAGGCTGCCACGTGACACAGTGGACCCCACGGGCTGCTGACTCAGCTCGGGTGACTGGGCAGTGGGTCCCACCTGACACGTGGCACTGCCAGAGGCTGCCATGTGGCTCTGTGGGTCCCACGGGCTGCTGACAGCTCGGGTGACTGGACAGTGGGTCCCACATGACACGTGGCACTGCTATAGGCTGCCACGTGGCACTGTGGGTCCCATGGCTGCTGACTCAGCCTGGCTGACGGGCTGTGGGCCCCCACTTGACACGTGGCGGGCCCGTAGGCTGCCACGTGGCCGGGTGGGCCCCACCCGCGCTGACGCGGACCCGACCCGAAGGCGTGACCCTTCGCCTTCCGGGGGTTCGGCGGACCGAACCTAGTCCACTTCGGGGACCTGGTGCGCCCGATCGGGTGGGTTTTAGCCCGATCGGAACGGTGGATGTGAAGAGGACATGTTGATCTACATATCCTACAATTTTTGCAACGATCGAACGGTAAACGAGGGAGATCGGGGTACCTGAAGTTCGGATCGGCGAAGATTTTGGCGGAAAAATAGGGCTGACTTCCGGGCTTGATTCCGGCTCGATCCGGGCTCCAATCGGTGAAAACTCGGAGCCTAGGGGTAGGCCGAGGTCTTATAGACCGGACGGCGACCTCGCCGAGGCCTAGATGTGGCCGGATTAGCCAGAAAATGCAACGGGCCGCCGCGTGTCACGCAGGCGGAGAGGGCGAGGAAGACGCCTCCGGACCGTCGGATCTGCGCGATCGCGGACGGTCCGGATCGCTCTAGACCACGCGACGCGGATCGCGGCCGAGGGCCGTCGGATCCTCGCGCAATCGGACGGTTTGGATCGCTCCAGACCGCGTGACGCGGATCGCGGCCGAGAGCCGTTGGATCCGCGCGCGATCGGACGGTCCGGATGGATCCGTCCGATCTGACGGCGCCGTTAACTGGAGTTAACGGCGTCGTACGGCGCCGTTAATTAATTATTATAATTTTTATTTTTTTTTTTTTTAAAACATTTTCAGAAAAAAATAATTTTGAACATGTTTTTCCTAGCTAATTTGGGGTCAAGGAATTCAATGGCACAGTCGGATTTTCGATCCGACGAGTATTTTGATACCTCAATTTCCGTGATATTTTTATTATTAAAATATTCGCCAAAATTTCGACGACTTCCGATTGACACGAAAACTTCACCCCAAGCTAATTTGGGGTCAAGGAATTCAATGACGCGGTCGGATTTTCGATCCGACGAGTATTTTGATACCTCGATTCCCGTGGTATTTTTATTATTAAAATATTCGCCGAAATTTGACAACTTCCGATTGATACGAAAACTTCACCCCAAGCTAATTTGGGGTCAATGAACGCAATGGTGGTGTCCATTTTTCGATCGGAGGTCAATTTAAATATATCAATTTTCGAGGTTCATGAAATTCTCAAAATAAAGATTTAATCCGTTTGACCTCTGGTTTAGACCGGATCTTGGTAGTTGACTCCAAATGACCTAATTAGCACTTAAGATTATGTTTAAGACTTAGGGTTAGTCTTAATCAATCATGGTAACAACTTGGGTTGTTACAAATTCTCTCTGCCAGGCAATAATCTACACCCCCATCAGGATTCCGATCATCTTCGCATCATTCTGGTGATGGAATCCTACACAGTTTCCTTTGCCTTAAAACACCTATGTTCAATGGGGCGTTGAACCCAATGGACACGGTAAATTAGCTCAAGATGGCAGAGAAGAACTTGACTAGTATCAAGTGCCCTAACTCTGAAGCTATTCGCTTAATAACTCATCTAATCCAAGAAGAAGATGAATATTGGTGGGAGAATGAGTGGGCCAACAAATTCGCCGATTATGAAATAGAATATATCCCATGGGATATGTTTTTGGAAGCATTTCGCGAGGCATTCATTCCGGCATCATCTCAAGCAATCCTGGAAGATGAGATCCTCCACCTCACTCAAGGCAATAACTCAGTGTTCAAATATGAACAAGAATTCTGGAGGTTGTCTCATTTTGTTCCAGACCTAGTTAGAACGGAAATATCCAAATGCCATCGCTTTCTGAAGGGTCTGAGAGACTCTATAAAAGCTCACCTAGTGTCCCGCTAAATTAAAACTTTGGCAGAATTAATTGAGGCGGCTATGCTACTGAGTAATCATATGTATTGAAACTGTGCATCTGAAACTGTGTATCTGAATATACCATATATACTGAGTAATCATATATACAACTATGCTGCATGTCACTGAAACTGTGCATCTGAATATACCACAATACAGTATGCTACTGATATGCTACCAAAATATCACTAAACTGTTATGAGCAGTACGGTCCAATATCTACATACACCCTATTTGGAATATTGTTTAATGATGACACTGATGCATCCAGAAATTCCCCTGTCAATGTATGCAATATTCCGTAACTCATGGATCATCACTGATACTTATATATCATTTTGATTCTCATACATCATTCTGATATTCACACATCATGCTTATGCTCATGCTCATGCTTCTAAACTACATGAGATAAATCCAGAAAATAATTTAAAATTTGATAATGAATCCAAAGTCTCCATTATGCAGAATCCTGCTAAAATAATTCTGACTCCTAAGATTTTAACTATGGTAATTGGTTAAAGTTGAGAGTTTACTTGAAATCACTAGCTGGGATGGTTGTATACGCATAGTAGTATATTTCCAAGAGAGATGGATTTAACACTTAGCTTGTTTAAAACTACACTTATCGAAGCACACTACGATAGGAGGCAGAACCCGGTCACTATTTATGTATCAAGCTGAGCTGTTAAATGACCTAACCACAAGCATACTTAGTGATCTATGCAAAGTGACTTAAGACACTTAGTTTGCTTAAACTGCACTTATCGAAGCGCACTACGATAGGAGGCAGAACCCGATTGTAGTTTATATTTCAAACTAAGGACCTTGTTCACTAATTATAACACTCTTAATCTTAGAAGATTTATTCTAACGGGACTGTATTTGGCTAATCCCGTAGGATAGCACCTGGCCATAAGTCCACATTGGAGTGAATCAACTAATCTTGAATATTACTGAAATAATCCAGTAATATGGGTATACCCTACTATACTCAACCAATAATCTGAGTTCAGCATATTCTATTTAATCAATAAGGATTTATCAAATCTATTAATCCTTACTCTAAGTAGGTGTATCCTACACAAGATTCCAAAGATGTGATCAAAGGATCACTCAACATAGGTTGCTACCACAATGAATGAGCCACATTCTAAGTACTTTAGGTGATTCCTACCACAAGGTATCAAGTTCAACTTCTATGGTTATGAAGGATCATCTAAGTTTCTACCTCAAGGAGTTACAAAAGTCCTTCCTACCTCAATGTATCATTAGTTAAGGTCTTTAACCATTTCAATAATGAATCCTATAGCAAGACCCTTAAGATCACTTTTCTACTCCCTAAGGTTCACTTGTTATACTTAGGTTAAGGTGATCAGATCAAATGATTAAAATTCATTTGATCCTTTCCTTTTCTATAATCATGGGATAAAATCAAAGATCTTATTAAAGTTAGATCATTGCATAAATTATTATAATTTTATTTACATCTTATGCTAATTGTCTTATATAAGAGAAATCAAAGATCTAAAGTTTGGATTCAAATAGTTCAATCACACATATTCAATATTATTCTTAGCACTTCTAATTTGATAATTTAAGATTAATACTCAATCAAATATATTATTAGAATAATATAAATCAGATTCTCTTACAATCAAGTAGATTGATTAAATGATTAAGATTTAGATCTAAATCAAGATAAGTTAGGGTTTAATCCCTAACCCTTCTATCATTAAGATCAATGGTTAATTTAAAGGTCAATAGCAAATCAATGTAGCATTAGCATATTATTGATGTCAACTTAGGTTTGGATTAAGTATCATCTACTTAATCAAGTTATAAAGATTCTCATGTTCAAGTGATCACAGTTAAGTGTCCAAATAAGTGTTAAGGTTCTCTAATATACATCCTAAGTTTATGAACACATATAGATGAAAAGATAACATAAAATAAAAAGGTGATTATTGCTAATCAAAATCTAAATCAAACAAAAGAGATTAGCACTTATTCACAATTCTAAGAGATCTAAATTTCATGTCATTTAGATTATTAAGATACATCTAATTGATACAAGCAATTAAAACTCCAATACTTAGCATAGGGCATAACATGTGTTTAAGATACATAGGTTTTGAGCACTTAATGAAATTGATAAAGTTTCAAATTCAATTTTCAAATAGAATTTTATGCAGTGTTCAATTTTAATTAAAATAGGTTCAAATTTAGTATAACTCAACCCCACTAGGGTCCTAGGGGTCTTGAAACATCAAAACAGTTGAGTTTTGGCCATTTCAGCCAAAACTGGGCAGTTTTACAAAATTTGGGCAGTTTTTGGAATTTTAGGAAATTTTGCAAAATTTGGGCGTTGTAGCGCGCTGCAGCGCGCCATAGCGCTTTCCGCGCGGTAGCGCCTTTGCGATACAGCTATTTTTCGAGCTTAATTACTCTCAATCCAGAAAGTTCCATGAGTTGTGTCATATATCAATGGAAAGGTATTCTAATACCTTTCCATCGACACCAAAATCAACACGAACAGAGCATCCTAGCTATACTAAAAATGACAATGAATACAAGGGTATGTAGAATAGACGAAAAACATAGCATATTTTTGTGAGTTCTTAAGAACCTTAATGGCTTTCATACATGCATATGAACTTCCAAGGTTGCATTCTAACATCATAACATCATAAGAAAGATAAGGAGAGGAGCAAGAGGGTACATTAGTTCCTTGAAAAAAGGGGAAGAGGGAAGCTTTGTTTTCTTCTTCTTCTTCTTCTTCTCCTTCTTCTTCTTCTTCTTAAGGTGCAGCAATGGAGGAAAAGGAAAGTGTGGAGAAAGTTTCAGCAAGCTTAAGAGGAGGCTGAGCTCTCCTTTTTAAAGGAGGAGAGGGAGTGTAGGGAGCCTTCATGGCTAGGGAGGCTATGGAGCTAAGAGGTGAGGGGAAGGCATGGGAGGGAGGAATGGCTCAGCCGCATGAAGGAGCTGCCAGCCAAATTCCATGCCATCTAGGAGAGAGAAATTAGTTTAGGAATGAAATTTAGAAATAAATAATTATTTATTTCATTAATTATTCAAAATTTCTGATTTTCGAAACATGCTCCGAAAAATCCCAAAAATTCACTCCTAGCTAATTTGGGGGTGAGGAATTCAATGGCGAAGTCGAAATTTGATTCTGATGATTATTTAATTTTCCTATTTTTCGACGCATTTAATTACGTTAAAATATTCGTGAAAATTCGACGACTTCCAAACGCGTCCAAAACATCACCCCTAACTAATTTGGGGGGTGACGATCACAACGGCGAAGTCGGATTTTGATTTCGATGTCAAAATAAATACCTCAATTTTCTACTCAATGAAATGTTAAAAATAATCCAATTTTTTTGGATTTAGCTCCGAATTGCTCCAAACCATCAGCGTTTGGTCCCAATAATTATATGAACTTGATGGAATGATAATCACAACACTATTATGCTAAAATTAAGTTGGGTAACAACCTTGGGTTGTTACACATGCCATTTAGGTTATTGAGATTTACCCATTTGATACATGCTTTTAAGGACTCTACTACTTAACATTTGGCATAATATAAATTGTTGAGCACATTAAGAATGGCAAGGTCTCAAATTTAATTTAAACATGAAATTTTATACAATGTTTAATTTTAGCTAAAATAGATTCATATTTGATATAACTTAGCCCCACTAGGGTCTTAGGGACCTTAAAATACTAAAACAGTGAAATTTTGGCTATTTCAGCTAAAACTAGGCAGTTTTCCAAAATTCTGGGCAATTTTTAAGGAATTATGGGAAATTTATAATTTCAAGCACTGCAGCCCGCTGTAGCTCTCGAGGTCTCAAAATCACTGTTTAATTAATTCATTTTCACATTTCCTAAAGTTTCCTAAATATTTTCACTGCAGCCCGCTACGGCGCGCTATAGCGGTCTATTTTGCAAATTACTGTTTAAATAGTCATTTTTATGATTTCCTAAGGTTCCTCATGAAATACCGCTGCAGCGTGCTGGAGCGGTCCGTTTTGCGGGTTACTGTTCAAATAGTTTAATTAATATTTTTATATGTTTTTGCTAAATGCCGCTGCAGCCTGCTGCAGCACGCTACGGCGCATTGTAGCGGTCCGCTTTGCAATTTTGGGCGCTGCAGCACCAGACGGTGATTTCGCAGGTGCAAAACCCATAAGGGCATACTTTCGGGCTCAATTACTCCCAATCTAGGGCGTTCCATGAGCGGTGCCATATATCAATAGAAAAATATTTCCGACATCTTTCTACAGAGCAGATTTTTATAAAGCTTTTAAGAGCTATAATGACTTACATACATGCTTATGGACTTCCAAAGCTACATTCCAATATTATAACAGCATGAGAAAGATAAGGAGAGAAGCAAAGGGGTACCTTTAGTCTTGCGAGAGGAGAAAGAGGGAACCTTTACCTTTCTTCAAAGCTTTAGAGGTGAGCTGAACCTCTTCTTCTTCAACACAAGTGCATCAAGCAATGGAGGGGGAGATGAGAAAGTTTCAGCAAGCCAAAAAAGGAGGGATGAGTTTCTTTTTAAAGTGGGAAGAAGAAGGGAGGCTTCATCATAGCTAGAGAGGCTAGGTGAGGGGACAGGTAGGCTATTTCCCATCAAATATGGGAGGGGGAAAATGGGAGGCATGGGTCAGCTGAAAGAAGGGAGAGGTGGCCAGCCAACTAGGATGCCAACTAGGAGAAAGGGGGGAATGAGAATTTGCAATTTAAGCACTAAGTAATTACGTATTTATTTTCTCCAATTATTCAAAAATTTAGATTTTCGGGGTGAGGAATCCAACGACGAAGTCAGAATTTGATTCTGATGATTATATAATTATGCTAATTTTTGGGGTATTTAATTATATTAAAATATTGATGAAAATTTTGACAACTTCCAAACACGTTCAAAACATCACTCCTAGCTAATTTGGGGGCGACGATCGCAACGGCGAAATCGGATTTCGAATTCGAGGTCAAAATAAATACCTCAATTTTCTAATTAGTTAAATATTAAAATGATCCAAATTATTGAATTTAGCTCTGAATCGCGCCAAATCTTTATGGATTGATTCTAATAGCTATATGAACTTAAGGGAATAAAAATTAAGATGCGATCAAGCTGAAATTAAGCTGGGTAATAATATTGGGTTGTTACATCACCCCTAGCTAATTTGAGGGTGGTGAACTGTGGCGGCCCTACCCCACCGTGGTCCTGTTAACCCTTAAGTTAATATGATTACGGTGAAGGGGTCACCAGATGACAAGGTCCCCACTTAAGATTGAATTAGTCACACATCCTAATCCAATTTAAATAAGGACTTTGCCATTCAATCCAGAACTACTATCACTAAATGATCATACATGAATTCAGAGTGCGGAAGCATAAAACATAACATCCATCCAATACAGTATAAATACAACAATACAGAATAAGTAAAGTACTGAAAAAGAAATATAATCCTGTATTATTACAATATTTAATGAGTTTTAAAAGAACTGAAAGAAAACTCTCAATCTCACTGAAAACAGAAAACTAGGCTACAGATCTTCAAGAACGGGCTCCTCCTCCAATGGCAAATTCTCCACTGGATCTGCTAAACCAACAAACTCAGAACCTACCATTATCAATTTCATAATGGTAGGGCCCCAGCCAATAAAAGAAAAACTGGTTAGACAATAAGTCTAAGTACATTTTAGGATAAGAGTTTGTTTAAGTTAACTGAATATCACCATAAAAACAGAACTGAGCAAAAATAGGTGCAGAAATGCGTATCAAAAGAATAGTAATAAGTTATAAACTTCAATTTATAACTAAACAAATAGGTAGTAAAACATACCTCCTCCAAGCAACTGCAACAAGGACAGATAAGTAAAAGAAGAGTAAAACTGTAAGAAAATACAACCTAAATATGCATATGATCAAACTGATTATGCCAAGTGACATACAAAATTCAATTAGTATAAAACTGAGAACACTAACATCCTAAGTAAACATATGAATACAGAAAGTAAATCTAGCATCCTATATAAAAACACGTGCAGGAAAGCTGTAAGTGAAACAGTGCTGAAAGGCAGAATTTACTAGTAAAATAGTAACTGTAAACTGAAACTATAGTAACTATATAAGTCATCTGAACTGAATACGAACTCAGCAATTCTTAGCCTGTTGGGCTAAGAAACCCTGAACTGAACATCACTGAAACTCTTAGCCTGATGATCTAAGACAGAACTGAATGTAAGTGTACTTGAATTAGTATATCCATATCAGAATCCTGACTCTGTAGTCAGTAGGGCAAGAGTCTATCCATCATATCCCATGGACTAGGCATGGCATAGACTATCGGACTGAAACCCCCTACAAGAAGCCGACCCCGAACGAGTTGATCGAAGAGGTATATTAATCAAGCTACACCTTACATACCACTTGTGAAACGAACATAATGTTATTTATGAATGTTCAAAATTGACATAAGATATTTATCAAATATCTTAAGTACATAATATATGTTCAAGGTATAAGGCTCAAAATCAAGGAATGCGAAGCATCAAAATCAAAGTGCAAGAAAACTCTATCTAAAATACAGGTGATATCCTTTGTTATCTATTTTATTCGTTCTATCTACTCTAAGTTACATAAGTTTCAGAATTTATTAATTCTTACACATTCTGTAACTTAGAATCATGAATCCTACTTGTTGAAGATAATTAGGACTGGCCAAGTCCTAATTATAACTTAATCAAAAGACGACTATTTGGTTAAAATGAATAAATCATCGACCTAGTTTTGTATTTTAATTCATCCCAACCTCATCTTGATTAGCCAAATCAAGATGAATAGATTAAGAATTAGACTCCAGATGATGGGGTCTAATTACTTAATCTAAAGGTATAATCTAAGGGTCTAAGGTTTAGAACCCAAATCTCACAGATTAGGTTAAGGCAAATCCTAATGATGAATCAAATTCATTAGGATGGATTTCTATTCTTAGTTCTAAAGTCTAAAGATCAAATAATCATTTAATAAACTAAGAAAATCTATAAACTAGAAAACTCAAGGTTTCATCTAATTGAGTAACCCAATTTACTCAATAGATGAATTCTAACTTAAGATCTATTCCTAATCTTAAGAATTAAGGCTCTTAATTACTAAGAGTATCTCTCAAGACACACATCCTAACTAATATTATAAGACCTAAGGATGGGTCTAAGAATAAATAAAGAAAGAAGAATCTCACTTAGGAATTTTCTTTACTGAACAAATTCTGAGATTTTAATCAAGACCTAATTTAGACTTAAATTTGATTAATTTCAATTATGAGTCATTCTATTTACTGATTTTAGTGATTAGAAACTAAATTTAGGGCTTTAAAAGGCTAAACCCTAAATTTGGGCAAAATGACCATTTTGCCCCTACTTAAGGGTTTAAAAGATCAAATTTTTGATCTAGGGCTTAATTTCTGAAATTTTCTTTTGGAAAGTGATTCTTATTGTCTAATATAAGATTAGACAGCAACTAAGTTAATTTTTGGTGATTATTAAGCCATTAGAGATCAAATTAGTGAATTTGACTCATAAGAGCAATTTAGAAATTTGATTAAGTGAAAGCTAAATTTTCTTCTAGATTATTGTTCTTTACTGTCTAAGCTTTCCATAGAACCTAAATTTGCTGAAATCTGATAAGTATTGGCCAAGTTATGGCCAATACAAGATCTAGGGTTTAAGGGTTATTTAAGGGATCCTTAATTATAGGTCAAAAATCCTAACTTTTTCAATTAGTATCCAAATCAAGCAAAATCAGTGATTATGAATTACAAATAGCTCACTGATTTTAATGATATGTGATAGGCTCAATTTGGACCTAATTTGATTAAGTTAAGAACTAATTAGGGTTTAGGGTGATTAGTGAGTGATTAACAAAATTAATCACTCAAAAACTAATCCATCCTTATGGATTGATTCTAAATGGATCTATGAGTCCTCTGAAGTTTAAAACTCTCAATTTGAGTTACTAGATTTGCTATTATTCGCTAATTAAGATTTAGAGCAATTAAGGGTGATTAGCAAATCTAACCATTGGATCTAAAATATTTTTATAGATTACTGTTAATTAGATTCTTCTGATCTAAATTGATATTTGGATCATCAAATTTGGAGCCCAATTGACCAAGTTATGGTCAATTGAAGGTCTAGGGTTAATTAACCTAATTAGGGTTTGGTCCTAAATGTGATTAGGCTCAAACTAATCCAAACAGCAAAATAAACACTATCAAATTAATCCTTAGGGTTTTCTAATCACTTTAAGACCTATATTGGGTATATTTGGATCAATCTACACAAAGTTATGAGCTAAATAAGATTTGTGGTATTTAATTTAAATTAAATTAAACCTAAATAATCACTTTGCAAAATATTGATCCTACAGAAAATTGAATAGGCATCACTAAATTCCTTATATTTTTCTGATTAATTTGATATATTCATTTGTATAATTTGGACATATATTTAATGAGTTATTTAAGTTTAAAGTTTGGTATTTAATTAATTAATTATTACTGTTTAATTAAATTAATTAAATCTGTTATTATATATATATAATTTGATTATATTTAACCGTTTATTCATATATATTTAATTTTATTATTTACTTTTCTGTAGGACACGTGGCAGGCCATGGTTGGCGGGACAGCAGGCAGCGGGCCCCACCGGTTCAGATGGTTGACTGAACCGGGCCACGTGGCGTGCTAGGATACGCCGAGCGAGAACCAGTGGGCCCCACGCTCATAATTCGCCTGAATTGATGATGCGACGCAGGCCCCACTTGCTTGACATCCGAGCCCTCGGACCGGTCCAGACCCATCTGGGCCGGCGACTTAAACCGGGAATCCGGTCTAAAATCGATGGATGCGATCTTCTGATCTCAAGCAATGGACGGTCCCGATTTTTCTTTAACGTTTTAACAGATCTATTTCATATTTTATTATTAAGATTAGTGATAAGTATAGTTTAATTACATAGGATTATACTAATCCTAAATAGACGGCTGCGATTAATCACTCGAAACTCGACGGTAGATCTGCATCCAACGCTTCGCCTTCTGCCTCGAACCAGACCGGCAGTGTTGAACCCGGTTCAGGAGATCAGGTCTCTTCGCCTTCCGCCCGTCGATTGCGAAATTAGGGTTTTATGATTCGATCGATTCGAATCGAATCAAAGCGCTTAATTAGAAAATTAAGGAGTTCGCAATAGTACTGAAATGAAGATACAGGAGGATTAGGAGGTACCTTAGAGTTGCCGAAGAAGAAATTAGGGCTTGCTATTTGCCGAAGATTAGGGTTCGATTCGCTCAAAATAGTGGAATCAGATGAAGGAGATGGGTGGGGGGTCTTAATGGGTGCTTACCCAGCGGTGGAAACCGCAACTCCTCCAACTGGCGACGAGGTAAGACGACGCGTGCCGAACCCTAGCACGCGTCAGTCTTACGAAGGGGATGATCTCCCCACCGTCTGATCTTCAGATCAGACGGTCTGAAATAAGCCGTTAAATCAAACGGTAGTTTAAAAGAAAATGGACGGCGTTACTTTATTACTGACGGTGCCGATAAATAATAATTAAATAATATTATTTAAATTATATTATTCAATTTTAATTAATTAAATTTTGCCTATTATATAAATCCCAAAAATTTCTGATAAATCACCCTTAGCTAATTGAAGAGTGAGGAACGCAACGGCGCACTCGGATTTTTGTTTCAACGAGTATTTAATTATTTGATTAATCCGGGTATTTAAATAATATTAAAATATTTGACGAAAAATCAACGACTTCCAAATGCCTCCAAAATTTCACCCCTAGCTAATTTGGGTGCTCTGAACGCAATGGCGAAGTCAGATTTTCAATCTGAGGTCTAGATAAAAAGTCAAATTTCCAGGTTTTGGGATTTTCTAGAATTCCTGTTTTGACTTTGTTGACTTCTTGGTTTGACCTAGGTTTCAGAGATTTGCTTCAAATCACTTAATTAGTGACTTAGAACCTTAATTAAGACTTAGATTAGTCTTAATTGAGCAAAGTAACAACCTGGGTTGTTACATAAACGCAATGGCAAATTCAGATTTTCAATCTGATGTCTAAATAAAAAGTCAATTTCTAAGATTTTGGGATTTTCCAAAAATCCAGATTTTATCTAATTGATTCCTGATTTGACCTAAATCTTAGAGATGAGTTCTAAATGACTTATTTAGAGTACTATAACTATAATTAAGACTTAGATTAGTCTTAATTGACCTAAGTAACAATATGGGTTATTACATATTCCTTGTATTCATTATATGCATATCATTCATTTATTAGTGAATTATGAATCTTACATAATCTAATGATAAGTAAGGGATTTACCATAGTGGCACACCACCCCTTAAGTCTGATCTTGTGGGTTAGGGGGTGGGGCACCACAACATTCCACTAGTACAACGAACTAACTAGAATAATTTTGGCTTAAGTAAGATCCAGGACTAGTACACTGTTTTAGATTCACCCGCGGGCTATTTATTCATGTGCCAGATTTTAACCAAATTTGATATATGTTAATGTTTAATCAGTGCTAGTTATTAATAATAATATTCACTTAGTATGATAGTTATATAATATTTAATGCAATTGAAAATTTAAAATATGAGAAAATTCAAAATAAATTAAAATTTTCAATTATGCAAACACCGCAACAATACCAATATAGACAAATTAAATATTATACATGATAAATATCCACAACAAAAGTACACACAATTATTCAAAATATTATGGATTTCCGAGGGAAAAAATCAAATACTATTAAACCTTCTAACAGATTACTTTACGCTCGTTCCCTGATACTAATCATATGACCATAATAAAGATTAGGTCAAATATCTTCTAAATAAAGTATTAAAAAATTTAGAGAATTTTTATTTCACACTCAATTTTTGTATAAAATTTTGCATAAATAAGATTTTAGAAGCATTTACACAATTAAGAAAAAAGAACCAATATAAAAATTAAGGAGAACAATACAATGACATGTATTGCTCAACAAATACATGAAGCAGGTGATACTCAATACAATATTAATACTTGGCTAAATATTATGATTTTAAAAATATACTAATTAGACTAAAGCAGCTAAATTATATAATCAAATCATATGTTAACATCAATATTTTCACCAAACATTTATACGTGAAAGTTCATAAGATTAATTTAGAATTTAAAATAGTTGTTAGAATAGAAATTTAATATATCAAAAAAAAAATTTGGTATTTTTAAAATAAAAGAAAAAATCTTCTAATATTTTAAATAATAATTGTTAAGAAATCAATTTTTTATATAAACTAAAAAAATTGAACAAATGGGATCTAAAAATTATTTAAAATTATTTTATGGTGAAACATATTATCTTATTTTATATTTTTTTAATTTGTAACAAAGTTGAATTAAGCAACAGGTGGATAGAACCGACCCGAGTAAAGCCTAAAATCGTGTTAAAAAATCGGCCCCTGATTAACTTGCGGTGACTATCGGTTTAATGTTAAAACTGGCATTAGTTTCCGAATAAAATGCGGAAAATGAACGATTCATCATTTTTCCCCAGCAGAAACCCTAAAGACTTGGATCGATCTTGGAGCGTAGACGTAGTTGGCAATTTCAATACCTGTTGCTGCCCTTCTTGGTGAACCCGCAACGAATACTACCTATTTCACTGTCAAATACGGGGCAATACCCTCTTATTTCATGATCTGTTTCATGATTCATGTGTTGTATTGATTTAAATGCAGCTAATAATGATTCATTGGCCACCTTGCAATCTCTTAATTTTATAATATCTCTTATAATGTCGGCACATCTTCATAATATTTTTGTCCACCCGCATGCAGATCATCGAGTGCACTAAACAGTTTCATTTCTCTTTGTCCAGTATAACTTGTGAATTTCTCTATTCCGGTTTGCCCATATTTGTGCCTTCAAGATCTGCTTCAAAAATAAATATTTGTAAGAATTTCATACTCCCTTTTAATATTTGAATTTTAATTTGTACGCTTTTGCTATCATCTTAAAATAATTCGTGGCTTGTGGCATATTGTCCTGGTGAACATTTCTAATGCTTTGTGTTGTAACTTACTACCGGTTTAATGTTAAAACTGGCATTAGTTTCCGAATAAAATGTGAAAAAGGGACGGTTCATCATTTTTCCCCTGCAGAATCCCTAAAGACTTGGACCGATCTTGGAGCATAGACGCAGTTGGCGATTTCGATACCTGTTGCTGCCCTTCTTTGTGAGCCCGCAATGAATACTACCTATTTCACTGTCAAACAAGGGGCAATACCCTCTTATTTCATGATCTGTTTTACGATTCATGCGTTATATTGATTTAAATGCAGCTAATAATAATTCATTGACCACCTTGCAATCTCTTAATTTTATAATATCTCTTATAACGTCGGCAAATCTTCTTAATATTTTTGTCCACCCGCATGCAGATCGCCGAGTGCACTAAACAGTTTCATTTCTCTTTGTCCGGTATAACTTGTGAATTTCTCTATTCTAGTTTACTTATATTTGTGCCTTCAAGATCTGCTTCAAAAATAAATATTTGTAGGAATTTCATACTCCCTTTTAATATTCAAATTTTAATTTGTACGCTTTTGCTGCCATCTTAAAATAATTCGTGACTTTGTGGTATGTTGTCTTAGTGAACATTTCTAATGCTTTGTGCTGTAACTTACTACCAGTTTAATGTTAAAACTCACATTAGTTTCCGAATAAAATGCGGAAAAATGACGGTTCATCATTTTTCCCTGTAGAATCCCTAAAGACTTGGAACGATCTTGGAGCGTAGACGCAGTTGGCGATTTCAATACCTGTTGCTGCCCTTCTTGGTGAGCCCGCAACGAATACTACCTATTTCACTGTCAACACGGGGCAATACCCTCTTATTTCATTACATTTTTCATGATTCATGCGTTGTATTGATTTAAATGCAGCTAATAATAATTCATTGGTCACATTGCAATCTCTTAATTTTATAATATCTCTTATAACGTCGGCACATCTTCGTAATGTTTTTGTCCGCTCGCATGCAGATCGCCGAGTGCACTAAATAGTTTCATTTCTCTTTGTCCGGTATAACTTGTGAATTTCTCTATTCCAATTTGCCCATATTTGTGCCTTCAAGATCTGCTTCAAAAATAAACATTTATAGGAATTTCATACTCCCTTTTAATATTTGAATTTTAATTTGTACGCTTTTGCTGCCATCTTAAAATAATTTGTGGCTTTGTGGCCTGTTGTTCTGGTGAACATTTCTAATGCTTTGTGTTGTAACTTACTACCGGTTTAATTTTAAAACTGGCATTAGTTTCCGAATAAAATGTCGAAAAGGGATGGTTCATCATTTTTCCCCAGCAAAAACCCTAAAGACTTGGACCGATCTTGGAGCGTAGACGCAGTTGGTGATTTCGATACCTGTTGCTGCCGTTCTTGGTTAGCCCGCAACGAATACTACCTATTTTACTGTTAAACACGGGCAATACCCTCTTATTTCATGACCTGTTTCATGATTCATGCATTATATTGATTTAAATGCAGCTAATAACGATTCATTGGCCACTTTGTAATCTCTTAATTTTATAATATCTCTTATAACGTCTGCACATATTCATAATGTTTTTGTCCACCCGCATGCAGATCGTCGAGTGCACTAAACAGTTTCATTTCACTTTGTCCGGTATAACTTGTGAATTTCTCTATTCCAGTTTGCCCATATTTGTGCTTTCAATATCTGTTTCAAAAATAAACATTTGTAGAAATTTCATACTCCCTTTTAATATTCAAATTTTAATTTGTACGCTTTTGCTGCCATCTTAAAATAATTCGTGGCTTTGTGGCCTGTTGTCATGGTGAACATTTCTAATGCTTTGTGTTGTAACTTATTACCGGTTTAATGTTAAAATTGGCATTAGTTTCAGAATAAAATATAGAAAAGGGACGGTTCATCGTTTTTCCCCTACAGATTCCCTTAAGACTTGGAAGGATATTGGAGCGTATACGTAATTGGCAATTTTGATACCTGTTGCTGCCCTTCTTGGTGAGCCCGCAATGAGTACTACTTATTTCACTGTCAAACACAGGGCAATACCCTCTTATTTTATGACCTGTTTTATGATTCATACGTTGTATTGATTTAAATGCAGCTAATAACGATTCATTGACCACCTTGCAATCTCTTAATTTTATAATATCTCTTATAACGTCAGCACATCTTCGTAATATTTTTGTCCACCCCCATGCAGATCGTCGAGTGCACTAAACAGTTTCATTTCTTTTTATCCGGTATAACTTATGAATTTCTCTATTCCAGTTTGCCCATATTTGTGCCTTCAAGATTTGCTTCAAAAATAAATATTTGTAGGAATTTCATACTCCCTTTTAATATTTGAATTTTAATTTGTACGCTTTTGCTGCCATCTTAAAATAATTCGTGACTTTGTGGCATGTTGTCCTGATGAACATTTCTAATGCTTTGTGTTGTAACTTACTACCAGTTTAATATTAAAATTGGCATTAATTTCTGAATAAAATGAGGAAAAGGGACAGTTCATCATTTTTCCCCAGTAGAATCCTTAAATACTTGGAACGATCTTGGAGCGTAGACGCAGTTGGCGATTTCGATACTTGTTGCTGCCCTTTTTGGTGAGCCCGCAACGAATACTACCTATTTCACTGTTAAATACGGGGCAATTGTAACAACCCTAATGTTATTACCTGTTAATTAATGATATAATTGATTATAATCTTTTTCTATTAGTTTTATAATAGTATTAGAAGTTTCCATATTAATTTTCGTGCGGATTTGAGATCGTTTGTCGATTTCCAGCATTTCCTGATTTTCTGTTAATTCTGAGAATGCCTAAATTATTTAGACCTCAGAATCGAAAATGGAGTCCGCCATTAGACTCAGTAGCCTCAAATTAGCTAGGAGTGTTGTTCTAGAAATTTTTGGAAGTCGTTAAATTTTCCCGAATATTTTGTTGTGTTTCGATCGCTCAGAAAATTACGTCGAAATCAAGATTTTCAATTTAAGTCAACTAAAATTAAATAAAAATATCCTCTTATAATACTTATTAAAGGGATTTTACTACAGAAGTTTGAGCGCATTTGGGATCATCGATTGTCCTAAATAAATTCATGAAGTTTAAACTTTAAAGGCTAATAATATAAAAAATATAAATCAGAATTTAGAAATTTTTATATATCTAAGTTAAGCATCATATAAGGATGCTATATTTCAAGTTTCGTTAATTTTCAAATTTTTGACTTATCGTAATTAATTTCCAAAATTTTTCACTTAAAAATCAATATAAAATAAAATATCTGTTCAAATTCAATAATTTTTAGACGCTTGCGTTCGTCTCGTCGAGACGGTCGTTTCGATACCAAGTTCATATTTTTTTGGAGTTCAATCGACGATAAATCAAAGCATAGAAATTCCAAACAATTTATAGGCGTTCGATCACGATCCAAGGCTCCTAATTAAGTTTGGGCTGCTTATAAAGTACTCAATTCTAACCTAAATTTTCCCTAACCTAACTTCTCTATTTTCATTTTCGAGTCCTCAGCCGAAAGTTCCCCTCTTCTCCTACTTCTCCTACGCAAGCCGAGAGCCTTCCACTCGCCGAGAGCCTCCACTCGCCGATCCTTCCCTCTCGCCGAGCCTCCTCCCTCCAAGCCGATCGTCTCCTCTAGCCGAGCATCCCCACTCGCCGAGCCCTCCTCTCGCCGAGTCTTCTACTCGCCGAGAAGCAAGGTACTACCCTTATCTTTCTCCAGTTTGATTTTAATACTCCAGAATTTTAACCTTATTAGCACTAGCAGAAATTCCTTATACAACTTTAACTTTTAAGCATTTTCTATTTAATTTATAACTTCATTCATAAGAGTTAATCATATAGGTGCTATATATATATTCTTATGGATGTTAGAAGTTGTAGAACAGCTAATGTCATCTAGTTTATAGTTTGATAGTAGAAAATTTATTAACGTGACTTAATAATTAACTTAATAAAATCTTAAAGGAAATAGAAGGATTCTTAGAGGAAACGATGCTGAATATTGTTTTCTTGGCTCAATATGATGGCAGTCATGTCCATTACTGAGAGATCCTTTGTAGTTACATCTTGATAACTCAGTGAGTCAAGAAAGCAAGCGTTCAGGCTTGTTTTGGGATCATAATCATACCCTTCATCTACATTGGTTGCCTTGAGAATAACTTGGGTAATAACTACAGCATGTGAACATTTATGTTAGGAAGACTAAGCATATTCCAAGCAAATAAACAGAAAATAGGAGCATCTGTGAGTTGATGATTTACATTCAGCTTAATTAAAAAGAAAAATATTCTAGCCAAGGCTAAATCCTTGTATTAAATTTATATGTTCTCCAACAATCTGTCTTAGCACAAATCAAGTGCCTTATAATTGTATATTTTCATTATTGCATAAATTCAGAGATACTTTAATTGAATTTTTCAGTATATATATATATATATAATTTTATTTACAATATTGTGAGCAATAATGTTATAATCTTAGAATTACAATTAGATAAATAATTTCCTTAATCATTGTTTCAATGATTAAAAGTAAATTAAATATTTTATCAATTGATATTTACATCATAATTTGTAACAATCTTCTATTCAATATGAACCACCTTCCCTTTGATGAAATTAAAACATGTGCTTTACTCAAGTTTAAATCTCTAAGTATCTTCTCTACATCTATCCTGCAGTTTAATCGATCTTTAAATGGATCGATTCTGCATGTATGCAAAGATAGATTTTATCTTCATATTAATGAGATTGTTAATTAACTGTTAAATTATAATTTCATTAAATGAAATTTCAAACTTGCAAATCATAAGTTATACCATGATCTTCAACGTTGTAGAATAGTAATTGAGAATGGAATTGTGTTAAATATTTAAAAATAATTATTTCATCAATTGTTTTAAGCATCGTATCTTGATCAATGTATATCCGATTTGGACACTTCAATAGTTTCATTTTACTCACAAGAATGTGAGGAGCATTAATATAAAATCAAATTTAGGTTTTAAATTCTAATTTTAATAATGACTTTTAAATCCTAATTAGGAGTCCCGAAAATCCAATAATCCCAACATTGTTCGATTTTGACCTATTCAGGGTCGTTCTTCTCCTTATGTAATAAGGATTTCACATTTATGGATCTCATTTTCATTTGGACAACAATAGGTGACTTTAGGTTGTGGCTCTTTAATTAGTATTACTAAATTATTTTTACAATTTCTTAATTTCATACTTTGGGTGTTTAAAGCCCAAAGATAATAAACTTGTTTTACTATTTCTCTTCCATGTCAAGTTTCCATGACATGATTGTTTTGAGCTTAGTTCTCATAAATAATTTGTATGAATCTTTAGCAAATTGCTGGATTCATCTTTCAACATTAGGATATAGCCTATAGGATTGATTATACCTTAAATTATAGGTGACCCATTAGAACTAGATGTTATACCCATTAAGTGTATTTAGTCTTAATGTTTGTTTAGTGTAGGTTATGATCTTCTTAGTCATAATCCTAAGTAATTGGATTTGAGCTTAGTTCTCATCCTTATAGATATGTGAATCAATTGCAAATTGCTTGATTCGCCTTTCAACCATAAGGTAAAAATCCTAGGATTGATTTAAACAAGAATTGTAGTTTATACCTAGATCTATTAGTTACATCCATTGAGAGTAGTTAGCCTTAATGTGTTTGTAATTGTAGATTATTGAGTCAACTAGGACTGGCTTTTAGTGATTAGATTAGAGCCTAGTTTAATTATCCTAACCCTTAAAATCTTCTCTTGATTATTTTAAGAGATGGTGATAGGAGTCCTAAGTTACTTAGAATAGTTTAAGGATTCTATTGATTTTCTTTAACCTTTAGCTTTTAGAAAACATAGACTACATAGTTCTTAATCCGTACATTTTACTTTAAACCTTTCATTTTTACATAGACCTATAGCTAGTTTAGTGTTTGATTTGGATAGAACTTTCAAACTACAACCTAGCTAGAGATCCTTAGTAGATTAAACTTTAACTTCTCATTCCTTAAGTTAATAAATCTTAATCTCAACCCTTTCACACTAGTTATCTAAGCTTTGATTTAATTATCATAAATGAATCTTATGGCTTATGACTAGATTAAAACTAACTTCTAATTGTATTAATTATATTTATAAATTATTTTGTCATATCATAATAAATGAAATGAAACCATTATTATTAATTACAATTAACTTGAGATTAATATCTCAAATTTAATTGGGAGCTCAATTAGCTCCAATCATTAAGTAGATCATTAAAATTAGATAATTTTGGATATCACTTAGTTGCAATTATTGATTTTCGTGAATGCTTGCTTAGCTTTGAGCCTTGTTCATTGAATCATTCATATAAGACATTGTACATAAATAAAACTTTCATATAAAATTACTAGGGGTTTAATATGGTGGACCAGTCTAGGGCGGACTGAAAATGGAGTAATAAGGAGACAACATTCTTAGAGGAAGAATGTGAGTGTTTTAGGTATGGACCCCATTTTTCTTAGATATTAAACAGACGTGTTTAACTCCTCAACTCATTCTGAATATGCCCACAGAATGAGCACATATTAAAATAACTTCAATTATTAATCAGGTGAGATCTTCAATCATATAGATTGTTAAGACTCCTTATAATTTTTAGCTATGTTATTTTCCATAGTTCTAGACTATGTGAATCTTAGATTAATAGTCTAAGATCTTCTAATTTTCTTACTATGTATTTTTTATGATTTAGAATTGTACTTTACTTGTTTATAGTTTATTTAGATTACAGTGAATGTTGTATAATTTCATTTAAATGCCTCACTATTTATTTTTCCTTACTTAGCATGTTCATTTGAACATATACATGCTTTACTTCATTTAATTTTATATGCACATTAGTTTATTCTAGCCTATCTAGGATGCTTTTACTCTTGTATTATTTGCAGGCTAGGATGTATACTTAAGTGAGTATTCTAACTCATTTGTTTTTCTTACTTACTTTTCCTTGTACGCTTTCCATATTGCACCTACGCTTGTGCTTACTTGTAACTAGATATGTGATATCCAATTATAACAATAACATTTTTAGCCTACTCTTAAAATGTGTTTAGACTGTTTAGTCTAACCAGTTTTTCTTTTTCTTGGCTTTACCCTATCATATTTAAATGTCAAAATATGATAGATCAGGTGCATTTGGAGACTAGTGGAGCTGAATCAAGTGCAAGAGCTTAAAGTGCTTCTGCTTATAATATAATAAATTCATAGCTTATTAATATTGCATATGAGTTATTTCCTTTCTTTTAAATTAATCATAATTTGTAATAATTAAAATCATTTACTTCGTATCTGCTATGCTTGTGTTGGAGTTTCATTAATTACTTAAATGCTTGGGATGAGATGAATGGATGGACGAATATAAATGAACGTTAATTAAATCATTAGCTGCATACTTATTTGCATATTAAATTGGAACTTAGTTGCATACCTATCTAGAATGTTAATTGGAATTAGTCATTGTTTATATTATTTTAGAATTGGAAATGAGCAATCCTATGAAATGGATTGAACTCTATTGTAGAATTGGAAATGAGCAATCCTATGAAATGGATTGGACTCTATATTAGAACTGGAGTTAAAATGAATGGATTGCATGTTAGTTTAGGTGTTTCCTTAGCTATTTACAAAGGAGATTTTGCCAGAATTTTTAAGAATTCTAAGACAATTTTTATTGAAAATTTTAGACTCATATTCTATATGTTAAATATATAAAAATTTCATACTTAGAAATGCAAGTGTTTATGATCATATGTGTCAATTGTCCTTAAATTACAATTCATATGTATCCATGTATGTTCCGCATGTTAAAAACTTAAAATCTTCATATATAGATTTGCAAAACTTCTCATCAATAATTTTAGTTTACATATCCTACATGTATTGCATGATTAATTTTATTTCATCTCGTATGCATTTCATACAATGTTTCATTATAATACATTTCATCTTAACTTAAGACCCTCATCTGAATCCTTGGCCAAACACAGTATCTAATGATTTGGATTAGTTTTCTTTTAATCTAGTATTAGATATTGTGGTGACGTATCAATGTTGAGTTAAGTGATCCTCAACATTGGGGTTGTCACAGCAATACCCTCTTATTTCATGACCTGTTTCACGATTTATGTGTTGTATTGATTTAAATGCAGCTAATAACGATTCATTGGCCACCTTTCAATCTCTTAATTTTATAATATCTCTTATAACGTCGGCACATCTTCGTAATGTTTTTGTCCACCCGCATGCAGATCGCCGAGTGCATTAAACAATTTCATTTCTCTTTGTCCGGTATAACTTGTGAATTTCTCTATTCCAGTTTGCCCATATTTGTGCCTTCAAGATCTGCTTCAAAAATAAACATTTGTAGAAATTTCATACTCCTTTTTAATATTTGAATATTAATTTGTACGCTTTTGGTTCCATCTTAAAATAATTTGTGGCTTTGTGGCCTGTTGTCCTGGTGAACATTTCTAATGCTTTGTGTTGTAACTTACTACCGGTTTAATGTTAAAACTGGCATTAGTTTTCGAATAAAATGCGGAAAAGGGACGGTTCATCGTTTTTCCCCAGCAGAAACCCTAAAGACTTGGACCAATCTTGGAGCGTAGACGCAGTTGGCGATTTCGATACCTGTTGCTGCCCTTCTTGGTGAGCCCGCAACGAATACTACCTATTTCACTGTCAAACACGAGGCAATACCCTCTTATTTCATGACTTGTTTTATGATTCATGCGTTGTATTGATTTAAATGCAGCTAATAACGATTCATTGGCCACCTTGCAATCTCTTAATTTTATAATATCTCTTATAGCGTCAGCACATTTTCGTAATATTTTTGTCCACCCGCATGCAGATCGCCGAGTGCACTAAACAGTTTCATTTCTCTTTGTCCGATATAACTTGTGAATTTCTCTATTCTAGTTTGCCCATATTTGTGCCTTCAAGATCTGCTTCAAAAATAAACATTTGTAGGAATTTCATACTCCCTTTTAATATTTGAATTTTAATTTATAAGCTTTTGCTGCCATCTTAAAATAATTTGTGGCTTTGTGGCCTGTTGTCCTGGTGAACATTTCTAATGCTTTGTGTTGTAACTTAGTACCGGTTTAATGTTAAAACTGGCATTAGTTTCCGAATAAAATGCGAAAAATGGCGGTTCATCGTTTTTTCCCAGCAGAAACCCTAAAGACTTGGACCGATCTTGGAGCGTAGACACAGTTGGCGATTTTGATACCTGTTGCTGCCCTTCTTGGTGAGCCCGCAACGAATACTACCTATTTCACTGCCAAGCACGGGGCAATACCCTCTTATTTCATGACCTGTTTCACGATTCATGCGTTGTATTGATTTAAATGCAGCTAATAACGATTCATTGGCCACCTTGCAATCTCTTAATTTTATAATATCTCTTATAACGTCGGCACATCTTCGTAATGTTTTTGTCCACCCGCATGCAGATCGCCGAGTGCACTAAACAGTTTCATTTCTCTTTGTCCGGTATAACTTGTGAATTTCTCTATTCCAGTTTACCCATATTTGTGCCCTCAAGATTTGCTTCAAAAATAAATATTTGTAGGAATTTCATACTCCCTTTTAATATTTGAATTTTAATTTGTACTCTTTTGCTGTCATCTTAAATAATTTGTGGCTTTGTGGCCTGTTGTCGTGGTGAATATTTCTAATGATTTGTGTTGTAACTTTGGTTTTATTGTGGCATATTTATAATTAAAAAATTTATACGTCTTAAATTTAGCACAGGCATGCTGTTTGAATAACGAAAACTATTACTGCTCTTCTACATTAGCTTATTAGGTCAATCTCTATGTTTTTGCTTTATATTAGTAAACCGGATTGATGAACAGATACCTAAACCAACTCAGCCAGTTGAACTAATACCTATGAACTAGTGACTTGTCTGGTTCAATTGCTGTCCCAATTCTGAAAACATTGGGTTTGAGAGCAAAGAAAGGAGAAATTGCTAGAATAATGAATAAAAATGTAATAGTTCTTCTATTTTATATTTGTATGCTTTTCTTAAGTTCTTAAGGTTTCATAAGTTTATAGACTTTCATAGCAGTTGTTTGAACTTCTCCATCCTGAATTTTGCTTTCATTCATTTTATTTTCTTCCATGTTAATATATTAGCACTGTCAAAAATATTTTATAGCTTGATGGCCTTAAGTGAATTTTTTTTTGCATACGAATATCTTTTCTATTTCTTACTGTCATTTGGATTGGACTAGTGCTTTGGATCCCTTTTGATTCTCAGTTTGTTTCTTTGTAGACTTTTTTTTGGAGCACAAACTCTGTATCAAGTCACTCAATATTGGTTCATTTGCACACTTAGTGCTTATGGGATGAACATTTATTCTGTCTGCTCTTGTTTTCTGCAGGAAAACTTTGTGAATCTTTGAAAGTTCAAGTCAAAAGTAATGGTGCTTAAGTACGTGCTTCTAACCTTATTAATTAAATTTGAATAATGAGTTTGTTTAAATTAACCATTTGTGCATTCTGGTATTCTAGTTTAAACTTTTTTATTGTGTTTTTGTTATTGTTGAGGCTGGTGGTTGTAGCCAAATCAATTTCTTTGTGAGTTGTGGCTGTTAGAGTGGCATATGGGTTTCTTCCGATTTTACTTTTATTTTTAATATATGGTGCGTCTTATTTTTTTCTTACACTAGTGTGTTTTATCTTTTTGCAGTAGCTATGTTTTTTTTTTTTTGTTTTTTTTGCTATTTAACTATTTAAGATTTGTTATAAATAACAATATTGAGTTATATTAAACAAAATAGACGAGCTGGAAAAGGGTACCTGCTTAGCTTTATAATTTTTTTTGTTTATAGAAATTCCTTGTTTAATTGTGGCTCAATTTCTTAGAACGGAACTTTGCCGATTTAGTGGTGCTAAGATTTACCCTGGAAAGGGTATTAGATTTGTTCGAGGTGACTCTCAGGTATACTTATTACATGTTCTAAAATACATTAATTTGTGAGTTTCATTCAGCATTTTATTACATGTATTTCTAGGTCTTTCTTTTTGCTAACTCAAAATGCAAACGGTACTTCCACAACCGGTTGAAACCTGCCAAGCTTACATGGACTGCAATGTACCGGAAACAACACAAGAAGGTAATTGCTTACCTTTTCAAGCAAACGTAACTCTTATTTGGGTAGTCTTTTTTAAAACTCTTTAAAAAACAGCTATAAAAAGCTTGATGTTGCAGTTCAAAGTCTTATCATGCTTAATGTTGATAAATGATTTGTGATTTATTGATATTTTGGTTAACTGGGATTTCATGATGATTACAATGCAATTTGTTTAATTTTTGTTATTCTGACTAACATTGAATTTCATGGGTAATCTATCTTTAAAGCATATGACATGTTCTTAAGAGGACTTGTGAAGGGATCGCTTGATTGGTTTAATTGATGTGACCTTTGACCTAATGAAAGTTCAATTTTAAATAAACATGTTTTTTTTTTTTTAAAGTTTCATGTTTTAAATTTTGTGAATAAATAAATATGCTTGGAACATGAAAATATGAATTTAATCTACAAGATTTTCATTTAAGATTTTATAGAAAGTCACCCATATAAGAATAGATGGAAATCTTGTAGTTGAATAGATGAATTAAATCTAACAAAAGAAAAGCTATCTGGATACATATCTATCAATAGAAAGATAGAATGAGTGCATTTTAAAAAAGGTTCTCAACTCAGGACTCAATTCTTTGTCATTTACATATTAAAAACTGTCTTCAATATTTACAAATAAACTGCACTTATATCATATCTTAGAATTTTTAATTATTAATATGGATGTAATTTCATACATGATAAAGATTGGGAACATGATACTGTTTTATTTGTAAATATTGAAGATTGAATCCTTATATGCAAATTATAATAGGTAAAAAAAATATAACCAATAATCTTGATATGCTTAGTCAAAATTTTAAGTTTTTTTTACATTTTATATTCTAGTAACTAGCATCAAATTGTCAATACATGGATGGTTCAGCCAAATTGTTAAGGTGATTAAGTAGTCTTAGGTTCTGTTTGTTTTGAGGTAATAGAAGTTCTAAAAGAATTAAAGTACTTTTAAAACTTTTAAATACATTGTAATTGCTTCTTGTGATTGGAATTTGTAGTATATAACAGCAATCTAAATAAAAATAAAGAAACGATACATTTTGCCAGCATGAGTGGCAGGCTCTAGCTTTTGCAAAGGCCACCTATGACCAGCAAGTGGAAGTGAGCTTTGATAAAAAAGCCAATTATGACCAATTATGACTATAGATTTGTAAGCACGGCTGGCAATGCAACAGTAAGTTTGGCTGAGGCTGATGAAGAACTTGTGAAGGCTGTTTCGGGCCAAAGATTGAAGGCGATAAAGAACATATAACAGCAATCTAAGCGAGTACGAACCACCAACACTTGTTGTTGTTGAAGGATGTTAGTGACCCACGAGTGTTGCTGGTGATCTGGTGATCGACAACATACTGTCAAAGGCTGTCTTGGATGGCAAGGGTAGATGAATGCTCTGCCATTTTTTAATTTATGTAATTTTTGCATGAACCGAAATTGCCAAATTAGGTTTTTTGTGTGCACTGAATAACTTGCTGTTCGTGAGAATAACAAAATCCAAATCATGAAATGAAGCTTCATCCAGTTAAAAAGATTCTAACACAAATTTTAAACTTTATTTCTACTAGTAGACTAGAAAACATTCTCAAGTTTTTGAGAGTGAAATAGCTCCGTATGCATTTTAAAATTGATTGACCGACTTTGGAAATAGCAGAAATTTTTTCATAATTTTTCAAAAGCTTTTGGTTTATGTCTTGTTGTGGAATAATACTCGGTGGCTTTTTAATATAAGATCATTGCTTTGGTGCATTGCACAAAGGATATGATGCATTGGGAAGACTTTATTTGTCTTAGAGGCCTATCATTTAGAAGTGTGATATTACTGCCACTAACCAACGAATCGATGATCCAATGTAGAAGAATAATTGAAATCTTTTTGGAGTCAAACTCTGTTTTTAAGAGGTCCCATTTTAACCAAAAAAAATTTATGTGCTTTAATGCTTCTCGCAACCTTTTGCTTCTCAGATTTGGGGTTGGCGCTGACGATTTAAGAAACTGTCAAAATATTACAATTTTAAGCATATTTATATATTCTGAAACTATTGAATGATCACATCACTACCATTATATATTTTAACATAGGGAAGTGAAACATCATTTATCTATTGATTTTTAATTGTTCCACCAGCAATTCATTAATGTATTCTTAGCAAAAAATTGGCCCACTCTAGTTCCTGATAGAGAAGATCATTTTTAGTGGTTTATTCTGATGATTTTTTATTTTTCTATATTAACATGGGCAAAATTCATATACTCAATTTTTGTAACATATGCCATCTAAGAATAAAGATTCATGTCCTAAAAAAATTCAACAAAATTTTAATTTGATTTTCAGCTACCTAACGCAACCTTCTTCTTCCTCATCTAGGATGTGTGTTAGTTTAATTAAAATGATTTTTCAACCCACTCCTGTAATTACATTTCAATGATTGCATAATCATGTAAATTTGTAATGTTCTGAAGGCTTAACATATATCTTGTGTTATAAATGCTATTTCTTAATGTATTTTGTACTTGCAGGATGTTCATGATGAGACCATCAAGAAAAGACGCCGAGCCACGAAGAAGCCTCTGTCCCGTTCAATTGTAGGCGCCTCTCTGGAAGTCATCCAAAAGAAAAGAACTGAAAAGCCGGAAGTTCGCGATGCTGCCAGGGAAGCGGCTTTGCGGTAAGTAGCATCGTAATTAATCATAGTTTGCTTGAATAATCTCCTGGGCTTGAAACAATTTTTCTTTCTTCTTATTTGTAGTGAGATCAAGGAACGCATAAAGAAAACAAAGGACGAGAAGAAAGCCAAGAAGGCCGAAGTTATGGCTAAAGCTCAAAAGACCCACTCGAAGGGCGGCACTGCGCCCAAGGCTCCCAAAGGTGTGAAGCTCGGCGGCGGAGGTGGCAAGCGTTGATTCAGAAAAGCCTGCCGCGGCTTTTTTGTTCCCTCTGCTTTTTATTTCTCGGACTTGTCAATTTCTTTTTAACCTGTGAATTTAATTTAAAGCTATTGTTTTTGAGAGAAAATTGGATCTTCTTTTATTATTAAACCAAGTTTTTTGAATCATCTAGGATTTTTATGGCATATAAACTGTGCATTTATATAGGATTTCTTCTGCATTCACCAGCTGTTGGGTCATACTTAACATAAAACAAGCTTAGCGAACATGCAAACTATAGCAGGACTATGGCGTCAGCTTGCTGAGTCGAGATGTTGTGCTGCATTGGCAACACTGTTGTGAGTACCTTTTGAGAGGAACACAGGGTACTGTATGAAGTGATACTGTCTTGGGGGACAATCACGATAGTTGGCCTTTTATTGCATTGGTAATGTAGCACGGATGTAAGTCAATTGTTTAGCTGAATTTATTGGTTGGTCTTTCCAGGAAGGTTAAGAGTTACTTGGCTAGTTGGCAAGGTAAGCAACCTCTTCGGTGTGAATGCACGCCATAGCTCGATTGAGCAGCTCTCCCATAATTGTTGGGTGCTTTTTTGGCGACATATAAATAAAGAGTGCTGCTACCTTGACACCAGCTACAGTGGTGTAAAGATGCGTTGGCATCATAAGTGGCAAGTACGCCACGTCAGTTAAATCCCTAAATCAGCCGGTCGCTAGCGCTTCGGGCATTTCTCCGCAACCCTCTCGTTCTTTCTCCGCCGGTTGCTTTTGCTCCGGGCATCTTCTCAGCTTCGGGCATTTCAAAATCTTTTCGTTTCTCGCTTCGGACCGTTCTTTCTCCGCCTCCGCCTTATTTCTCCGCCGGCCCCTCCATCTCCTCGGAAGTGAAGCGTGATGGAGCTCGTCCTAAAAAAAGCTAATATTTCTGATAATTTATTGTCTTCCATCTCCTCAGTCTCTGAAATCGCAAAACATAATCAGCGGAACATTCATCGTTCCGGAAGCCGCTTCTTGTCAGTAGTGGTAACCCACTAAGAGGATAAATCATCGGTGCAATTGTCGCTCCTGCAAAAAAGTCTCTGTGACATCAGCACGATGGATCCCAAAGCAAAGAGGTCTTTCTCGAAACAAGGCAGATGGAATCACCCTACAGCGGCGATGATTACCCAGAAGAAGAAGGCCGCCCAGGCGGGTTTAGAGGACAAAGCTCAGATAGCGCATTCCCATGTCTTGCCCTCTAACTGGGATCGCTATGACGACGGCGAAGAGGAAGCCGAGAGCTCCTCCGGCACCATATTGGAAGGAAGAGAAATCGCGCCTAAGAGCAAGGGTGGCAACTCTACTTACTTGATCGAGCAAGCTCGGTAGCAGCTGCAAGAGCTTAGGGCACCTGCCATGCCGTAAACCTCGTCCTTCTTTGACCAGCTAACTGCAGGTAATTGTTTTTATTCCTTAGGGACTGTTTGGAAGACTTCAAGGCTTGGCTCAAGGGGTTGTTTTGCAAGATTTATGGGGTGTTTGGCTGCATGCTATCTTGTTGCCTGCCATATTATCTTCTAATAAAATGAAGATAACAATATTTAGCTGTACATTTTGTTTTTCTTCAACTTGTTTTTATCTATGAATATGCCTCCCTTACAATTTTTTGGGATACCTCTTAAAATTGGGCGCTATCTCAGCAACACACGTTTTCTGCATCCCCTTCTTGGTCGATAATTTAGTTGAGATTAGGGCTTTCCTCATCACTAGCCTAAATTGTCATTGTTTTCATCATTTTTCTGTCTTCTTTGTTCTCGGCCTTCATCTACATCATGAACTTTGCCTTGTTTTTTTTTTTTTTTTGAAACTTTATTGTAGATTACATAGCTTATGCACGCCAATTCAACTTCTACCATTAACATGCATATCTTCTAACTCATCTAGGAGGTTTCTTTCATCCTGAATGATATTTTGAACAGGATTATAGATTAACTAAACATTCTTATTTAATGTTTAAACCTATCTCTTTACATGTAAAACATTCTTAATATGTAAAATATCAAAATTTCCCTGAACTTTTTGTTGTTCTTGTCCCTGCAAACATGGCTATTTATTAGCCATTGCAACTGATAATGTGGTAGTTTTGTTGGTTGTTATTTTATTACTTTTGATATGCAAAACTTTTTAACTTACATAGCCTTTCATAGCCTTAATTTTCTTTTTTATTCGGATCAAAAACTTAATTTAACCTTGGTGGCCATTTCATTTGTATCTTATTTTTGCTTAAGCGGACAATTTCATAATTTTCAATAATGGTGAGAAAAGAACATTACACATTATTAACATTTTCTTAATAACTTCGTTGTTTCTTTAGACTTTAAAATCAATGCCAACAAGTCTAGTTTATTTTTGCTACAAAATTATCCCTCCACATTAATATTATTGCAGATCTTTTTGGTTATAAAAGAAGGGGATCCCCCTTTCTATATTCATGGGCGCCATTATTTAAAGGTCACAGTTAAAATTATTTTTATGATCACATATATGGTAAAATACATAAAGAATCATTAAAATCGTCATTTTTCTTATTTTTCTTCCTGAAACCGTCATTTTTCTTATTTTTCTTCCTGAAACCGCCGTTTCCCTTATTTTCCTTCCTGAAACCATGACTTTAGTCGACTTAAGAATCTACCGTTTCCGGAACTAGCCGATCGATTCTTGCCTCCAGGCCATCCTATTTAGGTCCATTCAATTCCACGATACCACTCCACTACTTATTTTTTGCTTTTTAAGTGGATTAATAACTAATCTAAAGGTTCTTTATTATGGCTGCAAACTTGTTCAAAGCCGTTTACAATTTAAACATGCTTATTTGGTTAAACACCTTGATCAATCTAAAGGTTATTTTTTATGAACTGGCTGGTAATAATCGGCTCCTGTGTGCTGATTTGCTTGCAATTATGGTGATAGAATAAACATTAGCTTTGAATGCAGGTTCACAGGGTTTGGAGAACCGGTGCCACACTGGCCTGTGGAAGATTTGGCTTTTTCGATTGCAAAGTTTATAAAAAAATGAGGATCCTTTGCAGACTACTATATGGTTAGAACTTTATTTTCATGTAGTAATTCAATAGGTTTGATAGATGTGCATGCGACTCTAATGAAGGGAGGTAAATTATCCATTTTTTTCAGTATCATGGAGGAACTAATTTTGGACGCACTTCCGGTGATCCTTTCATTGCAACTAGCTATGACTATGATGCCCCAATTGATGAATTTGGTGAGGAAATTTTATGACGATGATGCTTCAATTTATGTCATCATCTACATAAGTATCTCTTTGACATTTAAAAACTTGTTGCATATATGCTATATTGTAATTTATATTTTTTTGTATATGCTCAATGCACACTTTTAGTTCAAAATTCTTATCTTAAAAAAGCAATGTAATTTTTGTATTTGCAAAGAAGATGATGCTCCTACTTGACTGACAGTGTAATACACTCTTCTTGTGCACAATTTAGTATTGTTTAATGAAATTGAAGTTATGTAATTAATTCGGCATAAATATTTGTTCAATATCATTTCATTTCAAAGTCAGTAGTAAATTTTAGTGATCAGCTCAAACTCATAGACTTTAAATCCATTTGATTTTGAGTGGATTTGCATGAAAGAATTTGATAAGAGTTGAGCTTATTTATGGATTGAATGTGATGTAGCTCAAATGGCAGAGCGCTCGTATGGCATACGAGAAGATTAGGGTTCGATCCCCTGCATCACCAAATTTTGGCATTTAATACAAAATATTGGGAGAATTTGTTTATTATCAAGGGCTGCTCATGCAGGAACTAATGCAGAATTATTTGCTTATTTCATTGCTTGATTTTATCATTTATGTTGCAGTATTATTTTGAGGACAGGTATGATCTTGTACATTTTATTAAGCTAGTTCTGCAAGCTGGTCTCTACGTTAATCTCCGTATTGGCCTCTATATTTGAGTAGAGTAGAATTTTGGGTAACTTGTTTATTAATTTTAATGTTCATTATTTGAGAAGTTTTTTTTTTTTTTTTTTGTCGGTTGATACTCTGAATTTGAAGCAGGGGCTTTCCAGTTTGGTTAAATTATGTTCCCGGGATTCAATTTAGAACTGATAACCAGCCTTTCGAGGTATAGATTGAATGCGTTTTTTTTTTCTTATTTTTCCACCCATTGTTGCTTTCCTCCATTGTTACTCAATTGCTTTTTACCAAAATAGAAAATTTATTCTTTATGTAAAAAAATAAGATGCCATGAGGAATTTCGCCACCAAGATTGTTTCTTTGATGAAATATGACGGGCTATTTGAGTGGCAAGGTGGCCCCATGTAAAATATCAAATTCTCGTTTCTAATTGTTTATTAATATTTAAATAATTTTGACCTCAGATTGAAAATCTGACTTCACCATTGCGTTCACCACCCCCAAATTAGCTAGAGGTGAAGTTTTGAACGCATTTGGAAGTCATTGAATTTTTGACGAATATTTTAATATTATTTAAATACCTGAAAATTCGAGTAATTAAATACTCGTCGGATCAAAAATCCGATTTAGCCTTTGTGTTCAGAAGCCCTCAATTAGCTAGGAGCGATTTATTGAAAATTTTTGTAAAACATTTAATTAATTAAATTTAATTAATAAGTAAGGCTTGAAATTAATCAAATAATAATATATATAAGTATTAAATTCAAATTTTTTTGGTGGGACCTACATGCATAAAACCGCGGTCCACCTTTTCCCTTAGCTGGCCGGTCCAGTCTGAACCGGCACTGCCTGGTTCGAAGAAACCCACGGGTCGAACCGCTGTTTAGCAATAGATTCAATCCGGGCCGTTGATCGTTCGAACAGATCTAACGGCCCGGGGTTCTCCTCTATCGCGTTAGGGCACGCGTCGACCTAAGCAACACGCGGCCGAAGAAGAGACCTCCACCTGCTTTCCACCGCCTTAGGAGCCCGATAAAGGCTCCTATGCTCTGGCTAAGATAAGGTTTTCGTAAAGAAAGCTACCCTATTAAGGATTTTCGTTCCCAAAACGAGCCCTCTAAAACCTAAGTCTCCAGAGTCGTCAAACTTTAGGTACTTCTACTTCTTAGATCTTACATTCAATCGCTTATTTTCTTATTCGAAATTGCATCTCCTTTATCAGATTAAATTTTGATCGGGTACGATTGTATTCAATCGAACCCAATCGTGCAAATCAAACGCTCAAAACTTCGACTTTTCGCCTAACCCTAACTCTCTGCGCCTCCTCGCGTAAGAAGATGAAGGGTCGCGGGTCGAGGCTTCGGGCCGCGCTCGACCCGCCTGTCTTCTTTCACGTCTAGCCTCATGTGCATCCTGGAACCCACAGAGTGAGGTGTCGTGCGCAGATTCAGCCGCTGTCCTGGAGTGGGGCCAACCGCTGTTTCTATTAACAGCGGCAGTGGGACCCACGTGGACTGTCTGGGCCAGTAACATCACGCCACGTGGGCGTGAGGCTGCCGCTGTCTGCATCCTGCAGAAAACAAATAATTAGATAATAAAAATATATTTAATTATTATATAAAATTTAAATAATACTTACATATCCATAAATATATATTATATATATATATATATATTTTTAAAATCAAATAATAAATAAATCAATAACTAAATTAAAATATCAATTAGACAAACATAATTAGTTTAAAATTAAACTTAAAACAGAAACATTTAATATTAGCATATTAATATTAAGTTAAATAATTCAATTAATTATCAAAACTTTAAACTTAAATAATTCCTAAAATATTTAACCAAATTATACAAATAAATATATCAAATTCATCAAAAAATATAAAAAATTTAAAGATGCAATTTATCTTGCTATGGGATTATTATTTCACATAATGATATTTTTAGGTATTTAAATTATTACAAAAATGTCACAAAAATATCAAACCCTTGTATCTTTATACACACTACCCCAAACATATCAAATATGGGTCTTAAAATACTCAGAAAAATATAAGAAATATTTTAGAAGCATTAATTTTGCTGTTTGGATTAAAATTTGACTAATCACAGTTAGGACCTAACCCTAATTAAGCCCTTAACCCTAGAAACTTCAAATAGCCATAAGTTAGCCAATTTAGCTCCAAATTAAGTAATCCAAATATTTATTTAAATCAAAAAATCCTAATTTACAATAAACTGTAAAAAAATATTTAGGATTCAACGGTTAGATCTCCTAATTAACCCTAATTACTTTAAAAAATTGATTAGTGAATATTAACAAATCTAATCATCCAAATTAAGTGATTTCAGTTTTAGATGACTTATAAAATAAATTAGAACCTAACTGTATAATTAGTTTAATAAATTTGTGATTAAATTTACTAATCACTCACTAGTCACATTTAACCATAATTATTAACCCTATAATTAGATTAGCTATAACTTAATCAATTCATATCAGAATTTGATAATTTTGGATTCTATGAAAACCTTAGAATATAATCTACAATAAACTAACATAAAATTTATATTTCACTAAGGGTAAAAATTACTAAAATACCCTTATAAGGTCAAATTCTCAATTTGACCTTATAAGGCATAAATAATTATATAACTTAATAAAAATAATTTAAATAAATCAAAATAGTCATTTTATAAACATAATACTACAAATCATAATAAAAACATTAAATTAATAAATTTTATTATTTTGGCAGATCAAAAAAATTGAATTGATTGATTTTGAGTCAAAACAGTCAGGTACGCAAATTTACTTATAAGTCTTATTTCAGTATTTTTATTTGAGCCATTTTTCTATTTGAGTATTATTAGCACTGCTTAACGCATTTTAATCTGCAAAAGATTTATATCAAATAGCATGTAACAAAAAGAATGAAACACAATATATATATATATATATATATATATATATATATATATATATATATTGTGGTGTTTATCTTTGAAGGGTGGAACACATCATTGGAATATGTACATATTGGGCCAGCTAGCAGCCCCTAGGAGTTATATGGAGGGATTTAGCCTCTTGTAGGAAGTAGGCAAATCTAGATGAAAGACACATCATCAGTTTCTATTTTGAGTAAGCTACCGACGGGTGGCGAGATAAGCTTCCTACAGGTTATGCCTATGAGTTTACCCATTTGGGCTCAGGAGTCTACGGACTCGACTTATTGTTACAAATGCTTTTGATAGAATTTATTTCATATATATTGATTTTCACAACTAACTTGCAGGGCAGAAATTGAATTTGGAAATTGCTTTATTTTTCATGCAGATTTTCAGTCATTTTCATATTTGATTCATACATATTATAGGATACTAGATTTATTCTTATAAAAACAATTTGCGTACTCCTACCTGACTAGTAAATTAAATTTTTTAGGTTTTGATAATTAAAAAGTTTAGAAGATCTATCAAGATAAAAGAAGAAGAATTAAAAGAAGCAGAAGAATGTAGATATTTCTTATTTTATTTTGTAAAATTCAAACTGTTGTAACTTTTTATATATATTTTGGCTCTATGTATAAAAGGACTGTAGATTATTTTATTTTATTATGTCCTTTTTGAATTATAAAAATGTATATATTTTCAATTGAGATGAATTGTTCTTTAAAGACTCTAACTTCGATCCCCGGTTGTCACACCCCATTATTCTTTCTTAGGTAGGTTTACATTGTTCTGTGGTTTCTCTTCATTCAATGTCAATATATTGCTTATCTTTTGCTCAAATTACATAGATTGAGAATGAATTTGGGCCATTGGAGTGGGATCAGAGCCGGCAAAGGCCATACAAGCAGTTTTAGCAGAGGTTCACTTCAGCAAACAAAAAATATTCCATGCGTAATATTACATCGACACTTGATAAGAAAAAAAGGAATCAAATATATTCAAGCAGCCACTTGATAAGAAAAAAGGAGCAATGGCATTCATCTAAACCATATATTTAAACTAGTAGCCGACCGATGTAACGAACTCAAACAACACAATGAATGAAAAAACAATACTCATAGTTTGAATGAATATTCATTTTTATAGCAAACATTCAATAAAAACACAAAAACCAACATACTCATCAAATTAAAAACAAAAAACACAACCATTCTTAATGATATAACAATGGCATTCATCCACATTAATTTCCAACACAAAACCATATACTTCCTATGGCATCGTCTCTTTATTGAATGCAACTTCAGCACATAAATAATTGCCTGCGTTTGACTTTCAGCACAAAGAATTTGTAGCATTGAAGAACTGTTGCCATTGTCACAGCATTGAAGAACTGCTGCATTGAAGAACTGCAGCATTGACAGCCCCTTAGCATCATCAATTTTTGTAGCCCTGCAGAAGCCTTCGACGACCGCAACGTAAATGATCACTTCGGGGATCAAGCCAAACAGCTTCATTGCCTCTTGAACAAGGCCGTCCTTGCAGAGCCCGTTGAGCTTCATTGCCTCAACTTCTGAAATTATACTTCCAGAATTTCCTTTAAAGTTTAATCTGCAGTTAATCAAAATCAGAATAAATGCAGCATTTGATAAAGATACAAAAATTATAGTAAACTGATAATCAGCATGATACTTATATAACACTTGTTTATGCTTATTCTATGAGAATGAGTGTATTGGGGCTTGAACAAATACAATTAATAACCAATTTAATTGTAGAGAAGTTTTCTAGCAGTGATGTAGAGCAATCGGTTATGCATAGTTGTCCCAAGTAGATCATCAATATCGAATGTAACACTCAATGAACTTCGAAAATACATAAACGCTTTCAAATTTTTCCCAACAAAGAATGCTTCATATACTTTGGGCTCCTACAATGCCTTTATTAGGTTCATCTTAAGATCCTTGATGTTAGGAGAGTGCCTTGTACGCTGAGCAATCCTGATAGTTTGTGAAGGCGAGTGAAGACACTGTAATTAATGATCACTTTAGGAGTCTTCAATGTTTGTAATCAATGATCATTTTAGCAGCGAAAGAATTCCCCACTTAACCCCAAGGACACCACTATCAGAACACCTCTAGCATACAGTTGTAGGAGGCGGTGTGGGAAAAAGGCATCTATAACATGGGCCACCCTTGTGACGATAAACAGTGAGCTGCATAGCCCAAGTAATTTTAAAGCAAAAAATGAAAAAAAAGAAAGATAAGACAGCATTTTAAAGCAAAATAAAGAAAGTTTATCTTGCCTTCAAAGCCTAGTGCTGCACCGGATGTAAGGGGCTATAAGGACAAGAGAAGAAATCGAAATAAATTTAACGGCAACATAAAATTACAAGATGATTTCATTTTTACAAACAAAGATGATGTGAGTGGTTATTTTTATATTAAACAATTACTAAGCAACGGATTGGATAAAAGGGAGAAATGCTAGTACAACAATTTGGTGTTTCAACTTGCAAGCTTATTATTATACTGACAAATTATAATTTTTTGGCATTTGATTGGATGTGGCTTAAAATTGTCAAAAAAATGCTAAAGATTATACATCTTCTAAGTTTAACACTGCATAAATAAAAGGCATCAAGCAATTCTGAACACTCCAATAAATAAAAAAATAATACAGAACAATGTCAAAACATATCAATGTAAGAAAACAAAGTTAAATAAATCAAACAAAAAATTGCATACTTCTCCTAATCTTCCTTCCTGCTCCATCCAGATCTCTAAGAAAGTTAGAAAAAGCATTCAAAATAGAAAAATCATTTAAACTAACTTTGCAAGTATTAATGTGAAATAGGCCTATGAGGACATCAAATAACAGCAATACTATCTTTCGGGACTGAAAGAAATATTCATAAAATCATCCTGCATAAGTTAAGAACATGATAAAATCAGAAGTATGATAAAGAAGAAATTTTTCAAGCATTTTAATAAGACAAATAGATAGGTATTTGCTTCACTAATCAAAATAGAAAAATAAAGACAAAAATAATAGAATGGTGACATCGATTGCTTTAGGGTATCAAGTCATCATTGATGCTATTGAAATCTTAAATTAAATTTTCACATCTAATAAATGTGCACCCACGGTCTTTCTTCCACAAAAATCAACAATTGAAATTGTCTCAAATAACATATTCAAATGGGCTTCACATGCAAACAACTCTACAAGCATAACATGTAGCTATAAAAATATCTTCAAATGACTTATTTGAGAATCAAAGTCCCAAATAACATATTCAAATGACTTCACATGCAACAAATAAAGCCCATGATCAAGTTGGATGCAAAGTAGTCTCACATGCATCCTCTTGCGCATTTCATTTATAATTGAGCCGCTCTTACCTTTTAGGCAGCCAATCACTTTTGTAGGAACAAGAAGGCGAATGCTCTCCGTTTCATCATTTTCATCATGCATCTTATTACCTAAAATATATCTTTCACAGCCTTCAAGCAAAAAAACATTACTTGGATTCTTTCACAGCCTTCATACTTCCAAAAAAACATTACATGAATGAAAAGCAAAAAAATATTTTGAAATTTACAATAAAGAGACAAGCAAGAATATAATTATCTTTGTTCCATCATGAAATAAATCTAGCCCATGTCTAACAGCTCCCCAAAGCATTTAAAGCTGAAATATGAGAAATCAATGGAAAGAAGGTGCCCAACATCAATAACACCATTCATCTCAATAGGGACAACAATAAAAGACAACAAATGTAGGGTAAAGATAAAATAAGATCTTCTCAGCCTTTATTTGAATTTGTTCTCAGGCCCAAACTTCTAGCCTATAAGAGTAACATACTAAATTTTATACAAACAATCACAATACAGGACTTTAAAATAGAAATAATCTTAAGATTCGTCATTATTACCTTTTCTTTTTTGTTTGTCAGTATGGCACACACATAGCATATGACAACAAACAACCCCCTTAAACTGGAATGATCGGCATATGCACCACATGTATTCCATCATCGAATTATAAATAACACGATATTCATGCCGATGCAATCCATTGTGCTCTTTAACATCATAACTTTTGATAGATTCGTTGACCTCCGTCAATGAACCGGTACAATACATAAGTTTTCTAACCTCCACTTGGAATTTGTAAAATATATTTGGTGTGCACTGTTTTGAGATTTGCTCCTCAAATAGGATGGGTGATATTATGTGATGACCCACTTAAGTAGTAATAAGTGAAACTCTTAAACATCGAGACATCTTTTCAGATAACGGTGGAGTTTTTGATAAGAACTCCAAAGTTAAGCGTGCTCATGTGGGAGCAATCCCAAGATGGGTGACCTGCTGAAAAGTTATATTCTGAGGGCAAAACTATGAGGCCTTTCTGGCCAAAGCGGATAATACATTGGTGCTTAAGAGTTTGGACTGTTACAAATGGTATCAGAGCAAACCATAGGGTGTCAGATAGGAACTAAGTGTCATATAGGGCAAAGTACCACTTCATGTGAGCAGCCTCTTGAACCCATGAGGGTTAAGGTGCTACATGGTTGTGAGTACCTCTTGTGCATGTAGGGGTCACCTCTAGTCCTATCTACCCAATGGATGGTTCTTGGATCTGTGTGTGGATACTGACGAGAACGTCAGTTACTTAAGTTGGGGAGATTGTGATGACCCACTTAAGTAGTAATAAGTGAAACTCTTAAACATCGAGACGCTTTTTCAGATAACGATGGAGTTCTTGATAAGAACTCCAAAGTTAAGCGTGCTCATGTGGGAGCACTCCCAGGATGGGTGACCTACTGGGAAGTTATCTTCTGATGGCAAAACCGTGAGGCCTTTCTGGCCAAAGCGAATAATACCTTGGTGCTTAAGAGTTTGGGCTGTTGCATATTAATTGTGGACTAGTATGAATGACTTGAAATCTTCTTGTCTTTCATTCTCAATTTTATTATGGAGTGTATTTACATACTGATAAAAGAAAGTCCGTAATGTTATTTTTGAGTTCACGTATCCATCAAAAAATACGTTCATACATTCACTTTTTGAGCTATTGACATCCCAGCCCAAAACATGTCCTTAAGATATATTGGCACTCATTTCTCTCGACAATTTTAGACTATAGCTAGACAAATATTTTCAATTATGTCATATTTTTTAATGGCACACATCCACTTTCTCTCAAATTCGACAGTGCTCATAGAATCAAAGATTACCGTACTAATATTAGCAATTATGGCTTAACGGTTGACGTTGTTTCCCAATTTCTCTAGAAGCTTACACATGATATGCCATAAATAAAAGCGATGTTTAGTTGAGGGGAATACTTTGCTATTGCAGCCTCCAAGGATTTGCATTGATCAGTTATAATTCCATCAGAATATTTGCCCTGCATACATACTAACCATCTTTGAAAGAACTACGAGAATGTTTCAATCATTTCATCTGCTAACAAAGCACACCCCAAAAGAATAGAATGACCATGATGGTTAACCTCAACAAATGGAGTAAAAGGCATAGCATATTTATTAGTTAAGTAGGTAGTATCAAAAGCTACAACATCTCCAAAATAATGATAAGCCATCATAGAGCGTGAGTCAGCCCAAAATACATTTCTAAGATGAACCTCATCTGATAATTGAAAACAATAAAAAAAAATTGAATCATTATTTTGCAGATTTTCAAAGTGTTTCAGCAATGAATTTACATCACCATCGACTAATGCCAAGACCCTTTGATTTGTAACATAATTGCGACAATCTTTTTCAATAAATTTGCAATTTTCATAACCCTCACTTATTGTAAATATTGCGTTGATGGACTTGTTCAGTGGAACGCCAACTTTATCATTTATTATAAGTTATCTCTGAGCTGTTATAGATAGTTCATGAAAATAATGCATGAAGCATATCATTTCAGGATCCAAGTTATGGTTATGTTCTAAATTTACATCATCCACCTCCCAATTACCATTCAAACATCGATCAACGATAACCAACATTGCTTTGCATCCTGTGCGTACTACAGGTTTTCGGTGTAGCTTAGAAGGACAAACGTTGTTCTTAGGGTGTCCTTCTTTAGAGTGAGTAAATAAACAACGTGACTTATGACCGTAAAAATTATAATTTGATCTTTTCTTAACTCCAAATTATATCAAATAACCCAGATTGCGTCGGCACCAGATTTAGCACGAGGCAATCCCATGATGAAATCCATATATATATCAAACCATTTCCACTCTGGAATGTCCAATGGGTGCAGAAGACCACCAAGTCTTTAGTGCTCAGCCTTTATCAAATTACATGTATGACATTTGGTAACAAAGTCTGCTACTTCATACCGGGCCACCAAAATGATTGCTTTAGATCCTGGTACATCTTCGAACTGCCTGGGTGAATGTGATACCCAGAATTATGACTTTCATTTAACACTTCTCGATGCATGGACTTAGGAATCCATAATCGTTTACCTTGATAAATTACACCATTCCACAACTACAGATCATGACGACGACCACCTTCGATATCTGCTTTGAACTTCAGATACTCGTCATCTTTGGTTTGCGAGACAGAGACATCTCTATGGAAAGTGGGTTCCACATTGATATTTACAAGAAGTGAATTTAACATATCACCACAAACTGGAGAAATTTTAAGCTTACAAAATTCATGTTCTAAAGGACTGGATGTGATCATAGCGATTAAAGTAGCATGACGACTAAGAGCATCGGCCACTACATTTGATTTCCCCGGATGATACTGAATACTGAGATCATAATCGTTGATGAGCTCTAACCATCTTCTTTGGCGGCAGTTCAATTCTCTCTGAGTGAAGATATATTTCAAGTTTTGATGGTCAGTGAAAATTGAACACTGCACTCCATACAAATAGTGACACCATATTTTTAAAGCGAAGATCACGGCTACGAGTTCGAAATCATGGACTGGATAGTTTCTCTCATGAGGTTTTAACTGACGAGAGGCGTAAGCGATTACCTTTCCCTCCTGCATTAACACACAGCTTAGACCAATTCCAGAGGTATCGGTGCATACTTGATAGTTCAACCCTTCCTTGGGTAGGACCAGAACTGGAACGGTAGAGAGTGCATTCTTTAGAGTTTGAAACACTTTCTCACATTCAGGACTCCAAATAAATGGAACAGCCTTCTGAGTCAACTTAGTCAGAGGCGAAACTATCTGGGAAAAGCATTTAACGAATTTTCTGTAGTACCCAGCTAATCCCAAGAAATTTCTAATATCGGTGATAGACTTAGGTTGAACCCAGTCCTGAATAACGCTTACTTTACTTTGATCTACCCGAATACCTTGGGCATCGACTACGTGTCCCAAGAATGCAATAGATTTAAGCCAAAACTCACATTTAGAGAACTTGGCATACAATTGACGTTCGCACAGAGTTTCTAGCACCAACCTCAAGTGTTCTTCATGATCCTTTAATGTTTTAGAATAAATGAGAATATCGTCGATAAAGACGATCACAAATTTATCCAAGTAAAGTCTTAGAACTCGCTGCATCAAATCCATGAAATTGACGGCGCATTGGTGAGTCCAAAAGACAGCACTAGGAATTCAAAGTGATCATAACGAGTTCGGAAGGCGGTCTTGCCTACATCGGCTTCTTTTACTCGTAATTGATGGTATCCGAATCGCAAGTCTATTTTGGAGAATATGATAGCTCCAGCTAATTGGTCGAACAAATCATCAATTTCGGGCAGTGGATATTTATTCTTTATGGTGACTTTGTTTAACACACGATAATCTATGCACATACGCATAGATCTATCCTTTTTTTCACAAACAAAACTGGCGCTCCCCAAGGAGACATACTAGGCCTAATAAGGCTTTTATTCAAGAACTCTTTTAGCTGCTCATTGAGTTCTTGAAGTTCCTTAGGTGCCATCCTATACGGAGCTTTGGATAAAGGCTGGGTACCAGGGATTAAGTCAATGGAGAACTCGACTTCCCTAAAAGGAGGTACGTGTAACAACCCAAGTTGTTACCATTATTAATTAGGACTAATCTTAGTCATAATCTTGATCCTAAATGCTAATTAAGTCATTATGAGTCAACCACCAAGATCCAGTCCAAACCAGAGGTCAAACAGATCAAATCTTTATTTTGGGAATTTCAGGAACCTCAGAAATTGACCTATTTATTTTGACCTCCAATCGAAAAACAGAATTCGCCATTGCGCTCATTGCCCCCAAATTAGCTAGGGGTAAAATTTTGGTGGCAATTGGAAGTCGTCAAAATTTGACGAATATCTTAATAATATTTAAATATCCGGAAAATGAGGAAATTAAAAACTCGTCGGAATCGAAATCCGACTTCGCCGTTGCGTTCCTCACCCCTCGATTAGCTAGGGGTGAATATTTGGTGATTTTTGAAAATCATTCACTTGATTAAAATTAATTAATAAAACTAGGAAAATTAATTACTTAAAATAATTAAATAAATTTCCTTTTTTTTATTATTCTTTCTCTCCTAAATTCCTCCGCCCAATTGCCCTAAAAGCCATTCGTACAAACAGGACTCAAAGCACTTCGGCCGATCCCTTCCTTCCCTCTCATGCGCTCGCCACGTCTCCTCGCCCTCGACACGCGTCTCCTCCGCCTCGGAGTCTCTGTCACCGCCTCCTCGCAACCTCCGCCGCTCGCCTCGCAAGCTCCGCCCTTCTTATTTCTTCAGCCGGCCTTCTTCACCCTCCCGGTCGAGAGGCGCGAGGTGCAGCTCTCCCTCATCATCTCTATTGGCAGAACCCCTCTCTTCTCCAAGCAGCCGTGCTAACCTCACCTCTTCCACCTCTCCAAGTCAAGCGCCAGCCTGCTCCTCTCTACCAAGCCGAGCTCCTCAACCCTCGCCGAGCTTGCGCCTCTTCTCCACTTGCCGAGCCCCTTCCCGTCGGTTGATCAGACGAGAGTTCCGTTCGAGCCCCTCAGCCCATCACATTCTCCATTTGGCGTTCGGCCACAAGGATTCGCCGGCCTTTTTCCTTCATTCCACTCGATCCTCCATTCGGCGCAAGCAGGTACCCCTCCTCCGAACCTTAAGTACTTCACTTCACTCTCAATTTCCCCTCTCAAGTGTTTTAGCTAACATTTATGTTGCAAGGTTTACTCAATATTTTTTTTATCGGATGTTTTCTCCTTAAGTTCATTGTTTTTCTCTGTTTATTGTGGACTGCAACTCCATCTTTGTTAAGTTTAGGATCCTTGTGGTTCTTCTCAATGATTCATTGCGACCCTATTAATAGAGAAGAGAAATTTTACCATTATGAAAATATAACTTATTAGTTGAGGAGTGTGGAGTTATTAGTTGTTTGGTTCAAGTACTAACCTTTTCACTCCCACTATCACTTGAGCGAACTCAATTTGATCATACCAAGAGGCAAAATCTCATCCACTTGAATCTGAGCGTTTGTTGGCCGCAACCTAGGAATTTGGGGTTGATCATTTTCGCCACTGTACCAACCTCTCTCATACCTAAATCTAATTTCTCAAATTTCCTTATCACATTATTCTATGTTTTTATGCGATTTTTATCTGTGTATGGCGTGAGTCAAACTCAACTGAGTTTGATTAGTTATACCATTCCTTCCTAATTTTGAATTCTACTCTATCTTTAGGTGTTGCATTTCAAAACTGTGAAATCACAATTGTTATGAGAGTTCATTTTATTAAGAAATTTATGGAGCTCAATTAGAATCAATTCCCTTCTGTCAAAATTCTCTGCTGCTAAAGTTCTAGAGAAATTATGTATTTTTTTTGTGTTTTATGATGTCAAGCATGTACTTATGGAACCTAGTATATTAAAAGAATACTTCAACGAGTAGAAGCGATGTCCATAGGAACTAAAAATATTAAGAAGTTACGGCAAACAGCAGATGTTCCAATCACTTAGAATGTAGTACCTCTACTTTCTGATGGATTTTCAGTATGCCATCGCTTTGAAAGGCGCCATACACATTTATCCAATTTCTTTTACTCTTATAAGACTATCTAATTTAAAAGTTGCAATGATGTAGTAAAAGTAAACACCTTTGATGGATTAAACTAGCCAGTCAAAGCATGACTCATATTTTCTTCACAAGTAGATTGAACCGAATTCCTTCATAAGTTGCAACTTTTCTTTGAATGCATTTTTGGGGTGAGAAGCACTATGGTGTCAATCTCATAAATTTTATAAGGAGCAGCAGATCTTTCTTGGTCAATGGAAGCTAATTTGATTCAAAATTATGTTGTTCTACATTTTAAATAATTATATATATATATATATATGGTTTTAATCATATTATTGCTAGTCTCATTGCCAATACAAAGCCTTTGAGTACTCTTTGGCATTCACCTTCATTGAATGTCGTATGGCTTCGACACCTTCGCAAGAGCTCGCTTTCTACCATGTCATGTGATATCTTCTATATTCCGATATCAACTGCAGTATCACAAAATACATTTAGAAGTAGTGGTTTCACTTTGGGTCAATATCGCAGTGCGTTGAGGCTTGATACGGTAGAGACATTGGTATATATAAGGGATTGGCTATATAGCTATTAAGGTGTTTATAATTATCATATTAGTATATATATTATACAAATATTTTTCTCTATAACTTGTGGCTGCCGACTTATTTCTTTGAGTAGATATGTTAGCGATGGAGATTGAAGAAATAATAGAGAAGGATTTTAATATTGAAATAAATAATGATTATATACACAAATATAGTAATAATGTAATAAGATACATAAACGCTTATATTAAAGCAAATTATTTGGCCAGTTAAGCGAATATTTAGTAGTTTGGGCGCTGAACTAATAATAATGGGTAGTTAGAATAACCTTAATAGGAATTACGGTACACATATGAAGTTATATATATATATATATATATATATATATATAACTACACTTAGGATCTATCATAAATAGCTAGGTATATATGCGTACGACTTATAAACAGACGAGATCATTTAGGATTTATAAAGAACAAAACTTTAGAAATAGGATGTATATATATACGAACATAAATTTAGAGAAGTAATACGTATATGAGTAGAGCTTTACAGAACTATTAAAACTAAGATTTTAGATTAATGATTTATTAGTTAGTGTTAAATAAAATTATTTTAAGTCATAATTATAGGTTCTATCACTAGTTAATAAGTGATATTAGTTCAATATGAAAAGGTTAAATTTAGTCAACAATAAAACTAACTAAATATTAACATCGAATTATAATTACTCTAGAACCGCGATTAAGTTATTAACATTACTAAATCAAATTAATTATTTCAGAACTAACCTACCGAAAATTTAATTAGCATTCCTTTCTTTTTAACTTTAGGGAATGTAAAAATATATGTATATAAAAACATGCTTACAAATATAATCTTAAATAACTAATATTAATTAAAGAGATTGGTTAAATTGATTTTAACAATAATAAATAATCTGTCCAAAATTAGATGGTTTAGACATATATATATATATATATATATATATGGGTTAACTAAGTGCGGTTGAGTTAAGGATTCAAATGGTCGTAACTTGGTCAATTTGACTTCAAATTTGAAAATTTAAAATACTAACTAGTTTAAAACTTCAATGTCATCAATAAACTGAAATAATATTTAGGATCTGAATCCTAAAAATTTAGTAAATGACTAAAATACCCCTAGCCTTATTCTGATCATAACTTGGCCTTTTGATACCCAAATTGGGCATACTTGCTGTCTATCTTCAAGTTAGATAGTAAGGAATCATTTGAAACTAAGAAATTTCAATTTTGACCCCTAAGTCAAAAGTTAACTTTTAAACCTTTAAAGTAGGGGCAAAATAATCATTTTGCCCTAAGTTTGGAATAAGCACTCATACATTCCAAAACATTAAAATCAATGTTATAATCGTATTAGTGACATTTAAGAGAAGTGAAATCAGCCATTAAGTCAGATTCTTGAATTCTTCTAAGTCCTGAACACTACACCTTGAGGACCCTTTCTGAGACTAGGACTAGATTTTAGGTTAGAGTTCATTTATTGGGTAAATTGAGTTACCCAATCGGTGAAACCTTGGTTTTATTAGTTCTAAATTTTCTTTATAACTTATTTTGATTATTTTGTCTTTTAACCTTAGATTTAAGATAGGAGATTTATCCTATTAAGTTTGATTACTTAATAAGATTGACCTAAATTATTAGATCACTTATAGAATAAAACTTAGAACTTATATCTTATTCTTTTTAGATCATGTGATTAAACATAAATCTCATAGTGTTTAATCCATAATCTATAAGCTTAGAAGATCTTGATCAGATCTTAAATAGAATGTCTAAATTCACAAAATTAGGACGTATGATTTATTGATTCAACTCATAGTCATCTATCTGATTGATCTAGATTAGAACCTGATCAGTTATAATCCTTTTTAACTTATAAGAATGAATTTCTAAGTTACACTTGATAGTAGGAAAATGGTGATCCTGAACTTGTGTAACTTGGAATAGTTAGAATAATTAAGTTAAAAATAAATGATATCATCATGTTTGAAGATAGACAGTGAGTACGTCCAATTTAGACGAGAGACGGACCCTACAGGTTCAAATTAAGATTTTTGACTTAAGGGTATTTCAGAAATTTTTACTCTACTAAAACCTAAATTTTTATGCAGTTTGTTGTTGGTGACTGTTCGAGGGTTCTATAAAGTCTAAGAACATTGAATTCCGAGTTCGATCGACTAAGTTATTGGCGATTCAATTCCTAAAGTGATTAATTAATATCTAATTTATTTTAAGTATCATTATACCTTAACATTTAACTAAACTTATCACTAATTAATCACGATTAAACTTGATTAATGTCTTTTTTCTATTCAAGTAAGATATTAAGTAATTTAATTATTTCTGTGCACCATTATTTTTCTAAATACATACACAAGTATATGTATATATATATATATGTGTGTATATGTACATATATATATATATGCACCTATAGTTTCATAATTGAGTAATACCTTAAGCCTTAATTTGATGTGTATATATACACGGATCCATCATTTATTTACATAAGGTTTCCTATTTTTAGGTATACCTCTATACATACATATATGTATATATGATTAATGCTCCACATTTTGATATATATTACTGCTTAAATGTTAAATCTTCTTAACTAACAAATCATTTTAGACTCCTCTGTTTACTACATATAATCGCTTATATATATATATATATATATTCATGAACTTTATCCATTATCTAGTCAACTTAATTTAAGTCTTTACTGCTATCAAATCATTTTAACTGCAGCCCTTTATTAACTAATTTTATCATTAATTAATTTAAGTTTTGCTAATTCTTTCTGTTGTATATAATTATCCATGTATACTATATTTTAATTATTTATTTTTAAGTCCAAACTTTATTAGCTATCTTGATTCACCCAATTTATTAGTTTTGCTGCCTTAGTTATTAGTTATATTGATGCTTATTATTAGATTAATTAGATGCTTAACCTTATGAATATATACATATATTATTTATTTTTCAAAATTTAATTCTATATTACAATTATTGTATTATATATATATATATTTACATATATAAGTTTAGATAATACCCCCTTTTTTTGTTCTGCTCATTAATATATAATTATGAAGTATACGTACGTATGTATGTATAAATATTATAATGTTTTGCTTATTTTAATTATATTACTGTTCTAAATATCATTTATCAATTTGCCTCTGGGTGTACTAATTAATTTAATGCATCCTTAATTATTTGTTTAAACATTTAAGTACAAACAATTAAATCTACCCTTATTATATATATGTAACTAAGTTTATTTGGTCGGACTATTAATATCTTTGTAACTATATTCTCCATGTTTAAGAAATATATTATTTGGACTGTTTGAATAGGAGAAATTGTATGGGATGAGTTGAGAGATTGTGAACAAATAGTTGATCAAGAGAGCTCTTGGGGAGTTGTGAGTACTATAATCTGTCCTCTCCTTCACTTCAAAAAAAAATTTAAATATGATAATCTAGTGTGGCTGTATTGATAGGTCCAACGACACTGAATCGCATATATCTCATCTTTATTTATGGTTTTATATATCCATGTTTTCAATTTGTTCATGCTTTTCTTCTTTATATCTCCTTTTGTATATTGGTATTGTTATCTTAATATTTAATAATTTTCTAACCGTTTTCTTTAAATAATTTTAAGATTTCTAAACTTCATTAATTCCTATAATAGATCAAGGTAAACCCCTTTCATGGATTATCTCATTCACATTTAACACGAGGTTCGATCATGTTTCTTATTTTACCATAGTGCTAATAAACAACTTCTTGAGAAGAGAACCTTACCATGATTGAACTAAAAATGAGAGATGACGGGCCAAGATATGAATCACAATCTACATTCATTTGATTAGTATCAATACGGAGTAAGCTACAATATTCTCCTATCAAAGAAAATAGTTTCCAACTAATCTAAAGCAATATTATCGTGTACATATTCATAAAGCAAGTATAGCTAAAGCAACACCTCAGGAACCTAATCACATTTAATCGAAAGTGGTCATAAGTCTATAGCTATATTTTAATTCTAAAGAGCCCACAGAAATTGAAAAAAAAGATTAAGGGGCTGCATATACAATAAACTATTCAAAAGATAAAATATCCTTAAGGCTTCAATCAGCAATCATAGCCAACTGAACTAATTCATGAGCAATATCAAACGATTCCTTAAATAAAAAGCCACATAACTAGTCACTTGACTTTCAAAATATGTTATTATAATCACTAGACTGTGTGCATTCAAAGTATGCCCGATTATTCACATCAATTCGCTCATTAATTCACGTCAAAAGCTAGCCACTTGATTCATCCTGTAATAACAAAGTTTCCATTGGAGTTTCAACTATTATTCTATGCCAAATTGTTAAGACTTTAAGTTTCAATGCAGGATCCTAAAAACCTTAAAAGAGAATATCAAGGTGCATGATGCAATCAGTAATATAAACGAGCTAATATAGTAGGATGGAAGCAGTACACTTAATATTACTCAATAGCGTTTGATGATTTGCAGAATTTGAAAATATAAGTTATGAGAAACAACAGATTGCCTTTAATCCCCCCCTTTTTTTTTATATTAAGATCGGTCCTTGATCATTAAGATTCATCTAATAGAAGGTAAGCTGAACTGACTGTCGAATGATCACTAAATGAAAGGTAAGTGAAGTACAAGAACTTAATGAATGTTCTGAGTGCAGTAAGGTGCGGGGGTACCTCGCTCGACGGCGGAGCTGGGAGAACCGGTGCCAAGAGGGAGGAGGCGGCTGGCGCTTGGAGGAGGGTCGGCGACTCCTTGCTGTGCCGAAGCGGGAGAGAGTCGAGGGCTAAGGGGCTTGACAATGGAGGATTCACGACGCCTCCTTGTGCCGGAAGAGGAAGGTCGTGTGGGGGAGAGAAGAGAATGCACCTAGGAACTTACGATTGAAGGTTTCGGTCCTTTAGGAATAAGAGGGGGCGGAGGCTACGAGGCGGGGAAACGCGTCGATAGGCTGGATGAGCGGTGACGGAGGCTCCTAGGAGAGGAGGACACGTGTCGCTCGCGAAGGGGAAGGAGGGATACGCAGCTCGGGCGTAGAGGGAGGAGAGGCCAATCGAATGGAGAAGGCGTGCGAATGGGAGGGGCTTGAGCGAAGGGATCGTGCGATTTAGGGCAGGAGAAGTATCGGAGAAAAGAAAGAAAAAAAAAATAGAAGAAAAAAAAAAGGAAAGAATAGTATATTTATTTATATTTGAAAATTAAATTAACTTAAAATTTTCCTAATTTCATTTACTTTATTAAATGGTTTCCAAAAATCACCACATATTCACCCTTGGCTAATTGAGAGGTGGGAAACTCAACGGCAAAGTTGGATTTCGATTCCGATGAGTATTTTATTTCCTCGATTTGCGGGGCATTAAATATTATTAAAATATTCGTCAAAATTTGACGACTTCCGATTGACTCGAAAATATCACCCCTAACTAATTTGGGGTCAATGAGCGTAATGGTGAAGTCCGTTTTTTGATCGGAGGTCAAAATAAATAGGTCAATCTCCGAGGTTCCTAAAATTCTCAAAATAAGGATTTGATCTGTTTGACCTCTGGTTTGGACTGGATCTTGGTGGTTGGCTCCAAATGACCTAATTAGCACATAAGATTAGTTTTAAAACTAATATTAGTCTTAATTGACTAAGATAACAATATGGATTGTTACATATAAGTTTTAATGATCTACTTGTCGTTGGAGCTAATTGAGCTCCCTATTAACTTATAGACATTGATCTCTAAGTCAATTATAATTATTAGTAGAAGTGAAAGAGGTTTGGAAAAATAGTATTTTAATTCAACTTATGAAATAACAAAATAGTTTATAATTATATTTAAGTACTTGGAAATCATTTTATACTAGTCCTAAACTAATTAAATCAATTAGATTAATGATTAAAGTTTAGATAACTAGTAGGAAAAAGTGAAATTAATAGTTCACTGAGCTAAAGGAAATGAAAGCTAAAGAACAATTTTTTAGCTTCATCTAATTAGCTTATAAATTAGAAGGTTTCAAATCAATTTAATCACTAATCTGGCTAGGATTAATTAATATGGAATGTTTAAGTGTATGGAAAGAAATAAACTATCATTTACAAGCACTAATTCATTCTTAGTTGTAGATTAATTGAAGTATATAAGCTTATTAATATATGGTTGGAAACTAATGTTCTCTAATTTAATTATTAAATAACTAAAATGGAATATTAAAGATTAAAGGAAATGTGTGTTAATTATCAAATTGATTGGTTGGGCACTAGTCTAATTATGAGTTCTCTCAAAGAACGATAGCTTGCAATTTGAATATGTTAAGTTATTTATAACATAAAGGAAATTAAAAAGATTCTTAAGTTAATCTAGCATGCACTTAGAAGAGGACTAGAAACTTAGAAGGATATTAGAATGAAATTCTAATTCTAATTATTTTAACATGAACTATATTATATTCTTTTAAAAGAAACAAAGTAAAATGTTAACATGCAAGTCTTCTATTTAATAGAAGATTAAACAAAAAGATGAACGTTAAAGAACTAATATTAAGCTAATTCAAGGCATAGTACATTAATTCCAATTGAAATCTATCATGACAAGAGTACATACAATTTCTCAACTTAATTAAGGATAAAATGATAGAACTAATATTAAAGAACTAACATTAACTTAAATCAAAGCATATAATATTAGTTCTAATTGAATTTCAACATAAACAAAATACATGTAATATTATATTCTAATTCCATGGAATATAATAATACATTCAATCAATGTATTCTAAATTTCACATGAGGTATATTGAAATAGAAGAATTAAACTTATAATGTGTCATACAATTATTCATACTAAATCCATAACATTTAAAGTACATAAGATGTGAAAGTTATTAACAATAGTAGGAATAAATCTAACTTAAATAATCACATGAAATTTATGCAATTCAAATCATTCATATAATTATTTTACATATGAAGATGATCAATTCAAGGAAGTTCTAAATATTTTCAATTCATAAGTTATGAAAATTCACATTTTAAACATACAATTTAGAATTACATGTGAGGTAAGAAAATGAGAAGTTTGTTGTCCTAAGGTTCAACTAACCTAAAACAAATAAAAATGAAAATTATGAAATTACAATTTTACCTAAATGAATGAGCTAAATACCTAAAATATTTAAATATTATCCAAATGAAATGATATACATATTAATGAAGTCCTTGTGTCACAAGGACTACTGGGTCAATTTTGTGCAACATTGAATTTATAGGATTTGGAGGGGTCCTAATTAATGTTAAAATATTATTAAAAGATCTAGAGTTCAAAATTTAAATTTGATCTCACATTATTATTTTACACATTTTTTGTGAGTGAAATTGACTATTTAATCATTAAGTTTGGACACAAATTAATTGAGTTATGCTACATATAAGTTTAGAATTAAATTGTAATTATTTATATAATTCTAAAATAATGATTAAATAAAATAATCATCCAAATAGAAATTAAATGACATATTATTAATCTATGCATTTTTGCGATCGAACTGATATATTAAATTGCATGATATGGTTAAGTATTTTTAAAGATATGGTTAAATGAAATTTGATAGACTAATAATTAAATTAAATGAAATTAATCATTTATTGATTCCGCTTAATCAAATATATGAAATATGTGTTAAAATTTAAACGGCACACGATTTGAGATAGCACAAAATACAATGGCACGGAATTTTAGAGGTGCCAAAAAATAAGTGTCATATGTTAGTGGGATCCACCACGCGGCGGGATTTACCCAACTTTCGACACGTGGCTTCCATGTTACACTAAAAACGGTGTGGTCTGATGGGGATTGAGTCGACCCGGTCCGCAGAAAAGATTCGAACCAAAATCGAATAGGTTCAGACCGTTTCATCCTCAGTAAAACAGATGAAGCGCGGTTAGGGTTTAGGATGTCCGTCGACTCCGATGGTCCCCTGACTTGGCTCGCACACAGGCGAAGAGTTCTCGCCGAAGTCGAAGTTTTAGGATAAAAATCAGTGCAATGGGTATAGATACATTAGATAGAGCGGTGCCCTAAATTTATTTGACGAACCCTAACATCTAGTATATACAGTTGAGCTAGACGTAAGATTGACTGGTCTCGATCAAGACTGATCGATATTTGAAACTACATAATGCATATAATGTAAGTTAGGTAAGAGCAATTTAAGGAGTGAATTGGACGATCAAGTACCTTGCGTAATCTGGGAAATGGAGGAAAATAGGGTTCACTGAAAATCGCATTATGCTCCCTTCCTCACAGCCTCTAGCTTCCGCTGATGCTTTTGGTAAGGTAAAGTGGTATAAAGAGGAGGATAAGGAGTTTAAGGCCTCGGAGGAGCCACCTGGAAGGGTTGGACGGTCCTCTCATGACATCAGCGATCGTGCCTAAGGCGATGAGGAAGACATATAGTCTTCAAATCATGACCGTTCGTTCTATCTTTCGATCGAACGATCTGATTGATTGGATATGGATCAAAAAAATTGTAGCCGTTCGATTTCTCTTTGAAAACATGGGACGATCGTGATTTAGGCGGACGGATGTCCATGATCAGATCTTTACAATGGATCCGAGCTGTTATGAATTTTATCCATTTGAAATATTTAATATATATATATATTAAGATTATTTAAATGAAATATTTAATTATTTAATTATTCAAAATTTTTAATCAATTTTAAATACTCAGACGCACATCGAAAAATTCCAACTTTTCACACTATCCTAATTGAGGGATGATAAATTCAAAAATGAAATCGGATTTTTGATCGGATGTATATTTAATTATCGTATTTTTTGGGTATTTAAATATTATTAAAATATTCGCAAATAATTCGATAACTCTCAAACACTTCTAAAATATCGCCCCTAGCTAATTTAGGTGTGGTGAGTCCAATGGTGGACTCCGTTTTTTATTCTAAAGTCTAAATAAATTAGTTATTTTCAAAATTATTAAAAAATTATGAAATACTGAAAATTATCATACGGTCTCCAAATCACACGAAATTTAAGATGTAGAATCTTAATACTATTACAAAAGTAATGAAAAAGATTTAGAGTCAATTATGTTACTAATTATCGAGTAACAACATTAAAGTTGTTACAACTAAATTCAACAGTCATCGTGTTTTTTATGTTAAAGTAATTAAGAACCACCCATATATCAAAGTTGTGTGATTCGACATCTAGAATCCATTTTCACCATTTTAGATGGAAATTTGGCTTTTATTCAAATTAAATATTAAGAAAGTTTTAATTAAATTAATTATGGCGGCTTAGGAATTGAATTCAATAATTTCCAATTAATAATGCATAATTAAGAAACATACCTAACAATAATGAAAGTAGATAAATATAGGTTCCTATTTATTCATACAGAGCCATATACATATGAATTATAAAAGTTTATTATTACAATAGAATATTCAAATAAAATATTCCCTTCAACTCAGTTCTCAAAATTCTAGTTCTTTATTTGGACTCAAATAGATCATCAAATGCTTAATTATCAAAACCTAAAAATTATTAACAATTGTAGGCCAAATTGAAGTACTTAAACTATTCCTATAAGAGGTACTTTATAGCAATAACAATAACAATAACAACAATAATTATTATTATTATGTATAATAAATTAGTTGAATCTATAATAGATTATTATGAACTTTAATTAACTATTACAATAAACACATAATTATAATAGTTAAGCTTTAAATAATATAATTAAAAAAGACATTAATGCCAATTATATATGTTGGACGGACAGGATTAATTCTTAAAACCTTCTCGCACATTAAATGCTCCGAACACTTTTAATCCCTAACCCTACCCACCTTTGTTTGCCATTCCTTGCTCTTCCTTCGCCCGCAGTGAGTGAGTCGCCGCCCGCTATTGTTCTCAAAAAGCCGAGAAAACGACCTATCGTTTTCATTTTTCTTCCTACCCATAAACCTTATAGATCAGCCATCATCTTGGCCCTTATAAATCCAAAAGGCTCTCCTATCCAACTGTGTTCAAATCTCTCTAGGCATTGATACGTCAACTGCTTTGTCTACTTCGGAGATCGTTCTGCATTCTTCTCGTCTTTTTTTTTCCCTTTATCTCCGTTTCTTGTAAGTCATAATAGCCTTCGCCGCCGATAACAAAGATTATTTGGTTCCGAGATCTGTTTAAAGATTCGAAGAAGGCTGGTTAGGCTGGTGAGAACGCTTTCGACTTCGTCTTTAAAACCATTTTTTCTGCATGTCTACATCACTGTTTCTTTTATAGCGCATATATCTACTACATCAATGTAAATGAATTAATTGTTTCTTACATAGTTACTCATACCGAGTTTTTATGGAGATGCAGCCACGGTTTAAGGGCATAATTATTCTAACAAACAAAGCTTAGTTACTTAGCTTAATATTTTGAAACTGTTGAATCTAAAATGTATATTTGCGATTTTTAACAAGGGAAAAGTTAAACATCAAACATCTTAGACCCTCTATGAGAAATACCAAGTCGACTGTGAAGCAATGATTTAACACTAACATGGATAGCAGCACTCTCTCATTTCACAGTATATTAAGTAAAAATTTAACTAAATGTACTATATACTGCTATGATTTGATAAAATTTTTAGTTTCTGCTTTCTCCTTAAACATTTGTGCTTCCTTCCGTTATGCCTTTTTATTGTGTTTGTTGTAAATGCCATTTTGTCACCGCAAAACTTGGTGTATTAAAATAAAAAGCTATCTCCATCAAGAACTTAAGCGGCTTGTTCAATATATGAATTTATGAACTCTCTACTTTGGATTTCTTGAAGAGCTGTAGCATTTTTCAGTTGCTCAAGGAGATTGAAATTAAATTAATTATTGCCAAACTTGGCAGCCCATCTGCATATCCTTACAAGCATTTATTGGCAAATTGCAAATTTCACAAGTAATTAAATTTATAAAAAAATGTAAAATTTAATTTAAGAAGATCTATAGAGATTTACATTGCAATTTTATAATAATTAGTATTTTAAACAACATTAGGCTTTGTTGTTTTGAAGAACTTGAAAGAGAATATAAACTAAAGTGAAATTGACAATGAAAAATATATTAAATTAAAGCTGGCTGTCATTCAATCAGTTCGAGCCATTGGGAGTACATGAATACACTCAACATGCATAAGTATCAACTTAAAGTCACTGAATCTAACAATCATGATGCATCCATCTACTACAATTATTGATGATGAATCATACTATTAATGCCAAAAGAATAATTATTTGAGTGCATTATTTGCTAAAGCCTTTGAGGTGGCAACATTGTCAATGTAGGTTTGAACTGATTCACTAAAATGGAGATGCAAATTTAGTTGAAGGCCCTTTCATTCCAAGTTTACTTTAGCATTAGCTAGATAAGTTGAGCTAAACTGAGATAAATTCCTAAAAAGATATGCTGCATATTTGTTAAAAATGATAAATATTTCATTTTAATAAGGTTTTAATTTATTTTTTTTGTAAAAATACATTTTTTATTAGTAAATTTATAATTAATTGATTAATTTATGTATAGATAACTAATTAATGTGTATTAATACTAGTTAAATTAATTTATTGATTATGTAATACAAATTAACTATGCAACTGCAAAACTAATTAAGTAAAACATATATAATTAATTACTTATACTTAACTAAATATTTAATACATTGTTAATTAGCATGTGATTAACTAGTTAATATGTAATTAGGTAATTTATTTGCAATTCATCATCAATTTATTTAAATAATACTAATTATTATGTAGTTAGTTTTATAATGCATTACTTATGAATACATAATTAATTAACATGCAATTAATTATTATTAATAATATGTAATACTAGTTAATACATATATTATAAATGGAATGAAAAAAGATAACTTATCTTAACTTTGTGTTCAGTTTATGCTTAACTTGGCTTAAGCTGCAGATGAGTTAAAGGATGAATTAAGCGATATAAGTGTTTCTCTCAAGTTAGATGTTTTTAAGAATAAGCTTGAAATGAATAGGCACCAGGGTTCATCTACCTTTTAATTGCAAAGATGTATGAATTTGCTTAAAGTGTTGATAAGTGGTGGAGTTCAAGGTCGTAAACATCATATGTTGTGACCAGAGCCAAATGTGAGACAATTCAGATTGATTGTTCTTATATTGCTGACAAAATGAGGTTTGGTCCATCATTTGTGTTGGGCTAGACACTAATGGTTGCTTCCAAAACTGTTAAAAATGCCTTACTATTGGGAGTTGACCACAATTGTCATATAATAATGAAAAGTTGCAGTTTATTATTCTTTTTGCATTGCATTAAATAAAATGAGCAAAGATGACATTTTTTTATTTAGAGTAAATTATTTTATTATTATTTTATGAACAACCTTCACTTTGCTTCTTAAATGTCGCGGTAGCCTTGCTAGTTTCATTAGAAGATGGCTCATCTTACAAAGTATTATTACAACATTCGAGCTTGTAAAGCAATGCACAGATTTTCATTGTGATTGGGTGGGTTAAGGTTTTCAACAATACATCATTTCTTATCAAATGATAGTGAAAGAAGCACAAACTCTGTTTAAAAAAGTTAAAATGTTCTTCTCACCAAAGTGCTATATCTGCAATTATAAGATTTTGAAGTGTTAACTATGTAAATGTCATAATTTTTTTATGAGGAATAATTTATATGGGACTTATAATAGAATATCAAGGCAAATAGCTAGAAGCATTGTTATTGAATGAGTACTTATGAATTTTATAGTAAGTCATATTAATAAATAGCTTCATTAAAATCACTTAAAATGAGAGTTAGCTTCTAACCATTTCAAACGTAGCAAAAATTTTTAATCATAACGAATTTATAGTGACAGAATACTATTTATTTGCACTGGGACAAGTAACAGCAAGCCTTGTTCATTTTGTGCTTAACTTAGCTTATCATATTTTTGTTTTGCTTCTCAGGTTAACTTCAGCTGATCTAGCTGAAACATGAACTGAATTTATCTTGCTTATTTAATTTAACTTAGCTTAATTTATTTAAATTAATGTTAAATAGTTACTAACAAATAATATTATAAATTTTTTTAATTAATTAACAGAAATAGTCTGTATAATTGCATGATTTGTAAATATAAAATTAGCTTAAGCCTACTATATTAATTTTATTTAAATAATTCATTCGAATTTAAATCAATTTACTAACTGATCAGCTTGCAGCTAAATTTAACTTAACTCTATTTAATCTTTCAATTTAATCCTCTTTCAAACAGCCCCTACTATGTTTTTTGATGCTATATAATGCTTGTTGTCAAATCATGTTATCATAGTTACTCATCCAGCCACTTTATTAGTATTAAAAATTAAGAAATAATTCATTGAATGTTTTGTCACCCTATTTTGCTTAATTTGTATATAACATCAAATGAAGTTGTGCACATTGAATATTGTTCACTAGAGGAAGCTCTTTTGGGTCATTGTGTTTTCTCATTGTCTTAAATCCAACTTACAAGGCAGGCGTCTGTCAGCTTATATATGGGATGTAATGATACCCTAAAAGTCTAGCTTATTTTGTATCACAAACCTTGTCTAGCTCAGCAAAAGCCTATACTTGATATCCTTTTACTTGTCTTTGGGTTCAAAGCTCGTTATACAATCAACTTTTTATTCTACACTTGTTATCGGGACTCATTATTTACCCTTGGAAAGTTTAATGCTTGAGACGTACAGGTCTGATGATTTTGTTTCAAGCTTTCTGAGAAATCCTGTGCATAACTTGTGGGGTTACCCCCTGTGAATGTTGTTTCCTCTTTTCAGTTTAATTGTTATATGCTAGTGAGTTGATTTTTAAATTTTTGATCTTTGAACAAAATTGAGAAGTTCTTTCTCATGCTTTTTTAAGTATTTGTTTGTCGACACCTTTCTTATTATGCCTTATGCTTATGTTAATTGCTTTGGTAGCTTACTGATTATGTTTGCTACGATGCATTCTGCAAATTTATTTTTGCTGTTGATTTAGTTGAGATGATGAGCTGCAAACTTTTTGCTGCATGTGTTATTGTAGTTTACTTCTTCTATATTTTCCATAAACAACTCTGGTTTTTGTCGAGATGATTTTTACTATTATTCTTTGTTATCTATAATGATTTCGGTGTTTTGATTCTACTTTTACTTGTATAGGTAAGCTTCTGCAACAAGAATGGGCTTTGATAATGAGTGTATATTAAACATACAGTCTCTGCCTGGTGAATATTTCTGCCCAGTTTGCCGCACGCTAATCTTTCCCAATGAAGCTTTTCAGTCACAATGCACTCATCTTTATTGCAAGCCCTGTTTGGCCTATATTGTTGCTACTACCCATGCTTGCCCTTATGATGGCTACCTGGTCACTGAAGCAGATTCTAAGGTCTTTATTGGTTAATAGTTTATGAAATATAGCCATTCATTTGAAGGGCCATTATGATTGATTTATCTGATGGACTTTTTTTAACCAAAAATTTGCAGCCTCTCTTAGAATTGAACAAATCACTTGCTGAAACGATCGGCAAAGTACAAGTTTATTGTCTTTATCATAGGAGTGGATGCCAATGGCAAGGGACTTTGTCTGATTGCATTAATCATTGCATTGGGTGTAATTTTGGAAATTCTCCTGTTGTTTGCAATAGATGTGGCACTCAAATTGTACATCGTCAAGTTCAAGAGCATGCACAGACATGCCCTGTAAGTGAATTTTTTAATGTTTACTTAGCTGTACCACTGGTTTCATGTTATTATTATAAATGCTATTACTTTTCTCCAGGGATTACAGCCTCAAGGGCAACAAATAGATAATGTCCAGGTTACTGTCTCTCCGGCATCAAACCAAGATACCACGCAGAATTCCTCTGCTGCTTTGCCAGCTGCCACACCATCTTCAACAGCTGCTGCAACAACAGTCATGTCCACTTCAACTGCTACTGCAGCATCATCAATTTCTGCGCCTATTAGTGTCCCTGCTGCTGCTGCTGCTTCTGCTCCCAATTCTGCTGTTCAGGTTCAAAACCAAGCTGCTACAGTTGCTTATCCACAAATTGGTGTGCAAGCTCCTACAGTTGAACAGTGGTACCGGCAACAGCAACTTCAATATCAACAGTATTATCAGCAATATCCTGGATATGATCCTTACCAGCAGCAATACCAACAATATGGTCAATATCCACAGCAAACTTATCAACAGTACCCACAAACTCATATGCAGGTTGCTCCACAGCAGGTAATTCAGGGTCAACAGCTAGCGCAGCAGCAGGCTCAACCATATGTGCAGCCCCAACCTCAAGTTCAGTCGCATACTCCTGTACAAGCACAACCTCAGGTTCATAGCACCCATCTTCAAACGCAACAGCAACAACTTGTTCCCCAGCCCAGCCCAGCCCAGCCCCAACCCCAGCTCCAGCTCCAGCCCCAGCCGAATCCGCATCCTCAGCCCCAGCCTCAGCAGCCCCAGCCCCAGCCCCAGTCAATGTCCCAACCCCAGCTCCAGCCCCAGCCCCAGCCCCATTCCTACCTCCAGCCACAGCCACAGCTCTCTGCCCCACCCCAGCCCCAACCACAGCCATATCCCTATTCCCATCCTCATCCCCAACCCCATCCACAGTCCCAGTTGCATAGTCACTCACAGCCACAGCTTCAAACCCAACTCCCACATTCTCAACTTCCTCAAGCACAGCATGTTTCTGTTCAGCATTCTCACCAACAAGTACAACCACAAGTTACACCGCAGGTCACTCAGATACCAACGCATCCAGGGCAACCCCAATATATACAAATGCAGCCCTATGTCCAAGCTCAACAGCCAGCACATCATTCCCAGCAGCATCAACCATCTGTCCTTCCACAACAGCAGCTACCACAACCACCTGCACAACATCCACAGCACCACACTCAAAGTCAGCCACGCGCATTACCATTGTCCCAAGCACCATACAATCAATCCCAGCCTCAATTTCAACAACCTCATACACAACAACCCCGTCCTCTTCCTCAGGGCCAACCACAACCCTTGGCGCATCCTCAACCCCAGCCCCAGCCTCAATCTCAGAATCCATCTGCTCATGCGGTAACAGGCCATCAATCTTATCCGCAGTTACAGTCGCATCAGCAAATGCCTCATGGCATGCTACAACAGCGCCCTATGAATCTCCAACAGCCTGGTGTTTCTCAACAGGCTTCTCAAAATCAGTTCCCCATCCATCAAGCTCCACAATTAAGACCCCCACAAACTTATATGCCTCCACAAACACAGCAGCACTCTGGTACACATCCTCAAGCACAAATTTCTTTTCCAAATGCTGCCTCACAGCCACTACCTCCACACTTAGCCCATCAGCCTGGTCAGCAAACGCATCATTCAGCAGGCATGCAAATGCAAACACAACAGCTGGCATTACCTCAACAGCAAGCACTTAGCCAAATTCCATCTGCACAGCATCAGGGAGGATTACTGCCACCTTCACATTCTCCACAGTCTTTAAGGCCACAGGCTCAGTCATACATACAGTCCAATGGTCCTGTTCAAGGCAGGTCTATGGCATCAAATCAATCACAGTCACAGAAAGTTCAACATTCTCCTACTAAGCTTATTCAATCTAGTATGAATCAACACTCTCCCAATCATAATCATGCTGTCAGACAACTTGGATCCATCCATCATGAGAGCCAGGACTCTGTGGTTCCCGCACCTTCTCGTTCAGGAACAGAAACTACTCAAGTGTCAGTGTCTGGATCAGACCATAAGTCAACTGCACTTGAAAGGCCGGTTGATTCTGTTTTAGACAAGGCGAACCAAGGAAAACCCTTAGAGGCAGATGCAGCTACTGGAAATGTTGTTGGATCTGAAACATCTAGGTCTTCTGATCCTGTTAATTCTAAGCCTGAGGATGATTCCAAAACTTTGGTTGATGGGGAGACACGCAGTGATGTCAATGAAACCACTGAAACTAAAGAGAGCAAAGATGGTTTTGTTTCAAAGCATTTAAAAGGGGTAGCTGCAGATTTTCAGGATGGAATAGGACTAAAGGAAGCTCAAGGGGCTGAAGGAAAGAAAAATGCTATTGCTAATTCTTTGGCTGAAGGAATTGCAGTTGATTCTGTATTTGACGGGCCTAATGCAGTTCAACCGTTGTCAGGAAACATTAATCAATTTGAGAAAATAGATCAAGTTTATAGTTCTAGAAGCAAAACCACTGGAAATGTGGCTAATATGGCTCATGCTTCTCAGTCTATGCCTGCAGGACAACAGAAACTTGTGGAAGTTCATGATAAGGCATTAGCTGCTTCTGGGTATCATGATAAAGGTCTATCCCAATTTCTCCCACCTCAACTAGGAGCAGTAGGCCTCCATGGAATATCTCCTGTAGGTGCACTTGATCATGAGAGATGCTCTCAGAATATTCCACATGGCCACTCTACCAATATAGATGCACCGATAGCATCTCAAAGACCTTCTGGAGCTGATGGAATATTCCCACAGAACATGTCCCTACCTACATCTAGTCAAGCAAGAAAATTTCAGGAACCATTTCAGCAATCTATGTTGGGGCATGGTCCATCAGCAACACCTGGACAGGTATGGCCACCCGGGTATTCAGAAAATATTCATTATCCGATCCAGACTGCTGCTATGGCAGAGCCTTTTCAGCCTCCAGCTGCAAAACAACCTTACATATCAAATATTTTACCAAAAAATGCAGAGGAAATTGTTCCATTTCCCATACGGAATCTAAGCCATGGGCCTTTACTCAATACTATTGGCCCTACAGCTGCACAGATTGATCCTTTGGCTCGATCATTTATGCCTGGGCCGCCACCTGGAGCATTTGATGCACCAAGCGGGATGATGGCTAGGAGTTCTCACTTTGGCTATGAGGATCGAGCTGGTAGATCCGGATCAGTTAACTTGATAGAAGGGCCTGGGTACTTTGATGGAAAGCAGTCTGAGTCTCATAGACCCTTACTGGGGGAATATTCTTCTTTTGGACAGCAGACTGTGATGCTGCCAAACATGAAAATGAATGGTTTGTCTGGTAAAGGCCCTACAGGTATTATGCATGATTTATCATTTTCACATGGCATGCCAGATGAAAGATTTCAACCACCATCTGGAGAAAGGTTTAAACCATTGCTTGAAGAGAGTTTGAGAAATGCTCCAGCTGAAATTTTTAGACCTGTGTTGGAGTCTGGTTGGAACATCAGTAATCGCAGGGAATTTGAAGAAGATTTAAAACAATTCCCTAGATCTAGTCATTTGGATAGTGATAGTGCACATAAATTTAATGCATATGCACCTGCTAGTAGGCCAATAGAAAGGGGACAACATTTTGGACCTGATGGTGGATCAAGGCCATTTGATAGATCTTTAATTGGTTCCTTTCCCCGACCACACCCTCCAAGTGGTCGATTTCCACCTATTAGTGGTGGTTTAGAATTTGGACCATTGGAGATTTCAGGCAAACAAAGGGTTCCTCCATTCCATGATGATTTGAGTGGGAAGAATGATGTGCATCCTGATCGTCTCAGGCCTTTTTCTGAATTTGGCCGCTCTCATATTGATAATCTTACTTCTTTAAAAAGTCCAGGTAGAGATTTTTTTCACTATCGTGATTGAATTGTCTGGATCCATCTTTTCCTAAAATTTATTTTTATATTATTTTAGGTGCTCGTGATAGCTCAGGGCATTTTAGAAAGGAATTAGATGCTTTTGATGCTACCCACAGTCGCGTGCGTGCTTCTGAACATGTGACCCATGGTTTTGCAAATCATATTAAAGTTGGGGAACCTTTTGGAACTCGCAATTTTCCTAGTCATCTTATGTTTAATGATTCTACTCATGGTCCACTTCGTGGCAGTGAGTCAATTGGGTTTGGTGGATTTGGTCGAATTCCAGTTGATGATTCAGGGTTTTCTAATAGTTTTCCTGTTCATGATTCGGTGAGTGTAGCCATCTTTTCACTTGTATTATGTGTGTTGATGTTTGATTATCTATGTTTGTTTTCATCTTCTTGAATCAATATATATTCTTTGGTGTTTTGGTTTATTTTTTTCTATATTTGGTTCAGGTTTCCCTTCACGGTGATGTTAATTCTTTCGAAAATTTGAGGAAGAAGCACGGAAGTATGGGATGGTGCCGCTTATGCAAGATAGACTGCGAAACAGTAGAGGGTTTGGAGGTGCATTCTCAGACAAAGGATCATCAGAATATGGCTATGGAGATAGTTCTTAACATTAAGAAGGAGAATGCAAAGAAGCAAAAATTGTCAGTATATTAACTTCTGTTTTCATCTATTTTTTACTTACATTTGACTGGCTTTGCAATAAAGTGATTGCTCCATGTTCTCTTAGAATTTCTGAAGAATCAGAGGACAAAAATAAACCAAGACAGGCCACGTTTGAGAATCGTGGGGGCAGGCGTTGATATCATGGTGCTTATCAGAGGATTGTGGCGTTATTATTCTTTAAGTGCATGGTTTTTTTTCGTGATCATTGCTTTTATACTTTGTGCTTTAACGCTCGGTGGTTTTGGTTTGTCTCAAGAAATTTGTTCCTATATTTTCAGGTCACTTTTTAAGCTTGGTGAAGTTGTAGAATTTGAAGTACCTGCTACAAGTTGGTTTTGGTAATATCTACTATTGCAAGGGGATATCTAATCTGGTTTTATCATATTTTTGTCAAATTGCTGCACAAGCTCTTTCTCAAGTTTCTACCTATTGCTTCCTTTGAGTGCAGTTTTAAATGGATGATATTATGATATTTTTATGCGTTGGAGACTGTAGTTCTCATGTCCCAAAGTTTGCATGTAAGTTTTGTTGCTTATAATTTGGATAATTCGGTAGACTTAATTCAACTTTTTTGTTTTGCTAAACCATTTTATTCTACATGATTTTCAAATACTGCTGTCATACTATAAGGATCGCTTTTATATTTTTCTTAGATAGGTTTTCTGGATACAGATGCCCTCGTTAAAATTTGAAAAAAGTCTCATTTTTTTGTTCAGTATTGAACCAATATTTTTAATTGATGCTTTATTTCTATGCACTATAAATGTGCGTTCAAGTATTGGGGGGAAACTAGATAAATATCTGTTTATACAACACCCCTTCAAATCCAAACTTGATTAATTTGTTTGGTTGCTGGTAGGAGTGGCTAAATACTGGCAATTTTTGACAATAAAATATCCAAAGTTTTGCCAGTCTCTCTATAATGCATGATATGATTTGTTTTAAGTGTCTTTGCCTGTGGATATGTTGTATATGTTCACAAATTAATTCAGAGAGTGCTCCATATGTTTTTATATATCAACGTCAATAGCTAAAAATGTGGCCATTTAATAATGAGTTGGTGCTATTATTTATGCAATCTATTTTAATTTGCCTTCTGAAGGTATGATGAGTACATCTACTCAGTTGTATCTTTTTGCAACTTACAAATCTAAAAATGGTTTGTATAATTGAAGTTCTAAATATTCCTATTGTATTTTCTAGTCAAGATTTAGAAGCATGTGTAGTGGATTGGGCTTTATTGAGTTGGCATTGTAATGAGGTGACTGCATTTCTTTGTTTAGAGTCCTCAATAGTAGTTCACAATGCTTAGCTCATTTCTTTTTTTTTATTCGGCTTGTTTTACTTGAACTTCCTCTGTTTTTCTCACATGCTTCTTGTAGTGCTTTCATGATGCGTGTTTTTGAGGGAGGGGTGGAGGCCGACAGTGCCAGATGAGTGCATATAAAAGTAGAATGCTTGATGAATGGAAATCATGTGTTTGATGGTTGCAGTGCTTCTGATATTAGAACGCAGACAAGATGTTTGCTTTTTTGTTTGCGTATTATACACATGTAGGCTTGTTTTGAAGTATAGAAGAGGTAAATGTTTGATGAAGGAAAAGCATGGGTCTGATGCTCTGCCGAGATAATTTGTATTTTAGAGGCTGACAAGATACTTTTTTCCAGATGTATGTAGTTGCACATTTTGTCATTTAAAAATGTCGACAGCAGTAGGAAAGCAGAAATGCTCGAACGGTATGCAATTTCTATGGAATCTGATTAGTAGAACTGCTTGCTTTCATTTATATATTTATTCATGTGCAAGCAACCTGAAGCTCTTAAATCTGATGTCATGTGAAGTACAAAGGATTGAAGTTCTGAATTTCATTCTAGACAGCTTAAAGTCGTGTAGCGTGAAAACTCGTGCGGTTTTTTATTCAATGTATGCTTTTGATTCAGAACTCCTGTTACATTAATGACCTAGTTGGGAAAACGAAAAGATGGAATGCTACGAATGTTTCTTTTCTATACTTAGTACAGCTAGTTGAGTCTCTTAAATACACTGTTTTCAGAAGCCTATGTGGATCTATGATTTGAATTTCACAAAATACTGAGTTGATAATCTGGCAATATGGTAACACTTTCAGTTTGGGCATCCAATTATATGCCTTTTTTCAAAGTAGAAATTTTCTTGATTGTAGGACAGTTGTACAATAAAAGCTGGTTATCCATTCATAGTTCAACAACTTAAAAAAATTATTTTTAATATTATGAACAACACTGCCCATTTTAGGTGTGCAACCATTTCAAAGTAGACTACTATTGACCTCTTCCTGCACCTGTGGTGCTTTCTCATTTTAATACCCAAATTAATTTTTTTTCACTTCTTTATATTGTTGGGCACTGAATTTGACTGGAGGAATGAGGAAATGTTGAGCGGTCTTTTGTTTTGGACAGCTTTGATGGAAGTTTTACTTAGTCCTTTGAATAATTTAGTTTAGCCAATTTAGTCCTGGATTAATAAGTACGCTCTTTTTAGTTTTCGACAATATTCAAGTTAGATCCATAGCTATTTGTTTCTCATTTTCTCATTTTTTTGTAGACTAAATTTGTTTTAAAATGAATTGCTTAGTAAAATAGGCATTATGAAATACTTCTGGGAATGCCTTGGAAAAGCTCCCCTCCTTGGATCAAAGTTAGCTAGTTAAATAACAGGATGAACACTCAAACACCATTAATATGACTTGAGATTTAGTCTAACTGGCCATAAATATGACTTGAGATTTTATCAAACTGGACTAGCACAAGATCGGATTAAAGTATAAATGTTTTCTTGTATCAGTTCATGCGTACACTTTTTTTTTTATTTTTATTAATCTTTATGCATACCATTATTTTCTTGTATATGAATTTTTATATGTTTGTATTACATCTCTTCTATATATTTGCACACATGACCAAGTATTTATCCCAGGAGAAAATTAAATTGAATTTTGGATTTAGTTAAATGTAAATGGAAGTTAACAAGCCGTACTTGACATAAATTTACTTCATGTTCATCAGAGTTGGTGCTGAATCAATTTATGGTTAGAACATTACTATCCTTAGTTTCAAGTAGTTGTACCAACCCCTCAACTTTTTCCTATATTGCATTTAGTGGAGAGGACATTTGTCTATGTGCTTTCTCTTCGTTTGCGTGTGTTAGCTGTTATGTGATTTTACGAAATAACTGATTAGGCTAGAATCTGAATTTCAAAGTTCAATGGTGCTTGTGGCCCTTTAATTAATCTGCTGTTTTTTGTGACTATAAAGTGAACGCTTTAAATCATTCAGTTACTCAACCCTAAGCCAAATTTTCTTCAGTCCATGTTCATACACTTTTTAGGATATTCAGAAACTAATAAGCATTAATGGTGTTCAACAGACTTTCTTATAAGTGGAGAAATGAAGTTCTGCTAACTCCAAATATCTCATACTGTGGTCGTTCTGGAGAATGATGGTTTGAATTTTGTTTTGTTTCCTTACCTACCTTTTGTCATTTTAATGCTTTGTTCATGTCTATATCACCCAAGTTAATTGTGTTCTATTTCTGATTCTTGTTTACAGAGTCGCACCACTTGTGGTGCTCTGCTATTTTCTGTATTGGAGTGTTTTGATATGTTAATTTTTTTTTTTTATATTTGGAGATTGTCTAAAGCATCTCAAGGTGCCTAATATTAGCACTTAACAAGGATGAACTCATGGCGTCAATTGTTGTGAATAATTAGAAAGCTATGCAAATTATTTTTTTTATGTTCTCGTTCACCGCGTGCATATTATATAATGCCGTGGTTCACTATATATGCTCCCTTTTTTCTAGAGTAGTGTTTTGCAAGTAGTCTAGTGTTTTGTTTTGAATGTATAATCTAGTTGGAATAATAGTGAATTTTTAATAAAGTTTAAAATGATACAAAAGTAAGCAAAGCTTGCTTGTTAGATATTGACATGAAAATTTTCATGATTGTATCTTTTATCTAATTTCATTAGCATCTTGCAATACCTAGTTTTATCTTGAATTTGGTTACAATTTACTTTTCACATTTTTCATTCTACTAAAACTGATTCACATCATAACAAATGTATTAGTTGGAAATAACCTTTATGGAATAGAGTTGTGCATAAAGTTGATGGGAGTTAGGGTTTAGGGTTGTTTAAATGACCAAATGAGCATGTTAAGTGAACAATAGGCCCTATGCTCAAGTGTAGTGATATGTGTCAAGTTTTAGAATATATGTTCAAATTTTTTTTCTCAGTATACTTTTCATTAAAAGATGCATATTTAAGTAAAATGTATTGAACTGCTTGTGAGATCTGATGATTTACATCTATCTTTTGAGTGTACCTTAAAAAATGTTCTCCTAAAGTTAGATTTTTTAGTACATTTTGATGACCAAACTCTAATAAAAGTTTGTGATTATGAACATTTAATAGGTTCATTTTTTACAACTAGTATTATTGATACTCTGTATTTCTTATACTCTGACACCCTAATAAGTATTTGTATCTGACCCCACCTAGTTAATTTAAGTCTTGGTGTTGTTGTACTCTAGAAGACCTTCGTCGTGTAAAGAACTAAAATATAACCTATTTTATATTTTTTTTAGCTGGATAGGGAAATCAAAACAATATAGTTTTGACTTGGGCTTTATGCTATAGATTTATGCCTGCAGTGCCTTTTTAAAATCTGCCCAAAATTTTGAAAAATAGTTTTGGTGCTGTTTTTTTGTCTTTTTTTAATTAATTTTGCAGCTCTGCTTTTCCAAATGCAACAACCTCGAGTGGTTTTAATTTTCTTAGTTTTTTAGAAGTTTGCTTGAAGTTGATTCATATTTTTGTTCGACTTTTTTTGTTTGATCTCAATAATACCGATGCCCCATGTAATGGCAGTGTTTCCTTGACCTATGACCACTGTAATGGCTATCAAAGAGCACTTTATCTTGGGATTAAGTACAAGGAAGAGCGAGATTTTCAAGTCACTTGATAAATGAAAATGTAATGGTTTATGGAGAGAACTCCATAAAGGTGAAATTTATATTTAATCAATCAAGTTCTTTCTATATGAAACATTTTTATTTCCAAATAATATTTAAAAGGGTTGCTTGAAATGGTGTACGAAAATACCTGTGTATTAAGATTTTAATGTAAAAGCTATTTCAATATAATTTTGATTTATGATTTATGGTGTATGGTTGGGTGTCATTGAAACAAAATGGAAACAATAAACCAAATTTTACAACAACACCAAGCCTTAATCTCAATGGTGGGTCTAGGGATCAGCTACATGAATCAGTAGTTTTCATTGTGCTTAATCAAATTGAAGTCATTCCTTAAGTTCCAAATAAAGAGGATCCTTCCTAATAGTTTCTTCCCATGTATTTTTTGGCCTTTCTTTTCTTTTAATGTTGGAAAAATTCATAAAATCAATTATTCAACAGTAGTCTTCACTTCATAAGTCAATTTAACGCAGCATTCTCCAATCCTATCCACATGTGGAGCCACTCCAACCTCATTACGGGTAAACTCATTTCTCATTCTATTCTTACAAGTATACCCTACCCTACTCATCCACCTAAGAAGGTACTTGAACACAATTCCCTTCTCTCTAAACCTCTCCAAAGAACTCCTACATTATTATAAGTTTTTTCAAGATCAATAAAAATTTAACGAAGGTCTTGTTTTACTTTATGATTGATCTACTTAGCATTAAACTAAATTGATTCAGAGACGCACTCATATCCTTTCATAATCGGTATCAATTACATTCTCCCAAAGCTTAAATGTATGACACATTGACTTTATTTTTCTATAATTAGCATAATCTTGAGCATTGCCTTTATTCTTATATAATTATATATAACATTACTCTTTCTCTATTCATTTGACATCTTTTGTCTTAAAAAGATGCTAAATCTTAATCCCCCTAAATGGATCGTCTTCATAATTTTTAATTGTCATTTCCAAGGTATCATAACTTATATTATGATTGAACATACATTCCTTGCATTGCATTTTGGATCTACTATGACAAATTGTTTATAATTGGGGTAGCTCTCCGTTGTCCAAGCTTTGTTTTATTTCTATTTTTAGTTTTATGAATAACAAGCATATCATTTACAAAGAATATGAGACAGAACACCTCTTGAATGTGTATCAAGAAAAGCATCCATTAATGCTAGGAGAAACAAACTTGTGGTGGATCCATGATTTATTTTATTGAAAATTTGCTTAAATATATAGGACTGCTTCATTATATCTTTAAATATTTTCAATATATAAAATTCATATCTCTATTATTACAAAAAAGAACTCATCAAAGGATATTTTGTTCTTGTAAATTGGCATCACAAAAGTTGTACTGTTCATTTGACATTTTTATTTTATTTTTTAAAGCTGTGTTAAATTACTTGGTCTTTCAAGACACACCTTTCTCATTCAAACATTTTAACAATTAAATAGAATGCTATTATTCTTCAGATTCTTGAGAGCATTGTGAAGTTCGATATGACTCAATGAATGAAGGAGCAGTGAGTATTATCTTTAGTTACTAAACTTGCTCAAGTCACTCGATTTATTATGAATTTTTATAAAAGGCATATAAAATATATTATTCATTTATCTTAGTGTTTTCATATATAAGAAAGGTTGTTTACAGACATTGTTAATTTTTACTTGGATATAGTTTTTTGTTTCCTTCTCCAAATTGAACTAGCTATATATTTGCCTCTTTCTCTAAGATTATCTAATTTTTTTATGAACCTGAAAAATACCAGTCTTTACGTCAATGACAACATTTTTGGATTCATGAAAACTTTTATTATCTTTTTCAAGTTTCATAATTTTTTAATTGACAAATGTGTTTTTATTTATTTTGCTTTGAACATTTTTTTTTCACCTCTAAATATTTATTTTATTATGAGCTTTCTATCGATATTCTCAAGGAATGCCTTTAGCCTCATTAGGGATACAGGTAGCAATAATTTCCCATGTAAAATTGGCTTTACCGATAACGACTCAACAACCAAGCTCAATAACTCTCTTAGGAATAACATACGATAGTCTCCTCATTAATTGCAATTTTTAATATCGTAATTCTATCTTATACTATCCTTGTTTTGACTATATCTTCTTTTTATTCAAGATGTGCCCACAGCATTTTTATGCTGATTATTGCCAAGTATCTAAGTGTGAAGCTTAAATTATCAATTTCTTTTGCTATCTTGCACACCCACATTCGAGCGCCGATGCATTGGCCTGTGCACACTTTTTACTGCATCAACTTTTTATTGCACTCAGGCAATATATCACATTTCTTCTAACATGCGACCTAGCTATCACACAATTTCTTAAAGAACTAATGTTATATTTATTTCACAAGGCTTATACTTGTTGACGACTCTGTAACATGGTTATTCTCTTGTCTTATGCGGAACTTGGTACGTAGCAATAACAATGCTTAAAAAATAAAATTAGAGATGGGATATCTGCTTAGGTTTGGGAATTGCATACTGTGGGGAGGTTTGTGAGAAGCTGTTGAATGAGGTCTCAAAATGGGATGCTGGATGGTATTTGATGGGGTCACAACTAGAATAAGATGGTCTGTTGACTTGCTGAAAAACAATTAGGTCTTGGTCCAATCTGAATTCAGCAAACACTGGGAAAAATATTTTCACCGACAATTTTGGGAGGTTGTTGAGGCTTGTATGAAACATATTTTTACTTGATTTGGTATTGTGACACAAGCATGTATATTGTCTAATTTGTTTTACAATCAAAGGGCGTCATCGTTTTCTTTTGCCAAACACTTGGAAATATGAATTCTGCCATCTGCATAACATTTAGAAGTCAAAACCCTCTCAAATAGCTCTTTTACATTAAATATTTTAATACACACATATTTATATGAAATATCGAACTTGTCAAACTAAATGTTTTCATCTCTAGTTTTTTGATCCCATTTAATAATAATATCCTCGTGTGATGAGTTCACTATACTAGGAAAGCATTAGTTCTAATCATTTAGACTTTGTGCCAAGTTTCATAACAAATGGGGCTTTTCAAGAGAATCTTATTCTCTGAAAGGAGCTTACACATTCTTAATTATAATAGAGTTTGAGTTTGGCACCACAGCTTCTGAAAAACAGAAATTCCAGCCATCTTAAATTGTCCATCTGTGCATTTCTATCATTTATTATATTTAAATATTCGTATTAAGCTTATGTTCAGCATGTCTTAGTTTTTTCATTTGTTGACCTTTCGAATAGTAGGAAACGTGATTTGAATTCTGCAATTGATAGATTTTACATTGATAAACCAACATACAAGTGTGAAATGAAGATGGAAATGTTTCTAAGGGGTTGTTTGATTTATAAGATAATAAGGATGCTGGGACAAAATGAATCCTGTATAATATTCAGAACTCACCAAAACTCAACCTGGATTCATAATATTGCAAAACTAAAACTTATATTTTAACATTGTTGGGGATTTGCATTGTTCTACACCAACAATTCAACAGAACCTAAACAAAAACCATAAGCAGTTTACTTGGTGGCTGTTTGACTTTAGGAAATTTGAGAAAATTGAGGGTAAAGTAGTTTGACTATAGTGTAATCAGATTAATTTATTGTTGTTTGATAGTTTTTAAAGAAATTTAAATTTTTTTTGTTTGGAATGAAGTAATCTGAAAATGTAGTGTTTTTGAGTAAATTAAGAGAGCAAGATAACACAATTTTTTTTTTTGTTAAAATTTAGTTTTCGTTTTGAATGAAAGTATTCATTCGAAATCGTTTAGTCAAACGGTTTGGTTGAACAAATCATTGATCGAACTTTGCCGGGAATGAACCGTGGAAGCCGGAGGAGTCATAGAAGAGGCTTTGTAGTCGCGAAAGAGGTTCTCACATCACAAGGAAGAGGCTTCTGGCTCGGCTTCTTCGCGGAATTGGCGTAATCTCGAGTTGTGCCGGTTTCGGGCGTAATTGGATTACGTTCCTTGTACATATATTAACGCAAAATTACATCAGCATAAAAGTTTTTTACCTGTTTTATTTCAGACCAAACACTGTAAAATCTCATTTTACCCAATTTTTTTTGTTTTACTCCCCTTAATATCAAATGATTGGACAAACATCTATTAGTTATGCTGTTGGATACAACATTTCTTTAATTTTTTAGTCAAAGAAATGTAAGGAATATCAAATTAGTTATAACGAAAGCAAATGCATTTCCACTCTATTAATGTACAAATTTAAGCGACAATAAAAATAATATTCCATTGATGAAGAGGCATGCTGGTGGATTGAGAACATAAAAACTGTTATCAAGTAAAGACGAAGTGTCCTAAATGTGTAAAATGGATACTATTTAAGCTTGTAATGATCTTATAAAAGCCTTTCAAACTGTTTAGGGAACAAATCATCAAATATATTTTTTGACAATTTTTATAATAATCTTTACACTAATGAGAAAAATCATGTAAAAAATTTATCTACACTGTAACAAATTCTCGTCAGTTTTAATGTTCAACACCTAATTTAGATATTTTGTTAAATCGATACTTTTCATTGTGTATATGGAATTCATTGACAGCTAATATTTATGAAAATTTTTAAAGTAGTTTATGGTGAGGATTTGATATTTTGTAGAAAGTTCAAGGAAAGCATGAAGTGCTACCTCATGATATAATTTAAACATGAGTGTATTGCAGAAAAATGAAAAATTGACGTGTTATTTTAGAATTTTTTAATGAAAGTTTTGAAGTAGAAATTATAAAATGAGTATATGAATGTATTTTGACTTGTTAAAATAATGTAGTATTTTGGGAAATGCATAGACTTGCATCATGGTGCATTTAGTGAAATTTTTAAGATTAAGAGAATGCCAAATGATATTTCCACAATCATTTGGGAATTGGGATTAATGTTGTTAATCAAGATTGTGCTAGCTATAGAATATATTTATTCTGAAAAATTATGTTGTATATTGAACAATCAAATTTTTTTGGTGGCATGATATTTGCTATTTGTTTTAAGACAATTTTAGAAGAAATAAAGTAGAAGTTTTCAAATGGTTCTTGTAGTAAATGAACTGAGTCTATGAAGGAATGTTGAATTATTTATATAGGCGCTTTCTTAAGCAGTATTTTTATAATTTTTGGTTGTGCGACCAATATTTTTTCAACACACAATTTGACTTGGGATAAACATGGGCATTTAATTTTTATATTTGCTGTGATGCCTACATGTTGTAAATTTAAGCATCTTGGACTGGAGGACATGGATAAGCACGGAATCATATGCCGGTACACATTTTAGTGAATAATTAGTAGTGGAAGTTTAGAAATATTGTGATAGGTTGATATATTGGAGAATATTAAGATAAATGCATAGCAAAATCAGAGGAGATGAGTTGTGTAATTTTTCTTGCACAAATGTTTCGGTTAAACATCTAAAGATTTTATATTAGATTAATGATTTGTTTAAATTAATTAATTCTATAATACATTATTATATTTTTGTTATAATTGATATGAACAAGTTGCTATGCTTCTACTTGGCACACCAACATTCTTCCCCATTTAACATCACCATTGTATGATCATTCTATAAAACATAACAAACTAGCTTGGGTAGGTACAAAAGTAGCTGCTCCTTTATATGTCTGTTATTACATCAATATAACCAAACATAAACTTCTTTTTTTATAGTAACACCGCAAAATTTCTTTTTATACTTTATTTATATTGCATATAGCAAAAATTTGTCTTCAAGGTTAGGATGAGAGAGTTTATGTTGTCATAATGTCACATCCGTATGGTGTTATGTTAATGTAGCTGGAGAAACAGTTATCTCATCACTTTTAAAATCTAAAAGCAAGTTTAGTTCACTTTCTGCCTATCCCTTGTATTCCGACGTTTTTGAGCAATTTAGTTCAAAAAATGCATGATTGCAAGGACAAGCATTCTTGGAGTTTAGGAGTGTTTTTTATCTTTTTGATTCCGGAAGAACCCTTAAAAGGTAAGCTTCACGAGAAACTGTTGCTTTTTGCCATCTTTATTGTTAGCATAGACATTGTTTGTTGCCTGCGACCACTGGTCCCTGCCCTGCTCGCATACTTACCCTTTGACTGCCCGTCATGAACGTCAAACAGCTTTTTCAGTCAGTTTTAGCTGTGTCGAACAGGCGTCAGGGCTGTTCATCTTTTTGGGCTAGGAAGCATCTGGTAGTCAGTTTCATAACCCGACACCAAGCTCATTCATGGCGTTCCTGAGTAAAGAGTCCATGAATGCTTATTAGTACTGGAGCGACAAGAATATGGCGGAATTTGCTTCCAACGCAGATCTAGGACTTGCTTTTAGGTTCAAGACTTTGGAAATATATAAGAAAATTTTGTAGAGGATCTCTAACTTTTTTGTGTGCATGACCCCAACTATGTTTCGCCGTCTCCAACGGGGAAGAAAGTGTTTTAGTCTATTTTATCATAAAGGCTAATTATTAGTCATCAAGATAGTTACTTTCTCTTTTTTATTTTATACTTCGATGCGACATTTTTTGCTGCGACTATTATTTTTACTTTTATTCAAGTTAAATTCATCTTGGCTTTTGGGACTAATTACAACAATGAAGCCATTTGACTGCTGATATGAAGTGTGCTAGCCTCTCCCTTCCCTACCTAGACGTTCTTGAAGTTTGGCTTAAGAAGGCATTCATTGAATATTTAAAAAAAAGAAAGTGGTCAGCTCTCCTGTTCTGTGTTCTATAAGGAAGCTCAGTTTCTAGAATGTGGGTTCTCAATCAGGCTTGTGCGTGCAAGTGTGAGTGTGCGTGTGTTAATTTTGTTGTGTTTGTTTTGATACTTGGCTATTCATTAGCTAAATATATAACATTTTAAATGGATTGGTGTAATTAATTTTCTATTTTGTTCATTTTTTTGAATATACAAAATTTTATCGTTTAGCATTTGATTGTTTATTTTGGTGAAAGTATGGAATCGTTAAAAGTATTATTATTTGTGAATCGGAAGCATAAACCCATATTGTTGAGTCCACTAATACCTTTTTTTTTCCCTACAAATTACAATTCAGTAAGTTAAATTATTTTAGGGCATTTCATGATAAATAAATTATGTAATAAATGAAAGTTTGAGCTCTTGCTGGATGTTTGCATCATATTATCAATCATTTTGGAAATTGTTTACTAAGGTGCATGGATTTGTAAATAATGAAAGAAGAAGCATTGTTAAAAATTTGCAATATCGCAGTGATGATTGTTTAGGCATCCATGTAAGCCTCTTGATATTCTGGATAGTTTTCTAAATGGGCCACTTTAACGAACATTTGAAAGGCATGGACTCTTCAATGCGGCAATTTAACGTAGTGATCTTTTTGCATGGATTGGTCATTTTTATCGAGCAGTAGCAAGGATGTTTTATTTGCAGCAGGTACTAAATAGGTACAAGTACACCCTTAACCCTAGAGGAGATGATAACCGGACGCTACTAGAATGGAAGGAAAGACAAAATATGAAGTTTCCAAATCAATATAAACCTATGAAATATTAAATTATTTATATATATGTATTAGAAGTTGAGAGAACTGCTCAATTGCATGAGCACAAGTGCGGAATACACTTACAAATGATCTAAACCAATCCCGATAATGTAGGGCAAACTCAAAGGGAATAAAAAAATGCATGCTCTCTAATAAGCACTCACATCCAGCGAGCTGTTAGCCCTAAGTATAAGGCCCTATTTTCTTATTTTTCTTTTTTGCACCAGAAAAACAAAGAGAAAAGTACAAATTTTATAAGCATTTAAATATGGCCACCAAAAGAAGCCTAACGTGGCTTGGTTAGGGTAAAACTAAACTTAATCTCCGCTGTGACGCATTACTGTCACCAAACAGGAAGGGTAAAAAGAGAATAATTTCCGAAAAGAAAATGGTGCCGCAGCTTTAGCCGAGAGACCACTCATGAGTAATGTGACGCATACTGTCACCAAACAGGAAGGGTAAAAAGAGAATAATTTCCGAAAAGAAAATGGTGCCGCAGCTTTAGCCGAGAGACCACTCATGAGTAAGACTCTTCCCCATAGATCAGCTTTAGGTAGATTAAGCACAGCAGTAAAAGAAGATCACGTCGATCTCATTGCAAAACCGATCAAGATTTACCTCAGCTATTCATAACAATCAATATATTCCCCATCAGGAAAATAAAAAAACTTTGGGCAGAATTAAGGTCTCAACAGTGACAAAAAAGGATGTGGGCTGCGAGCGCATCACAAGCCCCCATTGTTATTATACTCATAAGACCGGCTAAGAATTTTTATTTTTAAAATAGTTTAAAAATACTTTGGGCAGAATTATTTTCCGGCGAGACTTCAAATACTAGTCAACTTCAATTTTCGGCTTTCTCCTCTCAAGCCAATCAATAACTCTTTGTTCCCCATCTCAAATCTTGCGATGGCCCTCACTCCCTTCGGATCTGGCTGGCCATTCGCCCCTCACCGCCACCGAGAGTCCATCTTCGACTCAATTGACGCCTCCTGGAACCGCTCCTTCTTGCTCGACGATTTCTTTCGCTTACCCTTCTTCTCCGATGACCTCTTCCCCTTCCCCTCCCCTTTCTGCACTGGCTCCTCTTCCTCCTCTGCTCTCGCGGATTGGCGAGAGACGGCCGATTCCCATGTTTTTAAGGTCGATCTGCCCGGTGTCAAGAAAGAAGAAATCAGGGTCGAGGTGGTGGACAGCCGCGTCCTTCGAATCAGCGGACAGCGCAGCCTTGAACGTGACGAGACATCCGACACCTGGCACCGATCAGAGCGCAGCAGTGGCAGCTTCCTCCGTCGGTTCACGCTGCCGGAGAAGGCTCTGATGGATCGGGTGAGAGCAATCATGAAGGACGGAGTGTTGACTGTCACTGTCCCTAAGAAGAGAGAGGTGGCAAAAAACCCGGATATCAATTCCATCGATGTCTCGGGTTAATGATTAGGTATAGTATTCGATATATATGATCGATGAGGCTGTGCGTAGGGTATGCATGAGCTGCACCTCTATCTAGAATTTCAATATGAGAAGGAGCTCTCTGAGTATGCTTGTGTTCTGTAAGCTAATTAAGACATATGAATTATTCTGAATGAGTGATTTAGGGTTTAGGCTTGTTGAAGTTAGCATAAGCTTTCTCAAAATAACTTTCTTTTGATAGCAATTTTAATGTTCAGCTTTCTGAGTGGTTGATGAATGGGGAGTAGGAGATAAACTTGTTGGTTGAGCAGCCTGCCCTATCATTAGGTTGATTCTTCTTAGTTTGCATTATGAGTTTCATCTTTGTGATTGTATGGTAAGGATTTTGTAGCCCCGACGCTTTGAGTATTATGGAATGGGTCAATCCGTGTCAATTATGATAAATCTAATTTGGGGTGGATATGAGATAAGGATGATGTTAAAATATAATGATCTGACTTTGCTTGAACAATTCCTTAATGAGTTGGTGAACATGGCAACGGTGTAGAGCTTGGGTTCCTTCCCCCGCACATGATGCTTGACAAAGCGATGCTGGAACGGCTTATGGGCCATTGTGGTGGTACGTGAGCAAAGCGGTCGGGTTGGGGCGAAGTGCAAGTGCGGTGGGGGCATTGCGCGAGTGATATGAGCCACTAACTAGTTCAAGTCGGAAGCGTAATGCGGTGAGTGACCTAGGGTGCGGCTTGCAGCCCAATACATGAGGAAATTAAGGCCCCTAATCATGTACATATCATGCGGGTTCATTTTATAATTTATCGCAATTTTTTTAACAAGTTGTCGGAGGAGAAGAAGCTTCACATGTGACGAATGAGAAAGATGGGTTTATCTGGAATGCAAAGGAGTTGGGATTGTGTTTTAAAAAAAAAAGTTAGATGAGGTCTAAAATGAACTTTTTGATATTTATAGGAACCCATCCATTTCATAAAATGATAATTACATAAAAGTATAGGGAGTTAATAAGAATTTTTCTAAAATTTTATTTAGTACATATAGTCTTAAGTTTTAAAATTTGACTTTATAATTTTTTTTGATAAAACTTTAATAATTTACAAATTCATTTTAATTTTTTTAAGAATTATTTTATATCAAAAAAATTTAAAAGGACTCGATTGAAACATTGAATAAATAGAGGTTTTTCAAAAGAAAAAGAAATTCTTTGGATGAAAATAAGTATATGAAATACTTGTTTCATCAATAAAAATAATAAAGAAAAATAATGGAAACAAATTCTTTGAACATTATCTTAAATCCTATGTGTGCTCGCGTTCATGTACTGTATGCATGCGTGTGCTGATTGATTATGTAGTGAATATATATATATATATATTATAATATCCTTATAATTGCTAATTTTTGAAAAGATTATAGGAAGTTAAATAATTGCTCAGTCTACACAAAAGCTTAGTATAGTGAACTAATTGCTTAATTGATTATTGACACTCAATAAGTATCAATATAATATGTTTTTTTTTAAATCTCAACATGTGCATTTTTTTTTTTTTTTGAAGAATACAATTTGATTCCTAGGGTAGATTTAATAGCTTAGAATTTGAAAGATATAAAATTAATACGGGTAAAAGATATAATAGAATACATCATGATAAAAGAAGAGGCTCAACTATGATGAAGTGTGTTTACACAAAATCTAGTTCTAAATGTGGGTTTATTTAGATGTTTAGAGTTTATGGTTTAAAGTTTTGGGTTTTAATAATGTAATGTAAAATGTTATTAACATGGTGTTGAGATCTTAAACTTGTTATAATTATAGACTAAATATGAATAAAAGTATTTAATCATCCATTTTGCCTTTATGTCATGATTTAAATGTTTCATAAAAAGTTTATGTTGTGATATAAATTTAGAACTTTGCAAGGAATTATAATTATTAAGTATTCCTCAAGTCTTATACTTGGTTTTCATTTTATATATTGGGGGAGGGGGGTTCTCATGGTAATTTAGGATATAGATATTAGAAAATGATTTATTGGGAAGATAAAAGTCAAAGTTGAAAAATATTTGCTTGGATAACAAATTATTTGAGTTCTGTATAAATATCAAAATAAAAAAGGGATAATTGCCAAAAAGTCTAATGGTTATCTATGAGAGATGACCCGTTAAATACTTATAGATAGGGGTGGTAAATTTACCAGAAATTTGAAACTCACTCGAAAATCGTTTGAATTTTTAGTCGAATCAAACTTGCCTCAAAATTTTCTAGTTGAATATCTGGACTCGAACTTGATTCGATTCGAGTCGAGTTCGAGTTATGCTTAACTTGACTCGAATTGTGTTCAAGTCAAATCAAAATATACAAACCGATAATGTATAAATATATGAAGCCATATTTACTTAATTGAAATATACCGCAGCACAGTCGGATGCGACTGCTAGTCCATCACCCGACTGGCCGCAGTTTGAAACTTGGGGATTATTTTTATTCTGAAATTTTGTAGCACTGCAGCAGATTCGAAAGGATTATTACGGATTTGAAATTCGAGATAATATGCTCTGTCACTCTGTTAGAGATTGATATTTTTTCGCACGCAGTAGTAGAGGGGTCAATTCCCATTTTCAATCTTTTAGGCATCTCTCTAGAGTCTTGCCTTCTTCTCTTCTGGCTTCTCACCTTCTCTTGGCTGACAGATCCTTTCCTCCCAAAATCTGAATTAGATCTTGCTGGCTTTTTGTTCTTAGCCTCTTTGTGTTTCGGAAATTTGCAGAGGTTTTGTAAGTTTTTTACTAGCTTCTATAAAATTTCTTAGGGTTTTCAAATATTCAAGAAGTTGTGAGCTGCAAGCATGTTTTGATCTTATGAGTTACAATCTAATTGCATGTTTAATTTATTAAGGTTTTCAATTTTCTAGTAAGTTGTTTGCATGTTTTATGATTTAAGCTGTAAGTGAAAACTGATGTTGTAATTCTGTTTATATTTTGTACTTCTATTTAATTTTAGAGTTGTTAGATATATAATATTTTATGAGCTAGTAACTATATTATCAGGGTTAAACTATGAGTTAGAATTGTGCTTTTACAGTTATAAACATAGTCTAACAATTTATTTAATATTTTGTTATATTATTTTTCTATTTTCTTAGGGTTTTCAGTCTTGCTGTATGTTTTTTGCATGTTTTTGGGTTTAAGCTGCAACCTAATGTTGTGATTCTTTTTATATTATGTACTTCTGTTTAATTTTAGAGTTTTTAGACATACAATATTTTATGAGCATGAAATTCTATTATTAGGATTAAGCTGTGAGTTAAAATTGTGCTTTTACAATTACAAACTTATAGTCTAATAACTATTTAATTTTTTTATCATATTATTTTTATATTTCTTATGGTTTTTAGTCTTGCAGTAAGTTGTTTGTATGTTTTAGAATTTAAGCTACAAGTGCAAGCTGATAATGTAATTATGTTTATATATTTTATAATTTTATTAATTTTAGAGTTTTTAGACATGCAATATTTTATGAGATTATAATTCTTTTTTTAGTGTTAAGTTATGTTGGAATTGTTCATTTACAATTATAATCTAATTATTTGTTTAATATTTTATCATATTATTTTTATATTTTTTTAGAGTTCTTAGTTTTGCAGTAAGTTGTTTGCATATATTATGGTTCAAGTTGCAAGTAAGCTAATGTTGTGAATCTATTTACATTATACACTTTTATTTAATTTTAGTGTTTTTAGATATGCAATATTTATAAGCCTGTAACTCTATTTTTATGGTTAAGCTGTGAGTTAAAATTGTGCTTTTATAATTACAGGTTTAAAGTATAACAATTTGTTTAATATTTTGTCATATTATTTTTATATTTTCTTAAAGTTTTTAGTCTTGCAATAATTTATTTGCATATTTTAGGGTTCATGCTATAAGTGCAAATTATGATTCTATTTACATTATGTACTTCTGTTTAATTTATGGGATTTTAGACATACAACATTTTATGAGCATGTAATTCAACAAATAAATCACATGTTATTAATTCATTCATTTTTGATAAATGCAAGCGTGAAATAATAATCAAGGTAATTCTATTTAAACTCTCATATTTTAACAGGATAATAACACTAATATGCAATATATAATATTTTCTGCAAAATATTTTATAAAATAAAACTTAAGTCTTAACATAGGATTCAAGAAAAGAAAAACACAGAATCAACAATAAGAACTGTGCAAGTGATGTACACAATTTATACAGAACTAAGTAAAATAATTTAGTTTATCATAACTCAATACAAGTTCTAAGTACCTAACATACCTGATTCATTTATATAAATCTTGAAGCAAATGAATTTTAATGAAGCATAGATCTTCTATTTGCCTTAGAAAAAATGAGATAATATAGCCTAGCTCTTCTTCTTATGTGGTTTAAAGATTCCAAGATCTTCTCCTTGCCGTGGGATTTTGCTTATGGATGAAGTCATTAAAAGTTGGAGATGAGGAGAAGAGAAAGAGAAAGGAAGTTTGACAAATGCTTCCAAATGGAGGTAAGAAAGAAATAAATGTAGGATTTTAAGTTTTTAATTAGGGTTAGAAGGTCTATGAGTGAGTGCCTTTAAGGCTCGATCAAAGATTCAATGGTGTATGTTTGATCAATGTGAAATTTGAATAGTTCAAAGTAATTTGTATTAAATTTATCCTTAATTAAGAATGATTTCTGTAAAATAATGATTGGTGCCTTTAATTAAGTATTTTACATGCAAAACTCCCAATAATTATGCCATAATGTTGCTTAATGTGGCTACAAATAAAATTTTAGTATTTCTCAAAATTAATAAAAATATATCTCAAAAGTTCAAATTTAAAGTTCCAAAATGTAGATCTCATTGAGAGGAATCCATAGATACTAAAAATTGTTCAATTTAGTCAGTAGTTATCCCAAGATCTGAGTTTGAAGTTGACCAAAATCATGTTGCCGAAATCGTAATAGTCGATTTTGTTTTTCTTAATTCCAAATATATATTTTATCATAACTAATCTATTTTAGCTTTAAAAATTATGAAATTTTTGTTACTAGCTAATTTAATGATGGAAAATTCAAAATTTTAAAAATATTTTAATTTTGACACATAAAAATTTTCCATAATTATTTTTGATTTAAAACTATCATAAAATAATCATAGATAATTTTCTCATGGAAAAATCTCAAAAATGCGCCCCTAGTTAACTAGGGGCAACGAGTTCAATGACGAAGTTCGAATTTTGATCCGATGTCAATTTATTTTAGCTAATTTTCTGAGTCCTATAATTGGTAAAATAGCCAATTTAATCTAATGAGATTTGATTGACCCCAAAATTTTAAAGATTATGTTCTAATGCCTGAATAAAATTAATATAATAAAAATTAAGAGGTTATTATGCTCATATTAACTAAGATAATAACTTATGGTCGTTACACTTATTAAGAATAATAGAATGAATATTATGACTTGGTTTAGTCCTGATTGATCAGGATACTAATTTTGGAATATTACAATAAGTTTAGGGATTTATCAAATTGGGTGCTTCAAAATCCAACTTATTTATAATTCAATTATATATGCTATAACAACCATAGTTATCTTGGTTAAACCAAAATTGTTCAAGTTAAATCAAACTTTGATGATCATTCCATTAGACTCAGTGGGTCATTTAAACTTAATCATAGGAGTTTGAAATCCATCAGAGCTCAATTAAGTATTCGAGCTATTTTGCCTATTTTGGATCTTGAAAATTAGCTAAATTAATTTGATTTCTAAATTATAATCTGATTTCATTTTTGAATTACTCATACCCTAATTAGCTAAGGATGAAATTTTGAGAATTTTTGGAACTTATTTGGTCATAAATTGGATTTAAAAATTTATTAGGATTAATAATTAATTAATTAAATGAATTATATTATTTGAACTAATAACATTTTATTTTTTTTAATGTGGGATGTGCTGTCGAGACCACTATAGATCCACTGCGGGGTCCCGACAGCACACATCGATCCTTTCCAATGAATGCGCTAGCACGCATCCTAGCTCGTTAATCCAACGACGGATTCACCTTGCGATGAGATATGATCCCAGCCGATGGATCGCTCCTTACCATCTGACGACAGATATTTAATCCTCTTAAGTAAACATCCCGTGGTGCATCAGGATCGTCCAGAACCAATGGTCGATCCATCATACATGTAACAACCCAAGTTGTTATTCAAGCAAAAAAAGTTGTTATTCAAGTTAATTAGAACTAATCCAGGTCCTAATCTCAATTTTAGTACTCTAATTAAGTCATTATGAGTTCTCCACCAATACCTAGTCCAAATCAAGAGTCAAATGGATCAAATCCTGATTTTTAGAAAATTCAGAAACTCTAGAAATTGACCTATCCCAATTGACCTCAGATCGAAAATCGGACTTCGCTATTGCGCTCATTGCCCCTCAATTAACTAGGGGTAATTTATCAGGAATTTTTGGAACAACTTAAGCTATGTAAATTTTAATTGAGAAAATTTTGAATAAAATTTATTAAATAATAAATTTAAGTTAATTACAAAAAAAAACTTTCTTTTCCTTTTAATCTCACGCATCCCATTCGCATAACCTAATCCCTCCCTATCGCGACCAACCCCCGTCCTCCCTCTCGCGACCACACCTCCTTCCCCCTCGCGCGCGGCACGTATCCCGGCCTAGGAGCTTCCGCTGCTGCGCATACGGCCTATCGGCGTGCCTCTCCGCCTCGCAGGCTCCACCCTGGATGGCCACAAGGCCCCATCCGCGCTCAAGACCCTGATCGTTTTGGGTGATTGAAGTCTGCAGCTTGCTGAATCCAGCCATCAGCCGAACCTCCTCCCTGCGCCCCTTTCTCCTTCATTCGCCGGCTCTAGGCACTTCACTTCAACCATTGATTCCTTATTTTCAACCTCTCTTTCTCAGAATTTTACTCACTTCACTTCAGATTTTATTCTCTTGCTTTGGTATTGTTCTTATTGTCTGCTGTGGATCGCTTCATTGCAAATATCATATCCAAAATTCACTTATGTTTGAGCGTATGGTTTGTTTTTTTTTTTCTTTTCAGCATATTTTTATCTTGAATAACAGACATTGCTTTAGATTAAATTATTTTGAAATCCATTCTTATGGATCAAATATATCCATCGATTGAAAGTGTTGATACGATGTTATCCGAAAATATTAAAGCCTTTTCATCAATAAAATATAAGGCACCTTAGGGAATAAATTTAAAATAAGATTTTGTCAAAACATTTCTCAAGTATTAACTATTATTCTTTTTCCTTGAAGGTAGTTTAATTATTCTATTATTATTCTTATTTTGAATTTACTTCTGTTTATTAAAATACATGTATATATATATAAATATAAACTTTACATAATATATTTTATATATAATAATTATATATATATGTATATATATATAATAAAGATATTAATAATTAGTTACTATTAATAATTATTATTAACTAATAAATATAAATATATAAAGATATTTCGTTAAACAATTATTTTTAAATATACTATTGCTAATTTATATCAATTAATTTCAAGTAATTAATTATAAACATATATTAATTTATACTAATTGTAAGTATCTTTATATAATATAATTATCTATTAATAAACTTAAATTTTTAAGAAATTGCTATTTATTTTAAATTATTAATTTATTATTATAATATTATACAAATTTTTATTATGCATTATTAATTTATACTCATTATTTTGCATTTAATGTTTAAATAATTATTTATAAAATTAAATTATAAATTATTGATAATTAAAATTAACTATAATATCATAATATTAATACTTAACAACCATTCTTAATTGTAACGAACTTTAACTAATTATGAACCATGATTTATAAATTATTAATTATAAATATAAATAGTAATGATTTAATAGTTACGATTATTTTTATATTAATTTATAGTAGGAAAAAAATATATATTCTTATAAATTCAAAGAATCACGCATAAAAATTTCTAATGGTTATAAGAAATTAAGTAAAATTAATACCAAAACAAAAGAATAATTAAAAAATTTCAAAAATTTAATATAAATTATAATGATTCAATTGTATTGTATTAATTATTTTATTCTTAAAGTATTGCTACATTTACACACTAATATAGATAAAAATATATAGATAATATGTCAATTTAATATGTAAATATATTATTTATGAAATATAATTGTTTTTGTGAGATATATATAAAAATAAAAATAAAAAATTTTTTTATTTTTTTTGGTGTATTTTTGTTATTTTTCTAATTCACATAATTGCATCTAAAATTATTTATTTATAAAATATTATTTAATTTAATCACTTAATTGAGTGTCAGTTTGGCAATTATATAGAAAATATACTTCAAAATTGAGAGTTAAAAACGCTTCCCCAGCCTCTCCTAGCGCCCAAAAAAAATTAAAAATGCCGCGAAATTTTCCCGCCGCCACTTTTGTTTTTTAACCCCCATGCCTCTGCTTCTTCTTTTCCGTCTACAACAGTTCTCTCTCTCTCGTTCTCTCTCTCTACCCGCCATGGCAAAGCAAGGCAGAGGAGCCAAAAAACAAGATAAGTTTGGCACCGGAAAGGTAACACCAATGCAGATCGCATTCATGGTTGATCGGTATCTCTCTGACAACAACTATTCCGCAACCCTCTCCTCCTTCAGATCCGAAGCTTCAGATCTTCTTTCCAGAACCCATGGCAAAAAGGTTAGGTTTTCTCTCACCCCTGTTTTTTCCTCCTCAATCTTCGTTACATGTCAGTAATTCTCCTTTGATTATTCATAATTTATTTGGCATGGACAGGTGCCCAAGGGTTTGATGGGATTGGCTGACATACTCGATGATTACATCCGCATCAAGGAACAGAAATTGATCGTGGATCACGAGAAGCAAAGGGTTGAGGCGGCAATGAAAGGCATTAACGATGTAATTCAGGTCTACTATTCTGAAACACTGCAAAGCGCATCCATGCCTGCTACGACGTCACCTCCACAAATCGTGGGGTCTCCGACCGTTCCGTTTTTCTGCGGATCAAATATTGGAAACCCCTCTCATTCCAGTAATACGCTTCTCCTAGACCCAATTGTTTTGCTTTTATCATCATAAATACTTTGATACTAATGATAATTTACAGAGTAATTAATCTGTTCTTTTCAGCACATCATGAAAATTAGCCCAATTTTTTTGATAAGAATGATATCAAAATTGTCATTTGATTTGAGATTTTAAAGCTTTCGTCATATTAAAAAGAGGCAGTACGATATTTGAGTTATAGTTAAATCAAAATTTGGCGAAGGATTTACTAGTTTAAAATTTCACATATAAATTTATACTTAAATGTGGGAAATGTTCGTTTTCTTATCATTGATTTAATTCTACACCCATACAATTTCAGCATACCAAGTTTGATCAATCACATTATGCAAGGTTTTGTTAATGCTTTCTTATCAATATTTGTGCAATTTTTCCCATTTTTGTTATGCTTTTTAACATTGCGATGCACTCAACCTGTATACTATCTAGCTAATGCATTAGTAGGAAAATGCGACCTAGGATCTAGTCATAAACATTTTTACTTTTAATTTGTTTGTAACTCAAGAATTTCAATAGTAAATACTACTAAAAATTGATGATTCATAACTCTACGTTTATCATGTAGTTAGTTTTTGACTTTTTTGTTAAGAGAATACATGAATGTTATGTTTCAACGGTTTTGTATAACAACTCCGAATTGCAGTCATTCAACTAAATCAAATATATCAGTATACAAAGTATTTGAAGGAGGAATAATACATAACTATAGCTTGAACGACTTGATTGCCTTATTTCATATCAAAACTCAAGAATAACAAATGGAATGAAAGATGACGAGGCTCATTATTTAATGATATTTCGAAATTGCATCTATAATTCATTACAATGCACCTTCTAGCTTAGGAATTGATCTTATTTCTATCTCAACGAGCATCACCTAAATAAAGCACAGTGCTTTGAAATGTTGCATAGAACGAAGTAACATAATAGGATGGTAGTCTTTGGGGTCTCGAAGTACTGCACCCAATTCATTGAAGTCTGTAATTTGTCACTTATTTGCTTTAGTTATCGTAACAAACTCTTGCAACTCATTTTTCCAATTCCCATGAAACAAAAAATTTTAGTTTTATGCTGAAGGCTTTTTCGTTCTTTTAACTCTAGTTTATTAGGATTATGGTATTTTATCTATATTATGACTCACTCTTAGTTGCATCTTTTCATGTCACTATCTAAATTTATTGTTTCTTAGATTGAAGGCTTGAATAAAAAAGATAAATCTTCGACAAAGAATATTAAGTTATAAAAGATAATGTCTTACGATATAGATGATGAGAGAGAATTTAACTTTTAATCAGAAATTACAAACTGTTGTTGTAAAGTGCAGAATGTTTAAGTCTAATTTTTTTTTCCTTGCTTTTGTTGGTTCAATTGGCACGCAGACTATGCGATGCACGCTCCTTCAACCAGCAACAGTTCAAAACCACCGTTGCAGCCACCCAAAATCGGCGACTCCACGGGTTTCTCCACCCCAACGAACACTCTGCATTCGGCCGAGAAGAGGAAGGCTTCGAAATCTACTGCGAAAGAACCGCCTTCTCCAAAGAAGCTGCGCAGTCAGCCTTCCAGCACCTCAAATAATGTCATGCAAGGTACAGCGAACTATCAAAATTCTGCAAATTTTGGTATTATTGTTATTATTATTTGCATCTACAAAAAGGGGAATATTTGTTGTATAAGCTGTTGATTTGCTTATCATTTAAGGAGGAGTGAGAAGCTCAGAGGAAGCCTGCGGCAGCAATTCCAGAGGAAAGCAATTGGTCCAGGCTGCTGCTCCGGCTCCGTCTCTTGTTGTAAAGAAACTGTTTAACCATCCGCGGGGGTGTCCTCCGCATCCCAACAACACTTCTTCTCCTAAGACCCCTCCGCAGGCGCTAGACTCTCAGACGGACAAGTCTCTATCACCTTTGGAGAACTCGTCCAGCATCAATGCGGCCCCAGACACCGCCTGCTCCATGATATCTTCTTCCCAAACGATCATCATCAGCCCTCTCAAGCAGAAGGGCTACTATGCCGTCGAAAGGAGCTACCAGCTCACCGCCTGCTCTCCCATCAAAGCAGGCGCAGCAGCGAAGCTGGGAAGACGAGATCACGTCAAGGGCAGGCTTGATTTCGACAGGGTCGAAGCCCCTGCGGAGCTCGCCCCCGAAAAGGAGCAGCAGCAGCAGTCTTCTTGTGCTGCGGACAGCTGCGGCGGATCTCCGTCGGACGACGCTGAAACGCCGCCCGGGCTCGACTTCGACATCCCCGATTTCGACATTTTCGACGGGGATTTTCTATCGGGACTTCTCGCAGACATCGGTGATCAGAACGGAGCCTTCTCCGTCTGCCATTCCGATAACAATTGCTTCCTCGCTGCTGCCGGGTACTTCCTCGCCCGTCCTCCACTTCCCTTTATTTTTACTTTTTTTCCCTTTCAGAAATTTCATGTTGTGTTAATGCCGGATCACCTTGTCTTCTCTTTTTGAAAATGCAGGCCGGGAGATCTGCAGCAATCTTCAGCGGCCGCAGCTGCTAGCTCAGAGGGTTTGGGACTGCAGGATTACTCAGCAAACATCAGGTTTTAAGCAACCTTAATTATTTCTGCTGTGCAGCAACTAAGAGCAGGGGGCTAAAGAGGAGCAGCTCAACGTTGATGAACGGATGGATAATGTTAACATTAAGCATATATTGATGATGACTTCAATTCCGCAGTTACATCTTGGTTTAGGGTGGATAGCTAATTTCATCTGTGTAAAAGCTGATTTGGCGATTTTTTATTTATTTTTATTTTTTGTTATAATTCGTCTTACATAAATAATCAAAGCAAGCGTTGTTCTCATAAATTCGCTGAGGCGCCATTGCTCTGTCCAGAGCCACCGCCACCTATATTGTTCAGCATGACCAGCAACACAATCTGTAGCGTTGTTCTCAGGAACGATTCAAGCCTTCCAGAATTTCTCTCAACTAATTAGTTGTCAAGTTGAAGTCCATTATTTTATTGTTGACCGACCGACTCGACCAACCAACTCTCTTTTTATCATTATTCAATTAAATTATCATCAAAGCTCTAATTCTAGATTGAATTTTCAGGTCAACAATATTTTTTATATTTACTAAGGCTGATTTAATTAAAAAAAAAATATTACTTAGTTCTTAAATATTTTTTAAAAAGTATAGATAATTAAAATTTAAGATTTAAAAAATATATTTTTATAATTTTACAAATAAAATTGAATTTAATAAAATCTTTTTATTTTACTTAATTTTTTAAATTTTAGTCATTAATATATTTTGAAAAATAATTAAGAGTTATGTAGCAATATTCTTATTAAAATTAGGGTGGATAGCTCTAATTACTTGTTCATTTTTAAGATTAGCTAAGTAAAGTTAAGCTATAAATTTTTTTAAGAAAAATTTTTTTTAGCCGCCGGCTTGTGGGCAGTATTTCTCCAAATTATTTTAGTAATTTTTAGAAAGTTATTTGGAGAGGTGCTATCCTGCTACCTTTCCAGGCTTCCGCGCTATATATAGCCCCGAAACTCCCGACTAGAGCAGAACAACAGGAAGAAAATAACAGAAGAAAAAGAAGAATGGGGAGGTGGATTTGGGTTGCGAGCCTGCTGAGCGTCTCCCTTTCGTTCCTCCCGAGCTCTTTTGGCAGCGGGGTGATATGCGAGAGCTTGCCCGAAGATCTATGCGCCTTCTCGATATCTTGGGAGGGAAAACGATGCGTGCTGGAGAGCTACCGAAGGCGGAGCGGCGACAGCGGCAGAGAAACGACGGAGTACCACTGCAAGACGTCGGAGGTGATGGTGGAGAGAGCGTCGGATTGGATCGAAACGGACGAGTGCGTCAAGGCGTGCGGGGCGGAGCGGAGGGAGGTGGGCATCTCATCGGACGCACTTCTTGATCCCCGCCTCACAGCCAAGCTCTGCTCGCCAGCATGCTACGGTGACTGCCCCTTCGTCGTAGATCTCTTTTTCAATCTCGCAGCAGGGGAAGGTACTCTCATACTCTCTCTCATCCCATCCTCGCCCTATTTCTCATACAACCAACGAACTCTGTTTTGTCAGGCGTCTCTCTTCCGGACCTGTGCGAGGCCCATCGATCCAACCCGCGCCGCTCCATTGCGGAGGCCATACAAAGTTCGGGATCGGCTGCCGCCGGCGACGCTGCTCCTTATCCCGCCCCTTCCCCTTGAATATTTTATTGTCCGCTCGCTGTTAAGTATGTGTTATACAAATTTACGAATTGGAGTGTTGTTTATTGAATGATCATGACCGAGGCCTTTTTAATCATCCTTGTACTCAAACTTATTATTTTGCTTTGATTCAGATCTCAGATCTCTTCTTTTAGGGTTCGTTGTTGCTCATTTATTTGATTGCGATAAAAGATGATCAAATTTTAATCTCCGGAGCCAATTGCTAACATAGCTAACAATCTACATAGTTCTTGGGCCATTCTTACGAACTTCAATTGTGTTTGCTATGCTAGTAAAAAGTGTCCTGGTGCTTCTATCCCTCCTTGCAAATTGACTTTATTTAATGAGGTCATAATTTTATTTAATGAGCTCATATTTAATCACCAAGCTGGTTTCCCTATAAAAGCTTAATTAGATAGAGTTTTATATAAGAAAAAAAAGAAGATTTAATGATATTCTTTTAAATAAAAACATTAATTTATATTTTAGGATTTCTTTTGAGATATTTATGAGTTTTATATTAAAATTTATTGGAAAAAGAGTTACATAAAATAATTTTTGCATATTTCTCCATTTTAGTTTCTCATTTAACATTTGAAATGATTGTTAAAATGTATTTTAGGTATTAGGAATCAAAAGTAGCAATTATGCAAGACTCAAGGATAAATAACTTAAATATTTTTCAATGGATAGCAATTAAGCAAGACTCAAAAGTAGCAATTAAGCAAGGGATCAAAAAATCATTTTCAAGAGTCAAAGATCATTTTCCATTATTTTGATAAATAACTTAAGAATAATGCTACAGTACCCCATCAATACCCCACAAATTTTACGATGACGTGGAGGAGCATGCCACGTCAGCTGCATAACCTAAAATATTCGCATAACCGAACCTAGCCGACACCTTCGTCTGTTCGTCACTTCGTCGCTCCCTCTCATGGCTTCATCGCTTCGGTTTCGTCGCTCCCTTTCTCGTGGCTTCCTCGCTTCGGCTTCGTCGCGCTTGACTTAGTCTCTGGATCGTAGATCATAGATCCACCGATAGGCGACAGGAACCTTCTTCCTTCATCGAGTTCGACTTCTCCGCCTCAAGTTCAAGTTTGTTTTTTCACGTTCTTCTCCGCTAGCTCTAGTTTGTTATTGTTTTTTCTTAATCTTATTTTTGATTCTTAAATCTTTTTCTTGGACAACTCCGCGTCCTCTTTGCTCGCCATGCTCTTCAGTTCTTTTAGGGTTTGCTTCTTAAGTTCGCCCTATGGCGGCACCCTCTTTGAATTTACACTAAATTTTCGGTTATTCTTATGTGTCATTTCAAGAGTTTGATGGTTATCAAATATATGAGTTTACACTAAATTTTACTATGAGTTTAGTGAGTTTCTTTTATTTTTGTGCTACATTACATTTTAATCTTTTTCTTTAGAGCCAACAACAGTCATGGGTTCTATTAGATAAGCATTTTATCAGTGAACTTCGTTTGACTTTAAATAGGGTTGAACTAGCCAGTAAAACTTAATCAAATCACTTTGTGCACATTCTTGACCTGTCAAATATAGAAGTAAATGGGGTGATTTAACTTTTTAAATCTCCTTTTTTCTCATTAATAAATCTTACATCACTGAATAAAGTAGAAGTCATTTGATTCAACTTGCATCAAAACAGTCCATCAAAGCAGCAGTTTTTTATTTTGAGTTGCAAACTACATTCCAAATTATATAAGGCTTTTTTCTATCTTTGTTGTTGTCCTGTTATTGACCTTAATTTTATGATGGAGGGTTATTGGCATGAGATAGAATTATTTGCACTTTACTAAAATAAATCCAAGCTTATTATTTCTTATTTATGTTATGTGCTTTATGATAGCTATCCAATGAATGTTTTAACTTAATGCAACAACATTTTTGTGGTTTAATCAAAAAATAATCAAATTTGATCATGTAAGGCTAAAACGAATTTGCTTTAGTAGAGTTTGTTTGTGTGGGATTTGTAAGTGAGTTAGTGCCTTCACCATTGCCCATGAGCTTTTAACTTGAAATATGGGAATGAATTGTGATTCCACTAATAATAAATGTCATTATCTAATTTGATATAAGGGATCTGTTGAATGCTGAATGAGGGTCAGGGATCAAATGTAAGGAGAACTGTGAGGTAAAATTTATATGAATAGAATATTGAATTTTCATATTTCGGTAAGATCATCAACCTTAACAAAAGCAAAGCATTGTCCCTGAATGTGAACCACTATAGACATTCTTTTTAAATGAGATGCAAATTGATATTTGTGTACAATTTGCTTCAAATTTGGATTGCTGATTCAATATGAAAAGACTCTTGTTTTCTATGGTTTGAAAGTTTCAAATTGCTATCTTTTATTGAATTTTTTTTTGTTAAATTCATTAGTTTCTTTTGTAAGCAAGCTAAAAATAATGATGCATATCTTTTTATGGTGCTGCATTGTAAGTGGTTGTCATATGTTGAATTATAATTTCTGTTTTTTCAAAGTGTCTTTCTTTGTCTTTGCAATACTATAGAAGGAATGGTGGCTGGCTGTTTTGCTGCTTACCCATAACTGTGCTCCATCTACATCTTCTCCTCCCTAATTCCAGCATATGCTCCATTATGTTCTCATTTCTAATCGGGTTTAGCTAGGACATTACAAAAAACAAATTACACAACGAAGTGAAGGCGTAAATGTTTTTGGTGTTTCCTTTTAAAACTACTTTATATGCCAACGGTAAACAGTATACAGAACACAATAAACACATTATACGAATTATGTTCTCAGACTTTTGGTGTTTCTTTGTGCTATGTTGAACTTTTGTCAGTTGCCAAGTCATCTAGAAAAATGGGAGTATTAGAAGGGGTACTATTGTATTGTCTATTTTATAATCTATGCATTATTTTTATTTATCGAGATTTCATAATCAGGTTTCAGCTAGAATTGGAAACATTACTATAATAAAATAATGACCAATCACATAGAGGCTTATGTTTGGCGGTGCTATCGCACGATACTGGTCATAAGCACATTTGTGTGCTGAGTTAAAACTCTACGACTTCTAGTTTGCTTTTCTTTTTGATGAATTTTACTTAGTCTTCTTTACAATTGTTATAAAATTGTCACCTGGAATTAAATCAAATCTGCTTTATTTTTTGTTAGGTGCCTACTGAATTGAATCATCTCCTTATTGAATTTAACATTACTATGCAATCAAGTGCTTCTTGCTGTTTCATTTATGCTTCTTACAATTTGTAGTCAGTATTTAAGTGACTTTAAATTATTGGCCGGATTTTTTATTTGAGACAAGGATAGATTGTGATGCTATTTTAGACCCCATTTGACAATTTGATGACTTCCTTTGGCCATACCCATTGAACAGATTCTACACTGATTATAAGGATTGATGTCCCGTCGGGTCTTTGGTCTTCTACGGGCCTCATTTGAAGGAGCTGAATTCTAGTATACTAATTTTTTTTATATAATATCTGCAGCTTTATCATTGATTTATAAGTGTATATATTATTTTATATTTAAATTTATTATATTTAATTTGTCTAATTTTTATCTTAGTTTACAAATACATACACATGGATGCTACAAACAACACCCCCCATTTAATTGATGATGTTAGCAATTTTGAAGAACAAACATTGCCAATGATGACCAAATTGGACTTGGAATATTGCTCGCAATCAGAAAAAGAAATGATAGTAGATAATAACTCAGGTTAATTATTGTGCAGTATAAATATTTTGTTATACCAAAATATTATATGATTACATTATTATAGCATTGAATAGTGTTAATTACAGTATTGATGTGACAGATAATAATCGACCGAAGAATGTTTTTTGGGCTGATTCGCGGTGCCAAATGGCGTATGATCATTTTGGCGATGTTGTGACGTTTGATACCACATATCTCACAAATCGGTATGCCATGCCCTTTACACCTTTTGTGGGTGTTAATCATCATGAAAATTCTATTCTTTTCGGTTGTGCATTATTATGTGATGAAACCAGTGACACATTTTCGTGGTTGTTTAAGCGGATGTTAGCATGCATGCATGGTAAACATCCAAACAGAATAATAACTGATAATATCGAGCTATGGAATGTGCAATTTTGGAGGTGTTTTCATCTACAAAGTACCGTCTTTGTTTGTGGCATATCATGCAGAAATTGCCAGAAAAAGTAGGCGGTAGACAAAATATACAAGCATTAATCTCTGAGTTTTCATCAGTAGTTTATGACTCTTTGTCTGTGTATGAGTTTGAACATACTTGGTTGGCGGTGATGGTCAAATACCAGCTTATTGAGATTGACTGGTTCACGTCTCTTTATGAGAAAAGGGCGAACTGGGTGCCCATTTTCTTGAAAGATTTTTTTTGGGCTGGAATGTCAACTACACAACAAAGTGAAGGCATAACTGTTTTCTTTGATGGGTACGTGAATTCAAAGACAAGTCTACGTTTATTTGTTGAGCAATATAAAAATGCTCTTAGAAATAAGTTGGAAAAGCAAGCACAAGCTGATTTTAGATCATATATTTCTCAACCACAACTTATTTCAGATATAGTATACGAAGAACAGTTATCTAAAATATATACTCTAAATATATTTTACAAATTCCAGGAAAAAGTCAAGAAATTGATGAACTATACTATCTTAGATGCACAGCTTAATGGGTCGTTTAAAATATATATGGTAACTGTGTGGGATGGAATGAGAAGATTTGATTTTAGAGTTGTTTATTGTAACAACCCAAGTTATTATTTTGGTTAATTAAGATCAATCTAAGTCTTAATTGAGATTCTAAGTCACTAATTAAGTAATTTAGAACTCATCTCTTAAAACTAGAAGTCAATTGAGTCAAATTTGAAATTCTGGAAAAATCCCAAACCCTAAAAAATTGACTTTTTATCTAGACATCAAATTGAAAATCTGACTTCACCATTGTGTTCAGAACACCCAAATTAGCTAAGAGTGAAATTTTGGAGGCATTTAGAAGTCGTTGGATTTTCATCAAATATTTTAATAATATCTAAGTACTTGAATATTCGAATAATTAAATACTCGTCGGATCAAAAATTCGAGTGTACCGTTGCATTCAGCACCTTTCATTTAGCTAAGGGTAATTTATTGGAAATTTTCAGAACCCAATTACTAGTCCAATTTTAATTATAAAGCTTAGAGATATTAAAAAAAAAATTAAAATTAATTAATGTTTGACCGTGGGTCCCGCTACTTGAATTCGGGCCGTCCACGGCCCGATATTAGCTATCCATAAGCCGGGTTCGATCGGCGCGTTCTGCGCCGGTCGATCGAGCTATCACGATCGAACGGCCCAAACAGCGTCTCCCTCGCATTTGCGCGTGTCCAGGACAGGCGACACGCGGGCTTCCCCAGCCCCGCTAGGTGCTAGCCGCCGCTCAAGAACTCATAATGTCGCAAATTAAAATCCCCCGCAAACAGAGATCCTTATATTTTTTTCGATTAAGCAAATCTTGTATTTGGATTTAACAGTTGGGATAAAAATCTGCAGCCAGAATTTCTGACCAAGGAAAACCCTAGGTACCGAGCCTTTTCTTCTTCTCTTCAAGCTATTGATTCAATTATACGGTGTTGTAAATTATTTTTACATAATTGCAATCTTCTACTTTCTTTCGATCAAATTAGGTATACTCTAAATTGCATATGTTAAGCTTCAGCAATTCTTAGAGCCGTAAGCGTCGAACCTTAGAATATTAGGGCAGGACCTATAGGACGATGGAGGAAGATTCAAAGCCAGATTTTTGGCTCTATCGAAAGGTCATCCAATAAGCTTTGAATCTACATGTGTTTCGAGCTCTGAAGATTTGAGAGTGAGGAGTTGTATGCTGCCCTAATTTCCTCCTCAGCGTTTCACGGAGGAGGAAGACGCGTCCGGGCCAAATCGGGTCCATCCCACGGGTCCGGGCTGAGAAACTCGAGCCGTCCACGTGTTAACCGCTGGCGAACTGGAGTAGGACCCACCATGCAGAGCTGCCTCCTCCTTATCGCTCGAAGAATCGCCACGTGGCTGTGGCTGCGATCTCTGCCATTTTAACCTGCAGAAAACTCAAAAAAATATAAATAAATATATATATATATATATATAAATTAGATATAAATAAGAATAATTAAACAGAATTATTATAATTAATTAATTACAAAACTTTAAACCCTAATATCTTGATAAATATATGTCCAAATAATGCAAATAAATATATCAAATTGATCAGCAAAAATAGATGAACAATTTGGTACTATCAATTTTGCAATTGGACCTGTATTTAACATAGTGACATTTAATGGTATTAATTAAGTTCAAATAATGTTACAAAATTTCATTTAACCATAACTTTGTATACAATAATCCAAATATATTGAATATGGGTCTTAAAATACTCACAAAACCCTAAAAAACATTTTAATAGGATTAATCTTGCTGTTTGGATTATTTTGAGCCTAATGACATTTAGGACCTAACCATAATTAACCTAATTTGACCTAGAACTTCAAATGATCATAAGTTGGTCATCTTAGTTCCAAATTAGATGACTCAAATACCAATTTAGATTAGCAAAACCTAGTTTATAGAGATCTACAAAAATATTTAGGATCTAATAGTTAGATTTGCTAATCACCCTTAATTACCCTAAACCTTTATTAGTAAATATTAGCAAATTTAATAATCCAAATTTAACAAACTAAGTTTTAGAGAACTCCTAGAACCTATTTGAACCTAACTATTGGGTTGGATTAGTGATTGGGTGATTAATTTTACTAATCACTCACTAATCACCCTAAACCCTAATTAAGCCATAACTTAGCCAAATGGAATCCAAATTGAACCTACCACTAGTCATTAGAATCAGTGGATCAATTGTGATATACAGCCACTAAAATTATTCAATTTGGACACCAAATGACAAAGTTATGATTTTTGACCCTTAATTAAGAATCCTTAATTACCCTTTAAACCCTAAAAATTATTTTGGCTATAACTTAGCCAATACACATCAGAATTCAACAAACTTAGATTCTATGGAAACCTTAGAACAAAAAATTTAATAAACTGACAGAAAAATTATATGTCATTAGGGTAAAATTACCAAAATGCCCTTATAGGTCAAATTCCTTAATTTGACCCTATAAGGCTTAATATTTTACGAAAATTAATGAACTTACTGTCTAAACTCATATTAGGCAGTAAGTAATCATTCTACATAATTAAAATCCAAAATTAAGCCCTAATTCATAAAGGTGAGATTTAGACCCTTAAGGAGGGGCAAAATGGTCTTTTTGTTCAAAATTAGGGTTTAATGAAATTAAGACCTAATTTCACCTTTGAATCATATCAAATAGTAATTTAAGTGATTTAAACTATAATTTTAATAATTCTAAGCCTTAAATTAAATATTAGAAGTAAAACCCTAAATTTAGTCTTAAGAGAAAATCTTAAGTAAAGATGAAGTCTTCTCCATTTCTTTGAACCTCTTAGATTATCCTTAGGTCTTATAACCTTAGTTAGGATGTGTGTCTGAGTGATACTCTTGGCACTTAAGAACTTTAATTCCTAAGATTAGGATTAGATCTTAGGATTAGAATTCATCTAATGGGTAAAATGGGTTACTCATTAAGGTGAAACTTTGATTTTACTAGTTTATTAGATTTTTCATAATTTATTAATTAATTATTTGATCTTTTAAACATTAGAATTAGGATTAGAGATCTATCCTATTGAATATGACTTAATTCAATAGGATTTGTCTTAACCTTTAATCAGTAAGATAGGATTAAACCTTAGACCTTTAGGATAACCTTATGATTAAAAATTAAACTTCATTCTTTGAAGTTTGATTCTTAATTCTTTAAATCTTGATTTGGCTAATCAAGATTTAATCTGGGATTTATAAAATAACAAGTTAGGATGATTGACTTACTTATTTAACTTTGTAGGCGATTTGGATTTATTTATAATTAGGACGTAGCTAATCATAATTATGTTCAACAAGTAGATACATGAATCTAAGTTACAGACAGTGTAGGAATTGATAATTCTGAATCTTATGTAACTTAGAGTAGTTAGAACGTTTAAATTAGAAAACAGGTGATATCACAAAGTTCGTGTAGTGCTATTCCCTTGAATTTGAAAATGCTATATTTTCCTTGCTTTTGAGCCTTTTATACCTTAAGACATACTTAAATACTTGTTACTTACTTTATATTATACTTTGAGTTTCATTCACATTTCATTTGCATAATTTTAAAAGAAACATTAATAAATAACATTTTACTTGTGGTTTATATTTTACTTAACCTGCCACTCAGTATGACTTACTTTATGACTGCTTTTGCCTAGGGAATTTCCCTTATGGTACTTTACTTTGGTATTGGGATGTTTCTTCTATTTGCCCTTTAGATACTTTGTGGATTTACTTTAGGATCTGGGATGTTTCTCCTAAATGCCTCTTTTTGATGACCTTTACTTTAATCTGGGATGTTTCTCCTAGATTACCAGATGGACTTGACTTTTTGGCAGATTAAGTAAGAATATCTCACAAGTTCAACAAATTAATAAACATTACTTACATTTATATTTCAGATATTTTACAGTACCTTACATACTTTCCTTACATTTCAGACTTTACTTTACTTTACTGTTTCAGTACGTTTTTCATTTTTTCATATTTTTCATTTTTTGTAGTTCCTTTTCATTTTAGAACTTTTTGTATGTCAGTCATTTTACCTATTTGAGAGCATGTTAGGATGCTAGTCTTATACTTTCAGTACATTACTTTTACTTATATTATACTGGCATGTTAGTTTGATCACATTCTTTAGGACTTTTCTTTGTACTTAGTAGAATTATCTTGTGCTTTACTTACATTGTTTTGCAGCCTGAGTTGAGGTATGTTTCTACCTCAATACTTGTTCTTTCTTTCTTTGTGCTTATCATTATATTTTGCCTAACTTAAAGTTGTGATGTTCATTAAATTATAATTTAAAAATTACTACCTTAAAATGTACTTAGACATTTTGTTTAACAAGATTTTTATTTTCTTGGCTGGGGCCCTACCATTATGAAACTGATAATGGTAGATTCTGAGCTTTTTGAGGAGATTGATCCTGCAGAGGATCAGATCCCGGAGAAGGTCCAGACTACTGAGGGACCTTAGTTTTACTAGTTGCTTTTACTCTGTGAGGTTGAGTGACTCTTTTGATTTCAGTTATCTTTAAACTTTAAATGTTTGTAATAATTCGAAACTTTGTACTTTACTTTCCTGCATTCTATATATATTTTCTGAGCTGGATGTCTTTATTTTTATGTATGGATGTACTTTCAGTTGTTACTTTTCTTCCGCACTCTGATACTCATTAAGTGATTGTTAATATTTACTTTATTCAGAAAAGCACCTCTTTTCCTTAAGATTGGATTGGAGTCCTAATATTCCAACCTAATGTTAAGTATGAGATGTGCTTAGTGACGACCTCTCCTTAAGACTTGTGATTAGAAGGGGCGGCCGCCACATTTATAATCTCATCGAAGAGGATATGTGGTGCATTTGTCGCTCTTTTCAGTTTAGTGGAATTGTTTATTCACACATACTTTGTGTTTTGCGTCAAGAAGGGATTGTCAGAATTCCTAAAAAATTAGCGAGCTCACGATGGAGAAAGGATAATAGACAATTAACTCAAACTACCAACATTAGAAGAAGATTTGACGACTATTATGTTGAAAGCATAGAACATGCCAATGAGATTATTAACATTGGAAGAGTAAATGTTGAGGCTCGTGCATATACATCAACTACCTTACAAGAGCTTAAAGAAAAGCTTAAAGATTTTTGTGGTCATGGAGTGCCAAATGTAATAAAAGATCCTCCTCGCGCACACCCAAAGGGATGCCCGCCAACCAAGAGACTTACAAGTCATCATAACAGAAAAGGGAAGAAAAAGCTCAAAACCTAAACACTTTATACTTATTTTTCATGTAAGCATTTGATTAGTCAACTCAAATTTGCTTTCTCATGGAACTAAATATGCTGTTAAATTGATGCTGCTATTTTATTTACTTAAAACTACTATTTCATTAATTTAAAACTACTGTTTTATTAAATTTCATAAGTTACCAAACTGAAATCATTGTTTGATATTATTTATAGGAAGGGAGGTATCAAGAAAAAGTCGTCAGCAGTAATCCATATTACTGTAGTGCTTTTAGTTTTTTTATTTGCTTAAGTTTTGCAAAATGTTAGTGAGAGCCAGCAAAAATGGAAACTTTGGCTTAATTTGCATTGAATAGCTTGATTAGTTGAATATATGTTAATATTGGAGATGATGTTGATGCTCAGCTGCTTTGCCATCTTGAAATGCACAAAAAGAGGCAATGATTCTTCCCTTTCAGATTGTTTTCTTTTTTTTATATTCATGTATTGATTTATGTCATGGAATTTAGATTTATAGTTTAAGTAAATTATCATTTGAATCTTGTCAGATTGTAATTCATGGAATTATCTAAATTAGATTAATTACTACTATTGTGAATAAATCTCACTTCTCATGGAAATCAAACATTGTGAATTAAGTGTGAGTAATCATTTAGTACTTCATGAATTAATGATAAAATGATTACATAAATGAATTGAGTTATATAATTCTATACAATCATACTAAGTTAGATTAAATTCCAATTATCATTGATAATTTTCTTACATGTGTAATGCAATTGTTATGGGGTTAGTATAATTAAGTTTCATGGTATATTCTAAGTCCAAATGAAATTAACGATTGTAATGTTAAATCAAATACAAAATATAAATCAAATGTTGAATTCTTTATTAAATAAATTCATATGTTGTTATCAATAATAATAAAATGCTAAATTCTGTTTTTCTTTGCAGGTTGAAATAAAATGCTAAATTCTCATTTTCTTTGCAGGTTGAGTTGTAAAAATCAATACAGGAATGTTAAATTAGATGCTATGTGCAAGAAGTCACATAATACTGCTCTTATAAGTTGCTGATTTTATTTCAGCATCTCTTTTTATTAGATGTTTAATATAGGTTGTGTAAATTGCTTGGTTTAATTTATATATTTGAAATTATTTTAGAACTGAAAATGAGCAATCCTATAAAAAGGATTGAACTCTATTTTAGAACTAGAAATGAGCAATCTTCTAAAAAGGGATTGAACTCTATTTTAGAATTGGAAATGAACTTTATTTTAGAATTGAAAATGAACAATCCTATAAAAAGAATTGAACTCTATTTTAGAACTGAAAATAGTCAATGGATTGACTTATGTTTTTGATTGTGTAAAATTGTTTATTTGAGCATAAACAGAGGAGACTCTGCCGAAATTTCTAAGAATTTTTGGACTTGGAAATTTTAAGAAAATATAAAATGCTTTCACTTTAATTTGCATTTTCTTAACTTTAATTTGCAATTTTTTTCAAAACTTATATTCCTTCTACTTTTATTTAGAATTGACTCATGATCAAATATCTATAAGTCAATTTGGAGCTTAATTAGCCCCAATCTTTGAGTAGATTATTAAAGTTTAGATAACAAAAATATATCACATACATTTATAATTTTTGCAATCTATTGAGTACTTTCCTAGCTTTGAGCCTCTTTTTTTGAACATTCATTCAAGAGCATTATGCATAAATAAAGATTTTTCTTAAAATTGTAAAGGGGAATACCTTATGGCAAATTAAGTACAAAAGAAAGCGCTTATATTAGGACTTTATATTTTAGAGAAGGTAAATGTGAATGTTCAACTTTCCCACTAAATCTGGTTAAGCAGACGTGCTTAACTCATCGTCCATTCTGTTGTGTACTCTTACAGAATGAGGTATTTCTAAATATAACTTTAACTAAAGATATAAGAGTTCTTTTACAAATTGTAAGACCTGCATAACTGTTTAGTTATACTTTCATATTATAATTCTAGATTATGATTATCTTAGATTGAGAATCTAAGATATTTTCTTATTTCCTTTAGCTTTACACTCTCTATTTTCAGTAATGTGTATTGCTTACTTCAATTTAATTTGAATACAGTGTATGTTGCTTAACTTCAATTAATGCTTTACTGTATGTCAATTGCTTACTTAGTATATATTCCAATTGATCATATATTGCTTTTATTTCATGCATATAGTAGTTTCTAACCTTTAAAATGCTTTTCCTTATTAATTTTCAGTTATAGGCTAGAACTTTATTAAAAGTGAGTATTTTTACTCAACTTATTTCATACTATTTTCTTTACAGTTATGCTTACATCACCTTCCCATACTTTACAGCTTTTATAGTACCGTTGCTTACTTTAAATTATAAATCATAATTGTGATATTTGTTAATCTAAAAATATAGCCAATTTTAAAATGTGCTTAGACTATTTAGTTTAACTACACTTTTTCTTTTTCTTGGCTTTGCCATATCATATTTAAATACTAAAATATGATAGATCAAGATCCCTTTTACTCAGGTGATGCAGGTCCAAGTATTTGAAGGGCTTATAAAGAAATTTGCTTCCGCTTGATTCTAACAGTTTATTAGTATAGTGAGAGAGAGTGATTTTCATATTGCATTTTTCTCTTACTTTTAAAGTTTGTAATAAACTGTCTAAGTTACTTTGGCCTACATTTATTAAGCTGTGTTGTATTTTATATATTTGAAATTGTTTGGGATGAATGAGTGGATTAATCTAATTTTTAGTATTATAAATACTTGTAATATTGTATTTACTTGTATCTTCATTTTTATTCATTTAATTTAACAATTGCTCATAAAGTGACTTGGCTACTTAACATCAACACTTAATTTGTTTTCTTCTAATCAAGTGTTGGGTGCTAAGATAACATCTCAATAATTGGATTAATCTTCTATCCAATTATTGGGGCCGTTACAGTGCCGCCATAGGGCGAACTTAAGAAGCAAACCCTAAAAGAACCGAATAGCACGATGAGCAAAGAGGACGCAGAGTTGTCCAAAAAAAAAACTTATGAATCAAAAATAAGATTAAGAAAAAATAAAAACACACTTGAGCTAGCAGAGAAGAACGTGACAGCTCGACGAAGGAAGAAGGTTCCGGTTCTACAAATAACCCCACCATCTTTTTTCACCCAATCTAAATGCATACTTGCCACTCAGGCTCAAAAAACTCAAGTTCTAGAGAAGCGGATCAATGAAGATCAATGCGGACACAGCTATAAGCGGAATAGGAGTTTGGAGAAAATCTAAAACAAAACCCTAGAAATACAAAACCAGATCCTTTGAGATTCGAACTTCAAGAAGAGGAATCAAAGCTCTGAAAGAAAATCCAACAGCAAAAATAAGATATAATAAAGCAGAAAAAAGAAATAATAAAAAAGAAGAAGAAAAAAAAAACATTTGGAGTTCTAACCTGGAGAGGAAGCATGAGGATTCAAAACTCCTCTCTGCTCCCTCATTTTTGCAGCTCTTTTTCCTGCTGTTTGAGATCCAAAGATGCGGAGAAAATGCCCGAAGCGAGCAGCGAAGAAAATGCGGAGAAAGAGGGGAGAACGAACACGGTGCTGTGCTGCGATTATTAGGTTACGAGATTTAAGTTATTAAGATGACGTGGCAGCTATGACACGTCATCTGCCACGTCATCGTAAAAGTTGTGGGGTATTGATGGGGTACAGTAGCAACGCCCATAACTTAAATATTTTCTAAGAAAATATGCTTATATTTATTGCCTTAGCTAAAAGCTGTGATTAAAAATTTAATTCTAAGAAAATTTTGAAAATCTACGTAACAAAAAAATAATGAACTAAAATTAATTATAATTATATAATTGAAATAAATAATAATTTTATGAAAATATAAATCACAAAAAATATATAAAATATACAATAAAAAATACGCCGTTGCCGGGGATCGAACCCGGGTCACCCGCGTGACAGGCGGGAATACTCACCACTATACTACAACGACTTTGATGTTAAGGTACTTTTTGAATATTATTTAATCAATTATCTTTACTAACAAAATTAATAATTACAATATTTTAAATATTTCAAAATATTAAAGTACTTTTGAATTATTTTTTAGCATTGGTAAAACTATTATCAATTTAGAATTTTTCAAAACTGTATGTTTTTGGTCCATAGAGAATTGAAAATTGTAAGTGATTTTATTTATAAAATATATTTCATCAAATTTTTTTCTTAAAAGAGTTGAAGGGAATATAAAATACATTAAGTTTCACAAAGCAAAAAAGCATTCGGATTGAATTATATAGCTAAAAATAGTGCTCACAATTGTAAATTAAAAAGTAACGGGAATAAAAGAAATTTGGAAAGTGTTATTTAAATTCGTTGACATAACACTTAAGAAAATATATCTAATAAGTTTAAATATTATTTTATTAATATTTATTTATTTATATTAAAATAATATAAATATTATGTATAAATTTTGTATTAAAATAATATTTAAATTTTATTAAATAAATTTTTTTGAGCATTACATTAATGAATATAAATAATATTTTTGATAAAAGAATAGTCAAATTAACGGCCTTTATACAGATACAACATCCAACACAAAAGGTTGCCATCAAGACATTGCCATTTTTGATGAAGCTACTAAATTTTTACTAAGGCAAAAATAATGAAAACTAAATTATCTAATTTACTATTATTGTTACATGATTATATAAGAAAATAGATAATTGCTATTTAGAATTGTTTATTGATGTGATACTTAAAAAAAAATTTATCCTATAAAATTTGAACCTCAATTTAGTCTAAATAGCACTTTATCTAACAAAAAAAAAAAAAAAAAAAATTATAAGCACAGCTGCAATAACATCAACGTGGAATGTGCCGTGTGGATATCACTTCCAAGGAAACAGCTTCAAGGAGCGAATCTTGCGCTTCGTTGTCCATCTTCAAGCTCAGAAGAGCTGCTGCTTGCAGATAATAGGCAGTAGGCCACTCGGGCGACATCACCTGCGCTCGCAGCGCATCTCCAAGCGCTTCTTGATGCATACCCCTCATCAGGTAAGATAGGCAACGCCTCGCGAGCGCAGTCGGCGATGCCATTGTTCCGCCCTCGATGAACTGCAACGCCGAGAGGTTAATCGAACCGATTGTCAATCATCGATCGCATCGAGTCAAATTCCAACGCGTATACCTCCGTGTAGAAAACAATGGCCGCCGCGAAATCTCTTGTCCGAAAAGCGACGTCCCCTTTCTTTTTTGAGTTCAACGCCTCCTGCATCCCGCTTTTCCACTCTTCAAACGAAAGCTGCGTGCATATGATGAAAATTTCGCTTAGCATAAAACACCCATATTTGCATCAGAGATGGATGTAATAACAGCTAGTGCTTTGGTTTCAAAATTACTTCCTTGGCTATTCCCTCATCATCCTTGTATCCCGCTTTCTCCAATGTTTCATGCACTGAAATGAAATCTAATCTGCAGCAAGCTTCACCAAGAGTACTTTTAGTAGCGAGGAGCTGCTTGGATTTTGCAGTCTGCAGATCAGTTGAAAGGCTCATCAGCACGGATGATGATGCCTGCTGAAGAAAAGCTTAGAATTTCTGTCCAAACTATATATACTAAGCTCCCCAGACTTACATCAATATATATGTCATCACAAGAATTAGGAGAAGAAGGGTTTAAAGTTGCAAATATTTTATGGACAGATTGACTGATATCAGTAAGTGCAGATTAATAGCTACATCGTCATCAAGCATCATTGGTAAATGGCCAGATGAAATTATTAGAGATTGCTGCCTCTACGTATTCTCATTTATTCATTTCATCCTGTTCAGTGCTGTTGTAGGAAATAATTAAGCATATTGTTCTCAAGCTATATTAAGCAAGCTCTATGTTAGTTAGGGAGGAGAAATTAAATGTATTCAAAGTAGGGGTAAATACATTATGATAAAATTCAGCATATCTAAATCACTGTTAATTTACACCATTATATTTTTTAAGTGCCTGATGTGAATCCTTTTCTCATATGAAAGCTGTCTGCATCAATTAATAGGGCAGCAATGAACTAATGAACTGAGCATTCTATAAGCTATTACTTGTTCAAAATTATTTCTCAAATTGATGCATTTTTACTTGATTTTGTTCTCAAGAAAAACATCCTTTTATGTTTACAGAAAGATATTTCTAAAAACATTTTTTGGTTTGTCAAAAACTATCTCAGAAATTTAAAGTTAAAAGAGCAGATCAATTCATTCTTCCATTCCATTTGGCATGACATATTCATAATTGAAGGAGAAGAGACAGGCATTTTTTCTGCTGTTTGTTTTTCTGAGGTTTGGGTGCAGAGTGCTCCTAATCCCTAGCATTGAAAAAATAATAGTTTTTGTTTTGAAGCATTCTAAATGCAAGTAAAGTTTTGGGTGTATAGTTCCAAACAACCTAAGCCAATTTTGGGTGCAAAGAACATTTGGCCAGCCACCCGCATTGGTTGACACTCACCGATCTTCAGCAGCCATCGTTGACCCTTGGCTGTGTTGTGAAAGAAGTGTCACACAGAAGAAATATGCTTTTTCCTCAAAGCAAATACAAACAAGGGACTATTGTAGAATCCAAACACACAAACAAGAAGAGCATATAAAAAAATAATATGATAAATCTTTTTGCAAGAAAAAATCATAGAGCAATACCACATGAAAAGTCAACTATGAAATCAGGAAAATGATTACAAAATACTCCAACCTCTGAGTACCGTCACACTTACTTCACACACATAATATACAGCCTAACCTACCTTACCTTAACTCACATAACCCTATGTAGACCCAAACATATGGATACTGTGCATGCGCTTGGGCAAGTTCTACAAAGCACCTCGACAAGATTTATAGCGCGCCTAGGCGCCCGACAGTGACTGCCCTACATGTACTCGAGTCAACTAGGCGTGCGTCTGCATTGTGCATGTGCATTTAGGCGTTGGTCCAACTGCACATGAGCATGAGCTGGTTGTTCCACCATCAATGCATGCACGCATTCAAGTCTTCTTTGTGAGTAATCCAGCACTTGCGCCTAGGCGCAAGTCGTACCGCTCCCAAGCACGAGTCTCATTGCGTTCAAGCGCGAGCTTGTTGCTGTAACCATTTATGCACATATGACCTGCCTGTGCCTTTGACAAGACCACACGTGGGCGCTTTCGCAATCTTGGCTCTCTACGCTCTCTCGAGAGGATAGCATTTGGACGCGACAAAGCATCGCCTTCTCAACATCTTAGTGCAGCTTTCGTTGCTCCTGTGCGCTTGGGTGCGCCTTGTGTTACGTTTGGGCGCCCCTCCTCCAAGGCTCCACAATGATCAGCTCTAGCTCTTGCATATTTGGACGCGCTCCCGGTCACACTTAGGTTTGCCTACTCATGCTGCACTCGAGGCTCGACCATACACAACAATCTCCTATTTGGAGACTGAGTGTAGATCTTCTTCATCATCTTCTGCCCTTAGATGCAATTTTTCATAGCTCCTAGAGGCATAGTATGGCACACTTAATCTCCTATCTATTCCAAGACCTACTACCGGAGATATAAATTTTCAAGTAGTCAATTCGCTGCCTTTCCTGAATTTCATTTACACTCCTCGCCTTGAAGCAAATTCTACAAGGGGTCCATTTCACCACTTCCTATGAAGAATTGTCCTCCTTCCAATGGGCAGCTTCGTCAAATCGCCTTGCAGCACTTGCGGTCCATTTCACCCACCTTCTATGAAGAATTGTCTTCTTTCCAATGTTAGCTTCTTCAAATCCCCAGCTTGATTCGGCGCCAATGATTGCACATCTTTACGTGGAATACTCAATGTTGGGAAAAAATATAGTGCCACGTCATACCAAAAATCCATTATGAAGAAAGATTGAAAAATAGATTGCAGATCTCACTCATTTGTATTTTCAGATCGCACTCCTCTTTTTGAAGAAAATGATGGTTACAGAAAAACTTATGCTACAACCCTAGCCATCATCCTTCACAGGGATATTTATAATGGCTAGGGCTTTTGCACAAGAATTTACAAAATAACAAAAAAAAAACTCTGAAAAATAGAGATCAACAGAACATCTCGTGCTGATCCAATTAGACTCCACAAAATAACACACTCACTCTCATTTTGGGTGCATCGCATTTTAGAAAATTTTCTATGCTCCATTGTTAGTACTTGAGGCACTACTTATGCCTCGCCAGCTTTTTGAGCCTCCTTTTCAATCTCCTTATGATCTAGAGACTCTTTCCATTCATAGAAAAGTTGACTTTCTTCTTTTTTTTATTCATGGAACTTTCAGAGAGGAGAGATTCAACTTTCTCGCCCACAAGCTAGAGCCTCTAGTGCTTTGCTACTAGAGTAGAACTTGATACTTTGTTGGCCACGTAAAGTGTCCATTCTTAGCTCCATTATGCAGCACCACTGCACATTTTGTACCCTTCTAGGAATCTCTCGTAAATATGATTCTGAATCTAGTGCGTACTGGTTGACCAACATAAATCATATTTTTTATCATACTAGAAACATGTCAAACATCATTCAGCTACGGCATAGACCAATTTGATAGTTTAATGCCTACGTCTTTTTGTTCCGCGATGCAACAACATGTATCATCTTCAAGACACATGCTTACATGCAGTGTAAGATTTAAATACATCTTTGCTTGGGGTTGCATAACATGACGCTCATAAATCCACCACTTATGACCAAGTCGTATCTAGGGACAAGATCAATGCATCTTTGCGATCAACTAGTGTGATGTTTGTTTGCAATAACTCGAGGACCAGATTAAGGAAAAATGAAAAATAGAATAGACAGAAAATTTATATAAATTCCATACATAGATAAAAGAGCTAAAATTTTATTTATTCACCAATTATTCATATGAGTCATACTAAATATATCATCCAAACATTTAATAGAAATAAATGTTAACTTAAAACTCTTTCACATTCAACTATCTTTCAAATTAAAATGAAAACACATAAAAGAAATGAATATATAATATTATTAGAATCAGTACTTCAAATATCTCCAATTAAAAAGATCTCAGCTACTCTTTTAAAACTCTAGCTATCCCATACTTGAATCACCTCCTGAAAATATTAAATAAATAATATATCAATTTGAGTACATAAAAAATTAAATTTCTATTATTTTATTCATATGCCTTATTTTTTATTTAGGTTTATTTAACAAATGTATTATTAGAGATAATTTCAATTTTACCTATAGATATTAGGTATGCATGCCACAACAAATGCAGGAAAATATAAATAAAACTATATAAAAAGAGAAGAAAATAAGTAATCACAGTAAGAAAATATATCACATGTTAAAATATTGCATTTTCCTTATCCTTCTTCTTTGCTCTGCGCTTTGATTTACATAACATGTTCGAGCCAGACAATTAGGGTGATGAACTTAATAACTGGTATCAAAGCATTGATTTTGACAAGCTTTTAGATTTTAGCCTGGAGAATGGAAAGATTCTGATTTTAAATTTGATGGTCAAAACTTCAAGTTCTAGTAGATGCAGATAAAAATTACTACCAAAGGCAAGTCCAACTGTTGATAGGAAAAAGCTGGTCAGCCAAGCAAGAGGATTGTATGACTTGCTTTTGTGATCATCTATCTTTCACTAAGCATGAACATTGCTTTCAACAATTTAAAGGAGACCACTATGGCGAGTCTCATGATGTGACTGACATAAATGAAAGATGTCACAGGGAGCTTCGACTGCTGCTCACATCAACGAAATTAAACTCAACCACAAAATTATTGAACTCACAAGATATCAAATTTGATGATGAGAAATATGTTGGAATCTAAACCCTTTTTGCGATCTCTTGAGCAAATGTTAGAATTTCAAATCAATGCAGAACAAAAGTTTACAGAGTTATACTTGAGAAACCCTAACCCGAAAAAAGAGGAAGATTAAATTGCTAGGGAGATCACACAAACCCTAGCATCCTTCTCTCTATGCCCTTCCCATATTTCTCTAACTCAACTCTTGAACATGCAGTAGCTCCCATTACAGATCAAACGCCGTAGCCACCGAGCAACCACTTCAGCCCTCCATTGTAGCACACCACTACAACCTTCCATCGCAACACACCGCTGCGGCCACCACCGCAGCACACCAGTGCAATCTTCCATTGTAGCACACCACTGCGGTCTTCCATCGTAGCACACAACTACTGTAATGACCCAATGTCATTACTTCGCAAAATTAGGTCAGATCCCACCTCAGTAATCAGGATCTCAAAAACTTCAAATTAGGGCAAACCAAAATATCTTTATGATAGAAATAATTTTTAGATCTAAGTGCCATAGTTTGGGAGAATTAAGATAACAAAAACTCCAACTTTATTTTTTTTGAATTATTTAAATCCAATAAATTGAGAAAACTAAAAAAGTGTATGAATTCATTGATTTTCGTGTCATTGTCTTGAATATATTAGTTAAAGGCCGCTTGAGAAGTTTCATCGATTTTGGAGCGCTGGTTCGATCTTAATTAATTTTCGAAGTTTAAAACATCAGAAATTAATTTAAAATAAAATATTTATCTGAATCAAATTTTTTTGGCGCGAGGGTGTTTGTTATGTCATAACACACCTCAGTGTCATGTTTCGTTATTTTTGGACGTCAAAAAGCGAAAAATTGCAAAAAAATTAATTTTAAATAACTATTTAATTTTTCCATAAGAAAGATTTTCCTCCCTGCCTATTTCCCGATCCCCCCCCCCTCGATCGCATCCCTCTCGATCGCAAGCTCTGTTCAGCGACAGAGCCTGCTGCGCACAGTGTCCTGCGCCATTTTGGCGCAGGATGGTCGGCCAAATGGGCCGACCAGCACCCCTCCCCGTCCCCTCTTGCATCTATAAACCTCCCCCATCAGCCCTTCCTTCTCCTCCCCAAACGGTAGCAGCCCTCCTCCCTCTCCCCACAGCCCAGCCAACCATCCACCAGCAGGCCAGCCACCTGCCTGCCTCCGGCCACCGCCTCCAGTCCCTTCAGCCACGTCCGGCTCCTAACAATTCTAACCATAGGTTAAAGGAGAAAGAAAGAAGGAATAAATGAAAAGAGATTTTGTTATTTTCTTTATTTCATCGTTCTTTTATTTTATTTATTTACATATACTTAATAATCATTATAATGAAGATAAGAATGATAAAATTACATCATTCACATTATTATGATTCTCATTAATTAATAATGAAAATTATACAAATGTTATATATTGACTATTATTTCAATTCAAGCATTTTTATTTCATCATTTTTCTTTTCTTTATTATTATTATTATTATTTTCTGCAATTTTTTATAGTCATTTCTATTGTTATCCTTTCTTTTATATATTATTATTATCATTATTATTATTATATAATGATAATAATAACATTATATTAAATATAATTACTACCCTCAAAGACTTAAAATGCTGTATTTTAATAAGATAAAAGAATGAAAGAAATACAGAATGGAAAAAAAGAAAATAAAAATCCATAAAACTATCATATCACTTTCATTTTAATGTTAGCTAAAAGACTAATCTAAAATATTTAAAATTTTAATGCAAATTCGATCAAACTGTTAAATTTTTGAACTTAAAAGAAAAAATATCAAATGTCTTTTATTACTCTTGTTTAAATATGCTTTTCTGCTCAACATTGCACAAATTGATAAAAGTGCTTTTAAAAGTCACAATAAATGATATATGAAAAGTTTGGATAACTGAGTAGCAAAGATTCTATATTGATATATTTGTAGTCTGATCAGACAACTGCTAGGACGTGGCTGTCCGACATCGGGAGTCATAAGGAGCCTATATTGATAAGTCTTGAGTGGGCAGGTATAGAGGGAAGTTGGGATATAAAAGATGAACCCCCTTTTTCTCAATTTTGTACTTGCCCAATAAAATCATGTTTTGCGCCAGATAACAAACGCTGAAATTCTATATTTATTTTTGTGACTGCAATTATTTTTATACTAAAGTTTCAAGTGCAATTGAAATAGGTTTGTAGGGATAAATTTGTAAAGCTTTTATTTTCTGTCAAATTATTAATTATTTTGCTTATTATTTAACATTTGTAAAGATAACATCTATTAGTACTAGTTTCACAACTAACTGGTATTCAAATACCCGCACTTTTGAAACGTCCCAGATCAGGAGTTCGTCCTAGAGAAAGAGAGCTAAGAACTAAGCAGAGTACTGATACTGCTTCTTGCTGATTTATCGCTCTTTTTGACTTTTTTAAAAGCTTGTAAATTTTGTTTTAATTTGATCCTTTGTAATCAAAACTTGTGAATTAATAAATAAATGAGTTATATTTGATATATATATATATTTATCTTTTAAATCACTCGATATGATCCTACAGCTAGAGGACTTGTTGCTCCCAAAATCGGTGCTGGATTAGCTCCAGCTGACCCGGCACCGGGTCCTCACAACTATGACCACTGCTGTAGCACACTGTTGCGGCCTTTCGTCGTTGCACACCACTATGACCACTGTCATAGCACACCGCTGCAGCCTTCCACCGCAGCACACTGCTGAGGCCACCAATGCAACCCCCCTTGTGGTCACCTGCCGCAGCACACCGCTACAGCCCTTTCATGCAAATCTCCGGTGAAGATCTCCATCAACGACTTCCTAGTGCAACCACCACAATAGCCTCTCACTGTAGCCCTTGGCTGCGACCTCCGATGTGGCCTTTGACTGTAGCCCTTTCTCCTTTGCACTCACAAGGCTTGCATATTGAGGCTCCTTTTGAGGCTCTCACACCCTCTAAAATTAGGGCTTCCTATGAGCTTTAAAATGAGCCCAAGATCATTCAAATCGGCCCACAAATGACCATGGTGCGCTTATTTTCGCATCCGAGACGATGCAGGCGAACGGCGGGCGCCACAGCGTGCAGTGGGGCCCGGGTCTCTTGTCCCGGGCGCTGGGGCGAGTCGTGGAACCCACACTTGTCTCGAAACACCTTGGGACCTCCCGAAACACCCTGGGACATCCCAGAAACCTACCAGAGCTCCGTGCCTTGCCTTGAAACATTCTGGAACACCACTGAAACTTCGTTGGCACCTTCTGTGTCGATCCAATCAGGCTCCACAACATAACAAAAACTAGTCTTCACATTTGTATCATGCCGCAAATTTTGTAAAAGCCAACTTCAAAAATTTTGAATTGAAAAGAGCAGACCAATTATATTGTTCATAGGGACAAATTACTAATCAGCTCAAGCATTTCATCTTAGAGAGGAAAATCAAAGGATTTCTCCAGGTTCAAGAGACAATCAAAGACGAACTGGAGGAGGGATGTTCCAAACATTGCAGCAATTGTCAGAAATGAGATAGATGAAAGACAGCACATGAGTGGTGTCGGTAAATGACCAATGAAGTCAGTAGCAAGTTCTTTGTATTTGTTCTGTGCAAGAAGTAACAGGTTTAGATATTATTACTCCATATTAATTTCTAGATTCTTCCAAGAAGTGGAGTGAAGGAGCAAGCGTCTGTGTCAAGTGGGGATTGTGTTCTTGCGTCTGATGACCTCTCCTTGACATTTTCCATTCTTAATAGTACAGGTGTTCAAAGTTTTCTGTGGATGAAAGAGTGTATTAGCCAAAAAATGCTATAAATGAAACAAGATATAGTTTACTTAAAAGTGGCTATTACTTCTGTTAAGAATGTGTGCATGAGAAAAAGTAAGTGAAGCCTGATGATTAAAATTCAAACTCTAAAATTCTCAAAATACAATTAAGATAAATGAACTTCCAACTCAAGGCTTTTATTCTCAAAAGTGATTTTCTTACCTCAGGGTCTTTCTGAAGGTTAGTAAGAGCAACAACAATTGACTTTGCATTTGGCCTCTCACGAGGCTCAAATTCTAAGCAGCGGGAGGCTAATCGCACCAACTTAGTACCCTCATCGCTTGAGTAATGTCCCTCCAAATAAGAATCCATCAGTATCTGGAAATTCTTCCCTTTAATTAGATCAAGTGCCTGAGATTCAAGGGGTTGCAATGAAACCCAAAATCAACGAGACATTTAAAGCTAAGTGTAGAGCAGTGCACTCTAACAAGGCTAATCTGTGATTGTCTTCACAACAATGTGCATACATGCACACACACTTAAATATTTTATTTATTGTAATAAAATACTAGGTGACCAAGGCCTAGATGAAAATACAACAACAACAACAAACCCGAATTCCATTAGGTGAGGAAACCCTTTGTTTCCATTGTGCAAGTTCAAACCCCTCCCTAAGTTTGGGGAATGCAATCTAAAGTAGCTTAATAAAAGATTTTGTATCACAGCCAAATTTAGGAAACAATTAGAGGAATGACATGGGAAAATCTTCTAAGTTGAAAAAAATAAGCACATATTCTACATTTTATGAAGCTTCAAGAAGACGTGTCTGTGATCAATCAAACAAATGGCGAATAATGATTGACATTGAACTTCTAAATCACATTTTGGATATTAGATATGGGTGGCTGACATAGTGAGAATTTATCTAGAGAGAACTAGAAAGGACATGCTAGCTAGTGAATCTCATTTTACAAAAAAAAAAGTAAAATAAAAATATCAACATCCAAAAATGAGATTTGAACTAGATTGACAAGGGGGGCATAGAAAGAACTACAATTGATACAACTTGGGTGAGTAATTTACCAAAGAGCATATTGGAAAGGATGCATCAGCTTGCAGATCTCATTTAAAAAAAACAAGGAAAACTACCTTAAACCGTGGGAGATTTGAAACCCGAATCAAAATGGGGGCATGAAATAGTCTACACTCGAGACAACTTCGACAAAGGAGAGGTGCCATTAAATAGTAGGATTCATGACCTTATTACCCACATGGTCTATCCTCAAATGAACAATATAAGAGTAAATGGCTTCTATGTTGGTAGGTGCGAGAGAATCCTCATCAAATTTCACTGACAAAATCATCAACAAAAGACATCTTTGAATAAATGACCAAGCCATCAACCCCACTAGCAAGACAGACGATAGGCTTGACACACGGCCAGTATAACAGTAATTGCACAAGGTTTTAGAAAAGATGCTAAGAAAAAATTTTACAATGCATTATATAAACACCTAAAATTTAACTCAACAAAATTTGATATAGAATCAAATTAATGCAGATTATTACAGTAGAATTCAATTTAATCAAGAAATTGTTAGGTAATAATAGAGCATATAGGTCAACAAAAGAATACAACAGTGGGATAAAAATGTCTAACAGAATAAGAAACTTATTGACCTAGAAATCATCAACTAAGGCATAAATAGTGAACATAATTTTGAGCATAATGATTTACATAAATTTGCATTTAAGATTCTTCAACCTATGCTTAGCATAGCAAATGAAGGAAGCACTTATTTATTACACAAAAAAACTATGCTATCCCAAATATCCAAAAATATTGCGAGAACTAGAAAAATGTAGAGGGAGAAATGACAGGAGCTAACTCTAGCGTGTACTGCACAAATCCCCTCACTTGGGGTTTTCCAACTCATTGACAGTTACTTAAGGGATCTTTGGGTGCAGCTTAACAATAATTTTATTAACATACAAACAGACAGCCGTTTCCATGACTTTGCATAGGTACTTACAACACTGAGATCCTCAAATAATAAATACAAAGTAACTTACATGGCTTGGAGGAACGTGTTTTCCACTGAGAAGATCAAGAAGCATAGTACCAAAGCTGTATACTACACACTCTGGTGACATATTACCTGACAAACACCACAAATGTTAAAGAATAAGCTCCAGTATTAAATATATGTATAGTTTTATGTTAGACTACATTTTAAAAATGATCTGTTAGAACAAATAAAGAAAAATTGGCATATCAACTTAATTAGAGAAATTTTTATTTAAAAAAGAACAGATACTAGCTGCTGCCTAGAAATTCAATATCAAAACTATATCAATATAGAAAAAAAAATCTAAATAATATTATAACATGAGTAAACCCGACCACCTAAAGCAATACCAGTTTTCAGGTACTCTGGAGGGGTAAAGGCTGAGTTGGTACTATAGCTTTTCGCATTGCTGCTATTCTTGATGAGGCCAAAGCTGGACAGCCTTGGATTGCAATTCTGCAGCATTCTTAAGCCATTAAAAACCAGCAGCATAATTAGAGTAAATTATTGTGTGGGTGGAAAGTCATGTGGATAGGTGCGGACATTCTGTGGGCGAATAGAAGTTGAGAGCTTCCGCTATAACAAATGGCGGAGGTTCAAAACTTGTCGTCCGCACATGTTGCCAGTATGCAAGGCTCATCATTTATTAAGGAAATGTCTCTCGGTTGAGTATAAGGCCTGCAATGAGTCAATACATGTCTTGTATTGGGCAAGATCTTGTATTGGGTGTGCGCAAGATTTGTGCTCACCCTCACTAGTAATAGCCCTCACATTGAATATCTTGGGTGCAGTATTGACTGCACACAATAATTTCCTCAAAAAACAAATGAAATTTGCTTTGATGTTTCAAAACTGATAAAACTGAAGTCATGATAAAGTGACAATCACAAATGTAAGAAATAACATGGGTGTAATAAACATTCAAAGTGGTACATATAGCTTCTTTGTCTACATTCTCTCTACCTTTATTGCACTTTCTAACATATCAAGACTATTTATCATTTTTGAAGCACCATAACATATTTCAAAACAGCTATCCAAACAAACAAGATTTATCTGCATCAAATCAACATAAAATTTACCTCATCAAAGAGAACTCTGTGAGCATTGAGATCATGATACAGTGCTCTCCCTTTGCTGCTGCAGTGCTCCAATGCCTGCGCAACAGATAATGCCACTCTTATCCTTATTTCCCAACTCAACGGCTTATCATCCCCTGCAAAATGCCACCCCCCAATCTCTCTCCAGTTCACAATGTAATTTCATTGCAACAAAACCTAAGGGGTCCAATTGGTGGCTTCAAGTTAGAAGAAAACGCGCCTTTGAAAAAAAAAAGTTAAATTTCTAAGATTCCTTTTATTTGGTTGGATGCAATCAGATTTAAAAAAACGATTTTGAACTCCACAGACACCTTCTAAATTGCTCAAAATAAACAGAGTGAAAGCACAATCATGCTCATTAAACATGCTTCCAATCTAACGCTTAGAGAGGCATGATCTTGATTCATCAGAACTAATAAGGCGCTTACATTGAAAGAGGTGCTTAGCTAGAGTTTCCTGTGGCATAAACTCAGCGACGAGAAGCCTCTCGTCTCCATCGCAGCAGCATCCGATCAGATTTGCCAGCCTATCGCTCCGCAGCTGCCACACAGCTCTCGCTTCCTCCTATCGAGCATGTAGGGACAAAATAATCCAATCAAGAGGGCATTAAGGGAGGCGTCAGCCAATTACTTTTTTGGATTTTTTTAAATTCGAAAGAGAAATGAAGAGGGCAAACGAAAAGCTGGCTGCTATCTGGCCAAGCTGAAGTTTTGAACCGCTTAATAGCAACGAAACGCTTGCCGGCGGCGCCGAGGAGGAGGCGGCCGCGGTAGACAACATTGGGAGCCTTCTTCCCATGTTCTGAGACGATTCTCTCCGGCGAGAAACCGGCAGTCGCAGCCCAAAGGTCCTCCAAATCAAATTCACGGAACCCATTGGGCGAGTCCTTTCCCTCCCCTCGGTCTTTTTCTGAGCAAGAAAGTCCTTTCAAAATTCGAACGGAAAGAGGAGCCGCAAGAATAAAGAAGAGGAAGATGGGAATATGGTTTAAGCTTACCGAGATCGCCGGAGTTGGTGAAGGATGGTTTGGAATGAAAGTGGCACAAACAAGGCGAGAGCTTGGAGGGACAAGCTCCCATTTTCTTCTCGAGAGGAGATTGCAAGGAGGAGGAGGAGGAGGAGGAGGAGGATGAGGAGGAGGATGAGGAGGAGGCCTCTCTTCCGTGTCACACTTGAGCGGAAACTTTCAAGCGCGAGTGGGGGAGTCCCAAAGACCTCGCTTTGGTTGGAGACGAGTTTTTTTGGCATTTTAAAAGGATTTTAACGTTACGAATAAATCGGCCACTAGAAGTTTAGCAGACGGCGCAAGCTGACGGCATGCGCTGCTTAATTAAGCTTGAGCCCGCCAAATTCGTCAATCCTCCAAACCGGACTTTTCGATAGAAAACAGAGGTCCCATAACGGAATGCCACTATCTTTTTCATATTTTTAAATAGAGTATTACTACATTACTTATACACTTAAATAATTGAGTAAATACAAAAAATTATAATTAATGATACTAATTACTTAACATGTTTGTAATAAATCATTTATTATATTAATTATGCTTGACTATAATTAATCAATTCAAGTATTAATTAATTATAAATAATTACATTAGTAATACATGATTTAGTAATCAATGAATTACTTTAAAATTATAAATTATTAAAATAAATAGACATGTGCCTAGTATTTATTATTTGCTAGTCATTCTCTAACACAAACTCAGACTATATATATGTTAGCTATTGCATCTCATTCATTGATTAAAGAACAACTAATATGTGCATTCAAATTTAGAATGTATTTGCTTAAGCACCCTCATTCTAACAAATATAAAATATTATGTAATAGTTTATGGAGCAAATTCCTGTATGATAATGACTAAGAATGTTGTATTAATGAAAACGATAATGAAAACATAATGACAATGATATTGAAACCATAAAATTCTTTAAGGATGAGCTCCTTTGACAATTACACAATTATATATATATATATATATATATATATATATATATGATGTGTGTTATATTTTATTTAATGATAAATATTATTAAAAGAAAGAATATTTGAAAATTATTAAATATAAAATCTCATAATAATGAATACATATATTCATATGATAACAATAAATGGAATTGTGGAAGAATGTTAATATTTGAATGCTAAATATTATTACATAAAATTTATGTAAGATTTTAAAGTTGAAGGAATTTATGATTAAAGAATCAATATGTATATTTTCTCATCTTTTTAATTACTGTGATTTAGAGTAGGATATTCAGCCTACGGGAAATAATCAAAAATCAAAAAGATTGAAAATATGATGATCGTATTTTCACCGTCCGACTTTTATTTCCGACATCGTTCTTGTTGAGATCTCTTAGAGCTTAAATCAATACGGAACAATACTTGAAAATATTGAGCAAACCAAAATAAAGTACAAACAATCACATGCAATCACAAACACAATTACAAGAAAAAATAATTTACGTGATTAAGTGCTAATATTAAAAAATGATGGTTTAGTTCATTAACCTGCTCCTCCCTTTCATAACAGTCCTGGTCGGACGTGCTTGTGCTCAGATAAAAATATTTGGTTTGTAGAATTTGTGATTTACCCCATAATCTAAGAAAATGGGGGTTTAGTTCATTAAAAAAATCAGGGGAAGACGTAGTGCCATGCCCGCCCTCGCAAGTAAGGCCTATGCCAACACACGCCAAGCAACTGCACGCCCTCATCAACCCTCACACAACCCATGTCTAGTCTAGTCCTAGCCAGCCTCATGAGCGACAAATGGTCTTGCCAGCATCATGCAAACCCAAGTCGACCCCAGTGAGCCGCACGCAGCCCATTTTGGGCTTGTTGAGCCCAGCTATTGCCAATCACTCCCTCAGCATCGCCACCAAACCAAATTATACCACAAAGATTCCAAACGTCAAAAAATTATTTATGCCGCATTTAGATTGCCTAAATATGCTACACAATTTATCATACAAAATCTTATATGTATATAATATAAGATATTTTCAAAAAAAGCTTTTTTTTTTCTTGAAGAATAAAATACAGATATGTTCCCCTGCCATGATTATCCGAGAGATCATCATGAAGACAGCAGGCTCCAGGATTCTCAAGCAAAGGCAAAGCCTAATTTTTCCAGCTAACCCCCTGGAATCATCAGCTTTACACAACAAGATGCGTTCATCGCTGCTACTAATAGCAATGATTATACCATACTTAAAATAGCATATAACTCATTTTGATATTAATACATGTTAAAAGCACGTTTTATATTAATAGCTTTTTACTAGAGATTAAAATTGCGATCAATTTTTATTTGCTTTCTCCATTAATGTTCTCTCATTTTTCTATATATTCAGATTTGTTTTGGTTTATTCTCTTTCTACTCTAAGATGGACGATGAGTGTGAGTCTAATAGTCACTCGCTATGAACAGCTACCTGTCATCACAACCAAGCGGACGGCTCTACTCAATCTGAGTCTTGAGTTACGGGTTCTTCTTATAAATAAAAATGCATGAATCAAGATTAGTTATGCCATTTGAATAAAATTCAAGAGTACGTTTTACACACAAGGTAGTCGCTGAAGCAGCCAAAAATTGTTCCCTGCGCATAACAGAGGAAGCATAGTTTACAAGCTCTCACATAACTCCTAAACTCTCAATTCTCTAAACATATATTAAGATATTCCAAGAACCCGCCCATTGTTAAGATGTGGACACAAATTTAATCATCAAAGGAGGTGACGACGAAGTTCCCGTGGGTTCTGGGGCAAGGCTACACTACCCGGGAGCAAATTAGGCTCTCAGGCGTGCCTCGGGTTCCCTACAGGGCCTGTAGCCCAAGGAGGGGGCACTCGTGGAACATAGGAGTGGGCCCCAGGCGCCCAAGCGACAGGCCAGACGTGAAAATAGACGTCCCATGGGCAATTAGGGGCCATTTCAGGCGATTTTGGGCTCAAATTAAAGCTTGTTGGAAGTCCTAATTAATAGAAAGGGTGTGAGTTCCTCTTGAGATAAACAGAAAGCCCTTGGAAGAGGACTGGTGAGAGAGTTTAAGAGGATATTGAAGAGAGACAGGGCTTGGGTGTGTTCTTTGGCAAAATTTGTCATATTCTCATTCCTTCAAAGGTTCAAATTTTGGTTTGTACTCTGCAATCTTGTATTCTCATATAATGGATTTCTTGTTGTAGTACGTGTAACAATCCAAGATTGTAATCTAGCTTGATTTTAGCTTAACCGTATCTTAATTTAGTTTATTTAGCAATTAGAATCAATCCCTAATGATTTAGTGTTATTCGGAGCTAAATCAAATATTTTGGATTATTTTAATATTGAACTAATTAGAAAAATGAGGTATTTAATTTGACCTTGAAATCGAAATTCGACTTCGTCGTTGCAATCGTTACCCCAAATTAGCTATGGGTGATATTTTGGACGCGTTTGGAAGTCGTCGAATTTTTGCAAATATTTTAATATATTTAAATACCCCAAAAATTAACATAATTAAATAATCGTCAGAATCAAAATCCGACTTTGCCATTGAATTCTTCACCCTTAAATTAGCTTGGGGTGAATTTTAGGAATTTTTCGGAGCGCTTTTATTTAATCTGGATTTTTGATAAATTTAAAATTATGAATAAATAATTATTTATTCCTTAATTTGCATTTTCCCTCATAATTTCTATTTTTTTGCTGACCACTCCCCTCACTCGGCACCCCCTCCCATTTGCACGCAAGAGGAAAAGCTGGGAGCCATTCTTTCCTCCCATGCCTCCCCCTCACCTCCTAGCTTCCCTAGCTTGTACCCTACTTCATCCTTCTCCTCTTTCTTCTTTAAAGAGAAGCCTCAGCCCCCTCATTCTTTTCATTTTGGAAAAAAGTTGAAGCTCCCTCATTCCCCTTTCATTATTGAAGTCTTGTGCTGAAGAAGAAGAAGAAAAAGAAGTTCATCCTTCAAACTTTCTAAGTCTTCTTCCTCCATTTATTGCAAGACTAAGGTACCCATTTACTCATTTTTTTTATCTTTTTCATATTACTATTATGCGTATTTGTATCTTAAGAAATCCATGATCATGTATGGGAGTCATTAAGATTCTTTAAGGCATCACATTTCCTTGAAAAAAAATTGCTCTGTTTTTTGTCTATTCTGCATATCCTGGCCTTTTATCACCATTGTTTGTATAATTAGGATGATATTTTTGTGCCAATTTTGGTATTGATGGAAAAGTATCGGAAAGAAATTTTCATTAATATATGGCACCGCTCATGGAATGATATAAGTTGAGAGTATTTGAGTTTGAAATGTGACCCATCACGATTTTCCCATAAGCGAAATCACCGTCAGGAGCTACAGCGCGCCATAGCGCCTGAAACTCAAATAGTTTCCGTTGCAGCGCGCCACAGTGCGCTGCAGCGTCATTTCAAGAAAAATCATATGAAATCAATAAATAAACTAATTGAACAGTAACCCAAAAGTTAGACAGCTACAGCGTGCCGCAGCGGGCTGCAGCATCATTTCGGGAAAAACTACAAGGAATCAAAAGAAAAATTAATTGAACAATCACATGAAAGTTGGACCGCTGTAGCGCGCCACAGCGGGCTGCAGCGTCAAATCTGGAAAATTATATGAAACTAAAAAATAAATTAATTGAATAGTATTTCTACAAGTTAATCCGACACTGCGCACCGTAGCGCCTGAAAGCGCTGCCACGCGCCGTAGCATCCAGCTCTCGAATCAGGCGCCGTAGTGCGCCTGAAAGCGCTACAGCGCACCACATCATTATTTTCCGCCGCAGCGCGCTGCAGCGTTTGAAAGTGCTGCAGCCCTCCGTAGCGCCCAGAATCATCCAGAATTATCTAAAATTGGCTGAAATGGTCAAAACTTCACTGTTTTTATATTTTAAGGTCCCTAGGATCATAGTGGGACAGAATTATATCAAATTTAGCATTTCATAAAATTTTGTGTAAAAATCAACTTTGAAAATTAAAGTTGAAAGATTATCATTTATAATACGCACTTAAAATCTCTTATAAAATTTTGTGCCAAAAACTAAAGAATAGGATCTTTGAATGCTTGTGTTGATTAGGTATATCTTAATAACCAAATTGCATGAAACCTAAGTTTTTTAGAGTTGTAATCAAGTACTAACTCCTTTGATTTGATTTAGAATTTTGTTAGCCTTAATTGTCGTCTATTTTATGTCATCTTTACATTCCTTTGCTTTCATGATATTATGATGTATGTTAGAGAACTTTAATATTTATTTGAACACCTAATTGTGCTTAAATTGACATTAAACTATATTTGAACATAAGAATCTATAGAACTTGATTAAGTAGATGATACTTAATCTAAATATCAAAATTGACATCAAGAATGTACCAATAATATATTGATTTGTCATTGATCTTTAAAGTAGCCATCGATCTTAATTTTGGTAAGGCTAGGGGTTAAACCCTAACTGGTATTGATTAAGATCTAAACCTTAATCACTTAATCAATTAACTTGATTGCAAGATAATTCAATTGATATGATTCTAATAATGCATTTGATTTAGTATTAATCTTAAATTATTAAATTAGAAGTGGTAAGGTTATTATTAAATTTGTGTGATTGAATCATTTAAATCTAAACTTTGGATATTTGATTTTCTCTTATATAAGATTATTGGCATAAGATGGATAATAAAATTGTAATAATTTATGAAATGATCTAATTCTAATAATATCTTTGATTTCATCCTATGATTGTAGAATGGATTATGATCCGATAGATTTTATTCATCTGATCTGATCACTTTAATCCAAGACTAAAAAGTAAGCATTAAATGTTAACTTAAGAGATAGAAGAGTGAGATCTCAAGGGTCTTGCTGAGGATCATTCTCAATAAGTTACAAGAATACATTGAGGTAGGAAGAATCCTTGTAACTTATTGAGGTAGGAATATCAGATGATCCTTCATAATCTTAGAAGTTGATCTTGACACATCGTGGTAGGGTTCACCTAAAGCAGTTAGAATGGAACTTCTCCCTTGCGGTAGAAGCCAATATTGAGTGATCTTTTGATCACATCCTTGGAGCTTTGTGTAGGACTCACCTATTTTGAGTAAGGATTAATAACTTTGATGAATTATTATTGATTAAATAGAATCTTCTGAACCCAGATTATTGGTTGGGTATAGTAGGGTATACCCATAGTACTAAATTATTTCAGTAGTATTCGGGAATGGTTGAGTCACTCTAAGTAAGATTTATCTTTGTGCTATCATATGGGCTTAAGCGGGTATAACCTTACTTAGAGTAAATCAATCAATCCTAAGAGTGTTATAAATAAAGACTCATTCCTTAGTTTGATTAAAATATAAATCACCATCATGTGATACCTCATAGCGAAGATCACTTCAATATATGTGGCTTAAATAAACTAAATAATTCGAGTCACCATCTTTAAAACATTAAGTGTAATTGTGAGTTGGACATCTTAATTACTTAGCTTGAGATACAATCGCTATCGGATGATGCCTTCTATCGAAGATCACTTCATTAGGATGGCTTAATCAAACTAAGTGTTAAGAGCCACCTTTCTTACAAATATGCTAAATATGTGTATACAATCTTTCAATCTAATAATTTTTAAGTAAACTCTCAACTTTAACTAATTATTGAGATTATAGTCTAGGAGTCAGAATCCTTCTTATTGGTAGGATTTTGCACAATGGAGACCTTGACTTCATTATTGGATTTCAAAATATTCTAGATTTTTGGATTTATCTCATGTAACTTAGAAGTATGAGCATGAGCATAAGCATGATGTTTGAGTATCAGTAATGATGTATAAGTATCAATGATAATTTTTAGGTTACCGAATGTTGCATACATTGACTGGGGAATTTCAGGATGCATCGGCATCGCAGTTCCCAACTGGATGTATGTATACATTGGACCGTATGACTCATAGCAGTTCAGTGATATTTGGTTGCATATCAGTACATACAGTCTTGTGGCATGTTCAGATGCATAATTTCAGTGGCATACAATATAGATTTACATGCTATTACTCAATTTCAAATTTATTACTATTTTTGTTTACTTTCAGTATTCAGTTTTCAGCACAACTTTACTTTACTTTACTTCAGTTTTGTACAGTTTTATATAATTTTATACCTTCAGTTATCTTATAGTTTTTTTGTAATTTTACTTACATTATCTAAATGTTAATTGATTAATTAGAACTATTTATATTAGTTTTGATATATTAGACATTGTCTAACATGGGATACTTTTGGGATCCAGCAATTTGCTAGATCTTAGGCAGTATATTGAGCCAAGTCAGGAGGACACCCGGGAGATTCAGGAGGAGCCTGTGGAGCACTAGTGGACTCTTCCCCAGCCTTATTTTTATGCTTAGTTTATTTCAGTTCAGTACGTAGCTTTTATGTTTGTATTTCAGTAAACTATTTATAATAATTTTGGATGTGTTTTCTTTTCTTTTTTGAGATGAATATTTCATACAGCTTCTGTGATGAATGTTTATGGATATTTGCTTTAGCTTCCACACTCTATTTATATATTACTTATACTTATTATTATTATGTGATCAGTATACTGGAAATACTGATATCTTATATATATATTGAATTCCTCATGTATTTTACATTCAATATATGTATTGGTCTAATACTTAAGATAATGATACTACTTTTATCTTAAGTATTAACTCTCAAACCTCATTGAGCTTGAGACAGCAGCCCTTTAGATGGGTATTGGTTTCAGCCTATTCAGGGAGATGGGATATTCCTCCCCGAGTGGCGCGCCACTCCGCCACCGAATTGATTACGATCACCCCTCTTTGCGCACGGCGACGAGGCGGGGCGTTATAGTATGGCACTATAGTTTTTCCTTAGTTTTGAATTTTTCATATAAATTATTGTGTTTAAATGTTTGTGAATTGTGCATGTGAATTTTGTGTCTTGTGTGAATTTCTTAATTTTGTTTTGGTAACATCAACTTAAACCCACCATATAAATCCTAACACCCATAATAAAAAAATTGTGCACTCCAAATTATATATATCACCTTCACTCAATGTTAACAAAACTTTGCAATGACTAAATACACATATACTAGTAATCTTATCCTTGGAACTCCAATTAATAATTTAGAGGAGCTAACCCATTGATGTCGTGCCACTAACCATAACAAATCCATCACCATTAACTGTGATGGTAGAATGATCATTTTATGATCCTTCATTAATGCCTTGCATTAATTTACAGCATGAATTTTTTGCTAACAATTTTAACACACAATCTTCTTATCTTTTCATGCCATATTGATTGTTTCTTACTTCAATTATCACCCGTTCTTCAATTCTATATGCTAAATGCGAAGCTTATGGTTTCCATATGAAGTGTCTCCTCTTGCTTCCTAGCCAACTTAATTAATATATCTTAAGCACATATGCAACTTCTTCCACATCTTGAACCAAACATCCCCTTAAGTCTCACAAAATATCCACCAAAACCCAACAACATCAAATATAAAACTGAGCACTAAGATTATAAGATTCACAATATTTTCATACTTAATTTGAATTCTTATTTAGAATTCTAAGCATATGTAGCAAGATATTTTCACTAATATATCTATTAAGTAAAAAAAAAACTGACATAATCACCAAGAATTAGGTCCTGCCTTGGCGTTCGCAGATATTTGCAAAGCTTAAGTCATCTCTGCTAACAACTCGATCCCAAGGATCAATTTTATGTGTGTTATGGTGTGGAGACCAATTGAATCATCAAAGGAGTTAGCAGACAAGAGGTCTGGCGCTCAGGCATGCTCAATTGCCTAGCAGGCAGGATGTCTAGCACTCGAGCGCGCTCAAGTGCCCAACAAGTAGTATGTCTGATGCTCAGGTGCACCTAGTAGGCAGAAAGTCTAGTGCTCAAGCACCCCGAAGCAGAAATGCGAGCGCTCAAGCGCTCGCAGAAATGTTTGCCTAGGCGCGACGTGTCAAGGTTGTTTAGGTCACTTTGAGGGCTTGATTTGTGGTCTCCTATTATTGAGCTCTATCCCTTCTATGGTCATATTAACATGCATATTGACATGATTATAGTAGAGTAGCCACCGCAATTGTGGCGCATCAACCCTTAATCCACAAGATTAAGCTAAGAGGTGGTGTGTCACTTTAGCTAATCCTTCACTATCATTGGATTAGGATGAAATCCATAATCCATCTAATAAGGGAAGGAGTAAGCATAGAATCAAATATTCTATCACTTAATAAGAATTCATACAGAATGCGGAAACGATTTACAGTAAGAGATATCCAAGCATCACAACATAAATATAAAGAAATGCATCTCAGAATATAAGCATAAAATCTAAATACACAGTCACAAGTACATATATTATTACATCAATTTAAGTACCAAATAATGAAGATAAAGTGCACTCATCCTCATTTATAAAGGAAAGACTAAATAACTGCTTCTTCCACAGGCTCCTCCTACGGATATGGCTCCACACCAAGATCCTGATCGCCCAACTGAAGAGGATCTGCCATTGTCAGTTTCACAATGTAGGGCCCCAGCCAAAAAAAAAAATCTTGTGTTAGACAATTGTCTAAGTACATTTTAGGCTGATAAGTTTTTATGTGTTTTGTAATATCACCATTTACATTCTCTAAGCAACAACTATATAAGGGAGCAACAAGCAATACAATAAGGAAGGAAAAAGTTATAAATAATCATTTATAACTTAAGCAAAAAGAAAGGCTAAGACATGCCTCACATGCAAGCTAAACAATGTAAGGCATATGAATATAAATAACTGAGTAAGGACTGAAAGAAAATGTTATATCCTAAATATGCTGGTAATCAAGAAGAAATATGCAAATTTAAAATGATATAACTCAGCAGTGATACATATAAATAGTAGCAAAATTCTAACATCCTAAAATATATAAGCAGTATAAAGAAAATAGCTGACTGAATATAATAATGAAAAGTAAACAAAATATTAATCTGCATATATATAAACATCTGTGTACAATCTGTCATACAGAAAAGAGCTAATCTAGCCCACTAAAAAAGCTGAAGGACCTTAGCACCAGTATGGCTAAGGCACCAATGATATAATCGAAGGATCTTAGCACTAGTACGGCTAAGGCACCAACGGTGTACCCCTAGTGACATAAGGAGACTAGGCAATAGGCACACAACAAAATAAAGTCCTTCCCCTAGTGTCATAAGATGACTAGGAAATCAGGACACAACAAAGCAAAGTCCTTCCCCTAGTATCATAAGATGACTAAGCAATCAGGACACAACTGAGAGGCAGCTAAAACACATATAACTATTATCTTTTCATTAATCACTTTAATATTTTCATAAAGAATCTAAGGAGTCTCCATATTTTTCTAACATTTTTATTTATGCATCAAATATCTTATATGATATACTCAAGGAAATATGGCACAAAAATCAAAGAATATGAAGCAACAAACATCAAAGTAAGCAAGGGACTCTACTAAACATGGTGATATCATTTGTTTTTTACTTAACCATTATAACTATTCCAAGTTACACAAGTTTAGGATCACCATTTTCCTACTATCGAGTGTAACTTAAAAACTCGTCCTTATAAGTTAAAAAGGATTAGAACTGATCAGGTTCTAATCTAGTTCAATCAGATAGACGACTGTGAGTTGAATCAATAAATCATATGCCCTAGTTTTGTGGATTTAGACGTTCTATCTAAGATCTGATCAAGATCTTCTAAGCTTATAGATTATAGATTAAACACTATGAGAATTAGGTTTAATCACATAATCCAATATGGGTAAGACTAAGTTCTAAGTTTTATTCTATAAGTGATTTACCAATTAAGGCCAATCATATTGAGTAATCAAACTTAATAGGATGAATCTCCTATCATAAAATCTAAAGTTAAAAGACAAAATAATTAGAACAAGTTGTAAAATAAAAGGTAAGTCTATAAATTAATAAAACCAAGGTTTCACCCATTGAGTAATCTATTTACCCAATGATTGAACTCTAACATATGATCTAATCCTAGTCTCAGGAAAGATCCTTAAGATGTAATATTCAAGACTTAGGGAAATTCTGGGATCTGACCTAATAGTGGATTTCACTCATTTAAATGATTCTAATATAATTATGATGTTAGTTTTAGTGTGTTGAAATGTTAATTAAAGGTTAAGAGTACTTAGTACAATCTTATGGCAAAATAACTATTCTGCCCCTACCTTAAGGATCTAAAAGTCAACTTTTAACTTAAGGGTCAAAATTGAATTTTCTTAGTTCCAAGTGATTCCTTACTGTCTAACTTGAAGATAGACAGTAAGTACGTCCAATTTGGACTCCAAACGGTCAAGTTATGGCCAAAATGATGCCAGGGGTATTTTAGTCATTTTCTCTAATTTCTAGGGTTTAGATCTTAAATATTATTTTAGTCTATTGATGACATCAAAATTCTAAACTAGTTAGCATCTTGAATTTTTGAATTTGGAGTTGATTTGACTAAGTTATGATCATTTGAATTCTAGGGATATTTTGGTTAATTTTCCCCAAAGTCAACTAGGAATTCTAGGGTTGACTTTTTGTCCTGATGACCAAATGAGAAAACTAATACTATCACGGGGATGGGGCCGTTCTCCTGAGTATTTTAAGACCCATATTGACTATATTTGGTTAACTAAGTCAAAAGTTATGAGATCCTAAAGAGGTACTAAAATGTTACATCATTATGCGTACCCCGAAATTAAATTCTGTATTACGCCATTTGATTCTATTTATTTTTCTGAGTATTTTGATACCTATATTGGCTATGTTTGAATTATCCTATAAAAAGTTATTAAACTTTTAAGTTTTACTATTCAAAAATACAATTTGTATTATTTTACTATGTATTCATAAAGTTCAGATTTTATTTTTATATATTTAATAATTATTTAATTAATTATTCTTAATCTGAAATTAATTAATATTGATTATTAATTAAGTTATCATTTTATTAATTTAATTATAATACTACTTAATTTAAATTAATCAATAATAATTATTTAATTAATTAATTTCTTTCTATTGGTTTAAATTTCCTTAATAGGAAGATTAATTTAATTAACTACTATTAATTTGCATATTTATTCTTATATAATTATTTTCTATTTTGCTATATATATATAGAATCATATATACATATAATTATCCTAAAGTACTAAAATAAATATATGTATATATATATTTACTATTTTATTAACTCAATTAAATGACTAATTATTTATTTAATTTTATTAAATTAAACTAACCTAATAATCATTTAATTAATTAGGATATCTACATAGAATGCATCTTAACATACAATTAATGTTAATCTTGTTGCCTTAATTACTTTAATTAAATGTTATATACTAATTACATATGATGCTACTTAATAAATTAATTTACTAATTATATAATTAAGCTAATGTAATTATTCTGTTAATACATAAACATTTATACTAATTATTAATATGCAGGTTAATGGTGGCGGGTCCTGCCATCTGCCACGTGGTGCACGCTGATTGGCAGTCGGAGACGCAGTGGGCCCCGCAATGACACGAGGCAGACGCAGACAGGCCGCATGCATGCGCGTGGGCCCCCCGGGCGCACGTCAACCGACGCGGGCCGCGCAGAAGCGGGCCCGCCCCGGGCGCTGAGCCCGCACGCGCGCGGCGCGTGCGACCACGGGCTGGCCCGAGTCTGCCCGACCCGGCCCGATTGGCGTCGTCCTCCCGCGACGATCCGAGGGTGTCGTGCTAAGGCACGACGTTTTGGAGGCCCGGCCGGCAACGCCAGGCCCCGGCCCGCATGTCGCCGGAAAGGTCTCGTCAAGACCTTTCGTTTGGTGGTCTGACTGCGACCGGAGATGAACTGGTTCAAACGCAAACGCGAAACCTAATCCTACGACTCGGTGAATGGGTTTTAACGGTATGTACTGTCGCTCGATCCCGGAATTCGATCGATCCCTCGATCGATCGATCAGGATCTATTATAGAGGTCAACGAGCATGAGGGACGCAACGGCAATATCGAATTTTTGATCCGATGAGTATTTTGATTCCTCGATTTTCGGGGCATTTAAATATTATTAAAATATTCGTCGAATTTTCGACGACTTTTGATTGACATGAAAACTTTACCCCTAGCTAATTCGGGGTCAACGAGCGCAATGGCGAAGTCCGTTTTTCAATCGGAGGTCAATTTAAATAGGTCAAATTTTAGGGTTTTCTAGATTTTTTAGAAATCAGGATTCGATCCATTTGACTCATGATTTGGATTGGGTCTTGGTGGTTGACTCCTAATGACTTGATTAACACTTATGATTGAATTTAAAACTAAGATTAGTTCTAATTGACTAAGGTAACAACTTGAGTTGTTACAGCGATATATCCCAAATTGTAGTCAAATTAGGTTTTCTCCCTAATTTGTTGATAATTCCAAGATATGTTACATACCCATAATTTAATCACCAAAAGTGCATACATAATTAACATAGTGCAAAAGTAATTTAAATAACATTCATATCCATAATCAAAATAAAAGAGAACATAACTCAACTTAGAATAAAAGTGCAGAAATATAAATACATCCAGATCATGAATTATTATAAATTATGAATAATAATCAAATTGGAAAAACAAACATTCATCCTCATAAATGTAGAAATAAAGAAACTAGCTAAGCATCAGCAATAACAGGAATGTCCTCCTCCCAGCCAAGCTCTTCACCTGGTGCTATCTCCTCAAAAAGCTCTGAATATGATATAATGGTTTTTACATGCCGGGATGTAGTGCCCCGCCCCATCACCGCGCGTAAAAGAGACAATTATAATCAATTTTGGCAGCGGAGCGGCACGCCACTCGGGGAGGAATATCCCGTCTCCTCGAATAGCTGAAAACCGAACTCATCTGAAGGGGCTGCTGACTCAACCTCAAGGATGGTTGAGAGCTAATACTTAAGATAAGAGTAGTATTCTTATCCTAAGTATTAGACAAATACATACATTATATTTAGAATACAATAAGAATCTAATATATATATAAGAATTATCACTTCCAGTATATTGATCACACCACAATACTAAGTATAAGTAGTATATAATAGAGTGTGAAAGATTAAAGCAAACATCCAGAAACATTCATCACAGAAACTGTATGAAAATATTCATCTCAGAAAAGAAAAGAAAATACATCTAAAATTATTACAAACATCTTACTGAAACAGATATAAAAACTAAGTACTGAACTAAAATAAATTAAGCAAAAATGTAGTAACACTGGAGAAGAGTCCACTAGTGCTCAACGGGCTCTTTCTGAATCTCCTGGGTATCCTCCTTACCTGGCTCAATATAATGCTCAAGATTTCACAAATTGCTAGATCCCAAAAGTACCCCGTATTAGACAATACATCTAACACATCGAAACTAGTCTAAACAGTTCTAATTATTCATTTAACATTTACATAATATAATTAAATTTGCAGAAATACTGTAAAGATAATTGAAAGCATAAAACTGTATAAAACTGTACAAAACTAAAGTAAAGTAAAGTGAAGCTGAACTATACTGAATATTGAAAACAAACCAAAATAGTAATGAATCTGAAACTGAGTAATCATATGTAAAACTATATTGTATATCACTGAAACTATGCATCTGAATATGCCACAATATTGTATGCTGTTGATATGCAACTAAAATATCACTGAACTGCTATGAGTAGTACAGTCCAATGTATACATACATCAAGTTAGGAATATCATTTACTGATGATGCCGATGCATCCTGAAATTCCCCAGTCAATATATGTAATATTCCATAACTCATAAACCATCACTGATACTTATACATCATTTTGATACCCACATATTATGCTTATGCTCATGCTCATGCTTCTAAACTACATGAGATAAATCCAAAAAATGTTTTAAAATTTGATAATGAATCCAAAGTCTCCATTGTACAGAATCCTACTAAAAGGATTCTGACTCCTAAATTATAATATCGATAATTGGTTAAAGTTGAGAATTTACTTAAAAATCATTAGCTGGGATGATTGTATACACATATTTAGTATATTTGCAAGGAAGGTGGATTTGACCCTTAGCTTGTTTAAATTGCACTTATCGAAGCGCGCTACGATTGGAGGCAGAATCCAGTCACAGTTTATATATCAAGCTAAGCCGTTAAATGACCTAATTACAAGCATACTTAGTGGTCTATGCAAAGTAACTTAAGGTACTTAGTTTGCTTAAACTGTACTTATAGAAGCACACTACGATAGGAGGCAAAACCCGGTCGCAGTTTATACTTAAAACTAAGGATCCTGTTCACTAATTGCAACACTCTTAGTCTTGGAAGATTTACTTTGACGGGACTATATTCGTCAAATCCCTCAGGATATCACCTGGTCATAAGTCTACATTGGAGTGAATTAACCAATCCTGAATACTACTGAAGTAATCCAGTACTATGGGTATACCGTACTACACCAACCAATAATCTGGGTTTAGACAATTCTATTTAATCAACAAAGATTTATCAAAGCTATTAATCCTTATTCTAAATAGGTGTATCCTACACAAGGCTCCAAGGATGTGATCAAAAGACCACTCAATATTGAATTCTACTGCAAGGGAGAAGTTCCATTCTAACTGCTTTAGGTGATTTCTACCACAAGATATAAAGTTAAACTTCTAAAGTTATAAAGAATCATCTAAGTTTCTACCTCAATAAGTTACAAAAGCTCTTCCTACCTTAAGGTATCAATAATTAAGGTCCTTAAATATTTCAAGAATGATCCTATCAGCATTTCTAGTATGCTGATCACATCACAATACTAAGTATAAATAATATGTAAATAGAGTGCGGAAACTAAAGCAAATATCCATAACCATTTATCACTGAAGATGAATGAAACATTAATCTCAGAGAAGAAAATAAAATACATCTAAAATTATTACAAACTATTTACAGAAATACAAGAAATGAGTCTAAGTATTGAACTGAAATAATAACTAAGCAAAATAGTAAAACTGGAGAAGAGTTCACCAGTGCTCCATAAACTCCTCCTAGATCTCCTGAGTATCCTCCTTATTTGGCTCCATTGATTCCTCTGGATCTTATAAATTACTAGATCCCAAAAGTACCACATGTTACATGTTAGACATAAGTCTAACACATCAAGTCTAACACATCAAAACTAATCTAAACAGTTCTAATTATGTACATTTAATAGTAAAGTAACAAATCTGCAGAAAGACTATTAAAATAATTGAATAACTAAAACTGTATAAAATTAAGTAAAGTAAAGCTGACTATATACTGAATACTGAAAGCAAATAAGATAGTGTATGATCCAAAACTGAGTAAATAGCATGTAAAATTGTGATGTATGCCACTGAAATTATGCATATGAATATGCCACAATACTATATGCCACTGATATGCAGCTAAACTATCACTAAACTGTTATGAGTTGTATTGTCCAATATCTACATACATCCTGTTGGGAAGTACAGTTTACTGTGATGTCTGAACATCATAAACTTTCCCCTATTGATATATGAAATATTTTGTAACTCATAAATCATAACTGATATTCATACATCATGCTTATGCTCATGCTCATGTCTCTACACTACATGACTTAAAAATAAAAAATCTAGAAAATAATTTAAAATTAGATAATGAATCAAGTATCTATATTGCGCAGAATCCATCTAAATGGATTCTGACTCCTAGTTCTAATTTTAATAACTAGATTTGCTTAGGATTTTACTTAAAATCATTAGTTGGAAATGTTGTATACACATGGTTGTATATTTTCAAGAAGGGTGAATTTAACACTCAGTTTGTTATAAACTGCACTTATCGACGCACACGGTGATAGGAGGCAAAATCCGGTCGCAATTTACATCTCAAACTGAACTGTTAAATACCCTAAATACAAGCATATTGAGTGTTCTAAGAAGGGTGACTTGAGATACTTAATTTGTCCTAAACTGCACTGATTGAAGCGTACGATGATAGAAGACATAACCTGGTCACAGTTTATATCTCAAACTAAGGATTTCATTCCCTAATCACAACATACTACTAGTGTTTTAAGAAGAGTGGCTTAAGATACTTAGTTTGACTTAAACTGCACTTATGACGATAGGAGGCAGAACCCAGTCACAATTTATATCTAAAACTAAGGATTTAAGTCAATAGTTATAACACTCTTAGGGTTTGATGATTTATTATAAGTGGGACTATATCCGACTTAACCTGCAGAATAGAACACAAATATAGTTCTATATTAAAATGAATTAACCAAATCCTAAATACTACTGAAGTGATCTAGTACTATGGGTATACACAACTAAACTCAACTAATAACTTGGGTTCAATCAATGTTATTTAATCAATAAGGATTGCCAAGGCTATGAGATTAAGACTAGAAGAGGTGAATCTTATATAAGGTTCCAAGTATGCGATCAAAATAATCACCCAATATAGATACTACCACATTGGAGAAATCTCAATCTAAGTACTTTAAGTGATTCTACCATAAGGATCTAAGATACAAAATGGAATAGCTATTAGAGTAACCAATGGAGAAAAATAGAGTACCTTGGTCTTGCAAATGGGGGTTCCTTCTATGGATCCTTGGAAACCTGAGAGTTTGAGGGCTGGGGAACTTCTCTTTAATAGCTAGCACATCAAGAATGGGAAGAGAGGAATGAACTTCAGCTAGGAAAATGAGGAAGAAGAGCTGAGAGCCAAAGGCTCTCTTAATGGGGGAAGAGGGTTGCCAATGGATGAGATGGATGGATTTGACCCAACCCACTTGATGAGATAGGGGAGGCACTGGCAGGAGATAGGGGGGACAAACTAGGTTGAGCATAGCAGGGGCTAAAGGAAAAGGGGGCTCAGCTAGGTTTGGATGGATGTGGGTCTCACTCAGCCAACGAAGAAGGAAGAAGACAAAAATAGAGTTTAAGAAATTAATTTAATTAATCTCAAAAATCATATTTTATAAATGATTTCCAAAAAATCCCAAGATTTCACTCTTAGCTAATTCGAGGGTGAGGATCGTAACGACGAAGTCAGATTTTAATTCCGACGAGTATTTAAATTTCCTATTTTTGGGGTATTTAAATATTATTAAAATATTCGATGAAATTTTGACGACTTCCGATTGCCCCCAAAATATCACCCTAGCTAATTTGGGGGTAATGAGCGCAATGGCGAAGTCCAATTTTTGATTTGAGGTCAATTTAGATAAGTCAATTTCTAGAGTTTCTAGATTTTCTAAAAATCAGGACTTGATCTATTTGACTCCTGATTTGGACTAGGTTTTAGTGGATAACTCTTAATAACTTAATTAATGCTTAGGATCAAAATTAGTATGAATATTAGTCTTAATTGACAAGGGTAACTGTAACAACCCAAAAGTTGTTACATGTCAATTAGTGGATCTAATTGACCCTAAATTTCTTTCGTTACTCTTAAAATAGAGTTAGAAATCTCCACCTCAAATTTTATGCGAATTGGAGATCGTTTGTCGATTTCTAGCATTTCTTGGTTTTCAGATAATCCTGAAAATACCTAATTTAAATTGACTTCAGAAAAATGAACTTCACCATTATATTTCTCACACCCAAATTAGCCTGGGGTGAAATTTTGGTGAGTTTTGGAGAAAGTCAAAATTTCTTGATTATTTTATTGCATTTTCATAATTCGATAATTAAAATAATTAAAATAATTTCCAAATTAAATTTTGACTTCATTTTTTTTTTAAGTCTGTAACACTCATTTTAGCTAAAAAGCAATGTTTCAAACTTATCATAAAAATTTAATCAAATAAATCAATATATATATATATATCTCTCTCAAAATACTCTCCTTATTTACATATCCCTCGATCGGCATGCCCTAATCCTTACCTATTCGCACGCGGCCCCCTTCCTCGTCCCGAGAGCCCCTCTTCGAAAGTCGAGCGACGCGTGCCCTTCGCCGCTCGCTCTCGCCAATGGGAAGGTAAGCGAAGAGGTACCGCCATCCATAACCCCTGTAAGCCCATACTGATCTCCTCATCTTTAAGCCCCGCTCATCCTTTTAGCACGGGGGTCTTCATAAAAAAAAAAGAGAGGTAAGCGATCTTTAGTTAATTTCTCTGCAACTGCCGAGTTCTTCCCTTAACCGCAAAGAAGCAAAGGTACTTCCCCTGATTTCACCTTCAAGAATCATTTTCATTATGAAAAGAAATGGAATTATAAATTAAGGTTCCAAGAATAACGTTCTTTATAATTATCGAAACATTTAAGAAATTTCTGTATTTTATTCTTTATTGGAATAACCATCATCATCCTTAATCTGTGTATGAATTTTTTTTTTTTTTAACTGTAAGACCTTTTCTTTGCCATTAGTATTTCTCCCAATCGCCCTATCAAATGTTAAGTTGTCGAATGAATCTTTCTGGCAATTTATGATATTAGGATTCATAACTTGAGAATAAGTAGATTGTAGGGAGATGTTGTGGATAGTGCTCGATATTCTAAAGATTATTCATTATGGAGACTGTTTGCTGTATTTTCATCATACCCAGTCTCAGCCTATCAATATTTCAAATTTAAGATATGAATTTCTCTTTTTGACGTATTAAATAGCATGAAGAACATTTGAGCTGAGATTTGTGGAGTTTTATGTTATCTATTTCATTCCGATTCATATAATAATGATAGTAACCATTTACATTACTAAAGAGTTGCATGTAGGCATCAGCTTTTCAAAGCAATGCCTTTAAGAATAATAATTGGAATTTTTGTTGACTGACAGTAATGGTATGGTAGTATGTTGAGATTTTTGATAAGTTAGATTCATCATTCTACCAATGTCTTATCAACAATGATCTGCTGGAGTTATTTTATCGATGTTCATCATTATTCCTTTTGAAATGGGTTTTTTATTAATTACTATAGAAGAAATTGAAATTTTTATCAACTCCTCGAATATGCTTCATGCTACCAAAACATTGCCGATAAATTTCTAACTTGATATCTCTAGGAATTTTAAGTGCTGGTATACGTATGGTATCTCTTGGGTTATTTTATTTTACACATATTTTGCGCTCGCATCTCTACTTCCTATCACCTATTTTGTTTTGATCTTGAACCTTGTATTTTATTAATTATATTAATAAATATTTACAATATCTGTATTAACATTTCTCAAAGATAATATCGATATTGTGAATACAAAAGAAGAAGAATGTGTTGGTCTAAATTTTTAGTATATTCATTACCTCCTTATATAATTAGAAACATTTTTTTTTTACAAAATGATTATCACAATTAGGTTTGCATTTCTCTTTTATTTAACAAGTCATCTTTCAATCTATTTGCTCATACTTTATGTCATAAGAAACTATCAAGAATGATTAGTAGTTCTGATGTTCATTATGCAAGCAATTAATGTAATCTCTGAGAATATATTTCATTAAGAATGAATAAATTGAAAATCTGCTTTATTTCAAAAGCATTGATGCACAATTAGGATTTTATTATAAGAATATGTTTTATTCTGATCGAATCACTTGGCTTTTTAGTACACAACTTGAAAGAGTAATAATTAGTTTATATTTCTGAAATTAGTATGAGAGGTTATCTTTTAAGAATGGGGCTAGTTGTTTTATTTTATTAAGTACTTCCTTATTGGCTTCATTTACACGTATGCAGATTTTGATATTAATTTATAAGTTTATAATCTGATTTCATCATTAATTTACATCTTTAATATTGGCATGAAATTTCGATTAAGTAAAACAAATGGAATGAAACTATATGCTGCCATCTTTTATACTTATATAAGATTAAATAAACAAATGCTTCTATATATGATTAAATGATGTAATCTTCTTAAATTAAAAACGCTGTCAATTAGTAAATATTAAGTGCTGCCATATCATCAAGTGCTGCTATTTATGTTAAGTGCAGCCATTTTATCAAGTGCTGTCATTCATGTTAATTGCTACCATTTATTCCTTAAGATTAAATTGCTGTAATATCTTGTAAAAGGAAATATATGTTGACATTTCTCATATTAACATTGTATGCTATCACATTTTTTTCATAAACGTATATGCTGCCATTCATACAGCTGTTATCAAGTGATCCATGGGAGTTAAGTATCATTAACTTAATCAAAATAATCAATGGCTGATAGTTAGTTTATGAGGTTCAAATGTTGCTATAAAATTCAATAATACCATCTAATTTATGAGAAAAACTACTGTCATTCATGTCAAAAATAAAAGCTGCTAATTGTGAGTTATAATACTTTCATATGTTACCATAAAAGGATTGTATACTGTCATTTTTTTTTTACATAAGATCAAATGTTACTATCTTTAGTTATTGGAATTATAAATAATGCGAGGTTATCAAATGCTACCCATTTAATCAATATGATTAATTGCTGGAAGCAAAAAGATGGAAAAATTTAGAAATGCTGAACCTTTGTAGTTTTATTCTATAATTAAACTGATATTCATTTCATGCTAATAATGTTTAGTTCTACACTTTATATAGTAGAATAATGCTGCTCTTTTGTTTATATTTGCTGTATTTTTCTCTAAAAGCTGCTATATATATTAGGAAATCTAAATATTCATTATAAATGCTGTCATAAATAGTATAATATTTAAATACTATCATTCAAAATTATTGTTATTCATTTTAATATGAATCAAAAGTTATTATCTGCAAAATGAAATCAAATATTGTCATTTCCTTATTAATCATATCTTGCATTTTTCAATTTATAGCTGTCAAATAATTCATAAATCAAAATTTGGCTATGTAAATTAGAAGATTTAAATGTTGCTAATTATCTCAATAAATACACATGTTGTAATATACTTTAAGAGATCCAAAAGTTGTCATTATTTTTCACACGTTGCCATTTATGATAAGGAGAATAAAATGCTATCATGGATCACATGCTGCCTTATATTTCAAAGTAAAAATTAAATTGATCAAATGTTACTTTTAATTTCAAAGTAAAAATAAAAGATTAAATACTATCACTTCTCTTATTAAAAGCATATGTGACTATTCATATAAATGAAATAATTTTTTTCACCTGGAATCATATACTGTCTTTACATTAATTATATAAAATTGACTCTTATGATTAAATGTATTAAAAGACCCAATTGTTGTGACTATCTATGTATATAAATATTAACCTCAAATATTATTCCTTGCAGGTTGAGCTGTAAAGTTAATACAAAATGAAATGCTGAATTAAATGTTGTGCAATAAATCAAATAATGCTTCCTTCATAAAAATTACTTTCTATATCTTTTATTAAATGATTGGCATTGCAAATATGAGTTTATAAACTGCTTTGTTTGAATTTATGCATTAGAATTTTTTTGTAGAATTAGAAATGAGCAGTCATGTAAAAAGGACTGAACTCTATTCTTAGAACTGGAATTAAACTTTATTGTAGAACTGGAAATGAGCAGTCCTATAAAAGGGACTGAACTCTATATTTAGAATTGGAGAATTGATTGTGAAAATGGAAAATTTGAACAAAAACAGAGGAGACTCTGCCAAAATTTTTAAGAAATTTCGGACTTAGAAATATTTTAGAGAACTTTAACGTTCAATTCAAAATGTTCAAATGGTTCATTTTTAACTGAAATTATTAGCTTCTTTCTTTTAAGCTTGGATAAGTTCTCCTTTTATTTTATTAAATTGTATTATGTTTACAATTCCTTTTACTTTATTTAAAATTGACTTAAGATTAAATACCCTCTAAGTCAATTTGGAGTCTAATTAACTCTAATTATAAAGTAAATTATTAAAAAATTTAGATAACAAAAAGATATCACATACTTTACAATTTTTGAAATCCATGGAATGCTTGCATAGCTTTGAGCCTCCTATTCTTGAACATATATTCAAGACTTTGTGCATAAATAAAGATTTTCTTAAAACTTTAAAGGGAAAAATGCCTTAAGGCAATTAGAGTACAAAAGAAAATATTTTCTTTAGAACTTCACATTTTAGAGAGGGTAAATGTGAATGTTCAATTTTCCCACTGTATTTGGTTAAGCAGACGTGCTTAACTCTTCGCCCATTCTGTTGTGTACTCCTACAGAATGAGGTTTTTCCTAAATGTAACTTTAACTTAAATATAAGAGATTTTCTTATAATTGAAAAATCTCTTCATAACTGTTTAGTTATGCTTTCGAATCATAGTCTTAGACTATGATTATCTTAGATTGAGAATCTAAGATATTTTCTCCTTTCCCTTACACTCTCTATTTTTAGTTTGAGTATTGCTTCAGTTAATTTGAATACAGTGTATGTTGCTTAATTTCAATTATGCTTCACTGTATACTTAGCATACTTTCATTTGATCATATAAATTGCTTACATTTCGCACGCATATTAATTTCTAACCTTTAAATTTTCGGGAAAAGGTTAGAATTATAAATAGAAAATAAGTATTTTTACTCAATGAGTTTTATACTATTTTCCTTACAGTTGCACTCTTTACCTTTCCATACTACATAGCTTTTCCAGCACCACTGCATACTTAAATTGTAAATAACAATTATGATATATTGTTAATCTAAAAAATAGCTAACTTTAAATTATGCTTAGACTATTTAGTCTAACTACCTTTTTCTTTTATTGGCATTGCCCTATCATATTTAAATACCAAAATAGGATAGAGCAAGAGCCCTTTTATTCAGGTGATGCAGGCCCTAGTACTTGAAGAATCCTTATGGAAATTTGCTTCCGCATAGTCAAATTTTAATTCACTTTTAAATTGCCATGTATATTAAAAAGCCTTGTAATAATTAAATTACATAAGTTACTTTTATTTCAGTTATTAATCTGTGTTGTATTTATAATGTATATAAAACTGCTTGGATGAATGAGTGGATTGCTTATTTGTAAATGCTTGTATATCTGCATTTATATGTATCTTCCTTTTTCATTCATTTTTTTTAACTTAACAAATGCTCATAAAGAGACTTGGCCACTTAGCATCTGCATTTGATCTATTTTCTTCTATTCAAGTGTCGGGTGCTAAGTAACACCCAATATTTGGATTAATCTTCTATCCAAATATTGAGGCCGTTACAGTAACAACTTGGGTTATTACACTACTTAAGGGTCCAAAAAATCATTTTTTGAATTAGGGTTCCAAATTAGAATTGCATACTGCCAAATAATTATTTACTGTCTAACATGAAGGTAAACAGTAAGTACGCTCAATTTAGATAAGAAATGGATCATATAGGTCCAAACTAAGAATTTTAATCTAATGGGCAATTAAGTAATTTGCACTTAAGAGAATCTAAGTTTTTATGTATTTTACTATTGGTTGCTGTTCAAGAATTCCATAGAGTCCAAGAACACTAAATTCTGAGGTATAATGGCTAAGTTTTGGAGGTTCCAATATTCAGGGGCAATTCGGTAATTTCTAAGGGTCAAAGGAGCAAAACCGAACCTTTCTGTTTGACGTCCAAATTTAGCAAACTCAGTATTCATAGTATACCTATAACACACTGACTATTTTTACAGGGAGTAGACTTAATTTGAACTTCAATTGGTTAAGTTATGGCCTAACTAACGTTATGGATATTTTGGTCATTTCTGATTTTCTAGAGTTTAAAATCTAAATAATATTTTTGATTTTTGATGGCACCAAAATTTTAAGCTAGTTAGAATTTTGAATTTCTGGATTTGGAGTTGAATTGATCAAGTTATGTTTAATTGAAAAATAAAGATATTTTGGTCATTTTTGGGTGAGAATCCTAAATGTCACTTTTCAAACTAAGCTCCAAATGAGAAAACTAATACTACTACAGTGATTGGGCTATTCTCTTGAGTATTTTAAGACACATATTACCTATATTTGGGTAACTAGGTTAAGAGTTATAGGAATTTGTTTATGACCTAAAATGTCACTAGGTTAAATATACTCGAATCGAATATTTGAATTATGTAATTTGATTCATTTTATTTTTCTAAATAAAGCGAGTCTTATATTTGATATGTTTGGGTAAATATTTTTAAAGTTATGAAGTTTTAAAGTTTCTTAATTAATTAAATTAATAAATGAATAATTTCCTGTTTAAAACTAAATATTTTTCTGAATTATAATAATTTATTTAAATTATTGTTATTTAAATTATTGTTATTTAAATAAATTAATTACTAATTATTAATTATATTTACTATTTTAATTTGAATTTAAATTAAGTAGTTAATTAATTATCTAAAATTAACTAATAAGATTATTTATTTAACCTACTGTACTTAATTAATTAACTTAAAATTTTTAATTAATTAACCATATTAATTATGTTAATTAATTAGACTAAGATACTAGTTATAATTATTATTAATATTATTAATTATTAATTAGTATTAGATACCTAGAGATTAGCTTAATTAATATTTTAACAAACAGAGGTTGTATATATATATATATATATAAGTTCTATTTATATATATACATTTATATATAATTATATATATATATATATATATATTTGTATTATATTTAAATTTTATAATCAAATTCTGCGGGCATTAATGGCACGGGCTCCACCACGGACACGTGGTGCCCTCTGATTGGGCGTGCCAGAGGGGACGGGACCCACCCTGCAACGCGGCAGGGCTCGGTTGGCCGCGGCATAGCGATGGGTCCCACAGCTGACCGCGGCTGATGTGGTGGGGCCCAGCGGAACGCGTGTCAGCATGCGATACGCTGGGCTGGTGCTGGCGGGGCCCACGTCCTGCGTACGAGGCCTGTGACCCGAGATGGAGCCACGGGTCAGGATTGACCCAGCCCGACCCGCGTCGAATTGCCTTCTCTACTGAAGGCCGGGGCTAGGGTTCGCAAATCACGGCTCTCCGGCCACTACCGGAGTCCGACCAACATGCCGACGGGTAGGCCGCAACGTGCGCTACAAGTGGCTGGCGGTTTCACCATGAGGGATAGTCGAAGACATGAGCTAGAGCTAGCCCTAGCTTCTAGGGCTCAGTACAAGTGGGCTCTAATGGAAAGGACTGTAGACGACTACCCTAATTGATTCGATCGGACCACTAAAGTGACGATCGGATTCGCTCAATGCTCAATCTACACCACGGAATAACCATATGAATCGATACATAGCACTTTCATTAACCCAAATGAGGGATTGAGGAGTACCTGAGATAGAGCGGTGCGGATTCAATCGGATGCTGATGGATCGCTCGAGCCGCTCTCGAAGTCTTGATTGCCAAAATTGATTCGCCCAAGTGTCGAGGAGGCTTTAGGGACACCAAGATGGAGACAACAAGGTGGGAGAGGCGCCGGGTTGGGCGAGGCAGTGGCAGGTCACCTCGTGTCACCGCTCGACATGCGGGCGATGGGGTCAAGGAAGACGTGTCATGAGCCGTTCGATCGAGCCGATCGAACGGCTCCGATCTTTCGCACGATCAAACGATGCAGACAGATGGCGTAGGCTGGATCTGACGACGTGTGGTTTAAGTGGACGACGCCGTCAGGGGTAAAAGTAATAATTTATTTATTTATTTATTTAATTTAATAATTTAATTTCTCATTTTGTTAATTAACTTAAAATATGTAAATGGCTTTTAAAATTTTCTAACTATTCACTTCTAGCTAATTGAGAGGTGAGGAACGCAACAGTGATGTTAAATTTTCGATCCGATGAAGTTCTTAATTTCTTAATTTCAGGGTATTTAAATGTAGCGCCCTCGCCTCATCATCACGCTCAAAAAAGAGGGGTGATCATAATAGATTCAGTGGCAGAGCGGTGCGCCACTCGGGGAGGAATATCCCATCTCCCTGAAATATCTGAAATAATACCCATCTGAAGGGCTGCTGTAACAACCCAGGTTATTACCATAGTTAATTAGGACTGATCCTAAGTCTTAAATATAATTATAAGTGCTAATTAGGTCAATTTGAGTCAACCTCTGAGACATAGTCCAAATCAGGAGTCAAATGGATCGAATCCTGATTTCTGGAAATTCGGAAACCCTAAAATTTGACCTATCTAAATTGACCTCGGATCGAAGAACGGACACCGCCATTGCGTTCATTGACCCCAAATTAGCTTGGGATGAAGTTTTCGTGTCAATCGGAAGTCGTCGAAATTTCAATGAATATTTTAATAATAAAAATACCTCGGAAATCGAGGAAATCAAAATACTCATCGGATCGAAAATCCGACCTCGCCATTACGTTCCTCACCCCTCAATTAGTTAGAAAAAATATGTTCAAAATTTTTGGAATTTAAAAAAAAAAAATTTAATCGAAGGCGCCGTACGGCGCCGTCAACTTAAGTGGACGGCGCGAACGGCGCCGTCCGATCGGACGGATCCATCTGGACAGTCCGATCTGCGCGGATCCCACGGCTCACAGCTGCAATCCACGTCGCGCGGTCCGGACGGATCTGGGCCGTCCGCGTGGCATGGGATCAAACAGCCGCAGGCCTTCGTCCTTGGCCTCGTCGCCCGCGGGCCACGCGGCACACCCACCGCTCGCCTGGACAACCGGCGGCCTACCCCGCCTCAGCCGATCCGTCAGAGGGCCGTTAAGAGCCTCCTCCGCACCCCCCGACCCCCGGTTACGCGAACCGGAGCTCAGATCAGCCCGACCCTAGCCGACCCCCGTCCAACCTCCGTAACCGTCGATCCCGATACTCCCCGATCCCCATCATCCGTCCATCTCTCGTCGTCGTGTTGCTATAGAATTGTAGGTCAGACTGTAGATCGACGATCAACCGGACCTGATCGACCTCGATCGGTCCGGTCGACTCATACCGAGGTTTGAAACCTCGGGCCAAAACCCCGTACGCGTCCGCCAAACCCTAGAACCTAGGCTTGCCTCTAGCCGCCACCTCCGGCCACCTCCGGCGAAGGTCCGCCCGCCGACGTACGGGCCGAGGTGGTCCGGCGCCGGGAAGGCCGGCAAATGCCGTGCCCTAGCCCGGCACCCTCGGGACGTCTCCACGAAGGAGACGAAGTCCGGGCCGGGCCAGGTCGACCCGAGCCCGTCCCGGTCGCATCCGGGTCCGCGTAAGCCAGGTGGGGCCCGCAGCGCCACGTGGCAGCCCCAGGCTTGCCACATGTCACGTGGGACCCACCAGTCACGCCGCGCCAATTCGGCTTCGACCGTGGGGCCCACTGCGCCACGTGGCAGCCAGCCGGCGCGCCACGTGTCACGTGGGCCCCCAGCCCGAGCCCGCACGGCGCTTCGGCTCCCCTGTGGGGCCCACAGTGCCACGTGGCAGCCTCTGGGCCCGCCACGTGTCAAGTGGGACCCACTGCCCGGTCACCCGCGGCATTTCGGCTCCCTGTGGTGCCCATAGTGCCACGTGGCACCCTCTGGCAGTGCCACGTGTCATGTGGGGCCTACTGCCCAACCACCGAGCTGACTCAGCACTCCCGTGGGGCCCACAGTGCCACGTGTCCAGTGGGGGCCCACTATCTGTTAATTAAATTAAGTTAATTATTGTTAACCTAATTAACTACAGTTAGTGACTAATTAAATTAGGATTAGTGTTAATGCCTTTTTAACAGTACTTTTATTATTAATTAATTAATTTTAGTAATTAAGAGATTAATTATGATTAATTTAATATTAATTTAACCTTAACAATAATTAGAATAATTAATTATTATTAAACAGTAAAATATAATTAATTATTCTTAATTAGATATTAACAGGCAATTAAGATTAATTAAACAGTAATTAGTGCTAATGATCTTGCTATAGTAAAATAATAATAAATATAATTTAATTAATTAATTAATATATTAATTAATGCTAATTAATAATTAAGCCTAATTAATCACAGATTAATTAAAGATTAATAAATTCAAAAATCATATAAATAAACTTTAAGGATGAACTGTAAAATCATTTAATTTGAATAAATGAATTGTAAATTAATTCAAATTGTATTTTTGAATAGTAAATCTAAAAAGTTTAATAACTTTTTATAAGATGATCCAAATATAGCCAATATAGGTCTCAAAATACTCAAAAAAATATAAGGAATCAAATAATATAATATAAAAATTTATTTCAGGGTACGTATAATGAGGTAATATTTTATGACCTCTTTAGAGCCTCATAACTTTTTACCCCGTTACCAGAACATAGTCAATATGGATCTTAAAATGCTCAAGAGAGCGACCCCATCACTGTAGTAGTATTAGTTTTCTTATTTGGATATCAGGACAAAAAGTCAACCCTAGAATTTTCAGTGAAAAATGACCAAAATGCCCCTAGACTTCAAATAGCCATAACTTAGTCAAATCAACTCCAAATTTAAAAATTCAAGATGCTAACTAGCCTAGAATTTCAATGTCATCAATAAACTGAAAAAATATTTAGGATTTGAACCCTATAAATTTATGTAAATGACCAAATTACTCCTGGCCTTATTTTGGACATAACTTGACCGTTTCCCGTCCAATTTAGGCGTACTTACTATCTATCTTCAAGTTAGACAGTAAGGAATCAGTTGGAACTAAGAGAATTTAATTTTGACCCATAAGTCAAAAGTTGACTTTTTAACTCTTAGAATAGGGGCAAAATAATTATTTTGCCCTAAGATTAGACTAAGTACCCCTAATATTTAATTCACATTTCAATACACTAAAACCAACATTATAATTATATTAGAATCATTTAAATGAGTGAAATCAACTATTAGGTCAGATCTCAAATTTCTTCTAAGTCTTTAACACTACACCTTAAGGACCTTTCCTGAGACTAGGACTAGATCATAGGTTAGAGTTCATTCATTAGTATATTGGGTTACCCAATGGGTGAAACCTTATTTTTATTAATTTTTAGACTTCTCTTTTATTTTATAACTTGTTCTGATTATTTTGTCTTTTAACCTTAGATTTAAGATAGGATATTCATGCTATTAAGTTTGATCACTTAATAGGATTTGCCTTAACTAGTAGATCACTTATAGAATAAAACATAAAACTTAGGTCTTATCCTCTTTGGATTATATGATTAAACCTAAATCTCGTAGTGTTTAATCCATAATCTATAGGTTTAAAAGATCTTGATTAGATCTTAGCTAGAACGTCTAAATTCATAAAATTAGGACGTATGATTTATTGATTTAACTCGTAGTCGTCTATTTGATTGAGCTAGATTAGAACCTGATCAGTTCTAATCCTTTTTAACTTATAAGGACGAGTTTCTGAATTACACTCAATAGTAGGAAAATGGTGATCCTGAACTTGTGTAACTTGGAATAGTTATAATGGCTAAGTATAAAATAAATGATATCATCATATTTAGTAGAGTCCATTGCTTACTTTAATAATTATTGCTTACATATTCCTTGATTTTTGTGTCATATTTCCTTGAGCATATCATAATGTTAGGAAAATATAGAGACTTCTTAGATTCATTGTAAAAATATTAAAGTGATTAACGAGAAGATAATAATTTGATGTGTTTGAGCTGCCTCTCAGTATTGCCTTCTGACTGCCTAGTCAACTTATGTTACTAGGGGAAGGCATTTGTTTTGTTGTGTGCTATTTGCCTAGTCTTCTTGTTGACACTAGGGGTACACCGTTGGTGCCCTAGCTGTACTGGTGCTAGGAACCGCCCTAGCCGTACTGGTGCTAGGATCCTTCGATTTTGCTATTGATGCCTTAGTCGTACTAGTGCTAGGATCTGCCCTAGCCGTACTGGTGCTAAGAACCTACAGCCTTTCTGGTGGGCTAGAATAGCTCTTTTCTGTATGGCAGATTATATGCGTATATTTATATGCAGTTGATGTTTGGTTACCTTTTAGTATTCTTATTCAGTCAGCTATTTCCTTGTACTGATTTTATATATATTTAGAATGTTAGAATCTTGCCGCTATTTATATTTACCACTGCTGAGTTATTTTATTTTAATTGGCATGTTTCTTTTGATCACCACATGTTTAGGATGTAGCATTTTTCTTACTGCACTTGTTTGATTATGTATATTTATATGCCTTACCTTGTTTAGCTCGCATGTGAGGCATGCCTTAGCCTCTCCTTTGTTTAAGTTATAAATAATTATTTATAACTTTTTCCTTCCTTATTGTATTGCTTGTTGCTCCCTTATAGTTGTTGCTTAGAGAATGTAAATGGTGATATTACAAAACATATATATAATTATTAGCTTAAAATATACTTAAGCAATTATCTAACCAGATTTTTCTTTTTTTGGCTGGGGCCCTACATTGTGAAACCAACAATGGCAGATCCTCTTCAGTTAGATGAGCAGGAGTTAGGAGTGGAGCCATACCTAGAGGACGAGCCCATGGAAGAAGCCACTGTTTAGCTTTTATTTTATATGTGAGGATGAGAGATTTTGCACTTTTTTTTTATTTAAATTGTTAAATGATGTAATAATACAGGTACTGTTGACTGCGTATTTAGATTTCATACTTATGTTCTGAGATACATTCCCTTATACTCATGTTGTGATGCTTAGATATTATGTATATTGAAAATTGCTTCCGCACTCTGTATGTTTACTTAGATAGTGACTGCATATTTGATTCTATACTTACTCCTTCTCTTATTAGGTGGATTGTGGATTTCATCCTAATCCAATTATAAGTGAAGAGTTAGCTAGAGTGACATGCCATCCCTTAACTTAATTTTTGTGGATTAAGGGGTGGGGCGCCACAGCTGCTGACTCAACCTTAAGGAGGGTTGAGAGCTAATATTTAAGATAAGAGTAGTATTCTTATCCTAAGTATTAGACCAATACATACATTGGATGTAAAACACATGAGGAATCTAATATATGTATAAGATTAACATTTTCACTATACTGATCACATCACAATACTAAGTATAAGTAATATATAAGCAGAATGCGGAAGCTAAGGCAAACATCCAGAAATATTTATCACAGAAGCTGTATCAAATATTCATCTTAGAAAAGAAAAGAAAATACATTCAGAATTAATACAAATAGTTTACTGAAATACAGACATAAAAGCTAAGTACTGAACTAGAATAAACTAAGCAAAATAGTAATGCTGGAAAATAGTCCATTAGTGCTCCATGGGCTCATCCTAAATCTCCTGGGTGTCCTCCTGACCTGGCTCAATATACTGCTCTAGATCTAACAAATTGTCGGATCTCAAAAGTATCCCGTGTTAGATAATAAGTCTAACACATCGAAACTAATCTAAACAGTTCTAATTATTCATTTAACATTTACATAATATAAATAAATCTGCTAAAATACTGTAAAGATAATTGAAAGTATAAAACTGTATAAAACTGTACAAAACTGAAGTAAAGTAAGGTAAAGCTATACTGGAAACCGAATACTGAAAGTAAACCAAAACAGTAATAAATCTGAAATTGAGTAATAATATGTAAAACTTTGTTGTATGTCACTGAAGTCATGCATCTGTATATGCCACAATACAATACTGATATGTAACCTAAATATTACTGAACGGGTATGAATTGTACGGTCCAATATCTACATATATTCGGTTGGAAATTTCAGTACTAGTTATCCTACAAATTCCTCAATTGATATATGCAACATTCCGTAATTCATAAATCATCACTAATACTCATATGCAATGCTCATGTTCATGCTTATGCTCATGCTCATGTTCATGCTATATGCCTTAAAATTTAGAAATTTAAAAAATTAGTTGAATCATATAATAAATCAAGTATCTCCATTGTGCATAATCCCTTCAAATGGATTCTAACTCCTAGTTCCAGTTTCAATAACCATCTTTGCTTAAGATAATACTTAAGATCATTAGTTGGAAAGGTTGTCTTGTAACAACCCAGGTTGTTACTTTGCTCAATTAAGACTAATCTAAGTCTTAATTAATGTTCTAAGTCACTAATTAAGTAATTTAGAACTCGCCTCTGAAACCTAGGTCAAACTAGAAGTCAACAAAGTCAAATCTGAAATTCTGGAAAAAATCCCAAACCCTAGGAAATTGACTTTTTATTTAGACCTCAGATTGAAAATCTGACTTCACCATTGCGTTCAAAACACCCAAATTAGCTAGGGGTGCAATTTTGGAGGCATTTGGAAGTCGTTGGATTTTCGTCAAATAATTTAATAATATTTAAATACCTGAAAATTCAAATAAATAAATACTTGTCGAATTAAAAATCCGAGAGCGCCGTTGCATTCCTCACCCCTCAAATAGTTAGGAGTAATTTATTGGAATTTTTCTGAAGTCATTTTATAATTAATTTTTGAATTAAAAGAAATCAGATTTTTATTATTAAATAAAATTTATAAAATAGTTTAACTTAAAAGTTCCGTTAAAATCCTTCACGCGCCGTCACTCTGCCCTTACGCCGTTCGCCTGCATGATTCGATCTAACGATCGAATCTAACCGTTCGATCAATTGATCGAACGGCTTCTGCATCATCCCTGCCGAGAACCCTCGCCTCGCTTGCGCGTGGCTCTCCTTCGACGCGCGGCAGACAACCTCGCCACCGCGTGTCGACCACCGCTCAAGAACTTCCTATTTTTCTGGTCTCAATCCATTCCATGTGTGCATCACTCGAATTTGTCAGGTGCTTCCAAGTTCTAGCATTCATTCTTCATCTCGAGGCTCGGCGAATCATCCTGCTCTCATTTAGGTACTTCACTTTTCCAAATTTGCGAACATTCAATTTCGAATATGATTTCATATTACTTAATTCCATTTCTTAAGAGTATCAATCTGGAAGGATTTGTAGTGCTGCGATTTTTTTTTTTATTCTGGCAATTTAATTGATGTCTTCAATTCCATTCTTCAAATTTGATTGTAATTGTCCAATTTAAAGAAGATTTGAGTTTTAATTTCAATCGTGATTCAAACCACTAGCAATCGATCGGGTTTAATAGTTTTCATTTGAATCAGTTTTCAAATATTATGGACTCGCTGCATATTTCGCTCGTATACCCTGAACTAGGGTTAGAGGTGGTAGGTTGTGCAGGCCATCTCAATTTAAAATTCAACCATTGTTGAAAAGCCCTCGTTCTGTCCTATCCATGGCCATGCGGGCCAGTCGCCGGCATCACCGTTTGGGCCCTCGATTTGGATGCCCTAACTCTTCATCTCGGCGGCAATTCGGCAAAATCGAAGGAACCCGATCTTCCTTTCGGGTTTTCTCGACCCGATGCAGCGGCCCGGCTCCTCAGCGCCTTCCACGCGTCCTAAACATTAAGTGATGGAGCCCACCATCCAGCGTGCCGGCCAACCGCGGTGCGCCACGTGGCCAGCATTGCTGCCATCTGATCAGTGGGGCCCGCCGCGTTCTGCCCAGCCAATGAGGCTTTGCCACGTGTCCTGCATAAAATAATTAAATCAATTATATATATAATTATGTGTCAGTTTATAATAACTAAATTAATTATATATATGTATATTATAATAACAGAATTATTTAATTTAAATTAAACAGTAGAATTAATTAAATTAATTCTAAACTTTAAACCTTAATAACTCCTAAAATACACATCCAAATCATGCGAATAAATATATCAAATTGATCAGAAAAATATAAAAAATTTATTGATGCCAATAAGTTTACATTTGGACCTGTATTTAACAAATTGACATTTAGGGTTTAATTAAGTTCAAATTTATGTCTCAATTTTCAATTAACCATAACTTTGTGTAGGTTAATCCAATCATACCCAATATGGGTTTTAAAGTGATCAAAAAACCCTAATGATTAATTTAGTAGTGTTCACTTTGCTGTTTGGATTAGGATTTGATTAATGACATTTAGGACCTAACCCTAAATACCCTAATTAAACCTAGAACTTCAATTGACCATAACTTGGTCAATTGAGCTCCAAATTTAATGATCCAAAGGTCCATTTAGATCAGAAGAACTTAATTAATAGAAATCTATAAAAATTTTAGATCCAATGGTTAGATTTGTTAATCACCTTTAAGTACTCTAAATCTTGATTAGTGAATATTAGCAAATCTAGTAATCCAAATTGAGTGATTTAAGTTTCAAAGGACTCATAGAGTCATTTAAAACCTAGTTGTAAGGTTGGATTAATGTTTGAGTGATTAATATTGCTAATCACTCACTAATCACCCTAAATCCTAATTAGGTCATAACTTAGTCAAATTAGATCTAAATTGAGCCTACCACATGTCATTATAATCAGTGGACTATTTGTAAAACATAGCCACTGATTTTACTCAATTTGGGCACTAATTGGCAAAGTTAGGATTTTTGACCTATAGTTAACAATTCCTTAATTAACCTTAAACCCTAGATCTTGTATTGACCATAACTTGGCCAATACTTATCAGAATTTAGCAAATTTAAATTCTATGAAAAACTTAGGCAGTAAAGATCAATAATCTGAAAGAAATATTAACTTTCACTTAGTCAAATTACTAAATTGCCCTTATGAGTCAAAATCACTAATTTGATCTCATATGGCTTAATAATTACCCAAAATTAATTTAGTTGCTGTCTAATCTTATATTAGACAATAAGAAGCACTTTCCAAAAGAAAATTTTAGAATTTAAGCCTTAGATTAAAAGTTGATCTTTTGAACCCTTAAGTAGGGGTAAAATGGTCATTTTGCCCAAATTTAGGGTTTAGCCTTTAAAAGCCCTAAATTCAATTTCTAATCATTAGAATCAGAAAATAGAATGATTCATTGTTGAAATTAATCAGATTCAAGTCTAAATTAGATTTTGTTTAAAATCTCAAAATTTGCTCCTTAAAAAAATTTCTAAGTCCTAAGTGAGTGTTCTCCTTCTTTAATCATGCTTAGACCCATCCTTAGGTCTTATAACATTAGTTAGGAGGTGTGTCTTGAGAGATACTCTTAGTATTTAAGAGCCTTAATTCATAAAATTAGGAATAGATCTTAAGTTAGAATTCATCTATTGAGTAAATTGGGTTACTCAATTAGGTGAAACTTTGAGTTTTCTAGTTTATAAATTTTCTTAGTTTATTAAATGATTATTTGATCTTTAAACTTTAGAACTAAGAATAGAGATCCATCCTAATGAAATTGATTTATCATTAGGATTTGCCTTAACCTAATCTGTGAGTTTTGGGTTCTAAACTTAGACCCTTAGATTATACCTTTAGATTAAGTAATTAGATCCCATCATCTAGAGTCTAATTCTTAATCTTTTCATCTTGATTTGGCTAATCAAGATGAAGTTGGGATGAATTTAAAATACAAAATTAGGTCGATGATTTATTCATTTTAACCAAATAGTCGTCTTTTGATTAAGTTATAATTAGGACTTGGCCAGTCCTAATTATCTTCAACTAGTAGGATTCGTGATTCTAAGTTACAGAATGTGCAGGAATTGATAATTCTGAAACTTATGTAACTTAGAGTAAATAGAACGAATAAAGTAGATAACAACGGATATCACCTGTGTTTTAGATAGAGTTTCCTGCACTTTGATTTTGATGCTTCGCATTCCTTGATTTTTGAGCCTTATACCTTGAACATGTATTATGTACTTAAGATATTTGATAAATATCTTATGTTAATTTGAAACATTTATAAGCAGTATTATGTTTTCATTTCACAAGTGGTTTGTAAGATGTAGCTTGATTAGTATACCTCTTCGATCAACTCATTCGGGGTCGACAACCTTTCGAGGGTTTAATGTCCGACAGTCTATTGGCCATGCCTAGTCCGAGTGATAGGATGGATAGACTCTTTCCCTACTGACTATAGAGTCAGGATTCTGATATGGATATACTAATTCAAGTACACTTACATTCAGTTCTGTCTTAGCTCATCAGGCTAAGAGTTTTCAGTAATGTTCAGTTCAGAGTTCTTAGCTCATCAGGCTAAGATTTGCTGAGTTCGTGTTCAGTACAGGTGACTTATATAGTCACTGTAGTTTCAGTTTACAGTTATTGTTTTACTTGCATATTCTGCATCTCAGCACTATTTTATTTACAGCTTTCTGGCACGTGTTATATAGGATGCTAGTTTTACTTACTGTTTTCTTATGTTTACCTAGGATGTTAGTTATTTTCAGTTTTATACTGTTCAAATTATGTATGTCATCTAGCATATTTTGTTTGATCATAAGCATGTTTAGGTTGTACTTTTCTTACAGTTTCGTTTAGTATTTTACTTACCTATTTTTGTTGCAGTTGCTTGGAGGAGGTATGCGTTACTTCCTAGTTGTTTTAGTTATATACTGTTTGTCTATAACTTATTACTGTTCTTTTGTACGTTTTTTCTGCACCTATTTTGCTCAGTTCTGTTTTTATGGTGATATTCAGTTAACTTAAACTAAACTTTTATCCTAAAATGTACTTAGACATATTGTCTAACCAGTTTTTCTTTTGTTGGCTGGGGCCCTACCATTATGAAACTGATAATGGTAGGTTCTGAGTTTGTTGGAGTAGCATATCCAGTTGAGAGCTTGCCATTGGAGGAGGAGCCCGTTCCTGAAGATCTGTAGCTTTAGTTTCTTTTGCTTATGAGATTGAGAGTTTACTTTCAGTTCTTTTAAACTTATTAAATGTTGTAATAATACAGGTTTATATTTCTCTTTCAGCACTTTACTTATTCTGTATTATTGTATTTATACTGTATTGGATGGATGTTATACCTTTTATTGCTTCCGCACTTTGAGTTCTTGTATGATCATTTAGTGATAAATTCTGAGATGAATGGCAAGTCCTTATTTAAATTGAATTAGAATACGTGTCTAATCCAATTTTAAGTGGGGACCTTGTCATTTGGCGAACCCTCCATCGTAATCGTGTTAACTCAAGGGTTAACAGGACCACGGCGGGGCAGGGCTGCCACATGTCTACACATGGCTGTATATTTCCAAGAGAGGTAGATTTAACCCTTAGCTTATTTTAAGCTTCACTTATCGAAGCACACTTCGATAGGAGGCAGAACCCGATCACAATTTATATCTCAAGCTAAACCATTAAATAACCTAATTATAAGTATACTTAGTGTTCTACACAAAGTGACTTAAGATACTTAGTTTGCTTAAACTGCACTTATCGAAGTGCACTATAATAGGAGGCAAAACCCAATCACAGTTTATATCTCAAACTAAGGATCTTGTTCACTAATTATAGTCTTGGAAGATTTACTCTAATGGGACTGTATTCGTCTAATTCCTCGGGATAACACCTGATCATAATTCCACAATGGAGTGACTCAGCTAATCCTGAATATTGCTGAAGTGACTCAACACCATAGATATGCATAGTCATACCTAACTAATAATTTGGGTTATAGCAATTCTATTTAATAACTAAAGATTTACTAAAGCTATGAATACTGACTCTAATTTGGTGAATCATACACAAGGTTCCAAGGATGTGATCAAAATGATTACCCAATATAAGTTACTACCATATTGGAGAGATTTCATTCTATGTACTTTAGGTGATTCCACTACATGGATCTAAGATCAAATTTCTAGGGTTAAAAAGGAGCATCTAAGTTCCTACATCAGGATATAATAACCAAATTTTTTCTACCTCAATGTATTAGTATTAATTAGGCCTTTTAATTATATAAAATTCTACTATAAGATCATGAAGATCTTACATATTTAACACTTATACTAGCACTCATAAATTTTATTCATTAAGCTTGTTTTGATCAAATCAAATGGGTAAACCCATCTAATCAATACCTATACTATAATTATGGGGTGTAATCAAGAATATTATTAAGATTTGATCTTGTGATAAGTCAACATGGTTTTATAATTAACCTTATACTATGCATCTTATTTAAGAGAAAATCAAAGATCTAAAGTTTAAGTTCAGATACTTAATCACACAAGTTCTTTAATTACCTTAGCACTTCTAATTTAGTGACTTAAGATCAATGTCAAATCACATGCATTATTGAAATCATGTTAATTGAATTATCGTTCAATCAAATTTACTTGATTAAGGTTTAGATCTTAACCAAGACAAGTTATGGTTTAACCCCTAGCCTTCCTAAAATTAAGACCAAATTGTTAGTTTATAGATCAATGACAAATCAATGTATTATTAGTGTATTATTGATGTCAAATTTTAAATTTAGATTAAATATCATTTATTTAATCAAGTTCTCAAGATTCTTATATCCCATTATAGTTTAATGTTAATTAAGCATAATTAGGTGTCCAAATAAATATTAAAGTTCTCTAGCATACATCCTAAAATCATAAAAGCATAAGAATGTAAAGATGACATAAAATAGAAGGTAATTAAGGCTAACCAAATTCTAAATCAAACTATAGGAATTAGCACTTGATTACAACTCTAAAAGACTTAAGTTTCATGCTATTTAGTTATTAAGATATACTTGTTTAATATAAGCAATCAAGGATCCTATTCTTTAATATTTTGCACAAGACATTTAAGATACATAATAGGTTTTAAGCATTTGTTAAAAATGACAAAGTTTCAAATTTAATTTTTATATGAAATTTTATATAATGCTCAATTTTACCTAAACTATGTTCAATTTTAGTATAATTTGGCCCACTAGTATCCTAGGGACCTTAAAATACAAAAAATGAGGAGTTTTGGTCAATTCTGCGCACTTTCAAAAAATCTGGGCGCTATGGCGCGCTGCAACGCTTTTAGACACTGCGGAAAATAGCGATGTGGCGCACTGCAGTGCTTTTGATGCTGCGGCGCGCTACGACGAGACCAATCCGAGAGCTAGATGCTATGGTGCGCTGCAGCGCTTTCAGGCGCTGCAACATGCTGTGGCAGATTAACTTTCGAAAACACCATTCAATTAATTCATTTTATGGTTTCATATAGTTTTTTAGAAATGATGTGCAGCCCGCTGTGTTGCGCTGCAATGGTTTAACTTTCGTATGACTGTTTAATTAATTTTTCTCTTGATTTCCTATAGTTTTTCTCAAAATGACGCTACAGTCCGCTGCGGTGTGCTGTGGCGCGTAGCAGCGGTTAAACTTCCATGTTACTGTTCAATTCGTTTATTTATTGATTTCATATGATTTTTCCTGAAATGATGCTACGATGCCCTGTGGCGCGCTGCAGTGGAAACTATTTGAGTTTCAGGCGCAACAGCGCACTTAGTGCCCGGCGATATTTTTGCCAATTAACTAGGATAACAACTTTGTGTTATTATACATATATATTCTAACATGAGAGTTGGAATTATGTATGTGCCAAAAATCTTATGAGAACTTTGGAGGCTAGAACCCTATAGTTAAAACAAGGATAAATCTTGCAGAGAAGATGTGGCGACCCCTCGCTGGGTTAGCATAGTTAATTTAACATTAGATGATCACTTTTCATGATCATATTAAAATTTAGTATAACTGTATTTAAAAATGTAGAAAATATATACTTCTACATTCATTGCAATATTCATAAATATTAGAATAATAAATGAAACATATTCATAACATAAATAATGATTATTTTACAAAATTTATTATACACTAAGTAAAAATTAAAAACTTAAAAAAAATAAACATCTAAGTTTGCATTAAGTTGTTCTATTGCACATCAGCCCCTCCTCAAAGACTTGATTCAGATATTTCTCTTAATCTTATATATATATATTGTGTGTGTGTGTGTGTGTGATATGGTGAATCACCAAAAAGAAAAGAAAAAAAAATTAACTAGACACAGAGGTCTAAGTAATGTTTATAGTATATTAAAATTTGTACAGAATATTAGATGGCATGATTCTGCAAGAGGATCATATGCAAATAAAATAATATGTAATATTTAAGTATGATATGTTTGCAAAATTATCATAACTATAAATATAATATATATATTTAAGATATATGCTCGTTTAAAAAAATATTTATTTTATTGAATAAAATTACAAAATAATCGAAGAGTTCGATATGTCTATCTAACTATCTGAGATATGTGTTACTGACTAATTATACATTCCATTTCAAAGATTATGTGTAGTCTCCTTATTACTTCAGATATTAATTTATTATGGCCTAAAGTATTGTCTGTACAAACTTGAGATCAACTTTAATGAACCCATTATACTAATTTATGATCATTTATTTCAAATTATGAGCATAAAATCTCATATAAATATATCAAAATAGTTCAAAGCTTAATAGCGATACAAAATTTGCAAATAAAATAATTAAATAAAAAGAATGATATCAATTATTTTATTTAGTAAGAATATCAATATTAATATTATATTATTTATTTATTTGTATATATTAAAAATAATAATTTTTATTATTATAAGTAATAATATATATATATATATATATTAAATAAAGAAAAATAATTAAATTGAAATGATTGAAATAAAATTACAGAAAATAGAATATATATATATAAGAAAATAATTGAATTAAAAATTACAAAAATTAAGAAATATAATATATATATATAATATATATATATAATGACTGAAATAAAAATTTGGATAAATTGAAATAGTAATAATAATAACAACATTATATTATTAATAAAAGTATAAGAAGAAATAAAAGAATAAAAAATTTTCATATTTTCTCAATTCTTACCCTATCTTAATGTTAATCAGACTTTATTGGAGGTTAGTGAGAGAAACTGGTGGTGGCCAAAGAAAAATAGGGGGAAGTTGAGGGGTGAAAAAGAGGTGAGAGGGGGTGGGGGAGGATAAGGGTGTGGGGGGAGATGAGAGAATAAGAGGGAGGGGAGGGGTATTTATAAGAAATAAAATTCATTTTCTTTCTCTTTCTCTTTCTTCCATTAATTTTCTAATATGAGTAATTTAGCTTTCACTCCTCTTAAATTCTTTTTATCATTTTCTTCCTCTCTCTCTCTCTTCTCTGTCTTTTTTTTCTCTTCTTTCTCTCTCCTCTTATTTCATTCTTAAGTTTACATAAATATTAAGGAATTTAAGATGAGATATTTTGGATTAATAATGCATTAATATGATGAATAACAAATTTTTTGATGAATAATAAAATAATTTATTTTAAATAAATGAGTAGTAATTTTAATTAAAATTTGATTTTTGCATAATTTTCTATTATTTCCAAAAATAACAAAACTTAACATGGAGATATGTCTTGATGAGATGAACACATTAATACCAAAATTTCTTAATTTGGAATAATATTTTATTTTATATTAATTTATGAAGATAAAAATTTCAAAAAATAATTATGACAAATCCAGAACTTCGAATTCGATAAAACTTTTTGTACAGCCTTTTATAATATTCTTAATCTAATTTACTGAATTTAAATAATTTAGAAATTAATTCAGGAGTATTCGTTATCTAATTTGCTCTCAAACTTGGGCATTATGATTACAAAAATATACTCTATCCATCAGCATTTTTAGCTAGCCCTAATTTTGAAGTCACTCGGGATCCTAATTTTTTAGTTGAGTTTAATCCTAATTGTCCTAGTAACGACTTGGGTCATTATAGAAGAAGAAGAAAAGCTCATGACAGTGAATCTCTTCTTCCCTAATAAGCTTGATAATTCTATGTAACTTCATAACTTTTTTTTGCATAGTAGGTTTTTCGTGTAGTGTGGCTTCGTGATTTTTTTTATTCTTGAATTTTTCACATATATTCTTGTGTTTGTATGCTAGGATGTTTGTGTTTGCTTGTGCTATGATTGCTTTTTAATTTTGTATTTGTATATTTTTTATTTGCTTCGGTGACTCTCAGCAGTCAAACATCGATCCTAAGGTTTTCTTCAGTGTAGAAGATTTCCCAATGCTAGGTTTCACTCACAACAAATGGTATCAGAGCGTTGTTTTTTCGGAGCTAGATTTGTTAGCTTGACTAGGAGCAATGGTCGATAAAATGATACACAAAATAGAAAATTTTAATGGAACAAACTTCGTCTTTTGGGAAATGCAAATTAATAAAATATTTGATGAATTTCGACAGCTTCTAAAACTTAAATGACGAACTCTTATTTTAAATTGGAGGTCAAATTAATTATCTTAATTTTCAAATTTTTATAAATGTATTAAAATATTCAAATTATTCGATTGACCTTCAAATCGCTCCAAATTCTCAAAGTTTGCTCTAAATACCATTTGGAGTCTAATGAAAGCAATTGCAAACTGATTTGATTGCTAAATACAGATTAACAACATTAGGTTATTACATGACGTTCAGGGGCGCTTGGGTGCGCTCAAGTGCCAAGCAAGCAGAAGGTCTGGAGCTCAAACACACACAAGCTCCCAGCAGGTAGAATGGCTGGAGCTCAAGCGCACACAAGCGCCGAGCAAGCAGAAAGTCTGGTTCTCAAATGCGCTCAAGTGCCCCTAAAGAAGATATGCGGGAGCTCAGGCTCCCGTGAAAATATTTGCTCGAGCGTGACATATCAAGACAGTTTAGGACATTTTGAGGGCTTGATTTGGGATCACTTATATATTCTAACATGATGGTTATGATTATGTGTGTGCCAAAAATCCTATGAGATGAGGTTAGAACTCTAGAGTCAGAACAAGGAGAAATTTGGGAGAGAAAAAAAAAAGAAAAAGAAAAACTTATAACTTAAAATCTTTTCTTTCTCAAGGAGTTTGATAAGTTCTCTGTAACTATGTTATTTTTCTTTACATAATGAATTTTTTATATGGTAGTGCGACTTCATAATTTTTCTTATTCTTAAATTTTTCATGTATATTATTGTGTTCGTATACTTACATATTTGTGTTTGTTTGTGCTATTATTGCTCTTTAGTTTTGTGCTGACATATTTTTGTATTTGCTTCGATGACTCTCAGCAGTTAAACCCTAATCATAAGATTTTCTTCGGTGTAGAAAATTTTCCAATGCTAGATTTCACTTGCAACAATGTGATTAAAGAAGTTGGATTTTTAATGGTGTGTAGTTAACATTACAAGTGTTCAAAGACCTCATATAGAGCTTCATGGAGATTAGGCAAGTGACCTCTTCATGAGCATTGAATTATCGCAACACCTCGCTGATTTAGGACAATAAGCCACACTACAAGCTCAAGCTTAGCTCCATCAAAACAATAACAATAATAATAATAATAGCAATAGCAACATACTCTCAATCCCTTCATTGAGAAATTAGCTCGAGAAATAGCACTTAAGATTCATTTACAACTAAATTCAAAATGTAAAGTAGACCAATCATTCAACATTAAAAATAATTGTAGCTCAAAATAATAATTAATAATTTTTATCAATATATAACAAAGCATAAAGGAATGCCACTCTTTTATTATACGAAGAGTGAAGATTCTTTTTCTTCTTTCACGATATAATAAAGAAAAGTATGGTAGTTGTGGACAAAGAGAAATGCAATACTACTCCCAAATTAAAAAGAGTAATTCTATTATGCTTTAAAATTTATAAAGCATCATTAAAATTTTAAAGCATCATAGAACTTTCAGTGTACACAGAAGGTGTGTCCATGCAAAAAGCAACAATTCAAACCTTCAGGACTTTAAAAATAAAGCAGCATCAAAAGAATGGTAGGTGAGTACCGAGCAAAGGAAAGATAAAAGAGAGTATTGAGCTCTTATATATTTTAAGAAAAATATAAATAATTAAAATTTAAAAAATTAAGTGAAATAAAAAAAATATTATTAAATTAATTTTTATTTATAAAATTCATAAAAATATTTATTTTAAATTTTAAATTTTAATCCTCCTTATTTTTTAAAAATATTTGAGAACCAAATAATATTTTTCCAGAGTATTCCTAACTGCAATATATCTTCCAAAAATGACCGAAGGCAACAAGAGCGTGCCAACACGTTCAATGACAAAGGAGATAAGCGGACGTACCCATCGGCATCAGAGCCCCACGTCTCTTTGCACGTTCTTAGAGTAGAAGAGAAGAAGAGAAGAAGAGAAGAAGAGAGAAGATATAAGATGCAGAGCCAAGGAATCAAATTGATACTGATGAAGGCAGAGCACACTCACAGAGTGCCACATGCGACTTGCTCGATGAGGAAGCTGTGCCCGAACCACGACCGCGAGGACGGTCTGGAGACGGTGCTCGAGGTTCCCATACCCGGAGGAAATGTTTGCAGGCGATGGCCGCAGCGGCGGACGCATCCGCTGCAGAAACATAATGTGGTGGATGCGCTCTCACATAAGCCAACGCTCGCCAGCTTCCGGGAGCAGCTCCGAACTCCAGCTCATGCTGGGCGTAGTCGGCGCCCCCCTCGTCCCGCTCCCCGTCCCGCCCCTTCAGCACTCATCCCTCGGCCGAGGCATGAAGGAAGACCCCATCGTAAATAAGTCAGCCTTGCTGCTTGTTAGTTAGATTAATGGCGGCACAATAATCAAATAAAAAATCCATTCATTTGCAGGAGGCATCCATGGCGAAATATATAGTGCAGCAGTACCTAGCAGCAGCTGGGGGTGAGAAAAGGCTGAATGAGATAAGCAGTATGTATGTGATGGGGAAGGTGAATATGTCGTCGGCAGATGATGGTGTAAGCAGGAAGAAGAGCGGAGAGATGGGGGGTTTTGTTCTGTGGCAAAAGACGCCTGAGCTGTGGTGTTTGGAGCTGGTGGTGTCCGGATGCAAGATCAGTGCCGGAAGCAATGGCAAGATCGCTTGGAGGCAAACGCCATGGCAGCAGCCTCGCGCCTCGAGAGGCCCGCCGAGGCCCCTTCGCCGCTGCCTCCAGGTATGCACCAGAACTATACAGTCTATCTTTGATAAATCAGCAATATTTGACGGTGCGTCAAAATCTCAAACACTTACCGTGCAGGGATTAGACCCCAAATCCACCGCCAATATCTTCACTGCCAGCATCTGCATCGGAGAGAAAACAATCAACAACCACGAATGCTTCGTCCTCCGGCTCGACGCCGAACCCTGCGCCCTCCGATCTAGGAGCAGCGCCACTGTCGAGATCATCCGACACACTCTGTGGGGCTACTTCAGCCAGAGGACCGCCCTTCTCCTTCACCTCGAAGACTCCCATCTCTTCCGCATCAAAACCCCCAATCAGGAGAGCGTCTATTGGGAAACCACCACGGAATCCTCCATTAGCGACTATCTACTCGTCGACGGCATCCAGATCGCGCATGCCGGCCGGACGAATGTTTCACTCTTTCGATTCGGGGAAACGGGGGAACGGAACTGCGCGAGGACGAGAATGGAGGAGACGTGGACGGTCGAGGAGGTCGATTTTAACATATTGGGGCTATCCATGGATTGCTTCCTTCCACCTGGAGATATCAAGGTGGAAAGGGAAGGCGTTGACGAAGAATCGCTGGGAAAAATATCCGGCATTCGGATGCCGGCTGCTGCCGGGAACTTCAGAATCGGAGCTTCGCGGATTGCTGCGGTGAACATCGAGGAGACGACTGGGCAATAATGTGTCCATGCTTTTATAGATCATTGTAAAATTGTCTCTTCTGCTTGAACTTCAGTATCGAGAGTGTATGCATAATACTACTAACGAAAAAGATCAAATTATATAATTTATGAGAAAAAAATAAAATACTATAATTAAGATCCTATCTTTGATTCTTCATATGTTTTGAATAGATATTTGAACTACAAAAAGTTAAAACAAACTTTAAAAAAGAAATTTGAGTATGTTCGAATTTCTTATAATAACTCCAAAGTTTTGCGTGCTCATATGGGATCACTCCCATGTATTGAGATCGAATAGGATTTAGATCAAAAACGGAACAAAAAGAAATTTGAGCGAGTATTGAGAAACCAAAAAATTAAAGCAAGAAAAACAAGCACATAAAATAATCACAGCCACAAAACAGAAATTATGTGATTCGATGATCACACCTACATTCACGGGGAGGAGAATAAAGTTTCACTAAAATCAGAGAGGAATACAAATGGTTTAAGATTAGAGAACCCTTACAAAACTTTTTTTGAAGATCTTCTTTTGTATCTTATGTAATAAAACTCTTGTATGCCAAAGCCTATTTATAAGCCATCATTGATTCCCAAGAGTTCCAAATTACAATCTCTCAATTAATGACATAAAGAAAAACTTTCAAATTCATAATTCCCGAAACGGAAGTTATTAATGCGGCAGTTTCTTAATATCATAATTGAGAAATTAATTCTATATATATAGAAAATTAATTTCCTTTAATTTTTTCTTTTAATTAAGGAAGAATTAATTTCCTTTAAATTTCCTTCAATTAAGAAAAGTTAATTTTATATAATTTTACTTCAATTCTTCATCTCAGGTCTCATGTGCTTCACATGAGAACTGAAACCTTATACTCTCGATCAATGCGACTGCACCAAGTTGATTACCTACGTATACCCCTCCCAAAGGAATCAAGTCACTCATAGTTCCACCAAAGGAGAAGTCTATTAATGATTTTCCAAAATCACCAAAGATTTACAATAGATAAATTTCTAAACAGTTAGCACCTTTGTCATCATATCCGTGGGGTTGTCTTTGGTATCGATCTTCTCTAGTAAGATATCACCATCTTCGATAACATCTCGAACAAAATGATGTCGGACATCAATATACTTTGTACAAGCATGACAAACCGGATTAGTAGCCAAAAATATAGCACTCTGGTTATCATAATATACTACTATCTCCTTTTTCTTCACACCCATATCTTTCAGCAAGCCTTTCATTTAAATAGCTTCCTTGAATGCCTCAGTAACTGCTATATATTCAGCTTCCGTTATTGATAGGGTAGTTGTAGACTGAAGGGCTGACCTCTACCCTACTGGACCTCCTACAGGTTGTTGACCTTTTTCGATCCAAATCTCCGGTATAGTCAGAGTCCATATATCCCACGCATAAGTCAGCTATTGAGGACTGCTTCTGAAATAATAATCCAACACCAGTTGTACCTTTCAAGTACCTGAAGATTCCCATCATTGCTTGCCAGTGATCCTTCTCTGAATTATGCATATAGCGACTCACAACTTCAACAACTTGTACCAAATCTGGTCTAGTGCAAACCATGACATACACCAAGCTCCCAACTGCACTAGCATACGGCACTGTGTGCATTTCTTCTTTTTTAAAATCCGACTTCGGACATTGCTCTGCAGATAGGTGAAAATGAGGTGCTAGAGGTATACTTATGGATTTTGTATTTTCTTCAATCATAAACCTCTTTAGCACTCTCTCCAAATACCCCTTCTAGGTCAACCAAACCTTTCATGCAATTTTGTCTCTACATATTTCTATTACTAATATTTTCTTTGCTTCTCCCAGATTCTTCATTTCAAAGTTCTTTGATAATTGATTCTTCATATGATCCATTTCTGACTGATTCGAAATAGCTATCAACATGTCATCGACATACAATAACAGATAAATGAATTTATCTTGAGGCAGCCTCTTGAAATACACACAATGGTCAAACTGGCTTATGCAGTACTCTTCTTTTTGCATAAATTGATCAAATTTTTTGTACTATTGCTTCGGTGATTACTTTAGCCTATATAGAGACTTGATTAATTTACATACTAAGTCTCCCTTTCCTGGCTCACTATACCCTGGGGGCTGCATGTAACATCCCAAGGTTGTTACCCAGCTTAATTTAAGCATAATCATATCATTTTATCATTCCATTAAGTTCATCTAGTCATTAGAACCAAACCCTGAAAGTTTGGAGCAATTCGGAGCTCAATCGATTATTTTAGAATATTTTAATATTTAATTAATTAAATTTGAGGTATTCATTTTGACCTCGAAATCAAAATTCGACTTCGTCGTTGCGATCATCACTCCCAAATTAGCTAGGGGTGATGTTTTGGACACATTTGGAAGTTGTCAGATTTTCGCGAATATTTTAATATAATTAAATGCATCGAAAAGTAGAATAAATAAATAATCGTCGGAATCGAAATCCGACATCACCATTGGATTCCTCACCCCCAAATTAGCTATGAGTGAATTTTTGAAGCGCATTTCAAAAATCTGAATTTTTAAATAATTAAGGGAAATAAATAAGCAATTATGCGATCCCAAAATTGCAATTTCCCCAAATTTTTATTTGCATCCTGTCAGCTCCTCTTACAATTTCAGCTGGCCATCCCATCCCCCTCCCCTTAGCCATGCCTCAATGCCCTTAAGATCATGATGGCTCCCCTAGCTCCTTAGCTCATAATGAAGCCTCCATCTCCTTCCTCTCCTTTAAGAAGGAATCTCAGCCTCTTCTCTTTGGCTTGCTGAAAGTTTCTCATCTCCCCCTCCATTGCTTGATACATTTGTGTTGAAGAAGAAGGAGTTCAGCTCACCTCTAAGGCTTTGGAGGAAGATAAAGGTTCTCTCTTCCTCCACCCCCTTGCAAGGTCTAAAGGTACCCCTTTACCCCTCTCTTTTGTCTTCTTCATATAACTACAATGCTTGAATACATCTTTAGACATCCATGTTTAAGTATGCAAGCCATTACAGCTCTCCAAGAGATTAAATTTAATGCTCTGTTTTTCTTGCATTTTGTATACCCTGTCTTTTATCCACATATTTTTTTAAGCTAGGATGCTTCATTTATGCTGATTTTGGTGTCGATGGAAAGGTATCGGAAAGAACCTTCCATCGATATATAGCATCACTCATGGAATGCTCTAGATTGAGAGTATTTGAGCTCAAAAATAGGCTTTACAGGTTTCGTCCAGCGAAAAATGCCATCTGGCGCTGCAGCGCGCAGCAGCGCCCAAACTTGCAAAATGGGCCGTTGCAGTGGTATTTCAGAAAAATTATATATGAATCAGTGATTAAATTAATTGAACAGTAAAAAAAAATCGCAAGTTAGACCGCTGCAGCGCGCCATAGCGCGCTGTAGCGGGCTGCAGCGGAAATATTTCATGAAAAACTTAGGAAATCGGGTGATAAAGTATTTAAATAGTATTTTGCAAATTGAACCGTTGCTGCGTGTCATAGCGCGCCGCAGTGGGCTGCAGCGCACCCCTGTGCTAAAAGCGCTACCGCACGCTGCCGTGCGAAAAGCGCTACAGCACGCTCCAGCGCGGTGCAACGCCTGAAATTGCAAAATTCCCAGAATTGCTTAAAAATTGCCCAGTTTTGGCTGAAATTGCCAAAACTTCACTGTTTTTGTATTTTAAGATCCCTAGGGACCCTAGTGGGACTGAATTATATCAAATGGTCATTTTGCCCTAATTCATAAAGATGAAAATTAGACTCTTAAGTAAAGGGCAAAATGGTCATTTTGCACAAATTTAGGTTTAATCATCTTAAAACCTTAAATACATTCATAAACTCCTAAAATCAGTAAAATAACTAATTTAAACTCATTCTGGAACATTTAAACTTATATATGAGAAAACCCTAAAAATGGCCTAAATTTCTCTAAGTCTTAAAGTAGGTCTCATATGGTGAATTTAGTTCACCTTATATCTCCTTTAAGTTTCATTCAACATATTTAATAATTAAATAATATCAAACTTAAGATTTGATTATTCTCTTAAGGTTTTCCCTCAAACTTTAGGATTTTAATTCCTTAGGATCTAGTTTAGAAATTATGTTAGAGTTCATCTATTAAGTAACTGGGTACTTAATAGATGAAACTTTAGTTTTATAGTTTTTAGATTTCATCCTTTATTTATGATTATTTTATATTTAATTTTTAAATTTAAGATTAGAGATCAATCTTATTAGGCTTAATTTGCTTAATAAGATAACCTGAATTTTAGCTCGTGAGATGTGGGTTTAACTTTAAAACATTAGGATTATAACCTATTAAATTAAGAAGTTAAAATCCAATACTTGGATTTTAATATTTTAATACCCCAATTTTAATTCATACTAATCAAGATTAGTTTGGGATTCGTAAAATTATTAATTAGGATGATTAATTTATTAATTTAACTTAATTAAGCGTCATGTGATTTATAAGTATTAGAACTTTATTAGTTCTAATATTTTTTTGACTTGTAGGCACGAGATTCTGGATTTATACTCGATAGTTGGATATTGGAGATCCTAAACTTGTATAAGTTCAGATTAGTCAGAACGTCTTAAATAGAAAACAAAATGATATCACAAGTATTATTTAGTGCTATTTTATATACATTAAACATTGTATGTTATGCTTTCCTTTTTGCTTTGGACTTCTTTACATTTGATACATTGCATTAAACATAGAATATTAGATGATTATCTTGATGTTGATTTTGATTATATTTGTATGGTATTTCATATTGTTAAAAGGAAATTTGATGGGAAATAGCTTTACTAAACTTGAGGAGATATGTCTTTTTAGTTTGCCATGCAATATGACTTTACTTTAGAATAGTTTTGGGCTAGGACTACTTTCCTAGTGCCTGTAGGATAGCTTTTGGGCTATGACTACTTTCCTAGTGCCGGTTATTTTTGGACTAGGACTATTTTCCTAGTGCCTGTTGCTCTAGACTAGGACTACTTTCCTAGTGACTATGTTTCTGACTAGGACTACTTGTAACGACCCAAGTCATTATTAGGATAATTAAGACTAAACCTAAAAATTAGAATCCCAAGTGACTTCAAAACTAGAGAAAACTAAAAATACCCTTGGATAGAATATATTTTTGTAATCATAATACTTAAGTTTGGGAGTAATCTGGATAACGAATACTCCTAAATTAATTTTTGAATTATTTAAATTCAGTAAATTGGAAAAATTAAATACAAGTCCAAATTCAGCGATTTTAGTGTCATTGGATTAAGAATATTATAAAAAGGTTACAAAAAAAGTTTCGTCGAATTTATAACTCCGGATTGACCAGAATTAATTTTTAAAGTTTTTATCTTCAGAAATTAATAAAAAATAAAATATTGCTCCAAATTGAAAAATTTTTATGCGAGTGTGTTTTTCTCATCAAGATACACATCCATATTAAGTTTCGTTATTTTCTGGAAAAGAAATAGAAGAGAGAGAAAGTAGAGAGAGAAAGAGAGAGAGAAAGGGGAGAGAGAAAGAGGAGATAAGAAGGAGGAAATAAATATCAAATTGAACACTCCAAAATTATGACAAATTTTCTCTCATCCAAATAATGGATGAGAGAGAAAATAATTATTTAATTAATAAAAAAAAAGTTTATAAATACCACCCCCATTCATCCTCTCCTCCCACACTCTCATCCCCACTCACTCTCTTCCCCCCACCTCCCATCTCCCCTCTTCTTCCTCATCCACCACCGGTTCCCCGTGTCAACCTCCAGTAAAGTCTCATTAACGTCAATATAGGGTAAGAAAAATGTAAAAAATGAATTTTTTTTACTCTTTTTATTTCTTCTTCTTCTTTTTATAATATAATAATAATATTATTATTAATGTTAATATTACTACTATTGTACTTTCATTTCTGTCATTTTTTTTTATATATAATGTATATATTTCCTAATTTCTGCAACTTTTATTTCTGTCATTTTTTTTCTATATATATTATAGTATATATTTCCTAATTTTGGCAACTTTTATTTCTGACATTTTCTTTTTCTCTATATATGTATATATTTCATAATTTCTGGCAACTTCATTTCTGTCATTTTTTTTCGTTCTATATATTATATATTTCCTAAATTATGCAACTTTCATTTCTGTCATTTCTTTCTTTTTATATATGTATATATTTACTAATTCTGCAACTTTCATTTCTGTTATTTTCTTTTTTTTCTATATATATATATATATATATATATTATATATATATTTCCTAATTTCTACAAACTTTTATTTCTGATATTTCTTTATATATATATATATAATATATATATATATATATTACTTATAATAATAAAACTTATTATTTTGATATAATCAAGATAAATAATCAATATAATATTAATATTGATATGTTAAGATAAAATAAAGAATATTATTCTTTTTTATTAATTATTTCATTTGAAGCATTTGCATCATTATTAAGATTTGACTCACTTTAATATATTTATATGAGGTTTGTGGCTCAAAAACTTGAAATAAATATCAGAAATCAGTATCATGGGTTCCTTTAGGTTGATCTCAGGTCTGTACAAACAATACGTTAGGCTAGGACAGGCTGATATATGGAGAAATAAGGAGACTGCACATAGCCTTTGAGGGAGAATGTGTAGTTAGTCAGGAACCCGCATCTCAGATAGTTAGATAGACGTATTTAACTCATCAATTATTCTGTAACTTTGTCCAACATAATAAATATTATATATTGCTGTATTTTCTTTAAGAATGAGCACATATCTTAAATATATATATTGTATTAGTAATCGTAAGCATATCATACTTAAATATCACATTTTATTTTCTCATGCAAAATTATGACGCTTAAATGCAATTTTTGATATCCTACAAATCTTACTTAGATTTTTTTGTATAATTAAATCTTTTCTTTTCTTTTCTTTTTCTTTTATTTTCTTCTTTATTTTTTTTGGTTCGCCCTGTCATATACATATATATATATATATATATATATATATATGGCAGTTCAGGATCAATCTCTGGATCAAGCCTTTGAGGAGGAACTGATACATGAGGGAGCAACTTAGACGTTGATTTTCTTGAAATTTAAATTATTTTTGCTTAGTGTGTAATAAATTTTGTAAATAATTATTATCTTTGTAATGAATATGTTTTCTTTTATTATTCTGGTATTTCTGAATGTTATAATGAATGTGGAAGTGTGTGTATATTTTATACGCCTCTAAAACACTGTTATACTAAACCCCGATATGATCCTGGAAGTGAGCACCTGATACTGGATTAGCTATGCTGACCTAGCGGAGGGTCCCCACAGTTGGTATCAGAGCAGGATTGGGAGAAAATTAGTATAAAAGTGTAATAAGCCATTATTCATGCAATTGGAATTCTAGAATAATTAAAAGAAAAATATAGAAAGTGTGAATTTTAAACTTATCAAAAGGACAATAAAAGAATAATATATGACTTAAGTAAAATAATGTACTTTTAATTCTTATTTTATTTTATTTTTAGCTAATAAGAATACTTTTGTTTTCAATTAGTATTTGATAATTATACTTATGTAAATCTACTCCAATAAAAGAATAATAATAAAAATCCTATTTTTCAGATGGATCCTGAAGATTCTCCTTGATTGTCGGAACACAGTTAAAAGATCCGATATCTGCCAATACTTCCGTGGACCGTGTCGACAAATTGTTTGATATTGTGAATGCTCTATTAGAGCGTGTTGATACACAAAATCAAACATTTTTAAAGCTTCAAACACAACAAACATCTCATATAAATAGTCATACTTCTATACTATCAGCTACCCATTTCCCAAATATTGAGATAGATGGACTACTTCAAGCCTTCTTAAGACTCCAACCACCAGTATTCAATGGAAGTGCTAACCCAATGGATGCTAAAGATTGGGTTAAAAAAGATATGAAAAATACTAACTAGCATGAAATACCCACCTACAGATATAATTAGATTAACTATCTTTAAGTTAGAAGGAGAAGCGGAACGCTGGTGGGAAACCACAGCAAGCTTACAGTTCATAGGCATAGATACTGAGAATATCCAATAGAAAGAATTTATCAAAGCCTTTAGAGCCAAATACATCCCTCCTTCTGCTCAAGCCATCATGGAGGATATGTTCATGAAGTTATGTCAAAATACCTGTAGTGTCGCTGAATATGAAATTGAATTTGAAATACTATCCCATTATGCACCACTACTAGTGAGTACTGAGTCTGCTTGATGCAGTCGATTTTTAAAAAGGATTAAAACCTTCTATTAAGAAAATGCTTATGGCTCTTTGAATCTCTAAATTCTCAGACATACTTGAAAGTGCAAAAATATTAGAACATGAGGAACAAGAAGAAGTTGAAGAGCAAAGAAACAGACCCCCATCTACACATGTACAACAAATTGAATACAAAAGGTCGAGACCACCTCAAGCTAAAGTTTATCAAATAGCTCAGTAAACACCTACTGGGAAATGCAACCGACTGTATCCTTACAGTAATTGTTATCACAGGAGCGGAATATGTTATACGTGTGGACGACCAGGTCATAACTTTTGGCAATGTCAAGCAACACGTACAGTGGACAATCAGTGGATCACTCATCCTTCTAAGATGCAACAACAAGTATCCATACCACATAGAGGCAAGAACTCATACCAGCAGCCAGACCAGCTCATGTACCTACAACTACTCCAATATACAGGAGAGGTCCATCTGTTGCTCCTAAAGCACCAGCTGTTAATCAAGGGGAAAAACAATTGCCTTCCCAACATGCTGCTTATGCGAGGATCTATAGCCTCACCCCCAGTTTTTAGCCCCAAAAAATAATAAAGTGGTATCAGGTACCACATTCTTTTCTTTTATAAATATTTTCATATATATTTAAATATAGCATGAATTATCTTTTAATTGAAACTCTAGGCACCTTATATTTTAATGACAAATCTTGTGATACATTATTTGACACTGGTGGAAGCCACTCGTTCATTTCAGACTGATTTTCCAAGACTCTTGATGTTATTACAACTTAGTTAAAGCATTGAATGTTGGGTTACCATCTGGTGCCCTCATGAGTGCACAAAATATTGTGATTGTAACATACCAATTAATGGCAAGACATATAAGCAAACCTGATAGTACTGCCTATAGTAAATTTTGACATCATTATAAGAAGGAATTGGCTTAGCAAGCATAAAGTTATAATTGATTGTCAAAGAAAGAAGGTCATTATCAAGGGTGGGAGCAAGCCTGAAGTATTCATGGGAAAATTAGCAATTTCAACATCTTTAATCAATGCTTCACAAACAAAGAAAATAATTCGAAAAGCGGGGTAATGCCATACTTAGTAACAATGATGGGAGAAAAGATGGAAGAAATTCCTTAGCAAACACTCAAATTATAAAGGAGTTTGAAGATATATTTTCTGATGAATTGCCTGGATTACCACCAGTAAGAGAAATCAAATTTTCAATTGAGTTAATTCCTAGCACTCAACCAATAGCAAAAGCACCTTATCGCATGGCACCCAAGGAACTGCAAGAGCTAAGCGAATAATTACAAGAGCTGATGAACAAAGGTTTTATTCGATAAAGCAGGTCACTATGGGGAGCCCTAGTGCTCTTTGTAAAGAAGAAAGACTGTTCGATGAGAATATGCATCGATTATCATGAACTCAACAAAGTAATCATTAAAAAATAAGTACCCTCTACCCCGTATTGATGATCTATTTGACCAATTAACTGGAGCTAAGATATTTTCCAAGATAGATCTAAGATCAGACTATCATCAATTAAGAGTCAAAGAAGAATATATTTCGAAAACAGCATTTAGAACTCGCTACGGGCATTATGAGTTCATGGTCATGTTTTTTGGTCTAACCAATGCTCCGTCCATCTTTATGGACTTAATGCAAAGAATTCTTAGACCGTATTTGGATAAATTTGTAATTGTATTCATCGATGATATTCTAATTTATTCTAAGAGCAAGGAAGAACATGAAAATCATCTAAGAACTATTTTGGAAACTCTAAGGCATCACCAGCTTTATGCCAAATATTCTTAATGTGAATTTTGGCTTGATTCTGTAGCTTTTCTTAGGTCATGTAGTGGATGCCGAAGGAATCAAGGTCGATCAGAAAAAAGATAAGCGCCATTCAGGAATAGTCCCAACCAAAGACCGTGACAGATATTCGCAGGTTTTCTCAATTTAGCAGGATGTTATCGAAAATTTATTAAGGGATTTTTGCAAATAGCTGTACCTTTAACCAAATTAACACAAAAAGCAGTTCCATTCATTTGGAGTCAGAAATATGAGAAATCTTTTCAACAGCTAAAGCAAGCATTAACAACTGCCACAGTACTAACTCTACCACAAGAAGCAAGAAATTATCAAGTTTATACTAATGCTGTCCATAGTAGGGCTTGGTTGTGTTCTCATGCAAGAGAAGAAGGTAGTAGCATATGCATCTAGGCAATTAAAGATTCATTAAGGAATTATCCAGTGCATGACTTAGAATTGGTAGTGATAGTATTTGCTTTAAAAATATGGAGGCACTACTTATATGGAGTGAGATGTGAAGTTTTTACTGATCATCAAAGTTTAAAATATATTTTCACTCAGAAAGAGTTAAATTGTCGACAGAGGCGATGGTTGGAATTAATCAGCGACTATGACTTAGATATACAATATCATCCTGGTAAAGCTAATGTCGTAGCTGATGCCCTCAGCAGAAAAGCAGACCTAAATATTATAATGGAAAGTCCATTAATGGAAGAATTCAGAAAGTTAGGTATAAAACTTATTAATAGAAAATAGTTAAATAATTTACTTAAAAATAGTTTCTACAGAGCTTACATTCATGCAGCGTATAAAAAATGCCCAAGAGAATGATAAGGGACATTCTAAGCTAAAAGCAGACATCGAAAATGGTCGCATAACAAACTTACATTTACAAAAAGGAGTTTATATTTATCATGAAAAAAGGATTTGGATTTCAAACGATACATACATTCAGAATCAAATTATAACTAAAGCTCACAACTCATGATATACAATTCACCCTAGAAATAATAAAATGTATAGGGATCTAAAAGAGACATTTTGGTGGCCTGGACTAAAGAAAGATGTAGCTGAATATGTTACTAAATATCATGTCTGCAGTTTGGTAAAAGCAGAACATCAAAGACCAGGTGGACTATTGCATCCATTAGATATACCAAAATGGAAATGGTCAGATATTTCTATGAACTTTGTGACGGGATTGCCTAGGAGCCGTACTGGAGTAGATGCAATTTGGGTAATCGTAGATCGTCTAACAAAATCAGCACCTTCCTTCCGATTAAGCAAACAGATTCAGTGGAAAAGCTGGCCAAGTTATATATTAAATAAATAATCAAACTTCACAGAATTCCTAAAACTATTGTCTCAGATCGTGAGGTAGATTACCTCCCATTTTTGGAAAGCAGTACATCAAGATTTGGGGACAATATTGGCTATGAGTACAGCATTTCACCCTCAAACTGATGGTCAGACCGAGAGAGTAAACCAAGTACTTGAAGATCTTCTTCGATTAAGCATTTTAGACTTTGGCGGTAGTTGGGAAGATCACCTTTCATTAGTGGAGTTTGCATACAATAATAGCTATTAAGCATGTATTGGAATGGCCCCATATGAGGCTCTATATGGAAGAAAATGTAGCACGCCATTGGCCTGGGCTGAAGTAGGAGATGTTCAATTATATGGATCTGATCTAGTTTAGGAGACTAATAAAAAAATTCATCTAATAAAGAGCAGGATTGCTACAGCTCAAGATCGACAAAAGAAATATCACGATGCTAAACATAGAATGCTGGAATTCCAGGTAGGAGATCATGTCTATCTAAGGGTAAGCCCAATAAGAGGAGTTCATAGGTTTGGCATAATAGGAAAGTTAAGTCCAAGATACGTTGGATCCTTTGAAATAATCACCAAAATTGAAGACGTCGCTTATAAGCTCAAACTACCATATAATTTTTCTGCCGTTCACAACGTATTCCACGTTTCTTCATTACGAAGGTGTCTACAGAAACCATTCCAGTAAGTGTCTATCCCTTCAATCAACCTCCAACCTGATCTAACTTTAAAAAAGAACCACTCAAAATATTGGGTTCAGATAATCGAAAATTACGGAGTCGCCACATCCCAATTGTAAGAGTACAATGGAAGAATTCATCAGAAGAAGAAGCCACTTGGGAAAGAGAAGACTCTATGAGAAAAAATTACCCAACACTGTTCAATATGTCAGGTAATATTCTCATCCATAAATATTTTTGTTTGCGTGATGTCGAGGACGACATCATTTTTAAGTAGGGGAGTCCTGTAACGACCCAAGTTGTTACTAGGATAATTAGGACTAACCCAAAAATTAGAATCCTGAGTGACTTCAAAACTAGAGAAAACTAAAAATATCTTTGGATAGAATATATTTTTATAATCATAATACTTAAGTTTGGGAGTAATCTGGATAACGAATACTCCTGAATTAATTTTTGAATTATTTAAATTCAGTAAATTGAAAAAATTAACTACAAGTCCAAATTTAACAATTTTAGTGTCATTGGATTAAGAATATTATAAAAAGCCTACAGAAAAATTTTCGTCCAATTTATAGCTCCGGATTGACCAGAATTAATTTTTAAAGTTTTTATCTTCAGAAATTAATAAAAAATAAAATATTGCTCCAAATTGAAAAATTTCTATGCGAGTGTGTTTTTCTCATCAAGATACACATCCACGTTAAGTTTCGTTATTTTCTGGAAAAGAAATGGAAAGAGAGAGAAAGAAGAGAGAGAAAGATGAGATAAGAAGGAGGAAGTAAAGATCAAACTGAACATTCCAAAATTATGATAAATTTTCTCTCATCCATCTCATCCAAATAATGGATGAGAGAGAAAATAATCCCATTCCTCCTCTCCTCTCACACTCTCATCCCCCACTCACTCTCTTCCCCCCACCTCCCATCTCCCCCCTCTTCTTCCTCATCCACCACCGTTCCCCCCGTCAACATCTAGTAAAGCCTCATTAAACGTCAATATAGGGTAAGAAATAAGTAAGAAATGATTTTTTTTTACTATTTTTATTTCTTCTTCTTTTTATAATAATAATAATATTATTATTATTAATGTTAATATTACTACTATTGTACTTTCATTTCTGTCATTTTGTTTTTATATATATGTATATATTTCTTAATTTCTGTAACTTTTATTTCTGTTGTTTTTTTTTTCTATATATATATATATATATTTCTTAATTTCTACAATTTTCATTTCTGTCATTTTCTTTTTTATATATATATGTATATATTTCCTAATTTCTGCAACTTTCATTTCTGTCATTTTCTTTTTTTCTGTATATATATATATTTCATAATTTCTGCAACTTTCATTTCTGTCATTTTCTTTCTTTCTATATATATATATATTTCCCTAAATTCTGCAACTTTCATTTCTGTCATTTTCTTTCTTTTTATATATATATATATTTCCTAATTTCTACAACTTTTATTTCTGTCATTTTCTTTTTTTCTATATATGTATATATTTCCTAATTTCTACAACTTTCATTTCTAACATTTTCTTTATATATATATATATATATATATATTACTTATAATAATAAAACTTATTATTTTGATATATAAAGATAAATAATCAATATAAATATTAATATTGATATTTTAAGATAAAATAAAGAATATTATTCTTTTTTATTAATTATTTCATTTGCAAGCATTTGCATCATTATTAAGATTTGACTCACTTTAATATATTATATAAAATTTTGTGCTCAGAACTTGAAATAAATAATCAGAAATCAGTATCATGGGTTCATTTAGGTTGATCTCAGGTCTGTATAGATAATACATTAGGCTAGGACAGGCTAATATCTGGAGAAATAAGGAGACTGCACATAGCCTTTGAGGGGGAATGTGTAGTTAGTTAGGAACCCGCATCTCAGATAGTTAGATAGACATATCTAACTCTTCGATTATTTTGTAACTTTGTCCAACAGAATAAATATTATATATTGCTGCATTTTCCTTAAGAATGAGCACATGTCTTAAATATATATATTGTATTAGTAATCGTAAGCATATCATACTTAAATATCACATTCTATTTTCTCATGCAGTATCATGACGCTTAAATGCAAATTTTGATATTTTACAAATCTTACTTAGACTTTTGTGTCTAATTAAATCTTTTCTTTTATTTTCTTTCTTTATTTTTTTTGGTTCGCCCTGTCATATACATATATATTTCTATATATATGGTAGTTTAGTATCAATCTCTGGATCAAGCCTTTGAGGAGGAGTTGATACATGAGGGAGCAACTTAGACATTGATTTTCTTGAAGTTTTAAATTATTTTTGCTTAGTGTGTAATAAATTTTGTAAAACAATTATTATCTTTGTAATGAATATATTTCTTTTATTATTCGGGTATTTCTAAATATTACAATGAATGTGGAAGTGTGTGTATATTTTATACGCCTCTAAATACACTGTTATACTAAACCTCGATATGATCATGGGAAGTGAGTACCTGATGCTGGATTAGCTATGCTGACCCAGCGGAGGGTCTCCAAACTACTTTTATAATGAATCTGGGACTATTTTTTCAGATGGTTTGCAGTACTTTTTAGATGGAATTAACTTTAATCTGGGACTACTTTTCCAGATGAGCAGATGGACTTTACTGGTGGCATGACTAAGTAGGAATATCTCACATTTGCAGTTACTTTTCAGTTACTTCAGTTGTGTTACAGTCACTTTGCAGTTGCCTTTTATTTACTTTACAGTTTTGGCTCGCTTTTACCTTACAGTTTAGTTTACTTCTTGTTATATTTTCATTTTTTACAGTTCTTAATTTGTCTTATAGTTCAATATGCCTTCTGCAATATTTCCATTTTCTGCAATTCTTACTTTGTCTTATAGTTCAATACGCTTTCTACTATATTTTCATTTTCTGCAGTTTCTTTGTACTCACAGCTTTGAATATTCATTTAGATCTTTTAGTAGTTCACTTTTACCTTTGGCATATAAGTTGTTAGAATTTTACTTTCAGTTCTGTACTTTCAGCTTAGTTGTAAAGCAGCATATTTTATATTGATCATATACTTAGAAGTTTTACTTGTATTTAGTAGATTTATTTATGCATTACTTAACATTTTCTGCAGTTTGAGTTGAGGTATGTGCTTATCTCATATCTTGTTTAAGTTATAAATATATTAATTATAACTTTGTTACCTTTCTTTGATGCTTACTGCTCCTATGTTGCTTAGTACTGTGATATCATTAAAATTTAATATTTATAGTCTAAAATGTACTTAGACATTTTGTCTAACTATATTTTTCTTGTTGGCTGGGGCATTACCATTGTGAAACAGTGTAGCGCCCCTGTAACAACCCTAGCTTAAAACTAGATTAATTAAGCTAAACTAATGTTTGATTTTGATTCCATTTGATTCAATGGGTCATTTAAACCTAAACCTAGAAGTTTGAAACCAATTGGAGCTAAATTAGAAAATTTAGTATTTTTGACTATTTTTTTAAGCCCTGAAAAATACCTAAATTATTTTGATCTCAAAATTAAAATCTGATTTCATTTTTAAATTCTTCATACCCAAATTAGCTAAGGGTGATTTTTTGGGAATTTTGGAGCTCATTTTAACCTAAATTGAATTTAGGAAATTTTAGAATAATTAATATTTATTTAAATGGATTTTAATTAATTAAATTAAATTATTTAAGAAAATTAATTCTGTGGGATTTGCTGTCGGGACCGCGGCAGATCCGCTGCGGGGTCCCGACAGTGGCGCACGGTTTTAAGCCAACAGGACCTCTGGCGCGCATCACAGCGCAGGATCCAACGGCCCGCGTCACTCCACCCGTGATTTGATCTCAGACGCTCGATCGGCATCTGGGATCCGACGTCTGAGATTCAATCAGCGCGGCCGTTACCCAGGACTTCCATCATGCCGTCGAATCCCAACGACTCCGCGCATCAGACAGCCCCTGATCTCCCGGTCGCTGTTCACCTTCGTCTTCTCAGAGATTCGGCCGACAGCAGAAATTCGCCACGTCGATTTTGCCTGCCACTCTCCCGCCAGCTCACCCAAGTCGTTAGCACCTTCCTGTTTAGGGTCGAGCCTTCGAAGGCAACCCAGAGGGTGGGATCATCCCATTCTGGGTTGGCTGAAGGAACCTCTGGTCCGAGCCCAAGGCCTTGTCCCATCTTCGATTTCCACTCCTAAGTTTTGCCTCAGCCTATAAATACCCTCCCTGAATCACAGTGAGCTCCTTTGCTCACTGTGATCCCTGCGCTAGCCAACTGAAGGTTCTGGAACTTCTCGGCAAACCAGGCGGCCATTCCTGCTGCGGCTGCTGATAGAGGGTGAGGTCTGGAGTTCAGACCCCCTTGCAGAGCTCCTGGAACCTCTGCGTGCACTCGAGACGGCCTGCATTCTCTGAGAGTCTCTGAACTGAGGTACAGCCTTACCCATTCCTCCCTATCGAGCTGGATTTAGCTCATTTTGCTTCTTCTCAAGCCGTAGATGCTGAGTAGGGTCCTTCCTTAACTCCTCCATGAGCAATCGAGCCCAGAAGGAGCGGTCTGGCAATGAACCGGGGCGACGAATTCGTCACCTGTGCTCACCGCCAGACGAAATTGTATTTCGTCTAAATCAGCATACACAATTAAAAATTGGTTCTCCATTTGGCTTTAGGCCCATTTGGACAATGATTGTAGGCTGGTATCGAGGGTTAGGTTCGATCAGATCGATCGATTCGACTGGAATCGATCGACCCAGTGGCGAGCCCAGTCGGCCGAAATAGCCTAGCAGCCCCCCAGCGATCCATACCACCCCAAGGCTTCTGGTTTTGCCCTATCGCTTCCTTGTCGATCCCTGAACGTGTAGGGATCGAGTTCTGGGCGGCTCGTGGCCTCTGTGAGGAGAATTATCTCCTCACAGGTGAGCCTTCTGGGAGCTTTCGGTCGAGCAGCCATCTGGCGAACCCGAGCTTCACAGTTAGGGCTTTGTGGTTTAATCAACGCATCTGAGGTCAGGGAACGTGTAGCCATCAAAATCATGGCGTGGCGTGACCGGAGTGCGGAGAATTTGGCGCTGGAAGCCAGCATTAGGGTTCGGGCAGTGGGCGTAGTCGAGAGGAAGAAGACGGGATTTTGGGCCGGGTCGACCCCCGACCCGCTCGTTTTGATTTTGGGCCGATAGTAAATATTTTGATTTCTGGATTTATTTTCCTTAAGGAAATTAAATCAGAAAATAAAATCCTATGATTTGATTTAAATAAAAATACAGAATAAATTAATTGAATAACTTTAAATCCACACATTCAAATGGTATGATCCAATATACCATTTGAATCAGAAAAATTCCAGGAATCTGAATCTAAAATAAAATTCCAGATCAAATGGTTGGATTTAAAAATATTAACTCAAACTTTTCTGTTCTTAAATAAATCATATAAAATCACCTAATTGTCCAAATTGTGAGTTTAAGGGCTCTAATTACTCCTTATGACCTAAGGAACAATTCTAGACCCTTAAAATTCATTTTAGGTAATTAATTTTCTTAATCACTCCTTAATCACCCTAATTAAGGATTAGTGAACTTAACCCTAATTAAGCCTCTGAATTGAGTGAGGGTTATTCCTAACCTTATATTAAGTCAATTAGAATCTAAGTGTAGAGTTGGATTGCCCTAAATTGCCTTAATTTCACTAATCATTATAAGAGGCTTAATTAAGTGATTAGTGCTAATTAAGATCAATTAGGACTTCAAAACCTAAATTTTGGGTGTTTCCCACTTCATTTAGTCATATGAAATGCTTTAAAATAGATTAGAACAAATTTGGACAACAAAACCCTAAAATCCCAATTTTAGCCTTAAGAGGGGCATTTTGGTCATTTTGGCCAAAATGTGATTTAGTATTCTTTAGGGATTGAAAATTTCAGTAAGCCACTATAACATAGATTGAAAATGTTTCTCTGAAATCCTAGAACAATAATAATCACCAATCCATAAGGTCTCACTAATTCCTTAATCAAGATACTTAAATCTAAACATTTCCTTATAAATATCATCGGACCTTAACTTAATTAAATCTAATAATTGAAATGGTCAGTTACCTCATTATTAAGTTCAGTTAAGATAATATTAGAGTTAAGTGTTAAAAGAAAAAGGGAACTAGAAATGTCTAAGTAGAGTCTTATCTTAAGTTCTAAAGTGATCAAAACTCAGACCCTTAGATCTTAAGTAGCCTAAGAAGGTCAAAATGGGTTTAATATTAATCTAGTGCTTGAAATTGTCAATTCTTAACATTAATAAGCTCCTTCTAGTTAAGTATGAAATTAAATCTAAAGAAAATCATAAATGGAAACTCTTAAGTCAAAACTTTAATTAAGAGTCTAAAGTGATCAAACTTCAGATCATTTAGATCTTAGATCTTAGACTTAGATCTTCAATTTGAATCAAATCCCCTCCAATTGAAATTCTTAAATGATTGATTGTTTAATCTTTGGAAACCTTTCATGTGGGTATAGGATGATTCAATCAATAAGATAATGAGATTATCTTAAAGATTGAATATAGATCTTAGATTCTCAAGTTCTTAATTGATTATTTTATCTTATAATTAATAGAATAGCCTTCCACTAAGATCGTAGCTCCTGAATCTTTCAACTTATAGGAACCTTTACCCTTGGGATTAAGTGAGAAACCTAGATCTTATTTTAGTATCACCTTGGATTTGGAATTTGAACTCAACATAAGGTTTAAGTTCTAAATCCCTAAATCTTGATTTATTTGATCAAGATTTGGGTAAGAGAGTAAAATATTCATAAAATTAGGTCATTGATTTTCTTACTTAAAATATATAGTCGTCACATGATTTTTGATTAGAACTTGTTAAGTTCTAATATTTGACTTTAAGGACGTAAATCTGAGATTCTACTCGATAGCTGGATATTGGAGATCATAAGCTTGTACTTTCTCAGGGTAGTTAGATTGGGTAATTAGATAACAACAGATATCACATGAGTCTAGATTAAGTCTCTTGCTTACTTTGATTAGATTGCTTTGCATACCTTGGATTTTGAGCTTTAGCCCTTGAGCATAATAGGAAAACTTAGGATGAGGTATCCTGAGCTAGTATTGAATTTACATATCATTCAGTTTTATTTTGTCACAGTTAGTAGAATATGACCTAATATAGTCCGCCTCTTCAGTAGTAGTATTGTATAGACTGAACTCAGACCTAGCATATTTGGATGGCTAGGCTGGGGATTGATTGATTGATTGATATTGGAGGCCCTGTATGGCCTATTGGCTGGTATGGCAGTACTAGAACTTAGGCTTATTACTACTCTAGCTGTATTATATTATTTTTCTGATTTGCTTTGCCACATGCTTCAGTGGCTTTATTCTTTAGTATTTGCTCGCTTTGCCACATGTCTCAGTGGCTTTATATGCTCTGCTTTTGCCACATGTCTCAGTGGCCTTTTTTTTCATATTAATCTGCATGTTGTATGTATACTTTCATGGTTTAGATATATGTATAAATGGCATATTTAGGATGCTAGATTTTATTATATTCAGTACTCATGTTCTTTTATACTCATCATGTTTTACTTCGATCATAATCATGTTAGGATCATATTTATTGAGTAGTTGCAGTTATTTTTTTTGTTCTTAGCCTTACCTTGCTTATTTTGAGTCTGTATGTTACTTTACATACATGTTGCATACTATAAATAGATAGTTTATAGTATCCCAGTTCTTTCATAGCTTATTGCACCCCTTTACTGCTGCATATATAGTTAAATTTAAATGTGATATCCTTTAATATTCAGTTCACTTTAAATAGCCTAAAATATACTTAGACAATTGTCTAACTGTAATATTTTTATTTTGTTGGCTGGGGCCCTGGCATTTGTGATACCGATAAATGTCAGATTCATACGTGTTCGTGGGCAGTGTCGCTGAGGAGGAGCCAATTCAGGAGGAGGACCTTCCAGCTGCTGTCTAGCTAGCCTTGTTTTGTTATTCCAGTGATGACGAGAGTCTTTCATTTTCAGTTATTCATTTTAGTTTGTAATAATTAAACTTTCTGGATGTACTTTACTTTCTGCATTGTGATGAGTTACTATATTACATTTTCTTTTCCTACTATGTATGCTTGTGAATGTTACCCTATTTTTATATTGCTTCCGCCACTTTGATATTTATATTGATGAATGTTATAGCACTTGGTGACAAGTCCTTGCCTTAAGGCAAGTTTGGTTCGCCTAACTTTTCTTAAGTCGGGGATTTGCCACAGTTGGAGTACCGTACTTCCTTATTGTCAGTACGGGGGCCCCACAGCCCCACCCCATCGCCACGGGCAAAAGATAAGAGATATGTGTACCTCCTGCGGTGGAGCAGTGCGCTACTCGGGAGGACGAGTTGTAATAACCCTAGGTTGTTACCCTAGCTAAAACTAGATTAATTAAGCTAAACTAAGGTTTACTTTTGATTCTATTGGATTCAATGAGTCATTTAAACCTAAACCTAGAAGTTTGAAATCAATCAGATCTAAATTGAAAAATTTGATATTTTTAGCTATTTTTAAGCCCTTAAAAATATCTAAATTATTTTGATCTCCAAATTAAAATTAGATTTCATTTTTGAATTCCTCCTACCCAAATTAGCCAAGGATGAATTTTTAAGAATTTGATCCTAAATTGAATTTGGGAAATTTTAAAATAATTAAGAATTAATTAAATAGTTTTAATTAATTAAAAATAAATTTATTTAATTTTTAATTATGTGGGATTTGCTGTCGGGACCGCGGCAGATCCGCTGCGGGGTCCCGACAGTGGTGCACAGTTTCGAGCCAATGGGATATCTAGTACGTATCTTAACGCAGGATCCAAGGGCTCGCGTCGCTCCGCCCCATCATCGAATCTCAGACGCATGATCGACATCTGGGATCCAACGTCTAGAATTTAATCCACGCGGCCGTTACCTGGGATCTCCATCAGGCCATCCATCTCCAACGACTTCGTGCATCAGACGGCTCCCGATCTCCCGGTCGCTGTTCACCTTCGTCTTCGCAGAGATTCGGCCGACAGTAAAATTCGCCATGTCGACGTTGTCTGCCACTCTCCCGCCAGGTCATCCAAAGCCGTTAGCACCCTCCCGTTTATGGCTGAGCCTGTCGAGGCAATCCAGAGGGTGGAAGCACCCCCATTCTGGGCTGGCTGGAGGAGCCTCTGGTCAGAGCCCGAGGTTTTGGCCCAGCTTCGGAATCCATTCCTAGGATCTTTCCCTGCCTATAAGTACCTCCCAAGAATCACAATGAGCTCCTTTGCTCACTGTGATCCTCACGCTAGATGGCTGAAGTTCTGGAACTCTCGGCAAACTAGACAGCGGGACCTGCTGCAGCTGCTGATAGAGGGTGAGGTCTGGAGTTCAGACCCCCTTACAGAGCTTCTGGAACCTCTAAGTGCCTTCGAGACGGCCTGCATTGCCTCCTTCTCCGCGAGTCTTCGAACTGAGGTACAGCCTTTCTTCCCTCCTCTCTGTCGAGCTGGATTCAGCTCGATTCGCTTCTTCGCAAACCTTAGGTCCTATGTAGGACCCTACCTGAGCTACTCCGTGAGCAATCGAGTCGAAAGACGTGGCCTAGCAGTGACCTAGATGATGATTTCGTTGTCTGTGCGCACCGCCAGATGAGATTCCTGGTTTGCCTAAAAATCGGCGTTCCAGTTGGAATTGATTGTCCATTCGGCCCTAGGCACGTTTGGACAATAATTGTGAGCTGGTATCGCGGGTTGAGCCCGACCAATTCGATCGATTCGACTGGAATCGACTGAACCAGTCACAGGTTGAAATGGCAGAAAATGCCGAGTAGTACCCCGACGATCTAGATCACCTCAGGATCTCTCGTTGCGCCCTATCGCTCCCTCTTCAATCCCTGAACATGTAGGGATCGAGATATCGGCGGCTCGTGGACTTTGTGAGGAGAATTATCTCCTCACAGGTGCGCCAGCTGAAGCGTTTCGGCCGAATAGACATCCAGCGAACAAGAGCTTCCTAGTTAGGGCTTCATGGTTTAATCGACGCGTCTAAGGCCAAGGAACGTGTAGCCATCGAGATCAGGGCCTGGCGTGGTCTGTGCATGGTGAATTTTGCGACGGAATGTAACCCTAGGGTTTGGTCCGCGGGCGCAGTCGGGGATGAAGACGAAGGCGATTTTGGGCCGGGTCGACCCCCGGCCCGCGCCTTTTTGATTTTGGGCTGCGGATATTATCGAATTATTAATTAACATTTTTAATAGTTTTGAATTTAATAAATCAAAACCTAAAGTTCTGATTTAAATAAATATACAGAATGAATTAATTAAATAACTTTAGTTATATATATCCAAATGGTATAATCTAATATACCATTTGAATCAGAAAAATTTAGGGAATCTAAATATAAAATAAAATATTAGATCCAATGGTTGGATTAAAAATTATTTGCCAAACCTTTTCTACTTTTAATTAAATTATATAAAATCATCTAAATATCCAATCTATGAGTTTAAGGGCTCTGATTGCTCATTGTACCCTAAGGAACAATTCCAGACCCTTAAAATTAATTTTGGATAATTAATTTTCTTAATCACTCCTTAATCACCCTAATCAAGGATTAGTGAGTTAAACCCTAATTAAGCCTCTGTTATGGGTGAGGATTGTTCCTAACCTCACATTAAGTCCATTAGAACCTAAGTGTAAGGTTGGATTGCCCTAAGATGCTTTAATTTCACTAATCACCCTAAGTGGCCTAATTAAGTGATTAGTGTTAATTAAAACCATTTAGGTCATCAAAACCTCAATTAAAGGTGTTCCCCACCTCATTAAGCAATATGAAACACTTTAAAATAGATTAGAACAAATTTGGACAATAAAACTCTAAATTCCTAATTTTGTCTTAAGAAGGGCATTTTGGTCATTTTGACCAAAGTATGATTTAGTGTTCTTTAAGGATTAAAAATTTCAGTAAGCCACTATAACATAGATTGGAAATGTTCTCCAAAATCCTAGAACAATAATAATCACCAATCCATAAGTTCTCATTAATTCCTTAATTAAGATACTTAAATCTAAACATTCCTTATAAAGATCTTTGGACCTTAACTTAATTAAGTTTAATAATTGAAATGGTCAGTTATCTCATTATTAAGTTCAGTTAAAATAATATTAGAGTTAGGTGTTAAAAGAAAAAGGAACTGAAAATGTCTAAGTAAAATCTTAGCTTAAGATCTAAAGTGATCAAAACTCAGACCCTTAGATCTTAAGTAACCTAAGAAGGTCAAAAAATGGGTTTAATATTAATCTAATACTTGGAATTGTCAAATCTTAACCTTAATAAGCTCCTTCTAGTTAATTATGAAATTTAATCTAAAGAAAATCATAAATTGAAACCCTTAAGTCAGAACTCTAATTAGAAGTCTAAAGTGATCAAACTTCAAATCTTTAGATCTTAGATCTTAGACTTAGATCTTCAATTTGAATCAAACCACCTCCAATTGAAATTCTTTAATGATTGACTGTTTAACCTTTTGAAACCTTTCATGTGGGTATAGGATGATTCAATCAATAAGATAATTAAATAATCTTAAATATTAAATATAGATCTTAGATTCTCAAGTTCTTAATTGATTATTTTATCTTATAATCAGTAGAATGGCCCTTCACTAAAGATCTTAGTTTCCTGAATCTTTCAACTTGTAGGATTCTTTACCTTCAGATTTGGGTATTAAGTGAGAAATCTAAATCCTATTTTAGTATCACCTTGGATTTAGAATTTGAACTCAACATAGGGTTTAAGTTCTAAATTCTTAAATCTTGATTCATTTGATCAAGATTTGGGTAAGAGAGTGAAATATTCATAAAATTAGGTCGTTGACTTGCTTACTTAAACTATATAGTCGTCATATGATTTTTGGATTAGAAATTGTTAAGTTCTAATATTTTTTTAACTTTAAGGACGTGAATTTGAGATTCTACTCGATAGCTGGATATTGGAGATCCTAAGCTTGTACCTTCTCAGAGTAGTTAGATTTGGTAATTAGACAATAACAGATATCACATAAGTCTAGATTGAGTCTCTTGCTTACTTTGACTAGATTGCCTTGCACACCTTGTATTTGAGCTTTATTCCTTGAGCATAATAGGAAAAACTTATGATATAGATGATACATCCTAAGCTAGTATTGAAATTGCATATCATTCAGTTTTGTTTTGTTTACAATTGGTAGAATATGTCCTAACTTAGTCTGTCTCTTCAATAGTAGTATTGTATAGACTGGACTTAGACCTAGCATATTTAAATGGCTATGCTGGGGATTGATTGATTGATATTGGAGGCCCTGTATGGCCTATTGGCTGGTATGACAGTACTAGGACTTAGGCTTATTACTACTTTAGCTGAATTGTTTATTTCTGATTTGTTTTTCCACATGCTTCAGTGGCCTTATTTTCAGTATTTGCTCGCTTTGCCACATGTCTCAGTTGTTTTATATTTCAATTATTACTTTGCTTTTGCCACATATCTCAGTGGCCTTCCTTTTCATATTAATCTGTATGTTGTATGTATACTTTCATGGCTTAGATATATGTATGAATGGCATGTTTAGGATGCTAGAATTTTATCATATTCAATACTTGTGTTCTTTTATACTCAGCATATTTTACTTCGATCATAATCATGTTAGGATTATGTTTATTCAGCAGTTGCAGTTATTTTTGCTTTTAGCCTTACCTTGCTTATTTAGTGTTTTATATGTTACTTCACATACATGTTGCATGCTATAAATAGATAGTTTATACTATTCCATTTCTGTTATAGCTTGTTGCACCCTTTACTGCTTGCATGTGTAGTTAAATTAAATGTGATATCCTTTAATATTCAGTTCACTTTAAATAGCCTAAAATGTACTTAGACAATTGTCTAACTGTAACCTTTTTATTTTTTTTGGCTGGGGCCCTGACATTTGTGATACTGACAAATGTCAGATTTAGACGTATTCGTGGGCAGTGTCGCTGAGGAGGAGCCAGTTCAGGAGGAGGACCTTCTAGCTGCTGTTTAGCTAGTCTTGCCTTGTTTATTTCAGTGAGGACGAGAGTCTTTCATTTTCAGTTATTCATTTCAGTTTGTAATAATTAACTTTCTGGATATACTTTACTTTCTGCACTATAATGAGTTACTATATTGCATTTTCTTTTCCTACTATGTATGCTTGTGAATGTTACTCTATTTTATATTACTTCTGCCACTTTGATATTTATATTGATGAATGTTATAGCACTTGGTGACAAGTCCTTGCCTTAAGGCAAGTTGGGTTCGCCCAACTTTACTTAAGTTGGGGATTTGCCACAGTTGGAGCACCGTACTTCCTTATTATCAGTACGAGGGCCCCACACGGGTATACAAGCAAAAACTCATCTTCCCGAATAGGCATGTCTAAGACTGAGCCATGCTGAAGGCTGCTGACTCGATCCTAAGAGTAGGATCGAGAGCCAATACTTAAGATAAGGGTGGAGTACTTACCTTAAGTATTAGACTAACATGTATATTGGATTTAAAGAACAAGTGAGGATCCAATATACGTCATCAATGTATCAGCATTTCCAGTATGCTGGTCACATCACAATACTAAGTATAGTTATATAACAGAGTGCAGAAACTAAAAGTAATACATTCAGAATACATTCATTACAAGCAGTAGTAAACATTCATCTCAGAAAAAAAAAGTAAACGATATATCCAAAATTTATTACAGACTGTTTTAAATGCAGAAATATATAAAATCTACTGTAGTACTAAAATAAAGCTGAAAATAAAGGTAGATGTCCGATCCACTAAGACTCCACATACTCCTCCTAGACCTCCTATATGTCCTCCTGACCTGTCTCCACAAGCTGCTCGGGATCTAGCAAATTGCCGAATCCCAAAAGTACCCCATGTTAGACTTCTTGTCTAACACATCACAACTAACTATGCAGAAATAAAGGTAAATAAAGGTAGAAAGTGTAGTAAAGAAAAACTGTATAAAAAATTGGGGAAAAGAAGTTAAGTAAGGAAAACTCAAACAGCTGAGTATGAAAGATAATAAAGGCTACATAAGTAAAATTGTCATGCAAAAGAGAACTGAAAGTAAAGGAAATATCGACTATTCATAAATCAAGATGAAAGAAATGTCAAATGCTGTACTGTATGTCATTGGAAAGATGCACCCAAATATGCCACACCACATAGGTCACGAATATGTCACTGAACTATCACTGAAAGACTATGAGTAGTACGGTCCAATATAAATATACACCCAGTTGGGAATCTAATATGGTGATGCAGATGCACCCCAAAATTCCCCAGTATGTGTATGTAACATTTCGTAACCCATACTTCATCATTGATACTCATACATTATCGCTGAAATGATACTTTAAGTTTATGCCCATGCTTATGCCCATGCTCCTATACTATATGAGTAAAAACCCAGAAAGTCATGAAAACTTGGAATGCAAATAATGAATTCTAAGCCTCAACTGTGCAGAATCCTGCTAAAAAGGATTCTGACTCCTAGCTTCTATAACAATAATTGGTTAGAGTTGCAGATTTACTTTAAAGATTATTAAGTAGAATGATGGTATACACATACTTAGTGTCTTTACAAGGAAGGTAATTCTCATCACTTAGTTTGATTAAGTCACCTTAACGAAGCGATCTTCGATAAAAGGCATCACCCGTTGGTGATTTGTATCTCAAGCTAAGTTATTAAGATGCCTAACTCACAATTACACCTAGTGTTTTAAAGAAGGTAACTTTAGTTACTTAGTTTGGTTGAGCCAGACCTATTGAAGCGATCTTCTCTAGGAGGCATTATCCATTGGTAATCTGTATTTCAATCAAACTAAGGAAATGAATACTCGTTTAATACACTCTTAAGTTTGAAAGATTTATTCTAACGGGACTGTATTCGTCTAATCCCTCAGGTTAACACCCGCTCATAAGTATCTATTAGAGTGAATCAACCAATCCTGAATACTACTGGGAACCAGTAGTATGTGTATAGTATATTACACCACCCAATGATCAGGGTTCAATCAAGTCTACTTAATAAATCAATGAATGATCAAGACTATGTAGGCCTATACTAAATAGGGGATCCCTACACAAGGTTCCACAAAAATGGTGATCAAAGATCACTTAATATGGATTCTACCATAAGGAGAGATATCTTTCTACTGTCTTAAGTGACTTCTACCACGAGGGGATAAGATCAATCTCTAAGATTATGGGATCTCCTAAGCTTCTACCTCAAAGAGTCATACAAGGTCTCCTACCTCAAGTATATTTAATTTAGGTCCTTTAATTATTTCAAGATGATCTTATGAAGAGATGCTTAAGACTCCTCATTCTGACTCCTGATATTAATATATTGGGTTCCATTTTATAATTAGGTTTAGAATGATCAGATCAGATGATCAAGTCACCTGATCATAACTTAATCTAAGATTATGGGATTTAAATCAGAAGATATCATTAAGATTTTATGTCAATTATTTAATCAAGATGATTTTATTAACCTCTTATGCTAATCCTCTTACTTAAGAGAAAATTAAAGATCTTAAGGTCTTGATTCAGATTAGGAAATCACATAGAGTTATTGTCAACCTTATCATGTCTAAGTTAGATATTTATAGTTAATATCAAATCAGATGCATTATTGGAAAAATGCCAAATTCATTGTCTTATAATCAAATCAATTAAGTCAAGTTGTTAAGGATTTGGATCTTTCATAAGTAGATTAGGGTTTGATCCCTTCTCATGCCTTAAGTAAAATCAAGTGAGTGTTTAAAGATCAATGTCAAATCAGTGGATTAATCATATATTATTGGTGGCAACCTATAGCGCTCCGTCCCGTCGCCGCGTGCAAAAGAGTTAAAATCATAAATTCGGCAGCGGAGCGGTGCGCCACTCGGGGAGGAATAACCCGTCTCCCCGAATAGCTGAAAACTAAGCCCATCTGAAGGGCTGCTGACTCAACCTCAAGTAGGGTTGAGAGCTAATACTTAAGATAAGAGTAGTGTTCTTATCCTAAGTATTAGGCAAATATATACATTGGATTTAGAATACAATAGGAATCCAATATATGTATAATATATCAGTATTTTCAGTATACTGATCACTTCACAATACTAAGTATAAGTAGTATATAACAGAGTGCGAAAGTTTAAAGCAAACATCTAGAAAACATTCATCACAGAAGCTGTATGAAAGCATGCGTCTCAGAAAAAAAAAATACATCCATAATTATTACAAACTGTTTACTGAAATAGACATAAAACTGAACTAAAAATACTAAGCAAAAAATAAAACTGGAAGAGAGTCCACTAGTGCTCACGAACTCCTCCTGAATATCCTGGGCGTCCTCCTGACCTGTCTCAATATACTGCTCGGGATCTAGCAAATTGTTGGATCCTAAAAGTACCTCATGTTAGACAATAAGTCTAACACATCGAAATTAATATAACAGTTCTAGTTATTCATTTAACATTTACATAATGTAATTAAATCTGCAGAAAAGCTGTAAAAGTAACTAACTGAAAGTACAAAACTGTCCAAAATTATACAAAACTGAAGCAATGTAAAGTAAAACTGAATTGTAACTGAATACTAAAAATAAATCAAAATAATACTGAATCTAAAACTGAGTAATCATATGTACAACTATGCTGTATGTTACTGAAACTGTACATCTGAATATGCCACAATACTGTATGCTACTGATATGCCACCAAAATATCACTGAACTATTATGAGCAGTATGGTCCAATGTATGCATACTTCCAGTTGGGAATACTGTTTACTCATGATGCCGATGCATCCTAAAATTCCTTAATCAATGTATGCAACATTCCGTAACTCATAAATCATCACCGATACTTATACATCATTCTGATACTCACACATCATTCTGATACTCACACATCATGCTTATGCTCATGCTCATGTTTCTTGTAACAACCCAAGGTTATTACCCAGCTTAATTTTAGCATAATCAGATCGTAATTATCATTCCATTAAGTTCATCGAGTTATTAGAGCCAAACCCTAAAGGTTTGGAGCAATTCAGAGTCCAATTCAATATTTTGGATTATTTTAATAATTAATTAATTAGAAAATTGAGGTATTTATTTTGACCTCGAAATCAAAATCCGACTTCGCCGTTGCGATCGTCACCCCAAATTAGCTATGGGCGATGTTTTGGATGCATTTGGAAGTCGTCGGATTTTCGCGAATATTTTAATATAATTAAATACCTCGAAAATTAGCATAATTAAATAATCGTCGAAATCAAAATCTGACTTTACCGTTGAATTCCACACCCCCAAATTAGCTAGGGGTGAATTTTTGGGATTTTTTGGAGAACGTTCTAAAAATCTGAATTTTAAATAATTAAGGAAAATAATTAAGCAATTATTTATTCCTTAATTTGCATTTAATCTCTCTCTTTTTTCCTTAATGTTGGCTAGCCACTTTTCCCACATTTGTAAGTCACTTGAGGCCATCCCTCCCCTCTCCTCCTAGCCATGCCTTCCTAGGCAAGTAGGATGGTTTTTCACATCCTAGCCTCCCTAGCCATGATGGCCCCCTACTCTCACTCTCCTCCTTTAAAATGAGAACTCAGCCCTCCTTCTATTGCTTGCTGAAAATTCCTCATCCTCTCCTCCATTGTTATACCTTGGGATGAAGAAGAAGAAGGAGAAGCTCCTCCACCAAGCCTTCCAAGTCTCCTTCCTCCCTCTCTTGCAAGACATAAAGGTACCCTCTTGCTACTCTCCTTGTCTTTCTTATGATGTTATGCTGTTAGAATGCAACCTTGGAAGTCCATATGCATGTATGAAAGCCATTAAGGCTCTTAAGAACTCACAAAAATATACTCTGTTTTTCGTCTATTCTACATACACTTGTATTCATCGTCATTTTTAGTATAGTTAGGATACTTCGTTTGTGCTGATTTTGGTGTCGATGGAAAGGTATCGGAAACACCTTTCCATTGATATATGGAACCACTCATGGAACTCTTTGGATTGAGAGTAATTAAGCTCGAAATATGGCCCTCACTGGTTTTGCACCTGGGAAAATCACCATCTGCCGCTATAGTGCGCTGTCGCGCGCTGCAGCGGACAGGAAAACTTAGGAAAAATATATAAAAATGCATGTTGAACTAATTGAATAGTAAATCTCGCAAAATTGACCGCTACAGCGTGCTGCAGCGGATTACAGCGGCCTGCAGTGGCATTTCACAAAATTTAGGAAGCGACCATAAAAATTAATTGAACAGTAGTTTTGCAAAATGAACCAGAAAATTCTAAAGGGCTACACTTCTAAACTACATGAGATAAATCCAGAAAATTTTAAACTACTGTAGCGCCCCGCCCCGTTGCCGCGCCCAAAGAGTAATTTGGCGGCGGAACGGTGCGCCACTCGGGGAGGAATATCCCGTCTCCCTGAATAGCTGAGGACTAAGCCCATTTGAAGGGCTGCTAACTCAACCACAATGAGGGTTGAGAGCTAATACTTAAGATAAGAGTAGTATCCTTATCCTAAGTATTAGATAAATATATATATTGGATTTAGAATACAATAAGAATCCAATATATGAATAAGATATCAGCATTTCCAGTATACTGATCACATCACAATACAAAGTATAAATAGTATAAAAATAGAGTGCGGAAGCTTAAAGCAAACATCAAGAATCATTCATCACAAAAGCTGTAGAAAACATTCATCTCAGAAAAGAAAAGAAAATATATCCAGAATTATCTCATGTAGTTTAGAAGTGTAGCCCTTCAAAATTTTCTGGATTATTTTGCAAAACTACTGTTCAATTAATTTTTATGGCCGCTTCCTAAGTTTTGTGAAATGCCGCTGCAGGCCGCTGTAATCCGCTGCAGCGCGCTACCACGCGCTGCAGCGGTCCATTTTACGAGATTTACTATTCAATTAGTTTAACATGCATTTTTATATATTTTTCCTAAGTTTTCCTGTTCACTGCAGCCCGCGGCAATTCGCTGCAGCGCGCTGTAGCGGCAAACGGTGATTTCACCAGGTGTGAAACCCGTGAGGGCCATTTTTCGATCATAATTACTCTCAATCCAGAGAGTTCCATAAGTGGTGCCATATATCAATGGAAAGGTATTTCCGATACCTTTCCATCGACACCAAAATCAGCACAAACAAAGCATCCTAACTATACTAAAAATGACGATGAATACAAGGGTATGCAGAATAGATGAAAAATAGAGCATATTTTGTGAGTTCTTAAGAGCCTTAATAGCTTTCATACATGCATATGGACTTCCAAGGTTGCATTCTAACAACATAACATCATAAGAAAGACAAGGAGAGGAGCAAGAGGGTACCTTTATGTCTTGCAAGAGAGGGAGGAAGGAGACTTGGAAGGCTTGATGGAGGAGCTTCTCCTTCTTCTTCTTCAGCCCAAGGTATAACAATGGAGGAGAGGATGAGGAATTTTTCAGTAAGCAATAGATGGGGGGCTGAGTTCTCATTTTAAAGGAGGAGAGTGAGAGTAGGGAGCCATCAGGGCTAGGAAGGCTAGGATGTGAAAAGCCATCCTACTTGCCTATGAAGGCATGGCTAGGAGGAGAGGGGAGGGATGGCCTCAAGTGACTTGTAAATGTGGGAAAAGTGGCTAGCCAATATTAAGGGAAAAAGAGAGGGATTAAATGCAAATTAAGGAATAAATAATTGCTTAATTATTTTCCTTAATTATTTAAAATTCAGATTTTTGGAATGTTCTCCGAAAAATCCCAAAAATTCACCCTAGCTAATTTGGGGGTGTGGAATTCAACGACGAAGTCGGATTTTGATTTCGACGATTATTTAATTATGCTAATTTTTGAGGTATTTAATTATATTAAAATATTCGCAAAAATCCGACGACTTCCAAATGCATCCAAAACATCGCCCCTAGCTAATTTGGGGTGACGATCGCAACGGCGAAGTCGGATTTTGATTTCGAGGTCAAAATAAATACCTCAATTTTCTAATTAATTAATTATTAAAATAATCCAAAATATTGAATTGGACTATGAATTGCTCCAAACCTTTAGGGTTTGGCTCTAATGACTCGATGAACTTAATGGAATGATAATTACGATCTGATTATGCTAAAATTAAGCTGGGTAATAACCTTGGGTTGTTACAGACCCTTCTATCATTAAGATCAATATTACTTTAAAAGTCAATGACAGATCAATGTATTATTAGTGTATTATTGATTAACACTTTAGATTTAGATTAAGTATTATCTACTTAATTAAGTTATCATGATTCTTTATTTAATTGTAGTTTAATGTCAATTCAAACATATCAAGATATCCAATTGAATGTTAAGGTTCTCTAACATACATCCTAAAAATTATAAAGGCATATAAATGAAAAGATAACATAAAATAAAAGGGTGATTAATGCTAATCAAATCCTAAAACAAATAAAGGGATTAGCACTTAATCATAATTCTAAAAGATCTTAGTTTCATGCCATTTAAGTTATTAAGGTCTACCTATTTGATACATACTCTTAAGGATTCCATTACTTAGCATTTGACATGATATACATTTAAAGATACATAGTAGATTTTGAGCACCTATGGAAAATGACAAGTTCAAACTTAATTTATATATAAAAATTAATGCAATGTTCAATTTTAGCTAAAATAGGTTCAAATTTAGTATAACTTAGCCCCACTAGGGTTTTAGGGGTCTTAAAATACCAAAACAGAATAATTTTGGCCATTCCAACTAAGACTGGGCACTTATTACAAAATCTGGGCAGTTTTCTGAAAAATTCTGTGAATTTTGCAAATTTGGGCGCTGGAGCGCTTTCCGCACGGTAGCGCCTTTCACGCGGCAGCGCCTTTCGCGCTGAGGTACACTGCGGCCCGCTGCAATGCGCAATGGCGCGCTGTAGCAGTTCGATTTGTAAAAATCACTGTTCAATTAATTTATTTTGTCATTTCCTAAGTTCTGAAATATTTCCGCTATCGTCCGCTGCAGCGCGCTACCGCGCGCTGTAGCGACCCATTTTGCAAATAACTGTTCAATTAGTTTTATTGGCCATTTCCCTAAGTTTTCATGAAATGCCGCTGCATCGCGCTGAGCGGTTTATTTTGCAATTTTACCGTTCAATTAATTTTATTAATATTTTCCCTAAATTTTACTGTCCGCTGCAGCGGCAGACGGTGATTCCGCCAGGTGCGAAACTCGCGAGGGTCATTTTTTGAGCTTAATTACTCTCAATCCAGAGAGTTTCACGAGGGGTGCTATATATCAATGAAAAGGTATTTCTGATACCTTTCCATCGACACCAAAATCGACACGAACGGAACTTCCTAACTATACTAAAAATAACGATGAACACAACGGTATGCAGAATGAACAAAAACAGAGCATCTTTCTATGCAACTTTTAAGAGTCTCAATAACTTTCATACATGCTTATAGGCTTTCCAAGGTGCATTCAAATATAATAACAACATGTAGAAGGCAAAAATGAGGGGAGCAAACTGGTACCTTAATTCCTTGAAAAAAGGGGAAGAATGAAGCTTTGTTTTCTTGTTGTTCTTCTTCTTCTTCTTGTAACAATTGAGAAAAGGAGGGAATGGAGAAAATTTCAGCAAGCTCAAGAGGAGGGATGAGCTCTCCTTTTAAAAGAGAAGGGAAGGGTTGGACTTCATCATTAGTTTTAGAGGAGCTAGAGGCGGAGAGGCAAGCTCTCTCCCATCAAGTATGGGAGAGAGGGGAGGGAAGCATGGCTCAGCAGATCGAAATTTTGGAAATAAAATGGGGAAATTGCATTTTGGGGATCCAAAAATTGCTATTTATCTTTCTTATTTATTTAAAAATTCCGATTTTTGAAACGTGCTCCGAAAATTCCCAAAAATTCACCCATAGCTAATTTGGGGGTGAGGAATTCAAGGGCGAAGTCGGATTTCAATTCTGATAATTATTTAATTATTCTATTTTTCGACGCATTTAATTACATTAAAATATTCGCAAAAATTTGACGACTTCCAAACGCGTTCAAAACATCACCCATAGCTAATTTGGGGTGACGATCGCAACAGCGAAGTTGGATTTCGATTTCGAGGTCAAAATAAAAACCTCAATTTTCTACTTAATGAAATATTAAAATAATCTAAAATATTGGATTTAGCTCCGAATTGATTTAAACCTTCAAGGTTTGGTTCTATTGACTAAATGAACTTGATAGAGTGATAATCATGATACGATTAAGCTAAATTCAAGCTGGGCAACAACATTGAGTTGTTACAGCAGGCAAAGCTCAGTGTAGAATCTCCAAGTCGCGCGCGAAGTACCCTACCTCTCCCTCCCGCGAGCGATAGATTGGCGTAATGTTATCTGAATGTCGGTTGATTTATACAATACAATGGTATTTTTGTAATTTTTGAGATGTCATTACTCAAATGACATCAAACCAAACAACTACTTTCTTATGAACAGTTTTAAATAACATCAACACTTAATAACATATCAAACAACCCCAAATCCAGTCAGAGTCCTACCTATCACCACTTCCAATTTAGCCCTTTCTCCCTCGCGAAGCAAATCGTGTCCTCTCTGTTACCTCTCAACTCTGCCTCGACGCTTTCTTTCCCTCTCTCGGCGTGGTTCCTCATTCCCTTCTTTTAAGGTTCTTAAGACCAGTTCAACAAGCTCTGGTGATCGCCAATCGTTCATACAGTGAGTAAAAACTTGCCTATTACACATCGCTTAGTCCATGGATTGGGGTAACGTGACGACGGAAGATCTAATCGATGCCCTTCGAGAGGTTGAATGGTCTTCACCTCCGCGTCCAATCACCGAGTTCTTCTCCCGATTCACATTCCCGAGGTCTTACTCAAAGTGGAACAGCCGATTAAAGTGCAATCTTTACTAGTGAGTAAAAACGTAGGCGCGCGTATACTGCTTCACTTTTGTTCTTAAATTCTTGGCTGTCTCCTTGTCAAAATCGATTGTGGAGATCTTTTTTTTCCTCTTGGCTCTTTATGATCGGTTGTGGAGATCATTTTTTTTGTTGCTTATGCGCTATATTATCTTGCTTGTTTCAGCTATAGGACGAATTACTTCGTAATGATCATCTTCATTCTTGGTAAGAAAATATTCTCTATAGAGGCGGATGATGAAGCTTTTGATGCATTCACATATTTATGATAGGTTCTTGTTTGTTTGATGCTGATACAGAGGCATTCTATATTTGTTTTGTAGGATTGGGATTTCTGCGGAAGCCACTTTCCCTAATTGCTTCAATATTTATGGCCCTGAGCATTGCATTTTTCAATGATAGGTAAATTTTTGCGATGTTCTCAGCGACAGGAGTTATTCTTTTTAATTAGATATCGATTCAGGTTTGTGTTTGAAGAGCTAGGGATTGATAGATAAATGTTGGAAAACGTTAATGTGCAATTATTTAATAATATGTTAGAACAAGTAGTGTTACTATTCAGAAGTAAATAGAATATTGTGTTTGGAGATAACACAAAAAATTTGCAATGTATTTGCTTAATATCTCATCCATTACAGAGATGCTACTTCACTCTGATTGCAAACATAATAGCCAGTTGGCTCCTGCTTGTTACCGTTACTAGATATTTAAAGTATTTCATATTACGTATGAATCTTTAGTATTTAATATCGAAATATGTATGCATTTTAATACTCATTTTCGTTTACAAGTGATTTTATGTATGCAAGAGGATGCAAGTATGCAACCATAAAGAAACAAGAACTTCAAAGTATATGCTTGCTCTGGGATTTCCATTATAACTACACATAGGCAATGATATAGGCGCATATACATTGTTTTTATCTGGTGTTGGATTCTCTACATATATATAGGCACCAATATGTTTGTTTTATGGTAACTATGCAGTCTTTATGGTTATTTCAAATAGCTTCTTGCTGTTTTTTTTGCTATTCCTTTCTATTTTATCATGAGTGAAATTCATTGGCCCAACTTTTCTTGGGGCATTTGATGGTGTCGTCTATTCTTAATATGTCATGAAAATCTAATTTGAATTTTCTTGAGCTTATCCTTAATCAGGGCATCTCCAACCTTGATACTAAAGCACTCATTTTTCATAATGTTTTGCCTTTAATATCTACTCATCCTTATTTACTCATTTTTTCAGCACTTGTTTTCTTAACATATTTCTACTTTGTAGGTCAGCATTCAACCCCATTTAACATACTAGTTTTATAAAACTTCCCTTAAAGTTTTAATGATATTTTTTGATTTCACAATATTCTAGAAAAGATTCTCTATTTTAGCTAACTCAAGTGGATCTTGATAGTCACATATTTCTTGTTTTACCATTTTTTGTATGACCAAACCAATATATTTATTCTCTTATACTTCTTAATAACAAGATATTCAATTGTCATATTCTTGATATAATTAATTCTATTATGATTAAATTTGAAGAAAAGGTAGATGAAGAAGAAAATAGTTATCATTAATTAGAATGTTATATTACATAGGTGTATATATAGATGCAATAGAGTCCCGTTCTATGGAATTCAGTTCAGCTTGCGTTATCAGGTTCTCAGGCGTCTGGGTGCGCTTGGGTGCTCAGCTCTTTGGTTGGCGCCGGTAATTGCGCCTGGGTGCCCAGTTCTCTGGTTGGCCTAACTGGGCCGCACATGGGAGCCTAGTCCTCTGTTATTAACATTTATATTTCATGGTTTTATGCCATATTAAAATCCTTTATATATTATGGTAGTTATCCTTACTTTGAGTTTTGGTTCAAGTTTTAGTTTTAGTCTTTTTTATACAAATAATATAAACAACAATAACAAACCAAACCTTAACTCAACTAGATGGGTTCAACTACATTAATTTTTATCTCCATTGTGATTTATCAAATAATAGCATTTCCAAAGGTCCAAGTATGTAAAATTATTTTTAATACATTTTTGTATAGTTTTTTTAGTTTTCCTACTATTTTAACTGGAGAAAAATTCATTAATTAAATTTTTTTCATGGTGAATCTAACAAAAAATGCATAATATGCTCATGACATTTCTTCTTTACATGTTTAGTGAGAGCATCTATAATATATATTTAGGCAATATTTGTTTTGCTGCATTTTCGAATGTAATATTCATAATATTCCATAATTCACAGTACAAGTATTTGCTTTGCATTTATAGGAGTATAGTTACATTTTTTGAGTACTATGAATACCTTAAACTAGTATTTTTTTCATGATTACAAAAGGCACAAAATGTGTAAAAATCCTTGATTGCACGCAGATGTACGTGTTCTCCAACCCTCACCGGCCCATTGTCAGCCCTCAACCAGCCCTCATTGCCGACCATTCCTACCTTTGCATGGCTCTAAATGTGTAGTCAAATTTCTAAGTGGAACTAACTAGCCTCTAACTTTGTGCAAATAAAATCTCGCTTGGCCTCAATTGGCCTTTGTGGCTACCGCCGACACTCAATCGGCTCATCACTGACCCTCGATTGATACTCTTTTTTGGTTTTCACGCCCTGTAGTTTTTTCTTATGGTTTTTGGTTAATGTTTTTGGTTAATGTGTACTTTTCACCTAAACAAATATAAAAGAAAATATATTATGTTATACTTGAAAGTGCATTAAAGAGCTTTTTGTTTGAGGTAAAAAATGACTGGAGTAAGTTGATTACAGTGTAAAGCTTTCTCAAGTATGCCAAATGCATTGTAATTCAAATAATAATGTAGATTGCGGTAAAATTTTTTTTCTAGATTTACAATTTGATGTTTTGTTTAATGTATTTTGAGATTATTATTTATTTTAAAAATAAAATAAAAGAAAAAAACAAAAAGAAACATAAATGGCGATTCGTTGAAACGGTGAGTGGGCGGGACGAAGACAATGACGTAGCTGGGATGAGGAAGATGAATCTGATTCACTTCGACGAAGCTGACGACAAAGCGGGGACGAGGAAGATGAATCTGATTCACTTGGAGGAATCTGACGACAAAGCGGGAACAAGGAAGATGATTCTGATTCACTTGGACGAAGCCAAAGACTAAGTGGGGACGATGAAGGTGAATCCGCATCGGATCTCCCAACTCATCCCGTCGACGCCTTCTTTGGGTTCTCTTGAACTTGTTTACGTTATGCATTTGATTCCGCACAATTTATGACATTTATTTATTGATCAGTTTGATCGATAGAGCTGGTGGCTGCATAAATTGGTCGAGCAGTCCTCTTGGCGGAGCTGAGTGGCTTGAATCGACCAAGGGCCCAATTAGCCCAAAAGGCAAAATTGCAGGGCAGTCTCCTGGAGTGCTAGAAGCGGAGCGCATGGTGCTGCCGGGCGAGAATGCGTGACTCAGCTATGAGTTGGTGGCTGCAAAAAAAGATGCGTGGAGGCTGGCGTGGCTGCAAATCAAGAGCGCTACGAGGTCGTGGCCAATGAAGCTGTTGAGGACGACAACAAAACATAAGCTTTGCGTTGCCTAAAAGTTTTGGGCTCGATTCGAGTGTAAAACTTTTACGCCAAAATTGTGAAGGATGGGGGAATAAAATTCCCCACTAATTTACACTGAAAAAGTTGTACATCCTTTTTTAGCAAATCAAATGCCAAAATATTGTAAATCCTGGGAAATAATTTCCTTACACTGAAAATCCAAACAATTTCTTACATCATATTTATTTTCTCAATCCATTTACCTCAAACCTGACAACTCCTAAGAAATGATTTAGAGGTGATTCTTGATGTAGTCTAAGTAAAACAAGACAATCTTTTAACAATTTTTTTGGGTTTGAATACATGTAGTATCTTCATTATACTTATCCTAGATAATATCAATATTTGGAACACAGACCTTTTTCTTTCTAGTGTATTTTAAAGAACATTTTTATACTTAACCATACATTTTCTATATTAAGAAATATTATATAGAGATAATCTTTTCTCTCAATAAATTTCTCCATGAATTCACTCTATAAAGGTGTAGCCTTTATAACCGATCTAATTGGCATAAAACCTAAATGATTTTGTGTTTTTGGTGTCTGGTCATAATTTGTGCGTGATCACCATCTACCTAAATTTCAAAGTATGCTTTATTACTTAACTCTAGAATTTGTATAATTTCACTAACCATCTTTATTCTTATATATATGTATCACTACATTCTTCACTTATTGACTTTTTTTAGTCTTTAAAAAATCATACCATGTTATTTTGTCAGCTAATAAACTTTTTTCATTTTCAAATATTTTCATACCTCAGTATGGATGTCATTTGATCTTGCAATTCTTCACTCAATGAACTTCTTTTAGAACATAGACTTGCTAATACTGTGTGCATGTGATATGATCGTTTTTTTCATTGCACCTTAACTTATTTAGTCTGGCAATAGATTAAAGAACTTATTATTCACTTTCATGTAAATATAGCAACTCTTTTATAATAATGCATTTATGTGAAACAGATCTTTTTTTTCTTTGGTTTATGCTATTATTAACCTTGTATTATACATGGAATAGATTTGATAATATTTTTTTAAGGATATGATAATTTGTTACATCAAGAAATAAAGTATTGCTTCAGTTCTTGTTGCATATAGCTTAGCCACGGACACACTTCGGACTTAGGTGTAGTTGCAGCACCTTGTATTACACAAAAGCTTTCCCACATGGAACTGATCCACGCGTGGCCTCTCGTGACCTTAGTTTCTAGCTTGTTGTTGATCCATCCTAAGCACCCAAATCATTGTAGATACACACTTAATAATCAGTAACATCCTTAGTAACACTCAAATGTTTGTTGTGTTTTTTTTTTTTGGGTCATTAATCATATGGTAAATAAAGAAGAATTGAGTGGTCTACAAGTAGACATCTTTTTTCAATTTTTTTGCATTTTTATTACAACAACATCCATTATTGCAACATCACCCAGGCTTGTCCCACTTAGTGGGTTTAGCTATATGAATCTTTTCCCTTCATTGTGCACCTTGGAATAACAATCTCTCTCTAAAATCTAAGTATTTGAGATCTTCTGTGAGGGCCCGATGCCGGTTCGGTAGAAACCGTTCTGGCATTGGGTAACTGCTCACCGCAGGATCATATCAAGCAATTTGAGAGAAAAAGAATGCACATATAAAAGTGAATGATATTTTTCATTTGTCAAAAGTTCTTATTACAAGTTCCATCATCGTACAACACAAAAAAAAAACAAAATAAGCAATTCAGCGCCGTCGTTGATCTTTTGAAAGTTAAGGTTCTTGTTTAACCTCTTCCAGGAGCACCTGACCTGATTTTGTATAGAAAACAATACCGGGATTTGAATTCTCAGTAATTAGAGAATACTCTAAGTACAGCAGTATACAATAACAAATTATTTTATAAAGATGTGTTTAGCGGAACTAAGATGAAAATAAAATGCAAGATGGGTAAGGCAACTACGCAAAATAAGCAAGCAAAATTCTGCAATAAGTAGTTATCACAAAATAACGGTTACTGATGTCATTTTCCAGTAACTAACTCCGAATGTTACTGATGTCATTTTTCCAGCAACAACCCCGAATGTTACTGATGTCATTTTCCAGTAACAACCCCGAATGATATCGATGTCATTTTCCGGTAACAACCCGAATGATATTATGTTGGTTCCGGACAACCAACCAAGCTTCAAATGGATTCGACTCAAAACAAATAAGCGAAGCATAGCAGTAATAGAAAAATGCAAGATGTAATGCAAGTCATATACTGGGTTCCTTTAGTCTTTAAGTTCAGAAGTTCAACAGCTCGAATGAGTGACAGTTCGCTCAATCTGCATTTTAAGTTCCCGATATTTTTAAGTTAGCTTTTTAATGATTTAGGAGTCTAATTTATTCTTCCATTCTGTTCTTCTTCTTCTGCCTTTGAAGTTCAATTGAATTAAGTTGCTGTTAAAACAGTTGTTAAGGTGTTTTTATGATTATCATACTAATGTATGAAAAAGTCAGAATAATCGACTGAATTGGCAAATAGAAATTAGTAGTCATTTATAACACTTTGAATCGTTCTCATTATTAATTAATGAGGATAATTCTATTATACATGACTAGCTATAAATTTGATAGAGAGAATAATCAGATTAAGAGAGCGAATGCATTCTTTCAAATTTCTTTCCCTTACCTTAGATTTAGGATCACCGACACAAGAAAAGAAGCTGGAACGGGTTGGCCGAAGGATCGCCGAGGGTTGCTGGAGCTGCTGTGGGGGCTGCCGGGCTGCCGGAAGGTACTGCTGGGGGCTTCCGGGCTGCTGGAAGCTGCAGGAAGTGGCTGTCGGGGGCTGCCGGGCTGCCGGAAGGTGGCTGGAAGGTGGCTGGAAGGGGTTGTCGGGGCTGCCGGGCTGCCGGAAGGTGGTTGGAAGGGGTTGTCGGGGCTGCCGGAGGAGGAAGGGTTGGCTGATATGGGGAAAGGAGAGGGGAAAAGGCTGCTGGAAGGCTGTGGGGAGAAGAGGGGAGGGGATGGGGGTTTTATAGGCCCGGGAGGGGGCGCCACAATGTGCGCTAAATGGCGCCTGGCACGCGCCAGGGGGCCTCTGGCGCGGAAGCTTCTCCCACTAGAAGGTGGGAGTGGGGTCGGGGGAGAAGTGGTCGGCCCTATGGGCCGACAGCCTGCGCCAAAACGGTGCAGGCAGGCGCCGTATGTGCGCCAGGCGGAAGCCTGGCGCGAAAACTTCTCCCGCCTGGCGCGGGAGAAAAGGCGAAAGAAAAAGAGGGGGGCGTAGGAAGGAAACAGAGGAAAAATTAAAAAAAAAACTTAAATTTAAAATCTTCTCAAATTTTCATCGTTTGCCATACGAATACAACGAAACTTGACACCGAGGTGTGTTACAACATGACGAACGCCCTCGCGCTAAATTTTTTTGATTCAGAGCAAAATTTTATTTTATTTTAATTTTAGGGGTTTAAAACTTCAAAAATTTGCCACGATCAAATCGACGCTCAGATTTTGATGAAACTTATCGAGCAATTTTTAAATAATATACTTAACACGTCGACACTGAAAACGACAAATTCGGACACGTATTTCAATGTTTTTGATTTTTTTAGAATTTAGAAATTTCAAAGGTAGAACGGGAGCTTCCGCCTTTCGGATTTTTCCTGAATTATGGCTCTTTGATCTTTAAAGTTGTTTCTACCTATTGGTAGTTTTGTTTGCCCTAAAGTGAAATTCCCCGGGATCCTGATTTCCAAGGCGGGATTCTGACCTAATTTGCAAAATGACTTTGGGTCGTTACATCTTCATTATGGTTTCTTGCTGCCTCTTTTTTTTATTTTAACATGGGAAAAATATACAAATTCTACTTTCCTAACTAGGGCATCAAATGGATCTCACATAATCTGCCCAAACCATTTAAAGTGAATTTCTTTAAGCTTTTCCTCAATTGAAGCCACTTCATTCTTTTTATGGACACGATCATTTCTCATCTTATCATTTCATTTATACCCATTCGTCTACCTAATAAGCATCCCCATCGTATCAACACTTATTTTATCAGTATGCTTTTACCTCGATGGCTATTCTATCCTATATAACACGGTTGGTAGTATACTATTTTATAAAACTTTTTTTTAAATTTGAGTGAGATTTTTTATCGAACATCCTAGAAGCACTCCATTTCATCCAACCGACCTGAATCTTGTTAATCATATCATCTTTATTTTGCCATTATTTTGTATAACATAGTTAAGGTATTTGAACCTCTTGCTCTCCATAACCTCTCTATTTTTTAGAACAATTTTTTTATATTAAGACTTATTAGTAATTTCATGTTTTTGTCATATGAGCCTTAAAACAAATAAGTGAATCAACTTTTTTAGCGACTAAAAAATTTAATCAACTTGCATATTTAATAATATATTTAGCTTAGTTTGTTAGGCTTAAGCTAGACAAAGCTTGAACAAATCATGTCTTAAAAAACCTGGCGAGCAAGAAAATTTTTTTTTGCTCAAGTATTTTCACATATCAATAAGGATGCCATTAAATTATGCGAATAATTTTTAATGCAATGAGTCATTTAAATTGTTATTAAAGTTTGGTATCAAATTTTCTTATATATATATATATATATTCTCAATTACTTAATATTTTATGTCTTAATAAATATTGTTATTCTATTTAGGTGTTATTTGTTGAACTACTATGCTATTTAACTACTCTTAGTTTTGAATGATCGTTTATTGTTGCAAATTTATATTGCTTAGCTTGCCATGTCTAATTCTTCTTTTTGATCGAATGATTATTTGCTTATTTTGATAGTGCAATGTAAATTTATATACTGAGTCATAAGTTTTATCTACAATATATATATATATATATATTTATATGGGGTTATTATGGACGTATGATGCATAAATATGTATTTTTAATGTTATAATGACTTTGATAATGTATATTATGTGATGTAATGAAATTTTTGAACTTTCAAATAAAATATTAATTAATTTTAAATTTCCAAAATATATGATTGATCGAATATTACCATTTACAAATAATATTAAACAATATGCATTTGAAATGCATAAGGATATAAAGCAAATGACATAATGCAGAGAAAAATAAAAGGCATAAACAAGGGCAATACTTTGCAATATTGAAATAAAATCATCCCTATAAAAATTGTCAGAGTGGAATCAGTTGCAATTAAAAAAAAATTATGTGAATATTAAAAGATATACTCAATTTGAATGAAAATACAATAATATAATAGTTGTTATGTTGGGCAAAATTACAGAACATATGATGAGTCAGATATGTTTATCTGATTATCAGAGATATTAAGTTTCTGATTTAACTACACATTCCCCCCTCAAAAGTTATGTGTAGTCTTCTTATCCCTCTACAAAACTTGCCCTGGCTATAAGTATGTCTGTGCAGACCTAATGATCTACCTGTATGAACCATCCATATTGATTTATGTTTATTTTATTTCAAATTTTGAGCACAAAATTATTTCTTGAATATCAAATGAATAAAGACTCAATGGCGAAGCATAATAGCAGTAAACAAAACAATTAAATGTAAAAGAGATATCTTGCCTTTGAATTTTGTGAAAATTATTTCTAAAATTATCATTCACATTTTTTATTATTGATATTATCATATTTTATTATTATTATATGTTATGATTATTTATAATCTTTTTATCTCATTATATTATATGACCTTATATTATTTATAATATTATGAGGTATTATATTATATTTTATACTTGAAATATATACTTATATGAAAAGTAAATATATTTATTGTACTTAATATTTATAACATGAGATTGTTGTGATTATATTAAAATTAACGTGTACAATATTATCATTTTCTTGTTGTATATAACTATTGTTAGGATGATTATATATATACATATATGTATATATACTATTATACATAAAAAAATATAAATAATGTTTATTAAAGTATAAAGTTTTCTAATATTATATAAGCATTATTACTTTATTATTAAAAATGTTTATTAGAAATGATATATTATTATATAGTCTTGAGAGTAATAACATTATCATGTATTATTATTTTGTTGTTATCATTATATACTATTATATTTTGTTATTATGATTTATATGTTAAGAATATTTATAAAAATTTATTAATATATCTTATTATTATGAGTATATTAACAGAAGTTAATTTTATAATATACAATATATATAATATTATCTTTTATATTGTATAAAAATTATTACAAATGAGATTATTAGTTTTATTATTATTGTATGTTATATTATATGATGACACATTATTATTATATAACTATGTGATTATTAATATTAACATCCATCATTATATTATCATATAATGTTATATTATATATATATATATAACTTTTTTATTAGCAATTAAGACTTACAAATCAGAAAGAGTGATAAAATACATTTAGGGGCGTGAACAATACGAAGGATTTGCAATTTAGCTATTAGCATATAAAAAAATAGAATGGATGATAATAATGTGCATAAAAAAATTATACTTAAAGAAAATTTTCTAAAATATTATTCTTAATATTATTATTATTATGTAATAGCTAATGAGAAAAAAAAATATTTTCTTTAACAACTCACAAATAACATAAACGATAAGCTTAAACACAAATTATAAATTATGAAAATTAATTTAAGCAACAAGATAAATCCCATTGTTATGTGCAGCCTTTTTTGAGACCAGAAGAAATTAGGTCGACGTCAGCCGGCCTAATTCGGCCGGCGGCGGGCCCCATCGACATGAGGGCAGCCGCATGGGTAGACGAAGAAAAACTGTGCACAATTTTTTTTTTAATTTATTTAGAAAGAACATGAATCCTAATTGCACTCAAATTTTAGTGGTATGATCCTTATAGTGTGCTCTATCTAATAATATTTTTATTTGATTGGAATCTGTGGCGGCCCGACATTCGGGTGGTCACATACCGCAGGATCATATTGAACAATTTGAGAGAAGAGAAAACATACATACAAAATTCAAAGATATTTTTCATTCATTTCAAAATTTCATATTACAAAATCCTTCATCGTACAAAACAAAAAAAAAGAAATAAAATAAACAAAACATCGCTGTTGTCGACCTATTGAAAATTAGGGTTCTTGTTTAACCTCTTCCAGGAGCATCTGACCTGGTATTGTACAGAAAATAATACCAAGATTGAAATTCCCAGTAATTAGAGAATACTCTAAGTACAACAGTACACAATAATAAATTACATTATTAAAAGATGCGATTAGCGGAAGTAAGATAGAAAAAAAATGCAGGATTGGTAAGGCAACAACGCAAAATAAGCAAGTAATTTCCTGCAATAAGTATTTATCACAATTTAAAGGTTACTGATGTCATTTTCCAATAACTAGCCCCAAATGTTACTGATGTCATTTTTTCAATAATAAACCCGAATATTATTGATGTCATTTTCCAATAACAATCCCGAATATTGCTGATGTCATTTTTTCAGCAACAACTCTGAATGTTACTGATGTCATTTTTCCAGTAATAACCCCGAATGATACCGCTGTCATTTTCCGGTAACAACCCCAAATGATATTACGTTGGTTCTGGACAACCAACCAAGTTTCAAATGAATTTGGCTCAAAGCAAATATGCGAAACATAGTAGTAATAGAAAAATGCAAGACGTAATGCAAGTCATATACTGGGTACCTTTAGTCTTTAAGTTCGGGAGTTCAAAAGTTCGGATGAGTGACAGTTCGCTCAATCTGCATTTAAGTTCCCAATATTTTTTTAAATTAGTCTCTTTTAAAAGTGATGCGATATTTCGTGATTTTTACATTTATTCTTTATTTTGTCCTTTTCTTTATAATAATTTAAGTCCGTATTTCATAATAATGTTATTGTATTAAAAGAGTAACAATAGAAATGAAAAGAATACTTAAAATAGAAATAGTAGTTATTTATAGCATTTTGAATTGTTCCATTATTAATTAATGAGAATGATTAAAATACGAATGACTAATAAAATTTGTATAACAATGCATATAAGGTTAGTAAGAAAGTGTTCTTTTTAATTTCTTCAATTTCCAACTTCTCATACCTTAGCTTTTTAGGATTGCCGGAAAACAAAGGAGGATTTGAATGGGGTAGCCGGATGACTGGCCGAGGTGGCAGCGACAAAAGGCTGGCTAGTAGCGGCTACTAAGTGATTTGGCGGCTTGATAGCTGACTGTCAGGGGCTGCTGGAAGGAGGGGGTTGGCCGTTTGCTAGCTGTCGGAGCTGCCGGAGGCTGCTGGTTCAGCTGGAGAGGGAGCTGGCTGGCTGGCGGGGCTGCTAGAGGGGTGGCAGCTGATTGGGCTGAGGAGGAGTTGGCTGGAAGCTGCTGTGTGTGGGGAGAAGAAGCTGGCTGGGGAGAGGGAGGGCTGGCTGGTGCTGCTTGTGATGAGGAGAGGGGGAAGGGAGGGCCTCTATTTATAGAGGAGAGGGCTGGCTGGGGTTCGGCTGAGGGGGGCCGACCGCACCCTACGCCAAAATCGGCGCAGGCAAGCCCTCCTGGCAGGCGGAAGTTTCTGCCTGCAGGCTCCGTCGTAAGACTGAGCATGCGATTCGCAGGGAGTCGGGCTGGAGTCGGCGGACAGGGAGAAGAAGGAGATAAGGGAAAGAAAAAAATAAAAAAAAATAAAATAAATTACTTAAAGTTAAATTTTTTGTATTTTTCCGTCGTTTGACGTCCAAATACAACGAAACTTGGTGTCAAGGTGTGTCTCGACACGATGAACACCCTCGCGTCGAAAATTTTCGATTCGGAGTAATATTTTATTTTATTTTAATTTTTGAGGTTTAAAACTTCAAAAATTATCCACGATAAATCCGATGTTCAGAATTTGATGAAACTTTTTGAGCAGCCTTTAAATAATATACTTAACACAATGACACTGAGAATGATGAATTTGGACACACATTTCAATGTTCTTGGTTTTTTATAATTTAAATAATTCAGAAAATAAAACGGGAGCTTCCGTTAATCGGATTTCATTCAAATTAGCGCACTTTGATCTAAAAATTATTTCTATCTATTGGTTATTTTGTTTGCCCTAAATTGAAATTCCCTGAGATCCTGATTCCTAAGACGGGATTTTGACATAATTTGCAAAATAACAACTTTGTGTCGTTACAGAATAAGATCTTGAATTTAGCTTAATTAGTTTGAATTTATATCTAATAAACCTAACAACAATTTGGGTTGTTGAAAAATATAATTTAAGCCATATTCAAGTTTCAATTAATTTTAAATTTGTAAGGATTCATGTGAAACCAAATCTAGGACAATAGAGTTTCATAAAATTTTAAGAAAGGTGTTGATTAAAGTAAACCTTTAAAACCTTAGGACCATTTATAAATTTAAAAATTAAATCATATTTTACTATAATTCTTTCTCATAATATTTATAACATTGGATATAGATTTTTGAGTACAGTGCAAGGGCGATAAAGATTTTTGGGATTCTTTCTCTATTAAATGCTGTCTTAATTTGCATTATTTTAACAATGCTTTTATTACTTTGCTTATTTTTGTATTATTAGTTGATTTTTTGTATGGAATTTAGGATGGTGCTAGTAAACACAAACTTGATAAGTCTTTTATTTATTTTGACCTTGTGAAATGAGATTTCTAAATTATTTTAAATTTGTTGCACTTGTTTCACAATTTTAGACAATTGAACATTGTTTTTAAAATTTAAATTTTCTTACTTTAATTTAAATTTAAATTTTAAAAGGGTTTATTTTGAAAATTTTGAAATCTATTTTTTCTCATCTACTTTTTATGATTCATGCAATTTTTATTTAAATTTTACATATTCTTTAAACATTTAGGACTCATTCTGTGATAATTATTTTTTACTTATTATTCTCAATTGTAAATGTAATCATTATTAAAGCAGTTCTAAAATTTAATTGTGTAAGTTTGGAACCTACTTGGAATTTAGACTTTTGATCTACACATTGATGACAACCTATTATGAAAAACAACTTTCTTGGTAGGGGTGTAAATGAGTTGAGCTTACCCAAGCTTAACAAGTGTTTGGTTTTAGCTGGTTTTCTATGGATTTGTTCAAGTTAACTCATTTTAAATTGATTGAAAAACCTGCATCTTACCATTATTTGCTTTATATGCTCGTGCTTGGGTCGTGCTTGAATTGACTAATACTTTGATACGTGCTTGTGTTCATGTTAAGCTCTATAACTCGTTTGTTTGTTAGCCTGTGTTTATTAAGTTTAATTTATTTGAACTTTTAATGATTAAAATACAATTGAACAACACTTTGCTCATTAAGAAAATTGGTTCAAAGCATTTTTTCAAGGCTGGATTGCTTTGTTATAGACAGACGACAAAATAGTGTGACTTTTGATTACACGCAAGTGCACGCAGTCTGAAGTAATAATGGAATGGTGAGTTTCAGATTTATTGTCCTCATGGATTAAATGAAGCTTACTAGTTACTATTTTCTTTGCTAATATCTAAACAACCAAATATTGGGTTTTGTTGCTGAATTAGATTTGTGCATGTGAATAAATTATTCCAAAATTAATGAGGACCTTACAAGTTTAAAAGATCGGGGAGAGCTAGGTCGATCAACTATGGTTCAATAAATTCAGTTATTACTGAGTTTGATTTGATCATCTAATGAGAATGATAATTTTATATTTCAAGGGACTACAGATAATTAAATATACTAGTGATATCTCATGCACATGGGTCATTCACCATTAAACCCTAAGGTCATCTTTAGCTGATCTCATACGAGACTTCTTGATTTCAAACCTTAATGTCTAAATGAGGGCTTCATTAAATCCTATCGGCATTCCCTATATAGTGTAACTAGAACTAGATTTCCATCTCTGTCCTTATATACACATAGACATCTTCATGTTCAAAGGGAAGCTTGTAGATCTCTCTACTCCGACAACCCTTTATTCGGTCTAACGTTATATCTAAGCGAAAGACCGCTTGAGGAGTGGAACATAAAAGGCATGAAATGTTCAAGTGCACATAAATCTTGATCTGAAGTTTTGCTTCGATCAAGGGTTTTGTGCTACTTGAATGACATGCAATCACATGCACATATGTCTTGATCAGAGCTTATGGTTTGATTGAAGACGTAGTGCAATGTGAAATGCCTTTTAAAAGATATCGATTTTTAACATGCAACATCGAAGATTTTCATAATAAAATAACATGCATTCATCACAGACAAATCATACATTCATAGTCAACATTCATATGAAAGTATCTATTATATAGGTTAAGCCTAACCCTCCTCGAAAGGGGGGTTTAGGCTGCCACTAAAGATGTAACAAGAACAAAAGTGTTTGAAAGATTGCAAGCATACATGATTTCATAATTAAATTGTTTATTGAAATGAAAGAAAGAAAGAGTTCGGAGCTCTACTAAAGGAACATCCTTTTAAGAGTTCTTCTTCTCATTCGTCTTCTTCCTCTTTTAGATTATGGATGACAGCTTCCTAGGATTTTTGTTTGGCTTAAATACCTAATTTGCATCACCCAAGGAAAGGCCAAAAATCGCATCTTTTTCCTCAACAAATAGGGTGTTCCTTGTTTTGATTTGTATCGGGCGTTGGCCATGCCTGAGTGCGCGCTTTACTTTGGTACAAGTTTTTCTGGCGCTTGGAGCCCGCATGAGCGCCAGGTCTTTTGTTTGTTCAGTGCTCAGCGCGTGCCTGAGCGCGTGCCTTTCTGTATTCTATCCAGATGGGTGCTTGGGGCGCTCTTGAGTGCGGCTCTTTCTGTTTAATGGGCGCTCAGGGCGTGTCTGAGCGCGGGTCATTTTGTCTGATAGGTGCTCAGGGAGCGCCTGAGCGTGCAACTCTTTGTCCAAATGGACTGATTGGCGCCCGGGGCGCCCAAGCGCATAACTCTTTGCGGTACACGCTCGAGGTGCGCCTGAGTGCGGATGGCTCTGTTTGCTGCTACTCAGGTGCATAGGTAGAGGCACCTAGGTGCGCTTGAGCTCCTGGTTGCTTTCCTTAACCAATTTTTGATGATGAAACTATTGGAATGCCTTGGATTGCTGTGAAATCAAAATACAAACAAAACATATCAAAATAGATCAAAAGTAGCTTATTATAACATTAAATAACACAAAGAATTGGGGTGATTTTAGTGTAAATATGTGACTTATCAGTTATTGAGTGACTCAAACATGAGCTATTTGCTATGAGCTTTTGTAACGACCCAATGTCTTTATATGCAAATTAGGTCAAATTCCTGTCTCAGAAATCAAGTTTTGGGAAATTTCGATTTAGAGAAAATAAGAATACCAATAGATAGAAATAATTTTTTAGATCAAAGTGCCATAGTTTGGGAGAATTCGGATAACGGAAACTCCTGCTTTATTTTTTTTGAATTATTTAAATTTAATAAATAAAGAAAATTAAATACTTATTTGAATTCATTGTTTTTTGTGTTGGTACGTTAAGAACATTATTTAAAGGCTGTTCGAGAAGTTTCATCGATTTTGAAGCGTCGGTTTGATCTCAATTAATTTTCGAAGTTTAAAATTTTAGAAATTAATAAAAAATAAAGTTTTGCTCCGAATCGAAAATTTTTGGTGCGAGGATGTTCGTTATGTCATAACACACCTCATTGTCAAGTTTCGTTATTTTTGAACACCAAACGGCGGAAAAATGCAAAAAATTTAAGTTCAAGTAATTTTTAAGAATTTCCTTAGAAATTCTTCTTGCCCCTGTCTGCGATTCCCCTTTGCTATGATCGCAGGCTGTGTCGCTTGGGATAGAGCTTGGCGCGGAAGGTTCTGCGTCAGGGAGAGCCCCTGCGCTGTTTTTGGCGCAGGATGTCGGCTCTCTCCTCCCCTTCCTGCGCCTATAAAATCCCTTCCTCTCCCTTTCTTTTTCACCACCCCACAAGCCAGCCTCCAGCCTCCTCTTCCTCAGCCATGCTAGCCAAGCCTCTTGCCAGCAGCCCCCCACCTCCTGCCAACAGTAGCCAGCCCACCTGCTGCTGCCAGCCAGCCAGCTCAACTGGCCAATAGCCACCTTGGCCAGCTGTCTGGCCACCCCACTCCGGCCTCCCTCCATTTTTCGGTGATTCTAATCCTAAAGGTGAGAGGAGTGGGAATAGAGGAAATCAAGGTGAAATTTTGCCTCATTTTTATTTATTTATTTTTGAGTTCTCTTTCATAATACTTATTGTTATGATCTTAATAATGATAATTTTATACTTATTGTTACGATCTTAATAATGATAATTTTATTATCTCCATTATGTTATTCACATTATTATTGCTTTCATTAATTAATAATGAATAACAATGAAAATATTATAAAATGACTATTATTTCCATTTGCGTCAATTTTATTTCAGTCATTTCCATTCCGTTCATTATTATCATTAATAATGATAATAATAATGCTATTATAAGTATTATTGCTACTCTCAGTAACCTAATGGAAAAGCGAAAAGAAAAATATAATATAAAGGAAGTTAATAATTACTTCTTAATATTGGATTAAAAAGCTAATTTAAGATATTCAAAATTAAATGCAGATCCAAAATTTTGAATTGTCAAATTTTGGATCTTAAAGAACTAAGGTACCCAGTATATGACAAATATTACATTTTGCACTTTATTGCTGCTTAGCTTCATTTTGAGCCAAATTCATATTTAAGCTTGGTTGGTTGTTCGGAACCAACATAATGTGATTGTTACTGGAAAATATCGTCAGTAACATTCGAGGTTAGTTACTGGAAAATGACATCATTAATATTCGGGGTTGTTTCTGAAAAATGACATCAGTAACATTCGGGATTAGTTACTGAAAAATGGCATCAGTAATATTCTTGGTGGGTTACTGGAAAAATGACATCAGTAACATGCATTTGTTGATAATATTTTTCGCAGGAAATTGATTATTTATTTTGCGCTATTGCCTTACTTTTCCTGTATTTTATTACCTTTTTATTTTTGCTAATCGCATCTTTTAAAGTGTAATATTATTGTTTACTGCAGTACTTAGAGTATTCTCTAATTACTGGGAATTCCAATCCCGGTATTATTTTTTGTATAATACCAGGTTAGGTGCTTCTGAAAGAATACATGCAATAACCTTAATTCTTAATTTTTCAATTTTGCTGATAGATTCACGATGCTGTTTTGCTTGTATTTTATTTTTTTCTCTCTCTTTTCTTTTGTACGAGGAGTACGATGAAGGATTTTGTAATCTGCAATCTTGTAATAAATGAGAATATCTTTTTGTGTCTATACATGTGTATCTGTTCTCTCTCAAATTATTCAATAGGATCCTGCGGTATGTGAACACTTAAATGCTGAGACAGTTCTCGCTGAGCCGACATCGGGCCATCGCAGCTTTATTGTCTCTCTATTCACAACTTTGTTCTTTGATTTAACCTGCTTACGACAAATATTCTCTATTCCATGATACCTCAGTTATACTATTTAGATTAAAAATATTGGAACTACTTATCAAATGCTTGTGGTCAAAATATTATGAGACCAAAAAATAACAATGCTGAAGTTTATGCCAATGACACTTTGGTGGAGAACCATTCCGCAGAGGGATATTTGGCCAAATATAGGGAGCTATGCAATTTTGTTGCTTGCAATATATACTAAATCTAGATAGGTGCACATTCAGTGCTTCATTGGAGAAGTTTTTAGGTTATCTAATAATCTTTGAAGGAATTAAGGCATACACTGAGCAAGGTCCATCTCATTTTAGATGTTCGACCTCTAAGAAATATAAAGAAACGTGAAAACAAATTTTGCAACTTGCTAGCTTAGGTAGTTTCATCTCCATGTTAGGGGAAAGAAGTGCTTTTCTTGCTTTTGTCGCTATGAAAGAATAGTTTTTTAACTTGGATTGATGAGTGCAATAAGGCATTCCAAGAGCTTAAGGAATACTGTTCTTACTTGCAACATTCGCTATCTCATAGCTTCACAGAGTCCTTTATCTTAACCTTGAGATCAATAGTGAGTTTCTGAGTTTGATTTTATCAAAGAAGAAGATTTAAACAAGCCCCTAGCTACTAATATAGTCATATTATCATTAGGAGCAAGTTAATTATACCCCTTTTGAGAAGTTTGTTGTGTACTACTATTAAAGACAACTAGGTGGCTTTCCAATCTTTTTTCTTGCCTAAAAGCTTAAAATGGTAACTGACCTACCACTTAAGTCTGTTTTGTAAAGGCTTGATAGCGCTGAGCAACTTACTGAATGTGGTTTTGAACTCTCCGTCCATGACTCTGGTTTGTTCAACAGAATGCCATTAAAGGTAAAAATTATTGCAAACTTCATGGCTGATGTTTCAAATGATGGCACTACTAGTTTGATTGAGAAAAACACTCCTATTTTGTTAAACTATGGATATGCTTACCAATAGGCATCATGAATGCTTAGTAGTGCACACAAGTTGGTATATTCCTTGTAAAATCATAATACTTTCAATTATTTTCTACAATTTTAAAATTACCTAAGCCGAATTGGCTTGAAATAGTTAATGACATAACTGTTATTACATTGAAAGCAAACATTGAAAGTCTTTGCTGACTCACAATTGGTAGTAAATTAAGGGTTCATAATCAATCTATGATGCATAAGACAAAACACAAGTTGTACATGAAAACAGTTCTAGAAGAAATAACCAATATGGTGAATTTCACCATATAGCATATTCCCCTAGTGTCATTCTAATCGCCAAGTATGAAAATCGTCATGCTACCACCATAAAAAACTTGTTCAATTTACTGTCCTCTTCATAAAGGTTTCATTAAAGATTAGCAAATAATTATGGTTTGATGAGCTAGTTAACTTTATGATGTTCTTCCTTATAAAGGAAGTAAGGCTAGGGTTTTGATTTGTTAAACCAAAAAGGCACTTTATCCTTAAAAAATTTCTTTGCAGGCAATCTTTTGAAAGCTTGAGTTTAAGAAATTTTAAAAGGGATGAGTCTTATAATTCTTAAGCAATTATATTAAAGTGAGTATGGTAGACATTTTACTAGGGGGAAACATAATTGAGAAAATCAGTTGTCTTGGCCAACTTTAAAGAAGAATGTCAACAAATAGCTTGGCGATGTAAAAATTGCTGAAAAGTACACTAATGTTGGATGACAACTGACTTGTCCTCTGCTTGTCCGATCATTTTTTTAGTGGCCATTTTCTTTGAGGCATGAACTCATTGACACTTTTTCAGTTGCCTTTGGCTAAACAAGATACACCCTAATAATGATTGATTGCTTTAGCAAGTGTTTAATCACTGTAGATCTATAAAACACCGTAATTGAGGCCATAAATATATTCATGAAGGGACGGATGACTCTTAAATTGTAATCTGTAATGCTACTACAATGTATGGAAAAAACAAAGTACGATTGTCTCTTTTGTTCGTCACATGAATGGTCAGGTTGGGGTTGTTAATAAAATTATTGCTCAACACTTAAAAAAGAAGGTTGGATGATTGGAAAGAAAGTTGGACAGATGGTTTATCAAACATCCTATTAGATATAGACCCACTTCCACTTTATTATGGGAGAGGGCTCATTCTCATTAATTTTTGGTTCTAAAGTTGTCATAATGAGGAATTACAAAATTTCACAGCTTAAACGAGCACATTTTAAATGACTCGACTGAGATAATTTTAAAGTCTATTTCATGTCAATGGCTTGACTTAGCACAATGCCTTGGGCATAGTAGAACTACAATTGGTAGCATATTTAAAAAAAAAAAAAGTTCCTTTTGTTACTTGACCAAGAAGTTTAAATTAGAACCTTTTGTCTAAAGATTTGGCTTCTAGAAAAGCTGAGATCCAGGATATCTATCACAGAATAAATTCTCATTGAGCTAAGATGGTTTTTTGTTCTTAAATGCTCAACTGACAATTTTTCATTTCAAACTATAATAGAGACCAACTCTCTGAAATTTCATGTCATTCTATCTAATAATGTGCTATTCTTAATCTTTTGAATAATGTGCATTACAGAGTTAAAAATAACTTTGTGGAAGTAACAGCACACATGGAAGTTCAATATGATAATTCGGATTTGGCCGAGTAAATCATTGCTGTTCTGTTGAAGTATTTATTTTTTTATTCTCTGAAGAGAATGGATTATTTATCTTGTTTTATCTTGTTAATGATGCATAACTGATCAAATGTGACATCCTACATTTTATTAATGGCTATTTCTTAAAAATATCTGTTTCAATAAAGCTTTGATGGCTAAAAAATAAGAGGGTTAGGGCGTTAGCGATGCTTCCAATCTATAATTACAGCACCTTTTTTCAAAATGCTTAACATGAATGTCGAATGCCTGCCTATAGAAAACTTTATGGGATGTCTGCCTATGTTTTAACTTTGTATCTGAATATCTAAGCCTATTTGATGAGTTATTTGTTCATTCTGAGACCAGGGAGGATTCCATGGTTACCCTTTCTAGGTTAAAGGTTAGACTTGTGTAGGAACTAAGAAAGATCTTTCAGATCACATTGAATAATAAAACATTTTTCATATTTTGTCTTGTGCTTTGTGATATTGGAAAATTTCTTCTGCCTTACGGATATCTAACTTCAATTAAAAAATCTCAGCATGTCAGACAAACATAATTCACACTACATTCAAACTAATCTCATTTAAGAATAGCAACATCTCAACCAGTGGGGAGACTAAGAAAAATTCATACTATATTTCCTTAGTATTTAAAGTAATAGGAAAATTATGCAAGTCATCAAGTTGGTTACCATGCCATTGACTGTTACACTAGGAGTTTTCACATGTGAGTTAAGGAGGAAGAAGAACATCTTGAGCTAGATATTAAAGATGAAGAAATATTTTAAATTTTTGATATCATGTGATATATTATTGTCACTCCACAAAGTTGAAAATGATAGAAATGAATTGTGAGATATTCTAAACATTCTTTAAGTGTGGAAGAAGATATGCAAACTGATTATCAATAGAGAAAGTTTTATGAATCTTTTTTTGAAGTTAACATTAACTAGAATGAACCTTAAGATCAAAAAACTTCAATCATTTAAGGTAACATGGGTAGATAAAGCATTTTTTATTGTGTTCCGAAAATGTCTAGTATCTATTTAACTAGCCTCTCATTTTGAAATAGTTTCTCGTGATATTACCCATGAATATTGCCTGTATTTTCCTAATAAAACCTGCTTTATGTTCACAACATTGACAATAGAAAAGGGCGAGTATCTATGCATTTCACTTTAACAATCGGAGGGTACCTCTACAACTATTTAGACTAAGGAACCCTTTTGCACATCATGAGTAAGCACGTTTTGCATTTGCTTGGGGTTTTATCTTACTGAATATACCTTGCTTGGCTTCTCAATCGATTCTCAACTGTGTGAACTCTAGTAGCCTTTTTTTCTGCAAGCAGTTGACAAAATGTTTTGCAACTAAAAATGTAGATGGACATTTTCTTAGTAAGAGTACGTGCAACGTTATATTACCTTTTTTTATTTTTATTTTGGAAACTAACGATATATCATCTTGCGATGAATAGTTATAGAGGCTGGTTGGGATAAATTAAGAAATAAACATACTCGTGGTACTGAAAATAACTGAATAAAATTTTATTAAAATTTCTATATAAAATCCTTGATGGCTTGCTTCACATTTTGATATAGAATAGGTTGGTAACTCTGAGTAATCAACTTTAGGGCCCAAAAGCTGTCCCATTGCTGTTTGGCCCTCCTAGTAAAGTTGAGAAGCTTTTGCACATTCTAAGCATTCTTTTGAGAAATAATGCAAGTACAGAGCTTCCATAGAGGTAGAGAAGATAAAAATTATGCATACTCACCCAATAATTTGAAAATCATTGCAGCAAGTTTTGAGAACATGTGCAAACGAATTATACCATTGCTCAGGGATAGCCAATACACTATTAATTTCAGGATAACCAATACACTAATAATTCCAGGATAACCAATGCACTATAATTCCAGGATCATCATTATTCAATATTTTACCTATTGGATAAACTTGCTGAATAAAAGCATAGTTGAAAAAAAGTGTAAATGATCTGCTTAATAATTGGTGCATTAGATAGTGTTTCTGGGCTTTCTTTACTTTTTTGGCACCAAGAAAGATGATAGTTGGGAGGATGTGTGTTAATAGTCCGAGTAAAATCATTGTAAAGTTAAAATCTCAATTGTGATGTTTGAAAATATGTTGAATATGATAATGGGAGTCATGATTTTTTCAAATTTAGATATACGATGTAGATATCACTAGGTTATAATGAAAGAAGGGTAGAAAATAAAAACCCATATTTAATACTATAAATGAATTTTGAGTGGTTAGTCACATCCTTTTGAGAATTATGAATAATGTTTTGAGTTCATACTTCAAAGAGATTTTTAGTATTTTATTTTGATGATATTCTTATTATAGTAAGACTAGTGAAGAAAATTATGTTCATATTTGAAGAGTTTGTAATTTTGAAACTCAAGAAAGTGTGTTTGATTCTTAAGAGTATTGATTTATGACTTTGTATATATAATATCATAGGATTTGTCGTGTTTTAAGGGAAGGCCTATCTGTAGAGGTTAATAATGTTGAAGCAATTAGAAAGTTGTGTTCACAATAATTTATGATATTAGGAGATTTTATTAGATTGCCCACATTTTATATGATATTATTTGAGATTTAAGTACCATCTTGTTGCTAATCAAAAACTACCTAAAGAAAGGAGAGACTCGTTGTACTAAGTGGATATCTAGTATTTGCTTGGCTTAATATGATAATTGAAGCTGAACTAAATTAAGCTAAATTAAATAAAGTTGCTAAGCTGTATAGTTACCATGTTATTTTATTTTAGATTAAATTTTTCAGATTGAAATTGTTGTCTTAGGCTTTAGCTTAATAAGCTTAAGTTGATTTAATAATAATAGTAAAATTAAGTGTAATAAATGATTTTTTTTGTATATTTAATACATAAATAATTGGTTTACATTTAATTTAATTAATTAACTATTATTTTGGATTAGTTATTAATAAGTAATTATTCTGTTAATTTAAGCTGATTTTGGGATATTTAGTAATAATTATTAATTAATTAATATTAGTAATTATTTTTGAATAAAAATTAACTAATTAATCAATAGCATAAAATAATTGATAGTTAATCAAAATGTTAATTAAATAATTAATTAGCTTAATTATATTAATTAATTATTATTTTAATTATATTTTTTATTTAGTTATATAAGCAATTAGAACTTAAGAATCACCAATTAATTACTAATTAATTGATAATTAAATCACAAATGATTTCATTATTTAAATTTATAATCAATTAGTTAATTCTTTTTTATTAAATAAAATTTAAAATAATTCTTTAATTATTTAACTTGAAAGTTATTAAATTAATGAATTATATTGTTAGTTAACTAATTAAATTAATTGCTTAGCTATTATATCTATTAACAATTTTATTTTAATTAATTAGCAAACGAATAATTAACTTGTTAGTTAAAATCTAAGTAATTATATAATAAATAAAATACTAAAACTAAATTTAATAATTATTTATTTATGCTATTAACTAAATATAATGACTGAAAAACTTTTAATCATTAAGCCATTGTGGGGCCAGGGTAGTTTTTTCCAGTATATAACCAACTAAATCTCTCTATTCTGAGATTGAGATCCATGTCTTACATGTTTTATAAAGCGGTAATGATGGATTCGAGATACTCTTCTTTCGGATTTGACTCGCTTCTGATCTGATTTGGAAAGAGTAAGTTGTTAATTGTTATTGTATTAATTCGTTCTTGAGCTTACCTAAGCTTGAAGACTAAGGTAGCAACCCATGAAGCTCGAACAGGGAAATTATCGAACGAATCAAACCATTTGTTCTCGCATGAATCAGCCATCGTGAAGAAAGTTTTTGCTGGAATAAATTTGGGGAGAAGAAAGGGGTAACCTCACTTCCACAAATTACTCAAAATATCATACTGTGAAGGCCCGATGCCGGTTCGGCAGAAATCGTTTTGGCATCGGGTGACTACTCACCGCAGGATCATATCAAGCAATTTGAGAGAAAAAGAATACTCATATAAAAGTAAAAGATATTTTTTATTTATCAAAAATTCTTATTACAAGATCCTTCATCGTACAAAACAAAAACAAAATAAGCAATTCAGCGTCGTCGTTGATCCATTTGAAAATTAGGGTTCTTGTTTAACCTCTTCCAGGAGCACCTAACCTGGTATTGTACAGAAAATAATACCGAGATTGGAATTCTCAGTAATTAGAGAATACTCTAAGTACAGCAGTATACAGCAACAAATTACTTTATAAAGGTGCGATTAGCGGAAGCAAGGTGAAAATAACATGCAGGATAGGTAAGACAACTGCGTAAAATAAGCAAGAAAATATCTGCAACAAGTAGTTATCACAAAATAACGGTTACTGATGTTATTTTCCAGTAACTAACCCCGAATGTTACTGATGTCATTTTTTCAGTAACAATCCCGAATGTTATTGATGTCATTTTCCAATAATAACCCCGAATGTTGCTGATGTCATTTTTCCAGCAACAACCCCGAATGTTACTGATGCCATTTTCTAGTAACAACCCCGAATGATACCAATGTCATTTTCCGGTAACAACCCCGAATGATATTACGTTGGTTCCGGACAACCAACCAAGCTTCAAATGGATTTGGCTTAAAGCAAATAAGCGAAGCATAGCAGTAATAGAAAAATGCAAGATGTAATGCAAGTCATATATTGGGTACCTTTAGTCTTTAAGTTCAGAAGTTCAACAGCTCGAATGAGTGATAGTTCGCTCAATTTGCATTTGAGTTTAGATATTTTTAAGTTAGCTTTTTAATGAAATGATTTAGGAACTTAATTTTTCATTTTGTTCTTCTTCCGCTTTTGAAGTTTAATTTATTTAAGCTGCTATTAAGCAGTTAAAATTATTAAAGTGTCTTATATTATGATCATAATAATGTATGACGAAAAAGTTAGAATAAAGATGACGGAATTGGTAATTTAGGAAATAATAGTCATTTATAACAATTGAATCGTTCTCATTATTAATTAATGAGAATAATTCTATTGTGAATGACTAATTATAAATTTGATAGTTATAAAGATAGTAATAAGATTTAGAGAAAACAAATGTGTTCTTCAAATTTCCTCCTCTTACTTTAGAATTAGGATCGCCGGAATACGAAGAGAAGCTGGAACGGGTTGGCCGATGGATGGCCGAGGGCTGCTGGAGCTGCTGTGGGGACTGCCGGGGGTTGCCGGAAGTTGCTGGAAGGTACTGCCGGGGGGAGGGGGCTGGCTGTTTGTTAGCCGTCGGAGCTGCCGGAGGCTGCTGCTGGCTGGAAGGCTTGCTGGAGGGAGCTGCCACTGGCTGCCAGAGGTTGGTAGGGCTGAGGAGGAGCTGGCTGGCTGCTGGAAGGAGATGGAGGCTGCTGTCGTTGGCAGTCGGAAGCTGCCGGAAGGAGGGGAAGGCTGTGAGGGAGAAGATGCTGCTGTGGGTGAAGAAGGAGAGGGTAGGGGTATTTGTAGGAGGCGATGGGCGTAGGAGGCGTGCGTCGTTTAGCGCCATAATGGCGCCTGGCGCGGAAGCTTCTATGCTTGGAGGCGGACGGAAGGGGTGGTCGGCCAATAGGGCCGACCAACCTGCACCAAAATCGACGCAGGTAGGCGTCAGGCTTCCGCCTGGCGCGGAAGCTTCTTTTGCCATTTGGCGGAAGAAAAAATTGGAAGTTGCGATTCAGGGGGGGCGTAGGGGAAAAACAGAGATAAAGAGAAAAAAAATGGGAAAAAAAAAACTTAAATTTAAACTTTTCTCAAATTTCCATCGTTCGACATATGAATACAACGAAACTTGACACCGATGTGTGTTACAATATGACGAACACCCTCGCGCCAAAAATTTTCGATTCGGAGCAAAATTTTTATTTTATTTTAATTTTGAGGTTTAAAACTTTGAAAATTTGCCACGATCAAATTGGCGCTCAGAATTTGATGAAACTTCTTGAGCAGCTTTTAAATAATATACTTAACACAATGACACTAAAAACAATGGATTCGGACAACATTTCAATATTTTTGATTTTTAGAATTTAAAAATTTCAGAAAATAGATCGGAAGCTTTCGTCTTTCGGATTTTTTTTCGAATTAGGGCACTTTGATCTAAAATTTGCTTCTATCTGTTGGTAATTTTGTTTGCCCTAAATTGAAATTCCCCTGAATCCTGATTTCTAAGGTAAGATTCTGGCCTAATTTGCAAAATAATGATTTTGGGTCGTTACACATACTCAACAAATTATTTCATTCCAGACAAAACCATTGAAACAAAATAAAGTAACATGATTACATTGTAAATAGATTATATTGTAATCATACTACTTTACACTTATTTTTCAGCATGCCAAATAGCCCATTAATAAGATTCCAAAAAAAAAAAGACAGTTTTATGATCTAATGTGATTAATTATGTATTTGATATGCTTTCTATAGCCTAAGAAATGTGCTATGCTCATATCAACAAGCCCTATGTATTTTAATTATCTAAAGAAATTATTATATCAATGTGTAAAATGGCTAGAATTCTCTTAAGAAAACACTTGCATTGAAAATTGTGCTATTTGATGATAAGGCTAGAATGCTACTGTAGGATTTTCGAGTCTGCTATCAATTAGTAACAAAATTAGGATTCCATCCTATTGTCTATCCATTCATATTTTCAGAAGATGTTAGTTTAAATTTTGCGTAGAGATTACCTCACACCTTTAGGAAGCACGATTTTATTTTTTTGGTTGTTAGGATCTCCAAAACAATTCAATTTATTCCTGTTATAAAATTGCCAACGCATCATATGTCACCAATAAATGTATTTTTAGGAAGTAATTAAACCATATGCCTACATAAAATTATAGTTGTATGAAGCTTATTAGTTATTGGAAATGTTTTTGGAACAAGATGAGGGCAATCCTGAAATTATGTAATGCATATTATTATTCACAATTTAATGGGAAAATAAAGTTAATAGGAGTCGAGTAGATTTGTTGCATTGTATGATTAATGATCATATACTTCTAGGTGAGATTTGATTTTTTATATGGGTAATTTTGAATATGATTTATCTATTAATTTGTGCTTAAGTGGTCAGTTGAAATTGGTACTAGTCATTAATCTTGGAAACTCATTAACTTGGTACAATTTCTTGTTGAGTTTAGACACAATGCACTAAGTTAGTATTCTTTAACACATGCATGAATTGCTTTAGAAGATTTATAACACAAGTTCACCTTACGATCAATTTTAAATTTATGTAGGTTTTAATAAAAGCCTAACTTTAGTATTTGGGATAGTATGATTATGTGCATAATTTTGGAAAAATTTTCATTCAGAATCTTGAAGAAGATAAATGCTAGATGGTTTGATCATTTTAAAATTATTAAATGCATTTGTACTAATACTTGCTGGCTTGAGATTTTCCACCTTACAAAATAACCCAATGTATAAAATTTAAATTATCATATCTGACTGGTGGTGTGAATTTTCCATTATTTCCACCCCTTGTTAGTTAAAATCCAATCCCTACTAGTCCCATCAACATTGCTTGATGCTATTATAATACTAACGACGGGATGTTAATTATTACTAAGGTGGATTCTAAAGGTAATTTGATTCATTAAAATGACATATGAACTTGATGATTCTTTATTACATTTCAGTAAGCTCAGTGAATTTGCTCAGACCTTTTTGTAAGCACTAACTATTAAATTCATAGAGTCAAATTTTTCTATGCTAGGAAAAACTGATATAAATCACACGTACACTGCACAAGTGCTGACATTAATTTTTGATTTTTGAGAAATTGCAATTAGGTGGAATTATTTATTCTTTGTTTCTCTCAAATTTCAAATTTTATTTAGTATAATTTTTCTTCATTTCTTGTTTTTTAGTTTGTAATTCCGCATATTTCATCATCACTTTAGTCATTGTCTCATATTTTAGAAATAAGTGCGCTTAGAGCTCATGCGCTACAACGCACTTTGTGTTGCATAAAAAAGCTTTATCTTGAATATCCATGTGGGTCCCTTCAATAACATTCTTCATCTAGCTGCTAATTCGTCATCTAGGAAAACCAAAATATGTAAATGGAAGCCTCATGAGCCTAAAATTCACACGATTTGTGGGAATTAATCTCAAGCCTTTAAGAACACAATCATTACTTGAGACTCACTAACATATTGTATGTGGATCTCGTAGTGTTGTTTTGGAAATTATGATGGTTCATAGCCATATTCATTCAATTAAAAGGATCAAATGATCCGTTTACCTGCTTGAACTGTGAAATTTAAGGTTATGTTCTGGAAATGATTACAAAAGCATTTTTTAGTATCAACCTTATTTTCCTATAACTTATGCTAAATTATGTAACTTTTAATTTCTATTTTTCTTAGACTCATAAATTTATTCTTCCTATAGTATCTGCAATTTTGAATATGAATTCTTGAGTTTGAAACCAAGACTATGAAATTTTTGTAGGTTCTTTTTTTGGTTATGGTGTGAGGCGTTGATTAATGCATCTTTTGGGCATTGTTTTTCGTTGTTTGAGATTCCTCCCTATAAAGATTGCAACTGTGAATATGGATCCTTGAGTGCAAAGCCAGTACAATAAAAATATTTAGGGTTCATTTTTTAAAAGAGGCATTTGATTAAAGCATCGTTCTCGTATATCATTCTTGATATTCTTTCCTTTTATATTATTAGTGCTAAGTTTTGTGCATAAATCTAAGGATGTTATTAGGAAACATGGCAATTAAAAAATCATGTGTGTATTTTACCTTACTCTAGGACACTTGTAAATTGTTCTTTTTTGCAACAATTTGACACCGTACATATACTCGAAATTAATTTTATTATTCACTGTTCAAATTAAATTTTTACCTTTGTCATTTTTCATGCATATTTTAATCATAAATTTTGTGAAATACTAGACATCAGGAAGCCTTAATAAAGCTTAGAGCAAATCCTATCCCCACTTTGATTCATCTCATCATTATGCTTATTGCTTAATCACGAATTGTTAGCATAATATTTTTTAATTTCTCTCTTGTACTTATGTTAGTGAGAACATTGCAACATTGTTATATCATCGGCATACCTAGTCATTGATCTATGAATTTGGAGAAATTCTCATGAAATTTTGATACACAAAAATCGGCACGCCCATAACATCCTTCTTGATGTACCTTAAGTAAAAATATTCTAGAAATGACGTCTCATTGTCATTACTGCATGCTTGTCATGCTCGATTTGTTCCCTTTCTTCTTACCTAAGAGAGAGACCATTATTAAAGATGGAGATGCTCCTCTGTATATACATTATGTTTGGCGGTCGCTCCCTTTCAGAGTGGTTGGGGGATTGTGTTAGGGCATAGGGCCTATTAGATGGGAACCTCAATTTAAGAGTTATGTAAGCTGTTAGCTTAACATTGTTTGATGTTACAGGTACATTATGTTAGGTAGTCACTCCCATACATAAAGATGAGTGCAAGCACTAAGTGCTTAATTACACATCATTTTTACAAATCAGTGTAAAGCAGATAGGATTTGTTTTTTAATGTAACGTTCGTAGGATGTCAATGTGGACCCAAGATGGATTTGTTCTCAGAGCTGCAAACTGGTTGAGACATTTGGTTCTATAAATCCATATGCCATTATCTGTGTTTTTGTACTTTTTGAAATTCCAACAATGGTCAATACATAGGCGAATGAATGAAATTTTTTTTTATTATTCTGAAAATAAATGTTCATTTATGCAATTAATGTCTTGTTTAATTATGCTATATGATCAATTTGTTAGCATACTTCAGCACTTTAAATTTTTGGTTTTTGGGTTGAAAAAGAATCTTGGCATGTTCATGAGAAACTTTGCAATTTCTGCTTATCCACAAATCACAGATGCGTAGCTTGTTTAATTTTTCCTTCATTAATACCAAAATAAATCTCAGAACTTTTTACATTCAGCATTTATATTTATGCTATTATTTCTTGCGCATAAAAAAGTTCCATGCGGTTCTTATATTTTCCATTCTAGTTTAACATAGTTGTTGAACAAACCATAATGATTTGTAGAAAGTGCTTTAAACTCATGTATCTATGCTATTTGGTTTCCTTTGGCTTTAAGCAGAGTTTTACATTTGCTGGTATCTGTAATATTAGCAGAGTTTTACATTTGCTGGTATCTGTAATATTTGGCCAAGTATAAAATCCTTCAAAGTTTTCCAAAACTCTCAGTTAATTGTGTTTAAAATTTGAAAAGTAATGGTGATATATTTCAGTTGATGTTTTTTCATCTTACAGTTTTGCAGTTTCTTTTAATGAAAAGGTAACAAAGACCGTGAGGCAATTTTCTCCTCATTTGGCTGCAAAAATGAGGCCACCAATAGTGTGAGTGGGCCATTTTCTGTTTTTTTTTCAGGCATTGTTTTTTGTGATATTAGTTGTAAGTACTCCTTTGTAAACCTGATTAGGCCTGTTCTGCGTGGGAGACCATCAACAAAAAGGGCAATTCATATATGTGGCCAGCCTCGCTGGATGTTTGTAATGATATTTTCAGGAGGTCTAAGATTCTGCTCATTTTACTGTGAAAAATAGGCATATTTATTTACTCTATACTATCACTGATCATGATGCATTATATTTCCAGTTAGTTCCATCTTGTGGTTTGCATCTTCTAGCCTTCTCACAGTATTGTGGGCATTAGTGATTGGCCTTTCAGGTATATGAATAGAGCAACGCCGCTTATTTGCTATTTTAATGTTTGTAATTGTTTGAGATTAATATTATCTTAATGTCTCTTACTGATATGGCTGCAGCAACACTACTTCATGCCAGCTTTAGAACTCCCAATCTAAAAGCACGTCTCAATACATTTCGTGAGGAATTTCGTGCAGTGTGGCGTAATTATAGTGATCTGTAGCTTTTTGGCTCAAGTTAGTTTCTTGTTCAGATATTTCGTTCTTATGCTTCATTATTGATTGTTTCAAATTTTGTTAGAGCCAGTTGCTATATTTATTTTTATTCTGTGAATTTTCTTGGCGTTTAACTTTTAATCTTAGGCAGTTTATTTGGTGTTGAAACAAGTGGATGTTTTGTTTTGACGGAAAGTCTTTATCATATTGTATGTTTTTATGACCTCTGATATCAACTGATATTCTGTGTATAACTTGATTGCTGGCCATTTGCCTCACAAATGAGAGTGAAATGATTTGTGTAATTCTAAAATAAAAACCTGACATGGGAGAGCGAAATGATTTGCAACCATGAGCATATGAACTGCTGCAGCTAAATAAATAATAAGCAACAAAGCAACTATTTAGGCTATCAAACAAGCGCACAAAAAAATCTTTTAGGCAGTTTGATCAAGCTTATAGATGGGCATCTACACCCTCCTTTGGGGTTAGGATTCCACTACTTCACGGGCGTTGCACATGAATCCATTTTTCTGAAAATAGGATGCAATGTACACCAGCAACACCATTGGCATTTGCCATTGCTAAGCAAACTCCTTGTAGTTAATGACTTGCTAAGTTCTAAATGAACTTGAGTGAGAAGGAAAATTGAAATAACAGTTTAGCTAGAGTAACACAACTGATTTAACATATATTAGTTGATGAATGATCTTCAACTTTTTCACAATCATTTGACTTTAGCTCCCATCCTTGGATTTCTGCTACAGCCCCTCAAAGTTGATTGGATGTGGTTTGGTAACTCATACAATGAAGTTGGTTTATAGCTTTACAAATGTATTTTGAATATTGTTGACTAATTCTATTTACAACCAATTTTAATTAAATAACTAAAATATAAAATGTACATAATGGAATTATCCTGTACATTTGTAGGAAGTAAAGAAAAAGTATTTGCCTAAAGCAGCTGAGCCTTTAAGCTGTAAGATCATCTAGATACTCTGAGTGTTGTAGCAGGATGCATTCTCTCACGGAATATTTTTTAATATTGAAGAAACAATTGGTAATCTCCCTTGAAAAGGGAAAGTGTCTCTTCAAGTTCTTTAACTTGGGAAAATACAATAGCCAAATTGACCTCTGGCTTATTGGCTCTCTAATATACCTCACACAATTTTCCACAAGGCACCCACATCCTTGATAAAACATTTGAACCTCATCTGGTATCTCCAAAAAGTTTAGGATATGTCACTGTAATGCTGCAATGTTGTATTCCTAGAAACATAAGGTTAGATTTTAAGTTTTTTGAGCTATTACTTTAAGACCCGCTACTGAAATGGCATAAATCTTTGTATCAGCATTAATGCAATAAGCATAAAGCTAGTGCACTCTAAGCATAATATATAATAAAAAATAATGTGCCAGGACCAAATTTCCCATGTAGGACATACTGTTCGAGCTTCAACGCTGCACCTCAATAAAGCAAAAGATGTATGCATCGGATTGGAAATGTGGGGCAAAATAGGTGGCTCATTCATGTTAATGGATAGGATGAAATGATGTGTGCATGCTTGTCTCCATGGAGCATAAAAAAGTCAGCTAATTGAAGAAAGCGATCCCAAATCCTATAGGAAAAGAGAAAATATAATGTCTAGATGAATATGATGAAATATCTGAAGCTCAGATAATAATGTGTATATCTGAATCCACTGTTTGATAATCTGAAGATATACTAACACTATCATTTTTCGTTGGCGAGGAATTGTTAAGTTCAGTTCTATTTGTTAGACCAATAGAGACGGCGAACGTGTCGCTAGAAGTGAAACTTCCCTTGGGTCTTGGCTTTGAATCACTCCTGTAAAAAGATTAAACATTCGCAGGATCATCGTGGGTTTTTTCAAAGCAATCAAGAGCCTTTTTAACCATTGGGAATTACAATCCACTTAGATAATTTAATGAGAACAGCTAAAATACTGAATGACGTTCGATAAAGATACTACCTTTGGTATTGTACAATAAAGTTACAACTGTTGGAATGTTGGATATTATGGGTCATATGGGTTAACATACTCTTGGTCTCATATTATAATCTAAAGAGAATAAGGTACAGATGGATGTATGTACCAATCTAAACAACTAAATAAGGTTGACCTAATAGTTCTGGGTCATGACTTGTTCAACATCACAGATGGGGAAATTGATTTACATTCTCCCAAATGTGAGGCATAACAGATACTTGCATAAGAAGATAATATTATTGAAGTAAACAAAGATATAGTCAAACATGTTTAATTGAACACATATACATATCATTTTGACTGACAGCAAAGTTCATGTAATTTTTTTACTTCAATGGGTGCTCCATCAATGGGCCATGGAATAACGTTTGAGAACATAGCTTGATCCCCCAACTTTTCAGCAGTAAGTTCTTGTGTAAGATCTTAACTCTAGGCCAAGATGAAAAGCCCATGTTATTGACGTGATCTTTAGGAGAAATCTAAAATGAAGGGAGCACATATACCTTAAGTATGCTACTTGGAATGATAAGAACATTTAGAGGAATGTCTTGTGTGAAATTAAACTATGGGAAGCTATATTGAGACTATTCTTTGAAGATCCCAAAATCATGGAATGCAAAGAAAAACCATCCTGATCTAAAGTTGATAAGATATTGTGGCAGCCTGACACCGGCTCAGCGAGGACTGTCCTGACATCGGGTACTCACATACCGCAGAATCATATTCAATAATTTGAGAAAAAAGGAAATACACATACAAAGCCAAAGATATTTCTCATTCATTTCAAAATTACATATAACAAAAATCTTCATCGTATATCATGAATATTGTTCAACATTTTTTAGAAATAAAGGAAGAATAAAAAATAAAAATAAAAGTTAAAGTAGCACCGTTGTAGATCCATCAGCAGTTTGATAATTTAAGATTTTAAAGTTCTTGTTCAGGCTCTCTCAGATGTACCTGACCTGGTATTATACAGACAATAATACCGAGATTGAAATTCTCAGTAATTAGAGAATATACTAAGTACCACAGTAAACAAAATAATATTATATTTTTATAAAGGCAAATATGCGATTAGCAGATATAAGGATAAAATAAAATGTAGGAAGAATAAGGAAATTGCGCAAACTGAATAAAGTTTTCCTGCAACAAATATTATCACAAATATGCTGGTTACTTGATATGTTTTTCCATTAACCCAACCACGAATGTTACTGATGTCATTTTTTCAGTAACAATCACGAATGAAATGAAGTTGGTTACTTGACGTCTTTTTTTCAATAACCAACCACGAATGTCACCGATGTTGTTTTTCCAGTGATAACCACGAATAAAATGATCATGGTTACTTGATGTCTTTTTTCCAATAACCAATCATGAATGTCACTGATGTCATTTTTCTAGTGACTCACGGATGTTACTAATGTCATTTTCCAGTAACCTACAAATATTATCACGTTTGTTCCGAACAACTAACTAAGGTTCAATTGAATTTGGCTTAAAGCAAATAAGCGAAACTAAGCAGCAATAAATTATAAAAAATAATACATATCATATACTGAGTACCTTTGTTCTTTAAAATCTAAAGTTTGACAGTTCAACTTTTGGATCTGCATTTAAATTTGGATATTTTTAAATTAGTTTTTAACCAATGTTCTTAGGAGTAATTACTATTTTCTTTTACATTCTATTTTTCTTTCACTTTTACATTAGGTTAGTGTTTATTATAATAATAATAATAATAATATACAAAAATAAAAGACAATGGAAATGACAAAAATTAAATTACAGAAAGTAATAATAATAATAAAATGTTAGAATGAAAAGTTCCTGAATGGAAATATAGTCATCTTATAACATGTATTTGTTTATCATTATTGATTAATGACAACAATGCTAATGTGATGACATAATTTTATTATATTTATTTTCTTAATAATGAATATTAAGTATATATGAAAATAATACATAATAGTAAAATCTCATCGTTTTTACCTCATTTCCCTCTCCTCTTACTTAGGATAGTATTGCCGGGAGGCTGAGGGAGGCCAGATGGCTGCAGGAGGTCACCGAAATGGTGGCTAGTTGGCGACTGACAAGAGGAGGGCTGCTGCTGGAAGGGAAGGCTGCACGGGGGAAGAGAGGGGCTGGCTGGATTGGAGGGTCCGAAAGGGTGGCCGGGATGGTTGTCGACTGCCTGGGGGAGGGGATGAGAGGGGTGAGGGGGTTTGTGAGGGGAAAGGAGGGGAGGGGGTTTAAATAGAGAAAAAATGGGGGGAGAGGAAGAGGCGGGTGGGGTGGGGCCCTCCAAGTAGCGCCTGGGAGTCGGGAGGAAAATGTAAAGTTAAATTTTTCGCATTTTTCCGTTATTTGGGGTTCAAATACAACGAAACTTAACACTGAGGTGTGTTATGATGTAATGAACACCCTCGCGTCAAAATTTTTTGATTCAGACAAATATTTTATTTTTTATTAATTGCAGAAGTCTTAAACTTCAAAAATTAATTTAGGTCGAACCGACGATCCAAAATTGATGAAACTTCATGAGCAGCTTTTAAATAGTGTTCTTAATACAACGACACAAAAATCGATGAATTCAGACACGTATTTTGATGTTCTTGATTTATTGAATTTAAGAAAATTCAGAAATTAAAGCAGGAGATTCCGTTATCCGAATTTCTCCCAAACTAGGGCACTTTGATCTAAAATTTATTCTCCTCTAAAAGTATTTTTTGTTTACCCTAATTTAAAATTCCCAGGGATCTTGATTTTCGAGTCTGGATTTTAACCTAATTTGCAAAGTAACGTACTTGGGTCGTTATCAGGCATATAATTGAATTTGGAAAATAATATTGGCATACTCTTATCAATCAATCAATCATCTAATGGGGAACAAAGAGAAGTATATGAATTTGATTCTTGTATGTAGTAGATGTTGCTCAGATAAGCTGCATAACTAACTAAAATTGAACTCCTTCATTTGTGTAATAGAAATACTTCTTAGGACAACAAAAAACAGCACAATATGTTGCACGCTCACTCTTGCTAGTAATACTAGGGAACCTCCAAGTTTGACACTGAAGTTTTGATATTGTACTGGCCTATCCAAGTCCTGGATATATTTATGCCAAGATTGTGGTGTACCTATTAAATTCTCTCAATGGGCTATCAAACTGACCATCAAAAACTAGCAAAAGCAAAAGCTTTTATCGTGATCAAAGAGGATGAATAAGCATAGCTAAGTTGCAATAAAGGTACCTAAGAATGTCTCTTCATTAACATGTTAACTTATATAAGAAAAACCTTGATAACTGATACATGCTTGAATAAAGCCTCTAGAGATCCTCATGCTCTAGATGGGCTCAATGCTAAATGGATCATGGAGTTGTGCCAGTTGAGTCACATTCATATTTCATAGTAGGCATTCAGCCCTTGTATTTAGAAACATAATAATGCCATGGCCACTAATCCTCTCAATTTCTCTATGTAGTTAGTATCATGTGAAAATTTAATGGTTATGTATACTCTTTTTTGATGGCCGATGGTCTGATGCTAAAATTGCTCATAATTCAGGGGAACACAGCATGCACGAAATCATAAATATAGTAAACCTGAAAAGCTTTCAATATCTTATAGAGTGTTCGTCATCTAGTGGTGGCCAATCTAACATGTATTTGAGCTATTGCTCCAATTCTCTGTAATGTATGAGCCCAATCAAGGTTTATTAAATCCTTGGAAATTTCCCACAAATATTTTGGGCTATTTTAATATAAAATTAAATTTCAAATAAAATTTTTAACTAATTTAAAATGTATTGGAAGATTCAGATATGCGAAAGGGATGTGTGTGGCTTGGGAAAAGCTTGTAACTCTTAACATATCTTCAAGCTAAACACAAATCACTCTAAACTCCAAGGCTATATAAGTATTTGAGTTTTTTGAGAGGTGTGTGTGCATTTGTGCCTACAATTATACAAGCAAGCATAAAGCCACTTTTCTAGATCCTAAGGAGCTTGATGAACTTTAGCATCAAATTAAGTGGGGCTAATCCCCAAACATAAAATAGTTAGCCCACTTAACAATGCCTTATGCTAAGTGCATGATAAAGTAGCGACAACAACAACATCAATCCTTAATCCCACTAGGTGGGGTCAGCTGAACAAAATGCACACTTAAGTAAAAGGATTAAGAAAAGAAGAGGAGACTAATCATAGTGAAAATATTAGCACATACAAGAGAGGAGAGTAGTTATAAACATGAGAAATAAATGAAATATTGTGCTGCTTAACAATTTAATCTAAATAAACAATTTGAGATTTTGGTATTGAGAAAAAAGGATTAAGAAAAGGTAAAAAAGAGATGGAATGATTTTCTTAGGCATATTTTATTTTCAAATTGTATAGTTCTTTTGAACACGAAGTTATCAACATAGCCAAAAAAAATTAATATTAAATTTTGGCAATCTAGTAGAATATGTTTAAATGAATATTAAGTACTAGTATATTACTATTGATTGCATTTCATAGTTATTTTTGATTAACACTTTAATACTAAACCTAATTAATATTGCTATTAATTATGTGTTAATAGCTATTAATTTTATGACTTTCTCAATTAATAATTAGTTAGTATACACTAATATAATTAATAAAAACAGTATAATAATTTCATCGATAATCAATTATATTTTGTGAACACATTATATTAATTTACTATAATAATATTAATCTGAGCTATTAAAAACTTGATATCTACAGGATGTACCAAATGACCCCTTAGCTTAAGCTAGCTTAGACATTCTTTTTAAATGAAAAACTTAAATTAGCATATCAACTTAGTTTAACTTTTCTAACTGAAGATAATTTAAGCTTGAATTAAATAGGGCCAAGGCACTATTTAGTTTTGGCTTAACTTAGTTTAGTTAAGCTTATTTAAACTCCATATTGTTTTAAATTGTAGTTTAGCTTAAGTAATCTTAAACTCGCTTACATAATAATTAAAGAGCTCCAAATTAAGTTAGCCTAAACTTAATTAAACTAGCTTAATCTGAATTAAGTTCATCTTAAATTGTTTGAGTTATTTTTCCTACAACCATTTAATTTTTTTTTCTTATACCAGCTTAAGCCATCGCTATAAGCAAATAGCTTTGACTTGCTTACCTCAGCTTATATAGCTACACCAAGTTAAGCATGAACAAGACAACTGTAATGACCCTAGGTCATTATAAGGCAAAAAAATTAAAATCCCGATTCGTTAAATTTTCTGCAAATTTCAGTTTCCCGTTAAAACTCCCGCTAAAGTTTGATTTTTTCAGTTTCAATTCTTAATTTAGGAGGTTTTAAAGACCGTTTCAACTGAAATTGAGGTTTAAACATTCATTAAATGCGTATTTGAATTGATAAAACGTAACTCCTCATTTAAAATCATATTCAACAAAAAATAAATCAGCTGAAAACTGAAAGCAATTAAATCATCGTTATTTTAGGAAGAAATATTAAGGAAATTAAGAGTATGCCGTTGTTTTAGGAAGGATTAAATAGAGAATAACCGTAACTTATGATTATTAAACCGAATAAATCGGACGTGCGTTACCTACGCACGTCCTATTTATTCGGAGAAGAGCCGAAAGGATCGCACCACGCTCAAACACCCCTCCCTCTCTTCCATAGAGCGTACCTGAGCCGACGGACTGCAACCGAGCCGAACATCTCCCCTGCGCTCGACTCTCCTCCCTCTGCGGCATTGAGAGACGTACATCAGGAGCTCGTAACGCTCGCAGTAGCCCTCGAACCTTCTTCCGCTCGCTCAGCAAGCGTCGTCCTCCTTCAGCGGCCGGCTTCCCCCTACGTGTCGCGCCGACTCTGCGTGCCGCTCGACTCGCCTGCCAGGATCCTTCGCTCGACCCGCGTCCGTGAGGTAAGGCCTTCCTTCGAGTCTATTAGGGAAATAAAACCGTGTGTGTTTTATATATATAGTAATATATATATATATATATACATTACAAATTTGATTATATAATGTATAATAAAACCATACGTATATTAATATATACAAATTGGATTATAAGCTTAAATATATATATATATATATATAAACACTATATATATTTTTATATATATATATATATATATGTATATATATTGGTATAGGTATAATAACAATAATAATCATAATAATAATATTAGTAATCAAATTAGAATATAATAAATTGATTTGATATCAAATTTTAGGTGGAAATTTTTGTGAGTAATTTAATTTAATTAATCTACCAGCATGCTTTAGTATCAAATCCTAGATGTCTAAATCTAGCTTAGGTATCAAACTATGTTCCGATTAATTGGAGTATTATTTTAGGATTTTAAGCCAAGTTTTAATATAACTCATTACTACAACACTCTATATATTCATGTGCTATACTAGAATTTAGATGAGTTAAATATGATTTGTAATTAATAACAATTGAAATACTTGACATAATACTTGTAATGTTTTAAAACCTCTAAGACAATTTTAGGACCCTTAAGAGGAATTATAGTAATGTACCTTTTAAAAATTTAAGTTAAGGGATATGAAAATAAGAAGATGGGTAGTTTATCGAGTAAATAAGATCCGTTGCAATATAGTATCACTTTAAAAAGTTTAATAGAATTCTCAATCATAACTTTTGCAGATCCATCGAAATTGTGAGTGAAACGTCTAGTTAAGTCAAACACAAAGGTACACTGGATATTACTTTATATGCTTTTACTTTCAATTGCTGCTTATGCATCGCTTTGAGTTATTACTACTTGATATGATATTCTTACTGTTAATGATGTAAGAGAAATTGAATGATGTTTATGTGTCTTGTGAATGTTGCAAGAAGGGTTCCGAAACGGAGCATGATTAGGTTAGGGACGGGGCTAGTCCTCGGGAGCTATAAGGGTGCCATCTGGAGCTTTTGAGGGAGGCACAGGTGAAGGTTGCTTAAATGCACGTTGCCATCTGAGATCCTTAAGTGGGTCCAGGTGAAGGTTTATGCTTAAATGCATATGAACCCAGCCTCATGGTTCTGGCTTTACCCAACAGAACTGCTATTATTGCTTCATGATATCATAGATATAAACATAAACATAGATTTCTATGCGATTATTGCTTTCTGTTTGAAAACTTGGCATGTGCAAGAACAGTTATTTTGCAGGAGACATATTTATCTTCTTGTTTTTGAAACACACTATTTCCTGCAGTTATTAACATTTTTTTTTGCTTCCCGCTATGCTTTAAGTATATTTTTAATATCCATTGTATTTAGAATGTGCATTAAGGCATTATTTTTATAATGCCAGATCAGATACAGTTGGAGGCGGTTGATATAGCCTAGAGGCGTAGCGCGGGAGAATAATTGCCCCTTCCAGGATTAATAGTTTAATGGACATGGAATTTTTATGTAATAATTTATGGATGTTATTTTTATTTTAAATTGAATGAATGTCGTTTCTTTTATGTGAATGGCTTGAATGTTCGTTAACTACTATTTTATCTAACTGCCAATATGATCCTGCGGAAAGATGCATCCGATGTTAGTTTGGTTCTTACCAACCTAACATGGGTCATCACAACAACCCTGGTCTTGATTTTGGCTTGTATCATTATCTTCTTGAACATCCCTGCATGATGCTTGAGCATCATATAAGTTTCCATACTTGTTCTTTTCTGTTGCTAAATTTTTCAAGATCTATACCTACTCATATTAATTATAATCAATGATTCATATCAGCACATCTAAGTTAATGTTTGTTCATTGAAATGAGCTAATGCAATCAGTTGCTTAGTGTTCATAGGATTAACACTGCCATTCTTGAAGTTAGTTGTTGCTTGCAAGATGTTGTTGGTATACAGTTTACTTTAGTTGATGAAATTGATTAGTTAAGAGCATCGAGTTTCTCAAATTTATTAGCCTCTGTGTGGCTCTGACTAATATTTTCTCTTTTAGAATACTAGTAAATTTTACGTGGTGAAAAAATCAACCTAGAATTTTGACCATTCGTCAAAACTTGCCATTTAGGGTTTTAATGGGCAACCATACTTTGTAATGGTTCAAGTAGAGTAGAATCTCCAATGAATTTAAACCATTTCTTAGGGTTGCTGGCTGAAATCATGATAACCGTAATTTACTATGCAAGAAATTTAATCTAATATAATTAAGATTTAGGCCAACTTTCACAATTGATTAGAGATTTTTTGATATTTGCATTGATAATAAAATAATAATGATGTTCACTAATAATGTAGCGTATTAGGACAGCAAAGTTAATTAAGAGAGGAGAAGGAATGAAGGAAGCAGATGGTGAAAGTAATTTAATCAAAGCTATAGATTGATTGATGATCTTAAAGATAGCTTATTAGGATTTAAATTCATTATATTAATGTGTTTATAAGAGCTCATCATTTAATTTGGCATAATATGATTCAAATCAAGCACACGCTAAAAGGCTCGTCAAGATCTCGAACCTTCGTTATGGAAACCAGAGGTTGCGCTACAATCAATCATATAGGAAATATCGAACAGTGATTGCCTGATGACCACCCAATGTATCGATCATTGATTAAGATCAGATAACCGTTGCACATTTGCGTGGTAATCTAAATTAGTCATTGAATTAATTACTGATAGTTAATGCTGTGTAATTGATTGATTGTTGTGGCTTGCAATTGAATTAAAAAACATTTTCATGAATAATATTTCCAAACGGAGACAATTTTTTCGTGGAGCTGATCTTAAGCTGAAATTTCGCAGTATTTCTGTTTGGGAAATGGTGCGGCATGGAAGTGCGTGCTTAGGGCCGGCCGTGTGCTCCTCCGATCAAAAAGATACAAAGCGCCAGCAGCCTTTCTTTCTCTCCGGCCAGCTGAGCTTGTGCGGCAGAGGCTCCTCCTAGTTGTATGCATGAACACACTAACAATCAAACCTACGTTTAAAGTATTTGGGATGCCCTTAAAATAATACACAGCAGCAAAGCAGCAATTTGTGTTGCTATATATGGAGTACTTTTTTTTTATTTGTTATAAAAAATTATATACAGATTAGAGATCACAATACATGTGCCTTTTATTAGTATAATATACTATAAAAATGCATCAAAAAAAAAAAAATTAGGGTGAGTGTTGTATGGATGGGGCTGAGGGTGCTGCATCTCTCCGGCGGCCTGAGTGGGAAGGGCTGGAATCTCCGGCGGCGTTTGGAAAGCGGCGGAATCGCCGGCGGGAAGCCTGACGTAGGCGCTGCGGGAAGCGGAGGACGATCGGCATCGGCTGCTGCTGCTGCTGCTGCTGCGCATGGCCCTGCACAAGGGATCAATCCTTCCATTTCAGCTTTTGGGACAGGGATTTTTGAGAGATGCCAATCGTCGACATACAAGGCGAGGAGGGGTTGCTTTGAATTTCGACCAGCCCAGCCCATCCCAGCTGCCCTTCCCCCATCCAAGTCACGTGATCCTACTATTATTATTAATTTTTATTTTATTTGAATGCTGATATCCAACCATCGAATTTTACGTATTATTAAATCGTAGGGAGTATATGCAATGGTCTGGTATTTATGTTTGGGCTCGTTTGTGCGAAAATAACAGTGAATTTTCTCTTATATTAATTTGTCAGAATGACTAAATCTGAGGTATTATGGCAGCTTTAAAACAATTGATTTATTTAAAACCGCTCAAATAAGCTGCTTATAATAATGATTAAAATTTAACCTATTTATGTTAAATTTCATCAAACTCTTGAAGGGAAGATATTATAGGCAAGCTTAATTTTGCAATAGAAATTATTTTGAAAGAGTACTGCCGCAATTACATGATATGATCTTCTTAATTCAATGTGTAAAGTAGCTGGTATCTTGTTTTAAGCGTGCAGCAGCATGACGTTGGCTAGTCTTTATAATTAGGTGTGCCAAGGAAGCAGTGTGCTAGCCTAGCCGCCCGCATCCGCACACTGAATAAAAAATTATTTAAAAGACTACTTCCTTTACTTAACATTGCAAACTTATTTTTTGTCTCTCACTTTGCTAAAATATTGATAATTAAAATATAATTTCTTCATACACAAGCAGATTTAATTTTTATTTTTTTGTAAGAAATATAAATTTATATTTTTGAGAATTATATCACTGTGGATTAAAATTATATAATTGTAATTAAAGTTAACAACATGTTTCTATTTCATGAACTTGTCATTGACAATTATTCGAGAGTAAACTGTTTTTTATCAAAGTGTGCAAGTTATAAAAGGTGGTTCTTAGTAATAATTGCATTCTGTATGAGCGGTTTTTGCTAATAAAAAGGTAGTTTTCTAACTTAAACCTCTTTCAATAATATTATATTGTCAATTGAAGCCTAATTCTATTGTAAGTACTATTTGCAAAAGAACCTCTCTATTAATTAATAACCACTATCTATGATATAATGTTAAATAAGTAGGAAAAGCTTTTGTGATCGCACACAATTATGCATACCACACTCATATCTTTGAGAGGTTTTTCGCGAGGAGGTCAAATTGTGGTCTAAACCGCCCTCTTTTACTTATAATCACAAATCTATAACAAATTAGTTAATCATAAACCCTAAACATATTTTAAAAAAACTTAAATCCTAAACATATCAATTTAATATAAAATATTTTAAAAATACAAATTTTAAATTTAAATCTTAATTAACAATATTTTTTTAGGAGAAAGTTATTTTAAATAAAAGCAACGGCATTTTAATAATTATTTATTTTGTGAATAACTAAATATGTGAATGAAGTTGTAGTTTCAGTAATTAATGCTTATGATTTATTATCTCAGATCTCATATTTGAAGTTAACCTAATTTTTTCTTAAGAAACATTTGAATATTTTGTTAACTAAAAAATTATATATTCTTTTTTTTTTTAACATTGCTCATTATTTATGATTTTTTTTTTAAATTTAAGTTAAGAAAATCATAATGATTTCAACTTAATTACATTAAAATATCTATATAGATTGTGAGGAATATATTATGAAAAAGTTCTTTATTATTTGAAAAAAGTTAGAATTAAAAATTGAGAAATTTTATTAGAATAGTGGCGAGCTCTAAAAAGATACTATCTATAATTGTGAGAAAAATAAATAATTACATGCATATATTTTGAGTGATTTTGAAAACAAAAGATTCAAGTAGCAACTCCTTTCTCTTTTTCTAATAAGGGCATTAAAAGAACTGCATTTAGTATATCTAAATATTCTCTAATCTTGAGGCACTCCAAATTTGCTATGAAAAGTCTGATATCTTATTCTATTAGTTTATTCACTCATTCACCTCATATCCTCATCTTTGTAGCAATTATTTTATCATTCAAGTCTTTTCTTTGTTGTACAACATTCAATCCCAAATAACATATCCAATTGCACAACTGCTCTATACAAGCTTCCTTTAATTTTGTGTGTGATTTTCCGCATAGCACTAAGAAAATGCATATCCAATTCATGCAACTAAACAAGTCTCTCTATATTTTACCATTATTTTGAGCCAAGCTATTTGACCTCTTGCTCTTTTTAGTTATATGGTCCTCAATAGTTATATCCTCAAGATAACAACTTCTATTACTACTAAATTTACATTCTATATATTTTACTTTAGATTTGCTTATATGAAATAGTTCTCCTAACTTAGCTTTTCTTTGAGTTCATCATTAATTTTATCAATTTATTAAATTGCTCTTAACTGTGTGAAGTTGGATTATCCATAATTAAAGCAAAAATGCTACAATTTTTATTATTATGATAGTTTTGAATTTTATGTATCAAAATTGCATGTACTTGGAATACATTAAATTGTACAACCACTTTTAAGGACTAGCTTTACACCCAACCTTAGTTTAGTTAAAGTGAAACCTTAGTCTGTTTAAAGTGAAACAAAAAAAAGTCTGGTATTCTGTAAACTTTAAGGTCGTCAGCGGCTCACGCTCTCCCCACCTCAATTAGGGCTACTAAAAAAGGGAGAAAAATCGCATGTGCTGAGAACAAAGTGGATGCTTTGTTGTATATCGATTCATTTCGTCGGTTAAGCCAAGAAAGTTTTTATTTTTTCAAAATTTTATATACATCTAGTGCTCTAGGGTCCATTTGTGCATGCATGACAAACTTTGATTGTATTATCTCTATAATCTTCATGTTTATTTGTTGGTATTGATTGTTTAAACTTTTTTGTAGTTGGCCTGCAAGTCCAGTTCAAAATACAGGCTTAATATGACGATGACAATAGCGAGCAGCATGTGCTGAGAACAAAGTGGAGGAATACTGCTCTCCACAAATCTCATGTGTTTTTATAGAACGCATAATCACACAAATGCGGAAACAAAATTGGTCATAGATCAACATACAAATTTACATGGTCCCAACAAGGATGAGTGATGAGATTTCACTATAGAATGGAGAAAGGAGATACAAATTTTTAAGGTTTCATCCTCAACAATGGCTGCCACTATCAAAACAAAAGTAGTCCCAACACCTCAAACAAGTGCTACCCAAGCAACACTGCCCAACCACCTAATAAAGACTCTCTGAGCCCCCAAGATGACTGTTTCCATTCCTTTAGCCTTTAGAACTTACAATTACAAATATTCAAATTCCTAAAAAATAACTCACAAATTAAATTAAGGCCAAAAGTAACCCCAAAAATCACCAAATTAACTTTTACGGAGGGCTTAGGGGAGCTTTATCGTCCTCTTGGCTCTTGGGCACCCTCGAGCGCCGGTTCCTCAGCCGAAGGGCTCAAATTTCAATCAACCCGGGGCCACAATAGCTCCAAAGCAGTGTGTCAGGGCATAGGCGTTTGTTGCATTGGCTGTTTTTCAAAAACATGAGTCTTTAGTTTCTTTTTTACGTATCTCTAATATCTAAAGCGTAAACTCTTCTATCTCCCTGAATCCCTTTTTCTCATTTCTTTTGCTTACTTATTCTCCGCCCATCACTGATGAATGAAGCATTACCAAAATTTGGTGTGCCGCTGCGCCCAAGCGCCCGCCTCTCGCCCCAGGCGCACTAGTCGGTACGCGAGCCTGGGTGTGATCAGCCCATGTTTTAAGCACTTCAGCATGAGTAATAGTCAGCCAATGATACTACAACAGTGCAACCATTCAATGAATGTTTTCTAGAAGATCACTAAATTACATTAATTTGTAAGACTACATTTCTATATGAATTTCCAAGATGTGAAAACCAACCAATTCAAAGAATATAGTTACATGCTTCGAATGCTAGCCTTTGCTCTAAAACTAAGGGACAATCTTCCCATATGAAAGCATGCAATTCAGAGAGTTATATGTTAAGCCGGTCAGTAATAACAAAAATTAAACTACTTTGTAAAGAATATTTTACCTAAAACATTTCTATTTTTCAAAACGCCCGCCGCTGTCCCTTCAGATTCTTTAATTTTAGGATACTCTATAGACAGAGAGGTGCTCTTCTACATGCTTTCCGAGCTCATTTTCTGCTTTATTAGCAAAAAATGAATAAAAAGTACTCGATCTACTCGCTCCCCATACCCATGCACAATTATATATATGAAAGAGCTGTCTGGTTCTCCTCATCATCACCATCTTATGCAATATATGCAATCTGATACTGCGGTCAAAGGGGATGAAGGCAGCTGCAGGTATGAATGCAAGTTCTGCAGGCAAGGCTTCACAAACGCTCAAGCATTAGGCGGTCACATGAACATACACAGAAGAGACAGAGCCAAGGTGAAGCTTGCAAGGAGCCAACCGCAGCATGCCAGCTTCTCTTTTGCTAGTAGTCGAATGAAGCCGGTATTTCTTAGAGAGTATTCAGCTGGCTTGAAGCTGCAGCGTCTGGCCGAACTGAAGCCGCTGGGAGAAAAGGAGGAGGAGCTTGACCTTGAACTCCGCTTATAATCAGGAGGATTATGTTTGCTAGTTGGTTGTTTAGAACTCTCAAAATATGTTGTTTATGCAGTAGTATTGATTGCTCTTTTTTTATAAAAACTCATAGGAACATCGTTAAGAGAAAAGAAAGCATAATTATTAATATATTTATGAGAAATATACAGAATATGCAGGCCGCTTTTTTTTCTCTGTACATAAAGTTTAACACGAATGTATACCTTTCATTACTAATCATTTGGACGCATCGATAGTGTGAGAAAGATCTTTTAATTTTCCATCGGATAAAGGCAGTACGTAGCATTTTTCATATTGGTATTTATATATATAGGAATTTAAAAGCATCCAAGCAGTCATCTTCAATCCAACTGTTCTGCAGAATATCTCAGCAGCGGCAAGATCCCCTGAATCAGCTGAAGTAAGACCAGAAGAAGGGGCAAAGAATGCATTTTATTCCAGCATGGAAACGCATGTAGCTAACCGTAGTTGAGAAAATATTATAATCAATACTGTCACTTTTAATTTTCCTAGCACTGATACAAGCATTCCAATTCTCTAATATAGGAATAAAATATTACTTTGTATTTCTGTAAGAAACAACACATAGAGATGTAATATAAGAAATCACTGAAGGAGCTACAATTATTAAAATCGAATGCATAGATATGCAACTGAATTCCTATATCAGAGAAGACGGTGCAACCAACATAAGAAAGTTTGTATTCTTTACCTTACTGCAGCCCATACATACAGGTTGCCAGCCACCAAATGTCTCTTATGTTACTATTTTGGTCGTGGAATACAATTGAAAATTTAACTTCAAACAGACAGACTAACTCTACACCTAAGTTTTGATTTTATAATAAAAGCAGCAAATCATTTTTTTCCATTAAAAGAGGCATCATGCAAAGAACTCTACATTCTAGGTCAAAGAATTAGATTCTTGAAGACAAGTAAAGTGGCTTACTATGATTGCGTAAATATCATTTCCAAACAAAATAGTCCCATCATTATGATTACGATAACATGCAATGCAATGAAGCTCTATAAAATATTGAGTATCAGTGGTAATTATTGGGATCTTTCGGGTTCAAATAATGCGGAACAAAATGTGCATATCTTGAGTAAAATCAAAATAAAATAAAAAAATCTCACATAAAAAAACAATCACAACACAAGTCAAGAAATTTACATGATTCGGTGCTAATACCTGCGTTCATGAGGAGGAAAGTAGAAAAATTTTAACCCTTACAGAAGATTACAATGGCTTTAAGAAACTTATTTGGAGCAGCTACCACACAAAACAAAATGAAGGCTGCCAATTTTTCAGGGTCTAACCCTAAAATGGGCATAGAAAATATTTATAGAGGCTTCAAAACGGGCCAGTTGAACGGTGGGCGCCACGACGTGCCATGACGCCCCCTTTCGAACTCCCATGTGCCATGGCGCTCCGTGGCGCATTCTCTCGAACTCCCAGGCGCGCCGTGGCGCGTTCTCTCGAACTCCCAGGCGCTGCCGCGCTCTCGGCGCCTTGCACGCGCGCTGTGACGTGCTGCCATAAAGAATCAGTTAATCAATGATAATAAAAGTGGGGATAGCCTGCTGGGACGAAAACTAAGACAATTCTCATCAAGAAAGTTTCGGAGAGCATCCTTAATATGCCATGTAGTAAAAGATAAAATCATTTGAATATATTCTCCACACATTCGAATAATTATTACAAAATAGAAAAAGTCGAATCATATTTCTGATCCGCAAATAGTTCTCCTTGTTTAAGAAACTAACCGTGCCTTTCCACAAGATCACTCCTTAAGAACTTCAGGTTCCTCGCACCAAGCTGCCAAATATTTTTGAATTGCATACATCCTCCCAAGGAATATAATGAATTCTAACTTTAGAATTTCCTTTTCACATAAATCTCTTATTTGTTTCTCAATAGATAAGAAATAGCTATCAATAAAAAAAGAAACCAACATTGAATAAGATGGACAAGCACATAATTAATAAATCACACGCACGATAGGCTTATGTGATATTTATGACAGTTCTAACTACATGTTATTTATTCATGAGAATGTTTGTTACTGAAGTATTATTTGTTTTCTCTATTGCAAGGGCCTTTGTTATTTCTTCTAATCTTGAATACTAGAACTATATTATATTCTTACTACTCTCTTGGTTGATACAACTTGTGAATTAATTTTGATTTTGTGCGATGAAAATGTGGCTGAGTTACTCTGTATAGAGGGTGTTGAGCTAGCACATCGAAAAGGGCATTAGCATTGCCCAATTTTAAGGCAATTAAGTGATATCTTGACTACATGTGAATGTAAAATATGAACTTATTATGAAAAATAAATGCTATTTTTGGGAGAATTAATTCATATATGATTTGAATTAATGACCATTAACACTTATATTTTACGTAATAATATTATTATAATTTGCTTATTAGTCAACTACACTTCTTGCGAATTTTACTATCAATTAATTTCATTTTCAATGCTATTACTAGATACATGTTTTTATACACTACGCTTTCCTACACTAAATTTTTACGAGCTAGATTAATAATTACATACTTTGTTTACCACTGATTATATTTAACAACCTGATGTTACAATACTAGATGCTGGTTTAGAGATCAAGCTCATCCCATAGTGCATTTTGATGTTATTAAAATCACCTATTTAGTGTTCCTTTTTTTGTATTATTGAGGTGAGTCTTTTAATGTTTTGACTTTGTATGCCTTATAGAGATAACTATGATGAGATTGTATTCATGTATTATGAGACTTTTTAAAGCTTTGATGAAACTGTATTAAATAAGATATTTAAACTCAAGTTTTGCTTCAGCATATTTAAGCAGCAATGTGAACTTCTTCTTTAAGCAGTATCCTATCCATCTGTATACTCCTGATTTAACACATAAAATATTTCAGGATTTGAATCATAATCAAATTACTCTTTGAATATCACACTTTTATTTAATCATGATATGGTAAGTGCCATAATTAAAAAAATATAGCAGCATGAGTCTCACCCATGAGACTTGATTTTTGGAAAACGGAGGTTAAGGCATTCGAAACAAAACACACACACACACACACACACATATATATATATATATGAAAGTGTATTTATTAAGTTTGAGTAATTATGTCACAACATAATTGCAACAACTCGATGTTAGGTTAGTAAGATTAATCAAACGATAAGTGTTAATATCCCAAGATCATATTGGGATTTAGTATAGTAATACATAATAAAATATCTCTCACATCCATTATAATGACCCGATGTTTGGTTAATAAGACTAATATAGCATTAAGTGTTAACATCTCAAGGTCATATTAGAATTTAATATAATGTTCAAACAAAGAAACATATTTTCACATTTATCCACTAAACTCATCTAGAAATATTAAAACAATAAAAAAATATCAATCCAGCACATTCAATTCATTTAGACATGCCATTTAAAAAGAATAAGAAAAATAAAGTTAAGAGATATTCTTATTTATGTAGTGAACCATATTTAGGAAAACATAAAGGATATAATAATGAAAATGCATCATCTAAAAGAAAATATCTATGCAAAATACACAAACCCAAACACACACACAAGCACGCACACACGCACACACACACATACACATACACACAGATATATATATATATATATATATCATCAGGATATGCTCATATAACATAAAATGTAAAAAGTGTGCTCAATCGTCATACTTGTCTTTTTGAGTCAGATGTCTATCTATCATGGATCCCATCCATGATAGATCGGTAATTAGAAACTAAAATTACTCAATTTGGATCATTAATTATACTAATATTAACTAATCAAGTTTTATGGTACTTAGGGCTAATTAAGAGATCTAGTTATTGGATCTAAAATATTTTTATAGTTTACTGTTAATTAGGTCTTCTTGATCAAAATGGTATATTGGGAAACCTAATTTGGAGCTCAATTGACCAAATTATGGTCAATTGAAATTTTAGGGTTAATTGGGGTAATTAGGATTAGGTCTTAAAAGTGATTAGACAAGTACTAATCCAAACAGAGAATTGAACACTCCTAGGTTATTCTAGAGGTTCTACTGCACTTTAAGACTCATATTGCCTACATTTGGACTAGTGGTTAAAAAGTTATGAGCTATATAAGATTAGGGTTTGGGTCAAAAAGTGATTAGCCTAAATATATCTCAAACAGCAAATTAATACTACTGGATTAATCCTTATGCTTTACTGATTACTTTGAGACCTATATTATGTATGTTTGCGTAATCATATACAGTTATGAGCTAATGAAGTTTTGGGACAATTTTGTAATTATTGAAATATCCTAAATGTCACTATGCAAAAATGTTGATCCTACTGAAATTTGAATGGCATCAATAAATTCCTTGATTTTTGCTAATTAAAATTGTATATTTATTTGCATTAATTGGATATATATTTTATAAGATATGGATGCTTAAAGTTTGATGATTATTTGTATCGATTAATTTCATAAATATTACTATTTTTAAATTTTTATTTCCTCTGTTTAAATTAGATAATCTAATATTATGATTTATTAATTAATTCATTCATTCATTATAATTTGTTAATTTAAATAATTCCATATATGATTACATATATATATTTATATATATTTATATATATTTATATATAAATAATAATTTATTTTACTCTACAGGAGGGACCCACATCGGCAAACGGACGAGACCGCAGCGAGACCCGCAGCCACGTGTCAACGCACGGTTGGACAACAGCTGGCAAGCGGGCCCTACGGATCAGAACGACGGGACCAGTGGGTCCCGCCGCCACAGACGCAACGCTTGCACCACACGGCACGCTCAACTCACGCCAACTCCGTGGCTGACCCCACCCACTTGCCACACAAGCGCAACATGGCATAAAGACGGGTCGGGCCCGACCCTAGAGACCCTTCGTCTCCCAAGGGTTCGAACGATATGCAAACCCTAGATCTCACGGAGACGAAACCAGCCGCCGCACAAGATACGATCCAAATGATTAACAATAATTGTGAAAATCGAACATTTATTGAATGTTAAGATCAAGTTTAAGAAAAAAGGAGGTACCTCAGCGTTGCCGAAGGAATTTAGGGTTCGACAGATCTTGACTCTACCTGTAAAATAACAGAAATAATTTTCAAATTTTTTATTAATATTCAAATAATTTGACCTCAGATTGAGAATCTGACTTCGTCATTACATTAACCACCCCCAAATTAGCTAGGGTGAAGTTTTGGAGGCATTTGGAAGTCGTTGGATTTTCGTCGAGTATTTTAATATTATTTAAATACTTGAAAAATCAAATAGTTAAATACTCGTCGGATAAAAAATCAGAGTGCACCGTTGCATTCAGAACCCCTCAATTAGCTAGAGGTGATTTATTGGAATTTTTTGAGATCCATTTAGATATTTAAATTAATTAATAAAATTGATACAAAATATTTAAATAATAATTTAATATTTAAATTTTATAACGACACCGTCGGCTAATTAACCCATGCTGTCTAAAAATATCACACGCCGTCAACTTCCATTGTTAATCGCGGGGTAAATCATGGTCGTCTGATCATCCGATCAGACGGCAAAGGCGTCTTCTTCCCCGAAGAAGCTCCGCGTGGATCGAGCGGACGTGCGTCACTCGGGACTTCCTCCGCGCAGCAGTATTAGCCAAATTTTGTCGTTCCAATGGATAACACGACCTCTCTAAAACTCATTTAAGTATCTAGAGAGATTCGAAGGCCTCGTTTTGACTCAGATTGGACTTAGAAAAATTTTGAGGAGCTGTCGATCAAACCCTATCACTTGAACCGTCAATCAGGTACATCTTTTACTTCCTAAAATCCTTGCTTGATCAATATAATTGCATTTCGTATCGCTATTTCATATTGAGGATTGAAGAATGAGCGGGTTCGATCAAGATTGATCGATTCCGTTCGTTTTAATTTAGGATCCAATCCACAGTGTAATTCGTTAGAGCCTGATCGGCCCGTTCTCGGCATCTAGGGTTTAGGATCTCAGTCGATCCGAGTCACCTTGGGTCGTGATTCCACCGCCGATGTGAAGGTCTCATCAAGGACGATCCGTCACCATGTGGGTTTGGTCGAGCTAGTGCAGGGATGGTCGATAAAAATCATGCCATAGAGTTCTCGGGCTCGGGCTGCCTGCGATCCGTGAAGAAGATGAAGTCACGGTGCTTTCGGGCCGGGTTGAGTTGGCCAACCCGAGAGATGTTTTGGGTCGCCACGTGTCGAATTGTCTGCGACGACTGGGTTCCATCTGAGGCGTAATAAAGCAGGCCACGTGTCGGGCTATTAGACAGCACTGTCTCAATTGCTGGGGCCGCTACGTCTGACCTCAACAAATAGCAGAGCGCCACATGGCTTTTCTAGAGACCCGTTGCTGTCGTTATTCGAATGGTGGACCCCACCTACAAAGTAATTTAAATAAATACAGAAAATAATTAAATGACATCTTATTAATATAAATCAGTTAATTAAAATCAATTTAATTAAGTTAAATTTATTTAATTAAACCCTAACACTTTAAACAGCCATATCTTAATAATTATAAGTCCACATATAGCAAATAAATATACCATTTTGTTCAACAAAAATAGAAGAATATTATGGAGCTATTAAAATTCCATTTATAGTCATATTTAAGATAGTGATATTTAGGGTTCGTTGATGCGACATAAATTGTACAAATATTCAAATATTTATACCTTTGTATCATCTAATCCAAATATATCCAATATGGGTCTCAAAATACTCAAAAAACCCTAAGGAATATTTTAGTAGTGTTAATTTTACTGTTTGGATTAAATTTAGACTAATCACAATTAGGACCTAACCTTAATTAAGCCCTTTAACCCTAAAACTTTGAATGGCCATAAGTTAGTCAATTTAGCTCTAAATTAGGTAATCCAAATATTAATTTAGCTCAGCAAAACCTAATTTACAATAAATTATAAAAATATTTATAATTCAATAATTAGATCTCCTAATCAACCCTAATTACTCTAAATCTTGATTAGTGAATATTAACAAAACTAATGATATAAATTGAATAATTTCAGTTTCAGAGAACTCATAAAGAAAATTAGAACCTAAATATATAATTAGTTTAGTAATTTTGTGATTAATTTTACTAATCACTCACTAATCATATTAAATACTAATTATTAATCCTAGAAATTGTATTGACTATAACTTAACCAATACATATCAGAATTTGATGATTTTATGTTCTATAGAAATCTTATGACATAATTTACAATAAATTAACAGAATTTTAGATCTTATTAAAGATAAAATTACTAATATACCCTTATAAGGTCAAATTCCTAATTTGACCTTATAAGGCATAATATTACTCAAAATTAAGTAACTAAATAAATTAATTCAATTTTTCATTTTATTACTTTAGAAACCTAATATTACAAATCATATTAAAAGTATAAAATATCAAATTAATGAATTAAATTATTTTTGGCAGATCAAAGGAATTGAATTGGTTGTAATTATATCAAAACAATTAGGTACGTAAATCTACTTACATATTTTATTTCAGTATTCTTATTTTGAGTCATTTTCATTTGAATATTATTTATCCAAAATTGCTTACCGCTTATAAATTACAAAAGAATGTTATCAAATAAGCATGTAACAAAAAGATGAAATGTGGTATATATTATTGTGGTGTTTGTCTTTGGAGGATGGAAAGCAACACTGAGAATCTATACAGATTGGGCCTGCTGGCAGCCCCTATGAGTCATATGAAGGGATTTAACCCTTATTAGGAAGTGAGCAAATCCAGAGGAAAGACACACCATCAGTTCCTAATTTGAATAAACTACCGACGGGTAGTGAGAAAAGTTTCCTACAGGTTATGCCTATGGGTTTACCCAATTGGGCTCAAGAGTTTATGGACTCGACTTTTTGCTACAACTACTTTTGATAAAATTTATTTATTTCATGCTATGTTGAAATTCACAGCTAACTTGCAGGGCAATATTGAAAGTTGAAAAGTTGCTTTTCTTTCAGATGCAAATATTTCATTCAGTTTTATATTTGATTTATACCTATTATAGGATGCTAGAATTACTCTTATAAGAATGATTTGTGAACTCCTACCTGATTGGTAACTGAATTTTTTAGATTTTGATAATTAAAGAATTAAAGATCAACCCAAGTACTAAAGGAAAGAAGAGATAGAGATGTGAGATATGAGAAGTGCTTAAATCTTTATTGTAAATATTAAAACTGTTATAAATTCATGTATGAATGGCTCTGAATGTAAATATGGAAATTTATATATTTTATTTTCTTTATTTTCATAAATGTATATTTTCAGTATATGAATAATTCTTTTGAGACTCTCGAACTTCGATCCCCGATCGCCACACTACCCGATCTCACTTGATCCAAAATATAAAATCGAATGAAACAAAGGAGATGGAGACTTAAGGGTTGCTCCACAACGGTGAGATCGGCCATTTGTCAAGGCATTCGATGCGTGTCGAACCCTCGCAGCCACGCGGCGATCCCTCTGGGACGACAAGCCACAGCCGTCTGATCCTGCGATCAGACCTCACAAATGGCTCGTCAAGATAAACGGCGTGAATACAAATTTGGGTGACAGCATCAGGGTTACGGGGACGGCGCCGTTAAATATCGATTTAAATATTTATCTTATTAATTAATTTACACTATTTTTATTAATTAGGATTATACAATTAAACGCATCCATAAAATTTCCAATAAATCACCCCTAACTAGTTGAGAGGTGAGGAACGCAATAGCGCAATCAGATTATTGTTTCGACGAATATTTAATTATTTAATTTTTTTTTGGGTATTAAAATAATATTAAAATATTCGACGAAAATCGAACGACTTCCAAATACCTCCAAAACATCACCCCTAGCTAATTTGAGGGTGATGAACACAATAGCGAAGTCAGATTTTTGATTTGAGGTTAAAATTAAAAGGTCAATTTCTATAATTTTTAGAAATTTCTAAAATCAGGATTTTATCTATTTGATTTTTGATTTAGACTAAATCTTAGAGATGAGTTCCAAATGACTTAATTAAGATACTAAAACTGTAATTATGACTTGGATTAATCCTAATTAACCTAAGTAACAACATGGGTTGTTAGATCAAGAGGCTAAGATACTTCTTTATTTTTTATGCTTTACACTCTTTATTTATAATATTGTATTTAGTCTACTTATATTTTAATTAAAATACAGTGTATGTTGCTTAATTTCATTTAATGCTTCACTGTATTTTATTACTTACATAACATAAATTTTATTGAGCATGTATTACTTTCATTTTATTTTAGCTTAAATGCACATTGTAATTTCTAGCCTTTTAGGATACTTTCCTTATCATTTTAGGATGTATGCTAGGACTTATATACAAGTGAGTATTTTTACTCAGCTTATTTCATATTGCCTCCTTTACACTTATGCTTAATTTCTTTTTCCATACTTGACACCTTTTATAGCTCTGTTGCTTAGTTTAAATTATAAATTAATGCTTGTGATATCCTATAAATTTAAAATATAGCCAGCCTTAATATGTGCTTAGACTATTTAGTCTAACTACACTTTTTTTTATTGGCTTTGTCCTATCATATTTAAATACCAAAATATGATAGATCAAGAGATCTTTGATACAGATAATACATGTCAAAGCGCTTGAAGAGCTTATAAATTTTTTTTGCTTCCGCTTAATTTAAAAATGTTTACTTGCATTTTGTTATAAATGAGAGAGTGGCCTATTTACTTTCATTTACTCTTACTTTTAAAAGACTTTGAATAATTAATTTATAAACTGCTTGAGTTTATTGGAGTTATTCTTATCTACTCTTATATATTTGTGTTATGATTACTTATTTTGTAACTATTTGAGATGAATGAGTAGATTATACTAATTATTTGTATTATGTATACTTGCAATATAATATTTATATGTATCTCTATATAATGTATCTTCTATTGCATTCATTTGCAACCTTATTTTAACTTAGCAACTACTCATTAAGTGACTTGGCCACTTAGCAATTATACTTGATTTATTTTCTTCTAATCGAGTATTGGATGCTAAGATAACATCATAATATTTAGATTAATCTCCTATTCAATTATTGGGGTCGTTACAATATGAGCCCCCTTAAAGGCTTCAGATGGCACCTTCACCTAGGCCTTTTTCAAGGCTCGAGATGGCAACCTTCACTTGGGCCCCCTTTAAAGGCTCTAGATGGTATCATATATGCATTTAAGCATAACCTTCACCTGGGCCCCCTCAAAGGCTCTAGATGGCACCCTTATAACTCCTGATGGACTAGCCATGTCCTTAACTTAATTCAGCCCTTATTTTGAAATATTCACAAGATACATAAATATTATTTTACCTCTCTTACATGATTAGCAGTAATAGTAAATCATTAAATACCAATATAAAATAGATTCAAAGCGATGCTTAAGCAGCAAAAATATAGAATGCATAAAATTAATATCTAGTGTACCTTTGTGTAGATAATAAAATGAATCACACGTAATTCTGATGTGGTACTAAGAGACTCAATGTGTCTGCAAAATTTATATTTTTTGTAATTTTATTAGTCTTTGACAATGTCTGTCTTTATTATTAAAGCATAAATAATTTTTTCTAAGTTGGTCTTGATTAATTTATGGTTCTCTCAATATTTTAGATCCTCTTAAAACTTTAAGACCTAAGTTAGGAACTATGAATTTCAAAGGATCAATCATATTCTTGACCAATTTAATCAATGAAATGCTTAAAAAAATCAAGCAAGTATTTTAATCATAGACCCAAGAGATTGATTATTTGATTAGATAAAATCGTTATAAAATCAATCTACAAGGTAATGTATAAATGACGTCTAGAAAGTGCTGATTATATTCATAAGTTTGTTCATTTTAATCATCTTGGAACACAACGAATTGATCAATCTCTCGAAAGGATCAATCTATTCTTGGCAACGACTAATATATCTTTATAGCCAATCGTTTTAGTATGACAAGCAAAATAAAAAATATATAACATTGACCATTAGAATAGATCTACTCAAAAACACCATCAGTTGTCTAATCTCCCTCAAAAAATTCACTTAATCATGAATTTAATAAGGGAAAATTTAATAAGATTAAATATATATATATATATATATATATATTATACCTACAAAATTTCACAGGCAACTCTATTAAAAATAGAATAATCGTGATTTACTGATCTCGCTAAATTGATACTCCTATCATTCAGCTCTCTCTCTTTCTCTCGATCAGCTGAAGGTAAAAGAAGAAGGGCAAGGGGATCGTACCGTATACTCAGTCAAACCCATAGAAGGGTTGGCGCAGAGGTCTAGCGGTCGAGCAGAGAAGTATCGGGCGCAGGGAACTCGTGCGAAAGAAGGGGTCGTGAGGGCGTCGGCTTCTCGTTCGTATGCGCCTCTACCGCAAGCTTCCAATGTTGTTTCTTCGTGCGGGAGAGAAGAATCGATTTCGGGTGCCGATGTGTCTCGTCAACTACGCTCCTACAGCTTGTGAGGGAGGGAGGAAGGGAATACGAAGGCTTTGTGAGGATGGGGAGTGGCTTTCGAACTTAAATAAGGCGTGCATATGTAACGCACGACTGTGCGCCGGCTGAAAAAAATGCTGAAACGCACGATGAGTTACGAGATAGCTTTTATGGCGCACTCAGTGGCATAATTTATTGCTAAAATTGTTGATTTCTTTCCTTTGTAATGCTTGGCTGTTTTGTAAGTCTTTAATAATTTACTTGTATTCAATTCTATAATCAATACTAAGATTATGAGTACAAATTTCACTAAACTTTCTCAGTTACACAAATTTAATCATTTTTAATTTTAACAGGAAAAATTGAAATTTGCAGGAATAACCGAATTTGATTTTAGGTTAATGTATATCTCAAAATGACCTAGGGTCATTACAAGGATCTTATAGATAGGCTTTACAATAAACAAAAAGTTTTCCTGAACTTTGAAATCAAAATCATACTTTTCTTATTTTGATCTTTTCTTAGATCTAAAATCTTAAATTTTGAACATACTCAAATTTAAATCTTCTCAAGGATCAAACTTAGCATCAAGACTTTTATGTATCATGATTTTGTAATTCCTTAATTTTTTTATCTATTACTACCATTTGTTAAGGAAACTTTAATGTCTAATTTAGCTTTGATTTGACTCAAGAGGATTTTGTGCTTAAAATAATAATATTTTATTCCTCTTGTTGACTTCTTTGATTTCTAGCCATTGATCGATGTTCAATAGAAAAACTTTTATTTGAATATTTCTCGAAATTCCTCAAAAATAGAAATATGATTCTTTTCTCAGACTGAGTGACTCGAATGCTTTTCGTTAGGAAAATGTCTTGACTTTGTTGGTTGAGCTATAATGGCTAATCTGCTGTTGTTAACTGTGGAGTTTAAATGGAAATAGCATTAATTATTATCTCTTTGTATTAGTAACTAATGATTCCCATTGTTTCTTTCAAAGCTTGGGTGGCATTATCTATAACAAGATACAAAAAACTCAAGCATAGGCCATGTTACTTGACAGAGTGGTGATACAGGGTGATTTGTACTTTGGATTGTTGTACTTTATTTTCTCTTGGTATATAATTACATTGGCATAAGCTGGATTTAGAAATAAAAAAAGAAGAAAAGTTAGGCAATTCCTTAATAGTTTTAAGAGCATTAATCTAAAATATAGTGCCTGTAATGAGAATGCCAGCCTATACGATTTATCTGCAGTTCTCAGCCATAAAATATATCAATAACAACCATCAAATATTTAGATAAGATTTGTAAGAAATTAAGATGGAAAGCTAATCAAAACTATAGTTTTTAATTCTTCTTAGACAATGAGATGGTAATTAAAAACTTCTTATATTTACAAACTTTAATTATAAATAATAACAAACACATCTTTGCACAGCACCACCGTGCAGCCATCATATAGATTCCTCTCACTAGCTAGCCAGCAAACAAGCATGCTAGTTTTTTCTTAATCATAGGCTTAAGGAATATGGTTAGGCTATCAACTTCCCTTTTAATGTACGTTGGCCCCATATCAAAGAGCCTAACTCGATTAATCATGATAATACTTTTTTGCCAGATGCACTTTAGATGTGACTATATTCCTTTTTCTCCTGTCTTTAACTCATCATTTTATATTAATACACACTTTTTAAGGACTGTTTATTTACATATTGTGAAAGATACAAAGTCACCCAGAACGAAAGTGATATCAAGAACACTTATATGATAACCATTGGGATCTAATAGTTCTCCCAAAGTTCTTACAACATACGTCCTCCTCCATTATCTACAAATAAAAGTGTAGCTAGGATTTCAATATATTTGTCCTATGAAAAATTCGCACTTCATAACACAGAAGCCAATTCTATGCTTACCGGATTATGAATTTTCAATTTCATCTCGACCAGAGTAGTAGAAGATGACGATTATTGTATGCAGCCGCGCTTGTTTTTAGAAGTACTATTGAACTTTTGCAATGATCTCTTGATATTGTCGCTTTATGTTCGAAATGAAGTTTATAGTGTTTGATTGAAATCACTCCTCATTTATCCTAGTAATGTGATTTTTACAGCTAGAAACTTGTTAAATATATAAATAAATATCCCATAAATAATCTTGCCGTGTTGGAAAAAGCTTCAAGCTTCTAGCATGAAGAAATGTGCATTGAAGGGCACAAATTAATTCACCATACTATGCGGGCAAAAGTATGATCCAACCAGTTTGTTGTTATTGGAGCTCCAAGATTCATCAAAGCCTTCAATTATATGTTATTGGAGCTCTAAGATTCATCAAAGCCTTCAATTAAATGATCCAACTAGTTCGTTGTTATTCAATACAGTGATGCTTGATTTCATCTCACAAGGATAATACAAATGATTGATTATATTCAAGGCTAGTGATGAATCCTATAGATCATCACCTCTCAAGCAATATACTAACACATGTATATACATATATTTTCCTCTTTTTAGAGTAAAAAATTTGTCATATTAGATGAATAATATAATCAAAATTAAGGCAAGGCTGATAAACATTTCTTAATTATTTTATATAAAATGCAAGCAAATTTTTATTAAAATACACACTGATAATCACATTTTAAATCTCTATAACCTATACAAAATGCATTAAAATGTATATATATGTATATATTTTACTAAAAGTAAAACAACAATCACAGAACCTTTTTAAGATAATTGCAAAAAAAAAAATACTTTTGAATTTGATATCAATATGAATTATCATTTTATCTCAAACATTTCCTAAGAGCTTTAAATATCAGCCACAATAATCCTTGCATCCTTTCCTAACAGCTCAAAATGTAATATATAAACAACTGCAGAAGAGCAGCCCAACAACCTAAATAACTCTTCAATCATAACAACTTTTTCATTATTCTCAAGAGAAAAATAAAATTTCAGCAAATTTGGCCGCAAGACTTTTACCCGTGTAAATGTTTTACCCAAGTTTTTAAGCATGCTAAACATCTGCACTGTATGATTAACATGTTTTCAACATGCCAAACAGATTAAAAAGAAACAAAGCGATAAAAATACAATTAACAGACAACTAGTCGTCCAATATAATATAAAAAACAGTAATTTCTACTAGTAAATAAATATGTATCCTAATTTACCAAAAAAAAAAATCCAATAAAGACAAATTCATAGTGTTCTTAGTTCATAAAAGGACAGCAACACATGAAACTAGTGTAAGTAGAAAGAGCAGAGTAGTGCAGTGTAGCAAACAACCACAACCAGTTGGGAGAAAGCCAGAGGTTCATTCATAACAAGATGTGCTAATAATAATAATGATAGGCAGAAAGATTAGGTATTGGTAGCCCTGGTATAGATCTGCTGGGCAGAGTGCGCGGAAACCATCCTGATGGAGCCTCTGGCCATTAAATCTTTGATTGCCCTTCTTGCCAACGATCCATTAATCTGAAACAAAACAAAACAAAATATCTTTAAATAAAAAATTTGTAAATATTCAACTAATGTACTCCAAATACCTATGATTTGTGCCGTGCAAACAAATATATCTAAAAAATAAACAAGTATAATAGATTCTCCAACATGAATAGATAATATATACATTAAATCCTTATCCTATGCAAAACTTCAAATAAAAAAATTGCTTGCAATAGTCATTCTTGAAGAATAATTAGAATATGCAAATAGGCAAAGAGTCATCTGCCTCAATGATTTGCATTGGCACCCAAGCTTTCAAAACTACAAACGAAACGCCATAATCTCATCATATAGATAACAAAGCTAAGCACCCTATAGAGCCTTTTTTTAATCAATCTGAGAAGACATCTCTAGCAGGTAAGGACTGGAAGAAAAGATTTCTATTCGATGTTTTAACTTCATATTTATTGTAGTTTATGTTGTGCTGCAGCATTATTGTGAAGAAAATAACTAAAGCAAACTGGCCTAAAATCATGCTTAGGAAAGAAAATAAAAAGGAAAGAAAAATATGTAACGATTAAATTTTGCCTTAAATAAAAACATGCGCCAAAGCATGCGGAGGTTAAAACTCTGTTTAGAACAGTTATATTTCTAATAGATTTGTTGAAAATAAAATCACATCAATTCTATTTGAGAAACAGCTTTATGTTTTGCATTTAAAAAACAAAGCGATAAACAAACAACCATTAATCGAATCGTATTTTCAAAACTTATCTAATAAAAAATGCTTATTGTACTTTCTGAAATGCGAAATAATAAAAAAATTCATTCCAATTCATGCAATCATGCTGCTAATTCACATCGTCATTAAAGTTGTCATTGACAACAATATCATCATTGTAATGTAATAAATTTGAATTACGAACAGCAGTTGACAGCTTAATTCACAAACAAACAAACAAAATTACAGAACACAACACTTCCTATATAGCATTTTCATAATTGACTTTAAAAAGTTTATTCGCCATCCAAGTATCATCTTCATCCCCAGATCCAATACAATTTCACAGTAGCATACATCGTGATTCAGCTCAAGGTGATGATTCTCAAGCATCTACAACCCAACATTTGCAACATGAAAAACTTTGAAAAAGGTTGATGCTAGTGACAGTTTCAAGGCAACGATTTTAATAGTGTGTGTGTGTGTATATATATTGTAGAAGCTTATTCTATGCAAAATTTTATCTTAATTTAGTTTATGCTGTGCCTGTCTGATTATGAAGGGAATGACTGAAAAATAAAATGGTCTAAATTCATGTTTATGGAAGCAAATAAAAGAGAAGAAATTAACAGTTATAAGGATTAATTTTTAAGCCTTAAAAGATAAACCAAAGCTTATGGAGAATAAAAGTCAAAAGTTTGGAACAGCTTTCTATTTGCTTTGTTTAAAACAAAGCACATCAATTCTATTTGAGAAGCATCTTTAAAGCTGCATTTTAAAAAGCAAAAATGCAAACATAAATTGAACCACATTGTCAAAACAGCCACCACTATTTAATAAAATTACGTTACTTTCTGATAATGCTAAATTCTTAAAAGTTCATTCCAATTCATGCAATCAATGTTGCTAATTCACATTGTCATTAAAGCTGTCATTCTTGATAATATTATCAGTATATTAAAATTATTTTGAGGTTTGAACAGCAAATTGACAGCTCGATTTCCAAACAATAGAACTAACTTTAGACATATTATTTTCTTATAAAGAAAGTTCAAAAATGACTTGCTAAAATGCTTATATGTTTGGGTATATAATTTCCTGTAATAATTCTTTGAAACCTAAAAATTATCTTCTAAGACATCATCTTCATCCCCTCTTTTGATGTAGTCATAATTATATGATATCTCTATTGCACGCATCATAATTCAACTCAACACAATGATTCTAAAGCATCCACAAACTTTGAAAATATAATATTGATGCTAGTGACAGTTTAAAGGATAAATGTTTCAGTTAATTATTATTCAAAAAGACAAAAAATGAAATATTACATTCTGCAATAATGTCCTAAAATTAAATAGGATTCAAATAACTAAGCTTCATCATTGTTGAACAAATAAATTCCAGATATTAAATCCTATAAATTCTTAAATCCCATTCTTCCATGATCCTAAAATTAATTAAGATCATAATTAGGCACAAATTAAAGGATCAAGAACTCTTGTATCTTTCACCATTGATATAACCAAGTTTGGTAATTGTCATGCTAAGAATTTTTTGGGATTAACATCATCAAGAACTTTTATTAAATACAAACTTACTGACTTTACAAAAACAAATCCTCTTAAGAAATTAAACATATACTTATAGCTAAACATCTCTTATATCCAATTGTAGCCCAAGTTCTTTCAAAACACAAACAATATTCAGTAAATCCTGATTGTTTATATATCATAAACCACAATTATCAAGTTTAAATAATAGAATGCAAAATCTTCTGGAAAACTTAAGCATGCATGATGGGAAAGATAACCCTTTATGTTTAGAATATGTAATTTCCAACAGGATGAGTCGAGCTAACTAGCTCGAGCATATATTTCGCAAGAAAATTTATGTATGAAGCAAACAAAAAAAAAAACACATGAATTATATGAAAATAATGAAAAATAAATATAGATGGGAGCAATACCCTCAGCCTATCAGATAAGACAGATGGTGTAATCATCTTATACTTGGGAACTTCAGTAAGCATCTTATCATAGCTCGCCTGATCAAATAGAACGGAGTTGTTCACCTTCTCCTTTTGCTTTCCCTTGCTCCATTTCTTCAGAACAAGACAACAGTTGATTTTAAGATAAAATTAAAAAAAAATTGAGTTTTGCAAATTAGAAAAGTACGAACCCTACCCAGAAATAAAATTGGAGAGGAAAAGGCAAACCCTAAAACTCATGAGTTATGAGGGAAATAAAAGCGAACCTTCTTCTTCTGCTTCCCTCCGCCGGACTTGGCAGGTTTGGAAGCTGGTGGGGGAGCCTTCTCCTTCTTTGGCGCCTGAACAAGAAAGAAATAAAAAATATATTAAAAACTGAAGAAAATCAAAGACGCAGAATGGCACAAAATGGAACATACCATTTTAGTTTACAAGGGTTTCTGATATGCTAGGGCTTCCTATCAAAGAAGAGAGTGCAGCGGTAGATCCTGCGACGAATGAAGATACGAATGCGCCAGGCGCGAATGAAGCCCTAGAAGAAGTGATTTATTCTGCTCTTTGGGACAAGGAAACTCTTCCGTGTGATTTAATTGGTTTAGACGGTCGTGATTAATCGCAGCAGTGTTTTTTTTTTTTTTTTTTTTAGAAACTCAAAATTGTTAATAATGAAGTTTTTTAAGGTAAACACAGCCACCATAAAATAAGAATGATTATCTCTGAATTTAAATTTTCAATCAAAAAACCAGCCTTATCAATAATTAAGTCTTTTAAATTTAAAATATTTATAAAGTCTTTTGTTTAATAATTTATTTAAGATAAAAAGAATAATATAAAATAAACTCATGTATATTTCTAACATTCACTACAAAATTGTTATAAGATTTCAAGTCATTTTGATTTTAATAGAATAAAAAACACTACAATAACTTTCATTATTTTTTATATCATTTCAATTTTTGTATAAGATTTTAAAGAATTTTTTGCTGAAAATTTACATATTCATGTATATTTATTCCAATAGAAGTTTACATATAAATTTTTGTGATTTTTGATTTTTTTTTACCCTGTTTCAACCTTAAGAACCCGATGGGTCATTATCTGGCCAACAACCATAACCGTAAGCCTGCCAAACTATTGTGACCGTGTCGTGTTCATTTGCATGCATCGTCACCAACCGACCCTGTGACGACCCGTGTCGTCATTAACTAGAATTACTGCTAAAAAAAAAAAAAATTCAGCAACTATAATTTCCTATATCACACTGAGCACTTTAACTGGGAGTAGACCCAATTTGGACTCTATTTTGTCAAGTTATGACCTATTTAGGGTTATGGGTATTTTGAGCAACTTAGGGTTTCTATGGTTCAAAACTTAAATTTTATTGTAGTTCACTGTTGGCAATAAAATTCTAAGCTATGTAGCACTTTGCAATTCTTGATTTGAAGTTCAATTGACCAAGTTATGTTCAATTGAAGATCAAGGGCATTTTAGTCATTTTGGGAGAGAGTCTAAAATATCACTTTGCAAACTAAGCTCTAAATAGGAAAATTAATACTATCACAATGATGGGATGGTTCTCGTGAGTATTTTAAGACCCATATTGCATATATTTGAATAACTAGATAAGAAGTTATGAGAGTTTGTTTAGGATCTAAAATGTCACTAGGATAAATAATCTCCGAATCGAATTTTTGAATTACACCATTTGATTTATTTTATTTTTCTAAGTAAAATAAGACCTATATTTGATATGTTTGGATCAATATATTCAAAGTTATGATATCCTAAAGTTTTAATTAAATATAATATTTCCATCCACAAAAAATTAAATTTTTTTTTTATATCTCAAATTTAAATTTTGACCGAAAATTTAAGTCTGAAACGTCAAAATTAGCTAGGAGAGAAAATTTCAGATTTATTATTATTATTATTATTGTTAAAAAAATAAGAAGAAATAAAAAGAGTAGAAAATATTTCATTTATTTCTCATCCTTACCCTATATTGACATTGATGAGGCTTTACTAGATGTCGGCGGGAGAATCGGTGGTGGCCGAGGAAGAGAGGGAGAAAGTGGAGAGGAGAAGAGGAATGAGGGAAGGGGAATCGGTGGAGGGTATGGAGTATTTTTTTAAACTTTTTTTTTATTAATTATTTATTTTCTCTCTCATGTATTATTTGGACGAGATGGATAAGAGAAAATTTGTCATAATTATTAGAGTATTCAATTTGATCTTCTCTTCTTCCTTATCAATTCTTTCTCTCTCCAATTTCTCTCAACTTTCTCTCTCTTCTATTTTTTTTCAGAAAATAACAAAACTTGACACAGATGTGTATCTTGATGAGAAAAATACACTCGCACAAGAAAATTTCAATTTAGAGCGATATTTTATTTTTTATTAATTTTTGAAGATAAAAATTTTAAAAATTAATTATGGTCAATCCGTAGCTATAATTTAACGAAACTTTTTTGTAGCCTTTTTATAATATTATTAATATAACGGTACTAAAATCGCTAAATTTTGACTTATATTTAATTTTCTTAATTTACTGAATTTAAATAATTCAAAAATTAATTCAAAAGTATTCGTTATCCAGATTGCTCCCAAATTTAGGCATTACGATCACAAAAATATACTATATTCAACAGTATTTTTAGTTTCCCTAATTTTAAAGTCACTTGGGATCATAATTTTTGAGTTGGATTTAGTCATGATTATCCTAATAACGACTTGAATCGTTACAGACTCTCCTATTTAAAAATGATGTCGTCCTCGACATCACGCAAACAAACTTATTTATGGTTGAGAATAATACCTGACATATTGAACAGTGTTTGAACAATTCTTTCTCATGGAGTCTTCTTTTTCCCAAGTGACTTCTTTTTCTAATGAATTCTTCCATTGTACCATTACTATTGGGATGTGGCGACTCAGCAAATTTCAATTATCTGAACCCAATATTTTGGGTGGTTCTTCTTTGTAAGTTAGATCAGGTTAGAGGTTGATTGAATGGATAGACACTTGCTGGAATGACTTCTGTAGACACCTTCGTAATGAAAAAACGTGGAATACATTGTGAACGACTGAAAAAATTGTCCGGTAATTTGAGCTTATAAGCGGCATGTCTAATTTTGGCGATTATTTTGAAGTGCCCAATGTATCTTCGACTTAACTTTCATATTATGCCAAACCTATGAACTCCTCTTATTGGGCCTACCTTTAGATATGCATGATGTCCTACTTGAAATTATAATGTTCGATGTTTAGCATCATGATATTTCTTTTGTAGATCTTGAGATGTAGCAATCCTTGTAACAACCCTAGTATTGTTACCCATCAATTAATAACCTAATTGACTCTAATCCTTTTCTATTAGTCATATAATAGTATTATGAGTCTCCATTTCAATTTTTGTTAGATTTAGAGATCGTTTAGTAATTTTCAACATTTCCTAATTTTATGATAATTCTGAGAATGTCTCATTTATTTAGACTTTAGAATAAAAAATGGAGTCCATTATTGGACTCACCACACCCAAATTAGATAGGGATGATATTTTGGAAGTGTTTGGAAGTCGTCGAATTTTCTCTGAATATTTTAATAATAATTTAAATACCCATAAATTAAAATAATTAAATTGACCTCCGATCAAAAATCCGATTACATTTTTTGAGTTCCCCACACCTCAATCAAGTAAGGGTGAATTTTTTGGATTTTTTGGAGTGCGATTGTATATTTAAAATTAAGTAAATAAATAAGTATAATTTAACTAATTTAATATAATATTTAATTGAATTAATATGTATTATATTTTTAGTTTATTTAAAGCAGCTAAATAGAAAATGCGAAAATCAACTGTCTGGTTCAAAACACCAAACACCAATCGGGGTGATCAGATCCGTTCCTTTCCAATTGATTTTGATAGAACGGCTTGGAGTGGTCCTAATCAATTTGACCGTTAGATCAACTCAGAAAACGAACGGTCGAGATCGTATCACTGTATGTCTTCCACTTTCTGCCTCTGCGTTGCTGCAAAGCGTTCACAGAAAAACTGGCGACCTCCATTTGTCCTTAACATAGAATTAGGCATCCCTATCTTCGTCATTTGCTCGGCATTTTTGCATCTGTTACTTCTGGAAGTGAGCAAAAGGAGGTGCGGAAGCTTCTTCACAGTATATTCGACTCCTACCTGAGACGATCAGCGAGCTTAAGGTCTCGACTTCCAGGTACCATTTCCCTAATTCCTTAATCCTGTTATTCATTTAATTATCTATACGCCTATGCTTAGTTAATTAAATTCTTAGGTTTATTTTTTTTAGATGTTGAAACTCTTTTGATCTTATCAAGCTCCATTCATTTTTCTTATATGATTAACTTAATTATTTCTCCTTTCATCCTATAGCTATTTTATAACTCGAGGGCTAGGGGTTTTAAGTCCTTTTGCTAAATTTCTTTGTTAGCTTTATTTTGAGAGGTAATATGCCTCATGAAATCACCGAACTATGAACTTAGGGTAAACCCTAGATTTTTCACCATCGACCTTGTTGAAGATGAAAAGGCGCATAGTGCGCGATTCAATCGAACTGCGACACTGTGCGGTTTTCTAGACTAAACCGGGAATTGGACCGTCCGATCCACTTTGGTAATCAGCGCCAATATGTGTCGCTTCTAGATACATTCCTGTTGTCTCGATATGACCCACAAGCAACCTTTTCAGCCATCTTTCTTTAGAGCTGTTGATTTCAACGCTGAATATGATAATTGATTTAATTTAATTAAATTTAATGTAAATCTTATATCAATAATAACTGTAAAAATACAAATCCAAATAATACAAAATTATATATCATTTTGATCACAAAAATGAGTAGATTGATAATACGTAATTTAATTTCTATTTTGATAAGTATTTTAATTAGCCAATATTTAAGATTAATTAATTATAAAATAAGTTCATCATTTCATGTGACCTAATTTGATCATTTAATATCCAAATTAAATGATCAAATAATTCATTTCACTCACAAAAATGTGAGAAACAATAATATGAAATCAAATTTAACATTTGAACTATAATTTTCTTAATCACTTTTTAACCCTAATTAGAGTCATTAAAACCCTAATTTTCTAAGGTTGTCCAAAATTAACATATTTTGTGTCATTTTTCTCCTTATGATATAAGGATTTCAACAATATATAAATCATTTTTATTGGACAATAAATTATGATTTTAGATTATATGACTCTTAATTAGGTATTATTGTGATAATTCTAATTTCATAGATGGCATGCTTTATGTATTATAAATCCTAAGATAACTTATATATTACATTTATTATTTCTCATAGCAAATTAGATTATATTTATTTGAGCTTAGTTCTCATTTTCTATATTGTGAATTAATTACTAAGTGTTTAATTCACCTTTCAATCCTAAGGTAGAAATCCTATGATTAATTTACAATTTGATTTATAGTTGATCCCTAGACCCATTGAGAATAATTAGTCTTAATGCTTTTATAATTGTAGATTATTGAATCAATTAGATATAGCTTTAGTGATTATATTAGAACTTAGTTTATTCATCCTAATCCCTAAAGCCTTCTTTTGAATCATTTAAGAGCTAGTAATAGAAATACCTATTTTACTTATAGTAGTTTAAGAATCCTATTAAATTCCATAAACTTTAGTTATTATGATACTTAGAACTTGTAGTTCTTAAGTTCTATCAATTGTTTACTTTAAATCTTTCACTTTCTTATAACTTAGCTAGATTAGTAATTGATTAGTTAGTTCCTTCAAACTATAACCTAGCTAGCGAAGCTTAGTGAATTTACCTTAACTTCTAATTTCTTAAGTTAGATAGTTTCTTTACCTTAACATCTTCCTATCATACTCCTAAACCTTGATTTGATTATATGATTGAATCTTATAGTTTATGATGTGAATAGAGCTAGTTTATAATAGTATCAATTATACTTATAAATTATTTTATCATATAATACTAATTGAATTAAATTTACTATTTTCAAAACCCCAACTACTACTATATCTACAATTAACTTGAGATCAATATCTCAAAGTTAATTTGGAGCTCAATTAGCTCCAACCATTAAGTAGATCATTAAAATTAGATAACTTTGGATATCACTTAGCTGCAATTATTGAATTCCCCTTGAATGCTTGCTTAGTTGTGAGTCTTATTCATTGAATTATTCATATAAGATATTGTGCATGAATAAAACTTTCACAGCAAAATTAATAAGGGTTATACTGATGGATCAGCCTAGGGCAGGCTAAAAAAAAGTAATAAGGAGACCTCAAATTCTCAGAGGGCAAATGTGAATGTTTTAGGATTTGACCCCGCTTTTCTTTAGTTGTTAAACAGACGTGTTTAACTTCTCTCTTCATTCTGAATATGCCTACAGAATGAGTATAGATTTAAAAGAACTTTAATTAATTAACATATGAGATCTTCTTCAATCTTATAGATTATTAAGACTTGTCATAGTTTTTACCTATGTTACTTTTCATAATTATAAACTATGTGAATCTTAGATTAATAGTCTAAGATCTTCATTTAATTTTCTTACTATGCATTTTCTATGATTTAGTACTGTACTTTACTTGTTTATAATTTACTTAAATTACAGTGAATGCTGTAAAATCACATTTAAATGCTTCACTGTTTATTTTTCTAACTTAGCATAAGTTTATTTGAACATATACATTGTGGCAGCCCTGCCCCGCCGTGGTCCTGTTAACTCTTAAGTTAACATGATTACAGTGGAGAGATCACCAAATGACAAGGTCCCCACTTAAGATTGGATTAGACACACATTCTAATCTAATTTAACTAAGGACTTTGCCATTCATCCAAAAATACTATCACTAAATAATCATACAAGAACTCAGAGTGCGGAAGCAATAAGAATATAACATCCATCCATACAGTATAAATACAACAATACAGAATAAATAAAAAGTTGAAAAGAAAAGATTTAACCTGTATTATTATAATATTTTAAATAGTTTAATGATAACTGAAAAGAACTCTCAATCTCACTGAAAGAAAGAAAGCTAAAGCTATAAATCTTCAGGAACGGGCTCCTCCTCCAATGGCAAGCTCTCCACTGGATCAGCTGCTCCAACAAACTCAGAATCTATCATTATCGGTTTCATAGTGGTAGGGCCTCAGCCAATAAAAGAAAAACTGGTTAGACTATTGTCTAAGCACATTTTAGGGCAAACAATTTATTAAGTTACTTGAATATCACCATAAACCAGAACTGAGCAAAAATAGGTGCAGAAATTATACAAAAATAACAGTAATAAGTTATAAACAAATAGTTTATAACTAAGCAAATAGGAAGTAAGTACATACCTCATCCAAGCAACTGCAACAAAGTCAGGTAAGCAAAAGAAAAACTAAATAAAACTATAAAGAAAATACAACATAAATATGCTTATGATCAAACAGATTATGCTAGGTGTCATATAAAAATCGAACATTATAAAACTGAAAGCAACTAATATCCTAAGTGTACATATGAAAATAATTAGTAAAACTAGCATCCTATATAGTATAGAAAAACTATAAGTAAAATAGTACAGAAGTACAGAATATGCAAGGTAAAACAGTAACTGAAAACTGAAAACTACAGTGACTGTCCAAGCCACTCAACTGAAAATATACTCAGTAAATCTTAGCCTGATGGGCTAAGAAAGAAGCTCTGAACTGAGTATCACTGAAAATTCTTAGCCTGATGAGCTAAGACAAAACCAAATGTAAGTGTACTTAAATTAATATAACCATATCAGAATCCTGACTCTATAGTCAGTATGGCAAGAGTCTATCCATCCTATCTCTCGGACTAGGCATGGCCATAGACTGTCGGACATTAAACCCTCGAAAGGTTGTCGACCCGAACGAGTTGATCGAAGAGGTATACTAATCAAGCTACACCTTACAAACCACTTCTAAAAAGAAAACATAATGCTACTTATGAATGTTCAAAATTGACATAAGATATTTATTAAATATCTTAGGTACATAATATATGCTCAAGGTATAAGGCTCAGAATCAAGGAATGTGAAACATCAAAATCAAAATGAGCAAGAAACTCTATCTAAAATACAGGTGATATCTGTTGTTATCTACTTTATTCATTCTATCTACTCTAAGTTACATAAGTTTCAGAATCATCAATTCTTACACATTCTGTAACTTAAAATCACGAATCCTACTTGTTGAAGATAATTAGAACTGGCCAAGTCCTAATTATAACTTAATCAAAAGACGACTATTTAGTTTAAGTGAATAAATCATCGACCTAGTTTTGTAATTTAATTCATCCCAACCTCATCTTGATTAGCCAAATCAAGATGAAAATATTAAGAATTAGACTCCAGATGATGGGGTCTAATCACTTAATCTAAAGGTATAATCTAAGGGTCTAAGGTTTAGAACCCAAATCTCACAAATTAAATTAAGGCAAATCCTAATGATAAATCAATTTATTAGGATAGATTTCTATTCTTAGTTCTAAAGTTTAAAGATCAAATAATCATTTAATAAGCTAAGAAAAATTTATAAACTAATAAACTCAATATTTCATCTATTGAGTAACCCAATTTACTCAACAGATGAATTCTAACTTAAGATCTATTCCTAATACTATGAATTAAGGTTCTTAATTTCTAAGAGTATCTCTCATGACACACATCCTAACTAATGTTATAAGGACCTAAGGGAAGGTCTAAGAATGATTAGAGAAGGAGAAAATCACTCACTTAAGACCTAGGAAATTTTCCTTAAGAAGCAAATTTTGAGATTTTAATCAAAATCTAATTTAGACTTGGATTTGATTAATTTTAGTTCTAAATCATTTTGTTTACTGATTTTAGTGATTAGAAACTGAATTTAGGGCTTTTAAAGGCTAAACCCTAAATTTGGGCAAAATGACCATTTTGCCCCTACTTAAGGGTTCAAAAGATCAAATTTTTATCTAGGGCTTAAATTCTAAAATTTTCTTTTGGAAAGTATTTCTTACTATCTAGTGTAAGATTAGACAGCAACAAAATTAATTTTGGGTGATTATTAAGTCATATGAGATCAAATTAGTGAATTTGACTCATAAGAGAAAATTAGGAATTTAGCTATATGAAAGCTAAATTTTCTTTTGGATTGTTGTTCTTTATTGCCTAAGCTTTCCATAGAACCTAAATTTTCTAAATTCTGATAAGTATTAGCCAAGTTATGACCAATACAAGATTTAGGGTTAAAAGGTGATTAAGAAATTCTTAATTATGGGTCAAAAATCCCAACTTTGTTAATTAGTGTCTAAATTGAGCAAAATTAGTGGTTATGGTTTACAATTAGTCCACTGATCATAATGACATATGGTAGGCTCAATTTGGATCCAATTTGACTAAGTTAAGACCTAATTAGGGTTAAGAGTAATTAGCGAGTGATTAGCAAAATTAATCACTCAAACACTAATCCAACCATACAGATTGATTCTAAATGGTTCTATGAGTCCTCTGAAACTTAAATCACTCAATTTGAGTTACTAGATTTGATAATATTCACTAATCAATATTTAGGATAATTAGAGGTGATTGGCAAATCTAACCATTGGATCTAAAATAATTTTACAAATTACTGTTAATTAAGTTCTTCTGATCTAAATTGATATTTGAATCATTCAATTTGGAGTTCAATTGACCAAGTTATGGTCAATTGAAGTTCTAGATCTAATTAGGGTAATTAGGATTAGGACCTAAAAGTGATTAGGACAAAAACTAATTCAAACAGCAAGGTGAATACTGCCAAATTAATCCTTAGGGTTTTCTGATCACTTTAAGACCTAAATTGGGTATGTTTGGATCAACATACACAAAGTTATGAGCTAAATAAGATTTGTGACATTTTTAAGATTAATTTAATACCCTAAAATATCACTTTGCTAAATATAAGTCCAAATGCAAAATTAGCAGTGCCAAATTATTCCTCTATTTTTGCTGATCAAAATGGTATATAATTTTGCATAATTTGGATGAGTATTTTAGGAGTTATTAAAGTTTAAAAATTTGATTTAATTGATTAATTAAATTCTGTTTAATTGTATTAATAATTCTGTTATTATTATTATTAATATATAAATTCATTTATTTAAATAACATTTTAATTATATAATGTTATATATTAATAACTGCAGGACACGTGGCGGGCCATCATTGGCTGGGCAGAAGATCGCGGGCCCCACAGCTCAGACGGCATCAGAGCTGGACACGCGTCGCGCCAGGATTGGCTGGCGCGCTGCGCTGTGGGTCCCGCCGTGGCAGCCAAAGCACCATGGGCCACGGGTTCCGGGCTGGGCCCGGGCCGTCCCGGTCCAGCCCGAGAGGGCTTCGTCTTTGCGAGTGATCCGAGGCGGAGGAATTAGGGCTCCAAAAATGACGGTGATAACATCGTTTCTGGAGGTCAAACCATATACCGATCGGAAGAGACCTTTCGATTGGTACCCAGAACACTGCCGGGGAAGAAACGCAGCTCCGGAAAAGTCTAAACCTAGATGACCCTATCGAAACCTCAACATTTAACGGAAAGTACTGTCGCTTCTACCCTAAATTACCTCGATCCAGACACTTGATTGATGATCAGATCTATAAATTTAACAATCAAAGATGTGAAATAAGTGTTGGAAACAACTGATTAAGGATCAAAGCAATGAATAATAGGATAGGAGTACCTTAAGTTTGGACGGCTGCAGAGAGACGAGGCTCGAACTCAGGTTCCAGACTTCAGGAGTGAAACCGAGCAACCCGGACTTCAGAGGTCTTATAACAGACCTTAAACGGTGGCTTAAGAGCGGTGGGGAGGCCATCTATCGACTGCGAAGCCCGACGAGGATTCTAGGGCGACGCGTGCAGCTCCCTCGAGCCACACGGCGCTCTCGCAGGAACGACGACTCACAGCCGTCTGATCCCGCGATCAGACGGCGAGGAGAGCATCGTCAGGATAGACGGTACGAAATTAAAAATGGCTAACGGCGTTGAACTTAAGTGGATGACACCGTTAATCCTAATTAAATAAAAAAAATAATTTAATTTAATTTATTTAGATTTAATTAATTAATTTTACCGCATTAAATGCATTCCAAAAATTTCCAATAAATCACTCTTAGCTAATTGATGGGTGAGGAACGCAACGGCACACTCGGATTTTCATTTCGATGAGTATTTAATTATTTGATTATTTGAGGTATTTAAATATTATTAAAATATTTCACGAAAAATCTACGGCTTCCAAATGCCTCCAAAATTTCACCTCTAGCTAATTTGGGTGTTCTGAACGCAATGGCGAAGTCAGATTTTCAATTTGAGGTCTATATAAAAAGTCAATTTCTAGGGTTTGAGATTTTCTAGAATTTCTGATTTGACTCAGTTGACTTCGGATTTTGACCTAGGTTTCTAAGATAAGTTCTAAATTACTTAATTAGTGACTTAGAACCTTAATTAAGACTTAAATTAATCTTAATTGAACTAAGTAACAATCTGGGTTGTTACATACATGCTTTACTTTATTTACTTTCATATGTACATTAGTTTCTTTTTAGCCTATTTAAGGTGTTTTTACCCTTGTTCTATTTGCATGCTAGAATGTATACTTAAGTGAGTATTCTAACCTACTTTATCTTTTTCTTACTTACTTTTCCATACTTGTATGTTTTTTTTTACACCCATGCTTGTGCTTATTTTGTAACTAGTAGTGATATCCAATTAAAATAATAATATGCTTAGCCAATCTTAAAATATGCTTAGACTGTTTAGTCTAACCAGATTTTCTATTTCTTGGCTATGCCCTATCACATTTAAATGCCAAAATATGATAGATTAGGTGCATTTGGAGGTTAGTGGAGCTGGACCAAGTGCTAAAAGCTAGCTGCTTCCACTTATTATATAATAAAAATATATAACTTTTAATTTATTTCAAGTGAGCTTTAATTACTTTCTTTTCTTTAAGTTTACTATTGGTTTGTAATTAATGTTATTTATGTTACTTTTATTATACTTGTGTTGGAGCTTAACTTATTATTAAAATGCTTGTGATGAATGAATGGATGGATATAATGAATTGATGTAAATAAATATTAATTAAGTCACTAGTTACATATCTACTTAGAATGTTAATTGGAATTAGTTGTACATTAAAATTGCTTATAGAATTAGAAATAGTTTTATGTCTAGATTGAGAATTCTCCTTATCTACATGTATGTAATGAATGCTTGTGAATTGAGTATACCTTAGGATAGATAATTGTTATACACGTGATTTTCTCCTTTTAAACTTTTAAAATTATAAATAAGCAATCCCATGTAACAGATTGACTCTATTTTAGATCTGGAAATAAGCTGTAACCGTCCAAACTCTTAATACGAAGGTATTGTCCACTTTGGCCTGAAAGACCTCACGGTTTTGCCCTCAGAAGATAACTTCCTTGCAGGTCACCCATCCTGGGAGTGCTCCCACCCTAGTACGCTTAACTTTGGAGTTCTTATCAGGAACTCCACTGTTATCTGAAAAGGCGCCTTAATATTTAAGAGTTTTACTTATTACTACTTAAGTGGGTTATCACAATCTCCCCAACTTAAGTAACTGACATCCTCATCGGTATCCACACACAGATCTAAGAACCATCCATTAGGTAGATAGGACTAGAGGTGACCCCTACAGGCATAAGAGGTACCCACAACCATGTAGCACCTTAACCATCTTAGGTTCAAGAGGCTGCTCATATGAAGTGGTACTTTGCCCTATATGGCGCTTAGCTCCTATCAGAAACCCTATGACTTGCTTTGATACCATTTGTAACAGCCCAAACTCTTGTAACAGCTTAAACTCTTAAGCACCAAGGTATTGTTCGCTTTGACCAGAAAGGCCTCACGGTTTTGCCCTCAGAATATAATTTCCCAGTAGGTCACCCATCCTGGGAGTACTCCCACCTGAGCACACTTAACTTTGGAGTTCTTATCAGGAACTCCACCATTATCTGAAAAGGCACCTCGATTTTTAAGAGTTTCACTTATTACCACTTAAGTGGGTCTTCACAATCTCCCCAACTTAAGTAACTGACGTCGTCGTCAGTATCCACACACAGATCAAAGAACCATCCATTGGGTAGATAGGACTAGAGGTGACCACTACAGGCACAAGAGGTACCCACAATCATGTAGCACATTAACCATCATGGGTTCAAGAGGCTGCTCACATGAAGTAGTACTTTGTCCTATATGGTACTTAGCTCCTATCTAACACTCTATGGTCTGCTCTGATACCATTTATAACCTTACTATCTCTTTTAGATAGATCCTTGCCAACTTGTCTACTGAATCTGTTTGAGCTATTTTTTACTTATAAGCCTTATTCCAGTATTCTTATTTGAGCCATTTTTCCATTTGAGTATTATTTGCACTACTTACCGCATTTTAATCTACAAAATATTTATATCAAATAGCATGTAACAAAAAGAATGAAACACAGTATATATATATTTTGTGGTGTTTGTCTTTGGAGGGTGGAATGCAAAACTGGAATATGTACAGATTGGGCTAGCTAGCAAGCCTTTGGGAATTATATGGACAACAAAACTAATTACTAGAAACTCCGTTTCGTTTGAGTCCTAAACTGAATTCTTGGAATGGGAGATTTAGCCTCTTGTAGGAAGTAAGCAAATCCAGAGGAAAGACTTACCATCAGATCCTATTTTGAGTAAGCTACCGACGGGTGGCGAGATAAGCTTCATACAGGTTATGCCTATGGGTTTACCCATTTGGGCTCAGGAGTCTACGGACTCGACTTATTGTTACAAATGCTTTTGATAAAATTTATTTCATATATGTTGATTTTCACAGCTAATTTGCAGGGCAGAAATTGAATTTGGAAATTACTTTACTTTATATGCAGTCTTTCAGTCATTTTCATACTTGATTCATGCCTATTATAGGATGTTATATTTATTCTTATAAGAACAATTTGCGTACTCCTGTCTGACTGGTAAATTGAATTTTTCAGGTTTTGATAATTAAAAAGCTTAGAAGATCTGCCAAATTAAAAGAAGAAAAATTAAAGAAGCAGAAGAATGTAGATATTTCATATTTCAGTTTTGTAAAGATAAACTGTAATTTTTCATATATATTTGGGCTCTATGTATAAAATGACTGTGGACTATTATTATTTTATTATGTCTTTTTTGTATTATAAAAATGTATATATTTTCAATTGTGATGAATTGTTCTTTAAAGACTCTCGAACTTCGATCCCCGGTCGCCACAAAAATTCCATATAACGGATTAACTTTACTTTAGAATTAGAAATTGACAATCCTATGTAATTGATTGATTTTATACTAGAATTGAAATTAAATAATCCTATATAACTGGTTGACTACATGTTAGTTTTAGGTTATTTTTCTTTCAAATATAACTTCCATTGTAATTGAAGTCTTGTATGTCTACCTTGCAGGTGTTTCTTTAGCCATTTACAAATGAAACTCTGCCAAAATTTTTATGAAAATAATAACTTATAATAATTTGGAAAAATGTAGACTTATGATTCACATGTTAAATACTTATTAAATATTTAGAATTTCATATATAGGATTGCAAGTATTCACTTCAATTATTTTTAAATTACATTCGATCACATTCTTGTATGTATTGCATCTTCATATATAATTTACATAACACAATTCATTACTTTCCTTCCATCTTAACTTAAGACCATCTTCTAAATCTTTGGTCAAACACAATATCTAATGATTTGGATTAGTTTTCTTCTAATGTAGTATTAGGTATTGTGGTGACGTATCAATGTTGAGTTAAGTGATTCTCAATATTGGGGTCGTCACAATCCTGCTTTTTATCAGATGAATTTTCTTATTAGTGTCATCAACTATATCAGATTTGTATAACTACACATCTCCTACTTCAGTCCAGGCCAATAACGTTTACATTTTCTATCATACAGAGCTTCATATTGGGTCATTTTAATACACGACTGATAGTTATTGTTGTATGCAAACTCCATTAATGGAAGGTGATCTTCCCAACTACTGTCGAAGTCTAATACGCTTAATCCAATAAGATCCTCATATACTTAATTTACTCTCTTGATTTGACTATCTATTTGATGATGAAATGCTGTACTATATCGGTCGGTATTCTTTATTCCCACACCTTCTTGGAAAGCTAAGCTGGACATTGTCCTATCTGAGAGGTAATGATGCCACTAATAATTCTTGGCTTAGCACCTCTGCACCTGGTCATGAGATGATTGGTAGGCTCATCGTTTAATTTTTATAAGACAAATAAAAATAAAATTGTACATATTAAAAAATAATAATTATTGTACAGTAGTTGACTGAAAGTCGTGCCGTACCCATTAGGATGACTTTCATAGTGCTTTGCCTACCTTTACCAGCTTTTGGTCCATATAATAAATATTTTTGTTAGTATTATATTTTCTTATAAAATTTCATTGATGCTTAAATTTTTGGAGAATTATTTTGGGGCAAATAACTATTTTTTTATATCGTTTAATAATAATAATTATTATTATATGGTTTTTTTAAAATTAATAAAAACGCTACTTATTATGGTAAAACCAAAAGAAGCCATAATTAAAAACAGATAATCTCAGCTTAAATGCATGCGTACATTAACACGGCAACTAAATCTCGTTTATTTGACTATAAATGAGAAAAATGAAATTTTTTTTGCTATTAATAATAGATAAATATCAGCACCTAATGCTAATAATACTATAAGAACATAGAAAATTTAAAATCTAGTGCTCACAATCTATGGTGAATCTATATTGCTCAATCAAATAGTTATGATAATATTTACAAAGGCAAGAAGAAGAATGGCATGCATAAACTGATTCAATAATATTAGAATTGGATCCAGTGTTAAAAGAGATCTATACAGCTTAAGAACAAATTACGGACACTAAGTAGCATTAGAGGCATAGTGCGAACACAAAGAGGATGCTCTCCTGCTGTACCATCATCACACATGATGTAAAAGCAAACCCTAATTAATCGTTATTGACAAATAAGATGAGTGAGTATCTCTCCAAAAGAGCAGAGATTACCTCATTTGAACAAAAATGTTCATTAAGAAAGACGGAAAATATTCTATTGATGGGTAAAAAGGAAAGGTTTTTGCTTGAGCAAGACGGCAAAAAGAAAAAGGACAGCTCCTGTCGTCTCCTCTACAAAAAATAAAAATTCCGATCCGAAACCTTCTGTTGTAGCAAAGGATTTGTAACCCGGGTTCCTCTCTTCCATGTCTAAAGGCATCATCTTTCTCCTCCTCCTCCTCTGTCTCCCTCGCTTCTTCTTCTCCTCCGGGTTCGTATTCAAGGGGTTTGGCGGATCTGTGAATCTGACGCTGAACGGGGTATCGGAAATCGAGAGCAGCGGAATTCTCCGGCTGACGAACGAAACGAGCCGGCTGATCGGGCGCGTCTTCTACCCCGAGCCCTTCCTCTTCGAGAGCGGCGGGAAAGCTGCGTCCTTTTCCACGGCCTTCGCCTTGGCGATCGTGCCGGAATATCCGAGGCTGGGAGGGCACGGGATGGCCTTCGTGATCTCTCCGAGCAGAGAGCTGGCCGGAGCGCTGCCGAGCCAGTACCTGGGCCTCCTCAACTCCTCCAACAACGGCAACGCCACCAACCACGTCTTCGCCGTCGAATTCGACACCGTCCAGGATTTCGAGTTCGGGGACATCAACGATAACCACGTCGGCGTCGACATCAACGGCCTCGTCTCCTCCAAATCCGCCAGCGCCGCCTACCTCGACTCCGCCGGAAATCAAGTCCCCCTCAACATCAAAAGTGGCGCCACCATCCAATCCTGGATCGACTACGACGGCGCCGCCAAGGTCCTCAACGTCACCCTCTCCCCTTTCTCCCAGAAGCCGGCGGCCCCTCTCTACTCCTTCCCCGTCGACCTATCCCCGGTTCTCAACCGCGAGATGTTCGTCGGCTTCTCCGCTTCCACCGGATTGCTCGCCAGCTCGCACTACCTCATGGGATGGAGCTTCGAGATGAACGGCGCCGCGGCGGAATCGCTCGACCTCTCCGCCCTCCCCTCGCTCCCCAGGCCCTCCGGCAAAAAAAAATTGACCTTTGCGGCCGTCTTTGCCTCCCTCTCCGCCGTTCTCGTCGCAGCCGGCCTTGTTGCCTACGCAGTGCGCCGCTACAGAAACAGAGAGATCATAGAGCCGTGGGAGCTGGAGCACGGGCCTCACCGCTTCCCCTACAGAGAGCTCCGCCGAGCGACGAAGGGCTTCCGGGAACGCGAGGTCCTGGGCGCGGGCGGCTTCGGCAAAGTCTACAGAGGCGTGCTTCCTTCCTCCGGAGCGGACGTGGCCGTGAAGCGAATCAGCCACGATTCAAAGCAGGGGATCCGAGAATTCGTGGCGGAGATCGGGAGCATTGGGAGGCTGAGGCACCGGAACTTGGTTCAGCTGCAGGGGTGGTGCAGGCACAAGAGCGACCTGCTGCTGGTGTACGATTACATGCCAAACGGCAGCCTGGACAGGCTCCTCTTCCGGTCCGGGGCGGCGGGGGTGGGAGCGGGGGCGGTGCTGAGCTGGGAGGATCGATTTCGAATCCTCCGAGGGGTGGCTTCGGCGCTGCTGTACCTGCACGAGGAGTGGGAGCACGTGGTCATCCACCGCGATGTGAAGGCCAGCAACGTGCTCCTGGACGGCGATCTGAACGGCCGCCTCGGCGATTTCGGCCTGGCCAAGCTTCACGAGCACGGCGAGAATCCCAGCACAACCAGGGTCGTGGGAACGCTGGGATATCTGGCGCCGGAGCTCACCAGAACAGGGAAGGCCACGGAGAGCTCCGATGTGTTCGCCTTTGGCGCCCTCATCCTGGAAGTGGTCTGCGGGAGGAAGCCCATCGAGCCCAAAGCCTCGGCGGAGGAGCTCGTGCTCGTTGACTGGGTTTGGGAGAGGTGGGCTCAGTCCGATTGGCCGCGTGCAGTGGATCCCCTGCTCCGCGCCAGCTACCACAGGGAGGAGGCCCAGGTTGCGCTGAAGGTCGGCCTATTATGCTCACAACCCAATGCGGCCGGCCGCCCCACCATGAGGGAGGTGACGCGCTACCTTCATGGGGCAGATGTCACCGATGTTCCCGATGTTCCGCCGCCGCCACCGGCCGGATTGTACGAGTACGAGGCCTCGCCTAGGAGTAAGCTCGGTTTTGAGGACTTTGTCCACTCCTATCCGTCTTCCTCATTTGAGAACGCCTCCGATGTCTCCCAGACCACTGCCGCCGGAGACCGCGACTCGCCCGCACAAATCCGGGCACCGCTCTTTTCCTCCCCGATTCTCTCTGCTAAAAAATAGACGATGTAAGAAGTTGCATCTTTAATTCGTTATTATTAGTATTCAGGGTTTAGTTTGAAAATATTTTTGAGAGATAATAATAGTTTAATTCAAGTGAGTTTCCAGCCGGCCCAGCGCGATTCCAGCTTGTCTGTCGTCTATACCCAAGATGCTGAGGAAATGCGTTCACATGCTCGCACAGAAACAGTATCCATGAGATGATGTGAAGCTTCTTAAACTGAGGCCAGCGATTAAGGGTACTATCAGATGCTCTTAATGAAGGGATGTGTACTGATTTCGTGCAAATTTGTTCACAGCCTTTTGGGTTCACTAAATTTCTAGTTCAAAAATATTACTAATAAGCTATGTTTGGTTTGTATATTATCAGATTCACCTACAATTTGCTTGCTAACTCCATTACTATTATCTAGAGAGTAATGAATATAAACTTAAGCCAATCTAAGGCTTACTTAACTTTGTCTTAAAGCTGAGTATAGGGTAAGCGGATCTTCTGCGAACATCCACTGGCGCGGGGCATGGGCCGACTCACCCGATAATGTGCATCCCCGTTGCTAATATGTCCCAAACATTGGAAAATTATGATTTCCTAAAAACCCTAATTTCTCATATTTTACTCAACGAAATTTAGCGCTTAGCATGTTAGAATGTTCATAAGGATGAGCACTACCATTTAAATACAAAAGCCTTGTATGTAGTTGTTCGAATCGTCCTTGTAACAACACATAGTTGTTATCATAGTCAATTAGAATTAAACCAAGTCCTAATTTTGATTATAACACTATTAATGTCATTAGGATCACATCTTGAAATTTTGGTCCAAATCAGGTGTCAAGTAGATCAAACCCTGATTTTGAGAATTTCAGGAACCCTGGAAATTGAGATATTTAAATTGATCTCAAATCAAAAATTGGACTTCGCCATTGTACTCATCACACCTAAATTAGATATAGTTAAAGTTTTGGAGGCAATTGGAAGGTGTTGGATTTCGGCGAATATTTTAGTATATTTAAAATACCCCGAAAATAGGAAAATTAAATACTTGTCGAAATTGAAATCTAACTTCGTCATTGTTTTCCTTATCCTTCAATTATGGGTGATTTATTGGAAATTTTTAGAAGCCACTCAATTATTAATTTTTATTAAGAAAATTAAAAATAATAATTAAATAATTATAATTTAATTTGCTTCTAACGTTCCACCTGTTGCCTTCTGCCTTGGATATGGGTCCCACCTTCTCTATTTAATCTGAATAAATTATTTAGCTTAAATTAACTTATTTAATTCAGAACTTCAAAGATGCATAACTCTTAATCCATTAATATAAATGTATCAAATACATATCTCATTTTAATCAGAAAATTATGATGAATATTATGGTGACATTAATTATTTTGCTTGATAAATATTTATGATAGTGATATTTAGGACCTTTAATTAATGACCCAATTAATCATAAACTTCAAACAATCATAACTTTGCACCCCTAGCTCCAAACATTGTTAAGTTTGTGGCGTCTCGCCCCATAATCCGCAAGATTAGACTTAATGGGTGGTGTGCCACTCTAGCATATTTTTCACTTATCATTGGATTATGTAAGATCCACTAATAAGAGAAGGAATGTGCACATAACGAATACACACTATCAGCCACTAAATCAATACAAGTACATAGTACGAAAGCATATAAAGTAAACATTACATCCATTTCATCATACAACAACTGAAAGACAAAGTAAAAAAGTGCTTAAAAAGAATAGTATAGAAAGTAAACACAGTCACAAGGGTATTTGTATTATTACAAAATTTATTTAAAATTCAAAATGAAAATAAAAGCATCACTCATCCTCACAAATAATATAAAAATGACTGTAGATCCTATGCTCCACCCTAAATGCATCCTCCTGAAATGGCTCCTCCATGGATACTGGATCTTCAAGCTGCTCAAATTCTGACATTATTGGTTTCACAATACTAGGGCCCCAGCCAATAAAAGAAAAATCTTATTAGACAAATTGTCTAAATACATTTTAGACTGAATATTTTACATAAATTATTAATATCATCATTTTACTTATCAAAACCAAAATCCTAACTAGCATGGGAGTAGTATGCATACAAGGAACAAGATAAGCTATAAATATAATATTTATAACTAAGCACGAATTAAAGCAAAAATCACACCTCAAGCAACCTAAGCAATGAATAAGCATACATATATAGTACATCAAGTGAATGTACTGAAAGAAAAGTCTAATCCTAAATATACTGATGATCACATAACATATACTGATTTAAATAGTAATCTGAAAGTGGTACATATAGTAAGCAATAAAATCTAGCACCCTATAAATATTTACAAGTGAGTAGGTAAGTAAGGAAATACAACTGACTGAAATAACATGTATCAATAACGCAGTAAACAGTAAATTGAAATTGAAACAAGTACGTATAATTACTATATAAGAAAGAATTGGACAATTCGGCCCAATATAATTCCCAAAACTTTTCTAGGCTAGGACAAACAATTGCTTTATATGCATTTTTGTATGCCTTTCTGGGCTAGGGAATACAGGATCTTTCTCTTCCTCTTTGTATGCATTTTTGTAAACCTTTGTATTCTACTTGGTCTAGTTATTTCAGTTAATGAGATGCCGGGATTGCTCGTCTACCAATTCTTTTTTTTTATAATTGAATTTTATTCATATTATTTGAGCATTAAATCAAATATCTAATAATTATTCTGCTTTAATTTGATAATTTGTTTAATCTTAGGCTCCAAACATAGAGTTCATCAATTTCGTCCACACAATATATTTGAGAAAATTCTTTAAGCAAAGATGCATACTTAATTCACCTTAACAATATATATTAGCACTTTAATATTAAAATTATTGTCTTAGTCATTCAAAAATGAGAGAATATTAAATATATTTTATACTTTTTAATATTTCTACATTAGCTTTATATTTTATCAAATTAGTCTTTATAATTTCTAAGAAAATCAAATTTAGTCCCTATAACATCTCAATATTGAATTAATCTTTTATTCAATTTTTGGAATCATTACACTAGGATCAGTGGGTGCAAAAATATGCGTAATGGAAAATTAGGATTAAATAGGACTTAATTAGGGGTCCTAAATATTATTAGTCTAAATGCACTCCAAATAAAAAATTGGAAACTATCATAATATTCATTTTATTTTTCTAAATAAAATGACATATATTTAATATATTTGAATTTAGGAATTGTTATGCATGATTGAATATTGTTAGTTAATCTTTTTAATTAAATTTAATTTAATTAACAAGGGGTAGGGACACTTAACTCAATTTTAGGGCAAAATGATTATTTTGCCCCTATTTTAAGGGTCAAAAGTCAACTTTTGACTTAGGGGTCAAAATTGATTTCTCTTAGTTGCAATTGGTTCCTTACTGTCTATCTTGAAAATAGACAGTAAGTACGCCTAAATCGGGAGAGAAACGGTCAAGTTATGACTAAAATAAGGCTAGGAATAATTTGGTCATTTACCTAAATTTCTAGGGTTCATATCCTAAATATTATTTTGTTATAATGATGACATTGAAATTCTAGGCTGGTTAGCATCTTCAATTTTCCAATTTTGAGTTGATTTGACTAAGTTATGGCCGTTTGAAGTCCAGGGGCATTTTGGTCATTTTTCACTAAAGTCAACTCTAAGTTCTAGGGTTGACTTTTTATCCTGATGTCTGAATGAGAAAACTAATACTACTGCGGTGATAGGGCCACTCTTCTGAGCATTTTAAGACCCATATTGACTATGTTTCGATAATCGGGTAAAAAGTTATGAGGCTCTAAAGAGGTCCTAAAATGCTACCTCATTATACATACCTCGAAATGAAATTTTCCATTATGCCATTTGATCCTAAATATTTTTCTAAGTATTTTAAGACCTATATTGGCTATGTTTGGATCATTCTACAAAAAGTTATTAAGCTTTTAAGATTTACTATTCAAAAATACAATTTGAATTATTTTACTATTTATTCCTAAAGTTTTTATATATATATTTTTGGTTTTTAAATTAATTATATTAATTTACTGTAGCAAAGTAATTAGTGCTAATTACTTTTTCATTAGTCTTAATTATCAGTTAATACTAAATTAAATTTAATTAATTAGGTTTTACTATTCAAAAGTAATTAATTATCCTAATTATTGCTTAGGATTAAATTAATAGTTAATTAATCCTTAATTAATTTCTAATTATAATTATTTAATTATGGTTACTGTTCAAAAATAATTAGTACTAATCCTAATTTAATTAACCACTAACAGTAATTAATTAGGGCTAAACAGTAACTAACAGTAATTAAATTTTAATTAACCGACAATGGGCCCCACTGACACGTGGCACATCCAGAGATGGCCACGTGGCACTGTGGACCCCACGGGCTGCTGACTCAGCTCGGCTGACTGGTCAGTAGGCTCACCTGACACGTGGCACTGCTAGAGGCTGCCACGTGGCATTGTGGGCCCCACGGGCTGCTGAGTCAGCTCGGGTGACTGGTCAGTGGGCCCACCCGACACGTGGCGCTGCCAGAGGCTGCCACGTTGCACAGTGTGTGGCGGCCCTGCCCCGCCGTGGTCCTGTTAACCCTTAAGTTAACATAATTACGGTGGAGGGGTCACCAAATAACAAGGTCCCCACTTAAGATTGGATTAGACACACATTCTAATCCAATTTAAATAAGGACTTTGCCATTCAATCCAGAAATACTATCACTAAATAATCATACATGAACTCAGAGTGCGGAAGCATAAAATATAACATCCATCCAAATACAGTATTAATACAACAATACAGAATAAGTAAAGTACTGAAGGAGAATTATAACCCTGTATTATTACAACATTTAATGAGTTTAAAAGAACTGAAAGAAAACTCTCAATCTCACTGAAAACAGAAAACTAGGCTACAGATCTTCAGGAACGGACTCCTCCTCCAATGGCAAACTCTTCACTGGATTTGCTAAATCAACAAACTCAGAACCTACTATTATCAGTTTCATAATGGTAGGGCCCCAGCCAATAAAAGAAAAATTGGTTAGACAATAAGTCTAAGTACATTTTAGGGCAAACAATTTTATTAAATTAAGAAGATATCACCATAGAAACAGAACTAAGCATAATAGGTGCAGAAAAGTGTACAAAAGAACAGTAATAAGTTATAAACCATAGTTTATAACTAAACAAATAGGAAGTAAAACATACCTTCTCCAAGCAACTACAACAAGGACAGGTAAGTAAAAGAAAAGTAAAACTGTAAGAAAATATAACCTAAATATACATATGATCAAACGGATTATGCTAAGTGGCATACAAAATTTAAACAGTATAAAACTGAAAACACTAACATCCTATGTGAGCATATGAAAACAGTAAGTAAAACTAGCATCCTATATATATAACATGTGCAGAAAAACTGAAAGTAAAATAGTGCTGAAATACAGAATATGCTAGTAAAACTAGTAACTGCAAACTGAAATTACAGTAACTATATAAGTCATCTGAACTGAACACGAACTCAGAAATTCTTAGCCTGATAAGCTAAGAAACTCTGAACTGATTATCACTGAAACTCTTAGCTTGATGAGCTAAGATAGAAACTGAATGTAAGTGTACTTGAATTAGTATAACCATATCAAAATCCTGACTCTATAGTCAGTAGGGCAAGAGTCTATCCATCCTATCCCATGGACTAGGCATGGCATAGACTATCGGACTGAAACCCCCTACAAGAAGCCGACCCCGAACGAGTTGATTGAAGAGGTATACTAATCAAGCTACACCTTACAAACCACTTGTGAAATAAAAACACAATGCTATTTATGAATGTTCAAAATTGACATAAGAGAATTACCAAATATCTTAAGTACATAATATATGTTCAAGGTATAAGGCTCAAAATCAAGGAATGCGAAGCATCAAAATCAAAGTGCAAGAAACTCTATCTAAAACACATGTGATATCTGTTGTTATATACTTTATTCGTTCTATCTACTCTAAGTTACATAAGTTTCAGAATTATCAATTCTTATATATTCTGTAACTTAGAATCACGAATCCTACTTGTTGAAGATAATTAGGACTGGCCAAGTCCTAATTATAACTTAATCAAAAGATGACTATTTGGTTAAAATGAATAAATCATCGACCTAGTTTTGTAATTTAATTCATCCCAACCTCATCTTGATTAGCCAAATCAAGATGAATAGATTAAGAATTAGACTCCAAATGATGGGGTTTAATCACTTAATCTAAAGGTATAATCTAAGGGTCAAAGGTTTAGAACCCAAATCTCACAGATTAGGTTAAGGTAAATCCTAATGATAAATCAAATTCATTAGAATAATCATTTAATAAAGTTTAAAGATCAAATAATCATTTAATAAACTAGGAAAAATCTATAAACTAGTAAACTCAAGATTTCACCTATTGAGTAACCCAATTTACTTAATAGACGAATTCTAACTTAAGATCTATTCCTAATCTTAAGAATTAAGTCTCTTAATTACTAAGAGTATCTCTCAAGACACATATCCTAACTAATGTTATAAGACCTAAGGATGGGTCAAAGAATGATTAAGGAAAGATAAACACTCATAATTTACTTAGGAATTTAAAGAGTATATTTTTGAGATTTTAATCAAAATCTTATCTAGACTTGAATTTGATTAATTTCAGTTCCAAATCATTCTATTTACTGATTTTAGTGATTAGAAACTGAATTTAGGGCTTTTAAAGGCTAAACCCTAAATTTGGGCAAAATGACCATTTTGCCCCTCCTTAAGGGTTTAAAAGATCAAATTTTGATCTAGGACTTAAATTCTGAAATTTTCTTTTGGAAAGAGATTCTTACTGTCTAATATAAGATTAGACAGCAACTAAATTAATTTTGGATGATTATTAAGCCATATGAGATCAAATTAGTGAATTTGACTCATAAGGGTAATTTAGTAATTTGACTAAGTAAAGTTAAATTTTCTCTTAGATTATTGTTCTTTACTATCTAAGCTTTCCATAGAATCTTAATTTGCTAAATTCTGATAAGTATTGGCCAAGTTATGGCTAATACAAGATTTAGGTTTAAAAGGTTAATTAAGAGATCCTTAATTATAGGTCAAAAATCATAACTTTGTCAATTAGTGTCCAAATTAAGCAAAATCAGTGGTTATGAATTACAAATAGCTCACTGATCATAATGACATGTGGTAGGCTCAATTTGGACCTAATTTGACTAAGTTAAGATCTAATTAGGGTTTAGGGTGATTAGTGAGTGATTAACAAAATTAATCACTCAAATACTATTCCAACCTTATAGATTGATTCTAAATGGATCTAGTAGTTCTCTGAAATTTAAATCTCTCAACTTGGGTTACTAGATTTACTAATATTCACTAATCAAGATTTAGATCAATTAAAGAAGATTAGCAAATCTAATCGTTGGATCTAAAATATTTTTGTATATTATTGTTAATTAAGTTCTTCTGATCTAAATGGACATTTGGATCATCAAATTTGGAGCTCAATTGACCAAGTTATGGTCAATTGAAGTTATAGGGTTAATTAACCTAATTAGGGTTAGGTCCTAAATGTCATTAAGCAATTACTAATCCAAACAACAAAATAAACACTATCAAATTAATCCTTAGGGTTCTCTGATCACTTTAAGACCCATATTGGGTATGTTTGGATCATTGGGTACAAAGTTATGAGCTAAATAAGGTTTGTGACATTTAATTTAAATTAAATTAATCATTGAAAAAACCACTTTGCAAAATATTGATCCTACAGCAAAATTTTTGGTATCAATAAATTCCTCATATTTTTTTGATTAATTTAATATATTTAATTGTATAATTTGGATGTATATTTTATGAGTTATTTAGGTTTAAAGTTTAGATTTTAATCTGATTATTAATTACTGATTTAATTAAATTAATATAATTGTTATTATACCAATAATTCAATTATAATTAACTGTTATATAATATATATATATAATCAAATTATTGATTTTTGCAGGGCACGCGGCAAGCCACAATTGGCTAAAACAGGCACATGGGGCCCATAGACGCTGCATACCCCGACAGGCTCTGTCCCGCGAGACACATGTCCTCGCGGGAATGGCTTGTCGCCTGCACGCGGGTCCCACCATTTATTACTGAGCGCCGACCGCGGGCGGTTCGACCGGTCCAGATGAACCATTCTGGACCGAACCGGATCGCAATCGATCGGACCAGATCTGATCTAATCCTAGATCTAACGGCAGAAATGAGATGGCGCTTCATCTCCTTCGTTTACGGCTATCGACTTTTAGGGTTTCGAAAATCACGATCGGCAGAACCCACGCATAGATCTATAGCTTCAATCGATACATGAATATGATTGCAATACTTAAGAAATAAAGATGAGGTGAAGAGGGTACCTTGAAAACTCGTAGATGATTTTAGGGTTCTACTCGGTCCTGCTTCGCTGCGCCCAAACTTGGTCAAACTAAGAAATGGAGTTCTCGAATCGCTTAAATGAACACAGCTAAAGGGTTTTAAGGCAGCGGGGAGACGGAGAGGGATCCATCTGGCGAAGGAAGCCTTCGGCGCAGCTCAGCGGATGCCACGCGCTACGCGCGTGGCGCGCATCGGCAGAGACGATGGATTGACCGTCCGATTCGGATCGGACGATCAAAATTAGCCGTCCAAACTAACCTAAATTGAACGAACGGCGTTCCATTGTTGACGGCGCCGTTTATTTTTAAAATAAAATATTATTTATTTAATTATTTTCAAACCTATTAAATTAATTAAAATTAACTAATTAAATGCATTCCAAAAATTTCCAATAAATCACCCCTAGCTAATTGAGGGGTGAGGAACGCAACGGCGCCCTCGAATTTTCATTTCGACGAGTATTTAATTATTTGATTATTTAGGGTATTTAAATAATATTGAAATATTTGACGAAAAAATCAACGACTTCCAAATGCCTCCAAAATTTCACCCCTAGCTAATTTGGGTGTTCTGAACGCAATGGCGAAGTCAGATTTTCAATCTGAGGTCTAGATAAAAAGTCAAATTTCCAGGTTTTGGGATTTTTCAGAATTCTTGATTTGACTTTGTTGACTTCTTGGTTTGACCTAAGTTTTAGAGATGAGTTTCAAATCACTTGATTAGTGACTTAGAACCTTAATTAAGACTTAGATTAGTCTTAATTGAGCAAAGTAACAACCTGGGTTGTTACACTGTGGGTCCCACGGCTGCTGACTCAGCTCGGGTGACGGGGCTGTGGGCCCCCCACTTGACACGTGGCAGTGCCAGCAGCTGCCACATGGCGCTGTGGGCCCCACTGGAAGACGAACCGCCCCAGGTAAACCCGGGCAGTGGGCCCACTGACACGCGGCGTGCCTAGAGGCTGTCACATGGCACGGGTAGGCCCCACGGCCGAAGCCGAAGAGGCGCGGGGCTCGCGTGGGGCCCCCACATGACACGTGGCGGGCCCGCAGGCGGCCACGTGTCCTAGGGGGCCCCACTCGCGCTGACGCGGACCCGACCCGGGCAGGGCGGGCTCGGGTCGACCTGGCCCGGCCCGAAGGCGCGTCTGTTCGTCTTCCGGGGGTTCGGCGGACCGAACCCCGACCCCTTCGCGGGTCTGGTGCGCTCGATCGGGTTGGTTTGATCCCGATCGGAACGGTAGATGTGTAGATTACATTCTAATCTACATATCCTACAATTATTGTAATGATCGAACGGTAAACGAGGGAGATCGGGGTACCTGAAGGTCGAATCGGCGAAGGAAATCGGCGGAAAAATAGTGCTGACTTCGGGGCTTGATTTCAGTTCGATCCGGGCTCCGATTTGTGCAAACTTGGAGCCTAAGGGTCGGCCGAGGTCTTATAGACTGGACGGCGACCTCGCCGAGGTCTGGATGCGGCCGGATTGGCCAGCATTCGCGACGGGCCGCCGCATGTCATGCGGGCAGAGTCGTCGAGGAAGACGAATCCGCAGCTGTTGGATCTGGGCAGATCCAATGGCTGAGAGGGCGCCGTCCAGATTGACGGCGCCGTCAGCTACAGTGACGGGTTCGTTAAATACTTAACGGCACGCCGTTAAGTATTAAAATATTATTATTATTATTTTATTTTTTTTTTTTTTGAAAAATTCCCAGAAAATTTTGAACATATTTTTCCTAGCTAAATTGGGATCAAGGAATTCAATGGCGCAGTCGAATTTTAGATCCGACGAGTATTTTGATACCTCGATTTCCGTAATATTTTTATTATTAAAATATTCGTCGAAATTTCGACAACTTCCGATTGACACGAAAATTTGACCCCAAGCTAATTTGGGGTCAAGGAACGTAATGGAAGTGTCCATTTTTCGATCGGAGATCAAGTTAAATAGGTCAATTTCTAGGGTTTCTGGATTTCTAGAAGTCGGGATTCGATCCGTTTGACTCCTGATTTGGACTAGGTCTCAAAAGTTGACTCCAATTGGCCTAATTAGCACCTCTAATTAGTCTTAAGACTAAGATTAGTCCTAATTGACTAAGATAACAACCTGGGTTGTTACAATACCAGAGATAGAGAGTGTAAGGCATATGAAATAAAGAAGTATCTTAGATTCTTGATCTAATACAAACATAGCCTAGGACTATGAAATATAAGCATAACTAAACAGTTATGAAGAGATCTTACAATCAATAAGATTATAAAAGAACTCGTATATCTTTAATTAAAATTATATTTAGGAGCTACCTCATTTGTAGGAGTACACTACAGAATTGGGCGATAAGTTAAGCACGTCTCCCTAACTAAATACAGTGGGGAGGTCGAACATTCACATTTACCCTCTCTAAAATGTGAAGTCATTTTATAAGCGCTATCTTTAATACTCAATTTGCCATAAGGCATTCCCCATAAAGTTTTATGAAATTCTTTATTCATGCACAATGATCTTGAATGAATGTTCAAGGGAAATGCTCAAAGCTATGCAAGCATTCAATAAATATCAATACTTGTAACTATGTGATATTCTTTTATTATTTAAACTTTAATAATCTACTTAATGATTAGAGCTAATTGAGCTCTAAATTGACTAATAGATATTAATTTTTAAGTCAATTTTAATATAAATAGAAGGAAGATAAGTTTGGAAAATAGTATTTCTATGTAAATGAAGTTCATCTTATACTAGTCCTAAACTAATTAAATCATATAGATTTAAAATTTAAGTTTAAGGAAACTAGTAAAGATGAAAGAATGTTTAGGATTTCTAAGTTACTGAAAGTATAAGCTAAAGGATATTCCAATAGCTCTACTTATTTAACTTGTAAACCAAAGTATCAACTCAATTTAATCATGAAGTTATCTAAGATTAATTGATATTGAATATTTGGAGTTAAGAAAGAGTTAGATTATACCTTACTTGAAATAATTCAACTTATAATTGTAGGGAATTAGAAATCTAGAAGCTTAATCTAAAGCTTGAAGGAAGTTAATAATCTCAATCTTATTGATTGAGAGTTAATGTTCTAAATTGAACAATTGAAACGAATACTTACAATTGAAGTTAATACTTTCAATTGAAGCGAATATTTAATTGAAAAGAATATTTACAATCCTAGATATGAAAGTCTAGATATTCTTTAAGTATTTAACATATGAAAATATATAATATTTTCCTTAAAAATTTCAAGTCCTAAAATTCTTAGAAATGTCGACAGAGTCTCCTTTATTTTTGTTCAAATAAACAATTTCATAATTCAATATATAAGTCAATTCATTGACTATTTCCAGTTCTAAAATAGAGTTAAATCCATCTAAAAGGATTGCTCATTTCTAATTCTAAAATAGAGTTCAATCCATTAAAGGATTGCTCATTTCCAATTCTAAAATAGAGTTCAATCCATTTTATAGGATTGCTCATCTCCAGTTCTAAAATAGAGTTCAATCCATTAAAGGATTGCTCATTTCCAGTTATAATAGTTTTGACAAGTATAAAGAATAACAATTTATAAGTTAATCCATTGACTGTATTCCAGTTCTAATAATTTCAAGTGATAAAATCAACGAAGCAGTTTACTAACCTATGGTTCTTACATCCAAATCAAACACTTATGAAATTAATACGAGATCCAAAAATTAATTAGCAATTTATAAGGGCAGCAACATTTGGCTTATTGCACATAAGGCAATAGCATTTATTTCAGCATTTCATTTGGTATTAATATATAACTCAACCTGCAAAGAATAACAGCATTAAAGTTAGCATTTATATATAAAAGAAATAAGGATCATTTAACTGAATTCTAACACAACATTTGATTCTTTCAATACATTTAATGATAGACATTAATTTAATATAATAATTTAAAGGACATTATTAAATTTGACATGATTCAATGATTCTTTTATTTATATATATGAGCATATATTATTTTAATAAGAGAAGTGACAGCATTTGATCATTTTATTTCACTTTAAATGGAAAGGCATCATATGATTTCATTTACAAGAAATGGCAGCACTTAAATTTATTAATAATTAGCAGCATGTAATTCTAATTAAGGGAATGACCACTTTGATTCTCATATAATAAGGCAATGTTTGATTATATTGAATTTAAATGACAGCAAATGTTCTTCCATTACATTTGGCGACAACATTTGGATCTCAAATAATATATGGCAGCATTGGATTACTTTATGATAAACATCCAAAACCAAATTTGAATACTTACAAGTAGAACTCCGTCATATACATAATATTTGATTTCATCTAATTGCAAGTAGAGATGAGATATCATGCACTTTAGAAATAAGATAATAATACTTTTCTAGCAATTATTATAGTGTGGGTACTGAATATATATTTATTAGACTTGCAAGTAATGATCCTTTGGAATTATGTTAAAAGAGAATTTAAATATCATGACCTTTCAATTATAAAAGATGGCAGCAATTCTATCACTTTGGAATAATTGACAACATATAATTCTAATAAAAGAAATGATCAAATTTATTTTCATATTGCATTAATCTCACATCCTTAAAATGACAACATATGATTCTATGAAAGAATAATAACATTAATTCTCATTTAATCTGCTAGCAGCATTTGAATATATACATAATTGATGGCAGCAATTGATTCTATAAAAGAATAACAATATTGATGCTCATATAATCTATTGGCAACATATGATTCTATAAAGAATGACAATATATGATTCTATAAAGAATGGCAGCATGGATGCTCATATAATATATTGACAACATATGATTCTATAAAGAATGGCAACAATTATCTTATATAGCATTATATGGTATAGAAGAATGAATTCAGCATTTCACAATACAACGATTTCTATTCAGCATAATAGTGAACAGAAATATTTAATCACATACGTAAGGTATATTAATATTCACTCAGCATTATGAAGCATTTAAATTCATTCAATTCAGCTAATATAGAATACAACCATATTAATACATCATATCAAATATTAGAATACTGATTCAAAATTATAAGGATATGTGGTATATAACGTAACATGAAAAATGTAATGGCATTTGATTCATTATTGTAAGGACAACAATATATATTCAGCATTTCAATTATATGTGAGAACAAATGCTCAACAGTTAGCATATTCTGAGGGAAGATGTCCCTCATTCCTTATTCAATTTCAGATATAATAGCTTTACATGGTTTATTTAGCATTTAAGATACAACAACATGTATTACATAAAATCTATCATTACATATGGAACTATAATTAGACATTAAAAAGAAACTTTCAGCATACTCTAATCCTCCAAACCGAATAATAAATGCATTCAATTCACTAAATTAACATTGTAACGACCCAAAAGTTGTTACATACGAATTAGTAGATCTATTTGACTTTAAATCTTTTCATTACTTTTATAATAAAGTTAGAAGTTTTCTGTAACAACCTAGGTTGTTACTTTGCTCAATTAAGACTAATCTAAGTCTTAATTAAGATTCTAAGTCACTAATCAAGTGATTTGGAATTCATCTTTGAAACCTAGGTCAAACCAAGAAGTCAACAAAGTCAAAATCAAGAATTCTGGAAAATCCCAAAACTTGGAAATTTGACTTTTTATCTAGACCTCAGAATGAAAATTTGACTTCACCGTTGCGTTCAGAACACCCAAATTAGCTAAGGGTGAAATTTTGGAGGCATTTGGAAGTCGTTGATTTTTCGTCGAATATTTTAATATTATTTAAATACCCGGAATAATCAAATAATTAAATACTCGTCGAAACAAAAATCCGAGTGCGCCATTGCGTTCCTCACCCTTCATTTAGCTAAGGGTGATTTATTGGAAATTTTTGGAATTTATTTAATAGGCTAAAATTAATTAATTAAATCTGAATAATTTAATTTTAAATATTATTATTTAATTATAACACTTAACGGCGCCGTCCGTATTAAGAAGCACCGTTACTGTTCAATTAAAGCAGCGCCGTCTGGATCTGACGGTGATCCCTGACCGTTCGATCGAAGATCGAACGGTCCGTGCCCTTCGTTCTCGCGGCTTCCGCGTGTCGCGAGAAGCGACACGTATCGCGCAGAGGACCCTCCGCGCGTCGCCACCCAGCCTCTCCACCGCCTCCAGCCACCGCCTTAGAGCTTCCTTAAAGACCCTAAGACCTCAGTTTTTGCCCGGTTTCAAACCAGAGGTTCAAAAACCTAAGATCAAGCTTCGACCTTTTTTTCAGTCGTTCGTCTAAAGGTATGCACAACACCTCTAATATTCATCAAAGTCTGCATCTAAAGTTTCGTTTCTCAATTTCATATGCTTGATTGTTCATCTAACGGTTCCGATTGAGTCGATCAGGTTGGGTTAGCTCAGATTTGCAAAGTCCTAAATAGTACAAACCGTTAGCCGAACTTAGGGAATTTAGGGTTTACGTTTGTCGGAGTTGTATGCCTTCTCCGGTGGCGTTTAGGGTAGCGAATGAAAGGTCTCTCCGAGACCTTTCGATCGGTGATGGCTCGCCGTTTGACACAGCCGTCTTCGCCGTCGTTTTCCAAGCCCTAGGTTCCGAGCGTCGGGGCGATCGCGTGAAGACGAAGGTGTTTTCGGGCCGGTCGGGTCGGCCCGGGCCCGGCCCGTGGCCCGTGCCCGCGGCGCTTCAGCTGCCACGGCGGGACCCACCGCGCAGCGCGCCAGCCAATCCTGGCGCGACGCGTGGCCTACGCGTCAGTGGTCTGACCCGTGGGGCCCGCCGCTGTCTGCCGCGCCAATAAGCAGCTGCCGCGTGTCCTGCATATTTTAAATAATAAAATTTAAATAATTATAATTAGACAGATAATGATAATTGATTTATAAATATATTTAAATGTATAATAAACAGATTTAATTTAATTTAATTAAACAGTATTAAATAATTAATATAATACCAAACTTTAAACCTAAATAACTCCTAAAATATTTATCCAAATTATACAAATAAATATATTAAATTAATCAGAAAAATATGAGGAATTTATTGATGCCAAAATTTTTGCTGTAGGATCAATATTTTGCAAAGTGATTATTTAGGTTTAATTTAATTTAAATTAAATGTAACAAATCTTATTTAGCTCATAACTTTGTGTAGATTGATCCAAATATACCCAATATGGGTCTTAAAGTGATCAAAAAACCCTAAGAATTAATTTGATAGTATTTATCTAGCTGTTTGGATTAGTGTTTGCCTAATCACATTTAGGACCAAACCCTAATTAGGTTAATTAACCCTAGAACTTCAATTGACCATAACTTGGTCAATTGAGCTCAAAATTTGATGATCCAAAGGTCCATTTAGATCAGAAGAACTTAATTTTCAATAATATGTAAAAATATTTTAGATCCAATGGTTAGAGTTGCTAATCATTCATTAATCACCCTAAACCCTAATTAGGTCTTAACTTTGTCAAACTAGGTTCAAATTGAGCCTACCACATGTTATTATGATCAGTGAGCTATTTGTAAACCATAGTCACTAATTTTGCTTAATTTGGACTATAATTGGCAAAATTAGAATTTTTGACCTATAGTTAACAATTCCTTAATTAACCTAAAAACCCTAGATTTTGTATTGACCATAACTTGGCCAATACTTATCAGATTTTAGCAAATTTAGGTTCTATGGGAAGCTTAGGCAGTAAAGGACACTAAATTGAAAGAAAATTTAACTTTCACTTAATCAAAATTATTAAAATTGCCCTTATGAGTCAAATTCACCAATTTGATCTCATATGGCTTAATAATTGCCCAAAATTAACTTAGTTGCTGTCAAATCTTATATTAGACAGTAAGAAACACTTTCCAAAAGAAAATTTCAGAATTTAAGCCCTAGATCAAATTTTGATCTTTTGAACCCTTAAGTAGGGGCAAAATGGTCATTTTGCCCAAATTTAGGGTTTAGCCTTTAAAAGCCCTAAATTCAGTTTCTAATCACTAAAAATCAGTAAATAGAATAACTTAGAACTGAAATTAATCAAATTTAAGTCTAAATTAGGTTTTGGTTAAAATCTCAGATTCTGCTCATTTAGAAAATTCCTAAGTCTTAAGAAAAGTTCTCTTTCCTTAATTACTCTTAGATCATCTTTAGGTCTTATAACATTAGTTAGGATGTGTGTCTTGAGAGATACTCTTAGTAATTAAGAGCCTTAATTCTTAAGATTATGAATAGATCTTAAGTTAGTATTCATCTATTGAGTAAATTGGGTTACTCAATTAGGTGAAACCTTGAGTTTTCTAGTTTATAGATTTTCTTAGTTTATTAAATGATTATTTGATCTCTAAACTTTAGAACTAAGAATAGAGATCTATCCTAATGAATTTGATTTATCATTAGGATTTGCCTTAACCTAATCAGTGAGATTTAGGTTCTAAACCTTAGACCCTTAGATTATACCTTTAGATTAAGTGATTAGACCCCATCATCTGGAGTCTAATTCTTAATCTATTCATCTTGATTTGGCTAATCAAGATGTGGTTGGGATGAATTAAATTACAAAATTAGGTCGCTGATTTATTCATTTTAACTAAATAGTCGTCTTTTGATTAAGTTATAATTAGGACTTGGCCAGTCCTAATTATCTTCAACAAGTAGAATTCGTGATTCTAAGTTACAGAATGTGTAAGAAGTAATAATTCTGAAACTTATGTAACTTAGAGTAGATAGAACGAATAAAGTAGATAACAAAGGATATCACCTGTGTTTTAGATAGAGTTTCTTGCACTTTGATTTTGATGCTTTGCATTCCTTGATTTTGAGCCTTATACCTTGAACATATATTATGTACTTAAGATATTTGGTAAATATCTTATGTCAATTTTGAACATTCATAAATAGCATTGTGTTCATTTCACAAGTGGTTTGTAAGGTGTAGCTTGATTAGTATACCTCTTCGATCAACCCGTTCGGGGTCGGCAACCTTTCGAGGGTTTAATGTCCGATAGTCTATTGGCCATGCCTAGTCCGAGTGATAGGATGGATAGACTCTCGCCCTACTGACTACAGAGTCAGAATTCTGATATGGATATACTAATTCAAGTACACTTACATTCAGTTCTGTCTTAGCTCATCAGGCTAAGAGTTTCAGTGATGTTCAGTTCAGAGTTTCTTAGCTTATCAGGCTAAGAATTGTTGAGTTCATGTTCAGTTCAGTTGACTTATATAGTTACTATAGTTTCAGTTTGCAGTTACTATTTTACTTGCATATTCTGCGTTATAGCACTGTTTTACTTACAGCTTTCCTACACATGTTTATATATAGGATGCTAGTTTTACTTACTGTTTTCATATGCTTACTTAGGATGATAGTGTTTCAGCTTTATACTTTTGTACTTCACTTAGCATAATCTGTTTGATCATGAGCATGTTTAGGTTGTACTTTTCTTACTTTTCTTTTACTTTTACTTATCTGTCCTTGTTGCAGCTGCTTGGAAGAGGTATGTTTTACTTCCTATTTGTTTAGTTATAAATTGAAGTTTATAACTTATTACTGTCCTTTTGATACGCGTTTCTGCACCTATTTTGCTCAGTTCTGTTTTTATGGTGATATCTTCTTAATTTAATTGTTTACCCTAAAATGTACTTAGACTTAGTGTCTAACCAGTTTTTCTTTTATTGGCTGGGGCCCTACCATTATGAAACTGATAATGGTAGGTTCTGAGTTCGTTGGTTTAGCAGATCCAGTGGAGAGTTTGCCATTGGAGGAGGAGCCCGTTCCTGAAGATCCGTAGGTTTAGTGAGATTGAGAGTTTTTCTTTCAGTACTTTTAAGCTCATTAAATATTGTAATAATACAGGATTTTATTTCTTTTTCAGTACTTTACTTATTCTGTATGATTGTATTTATACAGTATTGGATGGATGTTATGTTTTATGCTTCCGCACTCTGAGTTCATGTATGATCATTTAGTGATAGTAGTTCTGGATTGAATGGCAAAGTCCTTATTTAAATTGGATTAGGATGTGTGACTAATCCAATCTTAAGTGGGGACCTTGTCATCTGGTGACCCCTTCACCGTAATCATGTTAACTTAAGGGTTAACAGGACCACGGTGGGGCAGGGCCGCCACAGTTGGTATCAGAGAATTCCATAAGGTGTCAGATTGGAATTCATTCCTTTCTACCTAATGGATTGTTCTTCTGCCACTTGATCACTAAATGAATACTTGAATTGACATCCATCACATTATGAGTATAACTCAGAATAAGTTAAGTTATTAGATAACCATAAAAGATGATAATTATCAAAATACATATATATATATATATATATATATATATATGCTCTACAAATCTAAGTAGAATGTTATAATTGTAGGAATATAAGATCATCTAGAAATGGCATTCAAGGCTTACCTAAAGGAGTTCCAGATTATTTGGAAATATGAACATAAATTAAGAAAGAAGTAAGGAAGAGTGATTGAAGGAGTATCAGAATAAGGATCGCAAGTGATAAACAAATTACTGAAAGAAGGCGTCTATAGAGGCCTTGATTTTCCAGTACTAGCAAGGGAATGGCTTGCGAGAGTTGACCACATATTTGGTGTTATGGAATGGCCTAGTCACATCAGATTAGAAGTGGTGCTATGTCTTTTGCGAATGCAAGCAAAAGAATGGTGGATTATGACATACGCAGAACTGTTTCGTGAAGCACAAGAGGAGCATCGTGAAGTGATTTATGAAGACTTTCGTAGAGCATTCTTTATTAAATATATAGGATGGGAATAGTTTTATAAGTCTATGATGATGTATTTTGTTATTTCAATAAAAGTTTAAATAAACGAGAAAAGCAGTAGTTATATTATGTCTTGTTAAAATAAAGAACTCAAGATAGTTGTTTTGATTTCAGGAAAATGAATCTTGCTACTTCTCCCAACAATACTCCACTCAACCTTCAACCATCTGCAAGCAATGCTCCAAATAATACCGTGGCTGCGTCCAATACTGTTGATGAAATAACTTCTTTAAGAAATATGGTTACTGTAATGCTAGAGAATCAAAATCAGCAGGCTCTAGCTATTCAAAAGTTAGTATCTATAATACCTGTTACTAATGCCAGCACCTCTTCAGCATCCCCCGCTCCTCAAGTTCCCAATATCTATCGGCAGTTTGCAGATGAGATACTTCACAGTTTCCTAAGATTAAGACCGCCAACCTTTGAAGGATCTGAATCCCCAATGGATACCTTAGCATGGCTAAAAACTATAGAGAAAAATATCACTAGTCTTGGTTGTTCAAGCAACCAATCTGTAAGGCTAGCCACTCATCTTCTGCAAGGAGAGGCAGAACATTGGTGGGAACAAGAAAGGAACACACGATTTGAAGAATTTGAGTTAGATGAAATAGAATGGAGCTGGTTTGTCCAAGCCTTCAAAGAATCATTTATTCCACCCTCCACCAAGAACATCATTGGTGAGTCTTTATTAAGGTTAACCCAAGGAAGCCGAACAGTAGCAGAATATACTTCAGAATTTCGAAAGCTCATCCGATTTTCACCTCATCTGGTTCCAACTGAAGAAGATAGATGTTTCAGATATGAGAATGGACTCAGAGAGTCTATCAAAGATCATGTAATTCCTTTACAACATACCAAATTCGAGAAGCTAGTTGAGACAGCTCGGGTAGTAGAGCATCATCAAAATACTAAAGACATGAAGAGAAAGGCTTTCAATATGAATAAATACCCTCAGAACTTCAAACAACAACGAATAAATCAAGGAAGGGTATATCAAATGGAAACCACTGAAACATCAAGTCAAACTGCCACATGTAATAAGCCACATCCTTATGGGAAATGTTATCATTTTGGCCGAGTATGTTTTACGTGTGGAAAACAAGGTCACGCATATAGAGACTGTCGATCAAATAAAACAATTGATGGAGTAACTATTGATCGGAATCGTACAAATAAAGTATTCCGTGCCACTCCTATCAATTTCAGAGAACCTCAGAAAACTCTTATGCCACCTCCTGCTCAAGAGTGAACTCTTATAAAGGTTCCATATGTAGCAAAGCCTTCAAATCCAAATCAGTCAACAGCACAAATATCTGACAGCAGACCTGCTGGAAAGGCAAGAGTGTATAATCTCACTCCTGTAGAAGCAGCAGAAGACAACAATGTAGTCTCAGGTACAAATCGCAACTTTTGCTTTTCTTAACTGAATTAGAAATTTCCTAAAATCTATACTTTTATTATTAGGCACCTTATACTTTAAAGATAAGCCCTGCAGTATATTATTTGATACTGGGGCTAGTCATTCATTCATCTTCTAAAATTTTGCTAAAAGATTAGGACTATCATATTACAAACTTGCGAAGATCTTGAGTGTTGGACTTCCATCTGGAACCCAACTTAGTGCGAACAAATTCTGCAACACTCAAATACCAATTAATAAACATACCTTCCAAGCCAAGTTAGTTGTGTTACCTATAGTAAATTTTGATATCATACTAGGCATGAATTGGCTTAGTATGCATAGCGCTACTATCAATTGTCAAAAGAAGAAGGTTGTGTTGCAAACTCCAGGAGTTTCAATAACATTTATTGGGAAGATCAGCACTAGTAGCTCCTTAATCAATGCAATTCAAGCAGAGAAAATGGTGTGCAAAGGTTATAGTTGTATTTTGATGGTGATGATGGGTAGTAGCAAAGAAGTAACCCCAATCTCAAAAATAAAAGTTGTTAGAGATTTTGAAGATATTTTCCCTGAAGATCTGCCTGGTTTACCTCCAACCAGAGAAGTAGAATTTGAAATAAATATAGTGCCAGGAACTCAACCTCTATCAAAAGCACCATATAGAATGGCTCCAAAAGAATTGCAAGAATTAAATGAGCAATTACAAGAACTATTAAATAAGGGGTTTATTAAACCAAGTATGTCCCCATGGGGAGCCCCAGTGCTTTTTGTTAAGAAGAAAGATGGGTCTATGAGAATGTGCATAGACTACAGAGAGCTGAATAAAATCACGATTAAAAATAGATACCCACTTCCTCGTATTGATGATCTGTTCGATCAACTTGCCGGTGCTGTAGTATTCTCTAAATGTGATTTAAGGTCAGGATATCATCAAGTGAAGGTAAAGGATTCAGATGTAAAAAAGATAGCGTTCAGAACACGATATGGGCATTTCGAGTTTCTTGTAATGTCATTTGGTCTCACTAATGCCCCATCTCTGTTCATGGACTTAATGCAGAGAGTTCTGAAACCTTATCTAGATAAATTTGTTATAGTATTCATTGATGATATCTTAATTTACTCCAAGACAGTAAAGGATCATGAAGAACACTTGAGATTGGTTCTGGAAAAGCTTAGAGAACATGAGTTATATGCTAAATTCTCTAAGTGTGAATTTTGGCTGGATTTTATATCATTTCTTGGACATGTGGTTGATGCTCGAGGAATCCAAGTAGACCAAAGTAAAATTAGTGCTATTCAGGATTGGGTTCAGCCCAAGACAGTTACTGAAATTCGTAGTTTTCTGGGTTTAGCCGGATACTATAGAAGGTTTGTTAAAGGCTTCTCTCAGCTTGCCGCACCTCTTACAAAATTAACTCAGAAGGCAGTTCCATTTGTTTGGACAGAAGAATGTGAAACTGCATTTCAGTCTATAAAGGATGCGTTAACTTCTGCTCCAGTTTTAGTTCTTCCAAAAGAAGGAGTTAACTATCAGGTGCATACAGATGCATCTGGAATTGGGTTAGGATGCGTATTAATGCAAGAAGGCAAGGTTATAGCATACGCATCTCGCCAGCTTAAAACCCATGAGAGAAACTATGCCGTACATGATTTAGAATTGGCAGCATTAGTTTTTGCATTAAAAATCTGGCGCCATTATTTGTACGGAGTTCAATGTTCCATATTCACAGACCACCAAAGTCTGAAGTACATCTTTACTCAGAGAGAATTGAACTGTAGGCAAAGAAGATGGCTGGAATTAATAAGTGATTATGATTTAGATATCCGGTACCATCCAGGCAAAGCTAATGTAGTAGCTGATGCGTTAAGCCGTCACACTGTCCTTAACAGCTTAATTTCAGAAAGTCCGTTGGCGAATGAGTTTCATAAAATGGAAATTTCTCTTGCTAAGAGAAATTCAGTCAGTACCATGATATCCATGAATAATATAGAACCCACTTTTCATAGAGATGTTTCAATTTCTCAAAGTAAGGATGACGAATATTTAAACCTTAAAGTGGTAATAGAAAGTGGTCGTCGTCCAGAATTGAATTTTAAGAAAGGTGCTATTTACATGAATAATCGTCTCTGGATTCCTAAATCCATGCAGAAAGAGATCCTAATTGAAAGTCACAATTCAGGATATCAAATTCATCCAGAAAATTCTAAGATGTACCAAGACCTAAAACAATCATTCTGGTGGCCAGGAATGAAGAAAAGTATTGCAGAATTTGTTGCAAAATGCCACGCTTGTTGCTTAATAAAACCAGAGCATCAAAAGCCTGGTGGTTTATTGCACCCACTAGAAATCCCAGAATGGAAATGGACTGATATATCCATGGATTTTGTTATGGGTTTGCCTCGATCAAAATCTGGAGCTGATTCAATATGGGTTATAGTGGATCGTCTCACAAAATCTGCCCATTTTATTCCAATCCGTCAAACTGACTCAGTGGAGAAATTGGCTAAATTATACATTAAAGAAATAGTCAGATTGCACGGAATTCCTAAAACAATTGTATCTGATAGAGACAGTTGTTTTACTTCTAAATTTTGGCAGGCTGTCCATCAAGATTTGGGCACAACTTTGGCCATGAGTACAGCATTCCATCCCCAAATAGATGGCCAAACAGAGCGAGTAAATCAAGTCTTAGAAGATCTTCTGCATTTATGTATGTTGGATTTTTCAGGATCCTAGGAAGAGCACATTCCTTTAGTGGAATTTGCATATAACAACAGTTTTCAGTCAAGTATTAAGATGGCACCATATGAAGCCCTATATGGAAGAAAATGTTCATCCCCACTAGCATGGTCTGAGTCAGGAGATACTCAATTATATGGATCTGAGTTAGTAGAAGAAACAAATAAGAAGGTTAAACTCATTCAGCAAAGAATTAGAACAGCTCAAGACAGGCAAAGTAAATATCATGATAATCGTCATCGTCCTCTAGAATTCAGCGAAGGAGATTTTGTGTACTTAAAAGTGAGCCCGATGAAAGGAATCTATCGTTTTGGAGTTTCAGGAAAACTCAGTCCAAGGTATATTGGACCTTTCAAAATTTTGCAGAAGATTGGTTCAGCAGCTTATAAATTAGAACTTCCAGAAGACTTCGCTGCTGTACATAATGTATTCCACATCTCATCTCTAAGGAAGTGTCTCCGAGATCCTTCCCATCTTATTGAACATCCTGCAATTGAAATTCAACCTGATCTTTCTTATACTGAAGAACCAATAAAAATCCTAGATCATGATCTGAAGAAATTAAGAAATCGATCCATTCCAATGATAAAGATTCAGTGGAAGAATCGGTCTTGTAATGAAGCCACCTGGGAGAAAGAGGTGGATATGCACCAAAAGTACCCAAACCGTTTTAATCAAGGTGATTCTTCAACTTTATCTTATTTCAATTCGTTTCTTTATATCTGCTTAAATTCTTTTTCTCACTTGAGTGATGTCGAGGACGACATCATTCTTAAGTGGGGGAGTTTGTAACAACCCAGGTTGTTACTTTGCTCAATTAAGACTAATATAAGTCTTAATTAAGATTCTAAGTCACTAATCAAGTGATTTGGAATTCATCTTTGAAACCTAGGTCAAACTAAGAAGTCAACAAAGTCAAAATCAAGAATTCTGGAAAATCCCAAAACTTGGAAATTTGACTTTTTATCTAGACCTCAGAATGAAAATCTGACATCACCGTTGCGTTCAGAACACCCAAATTAGCTAAGGGTGAAATTTTGGAGGCATTTGGAAGTCGTTGATTTTTCGTCGAATATTTTAATATTATTTAAATACCCGGAATAATCAAATAATTAAATACTCGTCGAAACAAAAATCCGTGTGCGCCATTGCGTTCCTCACCCTTCATTTAGCTAAGGGTGATTTATTGGAAATTTTTGGAATTTATTTAATAGGCTAAAATTAATTAATTAAATCTGAATAATTTAATTTTAAATATTATTATTTAATTATAACAGTTAACGGCGCCGTCCGTATTAAGAAGCACCGTTACTGTTCAATTAAAGCAGCGCCGTCTGGATCTTACGGTGATCCCTGACCGTTCGATCGAAGATCGAACGGTCCGTGCCCTTCGTTCTCGTGGCTTCCGCGTGTCGCGAGAAGCGACACGTATCGCGCAGAGGACCCTCTGCGCGTCGCCTCCCAGCCTCTCCACTGCCTCCAGCCACCGCCTTAGAGCTTCCTTAAAGACCCTAAGACCTCAGTTTTTACCCGGTTTCAAACCAGAGGTTCAAAAACCTAAGATCAAGCTTCGACCTTTTTTTCAGCCGTTCGTCTAAAGGTATGCACAACACCTCTAATATTCATCAAAGTCTGCATCTAAAGTTTCGTTTCTCAATTTCATATGCTTGATTGTTCATCTAACGGTTCCGATTGAGTCGATCAGGTTGGGTTAGCTCAGATTTGCAAAGTCCTAAACAGTACAAACCGTTAGCCGAACTTAGGGAATTTAGGGTTTACGTTTGCCGGAGTTGTATGCCTTCTCCGGTGGCGTTTAGGGTAGCGAATGAAAGGTCTCTCCGAGACCTTTCGATCGGTGTATGACTCGCCGTTTGACACCGCCGTCTTCGCCGTCGTTTTCCAAGCCCTAGGTTCCGAGCGTCGGGGCGATCGCGTGAAGACGAAGGCGTTTTCGGGCCGGTCGGGTCGGCCCGGGCCCGGCCCGTGGCCCGTGCCCGCGGCGCTTCAGCTGTCACGGCGGGACCCACCACGCAGCGCGCCAGCCAATCCTGGCGCGACGCGTGGCCTGCGCGTCAGTGGTCTGACCCGTGGGGCCCGCTGCTGTCTGCCACGCCAATAAGCAGCTGCCGCGTGTCCTGCAGATTTTAAATAATAAAATTTAAATAATTATAATTAGACAGATAATGATAATTGATTTATAATTATATTTAAATGTATAATAAACAGATTTAATTTAATTTAATTAAACAGTATTAAATAATTAATATAATACCAAACTTTAAACCTAAATAACTCCTAAAATATTTATCCAAATTATATAAATAAATATATTAAATTAATCAGAAAAATATGAGGAATTTATTGATGCTAAAATTTTTGCTGTAAGATCAATATTTTGCAAAGTGATTATTTAGGTTTAATTTAATTTAAATTAAATGTCACAAATCTTATTTAGCTCATAACTTTGTGTAGATTGATCCAAATATACCCAATATGGGTCTTAAAGTGATCAGAAAACCCTAAGGATTAATTTGATAGTATTTATCTAGCTGTTTGGATTAGTGTTTGCCTAATCACATTTAGGACCAAACCCTAATTAGGTTAATTAACCATAAAACTTCAATTGACCATAACTTGGTCAATTGAGCTCCAAATTTGATAATCCAAAGGTCCATTTAGATCAGAAGAACTTAATTTTCAATAATATGTAAAAATATTTTAGATCCAATGGTTAGATTTGCTAATCATTCATTAATCACCCTAAACCCTAATTAGGTCTTAACTTTGTCAAACTAGGTTCAAATTGAGCCTACCACATGTTATTATGATCAGTGAGCTATTTGTAAACCATAGCCACTGATTTTGCTTAATTTGGACTCTAATTAGCAAAATTAGAATTTTTGACCTATAGTTAACAATTCCTTGATTAACCTAAAAACCCTAGATCTTGTATTGATCATAACTTGGCCAATACTTATCAGATTTCAGCAAATTTAGATTCTATGGGAAGCTTAGGCAATAAAGAACACTAAACTGAAAGAAAATTTAACTTTCACTTAATCAAAATTATTAAAATTGCCCTTATGAGTCAAATTCACCAATTTGATCTCATATGGCTTAATAATTGCCCAAAATTAACTTAGTTGCTGTCAAATCTTATATTAGATAGCAAAAAACACTTTCCAAAAGAAAATTTTAGAATTTAAGCCCTAGATCAAATTTTGATCTTTTGAACCCTTAAGTAGGGGCAAAATGGTCATTTTGCCCAAATTTAGGGTTTAGCCTTTAAAAGCCCTAAATTCAGTTTCTAATCACTAAAAATTAGTAAATAGAATGACTTAGAACTGAAATTAATCAAATTTAAGTCTAAATTAGGTTTTGGTTAAAATCTCAGATTCTGCTCATTTAGAAAATTCCTAAGTCTTAAGAAAAGTTCTCTTCTTAATTACTCTTAGATCATCTTTAGGTCTTATAACATTAGTTAGGATGTGTGTCTTGAGACATACTCTTAGTAATTAAGAGCCTTAATTCTTAAGATTAGGAATAGATCTTAAGTTAGTATTCATCTATTGAGTAAATTGGGTTACTCAATTAGGTGAAACCTTGAGTTTTCTAGTTTATAGATTTTCTTAGTTTATTAAATGATTATTTGATCTTTAAACTTTAGAACTAAGAATAGAGATCTATCCTAATGAATTTGATTTATCATTAGGATTTGCCTTAACCTAATCAGTGAGATTTGGGTTCTAAATCTTAGACCCTTAGATTATACATTTAGATTAAGTGATTAGACCCCATCATCTGGAGTCTAATTCTTAATCTATTCATCTTGATTTGGCTAATAAAGATGTGGTTGGGATGAATTAAATTACAAAATTAGGTCGCTGATTTATTCATTTTAACTAAATAGTCATCTTTTGATTAAGTTATAATTAGGACTTGGCCAGTCCTAATTATCTTCAACAAGTAGAATTCGTGATTCTAAGTTACAGAATGTGTAAGAAGTAATAATTCTGAAACTTATGTAACTTAGAGTAGATAGAACGAATAAAGTAGATAACAAAGGATATCACCTGTGTTTTAGATAGAGTTTCTTGCACTTTGATTTTGATGCTTTGCATTCCTTGATTTTGAGCCTTATACCTTGAACATATATTATGTACTTAAGATATTTGGTAAATATCTTATGTCAATTTTGAACATTCATAAATAGCATTGTGTTCGTTTCACAAGTGGTTTGTAAGGTGTAGCTTGATTAGTATACCTCTTCGATCAACCCGTTCGGGGTCGGCAACCTTTCGAGGGTTTAATGTCCTACAGTCTATTGGCCATGCCTAGTCCGAGTGATAGGATGGATAGACTCTCGCCCTACTGACTACAGAGTCAGGATTCTGATATGGATATACTAATTCAAGTACACTTACATTCAGTTCTGTCTTAGCTCATCAGGCTAAGAGTTTCAGTGATGTTCAGTTCAGAGTTTCTTAGCTCATCAGGCTAAGAATTGTTGAGTTCATGTTCAGTTCAGTTGACTTATATAGTTACTATAGTTTCAGTTTGCAGTTACTGTTTTACTTGCATATTCTGCGTTATAGCACTATTTTACTTACAGCTTTCCTACACGTGTTTATATATAGGATGCTAGTTTTACTTACTGTTTTCATATGCTTACTTAGGATGATAGTGTTTCAGCTTTATACTTTTATACTTCACTTAGCATAATCTGTTTGATCATGAGCATGTTTAGGTTGTACTTTTCTTACTTTTCTTTTACTTTTACTTATCTGTCCTTGTTGCAGTTGCTTGGAGGAGGTATGTTTTACTTCCTATTTGTTTAGTTATAAATTGAAGTTTATAACTTATTACTGTCCTTTTGATATGCGTTTCTGCACCTATTTTGCTCAGTTCTGTTTTTATGGTGATATCTTCTTATTTAATTGTTTATCCTAAAATGTACTTAGACTTATTGTCTAACCAGTTTTTCTTTTATTGGCTGGGGCCCTACCATTATGAAACTGATAATGGTAGGTTCTGAGTTCGTTGGTTTAGCAGATCCAGTGGAGAGTTTGCCATTGGAGGAGGAGCCCGTTCCTGAAGATCCGTAGGTTTAGTGAGATTGAGAGTTTTTCTTTCAGTACTTTTAAGCTCATTAAATATTGTAATAATATAGGATTTTATTTCTTTTTCAGTACTTTACTTATTCTGTATGGTTGTATTTATACAGTATTGGATGGATGTTATGTTTTATGCTTCCGCACTCTGAGTTCATGTATGATCATTTAGTGATAGTAGTTATGGATTGAATGGCAAAGTCTTTATTTAAATTGGATTAGGATGTGTGACTAATCCAATCTTAAGTGGGGACCTTGTCATCTGGTGACCCCTTCACCGTAATCATGTTAACTTAAGGGTTAACAGGACCACGGTGGGGCAGGGCCGCCACATTTCCATCTCAAATTTTGTGCGAATTGGAGAATGTTTGTCGATTTTCAACTTTTCCTGAGTTTCAGATAATTCTGAAAATACTTAATTTAAATTGACTTCAGAATTGAAAACAGACTTCACCATTGCATTTCTTACACCCAAATTAGCTTGGGGTGAAAATTTGATCAGTTTTGGAGAAAGTCAATTTTTCTTGATTATTTTATTATATTTTCGTAATTTGATAATTGAAATATATATATATATATATATATCCAATTATACTCTTCTTATCCTAAATTTTTTTGGCAAACCCTAAAATCCTTCGGCCGACCGCGTGCGGTTCCTCCCCCGTCCCGAGAATCCCCCCATCGATCCAAGGATGATGGCGCGTGCCACTCACCGCTACTCTCCCCAATGGGAGAGCTAGCGAGGGGTGTGCTGGTATCCCAATCGTACCGCGTTTCCTCTCCAGTCCCGATCCCGTTCCTATCCTCCTCGGGACATCTCCTCCCATACGCACGAAGGACTCCAGCTGTCCATGGGGGGGGGGGGGGCGATAAGCGCGCTTCATCCTTATCCTTCGGCGACTACTCATCATTTCGAGAGCAACATTAAAAGGAGGACAGGTATGTATAGCCAGGGACTTCCCCTTGCTGAACCCAAAAATTTTGCCGACCTCAAACCAGAGTACAAGGTACCCCATTCTTTTCTTCCTATCTCTATTTTGATTGGCATGATAATACTCAAGGACCGAGCGTCCCTTACTCTAACCCTAAGTTGAAAGCACGAAGGAGCAAAAAATTACTTTCGATATAATTAATACCTTATGCATATAATTTCTTCTGGGTAAATCGATCACAATATAGAGTAATATTCTTTTAGATTACATTCGATCTGACTCATCGAACAAATAAACTTTTGCAAAGGAATTGGCCAATTGCTTGAATTTTCAGCTTTAATTGATTTCTTTTGGTTTCTTGATAATCTATGCGAATGAAAGATGCAAACACACTTTCATATTTATTTATTTATTTTTTCCTTTCTTACCTACTAAGCATTCGAACCTCAATTTTTTTTTTTATGTTCTCTATTGAACAATTTACAAGTTTTTAGTGGCTCTAAGTTAATAAGATGCTCTCTAAGTTAACAGCTGCTGAAATATACTCAAGTTGTGTTATGTTTACAGATTCCTAAGTTATGTCATCTTAGATCATCTTATTTTGTATCTGTGACTTTAAATAAGTGTGAGGGGTTAAGTCCCCATAGTTTAGAGTAGTTCACACAATAAGATACTTCTAGATGGTATTGTTGTATGTATTTTACCCTTGTAATTGCAAAGACAATAGTGAAAGAACCACCACCAAAGTACTACTTTTACTTATCCTTCCTTTGCTAATTTTTGAAATTAATTCTATATAATTTTCTCCAATAATCTGTATTAATAGTGAGAATATTTTGTTTGTAATATGTGATGCTGTAATGGAAAAATCAAAGAACTTGCATATATTCATATGAGTCTTCCATGCGAGTAACGCTAGGGGACCTAAAAATCTTGAACTAGACGTCGTATTTATATGCTTAAGTTCATAATTTACATGTACCAAACTAGATAGAACCATCCAAGTTTAAGTACTTAATGAACTTGAGCAATCTAATAATTAGATTCGCAATTCATCTTCTCATACTCCTGAGCATTTTTAGATTTATTTATTTCATTGTTGGATGCATCATATAGATAATTTTACATTATTGTACAGTTATTCACAAAGTTGCATTAGCATATTTCAACATTTAGTAGTCATATTAAAATTGCCTAAACAAATATTCATACAAGCAGCATGAAACAAAATTAAAATCAGCCAATCCATTCTGATTGAATTTTGCCATATTCCTTCTGATGCGGGAACAATAGGAGAAACATTTGTTCCTTTAGCAAGGAAGCTCAGCTTGGTAAAGTCATTTACCATCTCAGCATAGTCCTCATTTTTAACATGAACAACAATCGATCAGAATTTCCTTATTTTACTGAAGTTTAATAAATGATATATCAGTTTTCAACAATCCAAGATTAGCCCCATAACTAAAGTAAATATTGTCATTAAGTGAAATGTGAGAATAAATTCTTCCATTTATTTCCTAAAGTATAGATCAACTCCTCATGATGTACACTACATTTTCACTTCTTTTCTTTGCTTAACTGCAGTATATATAATAGCTCTATGTCAATGCCTTTAGATCTCAATAGAGGCGTGCACGTAGCTTTTGTAAAGTGATTAAAGGAAGTTATTTTCTTCTTAATTTTTGTGGAATGACTACCTTATGCATTACAGCCAAATGAAGAGTAATCTGATGTTTGTTTATAATTACACCCGTTTCTTTTTGATAGGCTATAGTGCTCATAGTTGAATACAAAAGGTATTTTATTCTATATCATATAAATTATAAATGTTCAAAAATTCACTAAAATGTTTGATTAATATTGATAATATTTAAACCCTATATGTTGATGGTTGTCGAACAAGCTTCTATTAGCATAATTGGGAATTATCTCCTTCTCGCATTATTCTAATTTCATTTCAATTTTATTTATAATGTGGCCAAATTATAGAATTCATTTATATCAGATCATGAAATCGCTACTGTTATTTTCATAATGGTTCAATTAGTATTTCGTTTAGAAAATTGGTAATTACTCCTGGTGATTATGCCTCTTTATAAGTTTAAACAAAAGGAAGGAAAGATAGACATATTGCTGTCATTTAATGAAAAATAAGAGACAAATGTTGTAATTGCTTTTATTAGTATCAAACGTTGCCATTAATCATATGAAATTTAATGATGCTATTTATCCTATAAATTTCAAAGATGTCATGAGAATAAATTGTTGCCATCTACCAAAAGCTGCTCTTTCTTTATGGAGGAATGTCATTATTTTCTTACAAACATATGCTGCTATATGTCCTATAAATTTTAATGATGCAATCAATTATTTTAGAAAATTTGAATTGCTGCCATGTTACTTCTAAATGGAAATCAATGAAACATTAAGTGCTTCAATATTACTATATATTATAATAAGGGATCATGTGCTGCTATCTTTGGTTTGAGTGATTTAATGTTACTATATATTAAGGGGACCCAAATGCTGTTATCAAAATGCTGTATTCTACTTTAAGGAATCAAATGCTGCTATGCTAGCGTCTTCTTGCATTATAATCACATATAATTACAAGAACCAAATACTGCTTTGTGATTTAATAATGTCACATGGTTCTGTGAATAATTGTGGTCATCCATTTGAAAGATCCAAATGTTGCCAACGGAATAATTGAGGATCAATGTTATTATTCTTTTAAAAATCATATGCTGTCATTATACATATGATCAAATACTACTACCATTATAAGTAATGTAATGTTATCAAATGCTGCCCATTAAATCAATATGATTAAATGCTAGAGTAAAATGGAAATATTTAGAAATGCTGAATCTTTATAGTTTTATTTTATAATTGCAGAATTTAAACTGATATCTATTACATGTTAAGAATGTTTAGTTCTACACTTTATATTGTAGAATAATGTTGTCCTTTTGTTTATATTTGTTGTATTTCTCTCTAAATGCTGCTACTTGATTTAATGAAAATCAATGCTGAAGGTCGTTGAAAGGATCATAAGCTATAATTTTAAGATTGAGTAAGTAAAGCCATATGAAATTAAATATGAACTATATGTTTATAAGGGATTGATTGCTGCCACGCCATAAGAGATCATTTGCTATTTGTAAATTATGAGAACAAATGATGCCATGTAAATTAGGAACTCATATTGCTACTACTTGAGTTAAGAAATTCATAAGTTGTTAGGTGTTTCAAATGCTATCATATAAATGCTGTTATCTTTTGTTCTTATGAGAGATCAATGATTAAATGCAACTACTTATCATGTGAAAGATCCCATATTACAATCAAATGTGTAAGAGAATAGGTGCTACTAATAATTGAGAAAAAGATTATATGCTACCATCAATTGTATAAGTGAATATATTGATGCCCTTCTTATATAATCAAATGCTGCTTTTAAATTTAGTCTTTGTTTCTTTCATATTAAAATGCTGACTCTAATAATGATTCTTTGCAGGATAAGTTGTAAATACATGATTACTAAAATAATTGCCATGTGTGAAAAACCACATAAAACTGCTCTTATAAATGCTAAATTTTATTTATGCATTTTCTTTTTTTTATTTTATATAGTATATATAAATTGTTTAATATAGTTTTGTATATTTGAAATCATATTAGAATTGGAAATGAGCAGTCCTGTAAAAAGGACTGAACTCTATTTTAGAACTAGAATTACTCTATTTTAGAACTGGAATTACACTCTATTTTAGAACTGGAAATGAGTAATCCTTTAATGGATTGAACTCTATATTTAGAATTGGAGAATTGATTGTAAAAAATGGAAAATCTGAACAAAAATAGAAGAGACTCTGCCAAATTTTTTAAGAAATTTCGAACATCAAAATATTTTAGAGAACTTTAACATTCAATTCAAAACATTCAAACGGTTCATTTTTAACTAAAATTATTAGTTTCTTTCTTTTAAGCTTTGGATAAGTCATCCTTTCATTTTATTAAATTGTATTTCATTTTCCTTCTACTTTATTTAAAATTGACTTAAGATTTAATATCTATAAGTCAATTTGGAGTCTAATTAACTCTAATTATAAAGTAGTTTATTAAAAATTTAGATAACAAAAAGATATCACATACTTTACAATTTTTGAAATCCATAACTTTGAGCCTCCTATCCTTGAACATATATTCAAGACTTGGTGCATAAATAAAGATTTTCTTAAAACTTTAAAAGGAAAAATGCTTTGATGCAATTAGAGTACAAATGAAAATATTTTCCTTAGAACTTCACATTTTAGAGAGGGTAAATGTGAATGTTCAATTTTCCCCACTGTATCTGGTTAAGCAGACGTGCTTAACTCCTCGCCCATTCTGTAGTGTACTCCTACATAATGAGGTTTTTCCTAAATGTAACTTTAACTTAAATATGAGAGATTTTCTTAGAAAAATCTCTTCATAACTATTTAGTTATGCTTTCGAATCATAGTCTTAGACTATGATTATCTTAGATTGAGAATCTAAGATATTTCCTTCTTTCCTTTACACTCTATTTTCAGTTCGATTATTGCTTCAGTTAATTTAAATACAGTGTATGTTGCCTAATTTCAATTTATGCTTCACTATATATCAATTATTTACTTAGCATACTTTCTTTTGATCATATAGATTGCTTGTATTTCGCACACCTTTAAATTTTCGGGAAAAAGTTAGAATTATAAATAGAAAATGAGTATTTTTACTCAATGAGTCTTATACTATTTTCCTTACAGTTGCACTCTTTACCTTTCCATACTACATAGTTTTTCCAGCACCACTGCATACTTAAATTGTAAATAACAGTTGTGATATCTTGTTAATCTAAAAATATAGCTAACTTTAAATTGTACTTAGACTGTTTAGTCTAACTACTTTTTTTTCTTTTCTTGGCATTGCCCTATCATATTTAAATACTAAAATATGATAGAGCAAGAGCCCTTTTATTCAGGTAATGCAGGGCCCAGTACTTGAAGAACCCTTATGGAAATCTGCTTCCGCATAGTTAAATTTTAATTCACTTTTAAACTACCATGTATATTAAAAAGCCTTGTAATAATTAAATTATATAAGTTACTTTTATTTCAGTCATTAATTTGTGTTGTATCTGTAATATATATAAAACTACTTGGATGAATGAGTGGTTTGCTTATTTATAAATATTTGTATATCTGCATTTATATGTATCTTTCTTTTTCGTTCATTTTTAACTTAACAAATACTCATAAAGAGACTTGGCCACTTAGCATTAGCATTTGATCTATTTACTTCTATTCAAGTGTTGGGTGCTAAGGTAACACTCAATATTTGGATTAATCTTCTATCCAAATATTGGGGCCGTTACAAACATTGCATAAAAATATAGGCTGAAAGTTAAATCTTGTGTTCACACTTAAGAATAATACAAACCCCAATATTCTACAGTAATGTATCACTAAGGGAAATAATTTTAAGAGTAAGGCCTACACCAAGATAAGCCTACATTTCAATCTCTCTAAGGAGCCAATGAAACCCAAGCATAACTATTATTTTAGCAAATGCAACAATGAAACATTAGCAGGCAGTTCGTATTCTATTAACAAGATGTATAAATGAAATATTTAATGTCATCGAATTATCAAACTATATAACAATGACCATGTTTACAAGTTTGGGAATAATTTCAAACGGCTTTATCTTCATTAAACAAAAAGAATAATACATTTGCATTTCAGCTTCCTATAGTACGAGGAGGGACTTATATTTGATCTTTCATAATAGAAATAAAAAGATTCATGTATGTGAACCCACTTAGTGAGATCAAGGCCTAGAGTTGTTGTTGTTATATTATCAACATAAATAAAAGTTAGTTCTAATTTTCCTTGTCACATTCTCAGCAAGAAAACTAAGAATACCCTTCCAGGTTCACACCATACATATTTTCCATTATTCATTGAGTAATAATTCTACAATAAACTAAAGATAGTGAGAAAAGTCATGCTCAAGTAAATCTTATTATTAGCTCGATTCGAGATGTAAAATTCAACTTGAATTAAGACAGTCTACTAGTTTAATCTAATTGTTAGAAATTAACAAGATGAAGAAGTTCCATCAATTCCACTATTGCTAAAGCCGAATAAAGTTCAAGTTAGATCGATCGAAATACTGATCCTCTTTAATGGAGTAGTTCAAAAGTATAAACAATAAACACCATTTCTTGAACATTCAAAGAAAACAATTGATTTCTCAGATTAACTTAAGGTTTCCAATACTTAATCGAGGGAAGGTGAAATGAAGAAATACCTTGAAGCCTACATGTTCTCCCTTATGCCGATCTAGGTTGGGGAAGAAGTGTTTGCTTTCTTGCTTGTAAGAGCACGCCGACCACCTCTCAGGTTCGCGAGAGCTCCTTCGGTACCGTCGCCCCCAATATCCCAAGGAATCCCCAGATAAGGCAAGCCCTAAGGAGCCCTATATCTCTCGATGCACGATCCTTCCGCCTGGCTGTCATCCATTCGGCAGGTATGTACTAATCCCTACTCGCAGCCGATGGATGTACAAGATCGTGCATAAAGGTTATCCGAAGGTTGGGGGCGCTCCACGTGTACAAAAAGATTCCATTTGATCGGGCCGTTGGATCTTCTTGATCAAAATCAACGGTATGATCTAATGAGGAGAAATCGAGAAATGTCCAATTGGATGGTGTGCGTGTTTCATGTATTGCACATTACGGTGGATTTGCGCCTCTTCATATTTATCCGTTTAATTAATATTAATATAATTGTTATTTGATTTAAAACAACTCTTAAATCAATTAAATTAAATATAATTATTTACTCATAATTAAGTATTCAAACTTATTCCAAAAAATCCCATATTTTCACCTTTACTTATTTGAGGGTGAGGAGCTCAAAAATGCGATCGGATTTTTAATCGAATGTATGTTTAATTTACCTAAATTTCTGAGTATTAAAATATTATCAAAATATTTGCGAAAATCTTGACGACTCCCAAACACTTCTAAAATACCACCCCTAGCTAATTTGGGTGTGGTGAATCCAATGGCGGACTCTGTTTTCGATTCTGATGTCTAAATAAATTAGGTATTTTCAGAATTATCAAAAAACCAAGAAATATTGGAAATTGTCAAACGGTCTCCAAATTGCACAAAATTTGAGGTGAAGACTCTTAACTCTAATATAAGAGTAATGAAAGAGGTTTGGAGTCAATTAGGTTACTAATTGATGAGTAATAATATTTGGGTTATTACAATTACTACTTAAGTGGGTCGTTACAGAGGATCACCTTCTCCTTCGGCTGCTAGCAATAGAGGGAGGGGGATTAAGGATTGGGAGGAAGAAGCTTCAGATATTAGCCAAAATGAAGGGAGGAGAGCTGAGGAAGGTGGCTTTAAGGAGAAGAGAGGTGAGATTCAAGCATGGAGGGAGCAGGGACCTTTTTCATTCACAACATGGGGAGAGAGGGGAGAAGCTTGCGTGCACCAGAATGGGAGGAAAGGATGGAGCTGGCGTACGCGGGGAGAAAATGAAGGAGAATTAAATAATTTAATTAATTAGTATTTTTATTTTTCTAATTTTTAATTAATGAATTTTAATAATTAAAATTTGAACGATAACTGAGTTTTGAGGGGTGAGGAACTCAACGGTGAAGTTAGATTTTAATTTTGAGATCAATATAATTATTATAATATTTGAGGTATTTAAATACATTAAAAATTCGTGAAAATCCAACGACTTCCAAACACTTCCAAAACATTACCCCTAGCTAATTTGACGGTGACGAGTACAATAGTAAAGTCGAATTTTTATTTCGAGGTCAAATTAAATATCTCAATTTTTAATTAATTTAATATTATTAAAATGATCCAAATATTCGATTGAGTTCCGAATCGCTCCAAATCTTCAGGGATTGGTTATAATGATTAAACAAACCTAATGAAATGATAATTAGACTGAAATTAAGCTAATATTAAGCTAAGTAACAACTTAGGATTATTATACTAAATTCAGTGGCTGAGATCAGATCAGACCGTTGAATTAATTAACACTGTCTAATCTATCAAACGAAATGACGAAAACGGCCTAAATGACACAGAACGTTCTGTGTTTGCGGCCACACAACGGATCATATGCGGATACGGTTGCAACGGTTATGCAGCTTGGAAATTATTTAAAATTTTAAATAATTAATTATAATTAAGATTCATTAATACAATTTGTATTAATCCATATATTTTGTCCAAATGAGCTTAAAAAATTTCCAAATTTTCATCATTAGCTAATTTGGATGTTATGAACTAAGAAATAAATTTTGATTTTGATTGTGGATCAATATATTTTTCTTATTTTTCTAATTATCTAAATATAATAAAATTTTTAATTTATACTATTGACCTCTAAATTAGCCTAAAATTTTGGAATTTGATCCTATTATTAATTAGAGTATAATAGTAATATTTTTAGACTGATTAGACTAATTAAGATAGATAACAACCTTTTGCTGTTACATTGAAATGGAGATTATGTCGGTGTTGAGGCCAATGCGGAGGCTAGAGTCGATGAACATTCCGAGAAGGATAATGTCCGAGGGGGTAGCTGAAGCTCTGCCAAATGTGGGTCTTGGAATCAGATTGGAAGATGAAATTGCCTGTCGAGGATGCGGGCTACTGTCGAAGGGCCGTCGGTGGAAGCGAAGGGAGGAGGACCACATGAACATAGGACTAGAAGCCGTGTTAGTTCTGGTGAAGAGGGAGAGGTGGTGTTGGGGGAGAGGAAGATGGGGTTGAGTGCCCGCAAAGGATGGAATGCAGCTGTTGGCGACCCAAACGACATCGTGGGAAGGGATGAGGTCGTTGGCGACACAAACGACATCATGGGAGGGGATGCGGCAGTTGGCGACACAAACGACATCATGGGAGGGGATGCGGCAGTTGGCGACCCAAACAACATTGTTGGAGGGGATGCGGCCGTTGGCGACCCAAACGACATCGTGGGGGAGGGGATGCGGCTGTTGGCCACCCAAACGACATCGTGGGAGAGGATGAGGCCGTTGGCAACCCAAACGACGTCGTGGGAGGGGATGTTGTTTTACCTGAATGCGAGGGATGCCTCCGTGCCTTCCTACCCAAGAGCTAACTTCACGAACGAATTCTTGACATAAGAATTTTAAGAAGCTATATGAATTTTCCGAGGTGAAAATGACGCAAAGATTTGAGGTCTAGATTTTTCTCTCTAAGAGTGAATTTTAAATGATTTATTGTGGGAGGAGTAAATAAAAAGTGACTGATATTGAAATATACTAGAAAATATAAAATAGTAATAAAGCAACCATGTGTTGAGAGCCCAGTATCTTTGCCTCTCTTCTCTCTCAATTAACCCCTTAAAAGGAAAACAGACCACAATTCAATGGGTTTAAAAGCCTGAACATTGAATAAACTCGAACATTGGAGGCCCGATGACGACGAATATGAATGTGCACTGCGGCCCGGATATGCTTGTCAATGAGCGTGCGCCGACGGACGAAAGCCGGCGTGGAATGGCGATGGCTTTTTTGTAGTTTAGAAAGCCTATGCAATCCAAACAACCTCTTAATCCCTAAACAACAAAAGCATCCAATCTCAAGGCAAATGAAAGCTAGAACGTGTTATCTCTCCGCACTTGGATTCTTCTATACTCTAAATGCGGCTAATGGAATGGGCGGTTGGCCTCTTCTTTCATATTAGGGTTTAGAATGGCTCAAGAGCTTCTTCATATTGCTTCTTACTTTGTTTTTCTTATTCCACAATATGATTCATGTTATTATGCTCCCATACGTGCGATTATAAAATGAGAGTAATTTAATTTTACTTAATTATTGTAATAAATAATAATTTTTGCATTGACAGAAAGTTTTCTCATATTTAACTCTTTATAGTCTTTTTTTTTTTGTTAGTTCAAAAATAATTATATATATAGACTATAATTTATATTGATCAAGTCTTCGAGTTTGTCCCTTAATAAATGGATGAAAAAGAGGAAGCAGGGGGGAAATAAAAGCGATGCGGCCGCGGAAGCCTCCCCACCCCCCCTTTCTCCTCGTGTTCGTGCTGAAAGTCGTGATCTGGTGGGCGGCGGCGGCGGCGGCGGCCGCGAGAGCATCTCCTGAGTTTGGTTTTAACGGGTTCAAGGAGGGCGACCTGGTCCTGAGCGGGTCGGCCTTTATAAACTCCAGCGGGTTCGTGTATCTGACGGAGGCAACGAACCAAGTGCTGGGGCACGCATTCTTCCCGTCCCCTTTCCCCTTCGTCAACCGTTCCACCGGCAAGCCGTCCTCCTTCTCCACCTCCTTTGTATTCGCAATCGCCCCTCACTTTGCGGGGATAAGCTCGGAAGGGCTGGCCTTCGTCATCTCCCCTGCGCCAAACCTCTCGTCCGCCTTCCCCAGCCAGTTCCTCGGACTCTTTAACCTCACAAGCAACGGCAATCCCTCCAGCCACATCGTCGCTATCGAGCTCGACACCATCAAGAACACGGAGTTCGGAGACATAAACGACAACCACATTGGAATCGACATCAACGGGCTGACTTCCGCCGACGCCGCTCCGGCTTCCTACAGATTCAACTCCTCCTCTTTTCAAAACCTGAGCTTGATCAGCGGAAAGCCGATGCGAGTTTGGGCGGAGTACGATGCGGAGGCGACCAGGTTTAACGTGACGCTCGCTCCCCTGGCTTCCCCGAAGCCAGCCTCCCCCCTTCTGTCCACTTCCATCAATCTCGCCTCCGTCTTTCTCGACGAGATGTACGTGGGGTTCTCCGCATCCACGGGAGCGGCCGCCGGGGTGCACTATATTCTGGGATGGAGCTTTTCCTTGAACGGAAAAGCAAAAGACATCCAGATTTCTCTTCCGCCGCCGGCCGCTTCTGGGCAGCAATCGGAGTCCAGGAGAGGATCCAGAGCGATCCTCTTCTGGCTCCCGGTGGGCGCCGCCCTGTTTCTCCTGCTAGGAATCGGCGCTCCTCTTCTGTTTCTTCTGAGAAACAGGAGGAAATTCGCGGAGGTGTCGGAGGATTGGGAGAAGGAGTACTTCCCGCAGAGATTCCTGTACCGGGACCTGCACAGAGCGACGGGAGGGTTCCAGCGGGAGAACCTCCTGGGGAATGGGGGGTTTGGGGACGTGTACAAGGGCACCCTCCAGAAAACGAAACAGGAGATCGCGGTGAAGAGAATCTCCCACGATTCGAGGCAGGGGATGAAGGAGTTTGTGGCGGAAATCGCAAGCATCGGGCGACTCCGGCACCGGAACCTGGTGCAGCTCCTGGGGTACACGCGGCGGAAAAAGTGCCTGATCCTGGTGTACGAGTTCATGCCCAACGGAAGCCTGGACAGGTACCTTTTCGGCCGTGCGGAGCAGGTTCTGGGGTGGAAGGAGAGGTTTCGCATCATAAAGGGGATAGCCGCCGGCCTTCTCTATCTCCACGAGGAATGGGAGCAGATCGTCCTCCACAGGGACATCAAGGCCGGCAACGTCCTCCTAGACGCCGACTTCAACGGAAAGCTCGGAGACTTCGGCCTGGCCAGGCTGCATGATCGAGGGGCCATGGCCGAAACCACGCGTGTCGTCGGAACCCTCGGCTACCTCGCCCCCGAGATTGCCCGCACCGGCAAGTCCACCACCAGCTCCGACGTCTACGCCTTCGGAGCCTTTATGCTGGAAGTCGCGTGCGGGAAAAAGCCGGTGGAGCTGAAGACCACCGGCGTGGAGCTGGTGCTTGTGGATTGGGTGCTGGATCTGATGCTGTCAGGGGAACTGATCGAGGCCAGGGATAGGAGAATGGGAGACGAGTTTGTGGCGGAGGAGCTCCGGTTAGTCCTCAGCCTGGGCCTGCTCTGCTCCTCGCCGGCCGCCGACGTCCGCCCCACCATCAGGCAGGTCGTCCAGTATCTCGAAGGGGAGCTCAGTATGCCGCAGATGACGGAGCACCAATTGGAACTGATTCGTTCCGGTTCCACCAAACCCTTTAAGAGGACCCTCGGAAGCTCAGCCGACTCTCCGCCCGCACAGTGGGGGACCTTGCGCTCCCATCTACGCGGTAACTTGCAGCTTTCGCGATGATTGGGGACCTTGCGCTCCCATCTACGCGGTAACTTGCAGCTTTCGCGATGATTGGGGACCTTGCGCTCCCCTTCTACAGTGACTACATTTTTCCAAAAAAAAAGGAAATTTCCATGTGTATAATTGTTTTATTCATAGGTTCAATTATATCATCCAGATTGCTTCATTCATTAGTTACTCAGACAGACGACAAACAGTAATTCTGCTATATATATATATATATATATTATTTATTTATTTAATGGAGTTCATCTTCAAACACCCGACCGCAGATTTTATTTATATTTATAACATAAGTGTGCCATATTACTATATTTCAGATTCTGTTAAGCCTAATCATCTGTTAATAATTTTAAATCATCAAATATATTACCGGCTGAGGACTCTCAATCGGTATTAGTATGGTTGCTAATTCAATACTAGATATATTAATTTTTCTGCACGCAGAGTCCAGAAACGAGAGTTCTCCTAAGATCCTTCCTCGCATAACTCCTAATAATATATTTATTTCCTTATTTATATATCACATTTACATTAAAGTTTATACGATCAAATAAAATCAAAAATTGGCATCCAATTAAAAATTTTTGCCTCAAGCACGAGGCGTCATATTTTTTGGTATATAAAGTTAGTATTAAGAATAAGTATATCCTCTTGTAGAGATCATGCGCTAAGTTATGGACTAACTATTTAATCAATATTGCTAAAAAAGGATGAACGCCGCACAAGGAGGACACAAAACCAACAAGAATAAAATGAGAGAAACCATACAAACAATTCAAGCACAAGAGAAAACATAAAAATTTATGTGTTCAATATAAACAACTATATTCATAGGGAGAAAGAAGGATAAATATTAGTATACTAGAAGAAGAATACACTAAAGGTTCCACAAATCTTTCACCCAAACCTTCAACAATAGAATTTTTCCTTCCTCAATGGAGTCCTCTTAGCCCACGAGTCTTGCACTTTTACAATAGCGGATTCACTCTTATAAAAATGGGTGTGTTTGTTTATATATATATACATTTGTGCATATACATTTATATTTATGTGTGAGAGTACATGTGTGTGTATGTGTGTGTATGCATGTTTGCATATATACACATACAATTGTGTGTAGACATATCTGTGTGTGTACATATATGTATAGATCTATGTGTTTGTATACATAATATATATATGTGTGTGTGTTCACTAAGTTATTGGTAGATCTTTTTAATTTAGATGAAACAGTAGAGGATGAAGACAAAATGCTTAATCTATTCAACTCGGTCCCAGAGGTGTATGAAAATTTCACCATGATGCTCATTCATGGGAATGAGGCCTTGAGGTATGGTGAAATGATGACAACATTGTTGAATAATGAACTTCAACGAAGAGACAAGGAATCTTCGAAGTCATAAATGTCTGGAGCACATCCTCCAACACAAAAAATCTAACAAAAAGAATGGTGGTGCTAGCCATAAGAGGGACAAGTTCAAGGGTTGAAACCTTGGGCACAATCAATGTGCCTTTTGTTTGGAGAACTGCCATGGGAAGAAAGACATGAAGAACAATGGAAATAATTCATCAGGCCTAATAGCAACATTACACATGAGAACTCAAATGCTGATGACAAGATGTTGCTCTTACAATCGTGTCTCAGTGCTTGTACACAAAAGACTCGTGTTGGATTACGATCATGGGTGATATTTATCATATTTGTTAATGACACAATCGGTTCCATACTTACAAAGTATTGAAGAGGGATGTTGTGACGATGGGTAGTAGTCATGCCTATCGTACTATTGGGATATGGAGCATTTTTGTGCACTTGCATGATTGTATTATTAAGGAATTGAAGGATGTGTGACATATTCCATATATCAGTAAGAATCTTCTGTTAGTTGGGTCTCTTGAAGCTGAGAATTTCAGAGTTGTTTTGGGATAGGAGTTCTAATTATTAGTCACGGAGCTATGACGTACATGAGAGGAATTTGACAACATAATATCTATTTTCTATAGGGAAGTACAGTAGAGGGTGGATCTACTATTGTTGATGAATCAATTGATACCACTACTTTGTAGCAGATGAGGCTAGCACATCTTGGTGAACCATCGCTTAGTGCCTTGAAGAAGCAATGTTTGATTAAAATAGTTGATTTCTGCAAGCTCAAATTGTGTGAGCATTGTGTTTGACAAGAAGAAATGTGCATCTTTTGTTACTGACATCCAATACCAAATGGATACTTAATTATGTGCACACAAATATTTGGGGTCCAACGAAGACGACGTCATTTGGCAGACGATGATATTTTCACTTTTATTGACGATTATTCCAGATTTGTGTTGGTGTACACCATGAAATGCAAAAACGAATTGCTGGAAAAGTTTGTGATTTGGAAAAAGTTGGTGGAGGATCTAGTAAGAAGGTGAAAAAAAATAGATCATATAATGGGGGCAAATATTCTTTTCAGGAGATCTTACAAGAGTGCCAAAAAGCTGAGATTGAGCCTCACTTCACTATGGTGGAGATGCCACAATTGAACAGAGTGGCAGAGCGGATGAATCAGACATAGGTGGAGAAAGTCCGATGTATGTTATCAAATGGTGGAATGGAGAGAGTCATTTGGGTGGAGGCCCTTGATTACCTGTCACATTGTTTACCACTTGCCCCATTAGAAAGATGACTATTATGGAGTTATGATCAGGTAACTCGGCTACTAATTATCATGATTTGATAATCTTTGGATGATCTGTGTATTATCATGTGAAGAATGATAAGCTTGAATTGAAAGCCTAAAAGACTATATTTATTGGATATAGACAAGCAGTTAAATGTTTCAAATTATTTGATATGGATGATAGAAAACTTAAAATAAGCAGGGATGTTTTATTTTGATGAGGAGTTTCTTATGAGACCTAGGAGCTAATAGTAGGTGGAGTATCCTACAGAAACCATTGGAAAATTACATAATGTGAAGTTTAAAACAATTCCATTTGTTCTGTAGTCTGTCTCCTATGATACTTTCTTGGAACATGTTGATGGACAGGCCAACTCAGACGATGATCACAGTGTTGATATTGAGGAGGTGAGAGTAAAAGTGAATAGTGTGGGAGTCTATTATTGCTAGTAGAATAAGAAAGGTAAATGTCACAAAGCCTATAAGGAATCACTTTGGATTTGCATTGGCAGTTTCAAAAAATGATATTCAATGTCATTATAAAGAAGTTATGGAAGGTCCTGAGAGTGAACACTGGAAGATGGTGATGGGTGGAGAGAGTCTCCTCATAAAATTATAGCCTGGAGTTTAGTGAATCTTCCTCTAGGAAGAACTGCTATTGGATGCTAATGGGTGTGTGCCAAAAAGAAAATATCTCAAAAAGTTGCTAAAGACTTTGCAAAAAAGGTGTTAAACAATGATGAAGTTTTCTCTCCCATTATTAAACGTCCCACTGTCCATGTGGCGACCGGGGATCGAAGTTCGAGAGTCTCAAAAGAATGATTCATATACTAAAAATATTCATTTATGAAAATAAAGAAAACAAAATACATGAATATCCATATTTACATCCAGAGCCATTCATATATGAAATTTACAACAGTTTTAATATTTACAATAAAGCTTTAAACATTTTTCATTTCTCACATCTCTATCTCTTCTTTTCTTTATTACTTTAGGCAGATCTTCAAAACCTGAAAAATTTAGTTATCAGTCAGGTAGGAGTACACAAATCATTCTTATAAGAGTAATTCTAGTATCCTATAATAGGTATAAATCAAATATAGAAATAAATGTGATATCTGCATAACATGTAAGAAAGAAAAGCAAAATTTTCAACTTTAAGTATTGCCCTGCAAATTAGCTGTGAAATTTCAATATAAATGAAAAGCAATAAATAATTTTATCAAAAATATTTGTAACAATAAGTCGAGTCCTATAGACTCCTAAGCCCAAATGGGTAAACCCATAGGCATAACCTGTAGGAAGCTTTTCTCACTACCCGTCGGTAGTTTACTCAAATTAGGAACTGATAGTGTGTTTTTCCTCTGGATTTGCCCACTTCCTAATATGGGCTAAATCCTTTCATATAACTCCCAAGGGCTGTCAGTCAGCCCAATTTGTACAAATTCTCAATGTTGTTCTCTATCCTCCAAAAACAAACACCACAATAATATATACCATTTTTCACCTTTTTGTTACATGCTTATTTGATAACATTTTTTTGCAGGTTTATAAGCGGTAAGCAGTTAAATAATGCTCAAATAAAAATGGCTCAAATAAGAATACTGAAATAAAACTTATTAGTAGATTTACGTACCTGACTGTTTTGATACAAAAAATCAACCAATTCAATTTCTTTGATCTGCCAAAAATAATTTAATTCATTAATTTAATATTTTAGGCTTTTAATATAATTTGTAGTATTAGGTTTTTAACATAATAATAAAAATAAATATAGAATAATTGAATTATTTTATTAAGTTACTTAATTATTATGCCTTATAAGATCAAATTGTTCATAAATGTATATTTCCAGTATATGAATCATTCTTTTGAGATTCTCGAACTTCGATCCCCGGTCGCCACAGTCCATGTTCTCTTAGCGCTTGTGGTGCAATTTAATCTGATCTTGGAGCAACATAGAGTGAAGAAAGGATTCCGACATGGGGAATTGGAAGGAGAGATCCATATGTAGCAATTTCTGAGTATATCTTGACATGATTGAAGTTCATTGATTGCAAGAGATTGGTGAACAACGAGAAACTTTGATCAAGGCTTCTCATTTGAATGAACTACGCACGGCTTGATTCATTGGGAAGAAGATACGTAGGCATTCAAGTTGATGCAGTAATACGTTTGAAAGCGTATTTGGGTTCAACTTTCAGAAGGCTCATACAAGACATGAGGTGGAGAATTGTTGAAATGGAGGCAAAGATTTGTTGTTTCAATGGAAGTCTAAGTTTTTAGAAAAGCCAATTGAAACAGCATGCGCCCAAGCACCCGCGGTTCGAGAGGCAGGCGCCATCGACAAGTTGCAATTCAAGGAGCAAGCGCTCAAGCTCACAACAGACGAGGAGCGAGCGCTCAGGCACTCTCAGGCGCTTGAGACACAGAGACGTGCGCGCCCAGGAGGGTCCAGGAGCTCAGATGCTCCGATTCGAGGCCTAGGCTCCCAGGCACCCAAAGACATATAAGTTAACATAAGATTTACATTTAAAATAAATTTAAATAGCTTTTGTTGTTTTTTTTGCCTAAATAGCTCCAATCGTTGGACCATGAGAGTATCTCCTATTCTTACTCCCCTCCAAACTCTTGTTCTTGTCATTTTGCAAGGGGTTGTTGTTGTTTTTAAAACTCTGTGATACTATTCTAAATGAGTGCTACTTGAATTTTATCTTTTTGAAGCTGAATTTATAAAAATCTTAATATATTTAAGTGAGATTAAAATTTTTTTAATTCTAACTTAGCCCTCCGTTGTAATTCTAAGTTAGCCTTCCATTGTAATTAGTACATCGAAAACTACTCTAAATAGTTATAATTATATTTTTTTAATTCTAATTCTGTGGTGCTATTCTAAATCCAGTTTAAATTTCAGTCATCTGTCTTCATGGCTTTCAATTGTAATTTGTACTTATGAAACCTACATTTTGTAATTATTAATTCTAGCCATTGTAACGAACCAATTTAGAAATTATTTTTCGTTAAATTTATAATTACATTTTTATTTTCCGGTAAGATTATGTAAACAACTACGAGTAATTGTTCTATTCTAAATAGTACAATTATGAATTAGTCTAATCTTATCTCAAAGCATTGAGAGTAGTTATAAGAGAAATTATGAAAAGCAATCTTAAGGTTAAATCCAAAAATAAATCCTCACTCTCAATTATATGATAGGTTAAAATTTCATAATTTTTGAATAAAAAACCGATAAAAAATACATAAAATATAATTTAAATTAATTAAATTAAACTCCTAATGATTTTATTTAATTAAATTATCGATTTTTAATTATATAATAACAGCAGGAAGATAATTAGCAGTCGAATGGAAATTTAGATCCGACGATTGATGATCAAATGAGAAGGCAGAGAGAGAGTATCCATCTTCAAATCCAACCGTGGAAAAGAGGAAACTATTTGAGTCGTCGGATAAAAGTGTTAGATCCGATGTCCGATGATTAAGAGAAGGCAGAATTTAATCCAACGGCCAACCGATGCATGAAAATGACGAAAAATATCCGTATCTGGGTGATGCATAAAAATGATGAAGAAGATTCGCGCCATACGATTTAAATAGTTAGTGAGATCCGATGATAACCGCTACATCGCACCACAGGGTTTCATGCGACCTCGGATCAATGATCCAACAACCCACTAAATTAAGCCCAACTCATGACTAGGTCCATGAACTCAAATGAGACATCTAGGAACCTAGCAAGAGACCTTATGGTACTAGCATGAACATCTAGTATCCCACACCCAAAGATATTACCTTGAATCTTAAAGGGGTGCCAATGCCAACTTAGCCCAACATAATACTCATGAAACTCTAGACAACCCTAAGTAACCACTCAAGATGACCTAAACCATAGTCTTAGAATAAAATCAACTAAAGCAAACTTCCAGTCTTAGAACCTCAGATTGACTCAATATTATTCATCAAATACCAACAGAGATAGTTATATTGAAAATTAATAAGGTAGAACCACTCAATGGATAGGATTCTAAGTATAACCTAGGCTGGTCTTCAATATAATAGCACCCTGTGTTCATATAGATTGTAAGACCCTAGATACAACACTTAGAGAATTTGATTAGACCATATGGTAACTAAATGCCCCAAAACCTTAAAATGCCTCAAACCCTAAGAAACACACAATAAGGTAATCTTAGTACCTACTCAGGTTACATTGTCCGTAGACATTTAAACATGGACCTAAATTGGACTGAGTCTCGGTACACCTTAAGCAGCACTAAGAGTCTGTACACAAAAATATTAAGTCTTAAACAATGCTAAGGTGGTAGATATACACAAAATGATATGATGAGAAATGAATTAATCCATATCAAAGTTGAAGTGACTTCAATTGAGAATACTTGTAAAAACCATCCTTGATGGTTTGTCCATATTACACAAAAGGTTAGACGCCCTGGTTACAAAAATTGAATTTATGAAATTTTCCCAAATTAAAAAGGGATGAGTAAGACGAAAAAGATATGATAAGAAGCTATTATGAAGAGTCCAAAATACTTGAAGCTTAGGAAAAATTGGTATTTGATTGTGCAAAATGGAAACAAAGGAATCATGTAACCGACCCACTTAATGGGACTAAAGCTTGGGTCTTTATTGTTATTGAACACTCAAATCATATTGTTAGAGAAAAAAAAAAATGGAAGTGTGTTATGAACATGAGAGGTCATTTTCCAGAAAATCAATAAGACAGAAAATTCTATATTTTTGTTACAGTGTTTTAAAAGATGAGAGAGAATTCAATTGATTGTTTAAAACTATTAAGCAATCAGATGGCATTTAAGGGTGCCTTCTAGAAACAAAAATATTGTGAAATGTCATGAGAATACATAATAAAATAAGGAGCAAATTTAATGATATGGATTTCGAGAATTTCCCATAGAGCAAGCCAAATCCAACTGTATCCAATTTCTATGAAATGAGCATCAAATATTCCCACCAAATGTAAACAATGCTTGACTGCTCCATAAAAATGCATAATCAACAAAGAAAACTTTCTGTAACATAAATCAACACATCATAACAAAGGGAGAGAAAACTGATACATTCTTTGAGTCTATTAAATTTCTTTAGTAATCATAAATATATGCAGAGCAAACTGGTAGTTAATGAATCAAACTTCGGAAAATAAAGAAAAGTGGTGTATGAAATATGTGACATGACAAAATAATGTACCAGAAAAGATGGAATAAAGATCATAAGTAATATTGCAAAATTTTGACATTGAATGTGTAGATTTAGTAAAGGTTCCAATGGAGTGCAAATTAACACCCCCTATCTTGTGACATGCATTTAACTATCCATTAAACAACTTACTGAAGCAACTGAAATATAAAGATTAAGACTTGCCTGAAGAAACAATAAACATACATAATTCATAATTTACTGCATCAGTGGACTTCATTTATTCTAGCAAGCTTGTCTTCAAGATGCTTTTGTTTAGTAGAGTTGGCATTTCCCTACCAAAAAAAGGAAGAGGCGATACAATGGAGAATGATGCAAACAAGAAATATTAATTACTTTTGTAAGCACTTATCCAGCACGAATAAAATAATGAGAATTAGTCTTGATTGCAAAAGTTTGAGGAAGGCAAAAAATATGTAAGGGATAGATAATCATAGCTATTAATATTTTATTTGTCTAAATGTAGAAAAGCTTTATCACATTACTGTTTATTTTCAACTAAAGGGAGAAATTAGAAATAGCATTTGCAGTTTTGACACAAAAAAGTGCAGAAACACAGTGAGAATCATTCGAAGTTTATGCAATTTGATTACCATCAAAAAGCATACAGAGCAGAGCGAATAGAACAGCAGTATAAGCTAGTGCCTGCATAAACAGGAGAAAAACAAGGACAGTAAATAGAATCACTGGAGCTCAACCACAGTAATGAGAAAAAATTACAAACATTGCGGACTACAATAATCTTTTATATGTAAGAAAGCACCACATTATCCAATAAACGAAAGTAATAAGAAACATTGTGCATAATATGAAACCAAGGAAGTTTTCAGTATCTATGTATTTATGTATGTATGTATGTATGCATGTTATAGCCCCAATAAAAAAATTTATAAGAAGGAAACAGGAATGTTTCATAAAGATGAAAGCTTGAATCCAATTACTAGTAATTTAGGGGGGTAACTCAAACCTGGAGCAATTCAAGCTACATAGCAAACATTTTGGGGCAAGTGAGGTTTCCTTAATCGACCGAAGAACTGAAACTTATCTTATAAAAAAGTAAATCGTATTAGCCATGCCTCATACAAAACAGAAAAAGGGAAATACAGAAAGAACTAAGATTATAAAACAGGCTTCTCCAATCAAATAAAACTTGTATATATCTCCGTTTTTATTTCTATTTATCATTGGGCAAAACATGATGGTATGTGACGGCTGAAGCAAGCTTGCTTCCGCCAGACCAATCAGAGGGCTCACAAGGCGGGATGGAATGGAAAGCATTGACGGGAACAATACCATGAGCATGGTGATGCGGCATACTGTAAACCGGCATATGGATAAAGGTCGGAACGGCATATGGCAGCGGGGGCTGATGGTCCTGAAGGCTGTGCGGCAACTGATGATCGGAGGAAGAGGGAGCATCATCGGAGAGGCCCTGCCTCTTCAAATAGAGCCTGTACTTCTGCAAGTGGCTGGCGACATTTTCCCTGGTAAGCCCGTCGACGTTCATCAGCTGCATGATAGTTTTGGGAACGGCGTTCTTGATCCCGATGTGAGAGACGACATCGACGAACCCCTTGTGAAGGTGCGGAGTCCAAACCAGGCGCGGCCGCTTCGGCATTCGGGCAGAGCTGCTGCTGTCCTCGGCCGGGTGGGATGCCTTGGGATCTTCATCATCTGCAGAGGCGGGCTTCAGAGGGGACGAAGAGGAGGAGCAGAGTTTGGATAGAGTTTGATGGGCGGCGCAGTGAATATCGAGCAAGGTCTTGAGGTCCGGTGGAGGGATGCTGAAGGCAGAGGAAAGCTCAGGGGAGACCAGCCACTGAGACAGAGGAGTCAGATCCTTGCCACCAGGCAGCCCGATCACCCATTCCGGAACCTCAGGATCTCCTCCTTGGCTCCTTCCAACGGCAGGCAGGGGCTCCGCATCTATTTCATCGGATTCATCATTCAGATCCATCGATGGCGGCTCTTGAGATCTTGCCCGCCAATCCAATAACGGCGAGATTTGATTCCGAAGGGCAAGGATCAGACGGGGGAATTTAGGGTTTCGAGAGGGGGGGGAGGGACGAAGATGGGTGAGCGGGTAAAGAGAGGGCAGGAGAGCAAGATAGATATTTTCTGGTGGAGCAGGAATGAACGACTGAGTTTTTGATATTTTTAATTGTCGGAGTACCGGAGTGGAAAAAGGACCGGATCGAAGGCGCCACGTGGACGACTCGGGCCGATATATTTTGATTCGCTTTATTTTCTATTTTATTTATCCGTTTTTAAAAAGCGAAGTCGTTAATTTCACACGTGGGATTACCTCATCGGGTCACGGGATATTTAATGGACGGTCGGGAGAGCGACACCGCATCACATCGAACGTTAGATGGCGGCGTTCGAAAACAAAAACATTTTCAAGCTGAAGGGAACACGGTAGTGCCGCGCAGTTTCATTGGTCGGAGAGTATGCTGGCTGTTCTAGACTGCGTGGGAGACCGTGCGTGTATTTCCTGGCAGTTTAGCGCGACTCACGAGGTGGACCGGGCAAATTGCCCATAGCCACACGACCGCGGCGCAGGAATATGCACAATTATTTTCTTAGAACATATACAGTTTAAGAGGAGAAAATTTTTGAGAGGCTGCAAGTGGGGAGCCCAAGATCCCGGGGGGTCTGGATCAGTAGCAGGATGACCCAGAATACTCGATATAGGGGGAAGAGGGGTCTGAGACGATACCATATGTTGTACATAGAGCATTGCCATATTGAGTGAACCCATATAATAATGGGCTTTTGTTTCATAATGATAACTTATCACCTGTGTTGGTTCACTCAACTGTTTCATGACTGTTCATAGAGGGTGAAGAGTAGTGATCGTTTTGTTGGCGTTACAGGCTTCTTCAAGCGAGCAATACCCGACCACATACAAAACAGACAGTGCTGCCCTGACAGCATAACAACGCATGCATTCATAAATAAATTAACAATCTAACACTGAATTTAATGACACATTCATGTTTCTAATCCCCAAATATTAAATATTTACAATAGTATCACCAAAAGTACAAACCGCCCACATTAAAATTTCAGTATATACCATGGGAGGGGAACCCTGGCATGCAATCGACGAACAAGCACCGGAAGAAGAATGAAAAAAAACGGGTTGATCTCAGGTTGGACCGGGCCCAAGCAGCAATGGGGCCTTATTCTTCTTATTATCAGTGGCGGGAGAACTGCTGGTCGCCCACGCACGCAGTGGCGGCTCGAAGAATTTTCCAGCGACGTCCGGTGGCTGGTCCGGGCATTCCTCCCCAGGGAGAACGACAAGGCCCTTCTGGCGGAGCATGGACGGCTCGCCGTAGCATGCGCTCCACAGGGAGTCGAGCAGCAACCTCTCCTCCCGGGCGGCGCCGAGCTCATCTGCTGCCTCCATCGAGCTGATCACATCCATCCGGCTGTGAAGAGTTCGCCTCAGCTTATCGCCGTCTTCCCCGTCGGGCACAGCCCTGTTGTGAGCAAGCTGGACGAGGGCGGCGAGGGCGGCTTCCCGAACGGTGGAGTCGTCGCTGGAGGAGAGGTGCACCATCAGCCTTGGGAAGCCGAGGTCCGTCACGGTGCTGCAGTCGGAGCGGTTCTCCTGGAGAAGATACTGGATCAGCCTGAGCACCTTCCTCTGGATACCGGTGTTGTCGGAGCTCAGGGCGTTCTTGAGGGCAGCATAACCATTGGCCAGTTTGAATGCCTCCAGTCCTGGTTTGTTGTTTCGGATCAGGGCTGAAGGCATATCATCAATCAGCAGGTGAGTATATACAATTAAACGAATGATGTTGTATTATTATTATATCGTACAGGAGATAGCGCCCAGAGCCTTGGAGCGAACAGAGGGAAGGGGATCAGAGGAGAGAAGAAAGACAAGGGGATCCAATCCGCTTGCCTCCATAACCAGCAGCTGACCCTTGGGATTGTTCTGAACGATGGTGCTCACTACTTCCGAGGCCTTGGCCCGGATGCCCGGCCTTGGGTTCCTCAGATATCCAAGCAGAGGAACCAAGCCTCCAACTGAGTGCAGATCTGTCCCATATTTTATTTTTTTAAATAATACGATAATCATGTGGGTACACTTGTATTAAAATAGTAGCCAATCATGAAGATGCTCTTACCATTGGCCATATCGATGGACTCAACGTGCTCTTGTAGCTCTTCCAGCATGCCTGCAAAAGAAGCATGTAACGCGAAGGATGTTGAAATATCAGATAAAACTCTAGCGTTTAATGGCAGGAGAAAATCATGTCAGGCTAGAGCCCCGTGAGTCTTGTTCGGTTGTTGTCTCCTTTTGTTTTCTTTATAGAGATTAGCGTCTGATTTATTGGATATGTTTGGGTATCTTGTGGGCCTAATGCACTTCTACCCTTCCTTTGCATCGTTAATATAATTCTGAGAATTTTCCAAATATTACTTCCTGAAATGTCAGCGGATTCAACTCTGATGTACGTGTGGTGGACGTTAAACAACTTATTGCAAACCAGCAAGTTGATTTAATCGCAATAATTGAGACTAAGGTGTCTCAACCTGATATGTTAAACATGTTAGTTATTAAAAAATTTCATCTATTTAGAGGATGAAGACAGCTGTTCAAACTCTACATGCTATCTGTAGAATCTGGATAAAATGGCGTAGAAATTAGTTGTATTTCTCACCAACTTTATTCACGGACTGCGTAGTTGGGGCATCTCTACTTGCTGGCTCACGTTTGTATATGCCCAAATGATAAAGCTGAAAGAAATGCTTTATAATCCGTTCTCACCGAGTTCTCTTCTTCTTTTACTGGGTCGTAGATTGTTTTATGAGATTCTAACTGTGGTTGATTCCACCTAATAAACTCATGCCTTTCAATGAATTCATTTATGAGGCCGTCTTAATTGATCTTCCCTCGTTCGGAATCAATTTAACTTGGTTTAATATGAGAATGAAGTCTCCAAGGCCAAACTTGACCAAGTTCTATGTAATAATGATTGGTTATCTTGTTTTCCAACTAGGTATTGCAAAGCTTTGCCTCCTAGCTCTTCTAATCACTGTCCTCTTGTTTGATAACTAGAGGGACTGCTCTCTACACTAATCAGAGATTCAAATTCAAAAACTTATGGTGCAATCATCCGGATCTAAAAGACTATCAATGGCATTTGGAACTCACATTATAAAGGGAATCACATCTTCAACCTTTTTCAGAAATGCTCTCTTACAAAAAAACTTCTCAAGCTTATCTCTCCTTCGTGGGAGAAAAGGTCCAAGCAAATTGCAAATGATTTGAGAGCTCAGCAGTCCTCCGCTTTGTAGTCTCTTCTTGATCTTGTTCCCTTTAATCCGGTCCTGCTTCATCACATTGCCGAGAGAAATGCTAACCTGAATCGGGTCATCAATAATGACTTACTCAGGGCCAATCAGCGAGCCAAAGCTCATTGGTTTTCTAAGAGATAAGATGATTCAAAGTTACTGTACAATTTTATAAACAGGAGTAGTGGTAATAGGATCCATGTATCAGTAGATAACAATACTTTAGAAGACAATGCAATAGACTACTTTCAGATGCTTCTAAATACTGAGGCTGGCGGTGCCTTCTCCTCGATGCCGTGCAGACATTCTATTCCCCCTTTAGTGATTATGTCTTTTCCACCGAAGAAATCAAACAAAGCTTCTACAGTATTCATAAAGATGCTTCTCCAGGGTCAGGCAGTTTCTCCTATTTCTACAAGCCTGCATGTTTGTAAGGTTATATTGCATTTTTTTTATCAATAGCTTTGTGCCTAGATGGTTAAATCATTCAATCATTACTTTAGTCCTAAACAAAAATCTCCAAAGATTTGGGCAACTATAAGTCGATCTCTCTTTGCAATACAATCTATATAATTATCTCCAGAATTATCACAGCTCAGCACTAAAGCCAACAATTGTGTAGGTCTTATTGATAAAATCAATGTCTAGCAAGACGGATGGTCAACCAAACTTCTCTCTATGCAAGTCGACTGCAATTATTAAAGTTTTCGGTTTGGCCTTATATCCTTCATTGGTTTAAATCCCTACATATTCCTGCAACTATAATTAAATTGTTGAATAGAATTTGTGATCTCAAGATAAGAGACTCAAGTCATCTTTGGGAGTCCAATGTAGCTCTCTAGGAAAAACGTGGTGTGAGTTTGATAGCTCCTAAAATACTCATGAGCAGTAAAGTATATCTCTATTGGCAAGTTTTATGTAATCCCTCCTTGTTTGATAACTAGAAGCATTGGCCATAGACTTATTTTACTAAGAAATTTCTTCAAGCGACGAATATCCTCAAGCAATTGACTCAAGTTTGTGTCAAAGAGACCGAGAAACTTATGCGCATATGTTCTTTACTTGTGATTATAGCTTCAATTTACTCCAATTGGTTCTGCCCACTAAGATTAAGTTTATTTTTCCCCCACTATACAAAAAGTTCTTCACATAGCTGAATCGGGTCGGCGGAAGTGGCAAAACCGTGGCTTCTTAATTGTCGTAACTGCCCTAGTTTATTGCATTTGTGAAGAACATAACTCTCGTATTTTTTACATAAAATGACTTATATCAATACAGTATGCATTGAAGTGCAAAAGGATTATTTGGGGGTTACAAGTCATTGGAAGCATCAACAAAAACTTGGTGATGATTTAGCGAGCTTGTAAGATTTCTCATATTTTTTCCGCAAGTCATATGACTGCCTGCTCTTTTTCTCCTATGACTTCGGCAGCATTTCCCACAAATTGCAAGCTTGCTGCAGGAAAATTCTGGATACAGGGATGACTCACTTTTGTTGAAAATTAGTTTCTCTATCCGGTGGTTTAGTTTTGGCATCTTTAATATCTCAGGTATTGGTTTGGATTAGCAAACTTCTTCTATATAGCAGTTGGCTGAAATGGTAGTTTCTTCAGTAGTCTTTTGGGGCATGAGTTCGCAGCTTCTCGCTGGAGACTGCTGTGATTGATCTCTTATTTTTTCTGGGTTCTGTTGGTTGTTCCAACTTTGTCTATCAACTTTCTTTTATGCTGTTTAATTCTGCTCTTTGTTGTCTCAATTGTGTTCTCTTTGTGGAGAACTGTAACAACCCGCAACAACCCGCAGTAGTTGAAAAAGAATTTAACCGTCAAAATTAATTTGAGAAGATTTGAAGGTTTGGTTGATACATTTCCTTGCACTTAAAGAATATAATTAATTAGCTAATTAAACAATTAACTAAGTGCTTATAGAGTTAGGAGATCAATCGCGGAACCTCAGAAAGGATCGGGCTTTCACGAAGGCGTCTCTCTGAATCGATGCCATGTCGTCGATTCAGTCGCTCAAATACGGATCGTATCCCTCCTGCGCAAACGTTTCCTTACCTGGATAAGAACTCGGGCGCTGCTGAAGGAAGAAGTACCGTAGGCGAGCGATTCGAGCGTAAGAAATTCCAGAGCGACGGAGGGAGGACGTTCAGACGGTGCTAGACAGGTACCCCTATTTCCTACTGTTGAGGTGTTGTTTTACCGTCGTTTTTCTATTTCTTGCTTGCGTTGAACGGCGTGTCTTTGTCGGGCCCAAATTGAGCCGAGCTAAGAACAATCGTACCAATTATACACGGCAGTCGACTGTAGACTCTAGGGTTAGGAACGGACGAGTCGGCCGGAGACGATTACCTGTGGAGTCACGCGCATTGTCGGGGACGTCGTGAGCGAGATCGGGAGCGGAGCGTCCCCGCGCCTCATGCTGGCCGATCGAAGGCTCGGGATTGCGTGCGAGCCGTGCGCAAAGAGTGAGCCGGGTTTTAACAGAAAATGGAGTTAATGGATTAGGAAATAAATAATTAAAATTAAATTCAAATTTTGTAAACTTAATATCTCTTAATTCAATAGTCAGAATATATCCATATTATACTTTCTTTTATTCAAAAAATCGCATAGAATTGTATGATGACATCTAAATTGCAATTTGAAATATATTTACAAAATCATATCTTTCGTATTTTCAATAATTAGGTCAAACCCTAAAATACTCAACTAAATTCTAAATTGAATATATTCTTTGTTTTAATCCCTAATATGCTATAGAGAGTGTTAACAAACTCATTTCGTCTAAGGTGGACAACAGACTTAGAATGTGACATTTAAGAGCCAAAATACTTATTGATTGTGGGTTTTGAGAAGATTGCCAAAGATATGATCTCAGCATTAGAAGTAGAATAGCTCGAGCCTCTACGTATCAATTAAATCAGCCTAGGTAAAGGAGCAATAATGATGAATTCTTATAAGAGTTATGGAGAATTGGAAAGGGAGAAGTTTTGGGAAAATACAGGTCATTGGAATATGTATACTTGTACTGAGAATTTTACTTTTGATAAAGTATGCATTATTAGCAAGTGGTTAAATCAGTAAACAATTTAGATCTTTAGATATGAATTGTTGGGAATTGTGGCTTTAGGTTCTTAGGCTATCATATGGAAATTTCTTGGGCAAATATTTAGGTGTTGGTAATGTCTAGTTGATTGAAGTGAGTTTAGCATAGAGTAATGCACCTGTGAGGTTCAGCCATAGGAATTCTTGATTAAACCTAGACTTTAGGTTGGATTATTAAGATATGTTGGATTATTAAGATAATATATTTTGTTTTAGGAGCTTAAGAAATGAAAATTGATGAAGTTGAGGATGGTGACATTAACATTAGGTTAAAGAGTCTTAAGTTAGTCTATTATTATAAATTATATTTTAAATTATAAAACCATACTTTTATATATATAAATATCTAACAACTGACTTAATATCAATATCTTAAGTCAGTTGGGGGTTCAATTAACCCCAATCATTAAGATAGATAATTAAAATTAAACAATAAATGAACATCACTGCTTAGTTATTTGGCATTCCCACTGAATGCTGCTACGTTTTGAAGCCTTATCCAATTGATCATAATCATTGCATATAACAAATATAATTAAATAAAAGGTTTCAATTCAAGGTGGATCAGTCTGTACAGATAATTTGAACTAAGGTTGGCTATGGAAAAATCAGAAAACCACACATGTTCTTGAGGGGGAGTGTGTGTGGTTACACAAGAAACCCCGTCTCAAATAGTTGGGTAGGCGTACCTAACTCCTCTTTGTTCTGATAGTGCCCACAGAACATAATACAACATAACTTAACTAATACAATAAATATAAATCAATTGCATTATATGTTTCTACACTTATTTCTGCATATTACAGCTCAATTTGTTTATTTACTATATTTGTTTATAGGATGTTAGAAAATGTCTTTTACTCCCTTACTTGCATATAGGATGTTAGACGTCACCTTATTTAGCTTTCTTATAGATGCTATTCATGTTTAACCATTCTTTTCCAGGGCTGCTTAGTGTGCCTTAGCACATATACTACTTGTTTTAAATGCTCATAATGTATATTTTATTTATTAGTTTATTTTCCATTAATGCATTGTGCACCCTACTGCTTAAATCCATATGATATCCTTAAATTAAATAGGGTAAAAACTATAAAATGTACTTAGATTTTATTAGTCTAACCAGATTTTTATTTTTTTGATTGTGCCCTATCATGTTAAAAACAAACACGATTGATCAGAAGCCTGGAGTGAAACTGACAGATCAACCGGGAGAGGAGCTGGATTTCTAAGGACAAATCTGAAGACCTACTGAAACCCCTTTTTACTTCACTATTTATCATGTGAGACGGAGAATGATTTTCTTTATCTATTTATAAACATTTAATATAATAGTTTAAGTTTATAACATTTATTAGACTCTGAAATAAATATTTCATTTTATTTTATTCTGGATGATTGTAATGGAATAAATGCTTTTTTAACATTACTTAGAAATGCACCTATGTTTTCTCTTACTTATAGATCATTTGCCTGTAGTAGTGTTTAATAGTGAATTAGTATATACTGATTCATTATTAAGTACTACAGTGGCATCCAGTGTTAGGGCAAAATAGCTAATTTGAACACTGGGTCATCATAGTTGGTATCAGAAATATTTAAGTTAAGAGTAATATAGGTGCATAAATAAATATTATTAATAAAGCTGAGATTTTTCATTTCTGACTCCATAATAGTAGAAATTTTTCATTTCATCTAAACTACTTTCACTATTTTTTTCCTAGAATGAATACTGAGTCAAATCTATAGTCTACTCCTATTAAGAACATTAACTTCAGAGACCTCATCCACTGTTGATGAGATCAAGACTCTCATAGGACTGGTTAAAATTTTGGTGGAGACACAAACCCAGGCAGCGCAGAGATCTATGAACCCGCCTACCCCGCAAGTAATACAAGTTAATTCAGCACCAGCACAGGGACACGTGGTAGACGGATTTCTATATGCCTTCCTACGTTTAAATCCCCCAACCTTCCGTGGAGCTGCCACACCTATTGAAGCAATAAATTGGTTGAGAATTATAGGAAAGAATTTGCTAAGCATTAAATGCCCAGATAGGGAAGAGGCTCGTTTGACCATGCACCTTCTTACTAAGGAAGCAGAATTTTGGATGGAAAGCGAGATGAGCGCCCGCTTTGCTGGACAGAGTATTGAAGATATTCCATGGGAGGAGTTTGAAGAAGCCTTCAGAGAGGAGTTTGTCCCACCTTCGGCGCAGGCCATCATTGAGGATGAATTAATCCAACTTACATAGGGGATCGATCAGTGCTAACTTACGAGATGGAGTTTTGAAGGCTGTCCAGATTTGCTACAAACATAGTAAGCACTGAAGCATCAAGATGCAGTCACTTTTTGAGAGGATTAAGAGACTCAATTAAGGATCACCTAATCTCTCAACGACACGATAACTTCTCTAAATTGTTGGAAGGAGCTGGATTAGTGGAACATCACCTGCATCAGAAGGAGCTGAGGAAGAGAATGTCCGCTGGAGCTGCTGGTTGACCTACGTGCGGAAAGAACACAAGAAGTAGGGATGCCGAGATTTGAGACGAGAGTGTGTTTCGGCTAATTAAAGTTAGAAATGGGAGACGTTTATTTAATGAGGATATTTTGTAATTATCTATATTTGTATACCCTTAACTGAAATTTTGCCAAATTCACATAATAGGGCAGACAAATCGATTTCTTTTATATCTGTAAATACAATCCCACCCTAATGTGCAATTTCCATTTTGAGAGGGTGCATCAAACCCCCCTTAGTACCGTGTATCTACGTAGATAAATACAAAAATATGCAAATATACATGCCGCTACCCATTCCATTCAAACCTTGAAAAGAAATTAGCATAGTCTTTGGGTTAAGAATTCGATCTACCTTTAGGAAGCATAATTCAATATTGTGACAGTCAATAGTTTTTCTAAGATAATCATCTCATTTCATGCTATAAAATGTTGGCCAAGCTATGCTTCCAAGAAGCAGTAACCACAGTGGCCTTCCCAAAGCCATAATCTCAGATAGAGATGTTAAATTTGCTAGTACTTTTGAAAAACCCTTTGGAAGAAAATGGGACATCGTTAAAATTCTCCACAGATTGAAGTAGTAAGCAGAAATTTTGGGAATCTATTCTAATTGCCCGGTTAGTGATCATACTTTAGAGTAAGATTTGATTCTAACAATTGATGCAGTTCATCTACCAATAGATTTATTGCAAGAGTCCAAACCCATAGACCTTATAGAGTTATCCACTGAAGTTAGATCTGATGAGCTTGGTCAATCTTCACACAACACATGCATAATTTATACAAGGATATCTGAAAAAAATTAAGCTCAATATAAGATCAATATAAATTTTTTGCAGGTCTTAATAAATAACATTAAGAGTGGGGATAAAGCGTTGGCACAATAACTCCAAAAAACTTCCATCTGAAATCATAAAGAAGTTAAAAGCAAAGAGGGCATGTCCTGATAAAATATCAAATGTGTTGGTACAAATTCTTGCAAGCTTAAGATTCCAAAGGGTAATGAGTTATATGCATTATTCAATATAGAAGATCTAACACTATAATAAGAACCAATGGCATCATATTTCATGGATTGCCCTCACTTTCAACCTTTACCAAGTGAACCTACATACAACCCCTACCAACTACTGCAACACAGCTAGCCCTAAAAACAATACTTAAAGATAAGATTGTGCCCACTACTGATGGTGAATTTCAGAGATGCTTAGTTCATTGGAAAGAGTAATTAAATATTGATTATTCTTTAATTACTTTAAATTATGCTTATAAATTTTATCCAGACTTACTTATTAAATATCAATTATTAAACTTTTCTAAGCGAGGGAAATTTGATGGGAATCTACACAGCGTAAACATCATTCTAATTAGTGTTTAGAAGCATTAAGAAATATATTTGTATGTTCCTTTATTTGATATTTTTATTTTCTTCTAGTTATATTATATCTTGAAATGATGTTTAGAAAAAGAAAATATTTTCCCACATATCTTTGAATTCAGATATCATCAATAAAAAACATAAGATGATAGACAGTACACGATCACCAACAACCATCTTCAAATTAAAGCAGATATATCACTAACTATAACTATCAAATTATATCTCACAAATTACCAGCTAGGGCCATTAAATAGCAGCACACGGATCACCATAACAGCCATCAATATGCATACTATGGATCACAAAGCAGAGTCATCAAATCCTCCATAAATAACAAATTTACAATTCCGAGGCTTTATACATCTACATGTAAATCTTTATATTCATTATAAACTTCAATTCTATAATACAAATAAAATATTCTCTCAAACTTACACTCTTGTGGATGTGGCATTCTCAAATACAAAAAAGGGCCACAAACTTCTGAGGATTCTTCCTTTTGTTTAGCATAAGCCTAGAACAACATTACTTCATTATCTTTTTTCAGCCCCATTCTCCTAAATTTCTTTGACGTTAATTTTGTTAGGGGTTTTAAAAATTGTTAGCTAGTTCTAGAGAAAATTATCAAAAAGATCTCTTTACTCTTGCAAAATATTCAAAATAAATCATAACTCTTGTAAATACATTTTTTTGGTCCATTCACTTTTGTTTAAGTATATTTTGGTCCCTACCGTTATTTATACGTAACTCCTCGTGCCTTCCATTAAAATATTAAAGTATTTGTGTTTTCAGCAGGTATTTCCAGTATTCTTCGTCTTTCTTCCTAGTTGCGAATAGCTGTCCAACATCTTCAGTGCCTCAATGTCCTTCGCCAGATGGATCAGGATGTCGTCGGAATCCTCATCGACCTCCACGATCATGTTGTCAACATGGTCATGCCCCGTCTTGAACAGCCTAGTGAAGGTCAACCCGGCTGTCTATGGTAGGAATTGTCTCCGCTAGCTCCTGTGTGGCCCCGTCATCCTGGTAAGGTCCTCAGCGAGAATTATGTTAGAGGATAAACACCAAGGAGAGGATCTTCTCCATGCTCGTAAGGTTCCCCCTGCTGAAATTCTTGCGGTAGTCCAACAACCGCTTCTCCCTCCACCCCTACATGGACGATAGCATGCTGGAGGGCACCTGGTGTAGCTTAGCTCCTGTCCACCGCCCTCTTGACATCGTTTGCCACTTCGGACAGCATGCTGAGTGAAAGCCGCCTTGATCAAATCGGGAATAAAAGCCAAAGAAGATTGGATATACCCGCTAAAAACGCAAATACTTCAATTTTTTAACAGAAGGCATGGTGAGTTACGCATAAATATAGGCAGGGACTAAAAAAAATACTTAAACAAAAATCAAGGGACTAAAAAATATTTACAAGAGTCAAGAAACCACTATAATAGTTTTCTTCCTAGTTTTATGAATTGAAAAATTGTTTGAATATTAATGCATAGTATTGGAAGTTCTTAAATCACCCTAACGTTTTTGCAAACAACCTCATTAGTTACATATGCCAAGATTTTATTTCAAAAATATATTGTTAAATATTTAAATTATAAGAAGATTTAATTTTGGAAATATTTTGAATTGTAATTTTCTAAGATTCTTTAATCTTTATTTTTTTGCATTCATGCATCTTTTCTTTTAAATTTTATATAAGCCATAAGCCTATTCAAAAAATCATACTAAATCATATAGCGAACATTTCTATTGATCCACCCTCCAACATGTATCCTACTACTGTGTATATATTACCACTCAAATGCCTTTAGTAGCACATAAAAATTTCATATAATGTTCTTAAGTTTTCACCTATAAAGATTATTTCCACTTTTATATACTAGTTAGTGATTTGTCACTACCCAACATTAGATACTTAAAAACCATACACTATAACAAACATTCCTGCAAGTTAAATAAATGTTCCTTCTATTACTATGTATGAATCCCTTTGAAAATGCCATTCTCCAATTTAAGTAAATATGTTAGAATCTACAAACTTGTGTTTACTTTAGAAGTCTTGTACATTTTGCTCGGTAGAAGTTTCTCTTTTGATGATAACAAACTATTTATGCAAATGATTTTTTAATATGAATCATTCTTGTGTGATAAAATGTTTTTTCAAAAATTATCAGCATTTCAGGAAAGTAACACTGAAAATTAGAAGATGCAATAAAAATCAGGCCACAAAGATTCAGCAACTATTTTTAGAAGACATTTTTTTTATTGTAACTTAGAATTTAGGTTTTATGTTTTTGTAAAAAATTGTTACGCTATAAACCTTAGAAAAAGAGAACTTTATAAGAGCATATAATTAAACTCAATTTTTTTCTGGCTTGTGTCCAGATGCATTACTTGCGCACTTAGGCGTACAAACCATACACCTAGATACATTATATAACTTTTGTTGCAGATCTAGCCCGACACGAAATAATTTAACTAGGAAATAAAATCATGCACCCAAAAGCATATATATGCGCTCAGACACATCCCCATGATCTAAAACATATATATTAACTATATTTTAAACGCAATCCCAAAGCACCTGCTCTAACTCAAGCACTTTAAATTCAAAATTCATTTGGAGTTAATAGGTAAAGGCTCTCTTAACCAAAACTTTATTCATTTTCAAAAAGCTCAAAGATGCATTACTTGCGTCCAGATGCAAGTAATGCATATAATTAAACTTTATAAGAGCATATAATTAAACTCAATTTTTTTCTGGCTTGTCCAGATGCATTACTTGCGCGCTTAGGCGTACAAACCATACACCTAGATACATTATATAATTTTTGTTGCAGATCTAGCCCGACACGAAAATAATTTAACTAGGAAATAAAATCATGCACCCAAAAGCATATATATGCGCTCAGACACATCCCCATGATCTAAAACATATATATTAACTATATTTTAAATGCAAATCATTCCACTATAAATAAAGACCCTAAACAACATCCCAAAGCACCTGCTCTAACTCAAGCACTTTAAATTCAAAATTCATTTGGAGTTAATAGGTAAAGGCTCTCTTAACCAAAGCTTTATTCATTTTCAAAAAGCTCAAAGATTATGAAGCTTTATGAGAACTCTTTCCACATATAGTTTTCAAGTTTCTTTTATTATTTTGGTGCTTTAATTTGTCTACTTACAAACTTAAGCTAAGATTGTGTTAGAGAAAGTGTTTAATAGGCTTCTCTATCGAGCAAAAAACATGGATAGAAGGGAATCTTCCGCTGCTCTACAGCCAAGTTTTTGTAATATGAGTAAACATTTCTCTGCATAGGAAGAAATACTCTGAAAAGTGGAGTGCCGAAATAGACGACTTTTCGAATGTTGACAGTAGGGTTTGGAGAACCCCAACAACTATAAATTTTTCGTGTTCACTTATTTCCTAATTTTCTATTTTACTTTTTTTGAGTTGTGTTATTTTATTTTTTTGTCAAGTTTTGTTTGAAATTATTTAAATTTTCAATATTCTCAATTAAAGTTTTATTTTTCAAAAATTTTTAATACCCATTTACCCCCTCTTAGGTTGTGCAATGTAGGCTTCTATAACCAACAAGTAATATGTTTATAAAACATGTTTAGTCCTTTTTTTTCTAGGAGGTGGGGGGCATTTTGTATTTTAATTATTTTGTACTATTGTTCTTAGTTTTGTTTATTTTTTAAAAACTTTAACTTTTGCATCATTATTATCTTATCCACAAAAATTATTAAATATTTTATCATCACCAAGAAAAGGAGATTGTTGGGGAGTCTTACACATCCTTCATAGATATGTTTTCTTTTCTCGATAACAATTTATTTATGCAATAATGTTTGAATACTCTTTTTTATTTACTAAAGTATTTTTCCAAAAAAATATTAGCATTTCTGGAAAGTGACACTGCAAATTAGAAGGTGCAGTAAGCATTAAGCCACCAGAAATCAGCAGCTATTTTAGAAGACATTTCTATTATTTTTATCGTAGCTTATAATTTAGGTTTTTATATTTTTGTAAGAAGTTGCTAAATTTTGAGCCTTATGATCAGAGAACTTAATAAAAGTCTAATTAAACTCCACTTATTTCTTGCGCGCCCAAGAGCACCGTGCCCAAATGCACAAACCATGTGCATAGGCGTGTTATATTAATTTCGAGGCGAATATAGCCAACACAAAAAATTTAAATATAAAATAAAATCATGCAACCGGACACGTATATACTTTCCTAGATGCATCTCCGAGATTCAAAATATAACTATCATCATATGTTGAACCCGTATCATTCCACTATAAATAGGAACCTTAGGCCACATCCCAACACACTTATTCTAGCTCAAGCACTTTAAATTTCAAATTTCATATGAAGTTAATAGCTAACGACTCTCTTAATCAAATCTCACTTCATTTTTAAAAAACTCAAAAATTAGAAAGCTCTATTCGAACTGTTTTAAAAAAAAATGTTTGTTTTATTATTTTAGTTCTTTAATTTTTTGCCTACCCGAGCTTATTTCTTAATTTTTCTATTTTATTTTTTCATATTGTGTTATTTTATTCTTTTATTAAATTTTGTTGTAGCCTTTTAATCTCTCAATAGTCTCAATTAAGTTACAACAACTCTTCATAACACATTCAACACTATAATTAGTAAATAAAAGGTATTTACTAAGGAGTTGTTTGGTTTGAAATAAAATCGGGGTAAAATAAATTTTTTCGGGTAAAGTGAGATTACATATGTTTGGTTTGAAGTAAAACAAGTAAAAAATTTTTACAGTGTAATTCAATTTTGCGTTAATATATATAGGAACGGGGGATTCGATTTACACCTGAATCAGACGTAAAGGGAGATTACGGGGGCTGAGCGAAGCAGCGAAGCAGCGAAGCAGCGAAGCAGCGAAGCAGCGAAGCAGCGAAGCAGCGAAGCAGCGAAGCAGCGAAGCAGCGAAGCAGCGAAGCGAGTTCGTTCCTTCGAGCAAATGAAATCGCTCGAACGAACAATTTGGTTCGAAGGAACGGACAATTTTTAGCGTCGTCTTCTCCGACCAACAAGTCTGTTGGTCGTCTTCTCTCGTAAACAAGATCATTGGTTTTCTCCAGCAAAATTTGATATGAAAGAAATAGATTTCGTTCAAAATCGATAGGAACGAAATCGATTTCGTTCGATCGAATCCCTAAAATAAATTTGGGTGTAATTTTACTCCCATTTTACTCAAAACACCACTCACAGATTACTTAATTCCAAACAGAAAAATATTAAATTTCCAATAAAACTACTAAATATCAATAAAGTAACATGACTACACTGTAATCAAATTAGATTACCCTCAAATTTTTTAGATTTTCTTATGCCAAACAGCCCCTAAGTATTAATTCATGTGTTGTACAACTTTTTATCTTATTGTTCGAACTGAAATCTAAAGATTGCACAATTAAAATTAAAGAAAATTTGTTTTATAGTAAAAATTGTTTATTAATATGCCAAAATAAAACATATTCATGAGTGTTTTTAACATAACAAAATATTGTATGTTCAATATAAATATTAGAGTATTGAAAAATGCAATTGTTTATTTATTGTTCATACTAAACATTACAGAAAATGGAAGTACCATAGAATACTTTGTATGTACAAATATTATAACAACAACACCTGGCCTTAGTTCCACCATGTAAGATCAACAACATAGATCCAATATGGGAAATCAAGTAGCCCCTCCCCCTAAGCTCCAAGAAAATAAAATCATTTTGAAGAATTTCTTGCCAAGGCTTTTGTCTTCCAATTTTCCTCATTTAATATATGTATTAGACTATTGAGGAATAAAATTTTATATTTTATTGTTCAAACTAAACATTACAAAAAACGGAAGTACCATAGAATACATTCTATGTACGAACAACACCCGGCCTTAGTTCCACAGTGTAGGATCAACTACATAGATCCAATATGGACAATCAAATAACCCCTCCCCTAAGCTCCAAGAATATGAAATCATTTTGAACAATTTCTAGCCATGACTTTTTTAGTATTCCACTTCCTCATTTAATATAAGCATTATTAATAAACATATGCCCAAATAATATATAACAACTTTCTCTAAACTTATCCTCAACTAAAGTTACTTTGATATTGCTACAAATGAGCACATTTTTTGCCATATCTTTTCATGCATCCCATTCATCCACGTTTATATTCTAATCTATGCAACACCTAATTTATCAATATTCCTATGCTTTAAGAGCTAGATTTTTGACCATAGAGCATCCACAATTTTATAAAAGTTCTATGAAACTTATCTTTTAAATTCAAATTTGATTTTTCTATCTCAAAACACCATAGAAGTGCTCTTCCATTTCATCTAATCATTTTGAAATGAATTAATCACATTGCCTGCTCTTCCATTTCATCTAATCATTTTGAAATGAATTAATCACATTGCCCTCCATTTTGCAATTATTTGCAAGACTACACTAAGATATTTGAATCTCTTTATTGAATATCTTTTATAATAATTGAACATACACTATATATTTCATTTTGGGTCTGTTAATGTGAAAATTTTTAAACTAAGGTAGTTCAACATAACTCTAATTTACCTTTACCGTGTCTCTAATTCCACAAATATGATGTTCATTTACAAATAAAATTCACCAAGACACCTTTAGAATGTGTTTGGCAGAATTATTAATAAATAATAATAAAATGATTATCAAATTTGAATCCTTTAAATAATTATTATAAGATAATGCAAAAAAATTTAAAGCAAAACCTTGATGAAATTTGATAAAAACAAAATTCATTTGGCAAGCCGCCTTGCATTCAAATACATGTAATTACTTCATTATGTCTTTACTAAGTTCACTTTTTCACGTCAATACTGTCAAATAGCTTCTCTAGTTATTTCACTTATGCATTTTCTAAATTAATAAATATCATACAAAGATCTTTCTCTTTTTAAAAAATTTTCATCAACCTCTAAACAAATGTGCAGCCTCCAAAGTTAATTTACTAAGCATTTAGTCAAATTGATACTGTGAAACACTAATATCTCATCATAACCTATGTTTAGTCACTGTCTTCTAAAATATTAATATATGACTCATTAATTTAATTCCTATATCATTTACACAATCTTTCCCATTATCTATATTCTTTTAAATATGCATCGCTAATCTCCACTTAACTGCTATCATTTTAGCCTTCAGGATTGTATTAAATAACTTAGTTAGCCTACAAACTCCTTCCTTGCCCAAATATTTCTGCACATCTATTAACATTTCATATGACCCTACATCTTTTCTGCTCATAAATTTTAAAAATATTCTAAGACACATCTTTACTTATCCATCAAAATAAAAGAGCAATGAGCATTATCTTTAATGCTATTAAATGCTATGTATTATATGGGTACAATACACAACTTTCCTAAGCTCAACAATCTTAAGCTAAACGCAATAGACATGATAGCATGATTTAACAAATTGTACTAAATTTCTACATATCATGTACCCAAATTTTGTTAAGGGTATTAAGATTTTCATTTCAAGATAGAAGAAATCCCTACTTGGCATTATCCTCATAATCTTTTTCTATAAATATTATCTTAAATGGTTTACAAAAGGATAGCTCACTGGACAACTATTTGATATCTTCAATAACCTAGGAAGAGCATCATCAGCACCAAGAAAGGAGTTTTTATTGGTGCGATCATTATGCCTTGAATCAGGCTCAACATCCAAAATAAGCCACTAATTGCATAAACCACTTTAAACAAGATAATCATTGGCTCAAATATCATTTTTTTGTTATGATGAATAAAGTAAAACTCAAAGTTGGACTAGGTTCACCAAAATTCAACAATATTTTCAGCTCACAAACTTAAAGCTTCATGATGTGGTTAAACATCTCACATGAATTAATAATCTATTCAGCTATTCTTGTACAGCTATTAGAACAAGGAAACACTTCTAAATTTCAGCATAATAAGCAAGAAAAAAAGTTCTCTACATAGATCCATTGAATTCTCAATTCAAAATTACCAGTAGTTAAACATAAATCTAGAATTCAATTGTGCACGTCAGTATTCAGTTGATTTCATTTTTCTACAAACCTAGCGAAATAAACCAATATCCACCTTCTTTTTTGTTTTAACAGGATTTTGTAAATCCAAATTTAGTAAAAACTTGTTTGAAAGAAGTCAAAATCTAAAAACTGTTTAGCAAAATATCTTCTAAATCTTGCAAAATTCTTGTTTAATAGTTTTCAATCAAAACATACTGAATAGCACTTGGGTTGTGAACTTAAAGTTTCAGGATTTATTGAATCCCTGTTCTCCCACATTTACTAGATGGTGGATTCAGCATCAAACAAAGAAAAAAAAAACCTTCAATATCTGCAGTGGAGACACCGTGAGCCTCCAAAACATCCTGTGGAGTTTTCATAACTTCTGTAATCTCCTTCATTCTCTTGATCACATCAACCGAATTTGCTGCCATAGCCTCCATGAACCACCTCCGTTCTTCATCACTGCATGTCGCATGTGATCAGAACCAGCGACAATAAAAGATCTAAAGAACAAAACTGCGCCCTAGGTATAAAGAAGAAAGAAACCCTAAAATACCTGAGAGCTCTCTTGGGCTCTGTTCCGTCGGCATGTGAGAGGCTCCATTTGAGCAACCCTTCCCATTTCACACCGTCGCCGGCCATCTGAATTCTCTTCCTCTCTCAACAGAGAAAACAGACACACCAAATCAAGCAAGTGGTTCGATCGGATTGCAATCCGATCCGATCCGATCGAGGAAGAATAAGAGCCTTCGATGAAAAATAAATGGGCCGAAGAGAAATTCTGGAGGAAAGAAATAGGGGCCGGACCGACTATTACAGGGTCGAGAAGAATTCTATAGCGGGTCTGCTCCGGCCCGACTCGGCTCAAGAATTATACACCACAAAATTCAGCTCGAGCCTGGCCAACTATGGGCTTGGGCCGGCCCATTGCTCTTCGTTTGCTAGCTGGGTTGAATCCAACAAATTTAGTAAATAAACCATCTGAAGGTAAGGTCTAGTCAAGTTTTGAGTCAACGGACTCGTACCGGGATCAAGATTGAATCGTGCCTAATTTCAAAGCCCGGTATTTTATAGAGTCGACCTAACCACAAAAACTCTTAAGCACTAAGATATGCCTAGTGAGATGTATGATCTTTAAAAATTAGGATACCCAAATATTTAAAAAGGAGTATACTTTTTTTGAAACCCAAAGAGGAAGATGCACTCTTATTCACGAAGGAATTGAATTTTTTCTGATTAATATTTAAGATTAGAATCTTTTTCAATGGATTTGAGAAGGTTTTTAAGCTTGATTAGAATTCTCATGTCCCCATTGGAAAAAACAATAAGATTGTCAGCATAAGCTAAGTGGAAAATCATAAATTTACCACTCAAATTGTAGTTAATACTTGGGTCTTGAGATAATTTAAAGTTAATATTGAAGGACCAATAGCTTAAAGCAAGGTTGAAAAGGATCGGAAAAAGATGATCACCTTGACGAATCCCCCTAGAGGATTTGAAAAAATCATAAAAAGTCTCATTTAGTAAAATTGAGAACCAAATATTTCTAGAGTTTTTTATTTTAAGAATGAACATAATTATCAAAACTATAAGATAGAAGAACTCTATAAGAAAATGACCAATCAATTTTATCAAGGTTTTTTCCAAATCAAGTTTAAGAATGAGGCTGGGACATCTTCTTTTATTGTAAAGGCTGTGAAAAAGCTCTTGAATGGCAATGATGTTGTCATGAATATGTCTACCGGAAATAAAACCAGATTGGTTAGGTTCGATCAACTTGAGGAGAAAATTTTGCAGCTTGTTGGCAATTATTTTGAATATAATTTTATTAGTTGACGATCACAAACTGATAGGTATGAATTTAAACCACCAGTTACTAGACTTCTCTTTGGGATTATTAAGAGATATTGAGGGATTAGAGAAGAATTTGAGTAAATGAATATTCCAAAAAAATTCTTTAATGTCATTACATAAATCAACCTTAATAATGCCCCAGAAGTAAGTAAAGAATTTTCCAGTAAAGTCATCGAAATTAGGGCAAGGTGTTATGTTTCAAAGATTTGATAGCTTCCCAAATTTCATCATCATTAGGAATAATATTGAGGGAAGCATAATCCTACACCGAAATGTGTTAAGGAGGAGAAGCCAAAGAGAATGAGGGTTAATGTTAAGATCACTAGAGTAAGGTTACTAATATAATCAATGACAGAGTTTTGAATTTCCTCATTATTATATAAAGTGTTGTTATCGAAAGTAGATATGAAAGAAATTTTATTAATGTGATATTGCCTGCTAACCCAGTTATGATAAAATTTGATTTTTTTTTTTCCTTCAACCTTCTATTTAAGACTACATTTGTATTTCAAAAGATTTCAATCTCATTGTAAGATTGGATAAGGGAGGCTTTATCCTTTAGACAGGGCAATTCTATTGTTAGGGAAGGGATTTAATTCAAACAAAATTTCCAAATTGGTAGTAAGATTTTCATGGCGATTAAGATTTGTAAAAAATGTACATTTCTTAAAGTCTTTCGAAGGTTTTTGAATTTTTCAACTTATCTATGGAGTCCAAAAATAACACAAGGTTTCTCTCAAGCCTCTCTAATGATATTCAGGCAGTCTTTATTGTCAAGCCAAAAAAATTGAAATTTGAAACTTTTATTTGGGAAAGAAGAATTATTCTTCGAGGAGAGGATGATGGGTTTGTGATCGGAGACAGTAGAACTAAAAGAGAAATTTTTTTATGAGTGGGAATAAATTGCACCAAGTATTACTAATAAAGAGCGAGTGTAATTACAATTATCGAGTTCGCGGTCCATATTGAAGTCTCCCTCTATCTGCCAAGGCAAATCAAACATACTACAAACTTTAAGATAGTTCCAAAGAAGAGATCTACCGTCCGTGGTCGAATTAGTATGGACAAAAGTAATAAAAAAGACTAAGATTAGATCATTGAACATGAGCGGCTTGATCGCATTGAAAAATAATCTCAATATTCTAATTATTAGACAAAAATAATCAACTTTTAATAAAAGAGAGGCACTATTGTTTATATGATTTAATAATTGTTTAAATGAGACTACATTTCCTGAGCTATGGAAACATTGGCACAAATCTTTCTTATATTTAGATATATAACACCTTTTATTTATATAATTTATAAAAATAGGAGGATGCTATATTTGTAATTATGGGTCATAATTGTGAGTATTATTCATTGATCAAAATCAATATATAAAGTTCCATATTCTTAAGTTTCTGTTATCATAATTTTAAAATATATAAATTTCGAAAATACACATCCATCTTACAAATATTAGAAAAATTAATAACAAATAAAATTAATTATATGAAAATACCAAGCATTTAAAGTTCAGAATTAATGTTTGAGCTTTTTTTGTTATTTGCTTATTATGCTTCTCTTCAAGACTGGAATTTTGTAAAGATTTGATGCAACTGTTTTTCTCTCTTCAACTTGAAATTTGGCATTGTTCAGATGATCGGTTCCAAGTCCTCAAAATTTTGATCGGTGCAGTAACAAAATAGAAAATATCGAATGATTTTGATTTAAATTTTCATTTTTATTTGCGATTTAGGTCAAAGTGTATGAATAAATGTAAAAGATAAAAAATTCAATATGATCACTTTATTGTAGTGGCATAAGAAATTCAATCAATTTATGTAGCGAAAGAATTATAAAATGATCCAATATGTCTATTTCAGAAAATTGAGCACTAGTGAGTTCTTCTATTTGTTACTATATGTGAATAATATGTTGATAACATTCATCTGCTAGACTGAGGTGGGTAAAATGAAGGAGCATCCATTCTCACGCTTTAAAATAAGGGAATCAGGTGAATTTCACAAGATTATGGGCATGGAGATTGAGAGAGATAGAGTAGTTGTAAGGATGTGCCTTAATTAGAAAGCATACTTGCATAAGGTGCTAAAAGGGTTTATGGTTGATGGCTTAACTAACGACATAAGTCTATTTTTACACGCACACTTCTAGTTGAGTGCTCAATTGAGCATGGAGATGAGTATGAAAGGAAGGAGATGAGAATGATTCCTTATGCTAGCGAAGCAATGATTTCTGAGAGAGAACATTGAAAAACAGTGAAGTGGATCATAAGAAATATGAATATCATAATCAATGTTGGGGGTTATATTTTGAGAGGAGAACATTAGTCACTAGCTTATATATTGGTTATGTGGATTCAAATAATGCACGTGGCATTGATCAACATCAATCTTTGATGGGCTGCATGTTTGCATTCGCCGGAGCTCCAATTAGTTGGATATTTATATTTTAGCATACAATTGCATTGTCTACTACTAAGACATAGTATCATCTTATAGGCAATGAAGGAGGTGATTTAGATGCAGGGTCTATTTGATGATCTCGGCGTACTACGGTATATTTTGCGACAATCAAAGTGCAATTAACTCGACTACTGCAATCCATGTTTTTCTTAATTCGATGCAATGACACGAGATACCACTTTGTCTGACATCTTGTTGAAAAAGATTGGCACCAAGAAAAATTCAGCAGAAATACTTGCCAAACTTCTACTAATGAGAGTTCACTAATTATAAGAAATTGGTGAACATCTAATATTAGTGATGAGTGCTGCCTCTTGGTGTGAATTATAAGAAGCTTGATTTTTTTGGAACGCCCCACTCTCTGAGGCAGGCACCTGTACTGCAAGTTTAAGTCGACTTAACTTCAGCAAAACCATTAAAATTTTTAATTAATCATAAATACCAACTCGCATAAATATTTATGACTAGCTTTTTTACTTTATCTATGAGAAAAATGTACACATAAGATTTTATCATTCATAAATTATTCTGCGAGGAATCTTAGCAAAAGTCTCCACGCATCTTCCAGCAGCGCACGTGGACATGTGGCCCCCATCAGCCAGAAGGCCACGTGGCCTCGCGTTAAACCATCCCACGTGAGTGCTTCTACAAACTAGAAAGATAGGCCATCGCGGGCTAAGGGCGACACATCATTTATTTTTATATAAAATCCATTAAGACAATTAAATTAATAGGCTTTATAATCAAATAAAATAAATACGAATTACAATTAAATTGTCTATGCAAGTTGGAAGGCTAACACAACACCTCATAAGTTACAGTATGTTGAATAGTAAATTTATCTATTTGTTGGCAATTTGATCTGAAATTTAAATTTTGAAACTCGAACTCGAGATATTTTGACTTGACTCGAAATATTTCGAGTCTAGTTCGAGTCATACGTTTTCATTTGAACCCTATTTAAAATGAATCGGAATGAGTCGAACTTGCCACGAACTCGACTCAAACTCAAAATCGAATAAGTTCAAGTCGAATTCAAGTATGGGCTGACTCGGCTCAAAATTTGCCCTAGTTTAAACACATAAAAAACACATAAAAATAGTGAATGGATGGAAGATGCATGAAATTATAATACTTCTAACGAATTATGAATTTGTCAATTTTGAAGATGAGAACTATGATTATTTTTACTATGATACAAGCTATAATATAAAAATTATGAGAAAGATCAAATTCAAATTATAATCATGAAAGAGCTAAGAGAAATCAAACTTATGAGAAGCAAATAAAATTAAAAATGCTTATTTATTAAGCTTACTAAAAAGTAAATTATTTAAGTACTAATTTAACTATAATTAAAGAAATTTACTAATCTCTTAAATGAAACAAACTACTCATTATGTGCATGCCTTCACTTCTCTCCTTAAAGACATACTTTCTTATAAACACTTGTGAGTTAAGACGAAGGACCCACCACAATCATATCATATTTCTCTAAGAATTTAATCTAAGCTCTTTTTATTTATCTAGCATATGTGAAAATTGTCATAGTTCTTTTGCAAATGTAACACACCCTTATGGCAACTAGATGTCTAGAAGGAATTCTCCTTCTAAATCTAGGTACTGAATAAACTTGAACATGAATGATGGTGCTTACTTAGATATTGATTTTGATTTTAAAATCGAACATGAATTTAAGCTATCTACAGACTGCTGCTATTAAGCAAAAATTGTACGTAAGAAATATACAACAAAAGGAGCAACAAGCTACAAAAGTAAAAGGAAATTTATAGAAAATGCATTTATAACTTATCAAAATGAAGTATGTAAGAAACATACCTTAAACTAGAACATGCAACAAGATTAGCCATACATATATATAGAATGTAAAGCAACTGTAACTACTGAAAGGAATCCTAATATGCATATGTGTAGCACCGCGTCCTGTCACCGTGCGCAATCGAGATATTAAAGACCAAACAATTAGCGGTGGAACAGTGTTTTACTCTGGAATGACTGCTGAACCTTCCCGAATGCTACTGAGACTCTACCCAAGGTAGAATTGTGGACTAATACCTAAGATATGTATGATGTTCTTATCTTAAATATTAGATAAGGTGCTTATATACATTGGATTTATGAGATGTGGTTTAATAAGTATCCAATGAGTGTTTGCATATATTGCATGTCAATCACATCACAATACTAAGTATAAGCAGCGCTAATAACAGAGTGCGGAAGCTATAACATTCATCCATAATAATCATCACAAAAGCTAAATAAAAATATTCATCTTAAAAAAGAAAGAGAAAATACATCTATAATTAAATTATTACAAACCATTACTTAAAATAAAAAGGACAGTAAATGTCTGTCAACTTACAATAGAAAGTAACTAAAATAGTAGGTAAGAACTGAACTAGCTAATGCTCCACTAGCTCATCCTGGATCTCCTAGGAAGCCTCCAAAGTTTGCTCCTCAAACTGCTTCGGATCTGACAAATTGTCGAATCCCAAAATGCCGATTTCCTGGACAAAAGAAAAAAAAAGTATATCATGTTAGACAATAAATTTAACACATCAAAAGTTACAACATACATTATTATAGTTTAAGAAGGTTAACATTTTAAGTAAAACAAACAATACTGCAGAAAATCATTAAAATAATTAAAAAAGATATAGAACTGTACAAAATTGAAAGTAAAGTAAAAACAGCAACTAAAAAATAAGATGCTTAAAACAACAATCTATAAGAAAATTGAAATTAAATAAAATATTAAAATAAAACTGTGTTGTATACGATTGCATGTATATATATATACACACACACGCATATGCCACATAATATTATGCCTCAAATATACATAATCTTAATGTCGCATGACATCCCCAGATCCTAAGTGAGCAGAATCGTTGCGCTAACAAGTCATAGGTGAGCACAGCTCCGCTAACAGACTCTAGGTGAGCACAACGCTCCGCTAATGCAATGATATGCTTATGCGATTCATGAGATGCTAATGTTTTAATAACTAAATATTTTTAAATCATTTAAAAACCAAAAAATAATCATAAGCCAATTTCACGGAGGTAGGCTCGCTCTGAGTCGATCGATCCCAGTCGTATCGATCGATCAAATCAAGCACAATGATTGCAATTAGTTTGCAATCACTTTAGGAGGCTTTAGAGGTGCAAGATAGGACTCAAAGCCTCGGGAAAATGACGACATTCCAGCGTCTTAAGGATCGGCTGCCAGTGTACACTCAGACGAGATAACGCCATCTGGTCCACTGCCAGTCCATACCAGAGGTCTTAGACACTTACTTAGGAGCTAAGATGAGGTCCTATAGCAGCATCTAGGGTCAATTGAGTGCGACTCGAGCTGAAACCAGCTCGACAGAGGAATGAGATCAGAGGCTGTACCTGGAGTTCGAGAAAGGCCGCGACCGGGATGCAGGGAGGAGCTCTGAAGCTTCCATGCAATTGCAGAAGTATTGCAAGGGGGTCTGAACGCCAGACCGCACCCTCAATCAGCAGTTCGCGATTACAGGGTGTCGAGATTTGCCGAGAACTCCAGAACTTTTGCCAAGCAATCAGAGAATCACAGTGAGCAAAGGAGCTCACCGAGGGATCGATGGGGGTATTTGAAGGACCGAAGAAGGTCTAGCATGGCTGCCGAGGTCAGGAGCCATGACACTGGTTCGGCCCGAGCTGTCTCGACAGCCCACCCCTTAAAGGGATTACTCCCAACCTCAGGGTCGCCCGGGGGCTCGGCCAGAAATGGGAAATCCCTAACGGCCTAGGTGACCTGACGGGGGAGTGGAAGACAAGGTTTACGTGGAAGGTACGGGCGAATTTCCTCTGTCGGGCCGGGATCTCATGGGGACAAAGGTGAACATGGAGGAGATCCCAGCAGCCATCTGATTGCGAAGCCGTTGATGATGAACGACCTGATACGGCTTCCAATTAACAGAAACACGGATTAAATCATGCGCAGTTGGATGAGAGATGATGATCGAGTGGGTAGGATTAGATCGCGGCGCGGATGATACGAGCCGTTGGATTATGAGCATCAGGATGCGTGCTAGAGCATCCAGTGGCTAGCATAGCTGAGCCGCTGTCAGGACCACACAGTGGATCTGTCGCGGTCCCGACAGCAAATCCTGCCGATATTTTATTTTAATTAAATATTTTAATTTAAATAATATAAAATCAAATAATTAATATAATAAACTCTAATCAAATTTAAATCCAATTTAGGATTAAATGAGCTCCAAAATTTTCCAAAAATTCACCCATAGCTAATTGAGGTGTGAGGAATTCAAAAATCAAATCAGATTTTAATTTGGAGATTAATTTAATTTAGATATTTTTCAGAGCGTAAAAATAACCAAAAATACCAAAATTCTTAATTTATCTCCAATTGATTTCAAACTTCTAGGGTTATGTTTAAATGACTCATTAGTCTAATGGAATCAGAATTAGAGCTAAATTTAGCTTAGTTCATCTGAATTTAACTAGGATAATAATTAGGGTTGTTATAGAAGACCTCCATCATAAAAACCATAAGTACTTCCTTTCCCATTGATTTAATCATGCAATTGTTTTGTTACAAGTTTTGCTTACTTATATCTTCTCATTTACGAAACCCTAAGTACTCGATCAGCTCAAACGAGCTCGATTTTAATCCATTTTCGATGAAAATGAACAATATTGCATAGTAAAATTGTGATTTTCTTTTTTATGCCCGAAGTTAGGGCATCCATTTTAGCAGCGTTAGAGTGATCCAATTGTGTCGAGTTAGGTACAATCGAAATGCCTCGAAAAGACATTATAAGAATCAAAAGACTACATTTTCTTAATACAAAATATTATAATTATTAAATAAAAAATCATGTGAAAATTTTATATAGAAAATATTTGATCAAACCAAAACCAGCTTTTCACTGCTAAGATAACATGTCTTTATTTGCTCATGTGTTTGCATGCTCTTATGCTCAGCTTTGCACAATTTTGAAAAAAATTGTTTTAGTGTCACATAAATGATATTTGAAGAAGTTTGGATAATTGAGTAGCACTGGTTCATTGTGATCAGATAACTGTTAGGGTGGCGTTGTTCGATATCGGGAGCCATAAGGAGCTTATACTAATAAGCCTTTGAGGGAGCAAATATAGAGAAAATATGAAATTATTATGTAACACCAAATCTAAACCCTCATTTTTCTCAATTTTATACTCGCACAATAAAATTACATGTTCGCACCAGATATCAAACACGAAAATTATATATTTATTTTTATGACAAGTAATTCTCTTATGTTTAAAATTCATTACAGCTAAATTAGTGTTTGTAGGAATAAATTGTAAATCTTTTTATTATTCTGTCAAAGGTATTTTTGCTCTTGATTATTAAATAGTTGTAATTTTTGATATTATACGGTTCTTAGTCTCACGACTAATTGGCATTCAAATGCTCACATTTTTAAAATGTTCTCAGATCAGGTGCTCGATGGAATCCTGGAATGAAGGCCGTGAGTGACAAAGATTGTTAATGTAGTTGCTATTCGTTGTTTTGTCGCTTCTACTTTTATTTATTATTAAGTTTATAATATTTAAGATCATTATGATCAAGACTATATCTTTGAAGTACTTTTATTCCATAATCATTGAGAAACAAAATCTTGTTTATATCTTCTAATCTCTGATGATGAGGCTTAACTCAAATATTTGTACAAACTTTATTTTATAACCCTAAAATATCATTAATGTTAATCTATGCATTTCATCCTAATTCTCATGTTTAAAGTTTATTAAATTAATAATGCAATCATATATTTATATAATTTATTTTTTATTACTAAAAATTATAGAAAATTTAAAATGACATACTAAGCCTCCAATTCCACAACATTGCAAGTCGGAATGTTTAGGACACATTGCATTTATGAAATGCGATGTAATGAAGGCAAGTGCGGTGTATTAATGGCAGATGCAATTAATTAGTAGTGGGCATGAAACCTGAGGTGGTACATGGGCTATCTGGTTGAGGTGGCTTCTAAGGGGTTATGCCTAAGGATGCTAGCGATTCTAGTAACTTCTTCCGAGCAATATAGCCGAACTAGAGGCTCTGGTTATAGATGATGGATGCTCATTTTAGATCACATATGAAGCATTGTCGCTTAGTGTTCATCGAATTGACTTTATGTGGGGCAATTAAAAAAATCAAGTGAGCATGATTCAATCAGACATCAAAAGCATTTCTAGAGAGGCGCCTGAGGCGATCTGCATGATCAGTTAGGATTTAGTGTTCAAATTGAGTGTAATAAAATATGTTCAACATTGGCTCATATGACAACTGAGTACTTAAGAATATTGTTCCTTTGATCATCAATTCTTTTATTTTTTTATTGACTTTCTAGTTGGTTTTGCATAATAATTAAGTAGATTTATTAGCTAATACAATTAACTAAGATATTATAATTAATTTAATCATTAATTAATTAATATGATCTTATTTGAAAAAATAATAAAAATGTATTTATTCATAATTAAACCATACTTACTATTTTGTGCTAATTAAATAAAAAAATTATTGAATATTATTATCTAATTATAATACAAGTTTAGTTATTATTTAATATGATAAGCTGAAAAAACAAGCAAATTTTATAAATATATGATTATATAATAGATGACTTGAGCAAAGTCAATTTATGGTGAAATAGTTTGAATTGGTTCAATTTTGTGGGGATTTGAGCAGAAGAGGTTCTTAGAAATATATTTTAATATTGTTCTGATAAAAAATAATCACGTGGCTTTAGGATTTATTCTAAGAAGACAATGGCATGATAGTGTTGGTTAACCACCTTTTTGCAGCTGGTTTTATATTCCCATTCTTCTTTGGCCGGCAAACCTTTATCAAATGTGAAAGTAATTGCTATTTAACTCTAGATGGTGTGATGGCTATCATAAAGCATGAGGTAACTTCTCTTTCAACAGCCTCTTTAGCTAGTGTTTGTGGGGCCGCATTGCTCCTTTCTCATTCAAACTAAATAATGGCATCGAGATTCTCTTGAGCATTGATCAGCACATAGTCGCACTCTTGCATTATTTTAATGTGTCCAAACGGTGCCGATAGTTGCATATTCATATTAGAGGAATCAAAAGACTTATAATAGACTTTCCATTGCTTGACAAGCTTGTTGAAACATGTACTCCTGGTCACTTGATTGAGCAAGAGTAAGAGCAGAGCGCGGGCTGAACAACAGTGTTTGCTAAAGGCACTAATTCAGCTGCTTGTCGCTTGCAACTCGATGGTGTTGCGGATATCAAGTTGTATGATCTTCGTGCCCGGCTTCAGTGTATTTGCCTTCTATTCATCCATGTTTCGAAGCAGTGTTGGTTCTACTTTGCGTTGATTATGGAGCTATTAGCCAAGTAGGAAGGAGTTTGAATTAATCTTTGCTGCGCTTCTTTAGATCTTTCTTTGTTTCTATTTGTGTCACACTTTTATTTGTACAGTTCCTTTAAGTTATAAGATATTATTTTTGCAAATATTTCTTAGAGTTTTATAACAATAATACGCGGCAAGCCATCGTGCATGTTGGATTCCACGTGGACCAATCACATCTGCCCACAAGACACGGGCGTGGGTCCCGCATCGTAGTCCATTTGATGAGACCGTTGACCGGCTGCTCCTTCGGGGCGGGGCCTGCAGATGGGCTGCTGCTGAACCGGGATTGAATCGGTGGGCCACCAGCTGCGCTGGCCGCCGTCAAATCGTAATCATGGAATTGGGTTCGGTGGTTGGGTGTTGGCCGGCCCGGTTTCCACAATCCCTGGGCCCATCTACAACCCACGTGCGGTCGGCCCGCTAGTCCAGCAAGTGGTGCTTTGAAGTAAGCCTACAAAAAGGCCCTATCCCCCCTCAGAGGCTACTCTCGGCACTTTTCCTGGCTGTGCTAATTAATATTTATTATATTCAGAGCTTAAGCTCGCTTATTTTTATTTCTGTCTCGTGTTATCTCACGCATTCATCTCCTTCGCGCGTAACTCCTGCATCATTTGATTCAATCTTGCACCACTCCAAAACTATAAGCTTGATACTCACACCACCACATCAAAAGTGTGCTAAATAGTGTAGATACTGATGAAAACATCAATTACTTAAGTTTTGGAGATTATAAGGCCCCTTAAATAATATTAAACCAAATTCTTAGACTACTTTTCAAATAACAATGAAGTTCCTGATAAGAACTTTATAGCTGTGTGCTTAGATAAGAGAACTCCTTAAATGAGAGGCATACTGAGAAATTATCTTATGAAGATAAAATTATAAGACACAAAAATCAAAACAAACAGTATAATTAGCTATTTGATAAATGTTGATAAGAATATTTTTATTTTTTCTAATTAGCAAGGACAAAACTATGAGACATATAAGGTCAAAACAATATGTTTTTATAGTTAGCTATTTATAGGAAAAATGTTGATGAGAATGTATTAATTTTTTCTTTTTTAGTTAGTGTGTGAGTGTGGAGTCAGAAAAGGTGCTGCCCATTAGCCTGAGAAACAAAAACGCAGTGTATGGGCGCAATCATTCGCTTAAATTATACATTGCAGATTACAAGTCTTACACAGCATTCATCATTAACAAAATCATGTATATTTTTTGCTTTAATTATCGATTTAACCTCAGACCATAAATGTTTCAGAAAATTCATTACAAAAATACCCAAAAGCAAATGTTCGCATCACCGTTCATTCACCTCAACCACAATGCTCTCCTGATTATAATTCTATTAATGACAAAAATTATGAACATAAATCTCAATGAGGCGCGCACTAAAAGAAAATACAAAAATAAAGTAAAAAAAGCTAAGTGGAGCTTCTTCAGATGCTCGCTGATACATGGATTATTATGCCTCATTATATACAAAATATTTTTCTGAAAAAAAATATTTTATACAAACATCATCATAATAAGCGCACAGAACAGAACGAACGCAGCTGACTCAGATGTAAAATAAAGAGAAAAACTAAGGGTAATCGCGCCAACAAATAAGCATGGTGACGCATCTCCTCATGATATAGAAACGGGATTTTTGCTCCTTTACCACGTTAGTGCACCGGCTCGTGAAAGACGCGGGGCCGCCGGCGGAGGCGGCGACGGCGGCCGCCTTTTCAGCCGGCATACTGGATGACCTCTTCAGATAGGAGGCGCCGCCGTCGCCGGAGGTTGAGGCGGCGGCGGCGGAGTGATCACGCCGGCTGAGACTGCTTCTGGTGCTTTTGTTCTTGGAAAGCTTCCATTTTTCGTCCATGGATGAAAGTGCACAAGTCCATAAAAAGTGGGAGGAGGAAGAGGAGAAGTGCCACCATTTGAGTCTTTGAATTTATATATAAGTGGGAGATGAAGAGAAGAAATGAGGACGGGCAGTAATTGTAATTAATTGAGAAAGAGAGGTCATAAGTGGAATAAATTTACTTTGAAATTAGGGGTGAGAGTGGGCAATGGTCATCTTGTCTGCTTCCGCTGCATGTGTCCACTGTGCTCTCTCTATATATATATATATATTTATTTATTTATAATATAATACAAATATTCCTCAGAACCTCTCGCTTAGGATTTGAAATATTGTTACATAGGTTCTCAACCGCCAAACCTTTCACACCGCTTTTAAGACTGTACACTAATTAAACATTTAAAAAAATAAAAATACTATTTAGATTTATACAATAATATACTTTATATTTATTTATTTATATTAAAATAATATAAATATTATTTTTAAAGTTTGTATTGAAATGATGCTCAAATCTAATTAAATGAGTTTTTTTGAGTACCATATCAGCGAGTCTAAATAATATTTCTATTTTAAAAATAAGTATTTACATTAAAATTCTCTTGGAATATAAAATTTTAAATATTTTAAGTAATCATGCTTTTAAATGAGGAACATGCTAGTATTTTTTATTGATTTTTTCTATAATTATTTTTAGAAAAAATGTATAAATTAAAAATTCTATGTTTTTTAAATTTAATATATATTTCTCTATGTACTTTGAAATTTTCATTAGTTATAAAATGCAATTGTTATTTTTTTTAATATTATAAATTGTATATTATAATTTATATCAATATATAATTCTAACATTTAAATAAAATTATAAAACCATGAAACCCATAAGGAACCCAAACCCGCCACTTAACCTTACCCAAACTGGCATGACACTACAATGTCATCGTCAGTCTCCTGGTACTCGTATATGCCCTAATTCTTATACTGGCTAGATGATATACATTTAAGATTGAATTAATCCCAAATTATTGCTCCTTATTAGATGAATGCTGGGGTGATAATATAAGACCTAATTATCCCTATAGAATCATAATTTTAAGAACTTAGGTAATGACTACTTTCACACAATTCATGTTACATAATTCATGAAACATTCCAAAATTAAACCCAAATATTCATGAAATTCTTTGAATTAATTCCTAGTTGAATTTTCATTTTTGTATCACAAAGTCTAAAAATTTCTACCACTCAAATTTTAGTTTTACCCAAAGTAAAGTCAAATTCCCTTAAGAAGCTTCAATATATTCTTTCATGTTCCGTTGAGCCTTTAGAAGACATTCAGATACCTACACTGCACCTTATAATCTCTAGAGAAGAATTTGATCATTCACGACTATCTTCCCTTTCTAAATTGCCTCATGAGTCTCTCAATCTCTCAGGGAGCTTACTAGAAAATTTAACAACCTCTGATGATCAAAATCAAAGAGGAAGATTGTTTGATTATTGTTTAGAAGCTTTTGCTTATTATTGGTTTGAAACCTAAGAGCATTGGAATAATTCCTTGTTTAAGGCTTTTAGGTGGTTAGTTTGAACTGAGTTGAGCCTAATTGTCTTATGAACTTAGTGCAATAGGTAGCTTAGGTTAGGATTAATCATAAATTTCATTCTTGAACAACTCAAGAGAAACCAAGTAAAATTCAATAATATTTATGTTTTTGAAGCTTAACATGTAATTTGTATTATAAGCCTTAATAATTATCAGGGTTTAACAAAGATTTATAATTTATACTTTGGATAATTTAAGATATTCATACTAAATTTACTCATTTTTTGCTTAGCAGCATTAAACTTCTTTTATCAATCTCTCTCTTGAATGGTGAATTGTATAATTAATGATTAGCCTTTGTTAATATTGTTAATTAAGAGTAAGTAATATTAATTTATAGCAAAAACATTTCTCTTAGCCAAATAGAGTCTTAATTATGTAAGAATTCTTTTGATTATTTGATCGCATAAATACTTCTTGAACAATTAAGCTTTAATTATTTTAATTAAGAGGTGTTCTCTACAGCTTATTTTCATAATCAAACATATTAAATTTGTGAATAGGTGCCTTCATCATGGGAAGTTAGGTGAAGCATGTAACGACCCAGTGCATATTAGATGTTATGATCTAATACTGAGTGTCATTGTAGTGCTTAATATCGGGATAACTCACTATTAAGTACTACAAGGTGGTTGATTTGAAGCATTTGGGCAGGGAACAATGGCTGTCTCGCGTTGTTGAGTAGAAGAAGGAGGTGGCAGTGCTGGACGAACTGCTGCAGGCCTTTGGAACAAATCGAAAGCCCGTTGTCGTTTGGAATGATCGATCTGGTCGCTATTGATGGTATCGGTGAAATTGCATCGATAGTAAGAGTGACTCGGCCTTCCGCAGTTGAAGCAGTTTCCGGTTCTGTGGTAGTATTGTCCGTATGGGTGGGGACGAGTGCGGCCATCGAAGAGGTTTGGTGATAAAGCTTCTGCCTCAATTTGATACACCCTAGCTCTCTTAGAGTTCTCGTGTTGAAACATAGTTGTCCCATAGCTCCGTTTGGGTTTTGACACTTCATCTAGTTTCACCATCTTGGAGGATTCCAAGAGTTTCGCGAAGTTGATCGAGCAATGGGAGATGACCTGCCTTCGGATGGAGGGTCGTTATCCACTCCGGAAACGGGGACATCTGTCGGATTCAAAGGGGACTAATGTAACAACCCTAGTTGTTATCTCAGCTAAATTTGGATTAATTAAGCTAAACCAAGGCTTGATTTTGATTCCATTGGATTCAATGGGTCATTTAAATATAACCATAGAAGTTTGGAATCATTTGAAGCTAAAATGGAAAATTTGGTATTTTTGGCTATTTTTAAGCTTTGAAAAAATATCTAAATTATTTTGATCTCCAAATTAAAATCTGATTTTATTTTTGAATTCCTCATACCCAAATTAGCTAAAGGTGAATTTTTGAGAATTTTTGGAGCTCATTTGGTCCTAAATTGAATTTGAATTATTTAAGAATAATTATATATTATTTAATTGGATTTAATTTTAATTAAATTAAATAAATTAATAATTTTATTAATCCGGGATTTGCTGTCGGCACCGCGGCAGATCCGCTGCGGGGTCCCGACAGCGGCGCACGGCTTTGAGCCAGTGGGATCATTAGCACGCATCTCAATGCATTTGATCCAACGTCTCGTGCCTTCGATCGGATCTGCTTAATCTCAACCGTTCCGCAGTTCTGAGATTCGATCCGACGGTGCTTAAACCATCTGCCTTAAGTAACCCCGATCGCCCATTCGATCTACAGATCTGATCTGACGGCTGATCCAACTCCTCGTGCGACCGGTAGATGTCGGGTGATCAGAGCCGTCCCGCGCCAACTGTCGATCCACCAGACGGTCCCGGAGTCCCCCGACACTATGGATCTTCGTCTCTAGAGGATCCCATCATGACAGAAGAAAATCCACCGAATCAAGCCACGTCGGTCCTGTCTGCCACCTTCCCGCCAGGTCAGCTAGACCGTTAGGGTCCTTCCTGTTGTGGCCGAGCCGCAGGGATGGGTAGGGATGGCTGAGCCATTCCCTAATGGGCAATGGCGAGTGAACCCCCCGGGCCGAGCCAAGCTCCAAACCAGAGCTCTGGCATCGACTCCCTAGGTCTCCTCCGGCCTATAAATACCTCCCAAGACTCACAGTGAGCTCCTTTGCTCACTGTGATCCCCTCATCTCCCAGCTGAAGCAATTGGAGATCTCGGTGAACGTGACGACTGGTCCTGCCGCGTCTGCTGATAGAGGGCGTGGTCTGGCATTCAGACCCCCTTGTGGAGCTCCTACAACCCTCTGGTGCGACCCAGCCTAGCTGCATTGTCGTCTGTCTCTGAGCTTCTTCGAACCAAGGTACAGCCTCTGTCCCTTCTCTCTATCGAGTTGGTTCAGCTCGACTCGCCTCCTCTCGGGCCTAGATGCTGCGTTAGGACCCCTCCTTAGTTCCCAGCAGACGCTCAGATTTTCTGGTGAGGCCTGGCAGTGGGCCAGATGGCATAATCACCGTCTGAGTGTGCATTGCCAGTTGAGCCATTTTTGCCCAAATGCTGCATTCCCTCAAGGCGTTTGGCCATCCAATAGGTAGTAGAAGCTATCGATGATAATTGTCAAACCATATCGAAGGCTGGATTCAACCAGATCGATCGATTCGACTGGAATCGATCGATCCAGTCGAGGGTCTAGACGGCAAAATATGCCGAGTAGCACCCCAATGATCCAGACCACCTCAGAACCTCTCGAGTCGACCTATCACTCCCTCATCGATCCCTGAACGTGTAAGGATCAAGATAGCGGTGACCTGTGGACTATGTGAGGAGAATTCACTCCTCACAGGTACGCCTTCTGGAAGGTCTCGTCCGAGAAGTCATCCAGCGATCTAGCACCTCCCAGTTAGGGCTTTTTGGCTTAATCGATGCGTCTAGGGTCAGGGATTGTGTAGCCGTTGAAATCGGGGCGGGGCGTGACCAGAGCGCGGAGAATTTGGAGCTAGAATCCGGCCCTAGGGTTCGGGCTGCGGGCGCGTGCGAGAGGTAGAAGACGGTGATTTTGGGCCGGGTCGACCCCGACCCGTGCATTTTGGGAACGGGCCGACAGGAAATAAAAGGATTTTTGGAATTAAATTCCTTAAGGAAATTAAATTATGATTAGATTCATATAGTTTTGATTTAAATAAACATTCAGAATAAATTAATTTAATAACTTTGGCTATGCTGATCCAAATGGTATGATCCAATATACCATTTGAATTAGAAAAATTCAAGGAATCTAAATATAAAATAAAATCACAGATCTAATGGTTGGATTTAAAAATATTTGCCAATCTTCTTGCTATCCTTAATTAAATCATATAAAATAATTTAAACATCCAATTAATGAGATTAAGGGCTCTGATTGCTCCTTGTACCATAAGGAACAAGATCAGACCCTTAAGTTTAGTTTTGAATAATTATTTTTCTTAATCACCCCTTAATTACCTTAATTAAGGATTAGTGAGTTAATCCTAATTAAGCATTTGATTTGGGTGGGGATTGTTCCTAATGTTATATTAGGTCTATTAGAACCTAAGTGTAAGGTTGGATTGCCCTGAAGTACCCTAATTTCACTAATCATCCTATTGGGCTTAATTAAGTAATTAGTGATAATTAGTTTAATTAAGTGGTCAAAAATCTGAGATAAGTGAAACTCCTACCCTATTAATCAATAGAAAACACATTAAGACAGATTGGGATCAATTTGGATAAGTAAACCCTAACATCCCAATTCTTGCCTTAAGAGGGGCATTTTGGTCATTTTGACCAAAATGTGTTTAAATGCTCCTTAAAGCTTGGAAATCTCAGTAAACTATCCTAAGGTATATTAGAAATGTTCTCTGAACCCTTAGACTAATAGCAATGTTAATATGATAATTAATTCAAGAAATCTCCACTTAATCCCTAAGTAAGACACTTAAATCTTAAGTGATTTTATAAGAGTCATTTGGCATTAATCCTTGAATCTAATAATTGAGATGATTAAATTTCACCCTAATAAGTTCAGTAAGGTTAACTTAAGAGCTAAAACTTAAAAGAAATGTAATTGGTAAAGTCTAAGTTAAAATTTAGCTTAAGTCAAAAGTGATCAAACTTCAGATCCTTAGATCTTAAATAGCCCTAAAAATGTCAATATGAGTTTAATGTTAATCTAATGCTTAGAATTGTCAATTTCAACCTTAATAAGCTCCATTTAGTTTAACTATGAACTTAAATTCTAAAAGAAACACAAATGGGAACTCTTAAGTTAAAAACTCTAATTAGAAGTCTAAAGTGATCAAACCTCAGATCTTTAGATCTTAAGATCTTAGACTTGGATCTTTAATTTGAAATTGAACCATCTCCAATTGAAATTCTTTAATGATTGATTGTTTAATCTTTTGAAACCTTCCATGTGGGTATAGGATGATTCAATCTAAGATAAGGAAATCATCTTAAAGATTGAATATAGATCTTAGATTCTCAAGTTCTTAATCGATTGTTTTATCTTATAATCAGTAGAATAGCCTTTCACTAAGTTCTTAGTTCATGAATCTTTCAGCTTATAGAATTCTTTACCTTCAAATTGGGTAATAAGTGTGAACCCTAGATCCTAGATAGAATATTACCTTGGATTTAGGATTTGAACTCGACATAGGGTTTAAGTTCTAAATCTTTAAATCTTGATCTACCTAATCAAGATTTGGGTAAGAGAGTAAAATATTAATACATTAGGTCGTTGATTTACTTACTTAAACCATATAGTTGTCACATGATTTGGATTAGAATTTGTTAAGTTCTAAATATTAACTTTAAGGACGTAAATCTGAGATTCTACTTGATAGCTGGATATTGGAGATCCTAAACTTGTACATTCTTAGAGTAGCTAGAATTGGTCATTAGATAACATCAGATATCACATGAGTCTAGATTGAGTCTCTTGCTTACTTTGACTAGATTGCTTGGCGTACCTTGGATATTGAGCCTTATTCCTTGAGCATAATAGAAAAACTTAGGATATGGATAATACATCCTAAGTTAGTATTTGAATTGCATGTCATTCAGTTTTGTCTTGTTTGCAATTGGTAGAATATGTCATAGCTTTGTCTGCCTCTTCAGTAGTAGTATTGTATAGACTGGACTTAGACCTAGCATATTTGGATGGCTAGGCTGGGGATTGATTGATTGATATTGGGGGCCCTGTATGGCCTATTGGCTGGTATGGCAGTACTATGTCTTAGGCGTATTGCTACTTTAGTTGGATTGTATTGTTTTCTTGATTTGATTTGTCATATGCTTCAGTGGCCTTATTTTCAGTATTTGCTCACTTTGACACATGTCTCAGTGGCTTCATATTTCATAAATTGCTTTGCTTTTGCCACATGTCTTAGTGGCTTTTATGTTCTTTTCTATTCTTAACTAGCATGTTGTATGTATACTCATATGGCTTATTTATGTATATTTACATGTTTAGGATGCTAGAATTATACATTTTTAGTACTTGTGTTTCTTTTATATACTCAGCATATGTTAACATGATCATAAGCATGTTAGGTTTAGAATTGTATTGCAATTACTGTTTCTTTTAGCTTTTAGCCTCACCTTGTTTATTTTGCATTGTATGCTGGCTATAAATGGATTTTTTATAGTTACTCATTTCTTTTATAGCTTGTTGTACTTTTACTGCTTGCCTGTGTTGTTAAGTTAAAATGTGATATCTTTAAATGTTTAGTTCATTAAAATAGCCTAAAATGTACTTAGATAATTGTCTAACTGTAACTATTTTGTTTTGTTGGCTGAGGCCCTGGTATTTGTGATACCGACAAATGTTAGATTCAGAAGCGTTCGTGGGCAGTATCGCAGAAGAGGAGTAGGTTCAGGAGGAGGACTGTGCTGCTGCTGTTTAGTTAGATATTGCCTTTTTATTTCAGTGAGATTGAGAGACATTCTTCTTTCTCTTTAAACTTCAGTTTGTAATAATTATTTCTGGATGTATTTTATTTCTGCATTGTGATGAGTTACTACATTGCATTCTCTTTTTCTACTATGTGTGCCTGTGAATGTTACTCTATTATTTATTGCTTCCGCCTCTTTGATATATATATATATATATATATATATATATATATATATTGATGAATGTTATAGCACTTGGTGACAAGTCCTTGGCTTAAGGCAGGTTGGGTTTACCTAACTTTACTTAAGTTGAGGATTTGCCAAAGTTGGAGCACCGTACTTACTTGTTGTCAGTACGGAGGCCCCACAGTTGGTATCAGAGAACACCATAAGATGTCAGAATGGGATCTATGATTCCTTTCTACCTAATTGTAACACCCCGTCCCGTCGTCGTGCTCAAAAGACAAGTATCATTTTATGGTTCGGCGGCGGAACGGTGCACTACTCGTGAACGGTGAGCCGTACAAGTAAAACCCATTGTCTCGAATAGGCTAAGGATATAGAGCCATACTGAAGGCCGCTAACTCGAGCCCTAAGAGTAGGCTCGAGAGCCAATATCTAAGATAAGAATGGAATACTTATCTTAGGTATTAGACTTAGTACGTACATAAGGTGCAAAGGAGTGGAGAAGAACCCATGTATGTTATAAAATATATCAGCGTTTTCAGTACGCCGATCACATCACAATACAATGTATAGTAGAGTAACAGAGTGCAGAAGCTAAAAGCCAAACATCCAGAATATATTCATCTCAAGCAGTAGTAAATATCCATCTCAGAAAAGAAAGTAAAAATACATCCAAAGTTTATTACAAACCATAAAAATGCAAAAATATAAAGAGTCTAGCTAGAATACTAGAAAGCAAAAATAGGTGCTCAATCCCCTACAGCTCCAATTGCTCCTCCTGAGTCTCTGGGACGTCCTCCTGGCCTGCCTCCAACAACTGCTCGGGATCTAGCAAATTGCTGGATCCCAAAAGTACCCCGTGTTAAACAAGAAGTCTAACACATCGAAGCTAGCTATACAAGCTAAACTAAACATAACGAATATGCAAAAACGTAAAGTAAAAGTGCAGGAAAAATTGTAAAGATATCAAATAACTGAGATGTAAGAATTAAACAAAGTAAAACTGCATCAAAGCTAAATACTGAAAGTAAATGAAAATATCAGATGCTCATAAACCAAGGTGAAAGAAATGTCAGATGCTGAGAAGGATGCTATAAGCTGCACTATATACCACTGAAACAATGCTCACAAATATGCTATACCATGGTATATCATAGAACTATCACTGAAGGTTTATGAGTCGTACGGTCCAATGTAAGCACAACAGTTAGGAAGTCAGTATGGTGACGTAGATGCACCCTGAAATTCCCCAGTCTGTGTATATAATATTCCGTATCTCATACTGTATCACTGATAACCATGTGTCACAACAGAAGGAATGAGTTCAACTCATATTTATGCTTATGCTTATGCCATTATATGGTATGAATGGAAAATCCCGAAATTCATGAAGAATATAGCAAGAAATAAAAATGAATCCTAAGTCTCCACTGTGCAGAATCCTGCTAAAAGAATTTTGACTCCAAATCTCTAGATCGATATTTAGTTAAAGTTGCTTATTTACTTACAGATCATTAGGTGGGGTGATTGTATACACATATTAAATATGCTGCAAGGATATGACTCTCAACATTTAGTTTGATTACGCCACCCTGATAAAGCGATCTTCATTAGGAGGCACCATCCGATGATGATTTTGTATCTCAAACTAAGCATTTAGTCACTAAGCTCACAATCATACTTAGTGTCTTAAGGAAGGTGATTCCCCTTTACTTAGTTTTATTTAAGTCATACCTATTGAAGCGATATTCGCTAGGAGGCATTGCCCGATGGCAACTGTCCTTCAATAAAACTAAGGAATGGACACCCATTTAATACACTCTTAGGAATCGATTGATTTACTCTAAGTGAGGTTATATCCGCCTAAGCCCGCAGGATAGCAACAAAGATAAATCTCACTTAGAGTGACTCAACTAATCCTGAATATTCATGGGGACTAGTAATATGGGTATACTATACTGCACTACCCAATAATCATGGTTCAATCAAGTCTATTTAATAGAATAAGGATTTATCAAAACTACAAGTCCAAAACTAATAGGTAAGTCCTATACAAAGTTTCATCAAGTGAATGTGATCCAAGACCACTTAATATGGATTCTACCATAAGGAGGTGTATCTCTTCTAATATCTTAAGTGACTACTACCACAAGGAGAATAGATTGATATCTAAGGTGATGGGATCTTCTATGCTTCTACCTCAAGGATTCATACAAGGCCTCCTACCTCATGATATATGAATTTAGGTCTTTTAAATAATTTAAGATGATCTTATGAAGAGAATATCAAGGTCTCTCCTTTAGATGTTGATATTAGTCTATTAGGTTCTGGTTCATAATTAGATTTAGAATGATTAGATCAGATGATTGAAGTATCTAATCATACTTAGACTAAGATTAAGGGGTGTAAATCAAACATATTGTTAAGGATTTGATCACTTGTTAAATCAACATAGTATTAATGATCTTATTATGCAGGTTTATTACTTAAGAGAAAATTAGGGATCTTAAGGTCGATTCAGATGGTGAAGTTACAAAGGGTTATTATTGACCTTACTTTACCTAATTCAAATGTTTAGAATCAATAGTAAATCAAATGCATTATTGGAAAATATTTAATTCAAAGTCTTGTAATCAATATAATTAAGTTAGGGTTTTTATAGTTTTAGATTTTTCTTAAGTAGATTAGGGTTTGACTCCTCATATCTTAAGCAAAATCAAGTATGGATTTAAAGATCAATATCAAATCAATAGATTAATTATGTATTATTGGTGGCAATCTCAGACCTAGATCAAGTTTTAAAAACTTGATCCAAATCTTAAGATTTCTTAAGTTAATTAAGATATTTAAGATTCTAATTCTTTGAGTTTATTCAAGCATACTTAATAAGTTTGTAAGAATGAATTAAGTTCATTTGCTTGCTGTTCTAGACCAAACTGATAATTCAAGTTCTAAAGCAAGGGTTACCTAGTGCTAATCAAACTCTAATTCAAATTAAAAAGGATTAGCACATAAGTATAAATCCAACCATTCAATTCTCATGAAATTTGGCATGTAAGTTTTACTTAATCACACAAGAAATTAGAGACTAAGTTTGCAAAGATCCAGTAAGTATAAACCCTAAAATTCACTAATCATATTTTAACAAAATTATGGCATAATTAAGAGTACAAAATTCAGAATAATATTTTACTTAGCACATACATTCTATTCATCATAAGTAAACTAATGGCATCCTAAACATGCATTTTAGATAAGTAAATTTACTAATCTGCCCTAATTAAGATATACTATAATTAGGCAATAATTAAAGATCTAACCATCAGATGCATAATTTTATTTTATATTTAGGTTCCTGAGACTTTTCTGATTATTTTCATATATGATATCATTGAATTTAGATCAGTAGATTATTAGTTATTTGAATAATATATTCTGTATTTTTATTTAATCAAAATCCTATGATTTGATTTAATCGAATTATTTTCCTTAAGGAAAATAATTCCATTAATTCAATTTAAATAAAAAGGCTCGGCCCGAAATTCAAAACGCGCGGGTCAACCGGGGCCCGGGAGACCCGGCACTGTCGCACCGCGCGGGTCGTGGGTCGACCCGGCCCGCACAGTGCCGTCCCCGATCCTTCGTCCCGGCGAATAGAGCCGATTAGGGAACCCTAATCGCCAAAATCCCGATGCATCCAGAGCACGACTCGGCCAGCATTTAATCGTTACTCCATCACCGTAGTTAGACTCGTCGATTGGGACTCGAAGCCCCTTGTGAGACGATCTGGATCAGCCAAACATTACTCACCCGAGGATTCCGCCATTTGAGTTACTGTGGGGAGATAATTCTCCCCACAGAGGCTATGCCAGACCCCGGGCTTGATCCCTACACCATCAGGGAGGTGAGGCGGATCGAAGCCCTCTGGTATGGGGGTCTGGGGTGGTCTGGATCGCTAGGTCCTTACTTGACCGAGGCGATCCAGAAAAAAACTCGCCCGACCCGATCGATTTATTCGATCGATCGGGGCTAACTTAGGCCATAAATACAATACGGCTGAGTTCGTATTGACAATAAGCACGAAAATGCATCAAATGGAATAGGATAGGAGCGTTATTGACTCGAACCCTGCAACTGGGATACCTGAATTTGCCGAAGGGTGTGCAGGCATCGCAGGAGTAAATGTTGGACTGGATGAGCTTCCTTGAGCTTTCTTTGAGAGTTCCTAAACTCTAGGAGACTCTCCTATCAGCGGTACGCATGCCTGGACGCCTGGAGAGCTCAGACAGACAGCAATGGAGCTCGGGAATGGCGGAAGCAAGATCGACTCCAATTGATCAGCAAGGATCAAATGGAGGAGAGCTGAGGCTATTTATAGCCTCAGGGAAGTGTCGTGAAGCTTCCAGAGGCTTTAATTGGGCTGAGGAGGGTCGGAGGGTTCGGGCCATGGCCGAGCTTTCAAATTTCCAATTCGAGCTCGGCCGGGCCACGGGGCTCGATTGGGGTCCCTTAGCCATTAGGGGACGCTCCGCAACGGTCTGTTGAGCTGGAGAGGGGAGTGGTAGACCGGATGGCCATCTGGCAGTACAGGAAAATTCCTGTCGGGCGAGGGAATCTGGCGGAGACGAAGATCCACAGTGCTAGACCCTGCGGATGCCGTCTAATCTATTGATCAGATGGCGGAACGGACAGATGCGCTCGGATCTTAACGGCCGATCGCGGAAGCGATCCGGGCCATTAGATCAATCGGGTAGATCCTACGGTTGATCCGCGTTTCTGCGGAATTAAATCTCAACCGTTAATTAAAAAGGCGGAACGACTGGATTCACGAGATGCCGCTGTCGCGTGACCCGGGCTCCGCAGCGGATCGCCCGCGGTCCGCACAGCGGATCCCGATCGTTTATTTAGGTATGATGGTATATTTGCAATTATGATTTAATAGGAACCCTTATGTGCAATTGAGCCAATTTAATTTAAATTAGATTATGGCCCAAATGAATTCCAAATTGCACCAAAATATCACCCTTAGCTAATTTGGGGGTGAGGAATTCAAAAATATAATCAGATTTTAATTCTGAGATCAAAATATTTTGGGTCTAGACTAGGGCATCTTGACTGATCAAATTGTAATTTTTGACTTAGAGAAGTCCAATGGACTTCAAATTTTTCAGATAGGCTTAAATTGATGTTCTAAAGGCAATGGCACTAAAAGTTAAATTAAACAACTTGTAATTAGCATGGTAACAAGCTAGAGTTGTTACACTAATGGACCGTTCTTCTGAAATACAAGCATCAATATAAGTGACATCCATAACATAGTAGTGTTAATAACTCTATGCAAAATGTAGGAGGAGAATACTCCCATCCTAATAATTTAGTCATCTGGAGTCTAACACAAATATAATAAAATTCTGTCCCCAGAGTCAAATGAATTCTGAAGAGTCTGATATAGACTATTATCAGCGTGCCTTCAGGAGAGTTTGGAGCTGTAGCTTCAAATGGAGACAGGAAAGCAACTGGCAGATTGAAGGAGTTTCAGCCATAGGAATTTTGGTCCTGAAGAAGCTTCTACAGCAAGCTGTATATCGAGGGCTCAACTTTCCCATATACGCACAAGAATGGTTGAGCCGAGTAGAGTCCATTCTGATACACATAGAGTGTCCTGAGTCACTTTATGTATATATTGTGACAGACCTGATGGTGGACTACACCAAGAGTTTGGTGGTATGAGACCATGGTAAGACTCGAGAAGAAATGTAACAGGAAGCGGCGGGAAGTCACTTTTGAGTACTTTTGTGTAGCCTTTAGGGCAGAGTATATCAACAATGTTTGAATGATAGTTAGGAAAAATGTTATTTCATTTTCAAAGCAACTCCATCTGATTTACAGTTTTGGCATTGTAATCCTTTATTTTTATAATTAATGAAAAATTTTGATTTCCCTTCCTTAAAGTAAATTCTGAGTTTGTCTCCTTTTCTTAATTTACTAGAATGGATTCCGGATCACCACCCACAGTTATTCCTATCAAGAACACTGTTGCCTCCAGTAGTTCTAATGATGAGGTGGCTCATCTGAGAGCCATGGTGGCAACTCTATTAGAAAACCAAGCTCAACAGGCACTAGTCATGCAGAAACTACTGAATGATCATACAACTTCAGTCATTGTCGCTGCTCCGACAGTTCAAGCTCCACAAATTGCTTCTTCTTCATATCACTAGGCGGATAATGTCCTTCACAATTTTTTGAGGTTAAGACCTCCAACTTTTAGTGGGAACCTGTCCCCAATGGATACAGCCGACTAGCTGAAGGTTGTGGAAAGGGATCTCGTTAGTCTTAAGGTCCCGAACTCGAAAGCTGTTCGTCTTGCCACCCGTCTATTTCATGCGGAAGCAGAATATTGGTGGGAAGAGATCCGAAACACCAAGTTCACTGATTACGAGTTAGAATACATCCCCTGGGATGAGTTCGTCGAGGCATTCAAGACTGAATTCATTCCCCCATCCGCACAAAACATTATTGCAGATACAATCATGAGGTTGACTCAAGGGAGTCGTTTAGTCGCCGAATACGAAAGAGAGTTCCATAGATTGATTCGTTTTGTACAAGAAGTCACCCATTCCAAGTTAGCTAAGTGCCACCGTTTTCTTTGTGGACTCAGAAGTTCGTTGAAGAATCAAATAGTGCCGCTCTGTCTGACTAACTTCTTCAAACTAGTGGAAATAGCTAAGGTGATTGAGCATCACCAATCCGAAGAGGATTTTAAATGAAAAATGCAAACCACTCTAAACCCGCGAGGAAACTTCAAGAGACACGGATCTTACCCTACGAAAGTATATCAGCTGGAAGCAGCACCTACTGCTGAACAAGCTCAAAATTGTACTAAGCCACATCCATATGGCAAGTGTTACCATTTTGGCCAGGGATGTTTCAATTATGGGCGTACAGGCCACCGGTTCTATCAGTGCAACCACACAGAAATGATAGACGGAGTTCCAATGAAACCCCACCAAAAAAAGCAAGTGTTCAGAGCAACTCCACTGAACCAGAGAGAGCCAAATCTAGCTATAATGCTAGCCTCTGCTTCTGAAGTTGCTCACACACAACCACCAGTCCCTAATTCTCAGAACTATCAACGACGGTAGCCTAATAATCATCCTATTGGTCCTGCCCAAGTATATGCCTTAACTCCTATTGAAGCCACCGAAGATAACAATGTGGTTTCAGTTATACACTCCTAAACCTCTCCTGTTAAAATTGCAATTCTGTATTTTAATTCTTTTCAAGCTGTTAATGCGAAACTGTGTAAATTTAGGCACACTTTATTTCAATAACCAACCTTGTAACGTATTGTTCGATACTGGTGCCAGTCACTCATTTATCTCTGAACGATTTACTAATAACCTTAAACTTCATGGATGCAACCTAGCACAAAAGTTGAGTGTTGGACTTCCATCAGGAATCCAACTAAGTGCCCATAAATTTTGTAATATCAAAGTCCCGATAAATGATCAAGAATTTCAGGCTAAGCTAATCATCCGGCCGATAGCTAACTTTGATATCATCTTTGGGATGAATTGGCTCAGTGACAATAATGCTGTGATAAACTGTCATAAAAAGAGAGTCACTCTCCATTCTCAGGGCAAGCCTGAAACGTTTGAAGGAAAAACCAGCACACATTTATCTTTAATAAATGCCATTAGAGCCGAACAACTGATTGTCAAGGGTTGTAGTGCCTACCTAGTCACCATGATGGGCGAAACAAAAGAAAATATCTCTCTTACTGATTGTAAGGTAGTCAAAGAATTTGCTGATGTATTTCTAGAAGATTTGCCTGATGTACCTCCTTTCATAGAAGTCGAATTCTCTATTGAATTAATCCCTGGTACCCAGCCGATATCCAAAGCACCTTATAGGATGGAACCTAAGGATCTTCAAGAGCTCAACGAGCAATTGCAAGAGCTCTTGAATAAAGGCATCATCAGGCCAAGCATGTCTCCTTGGGGAGTGCCAGTCTTATTTATGAAAAAGAAGGATGGATCTATGCGTATGTGTATAGATTATCGTGAATTGAATAAGGTCACCATAAAGAACAAGTAACCATTGCCTAGAATTGATGATTTGTTCGACCAATTATCCGGAGCCATGATATTTTCCAAGATCGATTTAAGGTCTGGATACCACCAGCTGTGAGTAAAAGAAGATGATGTAGGGAAGACTGTGTTCCGTACTCATTATGGCCACTTTGAGTTTTTGGTAATGTCATTCGGACTCACCAATGCACCATCAATCTTTATGGATTTGATGCAGCACGTGCTAAAATCGTATCTGGACAAGTTTGTAATCGTCTTTATTGATGATATCCTCATTTACTCTAAAACTCTGAGAGATCATGAAGAACATCTGAGGTTAGTACTAGAAACTTTGCGAGAGCATCGACTTTATGCCAAGTTCTCCAAATGTGAGTTCTGGCTTAACTCCATTGCATTTTTGGGGCACGTAGTTGATGCTCAGGGTATTCAGGTAGATCAGAGTAAAGTAAGAGCTATTCAGGACTGGGCTCAACCTAAGTCTATCACCGACATTAGAAGTTTCCTGCGATTAGCATGATACTACAGGAAGTTCGTTAAGGGCTTTTCCCATATTGCTTCGCCATTGACTAAACTGACGCAAAAGGTCGTTCCATTCATTTGGAGTCCAGAGTGCAAGGAAGCATTTCAAACTCTAAAGGATGCTCTTTCTACCGCTCCAGTTCTTGTTCTACCTAAAGAAGGTTTGAACTATTAGGTATATACCGATGCCTCTGGAATAGGTCTAGGTTGTGTTTTAATGCAAGAGGGTAAGGTAATTGCCTACGCCTCTCATCAACTAAAACCCCATGAGTGAAATTATCCAGTGCATGATCTTGAACTTGTAGCCGTAATATTTGCCTTGAAAATATGGCGTCACTATATGTACGGAGTGCAATGTTTAATTTTCACTGATCATCAAAGTTTGAAGTATATCTTCACCCAGAGAGAGTTGAATTGCCGCCAGAAAAGATGGTTGGAGCTCATCAGCGATTATGATCTCAGTATCCAATATCATCCAAGAAAAGCTAATGTAGTGGCCGATGCTCTTAGTCGTCGTACTACTTTAACCTCTATGTTTGCCTCTAGTTTCTTAGAACCTGAATTTCGTAAGCTCGAGATTTCTTCGATAAGTGGAGATATGTTGAGTTCGTTATTAGCAAATATTAATGTGGAACCCACTTTCCACCGAGATGTCTCTATCTCGCAAACCAAAGATGATGAGTATCTGAAATTTAAAGCAGATATTGAAGGTGGTCTTCGTCAAGATTTGCAGTTGCGGAATGGTGTAGTTTATCAAGGTAATCGATTGTGGATTCTTAAGTCCGTGCAGCAAGAAGTTTTAGTCGAAGGCCATATCTCTGGGTATCATATTCACCCAAGCAGTACTAAGATGTATCAAGATTTGAAGCAATCATTTTGGTGGCCAGGTATGAAGAAAGATATGACTGACTTTGTAGCCAAATGTCATGCCTATAATTTAGTGAAGGCTGAACACCAAAGACCTGGTGGTCTTTTGCATCCATTAGATATCCCGGAATGGAAATGATTCGATATATCATGGATTTTGTCATGGAATTGCCTCGTGCAAAATCAGGTGCTGATGCGATCTGGGTGATAGTAGACCGCTTAACTAAATTAGTGCATTTTCTCCCCATCCGTCAAACTAATTCTGTAGAGAAGTTAGCAAAACTCTACATCAAAGAAATTGTCAGATTGCATGGGATCCCAAAGTCAATTGTATCAGATAGAGATAGCAGGTTTACTTCCATGTTTTGGCAAGCTGTGCATCAAGATCTGGGTACAACTCTAGCCACGAGTACAGCTTTTCATCCTCAAACAGATGGTCAAACTGAGAGGGTAAATCAAGTTCTGGAAGATTTTCTTAGGCTCTGTATTCTTAATTTTGCTGGTTCATGGGAAGATCACATCCCGTTAGTGGAGTTTGCATATAATAACAGTTTTCAAGCCAGTATTAAGATGACCCCTTATGAAGCGTTGTATGGTAAAAAATGCAGTACTCCGCTAGCTTGGTCAGAAACAGGAAGCGTTCAGCTTTTTGGTTCAGAATTGGTCGAAGAAACTAGTAATAAGATCAAATTAATTCAGTAGAGAATTCGTTCAGTTCAAGATCGTCAAAGCAAGTATCATGATTCTCACCACCGTCTCCTAGAATTCAACATGGGAGATTCTGCTTATCTAAAAGTCAGTCCAATGAAAGGTGTCTTCAGATTTGGCGTAGCTGGGAAACTTAGTCCCCGCTATGTTGGACCTTTCAAAGTTTTGGCCAAAGTAGGATCATCTGCCTACCGGTTAAGCCTTCCTGATGGCTTTGCAGCTGTTCACAACATATTTCATGTATCATCATTGAGAAGATGTCTTCGAGACCCTTCTCACCTCGTTCAACTTCCGGCAGTAGAGATTCAACCCGATCTTTCGAATGCCAAAGAACCTATCAGAATCTTAGCTCATGATCAGAACCAGCTAAGGAATCGTTCAATTCCTATGGTCAAAATTCAGTGAAAGAATCGATCATTAGAAGAATCTACTTGGGAGAAAGAGGCAGATATGCGAAATAAATATCCTCAGCACTTTACAAACTCAGGTACTGTTATTCTCTTTCCTATCAATTGTATTTAAGTTTGTATTACATCAATATTATCTTTCTTCACTTAGGTGATGTTGGGGACGATATTGTTCTTAAGTGGGGGAGTCTGTAACAACTATAGTTGTTATCTCAGCTAAATTTGGATTAATTAAGCTAAACCAAGGCTTGATTTTGATTCCATTAGATTCAATGGGTCATTTAAACTTAACCTTAGAAGTTTGGAATTATTTGGAGCTAAAATGAAAAATTTGGTATTTTTGGCTATTTTTAAGCTCTGAAAAAATACCTAAATTATTTTGATCTCCAAATTAAAATCTGATTTTATTTTTGAATTTCTCATACCCAAATTAGACAAGGGTGAATTTTTGAGAATTTTTGGAGCTCATTTGGTCCTAAATTGGATTTGAATTATTTAAGAATAATTATATATTATTTAATTGGATTTAATTTTAATTAAATTAAATAAATTAATAATTTTATTAATCCGGGATTTGCTGTCGGGACCGCGGCAGATCCGCTGCGGGGTCCCGACAGCGGCGCACGGCTTTGAGCCAGTGGGATCACTAGCACGCATCTCAGTGCCTTCGATCGGATCTGCTTAATCTCAACCGTTCCGCGGTTCTGTGATTCGATCTGACGACGCTTAAACCATCCGCCTTAAGTAACCCCGATCGCCCGTTCGATCGACGGATCTGATCCGATGGCTGATCCAACTCCTCGCGCGACCGTTAGATGTCAGGTGATCAGAGCCGTCCCGCGCCAACTGTCGATCCATCAGACGGTCCCGGAGTCCCCCAACACTGTGGGTCTTCGTCTTTAGAGGATCCCATCCCAACAGAAGAAAATCCACCGAATCAAGCCACGTCGGTCCTGTCTGCCACCTTCCCGCCAGGTCAGCTAGACCGTTAGGGTCCTTCCCATTGTGGTCGAGCCGCAGGGATGGGTAGGGATGACTAAGCCATTCCCTAATGGGCAATGGCGAGTGAACCCCCCGGGCTAAGCCAAGCTCCAAACTAGAGCTCTGGCATCCACTCCTAGGTCTCCTCCGGCCTATAAATACCTCCCAAGACTCATAGTGAGCTCCTTTGCTCACTGTGATCCCCTCATCTCCCGGCTGAAGCAATTGGAGCTCTCGGTGAACATGACGACTGGTCCTACCGCGTCTGCTAATATAGGGCGTGGTCTGGCGTTCAGACCCCCTTGCCGAGCTCCTGCAACCCTCTGGTGCGACCCAGCCTAGCTGCATTGTCGTCTGTCTCCGAGCTTCTTCGAACCAAGGTACAGCCTCTGTCCCTTCTCTCTGTCGAGCTGGTTTCAGCTCGACTCGCCTCCTCTCGAGCCTAGATGCTGCGTTAGGACCCCTCCTTAGTTCCCAGCAGATGCTTAGATATTCTGGTGAGGCCTGGCAGTGGGCCAGACGGCATAATCGCCGTCTGAGTGTGCACTGCCAGTTGAGCCATTTTCGCCCAAATGCTGCATTCCCTCGAGGCGTTTGGCCATCCAATAGGTAGTAGAAGCTATCGGTGATAATTGTCAAACCATATTGAAGGCTGGATTCGACCAGATCGATTGATTCGACTGGAATCGATCGATCCAGTCACGGGTCTAGACGGCAAAATATGCCGAGTAGCACCCAGCGATCCAGACCACCTCAGAACCTCTCGAGTCGACCTATCGCTCCCTCATCGATCCCTGAACATGTAGGGATAAAGATAGCGGCGACCCGTGGACTCTGTTAGGAGAATTCACTCGTCACAGGTACGCCTTCTAGAAGGTCTCGGCAGAGTAGTCATCCGGCGATCCAGCACATCCCAGTTAGGGCTTTTTGGCTTAATTGGTGCATCTAGGGTCAGGGATTGTGTAGCTGTTGAAATCGGGGCGGGGCATGACCGGAGTGCGGAGAATTTGGCGCTGGAAGCCGGCCCTAGGGTTCGGGCTGCGGGCGCGTGCGAGAGGAAGAAGACGGTGATTTTGGGTCGGGCCAACCCCGACCCGTGCATTTTGGGAACGGGCCGACAGGAAATAAAAGGATTTTTGGAATTAAATTCCTTAAGGAAATTAAATTATAAATAGATTCATATAGTTTTGATTTAAATAAACATTCAGAATAAATTAATTTAATAACTTTGACTATGCTGATCCAAATGGTATAATCCAATATACTATTTAAATCAGAAAAATTCAAGGAATCTAAATATAAAATAAAATCATAGATCCAATGGTTGGATTTAAAAATATTTGCCAATCTTCTTGTTGTCCTTAATTAAATCATATAAAATAATTTAAATATCTAATTAATGAGATTAAGGGCTCTGATTGCTCCTTGTACCCTAAGGAACAAGATTAGACTCTTAAGTTTAGTTTTGGATAATAATTTTTCTTAATCACCCCTTAATCACCTTAATTAAGGATTAGTGAGTTTAACCCTAATTAAGCATTTGATTTGGGTGGGGATTGTTCCTGATGTCATATTAGGTCTACCTAAGTGTAAGATTGGATTGCCCTGGAGTGTTATAATTTCACTAATTACCCTATTGGGATTAATTAAGTAATTAGTGATAATTACATTTAATTAAGTGGTCAAAAATTTGAGATAAGTGAAACTCCTACCCTATTAATCAATAGGAAACACATTAAGATAGATTGGGATCAATTTGGATAAGTAAACTCTAACATCCCAATTCTTGCCTTAAGAGGGGCATTTTGGTCATTTTGACCAAAATGTGTTTAAATGCTCCTTAAAGCTTGGAAATCTCAGTAAACTATCCAAAGGTAGATTAGAAATGTTCTCTAAACCCTTAGACTAATAGCAATGTTAATATGATCATTAATTCAAGAAATCTCCACTTAATCCCTAAGTAAGACGCTTAGATCTTAAGTGATCTTATAAGAGTCATTTGGCATTAATGCTTGAATCTAATAATTGAGATGATTAAATATCACCCTAATAAGTTCAGTAAGGTTAACATAAGAGCTAAAACTTAAAAGAAATGTAATTGGTAATGTCTAAGTTAAAATTTAGCTTAAAGTCTAAAATGATTAAACTTCAGATCCTTAGATCTTAAGTAGCCCTAAAAAGGTCAATATGAGTTTAATGTTAATCTAATGCTTAGAATTGTCAATTTCAATCTGAATAAGCTCCATTTAGTTTAACTATGAACTTAAATTCTAAAAGAAACACAAATGGGAACTCTTAAGTTAAAAACTCTAATTAGAAGTCTAAAGTGATCAAACCTCAGATCTTTAGATCTTAAGATCTTAGACTTGGATCTTCAATTTGAAATTGAACCATCTCCAATTGAAATTCATTAATGATTGATTGTTTAATCTTTTGAAACCTTCCATGTGGGTATAGGATGATTCAATCTAAGATAAGGAAATTATCTTAAAGATTGAATATAGATCTTAGATTCTCAAGTTCTTAATCGATTGTTTTATCTTATAATCAGTAAAATAGCCTTTCACTAAGTTCTTAGTTCCTGAATCTTTTAGTTTATAGGATTCTTTACCTTTAAATTGGGTAATAAGTGTGAACCCTAGATCATAGATAGAATATTACCTTAGATTTAGGATTTGAACTCGACATAGGGTTTAAGTTCTAAATCCTTAAATCTTGATCTACTTAATCAAGATTTAGGTAAGAGAGTAAAATATTAATATATTAGGTCATTGATTTACTTACTTAAATCATATAGTCGTCACATTAAGGATGTAAATCTGAGATTCTACTCGATAGTTGGATATTGGAGATCCTAAACTTGTACATTCTCAGAGTAGCTAGAATTGGTAATTAGATAACATCAGATATCACATGAGTCTAGATTGAGTCTCCTGCTTACTTTGACTAGATTGCTTGGCGTACCTTGGATATTGAGTTTTATTCCTTGAGCATAATAGAAAAACTTAGGATATGAATGATACATCCTAAGTTAGTATTTGAATTGTATGTCATTCAGTTTTGTCTTGTTTGCAGTTGGTTGAATATGTCATAGCTTAGTTTGTCTCTTCAGTAGTAGTATTGTATAGATTGGACTCAGACCTAGCATATTTGGATGGCTAGGCTGGGGACTGATTGATTGATATTGGGGGCCCTGTATGGCCTATTGGCTGGTATGTCAGTACTATTTCTTAGGCGTTTGCTACTTTAGTTGGATTGCATTGTTTTCCTGATTTGATTTGCCACATGCTTCAATGGCCTTATTTTCAGTATTTGCTCACTTTGCCACATGTCTCAGTGGCTTCATATTTCATAGATTGCTTTGCTTTTGCCACATGTCTCAGTGGCTTTTATGTTATTTTCTATTCTTAACTAGCATATTGTATGTATACTCATATGGCTTACTTATATATATTGGCATATTTAGGATGTTAGAATTGCATGTTTTCAGTACTTATGTTTCTCTTATATACTCAACATATGTTAACATGATCATAAGCATGTTAGGTTTAGAATTGTATTGCAATTGCTGTTTCTTTTAGCTTTTAGCCTCACCTTGTTTTTTTGCATTGTATACTGGCTATAAATGGATAGTTTATAGTTACCTATTTCTTTCATAGCTTGTTGCACCTTTACTGCTTGCCTGTGTTATTAAGTTAAAATGTGATATCTTTAAATATTCAGTTCATTAAAATAGCCTAAAATGTACTTAGACAATTGTCTGACTGTAACCTTTTTGTTTTGTTGGCTGGGGCCCTAGCATTTGTAATACTGACGAATGTCAGGTTCAGACGCGTTCATGGGTAGTGTCACAGGAGAGGAGCAGGTTCAGGAGGAGGACAGTGCTGCTGCTGTTTAGTTAGATATTGTCTTTTTATTTCAGTGAGATTGAGAGACGTTCTTCTTTCTCTGTAAACTTCAGTTTGTAATAATTATTTCTGGATGTATTTTATTTCTTCATTGTGATGAGTTACTACATTGCATTCTCTTTTCCTACTATGTGTGCCTGTGGATGTTACTGTAACGACCCCAATAATTGGATAGAAGATTAATCCAAATATTAGGGTGTTACCTTAGCACCCAACACTTGTTAGAAGAAAACTATTCAAGTGTTGATGCTAAGTGGCCAAGTCACTTTTTGAGTATTTGTTAAGTTAAACATATGAATATGAAGATACATATAAATGCGATATTACAAATATCTACAATGCTAGAAATTAGATAAATCCACTCATTCATCCCAAGCAGTTTATGAAAGATACAATATAGATAAATATAAGCAAAAGTAACTTAAATAATTTATAATTTAGTTATTACAAACCCTTTTAAAGTAAGAGAAAAATACAATATGTAAATCGCTCTCTCTCTCACTAAACAAGTAATCTGTTAAAATTAAGCGAAAGCAGATTTCGTTATAAGTTATTCAAGTACTTGGACCTGTATTACCTGAATAAAAGGGCTCTTGATCTATCATATTTTTGTATTTAAATATGATAGGGCAAAGCTAAAAAAAAGAAAAGTGTAGTTAGACTAAACAGTCTAAGTACATTTTAAAATTAGCTATATTTTTAGATTAACAAGACATCACAATTATGATTTACAATTTAAAGTAAGCAGCGGTGCTATAAAAGCTGTAAAGTATGGGAAAGTGAAGTAAGCATAACTGTAAGGAAAATAGTATAAAATAAGCTGAGTAAAAATACTCACTTTTAATAAAGTTCTAGCCTATTACTGAAAATTTGTAAGGAAAGTATTTTAAAGGCTAGAAACTGCTATGTGCATAAAATAAAAGTAATATATGATCAAATAGAATTTATGCTAAGTAAGCAATTGATATACAGTGAAGCATTAATTGAAGTTAAGCAACATACACTGTATTCAAATTAAACTGAAATAAGCAATACACAATACTGAAAATAGAGAGTGTAAAGCTAAAGAAAATGAGAAAATATCTTAGACTCACAATCTAAGATAATCATAGTATAAAACTATGATACGAAAGCATAACTAAATAGTTATGAAGAGATCTTACAATTTGTAAAAGAATCTCTTATATCTTTAGTTAAAGTTACATTTAGAAACTACCTCATTCTGTAGGAGTACACAATATAATGGGCGAGGAGTTAAGCATGTCTGCTTAACCAGATACAGTGGGGAAGATGAATATTCACATTTACCCTCTCTAAAATGTGAAGTTCTAATATAAGCGCTTTCTTTTGTACTCAATTTGCCATAAGGCATTCCCCTTTAAAATTTTAAGAAAATATTTATTTATGCACAATGCTCTTGAATGAATGTTCAAGGAAAGAGGCTCAAAGCTAGGCAAGCTTTCAATAGATTACAAAAATTGTAAATATATGTGATATCTTTTTGTTATCTAAATTTTTAATGATTTACTCTATAATTGGAGTTAATTAAACTCCACATTGACTTAAAGATATCAGATCTTAAGTCAATTATAAATAGAAGTAGAATAAATGTAAGTTCATTCCTATATAATTTTGAATTTAGAAAGATAATTTAAATAAAAGAAATACTTATCCAAATCTTAAAAAGGAAAGAAACTAAAGTTTAAAAGTGAACCATTTGAAATGCATATATCGATTTGAATACTAAAATTTTTAAAATATTCTAAGTCTTAAAATTCTTGGAAATTTCGGCAGAGTCTCCTTTGTTTTTGTTCAAATAAATAATTTTCATATTCAAATATAAGTCAATCCATTGACTATTTCCAGTTCTAAAATAGAGTTCAATCCTTTTTATAGGATTGCTCATTTCCAATTCTAAAATAGTATTTATTTCCAGTTCTAAAATAGAGTTCAATCTTTTTTACAGGATTGCTCATTTCCAGTTCTAATAATTCATAAATTTAAACAAAATAATCTACTAACCTATAATTCATACATCATATACCAAGCATCTATGAAATTAATAAAGGATGCAGAATTTAATTTAGAGATTTTATAGAAGCAATCATCATTTGGCTTATCAAGCCATAAGACATCAATATTTAGCACAACATTTCTTTTGATATTAATTTATAACTCAACCTGCTTGGAACTACAACATTAAAGTTTAGCATATAAAAGAAGTAATAATCATTTAAAATCTATCACAGCATTTATTTCTTATAATGCATTTAATGAAAGAAGTTAATTTAATTTAAATAATGTAAAAGATAGTATTAGACCCCATGTAATTTATTAGTTCCTTCAATTATATTTAATTGACCACATATGGATTTAAATAAAAGTGGTGACATCATTTGATTACTTCAGTGTAACTAAAAGTAATTGATCACTTTAAATTATATGACAGTATCTAATTCATATTGAATTTAGTGGCAGCAATTATTCTTTTAAATTATTAGTGACAACATAAAGACATGATAGCATTTGTTCTTATATAATCCATTATTCTTACATTAGAATGAAAGGATGTATATGATTTTATTTATAAGGAATGGCAGTACTTAATCACATTTAATTTCACTATAATATGAAAGGTAGCTTGTATTCACATTTGATTCATACATATATACATGGCAGCATATGATGTTAATAAGAGAAACTACAACATTTATTATAGTATTCCATAATTCTCATATTCATCTATTTATCAACATAACAATTATATATAAGAAGTGACAACATTCATTATTACATTAGATGACAACATACGATTCATATATTTACGTGACAGCATTTTAATCTTATAAGCTAACCGGCACACCTGATTTTCCTTAAAAATGAATGACAACATTTGATTATTTCAATTTAACTAAAGTAATGGCAGCAGTTTGATTCATACTTTACATTACTACACTTTTCATGTAATGGTAGCATTTGGATATAAGTTCAAGACAGCATTTATATCTTTATAAGGTAAATGATAGCATTTAAAACACATAACAACTTATGAATTTCTCAACTCAAGTAGTATCAATTTGAGTTCCTAATGTACATGGCATCATTTATTCCCGTAAATTCACAAATAGCAATTGATTTCTTATGGCATTTGACTTTAAAATGAAATAAATGATAACAAATTGATTTATAATTACAACATCTTAAATCTTCTAATGATGGCAGCTCTTGACTTATGGTAGCCTTTGATTTATGCTAATTTTAACTAGCAGCATATATTCTCTTTTGATAGCAACATTTGTCACATGGATTCATTTCATCTATACAATTGAACTCATATGATTACATGTGATCCTTCATGAGAATAGAAGATTGCAGCATATGATATCAACTTCTATACTTATATTTATTCCACATTTATTTGATGGCAAGATATGATGCTAATGTATATGTATGTGGCAGCATTTGATAACATTAAACTACTTATAATCTTATTAAACTAAAAATGGTAATATTTAATCACCTGAATGATGGCTGCTTTTACCCTTACTTACATTAATTGACATTAATGAATCTATATGACATAAATGAAATATAAGAATTTATGCTCAACCCATACCAAACAATTTAACAAAAACATTTGATTCTCCCATAGGAACAAAAGATGGCAACAATTTGAACCTCCAAATTTCATGTCAATATAACAGCATTTATTCCATTGGAAAGTAATATGTGATTTGTTAAAAGAAATGGCGGGCGACATCTTATTACTTCTAAAATAAAGGCAACATGTATTTGATCTCATGTTAAAAATGACAGCATTTGTTTACTTTTAATCTTACTTTGCACATATGAATGGAATAGCAGCATATGTTCTCTATTGAGACACTTGAGATCTCATGGCAGCATTAACTTCATTGAGACAATGTAACATATGATTCTTATAACAGCAATTTGATTTATAATTTATATGGGAGCAATTTGAATCTTATATATTTAATGGCATCATGAGATCTTACTTATAATAAACGGCAGCATAAATTCCCTTATGAAACTAAAGGCAACTTATGATTCAAATAAAAGATGGCAGCACAAATTTCCTTTATTGATATACATCCTCTTATGAAATTGATAGCAACATAGGATTTTATAAAAGAATGACAACATTGTGGAGAATTGAAATATTAATTTCAGCATGTTAAAACTTGAAAATAGCAATTAATGTTATTTAATCTCCCGATAGAATAATACAATAGTTTTTACAACTAACTTTCAACATTTGTTCAATACTCATGTTAAGCATCATACAAAGAAGGATATAATTCCATTTATTTGTATAAGAAGGGACATAATTAAACTTAGGATAAACAGGAAGATAAATCATCATATAAAATTCCATAATACTTTAAAACAGATGTTGGCAAAATCTGGGAAGAGTCTCAATCTTTACCAACAAATAATGTAAAACAAAGGAATTTAGTATTTTAAATGAACTCATTTGAGAATTATTTTGAAAAGAAAATTGTATCAATTTATTAGAAATAAGGCTCAATAATTGAATTAAATGATCCATGATATATAAATAGTGATCGGTTTCTTCAAAAAGAAAACTATTTATTGTATGCAATAAATAATAGAAGTAAACTGAAATAAATTCAAGCAAGGCAATTTTATAACATTCCCACTCTCAATTTCTAAGGTATCGAATACGATCATCTCAAACAGAACAATCTATTCATTTTTTAAAGAAAATTATGTATTACAAAAGAAAATTTAGTTTATTTATCAAATTCCTTAATGAAGAGACATAAGAGAAATTGTACTTTATTAAATGCTGAATACAATATACTCTTGAATTACTTATCCTAACTCTAATATATAAAAAAATGAATCGACTTGGATAGGCAATAAGAAAATTTTTTCCTTATAATTTCATTATACTCCAATTGGCTTTCTAATAGAAATTAATCCTGCATGCAAAATTAATACATTAAATTTCGATTTACTGCATACTGGGAAGACAAGAAAGGAGGTAGTATACTAACTGTGATAGATTCAACTTTCCATACCTAGCCAAAGGAAAGAAGAGGGAGATATAGAAATACACTCGCAATATACAATATTGCTGAGTCGAATTATTTCGATCTCCTCTAAGGTTTCTTATTCATCTTCTTTATTATTAAGTTTGCTGTGTAGTCCTTTAACTTTATACAAATAATTCCATATTTAAAACAGGGAATAACAATGTACCTCACAATATTTCAGATTAAACATATGAGTTCTAAAATAGTTCTTGTTAATTTAATAATACCCTAAAAGAGTTAAAGATCAGCATCGACTAATCCGAATAAAATAAGATGAACGGAAATGGAGTACTTGTATTTGAAGCCGACGGGATGCAGCGGCTCGGCTAGAAAAGCGTTCGACGATTGGAGATGTCGACGAGAGGAGGCTTGACTTGGAAGGCTCGGCTGGAAGGGTTCTCGGCGAAGGAGGAGGACTCGGGCTAGCCTTTGCTGTCTTCTCAATCCCCCCCTTTTTTTTTTGCCGAGAGGTTGTATGCTCACTCTTTGCTAGCCCTCCCATTGGCGAGGGTAGCGGTGAGTGGCACGCGTCATCCTCCTCGAGTTGAAGGAGCGGCTCTCGGGACCGAGAGGATTGCGTGCGTATGGAGTGTCGGCTGAAGGATTTAGGTTAGAGAAGGAAACTTTGGCTATTTAGATAACTTAGGTTAAAAGAAAAATAGGAATGAATAAGGTTATATAAGTAAATCTAGGATTTTATATCAACCGTTAGATTAAAATAAACGGCTGTAATTTTTGAGCCAAGATCTGGAGTCATTTGAGCTCCAAAAATTACAAACTTGGTATCGAAACGATCGTCTAGACAAGAAGAACGCCTGCGTCTAAAAATTATTGAATTTGGACAAATACTTTATTTTGTATTGATTTTTAAGTAAAAAACTTGGAAAATTAATTATAATAAATCGAAAACTCGAAAATTAACGAAACTTGAAACATAGCATCCTCATATGATGCTTGACTTAGATATATAAAAATTTCCAAATTCTAGTTTATATTTTTTATATTATTGGCCTTTGAAGTTTAAACTTCATGAATTTATTCAGGATAATCCGAGATCCTAAACGTGCTCAAATTTTTGTAATAAGATCCTTTCAATAGGCATTATAAGAAAATATTTTTATTAAATTTTTATTTGACTTAAATTGGAATCTTAATTTAACGAAAATTTTTGAGCGATCGAAATTCAGCAGAAAATCCAGGAAAATCAACGATTTCCAAAAATTCCCAGAATAACACTCTTAGCTAATTTAAAGTTACTGAGTCCAATGGCGGACTTCGTTTTTGATTTTGAAGTATAAATAATTTAGGTATCTTTAGAATTATTTGAAAATCAGGAAACTTTGGAAATTACCAAACGGTCTCCGAATCATACGAAATTTGAAGTGGAGACTTTTAACTATAAAGTAATGAAAGAATTTTAGAGTCAATTAGATTACTAATTGATGAGTAACAACATCTGGGTTATTACAGACTCCCTCCCTTAAAAAGAGTGTCGCCCACGACACAACAATTAAGGACAGGGAAAAGAAAATGAAAAAGGAAGTTTGAAGAATCGATAATGGAAATGGAAGAATTAAATATATCTGATTAGAAACTTCAAGAGTTCGTGGTAAGCATTATAATTATTCCTTTATCCATTATACACTGCCAACTACTCTTGATCAGAAGAATTTTCTTAAGGATTTCTTCTATAAACTCGGAATTTGAAAGTTGAGAGTCTCCTACTTCAGTCCAAGAAATTGGAGTTGTACATCTCCTTCCAAAAGAGTCTCAAAAGGAGTTATACCAATACTGAACTGATATCTAATAATATAGGTGAACTCTCCACTAACACTTAATGATCTTCCCATACTTCAGTGAAATCTATAACACAGAGATGCAAGAAAATATTCATAATTTGATTTACTCTTTCAGTGTAATCATCAATCTGGAAATGTACCACAGTACTCATATTTAAGATGATCCCCAGATCTTGCTGAACAGTTTGATCAAAATCAATTTGTAAGTATGCCATCTTTGCCTTAGAGTTATCATTCAGTGTCTAGGGTAGATAAAGGATCATTAAAGAATAAAGCTTGACTAACCCTTTTTATTGAATCATAAGAGAAATTTGAAAAGAAAAGAAATGACCTGGTGAGTCTATTGATAAACATCAATTTCACAACATCTCCTTGGTTAATTCTTTAGCAGTTTTAAAATAACCATGGGAATGAAAGACCACTTCTAAAAAGAAATTTTATCAACTTAGGAAGTCTACTAAGCTCCTGGTGCATAGCCTCCATAAATCATAGGGTAGGCACTTAGAGATAAAGATAGCAATACCACTTTTAGTGCTCGGCCACCAGAAGGACTACTACAAAAGTTGAGATAGCCTACTGCCACCCAATAATATTAAAGGAACAGACACAAGTGTAATTTCTGTAGACTCGTCTGCAGCCGGATTTACAGATTCTATACTTAACTTTCACTTTTCTATTATTGGTGAAACTATCATTTTAAATCTTACTAAGAATACACAAAGTCAGGATTCACAAGATCCTACTATCAGTGTAAACTTAGTTGAACGGTCTTAAAGAAGTTAAAGTATTAGAACCAATCAAGTTATAACTTCAATAAGTCAAATTTGATTAATGAAATTAAATGGTTTAAATTGATCATCTTATTTACATTATGAGTAAACCTTGATATAATCTATCAAGATTAATAGTCAAGAGATCAAGCTCCAAATATGGTGTCCAAATCTCTTAATTTAAGCTTCTAAACACATAAGGTTTAGGATTTCTAACAACTTAAAAGCTAAAGTCCTATGGAATTTTCTTATTATCCTATCTAAGTAGAGAAATAAGCTAGCTCATCTTACTCCTTACTAAGATCTAAACAGATGCTAAAGCAATCTTCTTGCCATTCTGACTAAGAAGAAGAGATATAAGATTTTTATCTAAGTAGTACAAGAACAATGCACTACTCATATCCTAAATTAAGAAGTTAACTTAATTCCTATGGCATCCATAATGAGGAATGGAATTACAAAAAGTTAAGATAGGGATGATAAAAAATTTTAGAAATTAAATTTGAAATCCAGCTTGATGCAGTTCCTGCCTTCAATAGTGCTAACTGGAAACACATGCATTCACCCTCAACAGAGCAGTAAGAAGATTAATTGCACATCTATTCATATCATCCCTTGGAAAAGGAAATGATCTTGTCACAGGAAAAAGGCATGATTGCATAAGTTGGAATTAGAAATTTAATAGAAATTGGATTTCAGATTTAAAGTATGATGATCGATCTACACCTAAAGTCGCGGTGGTTTAATCATTAGGGAAGTTTGAGGTGATTGGATTCTTATCCTCTGAGGTTACTCCATAATTCTCTAGAGGATATAAGGTTTCTTCTTCAGCCTCAACTTCTCCTACTGGTATTCTATTAATCTTGCACCTCCCAACAATTCTGAAAAATTGATATAGTGGTAGGATACAAGATGATTCTAAATCGAGTCTCCTAAATTTTAGAGGTAACGACTAAGTCTAGCTTCTTAAGTTCTCACCAATTTAGGAGAGTAACTTAATTAGATTCTTACTTAGAATTCATCGATTAAGATTCCCTCAACACCTTGAGTCGAATGAATTCTACTCAACAATCCATTCTTAAAATTATATCAAAGTTTGTAATCGACATAAAGATAAGTTTGGATCAGAATTCATGCTAAGAAAAAGCAAGATTAATTAGAAGTTTGAAAATTTTGGAAAAGAAAATTCTCCTTAATTTGGAAGACTTTGAAGATACATTAATTGAAAGGAAGAAGGAAAAGCACAAGTGGAGAGAAACTGTATACATTAAACTATTAAGGAAGAAGAATAGTGTAAAAAGAATTAACACTATACTTGATGAAGTCCATTATAAAACATAGATCTAAAATTTTCATAGGAAGGAGCTCGGTGTAAATGGTTGTACCCACGGACAAACATATCATAAGTATGATTCAACCAGTTCATGGCATAGATATTAAGGAATTGTTCTAACATCAGCAGACGTATAAGATCTGGACATTTAATGGCATCCAATACTAAACTATTGTGATGAAACCATTTTCTTGCTAATTTAGGAAAGTCGTCGCCTCCAAATATACAGTACTTTTAATATCTTAATTAAAATATCTTCACCGTCTAGAGATACTTTCTGGTATACATGACCAAAGGCCAAGCCATACATATGAAGACTCTAGGCCTTCATCCTACTTTAAAGAATTTTTTTTTGTTTTGTTTGTGAAGATTGTTACAACATTATACTGACTTAATTGATCAAATCTTAAATTGGCATTTGCATTATCTAAGTATTACTCAGGTTGTAATGCTAGAAATTTAAAGAAATGTATTACTCACTGAAATGCAGGAGTGATAAGCACTCTTAATGCAAAGAGTGACATAAGGTTGGTTCTTAAAACTAGAGTTCCTTTAACAGGGAAAATAAACTCTAATTACAACTAATGAAAATTAAAAGTATGAAGTAAAAATAAAGATGTAGAGAGAATGAATGATAGAAGATATGAAGGTGGAAAGGTTGAGGATGGGCGAAAGGGAGCAATTATAGAAGCAATCCTCTCAGCCGCCCTTGCTTGGGTTTCAACCAAAACTTAAATCTTTTGCATTAACTCCCTTATCTCCTCATTAGGAGGCAGGGCAAGAGATTCAACTTCTTTACTTGTTGAAGGAAAGGATTTATCTGATTATAACCCATTCTTAGAAGATTAAGGAAAGAAAATTGGAAGCTTGGAAAAGAAAAGATTCTCATAAAATTTATTTAAAAGTTGTAGTACTTTGAGAAGAGTACATAGAAAGAGTAGAAAGGAAATAGGAATTACAAATCATAAGTGACTCTGAAAGAAATAAGAATTGTATTCTAGTTCAGACTCTAGATTATTTCATCTTAGAATCAATTACTTAATTCAAATAAGATTTAAATCCATTATTGGATTTGAAGTTCGTTCACATTTCTAGGGTGACATTCTTTATGTACTTTTACCTTTATGTGTTGTTGACTTGCATGAGTGGATATCTCTCTTTTAACTTAACGTTCTTAACCTTGGCTCTGATACCAACTGTAACGGCCCCAATAATTGGATAGAAGATTAATCCAGATATTGAGGTGTTACCTTAGCACCCAACACTTGATTAGAAGAAAACTATTCAAGTATTGATGCTAAGTGGCCAAGTCACTTTTTGAGCATTTTGTTAAGTTAAACATATGAATATGAAGATACATATAAATGCAATATTACAAATATCTACAATGCTAGAAATTAGATAAATCCACTCATTCATCCCAAGCAGTTTATGAAAGATACAACATAGATAAATGTAAGCAAAAGTAACTTAAATAATTTATAATCTAGTTATTATAAACCTTTTTAAAGTAAGAGAAAAATATAATACGTAAATCACTCTCTCTCTCACTAAACAAGTAATCTGTTAAAATCAAGCGGAAACAGATTTGTTTATAAGTCCTTCAAGTACTGGGACCTGTATCATCTGAATAAAAGGGCTCTTGATCTATCATATTTTGGTATTTAAATATGATAGGGCAAAGCCAAGAAAAAGAAAAGTGTAGTTAGACTAAATAGTCTAAGCACATTTTAAAATTGGCTATGTTTTTAGATTAACAAGATATCACAATTATGATTTACAATTTAAAGTAAGCAGCGGTGCTATAAAAGCTATAAAGTATGGGAAAGTGAAGTAAGCATAACTGTAAGGAAAACATTATGAAATAAGTTGAGTAAAAATACTCACTTTTAATAAAGTTCTAGCCTATTACTGAAAATTGGTAAGGAAAGTATTTTAAAGGCTAGAAACTGCTATGTGCATAAAATAAAAGCAATATATGATCAAATGGAATTTATGCTAAGTAAGCAATTGACATACAGTGAAGCATTAATTAAAATTAAGCAACATACACTGCATTCAAATTAAACTGAAATAAGCAATACACAATACTGAAAATAGAGAGTGTAAAACTAAAGAAAATGAGGAAATATCTTAGACTCACAATCTAAGATAATCATAGTCTAAAATTATGATACGAAAGCATAACTAAATAGTTATGAAGAGATCTTACAATTTGTAAAAGAATCTCTTATATCTTTAGTTAAAGTTACATTTAGAAACTACCTCATTCTGTAGGAGTACACAACAGAATAGGCGAGGAGTTAAGCACGTCTGCTTAACCAGATACAGTGGGAAAAATGAACATTCACATTTACCCTCTCTAAAATGTGAAGTTCTAATATAAGCGCTTTCTTTTGTACTCAATTTACCATAAGGCATTCCCCTTTAAAATTTTAAGAAAATATTTATTTATGCACAATGCTCTTGAATGAATGTTCAAGGAAAGAGGCTCAAAGCTAGGCAAGCTTTCAATAGATTACAAAAATTGTAAATGTATGTGATATCTTTTTGTTATCTAAATTTTTAATGATTTACTCTATAATTGGAGTTAATTAAACTCCACATTGACTTAAAGATATCAGATCTTAAGTCAATTATAAATAAAAGTAGAATAAATGTAAGTTCATTCCTATATAATTTTGAATTTAGAAAGATAATTTAAATAAAAGAAATACTTATCCAAATCTTAAAAAGGAAAGAAACTAAAGTTTAAAAGTGAACCATTTGAAATGCATATATCGATTTGAATACTAAAATTTTTAAAATATTCTAAGTCTTAAAATTCTTGGAAATTTCGGCAGAGTCTCCTTTATTTTTGTTCAAATAAACAATTTTCACATTCAAATATAAGTCAATCCATTGACTATTTCCAATTCTAAAATAGAGTTTAATCTTTTTTATAGGATTGCTCATTTCCAATTCTAAAATAGTGTTTATTTCTAGTTCTAAAATAGAGTTCAATCCTTTCTACAGGATTGCTCATTTCTAATTCTAATAATTCATAAATTTAAATAAAACAATCTACTAACCTATAATTCATACATCATATACCAAGCATCTATGAAATTAATAAAGGATGCAGAATTTAATTTAGAGATTTTATAGAAGCAATCATCATTTGGCTTATCAAGCTATAAGACATTAACATTTAGCACAACATTTCTTTTGATATTAATTTATAACTCAACCTGCAAGGAACAACATCATTAAAGATTAGCATATAAAAGAAGTAATAATCATTTAAAATCTATCATAGCATTTGTTTCTTACAATGCATTTAATGAAAGAAGTTAATTTAATTTAAATAATGTAAAAGATAGTATTAGAGCCCATGTAATTCATTAGTTCCTTCAATTATATTTAATTGACCACATATGGATTTAAATAAAAGAGGTGACATCATTTGGTTACTTCAGTGTAACTAAAAGCAATTGATCACTTTAAATTATATGACATTATCTAATTCATATTGAATTTAGTGGCAGCAATTATTCTCTTAAATTATTAGTGACAACATAAAGACATGACAGCATTTGTTCTTATATAATCCATTATTCTTACATTAGAATAAAAGGAAGTATATAATTTTATTTATAAGGAATGGCAGTACTTAATCATATTTAATTTCACTCTAATATGAAAGGTAGCTTGTATTCACATTTGATTCATACATTTGATTCATTATTTTTACAATAAAGGCACTATGTAACTGAAACTGTAAAAACTAAACAAAGTAAAATTGCATCAAAATTGAATACTGAAAGTAAATAAAAATATTAAATGCTTAGAAATCAATATAAAATGTCCAATGCTGTACTATATGTCATTGGAATGATATACCAAAATATGCCACAACACGGTATGCTACAGTATGTCACAGAACAATCACTGAAAGGCTATGAGTTATACGGTCTAATGTATACATACACTCAGTTGGGAAGATAGTATGGCGATACCGATGCATCCTGAGATTCTCCAGTCTATGTATGCAACATTCTATAACCTATAATTTACCACTGATACTCATGCATCACTGTTGAAATGATTCCTCAACCTCATGCTCATATATATGCCCATGCTTCTATTCTATATGAGTGAAATTCAGAAATCCACAAAATTTTGAATACCGATAATGAATTATAGGTCTCCACTGTGCAGAATCCTACTAAAAGGATTTTGACTCCTAGCTTCTAGAATGATAATTAATTAAAGTTGAAGATTTACTTAAAGATCATTAGGTGGGGTGATTGTATATACATATTTAACGTATTTGCAAGAAAGGTAATTCTTATCTCTTAGTTTGATTAAGTCACCATAACGAAACGATCTTCGATAGGAGGCATTGCCCGTTGGCGACTTGTATCTCAAGCTAAGTTAATAAGATGCCTAACTTATAATCACACTCAGTGTCTTAAAGGAGGTGATTCTAATTACTTAATTTGTTTGAGCCACCCCTATTAAAGCGGTCTTCGCTAGGAGGCATCGCCCGTTGGCGATTTGTATTTCAATCAAACTAAGGAATGAGCACCTGTTTAATACATTCTTAGTCTTAGGAGATTTACTCTAACGGGATTGTATTCGTCTAATCCATCGGGATAGCACCTGCTTATAAGTCCACATTGGAGTGAATCAACCAATACTGAATACTACTGAAGAAAATCAGTACTATGGGTATGCCATACTACACCAACCGATAATCTAGGTTCACCTAACTCTATTTAATTAATAAGGGTTTATCAAGACTATAATTCTTATACTAAATAGGTAAGTCCTATACAAGGTTCTAAGAAAATGTGATCAAGTATCACTCAATGTAGGTTCTACCACAAAGAAGGGTGGCATTCTAATATCTTAAGTGATTCCTACAATGAGGGATTAAGATCAACTTCTAAAGTTAAGGGGTCAACTAAGCTTCTACCTCAATGAGTTATGCAAATTCCTCCTACCTCAATGTATAATCAAATTTAAGTCTTTAAAATATTTCAAAAATGATATTGTGTTGAGATACTTAAGATCTCACACTCTTATGCTAGCACTCTAGGTTTTACTTATCATTTAGATTTAGGATGATCATATTAGATGATTAAGTTATTTGATCTTTCCTTATTCTAAGATTATGGGATTTAAATCAAGGATGTTATTAGAGTTAGATCACTTATTCAATCAATAAGATTCTATGAATATTATTATGCAAATAATCTTATTTATGAGAAAATCAAGGATCCAAAGTTTAGATTCAGATTAAGCAATCACACAGCTTTATTATTAAGCTTAGCATGTCTAGTTCAAATGTTTAAGCTCCATACCAAACCAAATGCATTATTAGAATAATATCAATCTCATTATCTTATAATCAGTTAATTAAATTAAATATTTAAGAGTTTAGATCTTAATTAAGCAAGTTAGGGTTTGGCCCCTACTCATGCCTTAATTAAGATCAAGTGTTCATTTATAGATCAATGACAAATCAGTGAATTAAGTATGTATTATTAGTGGCAATCTTAGACCTAGATCAAGTCTTAAGACTTTTTAAGTTAATTAAGGTGATTAAGTTATCCAATTTCAGAATTATTCAATTTATACATAAAAAAGTAGCATACATTATTTTCCTATATTTACCTTACAATTATGAAGCATATTAACAGAAAAATTTATAAAAATAAAAGGTAACTAGTACTAATCAAACCTTAAGTAAATCCAAAAGGATTAGCACATAACTACAAATCTAGCCATCAGAATTTCATACAAATTGGCACATTAGTTCTATTTAATCATACAATTAATCAAAGACTAAGTTTGCTAAGATCCAATATATATAAACCCTAATTTTCACTAATTATGGTTTAACAAGATTAGGGCATAAGTTAAGGTATAGAGATCAGAAAAATAATTCACTTAGCACATTCATTCTACTCTTCATAAGGAGACTAATGGCACACTAAACATGCAATTTAGTTAAATATAATTGCTAATCAACCATAATCAAGATATACAAATATTAGGCAAAAATGGAAAATCTAACTATTAGATGTTCATTATTATTTTATATTCATATCCCTGATGATTTTTTGATCAAATTCATATAGGGTTTGGACCAGTTGATTAAAGTTATTCAATTAATACATTATGTATTTTTTATTTAAATAATTTCCTATGATTTGAATAATTGAATTATTTTCCTTAAAGAAAATAATTCCAATTATTCGATTATAATTAAAACGGGTTCGGCTCGTTATCAAAAGGCGCGGGTCAGCCGGGGCCTGAAGACTCGGGACTGTCGCACCGCCCGGGTTACGGGTCGGCCTGACCCACACAGGGGCTTCGTCCCCGAGCCTCCGTCCTGACAGAAGGGACCCGATTAAAAGAACCCTAATCGGCAAATTTTGGCATGTCCCGACTATGACATGACCTGCCATTGGTCGTTACTCATTCCCCGTGGTCAGACACGTCGAATGGAACCTGAAGTCCTCTGTGAGGTGGTCTAGATCGGCCAGACCCTACTCACCCGATATCTCCCATAATAGAGCTACTATGGGAAGACAATTCTCTCCACTGAGGCCATGCCAGACCCAGGGCTCGATCCCTACACCTTCAAGGAGGTGAGACATATTGAAGCCCTTGGTCTGAGGGCCTGAGGTGGTCTGGAATGCTGGGACCTTACTCACCCGAGGCATTCCTTAGGTGACTTAGCCCGATCGATCGATTTGATCGATCGGGTCTAGCTTAGAGCTCAAGTTTGATAGCCTTGGGTTCGTTTCGATAATACACATGATTACAAATCGAAAGGAAGAGGGTCTGAGCCCAATTAGCTCAGGCCTAGCAAATAGGAGTACCTGGTTTGATGGGATGGCTTGGGATGATCGACTGAGGGAATGACTGGCCTTAACTGAGCTTTTAGATGCTGCAAGGGATTCTGAACACTAGGAGGGCCTACTATCAGCGGTTCGGGAGCTCCTGGATCACCTACGCAAGCTCAGGTGTTTAATAATGGTGGAAGTGGCAGATAGCTTAATTGATCAGCAAAGGATCATAAGGTGGAACACTGAGGCTATTTATAGCCTCAACATGGAATGGGGAAGCTTCCTGAGCCATTGGCTCAGGCTGGAGAGATTCGAGAGGTCGGGCCATGGTCGAGCTCACGAATTTCCTATTATAGCTCGGCCGGGTCACGAGACCCAATTGGGGCACCTCGCTATTACGGGAGGATCCCCAATGACTTGCTGAGCTGGATGCGAGAGTGGGGGACAGGTTCGGCAGCTAGCAATATGGGGATTTTCTCTATCGGGTGTGCGAGCGAGAGGAAGACGAAGGTCCACAGTGGCGGGGCCTTCAGATACCGTCTGATCTATCGATCAGATAGGTGCTACGACTGGGATTGCTTGGATCGTAACGGCCGATCGCGGGAGTGATCATGGCTATAGGATCCACGGGTTTATCTAACGGTGGATCCGCTATCCCGTGGAGTTAAATCTGGACCGTGGGATCTAAGGGTCTGACGGTGAGATCAGTAGGACTTCGCTATCGTGTGACCCAGACTTCACAGCAGATTGCCCGCGGTCAACACAGCGGATGCCGACTGTTAAATTAGTTCAAAGGTATATTTGCAATTTAGAAATGTTAGGAACCCTTTTATGCAATGAGACCATTTTAATTAAATGTGAATTATGACATAAATAATTTCCAAAATTTACCAAATTTTCACCCCCTAGCTAATTTGGGGGTGAAGAATTTAAAAATGTAATCAAATTTTAATTCTGAAATCAAAATATTTTAGGTATAATCTAGGGCATCTAGATTGATCAAAATATCATTTAGACTTAGAGAAGTTCAATGGACTTCAAATTTTCAGGATAGACTCAATTTAGTGTTCTATAAGGAATGGTATTAAAGTTAGAGAGTAATTAAGCTATATTTTAATAGGGTAACAACTTAGGGTTGTTACAACTAGCCCCGGTCGATCGAATCGATCGATCGGGCTAAGTCCCTTAAGGAACGCCTCGGGTGAGTAAGGTCCCGGTGTTCCAGCCCACTTCAGGCCCTCATACCAGGGGGCTTTGATCCGTCTCACCTCCCTGAAGGTGTAGGGATCGAGCACTGGGTCTGGTATGGCCTCTGTGGGGAGAATTATCTCTCCACAGTAGCTCCATTAAGGGAGCCCTCGGGTGAGTAAGGCCCGGCCGATCCGGACCACCTCACAGGGGGCTTCAAGTGTCTATCGGTGCTTCTTGGCTCGAGGATCGATTCCCAATTTACCCGAGGCCAAGGTGTGGGCTATAGACAGAGAATTTTGTCGTATAGGGTTTCATGGATCGGCTCCTGTCAAGAGGAGTCGGGGTGGGGACGAAGACCCTGTGTGGGTCGGGTTAGCCCGTGACCCACACGATACGACAGTCCCGGGTCTTCGGGCCCCAGTCGACCCGCGCAGTTCGACTAATGGGCCGAGCCCGTTTTAAATAAATCCAATTAATTGGATTTATTTTCCTTAAGGAAAATAATCCAATTAATCCAATCATAGGAAAAATTAAATTGGAAAAATACATAATGTATTAATTGAATAACTTTTAGTCACTGGTCCAAAACCTATGATATCATATATGAAATTGATCAAAAAATCATCAGGGATCTGAATATAAAGTAATATTGAACATCTAATGGCTAGATTTTTTGATTTTGCCTAATTATTACAGATCTTGATTATGGTAAATTAGCAATTATACTTAACCAAATTGCATATTTAGAGTGTTATTAGTCTCCTTATGAAGAGTAGAATGAATATGCTAAGTGAATTATTTTTTTGATATCTGTACTTTAACTTATGCCATAATCTTGTTAAACCATGATTAGTGAAAATTATAGTTTATATATATTGAATTTTAGCAAACTTAATCTCTGATTAATTGTATGATTAAATAGAACTTATGTGCCAATTTGTATGAAATTCTAATGGCTAGATTTGTAATTATATGCTAATTCTTTTGGATTGATTTAGGGTTTGATTAGCACTAATTACTTTCTGTTTTCATAAATTTTTCTATTAATATGCTTTATAATAGTAAGAAAAATATATAGAAACACTGTATACTAATTTAAGTCAACCGGACCTGATCGAGGTCTATCGGGTCCGGTTGATCGTCGATCTAGATCCTACTCAACAATTTTAAGGTATGCTGACGGTGAAAGAAGAACGGAAGAGGGGAGTTCGGAGGGTACCTGGATCGACGGTGGATGGGGGCTCGGCTCGGTTCGATCGATTCGGGGCTCGGGTTTCGCAAACCCGGAGCCCCGAGCTCGCCTGAGGCCTTATAGGACCTCAGGCGACCTCGCCCAGGTCGGGGGAGGGCCGGATTGGCCGGGCGGGGCGGCTGTCGCGCCGCGTGTCATGAGGACGGAGCCATCGAGGATGACGGCTCCGCAGCCGTTGGATCCGGGAGCGATCCAACGACTGAGATGGCGCCGTCTGGATAGACGGCGCCGTCAGCTACAGTTGACAGAATAGTAATTACTTAACAGTGACTGTTAAGTAATTAATTAAATATTATTATTATTATTTTTTTAAATTTTCCAGAAAATTTTGAACATGTTTTTCCTAGCTAATTTGGGGTCAAGAAATTCAATGATGAAGTCGGATTTTCGATCCGACGAGTATTTTGATACCTCGATTTCCGGGGTATTTTATTATTAAAATATTCGTCAAAATTTCGATGACTTCCGATTGACACGAAAACTTCACCCCAAGCTAATTTGGGGTCAAGGAACGTAATGGCGGTGTCCGTTTTTTGATCGGAGGTCAATTTAAATAGGACAATTTTCTAGGGTTTCTAGATTTCCAGAAATCAGGATTGGATCCGTTTGACTCCTGATTTGGACTAGATCTCAGAGATTGACTCCACTTGACCTAATTAACACTTATAATTGTGTTTAAGACTTAGGGTTAGTCCTAATCAATTATGGTAACAACTCGAGTTGTTACAGACTCCCCCACTTAAGAACGATGTCAGTCTCGACATCACTCAAGTGGAACTAAGCATGACTCGTCATACAGAACAATTTCTTCCCATCTTTCATTGAATCGTCGAAGATGCCTTTCAACTATCATTTTAGCGTATCTAACCATTTTAGCATTTAGAATTTTGTTTAGTACTAATGCTTGTGTATTTGGTTATCAATCTTCTTATTCTGAGTGTGACATTATGATTCCTTGGATGGGACTCTAATGTTCCTGACATAGTGACTGAATTGGCAGAAGAATCATCCATTAGGTAGATAAGGATGTAAATCCTGACCTGACACCTTATGAAAATCTCTGATACCAACTATGGCGCCCCGCACCCTTAATCTGCCAAAGGATTAAGTTAAGGGTGGGGTGTCACTCTAGCTAACCCCTCACTTATCATTGGATTAAGATAGACTTCACAATCTACCTGATTAGGAAAAGATTAACACAGAATCAATCTAACAGTCACTATATAAGTAAATGTACAGAGTGCGGAAGCAATTTAAGGAAATATAAATCATCCAAGCATCACAATATAAATAGCAAAAGTAGAACTCAGATGATAAGCATTCAATCCAAATACACAGTTAGAGGTACCTGTATTATTACATCATTTAAAAAATTCAAATATAATAGAATGTGCAAATACTCTCATCCTCACATATGAAATAAATGTTACACAGCAGCTTCTTCTACTGGCTCCTCCTCTGGGTATGGCTCCACTCTTAACTCCTGCTCATCTAACTGAAGAGGATCTGCCATTGTCGGTTTCACAATGTAGGGCCCCAGCCAAAGAAAAGGAAAATCTGGTTAGACAATTATCTAAGTACATTTAAGCTGATGAATTTTTATATGTGTTAAGTAATATCACCATTCTACAACATCTAAGCAACATATATATATGTAAAGGAGCAGCAAGCAGTACTAAAGAAAAGGGAAAGCTATAAACCATCATTTATAACTTAAGTAAGGAAAAGAAAAGAGGCTGAGACATGCCTCACATACAAACTAAACAATGAAGGGCATATAAATATACATAACTAAATAAGTGTTGTAAGAAAAGTCCTACACCATAAACATGTTGGTGATCAACATAAAATATGCCAATTAAAATAAACAACTCAGCAGTGGTACGTATAAATAGCAGCAAAGTTCTAACATCCTAAATATATATAAAAGTAGTACAAGGAAATATCTGACTGAATAAGAATACTGAAAAGTAAACAACAACAACTGCATATAAAACTATATGTGTACAATCTACCATATAGAAAAGAACTACTTAGCTCACCAAAAAGGGCTGAAGATCTTAGCACCAGTACGGCTAGGGCGGTTCCTATCACGATACGGCTAAGGCAACAATAGTCAACATAGAAGGCCCTAACACAGTACGGCTAGGGCGGTTCCTAGCACGATACGGTTAGGTCACCAACAGTCATACCCGAAAGATCCTAGCACCAGTATGGCTAGGGCGGTTCCTAGCATGATACGACTAGGGCAACAATCAGTATGATCAAAAGAACACTGAGAGGCAGCTCAAATACATCAAATCATTATCTTCTCATTAATTACTTTAATATTTTCACAAGAAATCTAAGGAGTCTCCATATTTTCCTAACATTTTATTCATGCATCAAATGTTTTATATGATATGCTCAAGAAATATGGTGTAAAAATCAAGGAACGCGTAAGCAACAAAATATCAAATAGAAGCAAGGGACTCTACTAAACATGATGATATCATTTGTTTTCTACTTAATCTTCTAACTATTCCAAGTTACACAAGTTCAGGATCACCATTTTCTTACTATCGAGTGTAACTCAAAAATTCATCCTTATAAGTTAAAAAAGATTATAACTGATCAGGTATTAATCTAGATCAATCAGATAGATGACTATGAGTTAAATGAATGAATCATACATCCTAGTTTTATGAATTTAGATGTTCTAACTAGGATCTGATCAAGATCTTCTAAGCCTATAGATTATGGATTAAACACTACAAGATTTAAGTTTAATCACATAATCTAAAGAGGATAAAACCTAAGTTCTAGGTTTTATTCTATTAGTGATCTACTAGTTATGGCAAATCCAATTAAGTAATTAAACTTAATAGGATGAATCTCCTATCCTAAATCTAAGGTTAAAAGATAAAATAATCAGAACGAGTTGTAAAATAAAAGAAAGTCTAGAAACTAATAAAACCAAGGTTTCACATATTGGATAACCCAATTTACCCAACGAATGAATTCTAACATATGATCTATTCCTATTCTCAAGAAAGATCCTTAAGGCGTAGTGCTTAAGACTTAACAGAAATTATTAGAATCTAATTTAAGGGTTGATTTTACTCACTTGATTGATATTAAGAATATTATAACATTAATTTTAGTATTTTGGGATGTTATCCAAATGGTAAGGGTACTTAATCCAATCTTAGGGCAAAATGACCATTTTGCCCCTACTTTAAAGGTCAAAAGTCAACTTTTGATTTGGGAGTCAAAATTGAGGTTTCTCTTTTCCAACTAATTTCTTACTGTCTAACTTGAAGATAGACAGTAAGTACATCCAAATTGGACCTCAAACGGTCAAGTTGTGATTAAATTAAGGCTAGGGGTAGTTTTGTCATTTACCTAAATTTTTAGGGTTTAAATCCTAAATATTATTTTAGTATGTTGGTGACATTGTAATTCTATGTTAGATAGCTTCTTGAATTTTTGAATTTGGAGTTGATTTGACCAAGTTATGGCCATTTGAATTCCAAGGGCATTATGGTCATTTTTCACTAAAGTCAACTCTAAGTTATAGGATTGACTTTTTATCCTGATATCCAAATGAGAAAACTAATACAACTATGGTGATGGGGCCGCTCTCCTGAGCATTTTAAGACCTATATTGACTATGTTTCGATAACCGGGTAAAAAGTTATGAGGCTCTAAAGAGGTCCTAAAATGCTACCTCGTTATACGTACCCTGAAATAAATTTTTACATTACGTTATTTGATTCCTTACATTTTTCTGAGTATTTTAAGACCTATATTGGCTATATTTGGATCATCCTATAAAAAGTTATTAAACTTTTAAGATTTACTATTCAAAAATATAATTTGAATTATTTTACTATTCATTTATTCAGATTGAATTATTTTACTGTTCATTCATAATGTTTTTATATAAAAATTTCTGAAATTGTAAATCCTTAATTAATCTGTGATTAATTATGCTTAATTATTAATTAATATTAATTAATCTATTATTTAATTAATTAAATTATATTTATTTTACTGTAGCAAAGTAATTAGTGCTAATCACTATTTAATTAGTCTTAATTATTTACTAATATCTAATTATGAATAATTAATTATACTTTACTGTTTAATAATAATTAATTATCCTAATTACTGTTTAAGGTTTAATTAACCTTTAATTAACTCTAATTAATCTCTAATTATACTTAATTAATTAAGGTTACTGTTCAAAAGTAATTAACACTAATCCTAATTTAATTAACCACTAACTGTAATTAAATAATAATTAACAGTAATTAATTAACACTAACAGTAATTTAACTAAATTTTAATTAACAGATAGTGGGCCCCACTAGACACGTGGCACTGCGAGAGGCTGCCACGTGGCACTGTGGGCCTACTGGGGAGCCGAACTGCCGCACGGGCTCGGGCTGGGGGCCCCACGTGACACGTGGCGTGCCGACTGGCTGCCACGTGGCACTGTGGACCCCACGGCCGAAGCCGAAGGGTCGCGGCTTTGGCCGGTGGGTCCCACTGGACACGTGGCAGGCCCAGAAGGCGCCACGTGGCCTTGGTGGGCCCCACCCGGCTCGGGCGGGTCGGGCTCGGGCACGGCTTTTGCCGGCCTTCCCGGCGCCGGACCACCTCGGCCGGCACGGCCGACGGTAGCCCTCGACGAGGGCTACACGCCGGTGGGCGGACCTTCGCCGGAGGTGGCCGGAGGCGGCGGCTAAGGCTAACTCGAGATCCTAGGGTTTCGGCGGACGCGACGAGGGTTTGGCCCGAGGCTTTAAGCCTTGATTTGAGTTAACCGGACCGGATCAAGGTTGATCGGGTCCGGTTGATCGTCGATCTAGATCCTACTCAACAATTTTAAGGTATGCCGACGGTGAAAGAAGAACGGAAGAGGGGGGTTCGGAGGGTACCTGGATCGACGGTGGACGTGGGCTCAGCTCGGTTCGGTCAATTCGGGGCTCGGGTTTCGTAAACCCGGAGCCCCGAGCTCGCCTGAGGCCTTATAGGACCTCAGGCGACCTCGCCGAGGTCGGGGGAGGGCCGGATTGGCCGGGCGGGGCGGCCGTCACGCCGCGTGTCGCGCGGACGGAGCCGTCGAGAACGACGGCTCCGCAGCCGTTGGATCCGGGCGCGATCCAACGGCTGAGATGACGCTGTCTGAATAGACGGCACCGTTAGCTACAGTTGACGGAACAGTAATTACTTAACGGCGACCGTTAAATAATTAATTAAATATTATTATTTTTAAAAAAAAAAATTTTCAGAAAATTTTGAACATATTTTTCCTAGCTAATTTGGGGTCAAGGAATTCAATGGCGAAGTCAGATTTTCGATCCGACGAGTATTTTGATACCTCGATTTCCGGGGTATTTTTATTATTAAAATATTTGTCGAAATTTCGACGACTTCCGATTGACACGAAAACTTCACCCCAACCTAATTTGGGGTCCGTTTTTCGATTGAAGGTCAATTTATATAGGTCAATTTTCTAGGGTTTCTGGATTTCTATAAATCAGGATTCGATCCGTTTGACTCCTGATTTAGATTAGGTCTCAGAGGTTGACTCCACTTGACCTAATTAGCACTTATAATTATGTTTAAGACTTAGGGTTAGTCCTAATCAACTATGATAACAACTCAAGTTATTACAATGGTATACCCATAGTACTTATTTTCTTCAGTAGTATTCAACATTGGTTGATTCACTCTAATATGGACTTATGAGCAGGTGCTATCCCGAGAGATTAAACAAATACAGTCCCATTAGAGTAAATCTCCCAAGACTAAAAGTGTATTAAACAGGTGCTCATTCCTTAGTTTGATTGAAATACAAATCGCCAACGGGCGATGCCTCCTAGCGAAGACCGTTTCAATAGATGTGGCTCAAACAAACTAAGTAATTATAATCACCTCCTTTAAGACACTGAGTGTGATTGTAAGTTAGGCATCCTATTAACTTAGCTTGAGATATAAATCACTAACGGGCGATGCCTCCTATCGAAGATCGCTTCGTTAGGGTGGCTTAATCAAACGAATTGATAAGAATCACATTTCTTGCAAACACGTTAAATATGTGTATACAATCATCTCATCTAATGATCTTTAAGTAACTCTTCAACTTTAATCAATCATCGTTCTAGAAGCTAGGAGTCAAAATCCTCTTAGTAGGATTCTGCACAGTGGAGACTTAGGATTCATCATCAGTATTCAAAGTTTTATGGATTTCTGAATTTTACTCATATAGAATAGAAGCATGGGCATAAACATGAGCATGAGTTTGAGGAATCATTCCAATAGTGATGCATGAGTATCAGTGATAAATTATAGGTTACGAAATGTTGCATACATAGACTGAGGAATTTCAGGATGCATCGACATCACCATACTGTCTTCCCAACTGAGTGTATGTCTATATTGGACCGTACTACCCATAGCCTTTCAGTGATAGTTCTGTGACATACCGTGGCATACTGTGCTGCGGCATATTTGGGTACATCATTCCAGTGACATATAGTACAGCATTTGACCATTCACATTGATTTTTGAGCATTTTATATATTTTTGTGTACTTTCAGTATTCCGTTTTGACGTAGTGTTACTTTGTTTAGTCTTTACAATTCAGTTACATAGTGCCTTTACTATTATTTATTACAGTTGTGTTTACTTTACTGTCTATTACATTTACTTTAGAACTGCTTAGTTAGTTTCGATGTGTTAGACTTCTTGTCTAACACGGGGTACTTTTGGGATCCGGTAATCTGCTAGATCCCGAGAAGCTTGTGGAGATAGGGCAGGAGAACCTACAGGAGATCCCGGATGAGTACGTGAAGTCTTAGTGGAGCAGCTTTCCACCTTTTTCTTACTGCCTTACTTTTAGTGCTTTAGATAAACTTTGCATTTTATCTTTTAAATCAGTTTGTAATAATTCTGGATGTATTTTACTTTTCTTTTCTGAGATGAATGTTTACTACTACTCTGTGATGAATGTATTTTGGATGTTTTGCTTCGACTTCCGCACTCTTTTATACTACTATACTTAGTATTGTGATGTGATCAACATACTGGAAATACTGATATATTGATAACATATATTGGATTCATATTTACCTTTCTAAATCCAAGGTACATATTAGTCTAATACTTAAGACAAGTAATCTACTCTTATCTTAAGTATTGACTCTCGATCTTACTCTCAGGTTCGAGTGAGCAGCCTTCAGTGTGGCTTAGTCTTTTAGCCTATTCGGGAAGATGGGTTTTGTAAGCTCGTTCTCCCGAGTAGCGCATCGCTCCGCCGCTGATTATGATTATACTGGTCTTTTTTGCGTGGGGCAACGGGGCGGGGCGCTACATATCAATTCTTTCAAATAAATTTGCTAATTGTTCTAAGTATCTTATTTACTGATTTTGGGAAGAATTATACTAATTTGAAACTTAATATCATGGCTTAAGTCTCCCTTAATTTAATTACTCACCTTAAGGGTTCTAAATTCTATTACATGAAATTGAACTCAAACATAAGATTTATTAATACTAAATAATTTTTTATTGTCCAATGAGAGTTTAGACATTAAGTAGGCTAAAATTGGCTAAGTGGTGGACCTAATACTTGTTATATAGGGCTTTGAGCTAATATAGGGTGATTAGCAAAATGAACATCTAAAAATGAAATGCTAAATTATAATTAGGTCATATACTGCTTAATGAATCAATAGACACTTAAATCACTTAAAAATCAAATCACAATTGAAATTAATATTTACTAATTAAGGTTTGAGATAATTAGTGAGTGATTAATAATATTAAATATAGAAATATGTTTCTACTTTCATAATTAAATCCTCCTCTATATAAGGAAGAAAATGAAACCATAATTATGAAATTTGGTTAAGTAATTAGCATAATATTAACTAATCATGTTCTTGAGTAATTAAAGTATAATTAATAAATCTACTCATAGAAAGTAAGATATTATTACAGATTATTGTTATACATGTTCTTCTGATTAAAATTGTATATAAGATCATAAATTTTGGAAGCATAATGACTAAAATAAATCAAACCATAGTTTTCATTCACAATCCTCAAGTTAGAACTTTGTGATACATAAAATTTATTTGCATTACTTCATTTCTGGTACATGAGATCTGTCGGGTCGACTGTGACACGACAAGTTTGCCTTATTAGGGACAGCGCGGGTCGATCGAGACCCGGAGGCCCGTAACTGTCGAACATCGCAGGTCGTGGGTGGCCCAATCGCACTTTTCTTCATCTTCTTCCGGAATCCCCGACACAGGCTAGTGCTAGGGTTAGGGTGTTTTGTCGATTCTAGGTACTCCGACCATGACACGACCTAAGCTCAATCACTGCACAATCACTTGATCGAGACATGCCAAATGCAGCGAAAAGCCCCCTGTGGGATCGTCGGAGTCATCATAACCTTATTCCACCGAGGCTTTGAACTAGGGTTTACTATGGGGAGCAATTTCTCATGGCCTCTGCTTTGTCTTACAACAATCAGCGTTCCAAAACGAAGAGATTCCCTATATTGGCTTGGTCTAGGAATGGCTAGATCGGTGGGGGCATACTCGGGCACCAATATTGTTGAGTACTGTTGTTGCTCGAGTAAAGTAGAGGGCAATCAGGCCAACTCGATAGCCTTGAGTCGTATCGATCGACTATGATAGATACAATATTAAATTACCCATGATTAGGCATCCCATTGAGGATCTAATCGCACATAAATTTACTTGACTAGTCACAGGGGTTGACAATCCCATCCAGATGGTGGCTTGGATCGCTGTCAAGCTCTGGTCATGCCTAGCTCATCAACAAACGATCCTAGAGTATGCACAAGTCCAAATGAATCAAAATTGCAGCGAAGAAATTGCTGGAAGAGCCACTACCGGCTCTCGAATGACTGATATCTGGACCGAAGAGGAAATTTGATACTCATGGGTGGTTGGGGCAAATGAGGAACTCGGTTCGATCCTATCAACTTGCTCAAGCTCCTGGTAGTCATCTGGGGGCTTGAACGCCAAGCCTCATTCACAGAATCGACTAGAGGAGGAGCTGAAATTGTCAGGGTCGACTAGTGCAACTATGAGGAACATGCGAAGGCAAAGAGAGATATAGGAGCAATTGATGAAATCTGAATACTTCTCAATGAGAAAATAAGCTCACTGAGGCTCCAGGTGGCACTTAAATAGGCTGGGGTGGCTTGGGAAGGTCGGGCCATTGCATTCGGGCCCGACCCAGGAGTGGCCTCTCTGCTGCCAGCAATAGAAAGATCGGGCCGAATTGGTCAAGTGGAGGGTTCATTTCAAAGAGGCAACGACAACTAACGGCTCTGCTGAGCTTGACAGGGAGTGGGAGAGCAGCCTCTGAGGCGAATGGTAAGGGCTGTTTCTTCTGTTGGGGACGGTTGCTCAGCGAAGGTGAGCAGTGGCAGAGGCGATGTAGACCGTCTGATCAATCGAAGTAGACGGGACGACCCTGATGCATCGGCATGTAACGGTTGAACGCGGAAGAGATTTCAGCTGTTGGATCACAGGTGCGATCTGACATTTGGCAAAGGTTTAAGTTCGAATTCAAGTCGTCAGATCGCACCTGTGATCCAATAGCTGAAATCTCTTCCGCGTTCAACCGTTACGTGCCGATGCATCAGGGTCGTCCCGTCTTCTTCGATCGATCAGACGGTCTACATCGCCTCCGCCACTGCTCACCTCGCTTCAAGTCATTTCAAGTCATATCAACTAAGCGAGATGGCACGACTTGAATTAGAACTTGAATGAGTTCGAGTCTGGGTCGACTCGACTCGAACTTGACTTGAGCTAGCACTAGACTGCACTCAAATAGGTAGGTTATTTTATGAATTTAACTATTATTCTATATGTTATAAAATCTTAAAGTTCATAAACAATTATGAAAATTAGTTGAGAGCAACAAAAAAAAGTAATACAATTGATTTCAATATATAGAACAAGAATATCAAGCTTAATTTAATAACGATTTCTTAATCTCAAAAGGAGAAAAACATAAATAGGAAAGTTTTTGAAAATATTTCAATACATCAGGAAATTTAATATCTTCATAATTATAGTATTTTAAATTAAAAATTAGCATTTCGTTAAATCACAATTAGGAGTAACTAACTGCTTAATTGAACTTATTTAGTAATGAATGTGACACCATATAATATTATAAAATACAAAGATGCGAGCAGCCACATCATCATCCATCATCCATTGAAAAGAAAGGATAGTTAGAGGTCCCTGATACCGTAATTTCATTATCAGGCCTTAATGATGCCATAATCCTCCCGAATAATTTAGACACAGATTCCTGATTATTGTTTAATCTGTGTTTGACCGGTCAAAATCAGAGAATGGGATCAAGCACGTTTTGCTTATAGTTAATTGTAATTAGCGTAAGCCCGAGCAGTGGCCTGCATATGCCTCTTTATAAGTTTCTAATTAAGCTAATTGTAGTTAATTAATTAATTGATTAAATATATTTATTTATTTCCAATGTTTTTTGTACCCACAGATCTTGACTTGTTTCTTGAATGGATCCAATTTAACAGGTTGTACAAATAGTAAATCTGCATTATTTTTTGTCTTATCATATAATAATAATTTGCTTTTATTTTGGGATAGTTGCTATTCTGTCGCCCAAATTATTAGTATTTACATATCCAACCTTAATCTTGATGATTGTTGTTAGGAATTAAAAAGCATCAAATTCTCCCTAAATATTCTAATGCCATAATTAAATATTTTGAAGGCCTCTCGTATGATTGGTCGAAAGGTGGGGCCGAGCACATATTTAGTTAGACTTCTTACGTGTTTGACCAATCAGGTGAGGCCACATAACCATGAATAAGTTGGATTATTGCCAAGCTCCTATAAAGAAGGTCTTTAAATTAAAATGATATTCAGCTTAGACTAATCATATATATAAATAAGTTGAATAATAATTAGGTCACTATAATAATTCTCTTCTAAAATAAGTTATCTTAATTTTGGAATGTTTTATATATTATGGTCGAATTTTTAGCTAATTTATTTATTATATATAAAAATATTTTAAAATATGAAAAATATTTTATAATAATAACAGTAGAAAATGGCAGCCTTATGTTCTAAATCAAGCAATTAACACTTGTTTAAAAATCCAATATTTCCTGGAATCAAAAATAAACAAATCTGATATTTCCTCTACCCACAATATGAGAAAATTTGCCCTTTATAACCCAGAAAACTGATGTAATAATTTTGATTTGATTTCTGTTGGAAGAATTTGGATAAAATAGAATTCAAATAATTCTATTTTTACCCCAGTGTTATAAACCCTCAGCTAATTCATGGAAACTTTCATCACAATGACTTTGATTGCTGGATCACCTTTATTTATGCTTCTAATCATGAAAATGAGAAGATCTCTTTGTGGAACAATTTTTAAGGCAGATCAATCAGAGCCTTAGCGGGCCCTGGATTATCTCTGGTGATTTCAACTGTATCAGATTTGCGCATGAGAAAATTGGTGGTCTCCCGACTCCTCCCTCCAAACTTACTGTTTTAAATTATTGCTTGAATGAAACTGGGCTTATTGATTTACATTATTCGGATAGTCTTTACACCTGGGACAACCACAGATAGGATACTCCCATCAAAGCAAAACTCGATCGTTGCCTGGGCAATATGGATTGGTTGAATAATTATCCGGAAGCCTTTTAGAAAGTTCTTCCTCCTGCTTCCTCGGATCACTCTCCACTCCTTATTATGGGGCGATAGCCTCAAACTCTACCACCAAGATTCTACTTTAAAAATTTCTGGTCTAATAGAGAAGACTTTATAAACATTGTTGAAGCCACCTGGAGAGAAACCTATGGGGGTGATCCTTTATTTGAGTTTCACATAAAATTATTCTAAACAAAGAGGGTTTTCAAAATGATATACAAGCACCATTCTAATCCTTTTGATGTTAAAAAATGGAGACTTACTCAATTGGAGGCTATGAATGTGACAAATCCTTTAGCTGAAAATACACGCCTCAGGTATCTTGAAACCCACAATGCTCTCAAAGTGGCTATCTCTAATGAGCTTTCTTGGGCCAAGCAGTGTGCTAAGGCCCACTGGCTCTCCTTGGGTGAAGATAATCTTAAGATTTTTTAAATTAACATAGCTATTCGAAGGAACCAATCCAGCTCTTGCTCCTTTTTAATTAAAGATCATGCCATAAATTATTTCAATGAGCTCCTCAATAATAAGGGGCATGGTTTCATTATTTCTAAACCTTATGCTGCTATTGATTCTTCAATGCACAAAGTTCTTTGCAAACCTTTCTCTCATGAAGATATTAAGCATTCAGTTTTCTCTATTAATGACAATGCTAGTCCGAGTCCGGATGGCTTCACTTTTTTGTTCTTCAAAAAATCGTGGAGCAAAATTAATAGTTCTTTTTATTTGGCTGTTGAGTACTTTTTTGAGAAATGCATAATGCTTAGATGGCTAAATCACACGCTTATATCTCTGATCCCTAAAGGTAAAGGTAATATGTCTATGGAAAATTTTTGGCCGATCTCCCTTTGCAACACCTTGTACAAAAGCATATCCAAGTTGCTAGTGGCGTCTTTCTCCCCTTCTTCCGTAGCTCATTCATCCGGCACAAGCAGCTTTTGTAAAGAGTAGACAATTATCCATCACGTCATTCTAGCAAATCAAATTATTAGAACCTTCAACTGGCACCCTTCAAAATACTTCTGTGCCAAGATTGACTTAAAGAAAGCTTTTGATAGCATCAATCAGGATTTTATCATCAATGCGCTCTTTAAAATTAACATCCCAAGGAAATTAATTGACTGGATTTCAGCCTGTATCACTAACATTCACTTCTCAATCAACATTCAAGGTACGGCACATGGTTATTTCTGCTCCTCCATGGGTCTCAGGCAGGGCTGCCCCCTTTTTCCTCTATTATTTATCATAGCCATGAATTTTCTTTCTTCTTCTATTGACGAAGAAGTTCAATGCAAGCGTATTAAGGCTTTTAATATTGGGGACTTCAGGTGTTCTCATCTTTTATTTGCTGATGATATTCTCTTTTTAGGGACAACTTCTACCACCAACATTGGTGCCTACAAAAACTGTCTTGACAGATTTTTGGAGGCTTCTGGCCTCAGCGTGAACAATGGTAAATCTCAAATATTTTTTTCAAACTCGGTCTCAAATGCAAATGAGTTAGCGGAAATCTGGAATTATCCAATCGCGCAGTTTCCTATGAAGTACTTAGGGCTCCCTATTCTTCCCCGTCGCCCAAAAGCTAAAAACTTCTCCCCTCTCATTTCTAAACTTCATAAGTGGATCTCAGGATGGGCGCAAAAGATCATTTCCTTTGCCGGTAGATTACAACTGTTAAAATATTCTGTATGGCCACTCCTCCTTCACTGGTTCAAGGCCATGATTATTCCCAAAAGTATCATCAAAGTAATTAAACAAATGTGTGCTAGATTCTTGGACCATGGTTCCCTGGAAGTCAAACTTCACACGATAGCTTGGAACAAATTGGCTTCTCCTACAGATAAAGGTGGTATTGGTATTATTTGCCCTTCAAAACTTCTACTAAGTTGTAAACTTTCTCTTTATTGGTATTTTTTGTGCAACACATCCCTCTTAACAAGTTGTTGGAAGAGCAATCGGTTAAAAGTTTTCGATACTCCCCCTATTTCAAATAAGCTGGCCTCACCATTTTGGAAGGATTTGATAAGTACATCTGCTATTCTTAATCCTCACATCAGCACTGATGCTTCCAGAAACACTTATCTTTTTCAAAACAAAGATGAATTTACTTTCAAAGATGCACACTACATTCAGTTTACAAATTGGCCAGATATTTCTTGGGCCTCTTGCTTATAGAGAAAAGGTATTAAATTTCACATAAAATGCAGCATTTGGAAAGTTCTGAATACTGGTTTAAAAATGGCGGATGTCCTTAATAGTAGATGCATTTCTTGTTCTCCCTATTGCAATCTTTTTCTGAAAGCTGATGAAACTCATTCTCATCTCTTTTTTCAATGTGACTATGCTTTCTACATGCTAAAGAAGATCCTTCTTACCGCTCATAACTACCTCTTTCCCCCTTTCGCATTACAAATTCTTTGGAATATTCATGACCGAAACAAATATAAAAATCGTGCTATTATTACAGCATTGGGTTTTATTATAGAAGAAATTTGGAAAGTTAGAAATGACAGAATTTTTAACAATGTGGTGGTTAGTATTTATGCCAACATCTTGAATATTAAAGCTAGACTCATTGGTATCATTGGCAGTTGGAATCATTACAATAAGTCCGCCTTTCTTCAAAGGTGGAAGTATGAGCTCCTTACAAAGCATTGAACTTTGGTACTCGGTGGGCTTTTTTCTGGTTGCTTAAACGGGGCTCTGTTACCTTTACCCCAGATTTTCCTTTGCATAATGTTACCCTGCGATATCGAATTTTTGCGATTTTTCATCTTGGCTAGCTCTCTGAGTTTTTTGGCAAGTTTTTAGCAGCAGTTTTTTTTTTTGCTTTTGTGGAATCCGGATGATGACTTTGAAGTAGCGGTTTTGTCTAATGGTCTTTTCTATGCGAGCTGCTTTGCTTTTTATTTTGAAGATTCTTATGAACAGTTTCAAAGCTTCATTTAATCTCTTCTGGAGGCTGCTATTGCCTTTTCTCGTAACTGTTTTTAGTCTGCTGAAAGAGTTTTCTAGTTTGATAATCTTGATTTCGAGACTTGTCTGGCTTGGTGCTTCGTGCTTGGTGTTTGGACTATGATGGATAATGAAGATTTTCAAGACCTCATTTGCTCGCTGGCGACTCTCCACTTGCCTTTGATACTACACGGAATCAGATATTACACTGATCTATGGATAGTTGCCCAGCAGATCATCGATCTTATGTCGGCCTCATCTTGGAGGAACTGAGTCCTATGTCCAAACTATGTATCTCTTTGTGGTCTTCTCCTTTAGCTACATCTTTCTTTCTTAGATTTTAATTAACTAGATGTTTTGTTTTCTAATTTTATCGCTTTGTTGTATACTTGTAAAACTCTTCCTATTTTAATATACCGGTAATCCCCTCAAAATTTCCAAAAAAAAAAAACACTTGTTTAAAAAAGCTTAAGCAAACATGTGCGCACTTGCGAATTTGTGTTGCATTTTATTTGGTATAATGATTAGATTAAAAAAAAAAGTCATTATAACTTTATATTATTTTTAGCAAATTTGTTCACATTTTTCATATTTTAATTTATAGGGATTAAACACATGTGTTATCAATTCTATCATATATGTCTTCTATGAAAAAAATTCTTTGTTTGATATGTCATTGTTTCTTCTAAAGGAAACAATGAGATTGGTCTTCCAGCTCCCAGGATGCAACAAAAAGCCTGCAAATTATCAAATCCATCCTTGCAACTTGGTGGAAACTCGATTGTCTTATGACAAAACCTTGTTGCATAAGGACTATTTGATCATATATCTTCTTCTCACATTTCATTTATTATTATTGATGGGACTTTACTAGAGGTTGATGGGGGGTATCCGGTGGTGGATGAGAAAGAATAGGTGGAAATGGAGGGGAGGAGGAGTGTGGGAGAAGTGGGGGAGGAGTGGGAGAATGAAGTGGGAGGAGTGTGGGAGAAGTGGGGGAGGAGTGGAGAATGAGAGAGAGGGGTATTTATAAGAATATTTTCTTGTCTTATCTCTTTTTCTCTCCTCCATTATTTCAACATGAGAAATTTATTTTCTCTTTCTCTTAAATGCATGGAGTGTACAATTTGGCTTTCTCTTCCTCTTACTATATTATCTTTCTCTCTCCTCCATTATTCTAACATGAAAATTTTGACTTTTTTTCCTCTTAAATGCTTGGAGTATAAAATTTAGCTTTCTCTCCTCTTTCTCTCTCTTTTTTCTCTCTCCTCCATTATTCTAATATGAGAAATTTTACTTCTCTCTCTTAAATGCTTGGGATGTACAATTTGGCTTTCTTTCCTTCATCTCTCTCCTCTTTCTCTTTCTCATATTTCTCTCTATTCTTTCTCTTTCCTCCATTATTTCCATAAAAAATAATGAAAATTGACATGGATGTGTATATTGATGAGACGAACACACTCTTGCCAAAATTTTATGATGTGGAGTAATATTTTATTTTTTATTAATTTCTGAAGATAAAAACTTTAAAAATTAATTATAATCAATCCAGAGCTCTAAATTTGACAAAACTTTTTATGTATCAATTTTATAATATTTTTAATCTAATGATACCAAAATCATTGAATTAGGACTTGCATTTAATTTTTCCAATTTACTGAATTTAAATAATTCATAAATTAATTCAGAAGTATCCATTATCCGGATTGGTCCCAAACTTAGACATTACGATCACCAAAAATACTCTATCCAAAGATATTTTTGGTTTCCCTTAATTTTGAAGTTGCCCGAGATTCTGATTTTTTAGTCGGGTTTTATGGGGCCCCGCACCCCGCGGTCATGCTAATACTGAAATTAACGTGATTAAGGAGAGTACGATCCCCGCGCAATAATCCTCCCAACTATAGTCGAGTCAGGCATAAACCCAACCCGCCTTAGGTGAGAGGCTTACCACCAGAGGCTGGAGGTCAAGCATCAAAAGATCAAAGTTGTGAAAGCAGATAAGAGTATTACATCTACATCACAGCATAGTAAAGGAATCAAATCATAGGGATTTATTTAAATAAAAATACAGAATATATTAATTGAATAACTTTTAATCTACTGATCCAAACCCTATAATATTATATATAAAATTGATCAAAAAATCTTCATGAATAAGAATATAAAATAATATGGAGTATCTAATGGTTAGATTTTCCATTTTTGCCTAATTATGTCAAATCTTAATTAGGGATGATTAGCATTTATACTTATCCAAATTACATATTTATGGTGCCATTAGTTTCTTTATGATTAGTAGAATGAATGTGCTAAGTAGTTTAATTTTCTAATTTTTATATTTTAACTTATGCTATAATTTTGTTAAATCATAATTAGTGAAAATTAGGATTTTTAACTAATGAATCTTAGCAAACTTAATCATCAATTAATTGTATAATTGAATAGAACTTATGTACCAAGTTATATAAAATTCTGATGGCTAGATTTGTGATTATATGCTAATCATTTTAAATTGGGTTAGGATTTGATTAGCACTAATTACTTTCTATTTTTCTGAATTTTTTATTAATATGCTCCATAATAGTGAGGTAGATATATTGAAACTATGTATGCCAATTTATGATGTATAAATTGAATAAACCTAAATTTGAAGAACTTAAATATCTTAATTAAACTTAAGAAATCTTAAGATTTTGATCAAGCTATTAAGAATTGATCTATGTCTGAGATTGCCACTAATAATACATCTTTAATCTATTGATTTGATACTTGACTTATAATTAAATACTTGATCTTAATTAGGTAAGAGTGGGGGGTTAAACCCTGTTCCACTTGATTAAGATACAAACTCTTAAACCTTAATTAAATGGCTGGATTATTAGATAATGAAATTGACATTATTCTAATATTGAATATGATTTGGTATTGATCTTAAACCATTGAATTAGACATGTTAAGATTAATAATAAATCTATGTGATAGATTAATCTGAATCTAACTTTAGATCTTCGATTTCCTCTTATATAAGGTCATTTGCATATGAACGATAATAAAATTATTTTGATTAAACAAGTAACCTATCTCTAATAATAATCTTGATTTATTCCCATGATCATAGAATAAGAGGTGATTAGATGATTTTTAGTCATCTAATATGATCACTTTGATTCAAGATAATAATCAAATCTTTAAGTATTGGTTAAGTATTAGAAGGGTGAGATCTCAAGGATCTTACTAAAGAATCATTTCTAAAATATTTAAAAGACCTTAATTAATGACATACAGAGGTAGGAAAGACCTTTGCAAATTTATTGAGGTAGAATCTTAACTTCTCGTGGTAGGAATCACCTAAGATACTTAGAACGACACCTCTCATTGTGGTAGAATCTATATTGCGTGATACTTGATCACATCCCTTGGAGCCTTGTGTAGGACTCACCCATTTAGCATAAGAATTGATAGTATTGATAAATCCTTATGAAATAAATAGAATTGTTGAACCTTGATTATTGGATGGTATAGTAGGGTTTACCCATAGTACTGGGTTATCCCAGTATTAATCAGGATTGGTTGATTCATCTTGGTATATATTATATATGTGTTCTATCCTACGAGTTTAGTCGGGCATAGTCTCACTTAGACTAAATCATTCAATCCTAAGAGTGTTATGATTATGGAATTTAGATCATTAGCTTGTTTAAATAAAAATCACCATCGGGTGATGCCTCCTATCAAAGATCACTTACATAGGTGTGTTTCAAGCAAACTATAACAACCCAGGTTGTTACTTGGCTCAATTAAGATTAATCTAAGTTTTAATTAAGGTTCTAAGTCACTAATTAAGTAATTTAGAACTCATCTCTGAAACCTGGGTCAAACTAGAAGTCAACTGAGTCAAATTAGAAATTCTGGAAAATCTCAAACCCTAGAAATTAACTTTTTATCTAGACCTCAGATTGAAAATCTGACTTTGCCATTGCATTCAGAACACCCAAATTAGCTAGGGGTGAAGTTTTGGAGGCATTTGGAAGTCGTTGAATTTTCGACGAATATTTTAATAATAATTAAATACCCCAAATAATCAAATAAATAAATACTCGTCGAAACAAAAATCCGAGTGCGCCGTTGTGTTCCTCACCCTTCAATTAGCTAAGGGTGATTTATTAAAAATTTTTGGAATGCATTTAATTAATTAATTTTGATTAATTAAATCTAATTAAATAATTATAATATTAATATTATTTTTAAGCACATAACAGCGCCGTCCACTTAGGAGTAATGACATCGCCCTAATTCTAACTTCGCCGTTCGATCAGACGGGAGCTGAGATCCGTTCGATCGAAAGATCGAACGGACGAAGGCTATCGTCCTCGCGCGTCGACCGCGTGTCGCGAGCGCTGACGCGCGGCACGCCAGAGCACCTCCACGCCCCTGCCACCGCTCTAGCATCGATTAAGAGCTCAATTAAAGGCTCAGATCTCTTCCTCGCGAGTCTGCGCAATCGAGGACCTATGAAAAATTGAAGAAGCTCTCGTTCGAGGATTGTCGTAGCACGAGCCGTTCGATTTGAGGTACACCATATACCCTCGATTTCCATCAATTGCTATCAAACTTGTTTCGATTATCTATTCCATTTATTAGATTGAAAAATGAACGGATCTGATCAACCTTAAATGGGTTTGATCAGCGTGAATTTAGTCCGGCTATACAGTGCAAACCGTTAAGAACTCCCGAGTTTCGATAGGGGTCCCTAGGGTTAGTTTTTGCCAGAGATATAGGTCTTCTCCGGTGACGTTTAGAGTACCCATCGAAAGGTCTCTTCCAGACCTTTCGATCGGTATTTGGTTCGACCTCCGGTGACGGCGAATTTGCCGCCGTTTTTGATGCCCTAGGACGCCGCTGCCGAGCCGATCGCGTGAAGACGAAGAATCTATTTCGGGTCGGTCGGGCCGTCCCGAGCCCGGCCCGTGACCCGTACCCGCGGCGCTTCAGCTGCCGCGGCGGGTCCCACCACGCGACGCGCGGCCAGTCGCAGCGCGACACGTGGCTCTGCGAGTCAGCAGACTGGCAGTGGGACCCGCCGTCATCTGACGCGCCAGTAAGGAGCCGCCACGTGTACCTACAAAAATTAAATAAATTGTTTATATATATAATTATGTAACAGTTAATTATAACTGAATTAATTATATATATATGTATATTATAATAACAGATCTATTTAATTTAAATATACAGTATTAATTAATTAATTAAATACTAAACTTTAAAACCTTAATAACTCCTAAAATACACATCCAAATTATGCAAATAAATATATCAAATTGATCAAAAAAATATGAGGAATTTATTGATGCCAATAATTTTGCATTTGGTCCTGTATTTAGCAAAACGACATTTAGGGTTTAAATAAGTTCAAATTTATGTCACAAAGTTTCATTTAATCATAACTTTGTGTAGGTTAATCCAAACATACCCAATATGGGTCTTAAAGTGATCCAAAAACCCTATGGATTAATTTGATAGTGTTCATTTTGCTATTTGGATTAGTAATTGCCTAATGACATTTAGAACCTAACTCTAATTAACCCTAGAACTTCAATTGACCATAACTTGGTCAATTGAGCTCCAAATTGGATGATCCAAATATCAATTTAGATCAAAAAAACCTAATTAACAGTAATATGCAAAAAAAATATTTAGGATCCAACGATTAGATTTGTTAATCATCCTTAATTACTCTAAATCTTGATTAGTGAATTTTAGCAAATCTATTAATCCAAATTGAGTGACTTAAGTTTCAGAGGACTCATAGAACTATTTAGAATTAATTTGTAAGTTTGGATTAGTGTTTAAGTGATTAATTTTGCTAATCACTCACTAATTACCCTAAACCCTAATTAGGTCTTAATTTAGTCAAATTAGATCCAAATTGAGCCTACCACATGTCATTATGATCAGTGGACTATTTGTAAACCATAGCCACTAATTATGCTTAATTTGGACACTAATTGACAAAGTTATGATTTTTGACCCATAATTAAGAATTCCTTAATCACCTTTTGAACCTAAATCTTGTATTGGCCATAACTTGGCCAATACTTATCAGAATTTAGCAAATTTAGATTCTATGAAAAGCTTAGACAGTAAAGAACAGTAATCTGAAAAAAAAATTAACTTTTATTTAGTCAAATTACTAATTTGCCCTTATGAGTCAAATTCACTAATTTGATCTCATATAGCTTAATAATCACCCAAAATTAATTTAGTTACTGTCTAATCTTACATTAGATAGTAGGAATCATATTCCAAAAGAAAATTTTAGGAATTAAGCTCTAGATCAAAATTTGATCTTTTTGAACCCTTTAGTAGGGGCAAAATGGTGATTTTGCTCAAATTTAGGGTTTAGCCTTTAAAAGCCCTAAATTCAGTTTCTAATCATTAAAAATAGTAAATATAATAATTTAGAACATGAATTTTATAAGTTAAATCATTAATTTTGATTTTTAATCAAAATCCCAATTTAGCTCCTTAAAAAAATTTCCTAAGTCTTAAGTGAGTGATTTCTCATTCTTTAATCATTCTTAGATCTATCCTTAGATCTTTATAACATTAGTTAGGATGTGTGTCTTGAGAGATACTCTTAATAATTAAGAGCCTTATTTCCTAAGATTAGGAATAGATCTTAAGTTAGAATTCATCTATTGAGTAAATTGGGTTGCTCAATTAGATGAAACCTTGAGTTTACTAGTTTCTAGATTTTCTCAGTTTATTAAATGATTATTTGATCTTTAAACTTTAGAACTAAGAATAGAGATCTATCATAATGAATTTGATTTATCATTAGGATTTGCCTTAACCTAATCTGTGAGTTTTGGGTTCTAAACTTAGACCCTTAGATTACACCTTTAGATTAAGTGATTAGACCCCATCATCTGGAGTCTAATTCTTAATCTTTTCATCTTGATTTGGCTAAATCAAGATGAGATTGGGATAAAATAAATTACAAAATTAGGTCGATGATTTATTCACTTTAACCAAATAGTCGTCTTTTGATTAAGTTATAATTAGGACTTGGCCATTCATAATTATCTTCAACTAGCAGGATTCGTAATTCTAAGTTACAGAATGTATAAGAATTAATGATTCTGAAACTTATGTAACTTAGAGTAGATAGAATGAATAAGTAGACAACAATGGATATCACATGTGTTTTAGATAGAGTCTCTTGCTCACCTTGAATTGATGCTTTGCATATCTTGTTTTGTGCCCCTTACCTTGTACACATATATTGGACATAGGATATTTGATAAATATCTCATGTTAATTTTGAATTGCATACATATCATTCATGATTGATCGATGTTTTCAGTTTTTCAGAAAGTTGTGGCTTAACTAGTATGCCTCTCCAATCCTCGAGTTCGGCATAGCACGCTGGTTTGTTACTGTCGGTAAGTCTATCCATATCTGGTTGAAATAATACCCAGGATGGCGAGAAATAGATTTTGCGCTCTTTAATCAGGATTGGACATGGTGAGTACTAGTTGAGAGTAATTTTGGTAAGGTGTAGCTTTATTAGTATACCTCTTCGATCAACTCGTTCGGGATCGGCAACCTTTCGAGGGTTTAATGTCCGACAGTCTATTGGCCATTCCTAATCCATAGGATAGGATGGATAGACTCTCGCCCTACTGACTATAGAGTCAGGATTCTGATATAGATATACTAATTTAAGTACACTTATATTCAGATCTGTCTTAGCTCATCAGGCTAAGAATTTTCAGTGATGTTCATTTCAGAGTTTCTTAGCTCATCAGGCTAAGATTTGCTGAGTATGTTTTCAGTTTGGGTGATTTAGAAGGTCACTGCAGTTTTCGTTTTCAGTTACTGTTTTACTTGCATATTCTGCGTTATAGCACTGTTTTACTTACAGCTTTCCTGCACGTGTTATATATATTTAGGATGCTAGTTTTACTTATTATTTTCTTATGCTCACCTAGGATGTTAGTTGTTTTCAATTTTATACTATTCAAATTATATATGTCACCTAGCATATTCTATTTAATCATAAGCATGTTTAGGTCATACTTTTCTTACAGTTTTGTTTAGTCTTTTGCTTACCTGTCTTTGTTGCAGTTGCTTGGAGGAGGTATGTATTACTTCCTAGTTGCTTTAATTATAAACTGTTTGTTTATAACTTTATACTGTCCTTTTGACGCTTTTCTGCACCTATTTTGCTCAGTTCTGTTCTTATGGTGATATCTATTTAACTTAATAAAATTGTTTGCCCTAAAATGTACTTAGACACATTGTCTAACCAGTTTTTCTTTTGTTGGCTGGGGCCCTACCATTATGAAACTGATAATAGTAGGTTCTGAGTTTATTGGAGCAGTAGATCCAGTAGAGAGCTTGCCTTTGGGAGAGGAGCCCGTTCTTGAAGATTTATAGCTTTAGTTTTCTTTCTTTCAGTGAGATTGAGAGTTCCTTTTAATTCTTTTAAACTTATTAATTATTGTAATAATACATGTTTATTTTTCTCTTTCAGCACTTTACTTATTCTGTATTGTTGTATTTATACTGTATTGGATGGATGTTATGTTTTATACTTCCGCACTCTGAGTTCTTGTATGATCATTTAGTGATAAATTATGGGATGAATGGCAAAGTCCTTAGTTAAGATTAGATTAGAAGGTGTATCTAATCCAATTCTAGGTGGGGACCTTGTCATTTGGTGACCCCTCCACCGTAATCATGTTAACTTAAGGGTTAACAGGACCACGGCTGGGCAGGGACGCCACACAAACTACGTGATCCTAGACACCCTCTTTAGAACACTAAGTGTGCTTGTGAATTGGGTATTTTAATAGCTCATCTTGAGATATAAGTCGCCATCGGGTGATGCCTCCTATCGAAGATCACTTCGTTATGGTGGCTTAATCAAACTAAAAGTTAGAAACTACCATTCTTGGAAGTATGTTATATATATGTGTATACCATCTCCCCATCTAATGATGTATAAGTAAATTCTCAACTTTAACTTAATCATCATTCTAGAAGCTAGGAGTCAAAATCCTTTTAGCAAAATTCTGCACAATGGAGGCTTTGAATTCAATATCGGTATTTCAAGCATTTATGGATTTCTGAATTTTACTGATATATAATAGAAGCATGGGCATGAGCATGAGCATGAGTATGAAGAATAATTTTTATAGTGATGTATGAGTATCAGTGATGAATTATGGGTTACAGAATGTTGCATACATTGATTGAGAAATTTCAGGATGCATCGACATCACAGTAAACTGTATTCCCAAATGGATGTATGTGTACATTGGACCGTACAACTCATAGCCTTTCAGTGATAGTTCTGTTACATATCTGTGGCTTATTATGTTGCGGCATATTTGGATGCATTATCTCAGTGGCATATAGTACAGCATTGGACTTCTTACATTGGTTTCTAAGCATTTGATGTTTTCTCTTACTTTCAGTATTCAAATCTCGGTTCAGCTTTACTTTGTTCAGTCTTTATAGTTCATTTACTCAGTGCCTTTGCCGTTATTTTCTACAATTTTGTTTACTTTACTATTTATTTGCATTTACTATGTACTACTTAGTTTAGTTGCGATGTGTTAGACTTCTTGTCTAACACGGGGTCTTTTTGGGATCTGGCAATTTGCTAGACCTCGAGCAGCTTGTTGAGGCAGGACAGGAGGACTTGCAAGAGGTTCAGGAGGAGTACGTGGAGCCTTAGTGGATTCATCTTTCACCTTTTTACCTTACTATTTTTTGCTTTCAGCATTTTAGATAGACTTTACTTTTACCTCATTTTAATCAGTTTGTAATAATTCTAGATATATTTTACTTTTCTTTTTCTAAGATGAATGCTATTACTGTTCTGTGATAAATGTATTCTGGATATTTTACTTTAGCTTCCACACTATGTTATACTACTACTATACTTAGTATTCTGATGTGATCAGCATACTAGAAATGCTAATATTTTAGAGCATATATTGGATTAATTATTTATTTTTGATAATCCAATGTATGTGTTAGTCTAATACTTAAGATAAGTACTATACTCTTATCTTAAATATTGACTCTCGATCCTACTCTTGAGTTCGAGCTAGCAGCCTTCAGTGTGGCTAGTTTTAGTTAGCCTATTTGAGAAGATGTTGTTGTTTGTTTTTCCCGAGTAGCGCACTGCTCCGCCGCCGAGTTACGATTCACCTCTCTTATGCATGCGGCGACGGGGCGGGGCACTACAGGGCCCTAGCATGTAAAAACCAACATGTTAGTATTAAAGCAGTTTAAAGAATCAAATCTAGGTGAGGAGCAGGAGCGTGATGATCCTTCCGCTGTGGCTTAGATTTTATTTATATTAGAGAGAGAGCATTTTATTTCAATTTCTGTCTTTCTTTCCTTAAATATATTTAATGGCTTGCAATAACTTTAATTTTTTTTTTGTATTTCAGTACTATGTCTAAGATAAAATAATTACTCTATGTTTTCTATTATTTCTGCAATGTGATGAATGTATGTAATTGCTTCAGTCAACTTCCGCGCTCTATTTATTTATTGTACATGACTTATTATACTTCAAATTATGATCATTCTTATTATAATTTGGGGCAAAATCATGTGTCTAAGTATTTGAGTACTTGGACACATTAGTAGTCTTAGCATTAATAAAGTAAGTGGCCTTTTAGTAGAGTCTTGCTTTGTTAATGTTAATCTAGGGTTATCCCCAAGTGATGACCCGTCCCGTCGTTTGATTATATTCCTTCTTACACGGAGCGGTGGGCGGAGAACCACATCGGCTCCCGCAAAGAATCACCCATCGTTTAAATAAATAAAATTTTTATTTATTAAGTTTTAATTTAATTAATTCCAAACACATTTTACATATTTTTCATCCATTTTTTGCGTCTTAAAAATATGAAACCTTTACCCCTAGCTAATTTGAGAGTGATGAATTCAAAATACAAATATTTTCGTGATCTAAAATCAAATTATTTTTATCATTTATTTAATTAATAAAATAAATAAAATAATCAAAAATATTTTCTTGTGATATTTTCATTTCAAAATTTCCGAAAAGTGTTTTGACAAAAGCATTATTCCCTAAACGATCTATTTAGGTTCAAATAGATTTCGTAATGACACATGGCATTATAGCCTAGGCGCCTGCGGAGATTGAGACATGAAAATTGACACCCCGTGGGTAATTGTAGGCAGTTTTTAGTGATTTCATGCCTTAATTTGTGCAAGATGTGTGAGTGCATTAAAGAGTGCAAAAAGGGTGTGCAAAGGGTTATGACCAAAGGTCGAAGCCGAAGGGCTACAGCGGAAGACTGCGCTAATGGCTGCAACGGAGGACACAACTAATAACTACAGCATGATGCTGTAGCGGTGGTTTCACTGAAAGTCGTAGTGGAATGATACACTGGTAATTGCACGAATGGCTACACGGAGTGCTATATCAGTGATTGCACAAGGGCTGCAAAGGTGGGCTGCAGCGGTGGTAGTAGTGGAGTGCTTCGGTGGAGAGCTACAACGGTGACTGCACTGGGAGCTGTTGTGTGAGCAATCATATATATTGTTGTTGTGGTAATACAGACGACAAGAAGAGATCTTGAGAGGTGAAGAAGAGAGAAGTATTAAAGGTTTGGGTGCGTAAAAGTCCTAGAGGGAACCAATATTCTCCCTCTTCCTCAAGAGTCAATTTTTCTGTAAGCGATGCTTGCGTGCCACTGTATAATCAATAGTTGAGTTAAAGAGCCAAGGGAAGAGCATCGAGAGAAGAATACTATGATTTGTTTGATTTCCTTGGCAGTGCAATTTTCCTCTTCTTCCAAGGGTTAGGGTTTATTGGGAATAACTTTGTAAGCTTTTTATTATCTTTATAGTGGATATTCTTAGTGATATGGTTGTATGATTTTTCTCATTCTAGGATTTTTCACGTAAATTCTTGTGTTTGGATGATATTTCTCTGTGATTGTCCTAAGATCCGTATTATTTCAATTTTGTAAGTTTGCTCCAGATTTCTTACTCTAAAATTGGTGGTTACTTCCTAACAACCATGATTTTGAACATAAAATGATAGATATTTTCATTCGTAGATGTTTATATTGCAATCCCAAATATGTCTTTTGCCATTATTTGAAAGAGTCTCCTAATCACCTTTTCTTCCACTACCCCTACTCACGCAACCTTCTCTCGTCCATCACTCTCCATAACTACCCTTCACATAACCCCTTGCATTTGACATTTGTGAGCTTGGACACAACCCTTGGATTTTCCACCACCAATAGTACTGTCTTTTATATAATATTCACTCTAAAACACACTTTGTAAAAACCCACTTAAATAGTAATAAGTGAAACTTTTAAATATCAATGCGTATTTTCAGATAACTGTGGAGTTCTTGATAAGAACTCCAAAGTTAAGTGTATTTAGGTGGAAGCACTTCCAGGATGGGTGACATACTAAGAAGTTATCTTATGGGGATAATACTGTGAGGTCTTTCAGGCCAAAGCCGACACTATCTTGGTGTTTAATAATTTGGGTTGTTACACACTTGAAGTTTTCACCATTTTTTTGTTTTGCTTGCATGGAAGCACCTTGTTGTTTTTTTTTTCTTGTTAGTCTTTAACCAAGGTCTTAAGAAAATTTAAGTCACACACACATAGAAAGAGAGGGTAAGTTGTCTAGAAAATTCCTCTCTCAATTAACTCTTCAGGGTGGATGATGGTGATTTAAGGTTGAAAAAGTTCAGATTTTAAGGACCAGCTTAAGCTAAGCAAGAACAGGCTTTAAGAGGTCGAACTCTTAAGATCAATCTTGATCTAAAATTAATAAAATTGGCTTAGTTGGAGGATTGATACAAATACTTCTAAGTTTGGGCACTTTAGGTTTAGCACAAGCCAAATAATCCTTGATGTACATGCCTAGTTTAAGATACTAAAATCAAAAGACCAAAATCACGACTCATCATCTGACCTCCTATCATTCAAGGGCCACCCGAAAAATAAGATCACTCTCTTATGAATAAAAGAACAAATAAAGCAATTTGACATCATAATAATAAGTTTGTGTTCATCACATAATGTTTTTCAATTCAGTTTGAAAAAAAAAAAAAAAAAAAAAGATCAACCAAAAGTATAACCCACAATTGCATGATTGAATTTTGGTATGATGAATGAGAGATTCTTGGCTCAAAACAATCACTCCTTTTAAACTCAAAAGACTAAACAGTTATAATAAGATTTGCAAGCAACAAAATTGGAAGTAGTATTTTTAATCCAAGTAGAAGAAAACAGTTTGAGGGAAGAGTTCCTTTTGTTAGCAATTTCACGAGCACCTTGTGTGCAAAGTGGCACCCAAAAATCAAAGAATCCTCATTAACATCTCCAGTTCTTGGTAGGCAAACTTCAATGTTATTTGAGTGTTAAATGTCATAATGAGATAAAGTTTATGTTCTAGTTGAGGCTGCTTTCCCACACAGCCTATGCAAAATAATCAAGATGCAGAAAGTGCAAGGCATCCACCCAACATAGCCCAAACATTCCTGTTGAATTCTCTCTTTATCCCTCATCATTTGAGAAATAAAGATAAGGCTCTCTTCTCCTGGTATACGTCACCTCCCTATTTCAAGCTGCGCGACGCCTTGAATAAAGCTTGGCCCCTCAAAGGCTCTCTTTTCAATGGCAGAGGCCATCTATCTTCTTCACTTCTCTTTCTTATCTCTTCTCAGCACATAGATACTATTAGTCTTCGGAACTTCTCTCAACGACGAGCTTCCTGAAAGACAGAAGGCCGCCAACAACGTCATCGTCACATAAGAAACCACACGAGCTTTCTCTTCCGGACCAGCAAGGCCGATTCGTGAACTAAGAAATTGATCTTCAGAAAGCGATCAATAATATCAGTCGTGCCTCTCATATTCTGAACAGCGATAATCTAAATGCACTCACCGTAGCCGACTGCTTGATCTAGTCAATGACATTGAGGCCGAAAGCACAATCGTTGAACTTCTCATGCATCCTTTCTTTCTATTCATAAGGTTTGGAGCGAGCGCAACAGCAGTAAGTTTAAACTCAAGATCGCTGCAACTCGACAGTTGCTAAATAATACAATCTCAACAAAGTGTGAACATCTGATTTGCCAGAGGAGAGAGATCCGCATCTGCAAGCCTAAATGAATTGCTCTTCATAAGGGCTCCCGAAAGAGACAATCTTGGCCACCGGAGTCCTAATCGCGTTCGCCCGACTCCTTGTCTGCGATTCTAATCTCTTTCCCTTTATGGATGTTTTCTTCTCCATAATTTTGTACCTGCAATGCAAGCTCATAGGTTAAAATAAAATTGGGCCATGGACTGATTACTCGTACTTAAATCGAACATGTAAAACTATTAATGAGAGGAGAACCATCTCTCCGAACAATCTTTGTTATGGTATTGGGCATGAACAGGAGCTGTTGACATAATGCATTACTAGGGTTAATATCTCGAGTTGATATTTTGAGATTATATTAAAATTAGAGAAATGCTATTTGGATTCGTTGACGTGGCACTCAAAAAAATTCATTCCAATAAGATTTTAATATATTTCATCAGCATTTATTTAAAATAATATAAATATTATTTTTAATATTTGTATTGAAATTATGTCCAAATTTTATTGAATGAGCTTTTTTGGGAGCCACATTAACAGATTCAAATAACATATCTATTAAAATTATTGGTTTAATTAAGTCTATCAATTAGAATTATAAATAGAGTTAGTGGTATTTAATAAGCTGTGCAATTGCTCAAGTAACTTTTTGTGCATTCAATAAGTGCTAATAATTTGTCGATTAGTATAAAATTGAAAGCTTAGCATCACTTTTGAATTTTGATAAATTCAACGGATAGATTTATCCTATGTTATCATTAGTGTAGTTTCTTCAACTAATATGCATTTGATGTTCTTCAATCTCTCATATTATTTTATTATTTGAATGTTTTCTATTTTGTTTTGGGTATGACCCATTCATTGTTTCAAATAATAAGCATTTTGCTCTCCAAATCAGGCAAATGCAGTCCTCAAGTAAACAAGTATTATCGAATAATAAGATAGGTAAGCCCTGGCGTCATACATGCTACGAAATTTATAAGCATTTTGCTCACCAATTATATACAATTTCAAACCCTATATATATATTTTCAAAAGAAGATATAATATAGAACGGAGAGGTTACAAAATACATAAATTTAAAAGTTTATCAACCCTAAAAATTTAGGTCCCATAATATAACCTATAATGATCTAGTAAAAAGAAAAAACTAGCAACTACAAAATAAAGAATGAAAAATAAAGGAAAGAGAGGCAACCAACAAACCATCAATCACCACAGATGCAGACAAGGCAAACATCATTCAGAACACCTACAAGTAAGCACCAGAAAAGCACTTGCAACAACAACAAGACAATCGCCAGCAACCACCTACCATCAACGGCAATAGCCATAGACGCAGAATTAGAAAATAACAATCATAATACGAGCAACAAAAGCCCGAATAAAAGCCATGAGGGCAGAGAAATAGCCTGCAGCAAACAGGAAACAACCAACATCAAGCCAAACTCATAATCACAACCAGAACGGGCGGATAAAAAACCTACAACAAACAGGCAGCAATCAACACCACAGCTAACGTGCAGAGAAAAAGCCTGCAACAAATAGGCAGCAATCAATGCCACAGCTAGAACGGGCAGAGAAAAAGCCTACAACAAACAGCCATCAATCAACACCAAGCCAAACAAATAATCACAGCCAGAACAATCCAAGCATGCAGCTAACAGATAAACAATCCATACCCACATTCTGCAGAAAACAATCAACGCCAAACTTGCAGCAAAAAAACAACGATCAACATCAAACTTGCAGCAAAAAAACCACGATCAACACCAAACTTGCAACAAACGAACCTTAACCAACACCAACTCAAATATGCAGCAATCAACAGGTAAACAACTCGTAACCACAACCAAACCGATAGCAACCAACACCGAGCCTACAGACAAATCAAATAAGGTGGCAACGCTAGAGAATTGAAAGTTACCCTCATTGAGAGTCAAGGAGTTCCGAATACTTATACTAAGAGGGTTGGAGTGGAAGAAGTGATCCATAGATTCACTCTCTTTTGGCAAGTTCCTCATCCACAATGATGAAATTATGGTGCACCGTCCAGACAAAAAGGCAAGGGAATGGAAAGGGACAGCATGCTTTCTGGAGATATTCCAAAGGTGGGTAAGATTGAGCAAGCAAATTTCTCATCAGTTAGATTAGGAGAGAGGTCCAATCTAGAGTGTCAAAGAGCCGCACTTCCAAACTCACATCCTCGCCATTAGATTCTATGGTATTTTGTTCCTTTTTCTCTTAAACGTAAAATCGGTCTGATTTGGGCTTCTATAAGAAATTCAACTTCATTATTTTCGTATAAAACTTTATGGAATTGTATTATAATGGTGAATCTGTTGTATTTTATTGTTATTGTTATTGCTGATTTTCATATCAGCTCTGTACTCATTTGTGCATTGAAGCCCGGTAGTCGAGGTTCATATAAAGCCATCTTTAATTGAAAATAAGCTCTCTTGTAATTACTTCTCAAAGCATATACACTGTGGCACAAAAGTAGTTCTATACACATGAAGAGAGCACAAATAAATGAAAAGAAAGTTTCCCAAAGTCACTCGAGTGCTTCAAGGAAACTGTTACATGTTACAGTACATATCCCTAATTTCCTATTTCAGAGAATGCATCCTTTGCTAGCTACTCAGCCAACAAGGGCTGACCCAATTGTTCCACCCATGTTTGGGATCCATCCAGACAAAATATCTGCATTGAAGAACTATGAAATTTCTCAGTAAGCCATACAGTGTATGAAAACTGAAGAGGAAAATTCCTGCAAACAATCATTTCAATCAAGAAACCAGTGATTAAATTATTAGCCTTACGTTGAGGCAATCAAGCCCTTCAATAAACAAATCAACGGGATTTTCTTATAAAAAATAGTATATACAACTTAATGCCTATAAGAAATCGTATAAAATAAAGAGTTTGAAAAATATAAGAAAATAAAACTATATGCCATCAGAATATATTTACCTGGCTACTTTCAGAGTAAATCATTTTGATTATTTCCTCAATGAGTGCTTCTTCTGGATAACATCGCTCTATTATTCTTTAATCTTATCTTAAAATTATAAGAAAGAAAGAGACAAGAAGTAAACTTAGTTTATTATATAAATGATATTAGCAAAAACTTACTCCAAAAAAAAAAAATAGTAAAATCATTTATTGCCGTTGCAGCATCATCAAGATTCTCATTCCTCATTCAATTGACGATGTAAAGTTTGTGAATCTTGATGATGCCGCAGCTGCAAGAAATGACTGGTCGATCTCTCTTCTTTGAAATCTGTGATATCGCAGCTCTAACCCTAACCCTAGATTGAAACAGGAGAAGCAGAAGACTTCAGGTAGAGAAGGATATCAAGCTTTAAATGAAATGAAGAACTGAGGGGTATATATATATATAGATGCGTGCAGATCAAAGAACTGTAAAGTAAACGTATTAATTAACACAAATCAGTTTGTTATGAATGATCATTGTTCCTTATTAAAATATAATTAATGCTACAATTTAAAGAGAGAGAGAAAGGGCAGTTGAATTATTTAGAGTTTACCACAAATGGCAAAAATACGAAGCCTTAACCTGAAATAATGGAGTAAGCCGGCATGCATTGACAAAGCATAGTCTCAAAAATATATATAGAGAGAGAAATGTTAGAGTTGTTTAATAATCTTATTAAAATTTAGATTACATCTTATAGAAAGTAGAGTGAGAAAATATAAATATGAAGAAGAAATGAAGTTGGATACTCTGCTCATTAAGGGCTGTTTAGAAGGCGCGCCGCAGCTCACGGTTGCTAGAGAAACAAGCGCTTTGGCGCCACAACGCGTCATAGCGCCGCAGCGCCCGATCACCAGAGAGGCGGGCACCATAGCGCCACAGCGCGCCGCAACACCCGGTCGCCAGAGAGGCGGGCGCCATAGCGTGTCGCCGCAACACCCGGTCGCCAGAGAAGCGGGCGCCATAGCGTGTCGCAGCGCCCGCATCATAGCGTGTCTCAGCTGGCACAAATCTGAGCCGTCTATAAATATTTTTTAACCCCTTTTTAGGGTTGAGAGATGAAAAATTCAAAAATTTGTCAGCCTTCATTAGGGTTGTGTGTGTGGTGGCTGCTCCATCAAAAAATAAGAAGATTACTAAGGATTTGTGCAAGTGTTTGCTAACTCTAAATCTTTGCAATCTTATATATACAATGAAATTTCTCTGCTTTCCTCTCCGTTGATGTATGTGTTAGTACTGAATCACGTAAATCTCTTACTTTGTGCTGTGATTGTGTTTGCATGTAAGTTTTTCTTGGTTTATTTTGATTTTGCCAATCATATACGAGCCTTTGTTCCGCATTGTTTGAACTCCTACCACCCATTCAAGATCTTAACAAGTGGTATCAAAGAGATGTTCCTTTGTTTGTGCTTAAGTGTTAGGATTTTTTTGTCACAAGTTGTGTACTGTTTGTGATTAAGTTTTGTAATACAAAAGAAAATATGAGAGATAGAGTAGAAGAGGTGGTTGGAACTTCATCATGAGAGATCTCTCCACCAAGTTGTGACACGTCCAGCAAAGATTGATGGGGTCAAGTTTGATGGGAAGAACAATTATTATATGTGGCAGTGCGATGTGACACACTGTGAAGCTTCAACCCTTTTGTGATCATATTAACACGTATATTAAAATGATTATGGTAGAGTTGTACGAATCCCCAATTATAACCAAATTATGTATTCTCCCTAATCTATCGATAACTGCAAGATATGCCACATGTTCATAATACAATCACCAACTGTATATATATATATATATATATATATATATCAGTGTGCGGAAGTAAAAAGTATTGCATCCATATTCATAATACATAAATGAGAATATAATTTAGCTCATAATAAAAAGTGTAGAAAATAATATATATCCAGATTCTGTATTATTACAACATATGAAATAATAATTTAACTAAAAAGGAAGTAAATTCTCATCCTTACAAAAGTTAAATTATCAAAGAAACTAGCTAAGCATCAACAAGAGTAGAAAGGTCCTCCTCCTGACCAAACTCCTCACCTAGTGCTATTGTGGCACCTGTAGCGCCCCGTCCCGTCGCCGTGCGCAAAGGACAAGTGTAATACATATTTCAGCGGCGAAACGGTGCGCTACTCGGGAACGGTGGGTCATACCACCAAAACCCATCATCCCGAATAGGCTAGAGAGACGGAGCCATACTGAAGGCTGCTGACTCGAACCATAAGAGTAGGATCGAGAGCCAATATCTAAGATAAGAATAAAATACTTATCTTAGGTATTAGACTAGTACGTACACAAGGTTTAAGGAAGTGGGGAAGAACCCATGTATGTTATAAAAATATATCAGCATTTTCGGTATGATGGTCGCATCACAATACTAAGTATAGCTATATAACAGAGTGCGGAAGCTAAAAGCAAAACATCCAGAATACATTCATCTCAAGCAATAGTAAATATCCATCTCAGAAAAAAAAAAGCAAAAGAACATCCAGAGTTTATTACAAACCATTTAAATACAGAAATATAAAGAGTCTATCTAAAATGCAAAAAGATCTAGTAAGTAAAAGTAGATGCTCGGTCCACTACAGCTCCAAATGCTCCTCTTGAGTCTCTGGTACGTCCTCCTGACCTGTCTCCAAAAACTGCTCATGATCTAGCAAATTGCCGAATCCCAAAAGTACCCCGTGTTAGATAAGAAGTCTAACACATCGAAACTAGCTATGCAAAGCTAAACTAAATATAATAAGTATACAAGTAAAGTAAAGCAGTAACAGAGCTGAAGAAAAATATGTAAGCGAGGAAAACTACAAGTACTGAGTAAATAAGACAGTAAAAGGGCTATGAAATGTGAAGCTATCACCAAATATAACTGAAAGTAAAACAAACATTATGCTGCAAAGAATGCTATAAGCTGCACTATATGCCATTGAGACAATGCTCACAAATATGCTATACCACGGTATATCACAGAACTTTCACTGAAGGTTTATGAGTAGTACGGTCCAATGTAAGCACAACAGTTAGGTAGTCAGTATGGTGACGCAAATGCACCATAAAATTCCCCAGTCTGTGTATATAACATTCCGTATCTCATACTGTATCACTGATAACCATGTGTCACAACAGAAGGAATTAGTTCAACTCATGTTTATGCTTATGCTTATGCCATTATGTTGAAATGAATGAAAATCCCGAAATCAATGAAGAGTTTAGTAAGAAACAATGATGAATTTTAAGTCTCCACTGTGCAGAATCTTGCTAAGAGGATTCTGACTCCAAATCTCTAAAGTGAGAGTTGGTTAAAGTTGCTTATTTACTTAAAGATCACTAGACGGGGTGATTGTATACACATATTAAATATGTTGCAAGAATAGAGTTCTTATCACTTAGTTTGATTAAGCCACCCTAACAAAGCGATCTTCCTTAGGAGGCACCATTCGATGATGATTCTGTATCTCAAGCTAAGTATTAAGTCACTAAACTCATAATCATACTTAGTGTCTTAAGAAAGGTGGATCTCATTACTTAGTTTATTTGAGCCATACCTATTGAAGGGATCTTTGCTAGGAGGCATTGCCCAATGGCATGTCTTTCAATTAAACTGAGGAATGGGTACCCATTTAGTACACTCTTAGAATCAATTGATTTACTCTAAGCGAGGTTATATCCGCCTAAGCCCACAGGATAGCAACAAAGATAAATCTCACTTAGAGTGACTCAACCAATCCCGAATATTACTGAGGACCAGTAATATGAGTATACTATACTACACCACCCAATGATCAGAGGTCAATCAAGTCTAATTAATAGAACAAGAATTTATCAAAACTACAAGTCCTAAATTAATAGGCAAGTCCTATGCAAGGTTTTACCAATCAAGTGTGATCTAGGATCACTTAATATGGATTCTACCACAAGGAGAAGTATCTTTTCTAGTGCCTTAATGGATTATTACCACAAGGAGAGTAGATTAATTTCTAAGATGATGGGATCTTCTATACTTCTACCTCAAGGAATTATACAAGGCTTCCCACCTTATGATATATGAATTTAGATCTTTTAAATAATTCAAGATGATCTTATGATGAGATACTCAAGATCTCCTTTCTAGATGTTGATATTAAGCTCTTAGGTTCTGTTTTATAATTAGATTTAGGGTGATTATATCAGATGACTAAGTCATCTAATCACACTTGAACTAATATTATGGGATCTAAATCAACATATTGTTAAGGATTTGATCACTTATTCAATCAGTATATCATTAATAATCTTTTTATGCAAATTTATTAATTAAGAGAAAATCAGGGATCTTCAGATTTGATTCAGATGGTGAAATCACCAAGAATCATTGTTAACCTTAATTTGTCTAATTCAAATATTTAGAATCAATAATAAATCAAATGCATTATTGGAAAATGCTAAATTCATAGTTTTGAAATCAAATCAATTAAGTTAGGGTTCTTAAGAATTAAGATTCTCCTTAAGTAGATTAGGGTTTGATCCCTTCTCATGCCTTAAGTAAAATCAAGTGTATATTTAAATATCAATGTCAAATCAGTGGATTAATTATGTATTATTGGTGGCAATCTCAAATCTAGATCAAGTCTTAAAAACTTGATCCAAATCTTAAGATTTCTTAAGTTAATTAAGATATTTAAGATTCTAAATCTTTAGATTTATTCAAGTATACTTAATAAGCTTAAATAGATGAGTTCACTATACTTAGCCTACTGTTACAAGTCAGATTGATAATTAAAGTATCATAAAATTGAATTACTTTGTGCTAATCAAACCCTAACTCAAATCAAAAGAGATTAACACATAAGTAAAAATCTAACTATTCAAATTACATTATATTTGGCATGCAAGTTCTAATTAATCATACAAGTAATCAGAGCCTAAGTTTGCTAAGATCCAATGAGTATAAACCCTAAAATTCACAAATCATGATTTAACCAAATTAGGGCATAACTATAATTATAGAACTCAAAAAATAATATACTTATTCATTCTAATTATCATAAGTGAACTAATGACATCCTAAACATGCAATTTGGATGAGTAAAATTACTAATTTACCCTAATCAAGATCTACTGTAATTAGGCAATAATTAAAGATCTAATCATTAAATACATGATTTTATTTTATATATAGGTTCCTGAGATTTTTCTGATCATTTTCATATATGATATCATAGGGTTTGGACCAATGGATTGAAAATTATTCAAATAATACATTCTGTATTTTTCTATTTTAATTTTCTTAATATCCTTAAGAGAAATAATTATTTAATTAATTATTAATTATTTAAAATAGCGCAGACCCGATTCCAAACAAGTGGGCCACTCGGGCCTAAGGGCATATCACTGTTAGACAGTGCGGGTCACGGGTCGACCCGACCCGCGCTGTCATCTTCTTCCCCTAGCCTGGCCCCGACTGAGGACGGATAGGGCTAACCCTAATCGCCGAAATCCTCAGTCCTCGAGCCATGCCGGGGTGTAAGAACGATAGCTGCACATTCTTAGGACCATAGCCAACCCTGGGAACCCTGAAATTTTATATGGGGTGGACTAATCCCTCTGAAGTCCACTCTCCCATTTCATGTGGAAGTTACTCACTGTTAGGAGAAATTCTCCTCACAGGGAGCTCGCCTGGGCCAGGGCTGGATCCGTTCACCATCAGGGCATACTGACGGATCGAAGCCCTATTTATGCGTGACGTGAGAGGCTCTAGACCTCTAGGGCCTTACTCAGTCCCGATATCCATGAGACGGATAGCTCGTTTGATTGATACGATCGAACGGACCTCCCTTAACCCACCAATTTGATTGCAATAAATTTGTTAGAGCTAGAGATGAGTTCGGCAATCAAAATTGAGAAGGAGCTGAGCCTATGCGACTCAGTCCAGATTGGGGGGTACCTAGCTTTGCTGGACGGAGCTTGACTGGAAGACGGAGCGTGGTACGTTGTAGCAGAGAGGCTCTTAGGGGTCCTGAACTCCAGGAGTAACCTTCTATCAGCTGTACGCAAGTTCGGGAGCGTCTGGAAGAAGCCCGGCAAAGCAGCAATAGCGAGTAGAGGAAGAACTTTGAATGAACTCAATCGAACAGCAAAAGCCTTCTGAAGTGAGACCTAAGGCTATTTATAGCCTCAGGAAAGTATTGAGATAAATGCTGGGGCTTGGCTTGACCCGAGAGCTCGGGCCATGAGGAGCTCTCAGAGCTTCCATATTGAGGTGCATAGGGCCCAAGTGCCCGATCCAGAGGTTCCACCACAATAGGAAATGCGCTAACGACCATGCTGAGCTGGCTTGGGCAGTGGGGGGATAGGCTCTGCTTGTCGGAGATACGAATTTTTCCTGTCGGGGATACGGGCGGAGGGAAGAAGATAATGAGCAGTGCGGGGATCCACGGCAACCATCTGATGGATCAATCATTGGAGCGGGATGGCCCAGATCCTCAGACAACTAACGGCCGATCGCGGGGAGAGGATCGACCATTGGATTTAGATCTCTGGATTTGACAGATGAGCAGAGCCACTTACGACGGGTGGTTGGATACCGTCTGATCCTTCGATCGAACCGCGAAACGGTCGAGATGGATTGAACCTAAGCTAAGGCGCGGGCCGCACGATCTGGTTCGAGAAACTGACGGCTCAGATCGTGCCCGTTGTTTTGAAGGTTGCTGAGGGTATATTTGCAATTTAAATTGTTTGGAGCCCTTATGTGCAATTGAACCATTTTAATTTAAATTGAATTATGGCCCAAATGGTCTCCAAATTGCACCAAATTTTCATCTTTAGCTAATTTGGGGGTGAGGAATTCAAAAATGTAATAAGAATTAAATTCTGAGATCAAAATATTTTAGGTTTAGACTAAAGCATCTAGACTGATCAATTTATCTTTTTAGACCTAAAGAAGTCTAATAGACTTTAAATTTTTTAGATAGGCTTAGCTTGATGTTCCAAAGGCAATGATATTTAAAAATTGATTATGCTACCTATATTTTACAAGGTAACAACCTAGGGTTGTTACAGCACCCCACCCCTATTATGGTTTTGTTAACACTTATGTTAACAAGATTACAGTGGAGTGGTCATAGAGACACATCCCTCATTTAAAATCAAATTAGGTTCTTGCTTAACTAATTAATAATTGAAGGATGTGACCTATCTGAACTGACTATCACTAAATGATCATACATAAAATAAAGTGCAGAAGCAAGAAATTAGACATCTATTAAATAATAAATGTAGTAAAAAGTAAACATCCAGCCATCTCAAAATATAAGTGTAATAAATAAAAATACATCCAAAATTATTACAAAGTTTACTGAAAATTTAGCAGAAAGAAAAAATAAGAACTCATCCTCTCAAAAATAAAGAAATCTAACTAAATAGTAATAGGAAAATCCCCCTCATGTCCGAGCTCCTCACCAGAAGCAGGCTCAACGAATAGCTCTGAATTTAACATTGTCTATACCATAATGTTAGGGCCTCAACCAAGAAAAGAAAATCTTAGTTAGACAATTGTCTAAGCACATTTTATGCCGTTAACTTCTATCGTTCGATCGAGCGACGAAACCTAACTATTTGATTGACCGATCGAACGACTCTCGTGCGTCATTCTCGCGCCCAAACAACGCACCCCGTGTGTCACACATTCAGCTGAGTGCAGTCACGCGTCATCCTCTGCCCTAGAGATCTCCATCGCTTATGAGCTTCTCTGGTTGCCAATTAAACCTTCCTAAGTATCAACCCTCGCAGATTGTTGGTGAACCCATCAAAATCTGCGAGCCCAAAGAAAGATCGACCTCTATTGTTCAAACTCGTCTCGGTCATCGTTCAGGTACTTCCCTGACCTTCACCTACGCTCTTAATGTATTATTCAATCATTATTTCATAAGCAATTAATCCATATCGAACTGAATTTAGGCTCGATTAAATCCCTAATTTACACTAATTATCATTTTTATTTGCAGTTCTTAGCAATAATGTTCGTTAGCCGCAACTCTAAAATATTAGGGCATCATGTTTTCGAATGTTAAACGAAGGCTAGAGTAGAATTTCTAGGCTCAATAGGATGATGTGTGGTGGCCGCCCCCTTTAATCATAAGGATTATGGTGTGGTCGTCACTAAGCACATTCCTTACTTAACATTAGATTGGAATTTAAAACTTCGATTCAATCTTAAGAGAAAGATGTGCTTTTCATAATAATAAAAAAAGATAACAATCACTTAATGAGTATACTATAAAATTAGAGTGCGGAAGAAAAGTACAAACTGAAGTAATCTTCCATTTATCTATATTATAAAGTAAGACATCCAGCTCAGAATATACAATGCAGGAAAGTAAAGTACAATTTTAATCCTGTATTATTACAAACATTAAAGTTAGAAGATGAAATATAAAGTAAAGTCTCTCATCCTCTCTAATGCAAAAGTAAAATAAACTAAGAAGCATAATCTACTGGTCTTCATCAACCTGTATTTCTTCCTGGACTTGCTCTTATAAAGGTTCAACCTCCTCAAATAGCTCAGAATCTACTATTATAAGTTTCATAATGGTAGGGCCCCAGCCAACAAAAGAAAAATCTTAGTTAGACAAAATATCTAAGTATATTTTAAGGTAATCAGTTTTAATATATTTTAAAGATATCACAAACTAGATTTAAGCATGAAATAACGATAAAGCAATAAAGGAGAAAGACAAGTTATAATAATGAATTATAACTTAACAATTTGTGAGGTAAAGACATATCTCAGCTTAAGCTCCATAAAAAGGTAAGTAAAGTACAACTGTAGATTTACTAAGTACAAAGAAAATTCCTAAGAAATATGATCAAATTAAATATGCCAATTTATAATATAAGTAAAAGTATTGGACTGAAAATAAATTTAACATCCTAACATGCTCTCAAATAAGTAAAACGAGTAACATACAGAAAGTTCTGAAATGTAAAGGAACTGTAAAAAATGAAAAATATGATAGAAAATATACTGAACTGTAAGGTAAAGGTGAGTCAGAACTGTAAAGAAACTGTAAAGACAACTGGAAAGCCAACTGTAAAGAGATTGAAAAATGACTGAAAAGTTAAGGTAAAGTAAATTAAAGTTAAATGTAAGGTAAAGTAAATGTAATGTAATGTGTGAGATACTTTTACTTAATACTGCCACAAAGAAAATTCCATCTACTCATCTAGGAGAAACATCCTATATTAAAGTATGATGTGCTAGGAAAGTATCCTAGTCAAAAGGTACGTCCATCTAATCATCCAGGAAAGTGTCCCCGACAAAAGTAAAGTAATCATTCAGGAAAGTGTCCCGGACAAAAGTAAAGTAATCATCCAGGAAAGTGTCCCGGGCAAAAACTATCCTAAAATAAAGTTATACTTAATGGCAGACTAAGTAAAACATAATTCACATCGTAAGGTTTATTTTATTTATGTTTTTCTTTTTAAATTATGCAAATGCTATAAAAATGTAATTTAAATTATAACATAAAATATTCATCAAGTATTTCTATTAAGTATGTCCAAAAGTATAAAAGGGCTCAAATAACAAGGAAAGCATGGCAATTCAAATTCAAGGAAATAATAGCACTACACAAACTTTATGATATCACGTATTTTCTAATTTAATTGTTCTTACTACTCTAAGTTATATAAGATTCAGAATCATAAATTCCTATGTTATTTGTAACTTAAAATCATGAACCTATAAGTAGAACATAATTAGGACTGATCATATCCTAATTATTACTGAATTAATGTCATCTACAAGGTTAAATAAGTAAATTAATTATCCTAAATTATTATTTTATATAAACTCATTCAAATCTTGATTAGCCAAATCAAGATTGAGAAGATTAAGAACTAAACTCAAAATACTGAGGTTCAATTCTTAATCACAAGGTTACCCTAAGGACTAGAGCTTAAACCCATCTTACTGAGTAAATGTTAAGACAAATCCTATTAAATTAAGTTAAATTCAATATGATAGATCTCTAAGCCTAATTCTAAGATTAAAAGATCAAATAATCATTTAATAAAATATGAAAATCTAATAAACTAGTAAGATCAAGATTTCATCTTAATGAGTAACCCACTTGGTAGCTTGGTAGCTTTCACATATACATTGCTTAACTTTTTCTACAGCTTTGGGTCAAGGTATGTGCTTACCTCACATTTTGTTTAAGTTATAATTATGTGATTATAAATTTTACCACTTTCTTTTGTTGTTTTATTGCTCCTAGAATGCTTAGGGTATTTGCGATATCATTTAACACATAAAATTCATAGCCTAAAATCTATAATTTATCTAATCATATTTTCTTTTCTTTTGGCTGAGGCCCTGTCATTGTGAAATCGATAATGACAGAATCTAAATTGTTTGAAGTGGTTGGGCTTTTTGAGGAGCTTGTTCAGGAGGAGGAGCGTGCTGTTGAGGATCATTAGTTTTATTTTATTCCTGCTTGTGAGGCTGAGTGTTTATCTTTCTTTTTAGTTAAACTTTTAATGCTTTGTAACAAAATAGGTACCCATGTATTTTCCTTTACTGATACTTTATTCAGAGTTGAATGTCATTTCATTTTATATTATGGATGCATGTATGTTAACATTTGATACTCTTTTCTTCCGCACTCTGATATTATGGTATACTCATTTAATGAAGATTTCATTTACTTTTCTTAGAGCTTATCCTTCCCTTGTCGGTGGATTAGGGATGCTTATTTCTAATCTAATGCTAAGTGAGGGATTGCCTCGTGACGACCGTCACTTAGTCCTAGTTGATTAAGGGGCAGCCGCCACACGAGAACACTCTTGAACACTTTTTTAACATGGCGGTGTCGGGCTTCAATCGTGCTCGTTCGAGCATGATTGAGACTCAACTCGATCCTAATGCATTAAAATGCTTAAACGAATTCTAACAAAGAGGAAATTATAGTTGGAATGATGGGAAATGGGGTACCTCTTGATTCATCTTAGGCGAAAGTCGCGAACTTCGGGATGGTTCAACTGAGGTTCATAGCTTTGATTCGATGATTAGGTGATGCAATTGAGCCTTATCTTTCGAATTGGACTAATTTAGGATCTTAGAAGCGGCTAAAGGTGGCAGAGAATGCCGCACATGCGGCCAGAGATGTCGCGGCGTGATGTGTTAAATTAATCAATCCACTACTCTAGACCCATATTTTGGCTTGCATTAACTTGTCAAGGTGCTTTTCTCCATCTGCTTATTTTGTTTCTCACCATAAATGTTTTGGAGATTTTGATCATCCTATACATCGTTATCAATTAGAAACTTTGCAATTAATTGGAGAAGGCCAATGCTAGTTCACAATTATGGGCTTGTAATTTAAGGCCTCAAACCAAACCTGATTGTCTTCCTCAACTTGAATATAGTATATTACTCTAATCTTACCATGAGTGATATCATCAATTACATGCAATATTTACTAATAATGTGCCAAATTATTGAGTCAGCGTGGCAAAATTTATGACTGCACTTCTATTAGCATATTTAGGAATCATACATCTCACCAAATAATATATGATAGAATTTTAAATGTGATGGGCCTTGAGAGAGTTATGCTACATGTGAATGCAATGAATCCCAAGTCCATCAAGCTTCTTTGGTTTGTAAACCTAATCCCAAGTAAGAAAAGATGCCCTTCAAATTTGTTTTAAATTGAAAGTAACTATAAGAAGATTTTCTTGACAAATTAACTCACCAATTAGTGCTTGAAGAGTGGAACATTGCATACATTGGGATTGTTTTAATGAAGACATTAATTTAGCAAAATGGTCCTCCATCAAATTCAACTAGTCATTTTTCATTCCATCTGCATAAATTTTCAATTAGATCATTTTTTGAGTGTTCTCAAGATTTTACTCGAACACGTAGTCAGTATGGATTCCATTAAACTCTACATTTTTTTTGTTTATAGGACTGTAATAAACCTAGATTATGAGCTAGGATAAGAAATGAGTATGATACACCCTTTCTTGCACCATGATAGTTCTAAAAGATGATACAATTTATTTAAAAAGGGAAGATATTGTGCCCACATTATCATATTTATTATCTTTCACAATAATTCTTGAGATTGTGTGCCAATTATTTCTTGAACAATCTTAATTTTTGAGTGTCTTCTCTTTCAGACATAAACTAATAAATAAATAAATTAAAATAAAAAATAAAATATTTTTCTTAGACGAATACGAGGATTTAGCCCAACGAAAAATATGAAAACATACATGCTGATTTGTACAACAATAAATAATAATTGGAAAATAAAAACCTTAATAATCTTACAACATAAGCAATGAAAACATATCCAGACAAAGATCGTGTCTCAGCCAAAGTCTCAATAACACATCATGAACAGTAGCAATAGCGTAGGCTTCTCTGACACACTTATAGTGAACAGTTTGCTAAAGAGGATCAAGAGAGCATGCATGAATTGCAGCAGCAGAAACTTCACATGAGAAAGGAGACTCATAAGAACTGCAAAAAAAGTTGACACTGAACTCTCGCAAGAGCAAAGGTTGCACTCTTGTATCAGTAGATGTAGTATCCATGTTAAAATTAAGTGTGGTATGCCTTCCAATCATGCTAAGATGAGAATCTGCTCATCACTGTCCAAATAATGCAAAGATTAGAACACAGCGAAAATATATTAAAAAACTGCTTTTTAGTTTAAATTGGGTAAATGTTATTTGGCTTTTAAATATTTCTCAAGAAATATGAATAACTTAATTTCATAAATTTTAATCATTTATATTTTTTAGGAGATATATGAGAACAATAAATAAAAACATACGGCTGCATCAAAAAAAGATCGAAAAAAGATGGGATGTACTAAAATTTGTCGGAACTCATGTACTGAAGCTATTCCTTTATGAGACATCTGCTGAAGATTTCTGTCATCTATTTTGTCTGCCCTCTCACATTATTCATCACTATGAAGTCTGAAGGAACATGCAGATAGACAACTTAATCATCCTGCACCACATCACTTACTTTGATTAAAATATATATTATATAACAGATATAATATGATTGCAACTATAAAAATGAGCTGCATTATTACTTTCATTTACTGGACCTTTTAAAATAAATGGAATTCAAATTATTTTTGTGAGAGAATCGCTGAGGACGTACAGTAATTATGAAGGTAAATATATTAAACTCAAAGATGATTAGTACATATTTTCAATAAATTTTCATGTCGGCAACGTTAAAATATTTGATGAATATATGAATTTTCGTAATCATCATTAATTCGTTATCATATATATATATATGTTTTTTTTTTTTTTTTTTACAAAAACCTGTAAATTTCATTGATATGAAAAAAGAGATACACGATAGAGTTGGGTAGTTATAATCACATCTTACAACTAAAAGTCCAAAAACTAATCCGAAAAAGGAAAGACCCATGGTATATACTAAAAGGTCCAAATAAAAATACATTATACAATAATTAAAAGTAGTGTCTAAAACATAAAAGTCCAGAACAATCTTCAACTCATCGATCCAAGCATCCAAAGGGTCCTGCAAGATGTGCTCGCAGAAAATATTAATGAAAGAAATGAATACATACCTTTAGGCTGCGCAGGGGGACGCACAAACTTAATCAGGAACCGAGAGCCAAACCTACAGAAGAAATCATCCCACACCTGCAACAAAAACATAAACCTCCTACACGAAATATTAGAGGAAATTACTATCTCAATCCAAAGAGGCACGTCTCCCGCAACAAAAGAGCGAGCATTGCAGACGAGATACAAGAAAGTGACAGAAAGAATCGCAGAATCAGGATCTGAGAAATAGACCCTAGCAGACTTCTGGAGCAAAGCAAAATCTCGCACATGAAGCCAAGAAACTAGCCTAGCACCAGCCCACAGCACATTTTGGCAATTAAAAGGATAATGGATAAAACGAAACTTATGGCAACCGATAACAATCATAAAATTGTCAACGTAACAGGCTTGAAACCAACTAATCCTCCAGACCTGAGAGCACATACGCATAGAAGACATAAGGACAGTGCATTTTCGCATTAAGAGTAGCCCAGGACAGCAAAAACCAATGCATATGTAAAGTATGACAGCGCGAAATAGACTAGCACAGCCACGCACAAGTATCCAACCATCTTATGTTAACCAGCCATAAACCCAGAACCCAATTATAGTATAAAAACTTCAGGGCCAGCCAGCAAATCAACAAATGAAAAAGGTAAGTATTGATTTTAAAAAATCTGCTCATATTTAAGAGATTCAGCAACCTATGACAAGAAACTAAGTTCTGATTGGTAAATATTAAGTTATTCCACTCGGCAGCATTAAGGCTATTTGTAAAAAAATAAATTCTGAGACTTAGCCAACAGCAGCAGTTCAGCCCGCAAAACTTATGGAAAGCTACCTTAATAGTAAGATAATGCATTAAGAGTTCCAAGCAAAAAACTTTAACTTTAAGCAAACAATTCTGATAAAAATCACAATAGCAGTTGTTTGACATACTCAATTTTTATATTTTTCCAGCTAAAAATTGAATCTTTGAAAGCGTTGATGGTTTTGTTGACTTCTTTTTTAATTTCATTAACAATTTTCCCAGTGTTGAAAGGAGACATGTGGTGTTTAGCTTTATTTCTAGCATTCCAGATGTGCCAAAGAGTAAAACTATCAAATAATTGGCCCACATGAACTTTTTTTTATAGAATTTTATGCAATATTCAATTTTAGCTAACTTAGCCTCACTATGGTCCTAGGGGTCTTAAAATATCAAAACAGTGAAGTTTTGGCCATTTCAGTCAAAACTGGGCAGTTTTTACAAAATCTGGGCAGTTTCTGGAAAATTCTGGAATTTTGCAAATCTAGAGCGCGCTGTAGCGCGCTGGAGCGCACTGTAGCGCTTTTCATACAGCAACGCACTGTAGCGCTTTCCGCGCGGTAGCGCGCGGTAGTGCCATTGCGTTGCGGCTCGCTGCATGCTGCTACAATTCGCTGTGACCCGCTGCAGCGTGCTATAGCGCGCTGTAGCGGTTTATTTTGCAAAAATCACTGCTCAATTACTTTCATTAAATGATTTTAGAATTTTTGTAAAATTACCGCTGCAAATCGCTGCAATCTGCTGCAGCGCGCTATGGCGCGCTGGAGCGGTTCAATTTGCAAAATCACTATTCAATTAGTTTTATTGGCCGTTTTCCTAAGTTCCGTGAAATGCCGCTGTTGGCCGCTGCAGCGCGCGACCGTGAGCTGTAGCGGTCCATTTCACAAATTACTATTTAATAAGCTCAACGTGCATTCTTGTATGTTTTCCCTAAGTTTTCATATCCGCTGCAGCCCGTGGCAGCGCGCTCCAGTGCGCTGCAGCCCGTGGCAGCGCGCTCCAGGGCGCTGCAGCGACAGACAGTGATTTAGCCAGGTGCGAAACCCGTGATGGCTATTTTTCGAACTTAATTACTCTCAATCCAGAGAGTTCCATGAGTGGTGCTATATATCAATGGAAAGGTATTTCCGATACCATAAATACCTTTCCATCGGCACTAAAATCGGCATGAACGGAGCATCCTAGCTATACTAAAAATGACGATGAGTACAAGGGTATGCAGAATGAACGAAAACAGAGCATCTTTTTATGCAACTTTTAAGAGTCTCAATAACTTTCATACATGATTATAGGCTTTCCAAGGTACATTCAAGCATAATAATAATATGTAGAAGGCAAAAAGAAGAGGAACAAATAGGTACATTTATCCTTGCGAGAGAAGAGTGAAGAAGAGGAAGATGGTACTTTGCTTCCTTCAAGACCTTGGAGTGGAGCCTTCTCTTTCAGCACCAATGCACCAATGGAGAAGGAAAGAAAGGAGAGAGAGATTCAGCTCTTTGTAAAGGAGATGAAGAAGGAGCTTGAGCTCCTTCTTAAAGGAATGGATGTGAGAGGTGATAGGGGACTCGGCTATCATTGGCCTAAGGGGGAGGGTCATCATGCTTGGGCCTAAGAGGTAAGGAGGCGCCGGCTGAGGGGATGGCCAGCCAAAAATCGGAATTAGAATAATGGAAAAATTGCAAATAGGGGATCCAAATATTGATTATTTATTTTTCTTATTTATTTTAAAAATTCAGATTTTTAAAACGCTCTCCGAAAAATCTCAAAAATTTACCCCTAGCTAATTTGGGGGTGAGGAATTTAATGGTGAAGTTGGAATTTGATTCCGACGGATATTTAATTATGCTAATTTTTGGGGTATTAATTACATTAAAATATTCGCAAAAAATTTGACGACTTCCAAACGCGTCCAAAACATCACCCCTAGCTAATTTGGGGGTGACGATCGTAACGGCGAAGTCGGATTTCGATTTCAAGGTCAAAATAAATACCTCAATTTTCTAATTAATTAAATATTAAAATATTCTGAATCAATCGATTGGTCTCCGAATTGATCCAAACCTTCAGGGTTTGGTTCTATTGACTAAATAAACTTGATGGAATGATAATCACAATCCAATTATGTTGAAATTGAGCTGGGGTAACAACTTTGGGTTGTTACAGATCCCCCTGATAGATTACATTACCTCGCAACTACAAATCAAAGTGATGACCACTCTTGATCTCTATTTTGAATTTCAAGTAGTCTTTATCCTTCGTTTGGGAGATGGAGACATCACGGTGAAACATTGGTTCGATGGTACTCATAGATATCAATTCGCTTAGCATAGCGCCACGAACTGGCCTGATATCAAGCCTTCTGAATTCTTCCTCTAAAGGGCTTGAAGCTATTAAGGAGGAGAGTGTAGCATGACGACTGAGTGCATCGGCTACAACATTCACTTTCCCCAGATGATATTGGATTGATAAATTATAATCATTTATTAACTCGAGCCATCTTCGCTGACGAGAGTTGAGTTCACACTGAGTGAAAATACACTTTAAGCTCTGATAATCGGTGAATATGGAACATTGGATGCCATACAAATAAATGATGCCAAATCTTTAAAGCAAAGACTATGGTAGCTACTTCGAGATCATGAATGGGATAATTCTTCTCATGTGGTTTTAACTAACGAGATGCATAGGCAATAAATTTTCCTTCCTGCATTAGCACACAACCCAAGCCTATCCCAGATGCATCGGTATAGACTTAGTAGTTGAAACCTTCTTTAGGTAAGGAGAGAACTATGGCAGAAGAAAGAGCATCTTTTAATGATTGAAAGGCCTTCTCACATTCTGGACTCCAGATGAATGGCACTACCTTATGAGTCAACTTTGTGAGAGGAGAAGCTATCTGCGAAAAGCCTTTGATAAATTTTCTATAATATCCTGCCAGACCCAAAAAGCTTCTGATATCAGTCACAGACTTTGGCTGTGACCAATCTTGAATGACGCTTACTTTGTTTTGATCTACTTTAATTCCTTGCGCATCTATGATGTGGCCCAGAAAAGTGACTGAGTCAAGCCAAAACTCACACTTGGAATATTTTGCATAAAGCTCATGGTTTCAGAGTTCTTGTAGAACTAATCTTAAGTGCTTCTCATGATCAGCATTATTCTTTGAATAAATCATGATATCATCAAAGAAAATAATGATGAATTTATCTAAATATGCTTTTAGTACTCACTGCATTATGTCCATAAAGATGTACAGTGCATTAGTTAATCTAAATGACATTACTAAGAATTTGTAATGTACATAGCGGGTTCTGAATGCTGTCTTTTCTATATCTGCATCCTTAACTTTTAGCTGATGATAACCAGATCGCAGATCGATCTTGGAAAATACCTTAGCTCCAGATAACTAATCGAATAGATCATCGATTCACAGTAATGGGTATTTATTCTTGATAGTTACCTTATTCAATTCTCTATAATCGATGCACATTCTCATCGATCCATCTTTCTTCTTCACGAATAAAACTGGCGCTCCCCAAGGAGACGAACTCGGACGAATAAGACCTTTTTCTAACAGCTCTTCCAGTTGCTTGTTCAACTCTTGCAACTCCTTAAGAGCCATATGATATGGAACTTTTGATAATGGTTGGGTTCCTGGGATTAATTATATAGTAAACTCTACTTCTCTAACGGGAGGAAGACCGGGTAGGTCTTTAGGAAAAATGTGGCAACCGGGGATCGAAGTTCGAGAGTCTTTAAAGAACAATTCATCTCAATTAAAAATATATACATCTTTATGATTCAAAAAGGACATAATAAAATAAAATAATAATTCACAGTCCTTTTATACATAGAGCCAAAATATATATGAAAAGTTACATCAGTTTAAATTTTACAAAAATATAAGAAATATCTACATTCTTCTGCTTCTTTAAATTCTTCCTCTTTTAATTTGGCAGATCTTCTAAGTTCTTTAATTATCAAAACCTGAAAAATTCAGTTTACCTGTCAGGTAGGAGTACGCAAATTATTCTTATAAGAATAAATCTAGCATCTTATAATAGGTATGAATCACATATGAAGATGACTGAAAATCTGCATGTAAATAAAGTAATTGCTAAATTCATTTTCTGCCCTGCAAAATAGCAGTGAAAATCAACATATATGAAATAAATTTTATCAAAAGCATTTGTAATAATAAGTCGAGTCCGGAGACCCCTAAGCCCAAATGGGTAAACTCATAGGCATAATCTGTATGAAGCTTATCTCGCCACCCGTCGGTAGCTTACTCAAATTAAGAATTGATGGAGTGTCTTTCCTCTGGATTTGCCTACTTCATACAAGAGGCTAAATCCCTCCATATAACTCCCAGGGGCTTGCTAGCTAGCCCAATCTGTACAGATTCCAGTTTTGCATTCCACCCTCCAAAGACAAACACCACAAAAATATATATAAATTCTTTTTGTTACATGCTTTTTGATATAATTCTTTTGCAAATTAAAATGCGATAAGCAGTGCAAATAATACTCAAATGGGAAAATAGCTCAAATAAGAATACTGAAATAATACTTATAAGTAAATTTGCGTACCTGACTTGTTTTGATAAAATCAACCAAATTTAATTTCTTTGATCTGCCAAAATAATGAAATTTATTAATTTAATATTTTCATTATGATTTGTGGTTTTATAATAATAAAATGATTATTTTGTTTTATTAGAATTATTAAATTATATAATTATTTATGCCTTATAAGGTCAAATTGGGAATTTGACCTTATAAGGGCATTTTAGTAATTTTTACCTTTAATATAATACAAATTTTATGTTATTTTATTGAAGATTATGTTCTAAGGTTTCTATAGAGTCCAAATTTATCAAATTTTGATATGATTTGGTTAAGTTATAGCTATTCTAATTTGGAGGGTTTAATAATTAGGGTTTATTATAATTAGAGAGTGATTAGTGATTTTAGTCACAAAATTATTAAACTAATTATATATTTAAGTTCTAATTCACTTTATAAGTTATTTAAAACTGAAATTACTTAATTTGGATTATTATATTTGCTAATAATCACTAATCAAGTTTTTAGAGTAATTAGTGTTACTTAGGAGATCTAACCGTTGGATCCTAAATAATTTTACAGTTTACTAAAATTTAGATTCTTCTAATTTAAATAGATATTTGGATCACCTAATTTGGAGCTAAATTGGCTAACTTATGACTATTTGAAGTTCTAGGTTAAATTAGGTTAATTAGGGTTAGGTCCTAATTGTGATTAGTTAATTTTTTTTTTTATTTAAACAGAAAAACTAATACTTCTAAATTATTTCTTAGGTTTTTTTGAGTGTATTAAGACCCATATTTGATATGTTTGGACTAAGAGGTATAAAACTATAGTCATTTGAATATTTGCAATATTTCCTAATTAATTTAATATCCTAAAAATATCATTTAAATGAAATATTGATCCTATAGTGAAATTATTGGCATAATTAAGTTCCTTACATTTTTCTGGTTATTTTGGTATATTAATTTGTATAATTTGGTTAAATAATTTAGGAGTGATGGATTCTTAAAGTTTTAGGATTTTATGAATTTAGAGATATTTATTTCTATTTTGGTATATTAATTATTCTTATTTTTCTATTTATGAACATATATATATATATATATATTAATTATTGTATCATATTTATTTAACTAATTAAAATTTTATCTAATTATATCTTCTGTTTATTATTTAATTATAATTTAATATTTATGTTATATTATAAATTTATCTGTTTATATTATTAATTAATTTATTATCTTATATTAATATATATATATATATATCTGTTTATTTATATATTTATTTTAATTATTATTATTTTTTTATCTTATCGTATATCTATATATATAACAGATTTATAAATATTATAAATATATATATTTTTTTATTATAATTATTATAATTTCTGCAGGATTAGACGGTGGTGGGTCCTACGTCCACGTGGCGAGTAATTACTGGGAGAGTGGAGGACGGTGGGCCCACCGCTGATCAATTGCCAGGGACGCGTCAGCACCAGGTGGGTCCCACCCTGACGCGTATGATTTCGACTGTGCGGGTCGGGCTCGGGCTGGCCCGGCCCGGCCCGAAATCCTTTCTTCTTCTCGCCTTCTTCCTGATAGCGGCGACTAGGGTTTCAATTTCAGAGGGCTTCCCGGCGTCGGCAGCCTTCAGCCCGTAAGACGTTGGAACGAGGATGGCGAGACCTTTATGTCGATAGTGGAAATTAGACCTAGGGTGGTCTATATCGGCAATAGGGTCAAACCCTATGTTCTTATGCGTCGACGGGTGTCCTTTTAACGGTATATACTGTTTAGATTTTGCCAAATTGGATCGATCGAACTCGTTAGAGTTCGATCAATTCCGGTAGATTGACAATCCATAGCACGGAATAGGTTTTAAAATTTATTTGATGTAAAACGATTGAGTAAAAAGGGATCGGCGAGTACCTTAGGATGAGTGGTCGGAATTTTAGGGTTCAATTGAGCAGTCGATCCAGTTCCTTCTTCGATTCTATTCAGTGAAAATGAAGACTAGAATCTTCGGGAGTTAATATTAAGCGATCGAAGAGCGGTGGAAGAGGCGGAGATCTACGCGTGGAGGGCTTCTGCGACACGCGTGAGTCGTGGGGACGACGACTCCAGAGCCATCTGATCCTCCCGATCAGACGGTTTAGGACAATCCATCTATCCAGACGGTGCGAGAGGCCAGAGAAAGCGGCGTTAAGGAATTATGGGACGACGCCGTTTAGTATAATTTAATAATTAATTTATTGAATTTAATTTAAATCAATTTAATTAATTAAACTTTATAAAATAAATATTTTCCAAAAAAAAATTTTAAAGATATCAATCATAGCTAATTGAGGGCTTCTGAACATAATGACGCACTCGGATTTTTTATTCGACGAGTATTTAATTACTCGAATTTTCAGGTATTTAAATAATATTAAAATATTCGACAAAATTTTAATGACTTCCAAATGCGTTCAAAACTTCACCCCTAGCTAATTTGGGGGTGGTGAACGAAATGGTGAGGTCAGATTTTCAATCTGAGGTCAAAATTATTTAAATATTAATAAACAATTTGAAATGAAATTTTGGTATTTTACAAAAAACATCGAGAAATTCGCAAACTGTTCGGTTCTCAGAAATAGGCACGACTTCTTTCTTTTCTCCCAACATTGTTACGAGATACGCATCACACCATTTCTTGACTAGCTTTTCTGCTTTCATGGCATTGATCAATGATGCTTGAGTGCTAAATCTTCCAACGAAGGTTTTTGATTGGCTTCCACCACCCAAAGTGATTTTCTTCTTTTGGCAATTTATGGAAGCATCATGTTCACTTAACCAATTCATGCCTAGGATTATATCAAAGTTTGTGATTGGTAATATAATTAATTTAGCTCCATATTTTTATTCACCGATAGGAATATTTATGTTACAGAATTGCTGAGATTGTATACGGGCTCCAGAAGGTGGGGGTGCTCAACGAGTTTACTAATTGATATGTTGGTAACTTAAGGGCCTTCACCCAGCTTTCCGATACGAAGGAGTGACTCGCTCCAGTATCGAAAAGGATATTACAAAGTTTATCATTTGTTGATAAGGTGCCTATGATTACAATAATATAATAAGAATTGCTACTCAAATATTTGAAAATATTGAAACAGTAAGTACTGAATAAAATTTGATTTAAGACATACATGAAACGACGTCATTGTCTTCAGGAGCAGAGGCGGGTGTTAGCATGTATACCCTTGCAGAAGCCGTAGGTTGTTTTTCCTAGGGCCGCTGGCCTTGACGATTATAGGCCGGCTTCTGTGCAGGTACAACTATTTTAGCATTTGAAGTGGAGGATAGCATTATAGCTGGGGTAGGTTCTCGGGTGTTCCTTGGTTGTGCACAGAATACTTGTTTATGATGGGAGTGGTCGATGAGCACTCTATCAATTGTTGTCTTAGAATTGCATTCGAAATAACGGTGGCCTCTTTGACCACAAGTAAAGCACACACCACCAAAGTGGTAGCACTTCTCATACGGATGGTACCGCTTGCATTCAGAGTTCTGGGGTTGGGATTGCTCAGCTTCCATATTATACACCTTTGCCATCTTATGATGACCAAAATGTTCCTTCCTTAGTTGCATAACTATTACCTTTCTCTTTCGATCCAGTTAACCTCAGAATCCATCTTGTAGACAGGCGGCTTCGATCAATTCAGTTAAATTCTTGATCTGACCGGAGATGAGGTGAGCTTTTATAGAGTCTCTCAGATCCTTCAAAAAATGATGGCATCTAGATGCTTCAGTTCTAACTAGGTTTGGAATGAAGTAGGACAACCTCCAGAATTCTTATTCATATTCGAACATTGAGTTGTTGCCTTGGGTGAGATGGAGGAGCTCATCCTCCAGGATTGCTTGAGATGATACCGATATGAACGCCTAACGAATGCTTCCAAAAATATATCCAATGGGATATCTTCTATTTCATAATCGGTGAATTTGTTGGCCCTCTCATTCTCCCACCAATATTCAGCTTTTTCTTGGAACAAATGAGTTATTAAGCGAATAGCTTTAGAATTAGGGCACTTAATACTAGTCAAGTTCTTTTCGGCCATCTTGAGCCAATTTACTGTGTCCATTCGGTTCAACACTCCATTGAACGTGGGAGTTCTAAGATGAAGGAAAATGTGTAAGATTTCATCACCAGTATAATGTGAAGATGATGAGAACCCTGACGAGGATGCAGATTATTGCCTGACATAGAGAATTAGAGCACGTGTCTCTTGCGCTTGTTGCGCATTGCTTTCTATTAGGGCTTTCATCATAGTAGTCATTATGTTTGATTCTTCAGGTTTGCCAGACGACTAGACCGCATTTTTAATCGGGGTAGGAGCTTAAGGAGATCCTGGATTCATGACTGCAACAAAGCATGAATTTAGCAAATGAAACAAAGATCTACTATCCTTTTTACTCAGCACTTTCTCAAAAGAGAAATTACATAGGTAGACAGAAGGATAAACTGATATGAAAGCTAGGTAAGATGTGAAATCTAAGGACATCAAATATAACATTCGCCCTAAAAGCAGCACAGAAATCATTAAACGTTACTAATCGATGATTTTTGGATAATCTTCTATCTGTCCAGTACCACCATCTATCGACAGAACCACTAAGCAGAAATCTCAAAATTTGAAGATGATAGTCATCAGGACAAGCTATCTCTCAAAACACAGTGGTCACACGGTTCAACCACTCTTTGGAAAGAATAGGGAGACTAGTTCCTCTGAAGGCCGGACTAACTAAAATCTTATCTAGCACTTCTACTCTACGAGGAGATACTCCTTCTACGATCCTTCTATAGATTTGTCATCTTGGAAATCATCTGCCCAATACTCGTCGAATAATCTAAGGTAGTAGAAGAAATCAAACTGCTGATAGTCCATCCCTAAAATTTCATTCAATTATTAGTTTTAGTTTTCCACTTATTTCAGTTATAAGAGTTAAATTTGTATATGTTATTTCCTTAAGGTTCGTTCAGATCCTAAGATGTCATATGTTACATGCTTTTAATATTTAACTATATTTTACTCGTTTATGGTTCGTTCAATTCCTAAGATGTCATTTCCAGATATTCTTAGTTTCATTTCTGAGATTTCAGTAGGATGAACTATGGATGCTGCTTTTCTTACACTTAGTAATTGTGATCATATCCGTTGCAGAGAATAGATCATAAAGTAGATAGGAGCATTTTCTTATCTGACACTTTATGATACTTCTCTGATACCAACTGTAGCGCGCCACTCCGTCGTCGAATTATGATTTTTACCCCTTTGTCGCGGCGACGGAGCAGGGCGCTACAACTTAATCCTTGTATGTGATATTTCTAATTTTAAACTAGAACTTATTAAGTTCTAATATTTAATCTTATAAGACTGTTAGTTGAATATTGGAGATTCTGCACTTGTTTTATTTTAGAATAGATAGAACGAATAAAATATACAACAACAGATATTACATATGTTCTTAGTAGAGTCTTTCTTACTTTGATGCCCTGCATACCTTGTATTTGAATTTTATACTTTTGGACATATCAATTAAACATATAATAATTAATGAGTATTCTACATTAGTTTTGAATGCATAAATTATATTTATGATAATTTAGTAAGTCTTGTATTTCAGTTCATAATTTAGATGTTAAATTAATTTTTAGAGTGTATTCTAATTAGTCTATCTCTTCAGTAATATACATAAGTTTATGAGTTACAATGTTCAAAATATTTATGGTTTGGCAAACCTTTAAGATTTTATATCAAAGAAATTTTTCTCACTGTTATAGTAATTATGAGTTATTGCTAGTCAATGTTCATTAATAGTACTTATTGCTCTATAATTCATTAATTTTGAGACATGTTGTCTACATTTGAAACATTGATCATATTCTTTAAAATAAATTCCTTTAAGATGTTTATTTCCATAAATTGCACAATAAACAATCTCTTATTGCTTTGTTTGAGCTACATGCAAGTGAATTATTGTAACAACCCAAGCTATTACCTTTGTTGATTAGGACTAATTTTAGTCTTAAGACTAATCATAAGTGCTAATTAAGTCAATTGGAGTCAACATCTAAGACTTAGTCCAAATCAGGAGTCAAATTGATCGAATCCTGATTTCTAGAAAATTCAGAAACCCTAAAATCTAACCTATTTAAATTGACCTCCGATCGAAAAATGGATTTTGTCATTGCGCTCATTGCCCCCAAATTAATTAAATACCCCAAAAATTGGAAAATTAAAATACTTGTCGGATCAAAAATCCAACCTCGCCGTTGCATTCCTCACGCCTCAATTAGCTAGAAAAACATGTTTGAAATTTTTTTTATATAATATAATTATTTTATTTAAATAAGGAATTAATTAATTTAAATTAAATAATATTATTATATTTTTAAGTGGATTAATGGTGCCGTCAGATTGCTTGCGCACTTACCCTTCCTGCCGTCGGGTTTAACGACAGATCCGGGCCGTTCGATCGGCCCGATCGAACGGAACGCTTGTCGTCTTCCCCGACCCCCTCGGCGCGCACACCACGCGGCGAGTCGCCGCGAGCCAGCCCAATCCGGAGCCTTCTTCCTCGACGGCTCCGCCTTGGACTCCCATAAGACCCCGCACGTAGTTAGGGCAGTCCAGCTCACAACCGAAACCTTAGGAGCCGCGGATACATCCCGATCGAGCCGGCACCGTCCGTATCCAGGTACCCCTATTACCCTTGATTTCCATTCGTTTGCTGCAATTCATGTTTGCATAGTTATTTCACACATATGGATGTCAATCATGCGGCTTCGATCGATCGATCGAATGTAGGAAAAGAGCTACAGTAGAAACCGTTAGGCTCGTCCGACCCAAACCCTAGGATTTAAAGTTAGGCCTTGCCGGCGACAGCGTCCACCCCAGGCATCGGTCCAGCAACGGTTAACAAGCCCTCGACGTCCTCTTTCGAATGACGTGCGGGCAGAGCCCATCCGTCGCCGGGAGCGGCGCCAAAATGCCAACCCTAGCTCCCCCCCCGGTCCGTGTCGGGACGAAGGCGAGTCCTTCAGGTCGGGCCGGGTCAATCGCCCGACCCGCGTTCGCGCGAGCGGGCCGCATGCGCCACGAGGCTGAGGCAGTGGGCCCCGCAACCGTCAGCTGCGGTCAGCGGTGGGACCCACCCGCTGAGCCAGCGGGTTCCCAAGTTCTGTCGCGTGGCAGGGTGGGCCCCACACCCAGTGGCGTGCCCAGTCTCTGGCCGCCACAGTGGCCGTGGTGGGCCCCGCCTCATCATTGCCTGCAGAAACTATTAGTATAAAAATAATTAATATATATAATATATATATGTATATATATATATACTTATATAATCCTATCATTAATACATCATTAGTGAATTATAAATTAACCTAATTAATTACTAATGGTTAAAAGATTGTTAATTAGTTGGTAATAATAATTAATTAAGTAATTAGTTAATATCAAGCATTAGTTAATTATATTCATTAAAATCTTTAGTTAATTTAATTAATATGCTAGTTAATACAAACAGTGAAAGAATAATAATTATAAAATTAGTATTAATTAATAAGATTAGTATCAAATTAGTACATAATTATTTTTCTACAGTAAAATAATAATAATATTTATAATTAAATTAATTAATGGATGAATTAATGTTAATTAATAATTAAGTTCTAATTAATGACAGATTAATTAATTATCAATAATTTTAGAAATATAAATTTATAACTTTAGGAATGAACAGTAAATTAATTTAATTTGAATAAATGAATAGTAAATTAATACAAATTATATTTTTAAATAGTAAATCTTAAAAGTTTAATAACTTTTTGTAGGATAATCCAAATATAGCCAATATAGGTCTCAAAATACTTAGAAAAATCAAATGGCATAATGTAAAAATTAATTTTGAGGTACACATAATGAGATAGCATTTTAGAACCTCTTTAGGACCCCATAACTCTTTACCCAGTTATTAGAACATAGTCAATATGGGTCTTAAAATGCTTAGGAGAGCGGCCCCATCACTGCAGTAGTATTAGTTTTCCCATTTGGACTTCAGGGCAAAAAGTCAACCCTAGAATTCTTAGTAAAAAATGACCAAAATGCTCTTGGAATTCAAATAACAATAACTTGGTCAAATCAACTCCAAATTCAAAAATTCAAGATGCTAACTAACTTAGAATTTCAATATCACCAATAAACTGAAATAATATTTAGGATCTGAACCCTAAAAATTTAGGTAAAAGATCAAACTACTCCCGACCTCATTTTGGTCATAACTTGACTGTTTGGAATCCAATTTGGACGTACTTACTATTATTGACCTATAAGTTAGACAGTAAGGAATCAGTTAGAACTAAGAGAATTCAATTCTGACATGTAAGTTAAAAGTTAACTTTTTGACCCTTAAAGTATGGGCAAAATAGTCATTTTGCCATAAGATTGGACTATGTACTCTTAACCTCTAATTTGCATTTCAAAACTCATAAACCAATGTTATAAAGATCTTAGTGACCTTTAAGTGAGTAAAATCAACTATTATGTTAGATTCCAGAATTTCTCTAAATCTTTAGCATTACACCTGAAGGACCTTTCCTGTGACTAGGACTAGATCATAGGTTATAGTTCATTCATTGGGTAAATGAGTTACTCAATGGGTGAAATCTTAGTTTTATTAGTTTCTAGACTTTTCTTTTATTTTACGACTTATTTTGATTATTTTATATTTTGACTGTAGATCTAGGATAGGAGATTCATTCTATTAAGTTTGATTACTTAATAGGATTTACCTTAACTATTAGATCACTATTAGAATAAAACATAGAATTTAGGCCTTAACCTTTTTGGGTTATGTGATTAAACCTAAATCTCGCAGTGTTTAATCCATAATCTATAGGTATTAGAAGATCTTGATCAGATCTTAGATAGAACATCTAAATTCACCAAAATTAAGATGTATGATTTATTGATTTAACTCATAGTCGTCTATCTGATTGAACTAGATTAAAACCTAATCAGTTCTAATCCTTTTTAATTTATAAGGATAAATTTCTAAGTTATACTCGATAGTAGGAAAATGATGATCATGAACTTGTATAACTTGGAATAGTTAGAATAGTTAAGTAGAAAATAAATAATATCACCATATTTAGTAGAGTCCCTTACTTCTATTTGATATTTTGTGCTATGCATTTCTTGTATATTTGTGCATTAACTCATTGAGTATATCATATAAAATTTTTGATGCATAAATAAAATGTTTAAAAAATATGGAGACTCCTTAGATTCCTTATGAAAATATTAAAATGATTATTGAAAAGATAATAATTATATGAGTTGCCTCTCAGATATGTCCTTATTGCCTAATCTCCTTATGTCACTAGGGGAAGGACTTGTTTTATTGTGTACCTAGTTGCCTAGTCTCCTTATGTCGCTAGGGGTACACCATTGGTGCCTTAGCCGTACTAATGTTAAGATCCTTCGATTACTTTGTGTGCTTAGTTGCCTGGCCTCCTTATATCGCTATGGGTACACCGTTTGTGCTTTAGCCGTGATGGTGCTAAGATCTTTCGATATTCAATGGGCTAGATTAGCTCTATTTTGTATGGCAGTCGGTGCACAGACATTTATACATATGAAGTTATGATGTTTTGTTTGCTTTTCAGTATTTTTATTCTGTCAGCTATTTCCTGTACTACTTTTATATTTTAGGATGCTAGAACCTTGCTGCTATTTATATGTATCACTGTTGAGTTATTCTATTTCAATTGGCATATTCCTTTTGATCATCAGTATGTTTAGGATATAGCATTTTTCTTACAGTAATTATTTGATTATATATATTTATATGCCTTACCTTGCTTAGCTCACGTTTGAGGCATGTCTCAGCCTCTCTTTTTGCTTAAGTTATAAATGATGGTTTATAGTTTTTCCTTCCTTTTGTATTGCTTATTGCTCCCTTATATATTGTTGCTTAGAAATTATAAAATGGTAATATTATATAACACATATAAAATTTATCAACTTAAAATGTACTTAGACAATTGTCTAACACAAGATTTTTCTTTTTTTTGGCTGGGGCCCTACATTGTGAAACTGACAATAGCAGATCCTCTTCTGTTGGACGATCAGGATCTTGGTGTGGAGCCATATCCGAAGGAGGAGCCTATGGAAGAAGCAGCTATTTAGTCCTTCCATTATAAGTGAGGATGAGTGCACTTTTATTTTTATTATTTGGAACTTAAATTGATGTAATAATACAGGTACTTATGACTGTGTATTTAGATTCTATGCTTATGTTTTGAGATGTATTTCTTTACTCTTATGTTGTGATGCTTGGATGTTTTATATTGTAAATTGCTTCCGCACTCTGTATGTTTACTTAGATAGTAACTGAATATTTGATTCTATGCTCACTCCTTCCCTTATTAGGTGGATTGTGGATTTCATTCTAATCCAATTGTAAGTGAAGAGTTAGCTAGAGTGACACACCACCCCTTAACTTAATTCTTATGGATTAAGGGGTGGGGCGCCATAATTATTCTAGAGTAGCTTATAAGTTGTGACTTCTCAGGAGTGTGGCAGTGATGCCTTATTGGCTTTTCTTTATCGGAGATATAGAAATCACCCTGATCTAATTTTCTAAAAATTTGTTTTGTTCAACTAAATAAATAAATTTTGTAACCCAAAGTGCAACCAAAATTTAACTGACAATGAAATTCCTATTATACAATGGTATGATTACCTTGCTTAAATTTGAGGAACTCTTTTCGCATAACATTGGATGACAAAATAGTCTTTTTGAGAAAGACATGTACTAACTCTATCTAAGTTATATTTGCTTCAATTCTTTCATGGAACATAATACTTATAATTAATTTCTACTAGTTTTTTTGCTAATCTAATAAAAAGATATACAACTAAAGTTACTTTTTAATCCTTAAACATATTATGCATTTGAATTTTTTTCTATGCATTACAACCATTATTTAACTTTTTGTAAGGTAACTACACTAGAAAAATTGTCATAATTCTCTCAAAGGGATTCTTTTTAAATAATTACACACTGTATATAGTTTGATTTGATATATACTAGGCTATTATATTCATAAATGAAAATGTGAGATTAGTTTCACCATCTTTCTTAGGATAGACAACCTTAAGTATAGAAGAATTGATGCTATCTTGACTAAGGATAACTTAGTTGTTGAAACCCTCAAATGATGAATTATTAATATTCTGCCTCTTGATATTGCTATGTCTAAATATATAAATACTATATTTTAGGATTTTACTAACTATATAAGAGAGAGCTAATACACTTTTTAATTTCTCTCTAATTTAAATGTTATATCCATTTTATTAAAATCGAACATAATGGAGAATCGCATTTTAATTCATTATAATATATAATTCCAACACATAAGAACCGTACTAATAAAGTAAAGACACATTTAAGTATTAATAAGTAAAACTCTTAAACATCGAGGCGTATTTTCAAAAAATAGTGGAGTTCTTGATAAGAACTCTAAAGTTAAGAGTGCTCATGTGGGGGTACTCCCATGATGGGTGACATACTAAAAAGTTAGTTTATGAAGGCAAAATTGTGAGGCCTTTCATGCCAAAGTGAACATTGCATTGTGCTTAAGAGTTTGGGATGTTACAAATGGTATCAGAGCAGGCCATAGTGTGTCAGATAAGAGTTACGTGGCATATATAATAAAGTATCACTTCATGTGAGTAGCCACTTAGCCCATGATAGTTAAGGTGCTACATAGTAGTGCGTATCTCTTATGCATAAAGGGGCCACCTCTAGTCCTATCTACCTAATGGATGGTTCTTATATCTACATGTAGATACTGACAATGACGTCAATTCGGGAGATTGTAAGGACCCACTTAAGTAGTAATAAGTGAAACACATAAACATTGAGGCATATTTTTAGATAATAATGGAGTTCTTATCCCAAAGTTAAGCATGCTCATGTGGGAGCACTCCCAAGTGGGTGACATATTGGGAAGTTAACTTTTGATAGCAAAATTGTGAGGCATCTTATGCCAAAGCGAACAATATATTGATATTTAAGAGTTTGGGTTATTACAAATAGTAATGCATTATAAAACATTATTTTGTTTCTCAAAATATTAGCTAAATATTAGCTATTAGAGATAAAAAAACAATCTTCTTTTTCATTTTGATATTTTCAAGCATCCCCATCCAATGATTTTCTCTCACAACTTTAATCATTAAATTATAAAAGTATACCTAAAAAATATTAGGCGCTAATACTTGTTGAAAAAATATAATTTAATATAATTGTATATATATAACACCTCAAGGTTGTTACTGTGGCGGCCCTGCTCCGCCGTGGTCCTGTTAACCCTTAAGTTAACATGATTACGGTGGAAGGGTCACCAAATGACAAGGTCCCCACTTAAGGTTGGATTAGATACACGTACTAATCCAATTTAAATAAGGACTTTGCCATTCAATCCAGAAATACTATCACTAAATGATCATACATGAACTCAGAGTGCGGAAGCATAAAACATAATATCCATGCAATACAGTATAAATACAACAATACAGAATAAGTAAAGTACTGAAAAAAAAAATACTCCTGAATTATTACAACATTTAATGAGTTTAAAAGTACTGAAAGAAAACTCTCAATCTCAGTGGAAGAAAAATTAAAGCTACAGATCTTCAAGAACGGGCTCCTCCTCCAATGGCAAACTCTCCACTGGATCTGCTAAACCAACAAACTCAGAACCTACCATTATCAGTTTCATAATGGTAGGGCCCCAGCCAACAAAAGAAAAACTGGTTAGACAATAAGTCTAAGCACATTTTAGGGCAAACAATTTTTTGTTAAATTAAGAAGATATCACCATAAAACAGAACTGAGCAAAATAGGTGCAGAAACGAGTATCAAAAGAATAATAATAAGTTATAAAACTTTAGTTTATAACTAAATAAATAGGAAGTAAAACATACCTCCTCCAAGCAACTGCAATAAGGACAGATAAGTAAAAGTAAAAGAAAAGTAAGAAAAGTACAACCTAAATATGCTCATGATCAAATAGATTATGCTAAGTAAAGTACAAAAGAATAAAGCTAAAACACTATCATCCTAAGTAAACATGTGAAAACAGTAAGTAAAACTAGCATCCTATATATATATAAAAACACGTGCAAGGAAGCTGTAAGTAAAACAGTGCTGAAATGCAGAATATACTAGTAAAACAGTAACTGCAAACTGAAACTATAGTAACTATATAAGTCAATTGAACTGAACATGAACTCAGCAATTCTTAGCCTGATGAGCTAAGAAACTCTGAACTGAACATCACTGAAACTCTTAGCCTGATGAGCTAAGACAGAACTGAATGTAAGTGTACTTGAATTAGTATATCCATATCAGAATCCTGACTCTGTAGTCAGTATGGTGAGAGTCTATCCATCCTATCACTCGGACTAGGCATGGCCAATAGACTGTCGAACATTAAACCCTCGAAAGGTTGCCGACCCCGAACGGGTTGATCGAAGAGGTATACTAATCAAGCTACACCTTACAAACCACTTGTGAACATAATGCTGTTTATAAATAATGTTCCAAATTGACATAAGATATTTACCAAATATCTTAAGTACATAATATATGTTCAAGGTATAAGGCTCAAAATCAAGGAATGCGAAGTATCAAAATCAAAGTGCAAGAAACTCTATCTAAAACACAGGTGATATCCTTTGTTGTCTACTTTATTCGTTCTATCTACTCTAAATTACATAAGTTTCAGAATCAACAATTCTTACATATTCTGTAACTTAGAATCACGAGTCCTACTAGTTGAAGATAATTAGGACTGGCCAAATCCTAATTATAACTTAATCAAAAGACGACTATTTGGTTAAAATGAATAAATCATCGACCTAGTTTTGTATTTTAATTCATCCCAACCTCATCTTGATTAGCCAAAACAAGATGAATAGACTAAGAATTAGACTCCAGACGATGGGGTCTAATCACTTAGTCTAAAGGTATAACTAAGGGTCTAAGGTTTAGAATTCAATTCTCATAGATTAGGTTAAGGCAAATCCTAATAATAAATCAAATTCATTAGGATAGATCTCTATTCTTAGTTCTAAAGTTTAAATATCAAATAATCATTTAATAAACTAAGAAAATCTATAAACTAGAAAACTCAAGGTTTCACCTAATTGAGTAACCCAATTTACTCAATAGATGAATTCTAACTTAAGATCTATTCCTAATCTTAGGAAATAAGGCTCTTAATTACTAAGAGTATTTCTCAAGACACACATCCTAACTAATGTTATAAGACTTAAGGATGGGTCTAAGAATGATTAAAGAAGGCGAACACTCACTTAGGACTTAGGAATTTTCTCTAAAGAGCATAATTCTGAGATTTTAATAAAAACCTAATTTAGACTTAAATTTGAATAATTTCAGTTCTAAATCATTCTATTTACTGATTTTAATGATTGGAAAACTGAATTTAGGGCTTTAAACGGCTAAACCCTATATTTGGGCAAAATGACCATTTTGCCCCTCCTTAAGGGTTCAAAAGATCAAATTTTGATCTAGGGCTTAAATTCTAAAATTTTCTTTTAAAAAGTGTTTCTTACTGTCTAATGTAAGATTAGAAAGCAACTAAATTAATTTTGGGTGATTATTAAGCCATATGAGATCAAATTAGTGAATTTGACTCATAAGGGAAAATTAGTAATTTAACTAAGTGAAAGTTAAATTTTCTTTTAGATTATTGTTCTTTACTGTCTAATCTTTCCATAGAATCTAATTTTGCTAAATTCTGATAAGTATTGGCCAAGTTATGGCCAATACAAGGTTTAGGGTAAAAAGGGGATTAAGGAATTCTTAATTATGGGTCAAAAATTCTAACTTTGTCAATTAGTGTCCAAATTGAGTAAAATTAGTGGCTATGGATTACAAATAGTCCACTGATCATAATGACATGGGGTAGGCTCAATTTGGACCTAATTTGACTAAGTTAAGACCTAATTAGGGTTTAGGGTGATTAGTGAGTGATTAGCAAAATTAATCACTCAAACAGTAATCCAATCTTATAGATTGATTCTAAATGGTTCTATGAGTCCTCTGAAACTTAAATCACTCAAATTGGATTATTAGATTTACTATTATTCACTAATCAAAATTTAGAGTAATTAAGGGTGATTAGCAAATCTATCCGTTGGATCGTAAATATTTTTGTAGATTACTGTAAATTGGGTTTTGCTGATCTAAATGGAGCTTTAGATCATTCAATTTAGAGCTCAATTGACCAAGTTTTGGTCAATTGAAGTTCTAGGGTTAATTAGGGTAATTAGGGTTAGGTCCTAAATATCATTAGGCTCAAACTAATCCAAACAGCAAAGCTAACCCTACTAAAATGATCCTTAGGGTTTTGTGAGTATTTTAAGACCTATATTAGGTATATTTGGATCAATCTACACAAAGTTATGAGCTAAATAAGATTTGTAACATTTAATTTAACTTAAATTAAACCTAAATAATCACTTTGCAAAATATTGATCCTACAGCAAAAATTTTAATATCAATAAATTCCTCATATTTTTTTGATTAATTTAATATATTTATTTGTATAATTTGGATAAATATTTTAGGAGTTATTTAGGTTTGAAGTTTGGATTTAAATTTGATTTTTTTTAATTATTGATTTAATGTAATTAATATAACTGTTATTATATTAATAATTCATTTGATATTAACTGTTATATAATATATATATATATATATATTTAATATATAACTTTCTGTTATAATATTATAAGATTTTGATTTAAGTGCAGGACACGTGGCGGCCTCGGACTGGCGCGGCAGACAGCGGCGGGCCCCACGGGTCAGTCTGCTGACGCGCAGGCCACGCGTCGCACCCGGGTTGGCTGGCGTGCTGCGCTGTGGGTCCTGCCATGGCAGCTGAAATGCCGCGGGCTCGGGTCACGGGCCGGGCCCGGGCCGACCCGATCGGCCCGAATAGATCTTCGTCTCCGTGAGATCTTCCGGAAGCAGGGAGCTTGGGTTTGATTTTCCGGCGGTCTCCGGCGACGGTAGGGCTCAACCAACACGGCGACGCGAAGAGGAAGATGAGACCTATCTAATGGCATACGGTTCAACAACTGACGTGATCGAGCTAGAGCGCAAATCTAAACCCTAATCGCTCTAGTCGCGGTTTATAACGGTATGTACTGTGGATATGCTGCAAAATTAGAGAGATCAAACCATCCATTGTTTAATCAGGCATTATTAACAATCAATTGAAGACTTGAAATAGAGTTTCGAATACTCAGATGAACAATCACATAGGAAATGGGATGGATCGTATAGTACCTTAGGGTTTGCAGAGAAAAAAATTAAGGCTTCTTATTCTGGACTCGATCGATGCTTCCTCTTGAACTTAAGCGATGATAAACGATAGACACGAGAAAAATGGAGTTTTAAATGGTTTCGAAGGCGGTGACCGGTGTGCTGGATGCCTCTATCGACCGGCGCCTTCTTCCGCGTGTCGAGCTCGACTCCACGCGCCTGTCTCGTGTAGACGATGAGCCACAGCCGTCTGATCAATTGATCAGACGGTGCGGAAGGCACGTTAGATTAAACGACTAATTAGATTTAGGGAGTGACGGCGTCAATCGAATGATGACAGCGCCGTTAAATAGTATAATTAAATAATATTATTTAAATTATATTATTCAAATTTAATTAATTAAATTTAGCCTATTAAATAAATCCCAAAAATTTCCAATAATTCACCCTTAGCTAATTGAAGGGTGAGGAACGCAACGGCGCACTCGGATTTTTGTTTCGACGAGTATTTAATTATTTGATTATTTAAAGTATTTAAATAATATTAAAATATTTGACGAAAAATCAACGACTTCCAAATGCCTCCAAAATTTCACCCCTAGCTAATTTGGGTGTTCTGAACGCAATGGCGAAGTCAGATTTTTAATCTGAGGTCTAGATAAAAAGTCAAATTTTCAGGTTTTGGGATTTTCTAGAATTCTTGATTTTGACTTTGTTGTCTTCTTGGTTTGACCTAGGTTTCAGAAATTAGCTTCAAATCACTTAATTAGTGACTTAGAACCTTAATTAAGACTTAGATTAGTCTTAATTGAGCAAAGTAACAACCTGGGTTGTTACAGTTACCCAGCTTAATTTTAGCTTAATCGTATCGTAATTATCATTTTATTAAATCATCTAGTCATTAGAACCAAACCCTAAAGGTTTGAAGCAATTTGGAGCCCAATCGATTATTTTAGAATATTTTAATATTTAATTAATCAGAAAATTGAGGTATTTATTTTGATCTCAAAATCAAAATCTGACTTCACCATTGCGATCGTCACCCTCACATTAGCTAGGGGTGATGTTTTGGACGCATTTGGAAGTCGTCGAATTTTCGCAAATATTTTAATATAATTAAATGCCCCAAAATTAGCATAGTTAAATAATCATCAAAATCAAATTTCGACTTCGTCGTTGGATTCCTCACCCCCAAATTAGCTAAGGGTGAATTTTTGAGAATTTTTGGAGGGCGTTTCAAAAACTGAATCTTTGAATAATTAGAGAAAATAAATGAGGAATTATCTAGTCCTAAACTTGCAATTTCCCCTATTTTCTATTGCTTGCTGTCAGCCCCATTACCATTTTCGGTGCCTCCATGCCCCTTGGGCTGAAAAATGATGGCCTCCCATTCTTATGCTCATGATGGCCTAGTCCCCCTATCACCTCTCATTCTCCTCCTTTAAGAAGGAGCTCAATTACAATTACAATAACTGATGTCTTCATAAATAATAATATTTGATTACCTATTAGAAACATAAAAAAATACTCCTTAGTTTAATTTTTAATTTTTTTATAAATTATTTATTATATTATATGATTATTTTTAATATAAATTCACTTCTTTTATTTTTTATATATTATATATCATATACATGATTTTTTATATTTTTCGGAATATAAAAATTTAATTATACTATATATTATTTTTTCAGAATATATTATATATCAAGCTCCTTCTTCTTCCTCATTTGGCAAAAGCTGCAGCTCTCCCTTCCCTTCTCCCATTGCTGCTCCATTGTTGTATCTTGAAGAAGCTTCCTCCAAGGTCTTAAAGAAAGCAGTGAAGTCTTCATCCCACACTCCTTTCAAGGATTAAAGGTACTCATTTGTTTCTCTCCTTGTCTCCTTTATGTTACTACAATGCTTGAATGTATCTCTAAAAGTTTATAAACATGTATGGAAGCCATTAAGGCTCATTGATTTATTCGAAAAATGCATGCTCTGTTTTCATCTATTTTGTATACCCTGTACTTTATCCATACTTTTTGTATAGTTAAGATGCTCCGTTTGTGCCGATTTTAGTATCGATGGAAAGGTATCGGAAAGACCTTTCCATTGATATATGGTACTACTTATGAAATGCTCTGGATTGGGAGTATTTGAGCTTGAAAATAGGTCTTATAGGTTTTGTCCAGGCGAAAAATATCATCTGGCGCCGCGCTGCAGCGCCCAAGATTGCAAAATAGACCGCTGTAGTGCGCCGTAGCATGCTGTAGCGGGCTGCAGCGGTATTTCGGCAAAAATCATATAAAATTAATTATTAAACATTAAATCGCAAGTTGGATCGCTGCAGCGCGCTGAGCGAATTTTGAGAAAACTTTCGGAAATGTCAAAAATAAATTAATTAAACAGTTATTTTGCAAGTTGGCCCGCTACAGCGCACCAAAGTGGGCCGTAGTGCTGAGAGTGCGCTGCCGTGCTAAAAGCGCCACAGCGCGCTGTGCGCCCTGAATTCGCAATATGCAAGAATTTTCTGAAAACTACCCAATTTTGGCTGAAATTGCCAAAACTTCGCTGTTTTTATATTTTAAGGTTCTTAGGACCCTAATGGGACTAAATAATATCAAATTTGAGCCTGTTTTAGCTAAATGGAATATTGCAGAAAATTCTATATAGAAATTAAGTTTAAAACTTTGTTATTTTTATCAAGCGCTCAAAACTTACTTTGTACTTGAAATGTATGTTATGTCAAATGCCAAGTAATAGAATCTTAAGTGCTTGTAACGAATAAGTATATCTTAATAACTTAATAGTATTAAACCTAAGTCTTTTAGAATTGAATTAAGTGCTGACCCCTTTACTTTGATTTAGAATTTAGTTAGCCTTAATTACCCTTTTTATTCTACGTCATCTTTATCTTTAGATGCTTTCATGATATTCATATGTATATTAGAAAATTCTAAATATTTATTTGGACACCTAATCAAGTGTAAATAACATTAAACTACAATTAAGCATAAAATCTTGCTAACTTGATTAAGTAGATGATACTTAATCTAAAACCAAAGTTTGACATCAATAATACACTAATAACACATTGATTTATCATTGACCTATAAATTAACCTTAGTCTTAATGGTAGAAAGGTTAGGGGTTAAGCCCTAACTTATCTTGATTAAGAATCTTAATCACTTAATCAATTAATTTGATTGAAATATAATTTAATTGACATCATTCCAATAATGCATATGATTTGATATTAATATTAAATCATTGAATTAGAAGTGCTAAGGTTAATATTGAATATGTGTGATTAAATCATCTAAATCTAAATTTTAGATATTTGATTTTTTCTTATATAAGACCATTTGTATAAAATAGATAATAAAATTGTAATAATTTATGAAATGATCTAATTCTAATAAGATCTTTGATTTCATCCCATTATTGTAAAATAGAAAAATGATCAAATAAAATTTAATCATCTGATCTGATCACTTTAACCTAAATCTAACAAGTAAACCTTAAGAAGTAGAAAAGTGAGATCTCAAGGGTCTTGCTTTAGGATCATTCTTGAAATGTTAAAAACCTTAAATATTGATACCTAGTGGTAAGAATCACCTAAAGCAGTTAGAATGGAACTTATTCCTTATGGTAGCAACCTATATTGAGTGATCTTTTAATTATGCCATTTATATTATTAAGATTTACCTATTTGATACATGCTTTTAAGAATTCTATTACTTAGCATTTTGCATGACATACATTTAAAGTACAGTAGATTGTTGAGCACATGAAGAATGGCAAAGTGTCAATTTAATTTCAACATAAAATTTCATGCAATGTTTAATTTTAGCTAAAACAGATTTAACTTTGATATAACTTAATCCCACTAGGATCTTAGGGACCTTAAAATACCAAAACAAGGAAGTTTTGGCCATTTCAGCCAAAATTGGGCACTTATTAGAAAATTCTGGGAATTTTGCAAGATTGGGCGCTGGAGTGCGCTGTAGCGCTTTTAGCGCTGGGTACGCTGTGGCTTGCTGCGACTCACTGCAGCCCGCTACAGCGCGCCATAGCGCGCTGTAACGGTCTATTTTGCAAAATACTGTTTAAATACTTCATTAATTATTTTCCTAAGTTTTTCATGAAATACCACTGCAGCGCGCTACAGCGCGCTGTAGCAGTCTATCTTGTGAGTTTACTATTTAATTACTTTTTCATATGTTTATATAATTTCCGCTGAAATGCTGTTGCAGTGCGCTGCAGCAGCCTAGCTCTGCAACTTCGGTTTTTCTCCTAGATGAAAACTATAAAGCCTATTTTCGAGCTCAATTACTCTCAATCCAGATAGTCCCATGAGCGGTTCCATATATTAATGGAAAGGTATTTTCGATACCTTTCCATCAACGCCAAAATCAGCACAAATGAAGTATCCTAACTATACAAAAAATATGGATGAATGTCAAGGTGTGCAAAGTAAACGAAAACAAAGCAGATTTTTGTGAAGCTTTTAAGAGTCATAATGGCTTACATTCATGCTTATGGACTTCCGAAGCTACATTCCAATATTATAACAGCATGAGAAAGACAAAGAGATGAGCAAAGTGTGTACTTTTAACCCTTGGAAGGAGTGGGGGATGAAGACCTCTCTACTTTCTTTAGGACCTTGGAGGAAGCTTCTTCAAGGTACCATAATGGAACAACAATGGGAGAAGGGGAGGTGAGAAAATTTCAGCAAGTAAAAAAAGGGGGGCTGAGCTTCTCTTTAAAGAGGGAGGAGGAGGAGATAGGTGTAACACCCCTAGGTTGTTACCCTAGCTAAAACTAGATTAATTAAGCTAAACCAAGGTTTGATTTTGATTCCATTGGATTCAATGGGTCATCTAAACCTAAACCTAGAAGTTTGAAATCAATCGGAGCTAAATTGAAAAATTTAGTATTTTTGGCTATTTTTTTTAAGCCCTGAAAAATACCTAAATTATTTTGATCTCCAAATTAAAATCTGATTTCATTTTTGAATTCCTCATACCCAAATTAGCTAAGGGTGAATTTTTGGAGCTCATTTGGTCCTAAATTGAATTTAGGAATTTTTGGAATAATTGAAATTTATTTAAATGATTTTTAATTTAATTAAAATTAATTTTTATTATTAAAATCACTGTTGGGATTTGCTGTCGGGACCGCGGCAGATCCGCTGCGGGGTCCCGACAGCGGCGCGCCGTTTTGCACCCGTAGGATCCTTAGCACGCATCTTAGCGCGCTTCAATCCAACGGCCCACGCTGTCGATCGGATCCAACAGATCTCGACCGTTCCGCAGTTCTGAGATTTGATCCGACGGCGCTTAATCCATCCGCCTTAAATAAGCTGATCATCCGTTCGATCCACGGATTTGATCCGACGGTCGATCTGATTCCTGCGATCAGTCGTTATTAGTCTGATGATCAGGACCGTCCCTCGCCAACGGCTTCACAGATCTGACGGCTGCCGATCGCCTCGCCCTATTCATCATCGTCCCGAGAAGATTCGCGACCCGACAGAGGGAATTCGTCGTTCCTGCCACGTCGACGTTGTCTGCCACTCTCCCGCCAGGTCATCCAAAGCCGTTAGCACCCTCCCGTTTCTGGCCGAGCCTGTCGAGGCAATCCAGAGGGTGGGATCACCCCCATTTTGGGCTGGCCGGAGGAGCCTCTGGTCCGAGCCCGAGGTTTTGGCCCAGCTTCGGAATCCATTCCTATGATCTTTCCCTGCCTATAAGTACCTCCCAAGAATCACAGTGAGCTCCTTTGCTCACTGTGATCCACGCGCTAGACGGCTGAAATTCTGGAACTCTCGGCGAACCAGGCGGTAGGACCTACTGCAGCTGCTGATAGAGGATGAGGTCTGGAGTTCAGACCCCCTTGCAGAGCTTCGGGAACCTCTAAGTGCCTTCGAGACGGCCTGCATTGCCTCCTTCTTCGCGAGTCTTTGAGCTGAGGTACAGCCTCTCCCATTCTCAGTAGAGCTAGTTTCAGCTCGTTTTGCTCTCAATTGAGCTTAGGTGCTATGCTAGGACCTTTCCTTAGCTCCTAGTGGTCGTCCTGGACCTCCAGTGAGCCTTGGCAGTGCGCCAAATGGCCTAAGCACCGTCTGGGACGCACTGCCAGTCGAGCCAACCCGCGCGAATGCGGCGTGCTCCTGAGCCATTTTAGCCCTCTGAGTAGTATCGAAACCCTCAGAGCAATAATTGTAACTGGTATCGAGGGTTGGGTTCGACCAGATCGATCAATTCAATTGAACTTGATCGATCCAGTCGAAGCGCTGAACGACAGAAAATGCCGAGTAGCACCCCAACGATCTAGACCATCTCAGGATCCCTCGTTGCGCCCTATCGCTCCCTCTTCGATCCCTGAACGTGTAGGGATCGAGATATCGGTGGCTCGTGGACTCAGTGAGGAGAATTATCTCCTCACAGGTATGCCAGCTAAAGCGTCTTGGCCGAATAGGCATCGAGTGATCTAGGGCTTCCAAGTTAGGGTTTCTTAGTTCAATCGACACGTCTGAGGTCATGGAACGTGTAGCCGTCGAAATCGCGGCGCGGCATGACCGGAGTGCGGCGAATTTGGCGCTGGAAGTCCGCCTTGGGAATTAGGGCTGCGGGTGCGATCGGGAGGAAGACGAAGACGCGATTTTGGGCCGGGCCGAGCCTCGACCCGCGCGGTTCTGATTTTGGGCCGCGGTTAATTAATATTTATTGGAGTGTATTTTTAATAGTTATGATTTAAATTATTTGAAACCTATAGTTTTAATTTAAATAAATATTCTAATAAATTAATTGAATAACTTTAGATCCACACATCCAAATGGTATGATCCAATATACTATTTGAATCAGAAAAATTCCAGGAATCTGAATCTAAAATAAAATTCTAGATCCAATGGTTGGATTTAAAAATATTAACTGAAACTTTTATGTTCTTAAATAAATCATATAAAATCACCTAATTATCCAAATTGTAAGTTTAAGGGCTCTGATTGCTCCTTATGACCTAAGGAACAATTCATTTTAGGTAATTAATTTTCTTAATCACCCTAATTAAGAATTAGTGAACTTAACCCTAATTAAGCCTCTGAATTGAGTGAGGGTTGTTCCTAACCTTATATTAAGTCAATTATAATCTAAGTGTAGAGTTGGATTGCCCTAAATTGCCTTAATTTCACTAATTACCCAAAGAGACTTAATTAAGTGATTAGTGCTAATTAAGATCAATTAGGTTTTCAAAACCTAAATTTTGGGTGTTTCCCACTTTACTAAGTCATGTGAAACATATTAAAATAGATTAGAACCAATTTGGGTAAGTAAACCATAAAATCCCAATTTTAGCCTTAAGAGGGGCATTTTGGTCATTTTGACCAAAATGTGGATTAATGTCCCTCAAGGATTGAAAATTTCAGTAATATACTTTAAATTAAATTGGAAATATTCTCTGAAATCTTAGAACAATAATATTATTCATATGATCCGTAAATCATCAAATCTTTATTTAATCCTTAAATAAGATACTTAACTCTTAAGCATTCCATTTAAGGATCATTTGACCTGAAAATTGAAATATAATAATAAGAATTGTCAATTGTATCATTAATAAACTCAGATAAGATAACTTAAGAGCTTAGTATTAAAAGATAAGGAATTGGAAAAGTTTAAGTTAAGAATCCAGCTTAAGATCTAAAAGTGATCAAACTTAGACTCTTAGATCTTAAGTAATCTAAAGAGATTATTATGAGTTGATGGTTAACCTAATGTTTAGAACTAGTAATAAGCCCAATATAGCTAGATGTTGAACCTAATTGCTAAAGAAAATGCAATTGGAATCTCCTAAGCTAATATCTAGTTTTAATGTCTAAAGTGATCAAATCTCAGATCTTTGGTTCTTAGATCTTAGACTTAGACCTTCAATTTGAATCAAACCACCTCCAATTGAAATTCTTTAATGATTTATTGTTTAATCTTTTGAAACCTTCCATGCGAGTATAGGATGATTCAATCAATAAGATAATGAAATTATCTTAAAGATTGAATATAGATCTTAGATTCTCAAGTTCTTAACTGATTATTTTATTTTATAATTAATAGAATAGTCTTTCACTAAGATCGTAGTTCATGAATCTTTCAACTTATAGGATCCTTTACCCTTGGGATTAAGTGAGAAACATAGATCCTATTTTAGTATCACCTTGGATTAAGAATTTGAACTCAACATAGGGTTTAAGTTCTCAATCCTTAAATCTTGATTTATTTGATCAATATTTGGGTAAGAGAGTAAAATATTCATAAAATTAGGTCGTTGATTTGCTTATTTAAACCATATAGTCGTCACATGATTTTTGATTAGAACTTGTTAAGTTCTAATATTTGACTTTAAGGACGTAAATCTGAGATTCTACTCGATAGCTAGATATCGGAGATCCTAAGCTCGTACTTTCTCAGAGTAGTTAGATTTGGAAATTAGACAACAACAGATATCACATAAGTCTAGATTGAGTCTCTTGCTTACTTTGATTAGATTGCTTTGCATACCTTGGATTTTAAGCTTTAGCCCTTGAGCATAATAGGAAAACTTAGGATGATGTATCCTAAGCTAGTATTGAATTTACATATCATTCAGTTTTGTTTTATCACAGTTAGTAGAATATGACCTAGTTTAGTCTACCTCTTCAGTAGTAGTATTGTATAGACTGGACTCAGACCTAGCATATTTGGATGGCTAGGCTGGGGATTGACTGATTGATTGATATTGGAGGCCCTGTATGGCCTATTGGCTGGTATGGAGTATTAGAACTTAGGCATATTACTATTTTACCTGTATTGTATTGTTTTGGTTTTCTGGTTTGCTTTGCCACATACTTCAGTGGCCTTATTTTCTGTATTTGCTCGCTTTGCCACATGTCTCAGTGGCTTTATATGATATATATTACTTTATTTTTGCCACATGTCTCAGTGGCTTTTCTTTTCATCTTAATCTGCATGTTGTATGTATACTTTCATGGCTTAGATATATGTATGAATGGCATGTCTAGGATGCTAGAATCTTATCGTATTTAGTACTTGTGTTCTTGTATACTCAGCATGTTTTACTTCGATCATAATCATGTTAGGATCATATTTATTTCAGTAGTTGCAGTTACTTTTGCATTTAGCCTCACCTTGCTTATTTAGTGTTTTATATATTACTTCACATATATGTTGCGTGCTATAAATGAATAGTTTATAGTATCCCATTTCTTTCATAGCTTGTTGCACCCCTTTACTGCTGTATGTATGGTTAAATTTAAATGTGATATTCTTTAATATTCAGTTCACTTTAAATAGCCTAAAATGTACTTAGACAATTGTTTAACTGTAACCTTTTTATTTTGTTGGCTGGGGCTCTGGCATTTGTGATACCAATAAATGTCAGATTCAGGCGTATTCGTGGGCAGTGTCGCTGAGGAGGAGCCAGTTCAGGAGGAGGACCTTCCAACTGCTGTCTAGCTAGCTTTATCTTGTTATTCCAGTGGGGATGAGAGGCTTTCATTTTCAGTTACTCATTTCAATTTGTAATAATTAAACTTTCTGGATGTACTTTATTTTCTACATTGTGAAGAGTTACTATATTGCATTTTCTTTTTTTACTATGTATGCTTGTGGATGTTACCCTATTTTTATATTGCTTCCGCCACTTTGATATCTATATTGATGAATGTTATAGCACTTGGTGATAAGTTCTTGCCTTAAGGCAAGTTAGGTTCGCCTAACTTTACTTAAGTTGGGGATTTGCCACAGTTGGAGCACCGTACTTTCTTATTGTCAGTACGGGGGCCCCACAATAGGCCATCATGATTAGCTATAGAGCTAGGAGGTGAGGGGAAGGCATAGGAGGGAGGAATGACTCTCAGCCATTCCTCTTGCATGTAAAATAAGGAGAGTGCCGAATGAAGTGCCAGCTAGGAGGGAGGGAAGGATAAATTGCAAATTAGGTATTACCTAATTACTTATTTATTTTTTCTAATTATTCAAAAATTCTAATTTTCAAAATGCCCTCCAAAAATTCCCAAAAATTCACCCCTAGTTAATTTGGGGGTGAGGAGTTCAACGGCTAAGTCAGAATTTGATTCCGATGATTATTTAATTATGCTAATTTCCGGGGTATTTAATTATATTAAAATAGTGACAAAAATTCGACGACTTCCAAATGCGTCCAAAATATCACCCCTAGCTAATTTGGGGTGATGATCATAACAGCGAAGTCGGATTTTGATTTCAAGGTCAAAATAAATACCTTAATTTTCTAATTAATTAAATATTAAAATATTCAAAAATAATTGATTGGTCTCCGAATTGCTCCAAACCTTCAGGGTTTGGTTCTAATGACTAGATGAACTTAATAGAATAATAATTTTGATATAATTAGGCTAGATTCAAGCTGGGTAACAACCTTGGGTTGTTACAAGGACTCACTCATTTATAGTAAAGATTAATAGCTTTGATAAATTCTTGTCGATTAAATAGAATCTTCTGAACCCAGATTATTTGTTGGGTATAGTAGGGTATACCTATAGTACTGGATTATTTCAGTAATACTCAAGATTGGTTAATTCACTCCAATGCGAACTTATGACCAGGTGCTATCCTGAGGGATTAGACGAATACAGTCCTGTTAAAGTAAAATTTCTAAGACTAAGAGTGTTACAATTAGTGAACAATATCTTTAGTTTGAGATATAAACTGCAACCAGATTCTGTCTCCTATCGTAGTGTGCTTCGATAAGTGCAGTTTAAGCAAACTAAGTATCTTAATTCACTTGGTGTAGACCACTAAATATGCTTGTAATTGGGTCATTTAATGGCTTAGCTTGAGATATAAACTATGACCGGGTTCTGCCTCCTATTGTAGTGCACTTAGATAAGTGCAGTTTAAACAAGCTAAGGGTTAAATCCACCTTTCTTGTAAACATACTAAATATGTGTATACATTCATCCCAGCTAATGATTTTAAGTAAACTCTCAATTTTAACCAATTATCGAGCTATAATTTAGGAGTCAGAATTATTTCAGTAGGATTCTGCACAATGGAGACATCAAATTCATTATCAAATTTCAAAACATTTTCTAGATTTTTTTGGATTTATCTTATATAGTTAGAAGCATGAGCATGAGCATAAGCATGATGTGAGAGTATCAGAATAGTGTATGAGTATCAGTGATGATTTATGAGTTACGAAATATTGCATATATTGACTAGGGCATTTCAGGATGCATCGGCATTTCAGGATGTATCGGCATTACGGTATATATATATTGGACCGTACTACTCATAGTAGTTTAGTGATATTTTGGTTGCATATCAGTAGCATACATTATCGCGGCATATTCAGATGCACTGTTTCAGTGATATACAACATAGCTTTACATATGATTACTCAGTTTCAGATTCAGTACCACTACAATTTATTTTTAGTATTCAGTTTATAGTTCAGTATTACTTTACTTTATACAGTTTTATACAGTTTTATGCTTTCAGTTACATTACAGTATTTCTGCAGATTTAATTACGTTATGTAAATATTAAATGAATAATTAGAACTGTTTAGATTAGTTTCGATGTGTTAGACTTATTGTCTAACATGAGGTACTTTTAAGATTCGACAATTTGCTAGATCTCGAGCAGTATTTTGAGCCAGATCAGGAGGATACCCAAGAGATTCTGGAGGAGCCCGTGGAGCACTAGTGGACTCTCCTCACAATGACACACATAGGGCTATCAAAATGCAATATTAAGGTTATCATAATGTCAATATTAATGACTATTATTATGCCAAACAAAAATAACATCATGATACTAAAAAAAGCTATCACAATGCCAACACTAGATTATTACATTGCCAAATGTCCATTTCAATGAATTACTAAAAATATAATTTTTATATGCATGTACTAATAATTCACACACATAATTAATATTGAAAAAAAAAATGCATACACTAGTTTTTTAATGCTTTTTATTCCAACACAATTCATGTCATTGTGAGGCAATTTTATGAGCGTAAATGTAGTTTATAGAAATTAAAAGATATTCAAACTTTAGAATTTTGTTATTAATGATAAAAATAAATCTCAATAAAATCCCCAACGTGTATAGTATTCAAATAAATGAGATATTTTCATAATAACGAATCATGTAATGATCAAAATATAACAAATTTTGCAAGTTATTACTAAATTATATACTTTTGCAGTATATAAATATAATCACTTTTTAAAAAAATAGTAACACAAGGCTAACAACAACTAGCATATACGAACAATATAAAAATTCATTAAGTATCTCACAAAAAACAAAAATGATTGGAAATGATGCTCTTCAAGATCACAATTTAGCTCCCTGCCGGAAAAAATGCACTTCAAGATTTGTGTTTAGCTCTCCATTAGTAGCTATAGATGATAGCTACCTTGAAAGTTCAGTAAAATACCAGTAAGATTTATCTAGATTAATTTCTTCATTGTCAATGGGTTTACATAGATCCAAAATTGCGCCTAAGAATTTGTTTGGGAGCATGATACGATGCATGGGCCATGCCAAACATTTAATGAGATGTCAGACAAACATTATCCTCAGGCGCCTGAGCGTGTGACACTTGGGTGCATGGTTTAATGAGCCTTGGCGAGTGGTGCCTAGGCGAGAGGTCTAGTGTGCCCGGCCAGCAGGACCAAATTTATTCATAATAATAGTAATGATGATAATAATAATAAGTATGGTAAGCATGATTAAAAACTTCAGGTCATTATAACTACCAACACATGTGAGTTGGTCGAAATTAAGAAGTTTGGCATTCCAATTTGGATGTCTAGGTTGCACTTAGGTTCAACTTAAAGTTTTAAGCACATGCCTTATGTTTTAAATAGTTATACCAACTCAACAAGTAATGGACTGTCGTTGCCTTTGACCCAAATTGTTAATCAGGCAAGGGACATGCAAACATGGTTAGCCAAACTCAAATCATTCGCATAAACTTTGAAATAATCATCCAAATCTAATATTTTGCTAAATTTATCATATTTCTTCGATATGGTGTTATCAATATCAAGATAAAGAAGCAACGATTCCAAATTCTTCCGCTCGATAGCCGCCGGTCTGTACTCAAGCATTCTCGGGAAATGCGGCCACAGCGGCAGAACGATTACAGCAACTTCTCTCCTGCGATCCCCATCATCATCGACAATGGCGGCCACAACTTCCGAATTGGGTAACTCCAGAAACCCTAACCCTTGTTTTGAATTTCATACACGTTTACTCCTTCATTGGGATCTCCTTTTCAATCACATTCGTGTCGTTAACCCCCAGATGGGCGGGAGAATCAGACCCCCGCATCACCTTCCGCAACCTCGTCCTTCGGCCTCGCCACAAAGCAACTGGTAGGGCATGCTCTGCCCATCTATCATTTGATGAAGCTTCACATTCTTTTTACTGAATACATTAACTCAAAATGAAAAACCGCTTTTCATAAAATATGGTTTATCATCTTCGATGAACTACTCGTACCTTATGATCACCTCATCATTTGAAGATCAACTAACGATTTTGGTATTTGTTGTCATAATCTGGTTATTTAATGGAAAATAACATAACATTGCATGTAGATGAGTGCATATTTTGAACAAGCAAGCACCAATGTTGGCTATTATGCTTATACTCTGAATATTAGCTGAGGCTGGCATTTGTACTCCAAGATTACTCTTCAAGCAAATCTGGATAATGAGATGTATATTGGGACAGTTTGAAATTATACTCGTTAATAGACATTTATTGCATATTTAAATTGGCCACTTTTAGTAATTCTTTGATTAGTATTTACGAGAGGTGGTTTTCCATTACCATGTTTCCATTTTTTTCTATCTGCATTGTATGTATTTAAATTTTCTTATTGTTTTAGTGAACACTGATTATTTATCTTAATTCAACATAGTATCAAAGCAGGAATAATTTTCTTAGAATGCTAGCTTGTCCTCAACGAACTTACTTTCCTTTCTCCAGCACTCACTTTTACTGATCTTAGTATTCACTTCCGCTCAGCTAGCACCTTTTCCTCAAAGCCTTACAATAACCCACCATTCTCACTTTCCTTTTCTATTCTACTTCTAGTTTTTTACTGCTCTACTTCTATTTTGCTAGCTATGTGACCTTGTTAAAGTGGACCCAATTTTTTTCTGCAATGACCTGCCATCCTTGGCCTTTCTGTTGCCAGTGCTTTGACCTTTTCCAATAAGATATCCTCTTACCACTGTGTGGTATGTATGTCCTTTGCCACATGTCCTTGTCGCAATCTACAATTTCCATTATAAAATTATCATATATAACCATGTCCTTTTTGGGATTCTTGTAAAGCTCTATCATTTGAATTTTCTTTTGCTTAGAAACTTGATAAAATTACATCAATGGCAAGTTTTAATCCTAATAAATAACGTCAAATGGTAATTTAAACTGTGTTGTTCTCCCTTGGACAATATAAAGAAGCAAGTTTTAATCCTAATAAATAACATCAAATGGTAGTATTGTATTCCTACTTTATCTCTTGTACTTCCTTGTAAGTGTTATGCAAAGGCTCAACATTTCTTGTTGCTTTCCCTATGTTTGTATTTTAATAGCAGCCTAACCCCAGGAGGGTTGGGCAAGAGCATGTAAAAGCCATGTATGTAATGTTTGAACTCTTCTTATCAATGAAATATTAATTAGATCTTGAAATGTTTGCATACCTTGAATGAACAATTGGAGAATGTTGAATCTTTATATAAATCTTTATCTATATATATTCAAATGAAAATCTCATAGAGCTTAATGATCGCCTTGCCTAAAAGCTGTGTATGTTTGAGTGTTAATGCCGCGAATGCCCGTGACAATATTCGTCGTGCGAAAACAGCCCATGCGCAACTTTGGACAAGTGCTTGATCATTTTGAGCCATGAGGATTGTTAACATTCTTTGAGCTCCATTGCTCACTCGTGATTTATGCGAGATAATTGAGCATGTCAAGCTATGAGCTATGTGACAAGCTCATCTAGCATTCACAACTCATTACATTGGCTAAATTAAGAGTAGATGCAGGTGAGCTGAGAATGATCTTTTGAACTCCACAGCTCACTCTTAGTTTATGTGAGGATCTAGAGCGCTATGAGCTATGAGCGATGTGACATAAGCTCATTTAGCCTAGTAGCTCATTTCCTTAGCTAAACCAAGAGGAGATGCGTGTGAGCCATCGGTGGAATCAAGTTCATGTGATATTCAACCTAAAATGTAGATTTTGTCACTTAGACGTAAGAGATGAATTCATATGCTAACAATCACATGATTTATGTGCCGAGATTAAACCTTTTAGTGTTCATTTTAGAGCACTAGATAAGATTTAATACATTTAGTAAGTCCACTAGAGAAGATCAAATCTCTTGATTATGAAATGAAAACTAATTTGATTGACTTGATATGAAGTTGAGAAGAAGAGTACTTGCATGAACTCATGATACTTTGCATGTTTAATTTCAATTATCCCCAATTTTCCATAAACAATTTCAAAACTAAAGAAACCTTGGAATTGTAATTTAGGACTCAAACCAAAATCAATTGATCGCTTAAACATTATTAAAATTAAGTATACTCTAGTAACAAATCTAAACACCGTTCCAAAGGACGATAAATTTCTGGATTTTACCATCCCATATTACTTCAGATTACGTACACTTGCGTGCAAATGCAGACCACGTATTTTAGTTCTATTAAGTTCTTGGTGTGTTGCCGGGGAATCGTTTATTTGATTTGTATTAGAGATAACTTAAAAGTAAATAGTAATTTAAGATTTTGATGCATATATTTTTGATTTATGCAATTAATTGATCATTTAATTCTTTTAGTATTTATAGTCTTATTTTCTTTTATACATTTTGTATCCTTGAGTTGTGCCGTAAAAATTCTGCTTAATTTAAGTTGTGCATGCGTAGACGAAATTCTGACAATTTTTTGTTCCACCCTGAGATTGAATGAACTTTATTAAGAGAAAGAAGACGACAACTTAGAGCAAATCCAATAGAACAACCCATGGATAATTTAGAAGATAACCTAGGTGAGATTCATGAACAAAATAGGGGTAGAGCCCTGAGAGATTACGCATTGCCCACAGTTTGGGGAATTATTCATGCTATAGTTCGACCTAATGTAGAGGCAAATAACTTTGAAATAAAGTCATCTACTCGACAGATGGTCCAAAACAACCAGTTTAGTGGGTAGGCTACTGAAGACCTTAACTCATGTATCTCAAATTTTTTGGAGATATGTGATACTTTTAGATATAACGGCGTTACTGATGATGCTATTAGACTGAGATTATTCTCATTCTCATTGAGAGACAGCTAAAAGTTGGCTCTGTTCTCCGCCTGTCGATTCTATTCGCACGTGGGATGATTTGTCTAGGAAATTCCTAGCTAAATACTTTCCCCAGCTAAAATAACCAGACTGATAATTGAGAAAACAAACTATTCTCAGCAGGATGGAGAAATTTTATACGATAGTTGGGAGTGTTTTAAGGAGAGCCTAAGGCACTGATCTCATCATGGATTCCCTTAGTGGATGCAAGTTCAAATGCTTTACAACGGATTGAATGTACTCACCAGGACCTTGATAGATGCAGTAGCTAGTGGCTCTATAAGCAATAAAACTCAGGAAGAGGCTTATGACCTGTTGGAAGAAATGACCAATAACATGTACTAATAGCCTACTGAGAGGTTGAATTCCCACATGAGTGAATGTAAGAACATAGCTAAATCCCCTATAATTATTGAACTTCAACGTGAGATTGCGATGTTAAATCAAAAACTAGGGCAGATGAATGTAAATACGGTTCAAGAATTTGTTTGTAAGTTCTGTGGGGAAGGGCATACGAATGAAGATTGTAATTCTAATAACTCTTTTGCACCCTCCAACCGCAAACAAGTTAATTTTTTGAGGAATAACAACAACAACCAATGCAGTCATAACAATCCTTACTCAAACACTTATAATCAGGGGTGGAGAAATCATCCTAATTTCTCTTGGAGTAATGGAAATAACCCAAACAACTACCCTAATGGAAATCATAACCAGGTTAGGCAATGATAAAATTTTAATAATGCACTATCTCATCAATAAAAACAACAAGAAACAGGAATAGAAGGAACCTTTCACTCTTTCAAAGCAGAAACTCAATCATTCATGCATAGAACTAAACAAACAATAAGTAGGCATGAATCATCTATTCAGAGAATTAAAACAACTCTCCTCGACATTGAAGTCCAACTGGGACAGATCTCCCATCAATCAACCAAGAGAAAGCAGGGAACGCTGTGATGGCTCGAAGCCGATTCAGCAGAAACTGATCCGACATTGGGTGTTCACTTACCGCAGGATCATATTAAGTAATGAAAGAAAAGGGACACATATAAAAATATAAAACATTTCTCATTTATTTCAAGCTTCATATTACAAGATCTGACATCGTACTCCTCGTACAAAAGCGAAAAATAAATATAATATAAAATATAAGCAAAAACAGCATCGTTGCAGGTTGAAAATTTTTAAGCATTAGGGTTCTTGTTTAAGCTCTTCCAGAAGTACCTGACCTGGTATTGTACAACAAATAATACCGGGATTGGAATTCCCAGTAATTAGAGAGTACTCTAAGTGCCATAGTAATCAATACAGTATTACATTTTATAATAGCAGAGATGCGATTTGCGAAAGAGATGCAAGAAAAATATTAAGGTAAAAGCGCAAATGAAATAATTAATTTCCTGCAAAAGATATTAGCACAAAAATGCAAGTTATTGATGTCGTTTTTCCAGTAACCTGCCACGAATATTGTTACTGATGTCTTCTTTCCAGTAACAACCCACGAATGCTATTATCGATATCATTTTTTCGGTAATTAGCCACGAATGCCGTTACTGATGTCATTTTTCCAATAACTGGCCACGAATGCTATTACTGATGTCTTCTTTTCAGTAATTAGCCACGAATGCTGTTACTGATGTCATTTTTCCAGTAACTAGCCACGAATATTGTCACGTTGGTTCCGAACAATCAACCAAGCTTCAAATTAAAATTTTGGCTCAGAACAATTAAAAGCTAAGCAGTAGTAACAATACAAAATGTAATACTTGTCATATACTGGGTACCTTTTGTCCTTTAAGTTTGGATGAGTGACAGTTCGCTTAATCTGCATTTTAAGTTTCCGATATTTTAGTATTTAGCTAATGATTTAAGAATTTTTTTTTTTTCAAGGATTTATTTTCTTCTTTCTTGTCTTTATGCTTTCATATTCTCATAATAATATAAATTTTTATTTAGTCATTTTATGTAATCTTATTATATTAATGTTATGAAATAATAAAAGCAGAATTAAATTGATGGATTAGAAATATAGTAGACATCTTTATATACATTTTCACTGTTATGATAATGTGAACAATGTATTTGAGATGTTAATATTATTATTTATTATTACCATACTTATGATTAAGCACAAAAGGAAAAATTTCAGTTTTTTTCTTTTCCATTTCTTACCTTAGATTAGGACTGCTTGGAAAATGAAGGAAGGCTGGAGGTTGGAGGAGGGCTGTGGGGGCTGGTAGGGATTGCGGAGGAAGCTAACAACTTGCTGGCTGTTATGGGCTGAGAGAGGAGTTGCTGTGGGGCTGGTAGAGAAGCTGGTAGGGGTCGGAATAGGAGCTGGTTGCTGCTGTTGTGGGGCTGAGGAGAAGATGGTTGTTGCTGTAGGGCTGAGAGGAGAAGTTGGCTGTTGCTGTAGGGCTGAGAGGAGGAGAGGGCTGCTGCTGTGGGGCTGAGGAGAAGGTGGCTATTGCTGTAGGGCTGAGGGCTGAAGGCTGGGGGAGCTGCTGTGGAAGTTGGAGAGGGCTGGAATGGCAGGAGGAGAGGCTGGGAGAGCTGCTGGGAGCTGGTTGGAATGGAGAAGAAGGAGCTGCTGGCTGTGAGAGACTTGGTAGGGGGTTGCCGGCTGTGGTAGGGGAGTTGGTAGGGGTTTAGGGGCTGCTGTTTGGAGAGAAGGGAGGGTTGGAATGGCAGCTGTTTGGGGAGGTGAATGAGGCTTGGTTGCTGTGGGCTAAGGAGGAGGAGGGGCTGCTGTGGGCTGGCTGGCTGTGGGGAGAAGAGGGATGGCTATGGGCTGAGGAGGGGCTGCTGGTTGGGAATGGGGAGGGGGACTGCTGCTGTGTGCTGGTTGGGAGGAAAAAGTGGGAAGAAGAGGGCTGGCTATGGGTTGAGGGGGAGGTGGCTGCTGTTGTAAGGCTGAGAGGAGGAGAGGTCGGGAGAGCTGCTGGGAGCTGCTGTTTGAGAGGAGGAGGGCTGTTGTGTGGGGAGAAGAGGGCTGGAATGGCAGCAGTTTGGAGAGGAGAATGAGGGCTGCTGAGTGGGGAGAGCTGCTGTTTGGAGAGAAGAAGGGAGGGAATTGAGGAGTTAAAATAGGCGGCTGACATGACAGGAGATAAGGGTGTAGGATAAGGGATAATGGTGCCATTAATTGGTGCCATTAAGGTGCTAATAGCTGCAGGAAATGGCGGAAGTTCTGCCAAAAATCGGAACTTGGGAGGGGGTGGGGGAGAGAGAAAATTTCAAATGAAATCTACTTAAACTTAAATTAATTATATTTTTCCACCGTTTTAGGTCCAAATACAATGAAATTTGACACCGATATGTGTTATAATATTACGAACACCCTCGCACCGAAAATTTTTGATTCAGAATAATATTTTATTTTATATTAATTTTTGAGTTAAAAACTTTCAAAAATTAACCACAATCAAACCGGCGCTCAGAATTTGATGAAATTTCTCGAGCAGCTTTTAAATAATATACTGATCATAACGACACTGAAAATGATAAATTCGGGCACATATTTCAATGTTCAAGATTCTTAGAATTTAAATAATTCAGGAAATAAAATGAGAGCTTCCGTTATTCGGATTTTTTTCAAACTAGGGTACTTTGATTTTTAAAATAAATCTTACCTATGATATTTTTGTTTGCCCTAATTTGAAATTCCCCGAGATCCTGATTTCTAATGTGGGTTTGACTTAATTTGCAAAGTAACGACTTTGGGTCATTACAAACGCTCCCTAGCACCACGAAAATAAACCCGAGGGAAATGGTGAGTGCAATCATATCTGAGGATGTGGAGGGAGATTTAGTATTAACAGACAAAATAAAAAAAATTGAGCCCCTCACTACTGAAACTCAAAGAAATCCTTGCAAAGAAAATGGGGAAGTGAGAGTATTAACAATCAAATTGAAATAGACAAGAGTTTAGTGGGTATAAAAAGGAGAGATCTAGGGAGATTAAACATCCCTTGTGTAATTGATGGACTGGTCTTTTTAGATCCCTTGTGTGATCTAGGGGCCTCCGTGAATGTAATGCCATATTACATTTACACAACTTGGAATGAGAGGAATGGAAGATAATCCCGTGATTCTAGAATTTGCCAACTTGGATTCCATGACACCAATAGGTATTTTGAAAAATGTGTTTGTAAATTTGGGAAATTTTATGATCCCCACTGATTTTATAGTCTGCGAATGGGATAGGTGGAATAAAAATTCCACCATTATTTTTGGAAGACCATTCCTCTCCACGACTCAAGCTATAATTGATATAGAGAGTTGATTAATGAAAATTAGAATCAATGGCAAGGAAGATGTAGATCTAATGCCAACTCTTAATAGAGAGAAGAGTTTTTATTTAAAATGGAGAGAAATGGAAAGGGCTAGACTAAATCCTGTTGAGGTTAAAAATGAAGAAGAATTGCCTTGTGAATCTGAATTTGAAAAAGGTAACATACACCTCATATGGAGGAAGTGAATCTAAAGAAACTAAAGTGAAGGAAAAAATCCGGAGTGGAAAAAGAAAGAAAATGATTAATTCAAACCCGGGAAATGAACAGAGGGATACTTTGATTTATGAATTGGATAGTTTTTGATTGTGCATAGCGGGAGTAAAATCCGCTTGAGCTCACCCAAGCTCTTCAAAAATTTGAAGGGAGGTACACTTGGGAGTAAGAGGTAATTGAACTTAGAATAGTCGGGCTAAGGACATTAAACTAAGCTCTTTTTGGGAGGAAACCTTTTTTTTGATGAGTTTAGTGTAATATGTTAGTAATATAGTGATAATTAGTCAAAGAAGATTGTTGCATCTTGACATGAAAACAGAGCAAGGTAAGAACAACACAATACTGCATGCCTTAGCTTGCTTCGGTGCGCCACAATGCGCCATAGCGTGCTCTAACATGCTACAACGCGCCTCATATAAATGCAGGCTGGAATTCTGCATTCAGACACTACATCGAGCCGTAAGCGCGCTGCGCAAACTTGATCAGCTGGGAAATTAATTTTGGGCAGAATTTCAATGGGCCAAAATCGTTTTAGTGCGCTGCATTCAAGGAATTCAGTCAAAAAGCTGTTAAAGGACTGCCTTTTGGTCTTCTCAATGGTTGGGTGTTAAATCACATTTATGGAACTTAATGGAAACTTTTTGATCAACTATTGGGGGAGGACATGTGGAAAGTAGGTGCATAATTCATTTTCTTTGGATTGCCTTTAAATGGCAAGGAAGAGAGAGTTGCTCTCTTGCATTCCCCTAAAATTTCCTCTTCTCTTTGAGATTCCTAGACGTTAATCAATCAAAAGAGATGGCTTTTCCGCAAGAAGGCAACTGTGAGCAAGGCTACAACTGCCTCTGCTTCTGGAGGGTGTTTTGATGACAAGAGGTTCGCCTCTTCAAAAGCTAAACAGAGATTCCAACAGATTACCTCAAAGAAGAAGCTGATCCTTGAACGAGGATTTACTGAGCTCTATTTGGTAAACCCTTCCAACATTGTTAATTGAGAATAGGTAAACCTGGTGGGACAGCTGGATGTAACCCATCCACTCCTTGTTATGGAGGTGTACGCCAACACTATCAACACTTAGTGATGGAGCATTTTTGTTCGCGGAAAAGCCATGGAGTTTGGAATCCGGGAAGTCAGAAAGTTTTGATCCGGAATCCGTGGCCACCTATAAACTTTAAGGGGTTCATCACTTTTTATTTTTATGCCCTGCTCGAGGCAGATCCCAGTAATGAGGGACCCAAAGGCAAGAGCTGCGCATGGCCTAGTAAGGGCTTTCCATAGGTGCTCATAAATAATTTCGGCAACATTGATATTGCCCAGATATAGAATTGCATAAACCCAGTAAGGGCTTGCCATAGGTGCTCATAAATGATTCCGGCAACATTGATATTTCCCAGACATTGAATTGCATAAATAAGCACATCCTTTGTCCGGGTCACCTCACTCAAATGCCCATATGGCATTATCCTACTGGAGATGAGAATGTGCAAAGCGTTATTTGCTACAGTTAGTAAGGCCCTTGGAATGTTGGCAACATTCCCATTCCAATTGGCATTGCTGCAGTGGAGTGAGAATGTTGGCGACATTCCCACTCCTTGGAATGTTGGCGACATTGTCCGGGCAGCAATGCCAATTGTTGTGGGTGTTTGTCTCTTGTGCAGTAATGAAATACCTCAAGGTTTTCTTTCTATTGCCTACTAATTTAAGACTGGAGCATTAGTTTAATTAGGTGGGCTACCTCGTACAGGTCTGGGTCAGTGCATTAGCGATGTCTTTCACATTAATAAATATCTTTGCAAGTTTATGTTAATTTTTGATGCATATGCATAGATGAGTTCTTTTCTTATATGTCCCCATTTTTCCAAGCTATTATAGCTTATAGTCCTTGAACCTTTAATTTAAGTTCAATTGCTTCAATGGTAATTAAGAAATAAACTGAATGCTCTTTGTTTTCTTCAACAATTATGATATCATTGTATTTCTTATCAATTGCTTGTGATAGATGCTTGATCCATGAAGATTCTATTTATTGCAGGAGAAACGGTAACCATTGTCGGTGATCATGATCCTGCACTTTTGAAATACTTTGATTGCACCCGGTCATCCTACCGCTCAGCCTTTGACAGCAATGTTGTCTATCAATATGAGATAATGGAATATGTAAGTAACAGGCTAGAACTCTCTTAGAATGTCTATTGTGCTTACTGGCTGTTACTTTGATGGCAGGTATTTATATACGCCATTCTTCCTAACCTTCATTGTATCCATCCATTATATTTATGCAAACTCCTAAACATATTGTAACTGTACTTGTATATCCATTGTTTGTCAACTTGCATTAAATGCCATTTTTGCTATGATTATGACTTGAAATTATCAACCAAGACAAGAGCATCAATTTTTATGACGTTTTAGAAGACCCATTAGCTTTTGTTGTCATATTTTTTATTTTAGTTGAATTATACTCACATGAAAGACACAAAAAAGGGCTTTTAAGAATTGTTTTTCAGGAAAGATTGGGGAGTAAAAACATATTGATGTACTAGACAAACAAAAATAAAACATGCTATTACATTGAAATGAAGAAAATTAAATATCTAGTTGTTTATTAGGTAATGCAAAATATCTTTTATGCCAATAGATGATATTTGCTCATTATATATTTTCCTGGCAGAAGTAATAATCTAGATCCATGCCTTGTTATAGAAATTTAATCTGTCTATTTTTCAACGTAACAAAGGGAAAAGAAAAATGCAAATTTCTATAACTTCTTTTTTGATATAAGAATTTCTCGAGCAAAGTATGTTACTTTTGAGATTAGGATTAATAGAATTGATCTAAAGAGATAAAAATCTCCTCCGAATTTTTGAGAGTTTAGAATGAAGGAAGAAAGAATGCAAACCATCCTTAACTTCAGCTTGGCACAAGACGTGAAAGGTATAAATATTCTTTTTTTGTTCACCAATAAGGCCCAAGTTGGAATCTTCATCATCAAAAGAATTGAACCAAAATAAATTAATTTTCAAAAGAGTTTTCCAAATTCATTAGATACCATTAGAGCTTAGATTCCAAACCTGGACGTCCATATCGAGGTTTTTTTTTTCTTAAAGTCGGCCCAGGCCTATATATATACACGTCCATATTGAGTTGCGGAGGTCCTAGCAGCATGTAATAAACATGATTCACATCACCTAATAAATGACAAAGGGAGAATTGTCCTTCACTGAATAGGACTGTTGTTGTTTTTCTGAAATTGTGAAGTTACTGCACAAACCTTGCATCTATTTTAGAAATGGGAAAAATGAGAGGTAGAGGCATACTAAGAAACAAGCATATTTCCAAAATTTCAACACCAATTTAAGCACACCATGACATATAGAGTCAAAACTGAGTGGTAGATGTTTTTGATTTGAGAACTGTTTTTTGGGCACACATTCCTTTAGATGCATGGGCATTTGGTTTTATAAACAGGTGCTTTTAAAATAGAGCTAGTTAATTCATGTGCTTGGAAAGCTCAATTCTTCTATAAAGAAGAGCAATATCTTTATTAGGAAGTTATTTTGCATCATGTTCACCAAATATTAGTTTAATGGATGAATATTTTTAGTTTAATGAAAGTGGTACCAATAAAATTAAAATAAGTGAGTTTAATAGTTATAAAAATCGTCTCAATTTCACATTCATTCGCCGTGGTAGTAAAGCTGAGATTTGAAAGCGTTAAAGAGGATGAAGAACGGAAAGCAGTAGAATTGGATGACATTCCTATTGATGTATGAAAATATTTGGGTGAGGAAGGAATTTTTTGGCTTACCAAGTTATTTAATGTTATTTTAAAGACTAAAAAATGTTAGATGAGTGGAGAAAGGGTATTCTTATACCTATTTACAAGACTAATGGAAATGCTCAAGAATGTGCTAATTATGGAGGGATCAAGTTTATGTATCATACTTTGAAATTTTGGGAGAATAATTGAATACAGATTACAAAATGATGCTTGCATTTTTCAAAATCAATTTAGTTTTATGCTAGATAGATCTATCATGGAAGTCATACATATATTAAGAAGTTTGATGGAGAAATTTAGAGAAAGAAAAGAAGATTTGTATAATATTGATGTTATTAGAGATATGTATAATGAGGTTGTAAGATGTATATGATTGTAGTTGGCTTGTTTAATGATCTTTTTATTTTCATTGAATTTACATCAAGGCTCAGCTCTCAACCCATATCTTTTTGCTTTAATTATGGATGTTCTTATTGAGTACATTCAAGAAGAGATTTTTTGGTGCATATTTTTTACAGTGATATTCTATTTATTGATAAGATTAGGGATGGAGTTAAAATAAAATTTGAGTTACATATGTTCTAAAAAAGAGTTATGGAGTGCAAGTTCAATAGTATTAGAAACCCTAATCTCAAGTATACAACTATTGAGGATCATATGATCAAGGAGAGCAAGAGGTTCAAGAACCTAAGGTCCAATTATTCAAAATAATGCTGAAATAGATAGCGGTGTTATTAATAGGTTTCAAGTTGATTGAAGCGCTTTGCAAAACCCAAAAATTTCACTCAAAATTAAAGAAAAATTTCTTAGAGCAGCAGCATGATTAGCTATGTTATATGGGGCTGAAAGTTGGCCAACAAAGAAGAAACTTATCGATAAATTAAGTGTTACAGAGATGATGATGCTTAGGTGGATGAGTGGGTATACTCGTAAGTATATAATGAGAAATGAGTTTATCCATAGCAAGGTTGGAGTGGCTCTAATAGTGGATAAGGTTAGAGAATGTTGTCTTAAATGGTTCAGACATATTAAATGTAGATTGTGCAATGCCCCTATTAAAAAATTTGTGTTTATTAATTTCTCCCATATTAAAAGAAGAAGAGGAAGACCCAAAAAGATATTGGAAGAAACTATTAGAAATGATCCTCTCTATTTGGAACTTAAGGAGGGGATTTTATTTGATTGTGCACAAGGAAAACAAAGAATTCATGTAGCAAACCCACTTAGTGGGTTTAAGCTTGTTATTGTTGTTTTTGTTGTTGTTATGCTGATTGATACTCTTTCTTATTATTAAGAGTCAAATGTCTCTGTAGTTTTTGGAAGGATTTTTTTTGTATCATTTGTTAGGATGTGGCAGTTAATACTTATGTTACGGGTGTAAATGAGCTTAACATAACTTAAAAGGGCCTTATTCTTGTTCTCTATTAAATAGTGAGGTGAACCTAATGAGCTCAAGTTTTCTAGCAAGTTGAAAAATATTTTTATGCATGGCTCTTTTAATACCAAGCCTAGCGTTGGCTTCAAATTGAGCCCAAGTGGCCAAATGGGATTAAAACCTAGAATATTTGAGTTTGGCCTTACTTAAACTTGAATTAGATTCAAGTTAAGCCAACTCAACTTAAAATTATTCTATTTCAAGTTGATCCGAAATTGATTCAACCGACTTGAAAATTAAATTTTAAAAATGTACAAATAGTACTTATGGCCGAACCCAGATGGCACAGCTACATATAATTATATGCATAAATACTTATTCCACTTCTTTTGAACACATCATTTAAAAATTAAATTGATCATAATTTTTAAGTCTACAAAAAAATCACTTTTCAAGCAAGTTAATATTTACTTGACGTCAACTTGAAATAAACTCGAATTTAATTTCTTACTTGAAACTTAACTCAAATATTTTCTATTTATTTTGAGTTGAATCAAAATTAGAATAATTTTCTGATGACTTTTGAATTTGGATCAAAAGTTCCAACCCAAATCAACCAAATGCGAACCAAGCATGATTAAATGGTGCAAAAATGCCAAAGAGCCCAAGGATTTAAGTGAACAAGCTAAAATTGTTTTCTTACAAAATTACCCTTTGCAGATTGCTGGATATTTTGTGAAGCTAAGGTTAAAATGACGTCACTATAATTCATTTCATCAAACATTGAAAACCTATTATAAATATAAATCTAAATCATAGTAAATGTAATGTATGTGTATTAAACTATATCTATATATATATGTAACATTAAACTTTTGGTGTTTACATATTTAGCACCCAAAATTTTTAATTGTTTTTAAACTTTTACTAATGTTTGAAATATTACTTTTTGGGCAATGCTAGACTTTAAGGTGCTATCATTGCAAACATCAAATTTTGGCATTGCATATGTAATAAAGATGATTTAGGTGTGTGTAAGAAAAGTTTATAAATTCAAATTTTGATTATTTACTGTTCAAGTCAAATCTTGCTCGATCAAACAACATGTTCTTTGTGTTTAACTTGTTAAGAAAACAAATAAAATATTTATCTAAATTTGGCTAATTTTCTTGATGATTTAGTTAAGAAAATTTTATTGATTTGAGCATGAGTTGTTCATAGATGACAAGTTTTTTTTTTCCGTGTTGTTATTGACATGTCATGCTTTTAATACTATATACTTTCAATTTGGTAGAAATTAAAGGCTAACATTTTCTCCATCATGTTAGGTGCATCACTTTGGTATAAATTTGTTTAGTCTTGTATAAATTTCTTTTCTTTTAATTGCATCTTTATTTTTTTCTCTTTATTTTCTCTAGTACGTTTTAACAGTAAAATTAACTGATTGCATGTAGGTCCTTGACTATGGTTTTGAACGGTTAGGGGCGGAAGGTTCTCAGGTAAGGATAAGTCAGACTACTTCAATGTCAGTTTTCTGCAATGCCCTTATGAGTAACATCAGTAGTTTCTTGGCCTAATTGCTAGGTTCATTTTTGTATTTCAGTGGCAATTAAATCTCTTCATTGTTGAGTTTCAGTTAGACCACTATTTGTAAACTATTATTTATCAAGATAGCTGAGGTCTTTTCACATTATGAAATGATTTTGATCCATAACTTTAGTTCTTAATGTGCTCTTTATCAGATGATAATTGATTTTATTTTGGCTTCCATTATGAATCGAATACTGTTTTGTTAGGATCATGAAGGCAGAGTAGAAACTTGTAGTGTACAATGACATGATGCTGAATGTATGTAGTTGGGTAAACATTGAGTTAAATCAAACCATCTTATATGCCATTTAAGGTATTTTAATTTGACATTAGCTTCAACTATAATTAACCTATGATGAATTACCCTTTTGCTCATCACTCTTAATTAAAATTTGCTATTTTTGGAATGTTCAACATTGGCATTTAAATAGAATTTGAAGATGATCTTAACCAATCCTATTGCTCTAGCAACAGACTGGAAAATAATATATAGTGTAAAAGTTGTCTCAAAATAGACAAAGTCTGTAAATAACTTGCACTTGGTTTGTTTTCACTGAATTTTGTCCAACATGTATACGCTTGTTGGAATTTCTGCCTGCTAGTAAAAATTCATTGGTAACTAGTTTACATGTAGATTTTTAGCGGTCAAATTGCTTGTCAATTACCTATGACTTCAATATTAGTATACTACCAACACTTTCCAATGAATTGCTTATGGGTTAGCTTCAGTGGATAGACCATTGATAATTGCTATCAAAACACTGATAACTAAACCATTTATTAGGTTTGTGTGTTGCATTCAGTGGGAATCCGTTTGTAACTATTACAGTTTTTAAACCATTGGTTGAACGTGCCTGCAGAATTCTTCATTAAATTGAAAGTTAAGTTTTCTTCGCACATCATGTCTCAAGACAAACAATAAAAATCCACTCATTGTAGATATAGTGCGTATTTATGAACAATAATGCATCTACACATTTAGGAATAAAATTATATGACATGTATGCAATTAAACAAAGGCTTTTAAAATTAAATTTAAAATTTTATAAAAAATTATTTCAGATTTGCAGAACAACAAACATGCTTATTTGTTCTCCTGTTATATATGCTAACTTTGATTGTTTTTTTATTATTTTCTAATTTAGCATATTGCCAACTCATGTGTTTCTGGATTGATGTAATGACAAGTTCTTGTTATCTATACACTAGCAGTATTAAAATTAATACAACACGCCAATTTGATTTGAACTTAATACAAAATTTCGGTTACACTTATAAATTATGGATCTGGCTTGAGTTCAAGAAATTGACCCTTTAAAATCTTAGGCTGGGTTCAGTTCAACATGTGAAACATGATTATGACTTGAAAGGACTAATATCATAAAACATTGCTCAAAATATGTTGAAATGGCATAAATTGATCTAAAATAGCATGTTTTGACCCAATTTTATTTTATTACCCATTTTGCTAGTCATGCCATATTAGGCAGGCTGGTGGTGGGTCAGGTTTGGCTTGAGTTTTTTAAATATTTTTGTAACAAAGCTGGCCTTGGGTCCTACCAAATGGGTCGTGTCTGGCTCTTTTGTACCACCTTCCCCTTTCCAATCTCTACATCATTCTGAACTTTCATACTTCGAGTTAATGCAATTACTTGTTGCCACCATTTCTTGAAGCTTGTTTCTCTAATAATCTGGGTAGAAGGTATAGGAGAACCTGAACATAATTTTTTTTTAGAAGTTTAATCTATTTATTTTTTTCTCTTCAACAGCCATACCTTATTACAACTCTTAATAATCATGAAAATGATCCCTTTGATGCAGAGTCGTGTCACAGCAGCTCATGTATTTATATTTTTTTTTTATCAAGTTATATTCTTGAGATTTTTAACATATAAAAACCATTTTGAGCAAAATCATATTACATTCATGCAATTAAACATAAGACAATTATCATTCAAGTTTTTTTTATAAATACTGTTATTTAAATTTATGTAAAACATGGCCATCACCATTCTCTCTCCATGCTAAATCTTAAATTTCAAGCTCACTTTTCCATTTTATGATATGATGCGTTGCACTGCTGACTCATATATTGCTATATTTGCAACGTGTGCTTTTTCTTGCACACTTGACGCAAGTAACATTAGTTACTTGACGCCCCACAATCTTTTGAAGCCTATCTCATGCATACTTTGGCGAGGGATATATTATACTTTGTTCTTGAAACAAAGAATAAAGTATCTCATGCATACACGGCATCTGTGGGCTGTAACATCTGTGGGCTATAACACCACAAAAAACATAAATTTTATACTTTATTCTTTGTTTCTATGTGGAATTGAACTGTCCATATGTGGAAAGATATCATACCTTTACAGTTAAGGTATAGCATTTTATTTTACCTCATCTTCATATACATACACAACCTCCTCAATTGTGTTAAGCCTCTGTCTGGTCTTTACTCACTGTAATTAGTGAATATGTCAGGCATGTGTACTGAGTCAAGTTGCTTGAAGCTTCTTGAGATGAACTATGTTAGGTTAGTAACAGCCAATCTAACATTAGGTACATTTTTTCGCAGTATCATATTGATTAATTTAAGCAAAATAGTATTTAAACAACCTCCAGAGCCATATAAGACTAAAAAAAAAATAATTCATTCAATATAACATCATCCAGAATATTACATAAAAAATCTGAGTTTTACCTATAACACCAAACCTTGCCAATGTATAGAATCTCATTCACTTTTAATGATTTGAAGAGAATAAGTGGGGTACTTAACTATGATATAAATGATGGGATTTGAGGATTAATTATGTAAATAGGATGATTTGGGTGCTAGATGTGTGAATATAAATAACTGGTGGCATATCAAAGTTTACCCGTTCCATGAAATGCTTATCCCCAAGTCATTATGCGTTGAAGTTCACTGTTGAATTCATATTTTTAAAGTTGATGAATATTTGCAGGTAGAAGCAGTTCGACAATTATACATTGCTTATAGCTTGTGAATTATGGATTTATGGTTTCACACTTATATGTTTATGGCTATGTTGAACTTGAGGTCAGAACAGGTGGATCATCCCATTCTTATGACAGAATGCATTTCCAATCCAATTTCATCTAGGAGTAAAATGGCTGAGCTTCTGTTTGAAACTTATGGGGTTCCATCTCTTGGTACAACGCTTGTTTGAAATTGCATTATTTAAAATTTGCAGCATTCTTGCAATTTCTCAAAAACATGTAGTTTTTTTTTTCATGAAACTGTTGATTTTTTGCTCTGCAGCTTTTGGAGTAGATGCTGCATTTAGTTACAAGTTTAATCAGCAACATGGAATTTGCAATGAGGATGGCCTCGCTATTTGCACTGGGTTTGCAACAAGTCATGTTATTCCAGTTAGTTCCTTGCTATGCTCTAATTGGCATTATAGTGTAATTGTCAATGCTTTTAGATGCAAATTTCCTTTTTTAACTAGTGAATTTATAGCAGGTAGTAGATATTTTTGTTGACATGCTTATGCTTGGAAAGTGTTATTTTATGAAACATAATATAATCATTGTTGGTCTGGGTTTCTTTTTAGTGGCATAATAGATCTATAATTAGTAAAAATTAATATTTAACTTGCTTAGTGCTCAGATGTACATTGTTTTATTATGCTTTGCTTAAAAATTTCATGTTATTCCAGTTTGTTCAAAATAGAAGTTAAAATCTGTATACATGCCAACTCTCTGGAGTTATCATCCGTGAAAGAATTTGTGTCAACTTATCTTGATAAAACATTACTTGGGCTATTTTCCAAATGTATCCAGGTGGTGTAAGTTACCCAATTTATAATATAAATATTGAAATAGTCATTTATGTGTAAACATAAGACAGATGATGCAAAATATAATACATAAGTGTCGTCTATCATACAAGACATCTTGAATTATTTTTGTGTCGGTGTTTTATGACTTAAACTTTTTTTTTTCCTATTATTCATCTAAAGCCACCGTTAAGCATTGCTTAAGCATGATAGTGATTGATGCATGACTCATATAAACTCAAGAAATTGAGTGCATTCAATAAATTGAAGCTAACATTGATGAAACTTGAATTAAGTTCTGAAAATATTTTATTAGATGCATCTAGTATTCTAAATTTTTTTTGCAGATAAAAAATAGTCTTGAGATTGAAAGGTGCTGTAAAATCAAACGTGTACGACTTTCAGGAAAGATGCTTTTTTTAAAGTTCTTATGGTTCTGAATCCTTTGTTTCCATGGTGCACCGTCAAATAGAAACCTTCCCTAAGTTTCAAATAGGGGAGATCTTTTCTAATGGTTTCTTCATATGCTTTTTTTGGTTTTACTCTTCCTCATTTAACGTGGATAGAATTCACTTACTTAATTTTGCTAATTGGATCTTTAATCAATCAACGCTTAATATGTCTAAACCATCTAAGATGGCATTCTCTAATCTTATCCACCTTTATAGTGTTTTTTTCCCATGTACTTTTTGGTTTTCGCTTTCTTCATTTAATATGGACAAATTTTCATATGCTCAATTTTACTAATTGGAGCATTGAATGGTCTGTTGCTTAATATGCGTGAACCATTTAAGATGATGTTCTCTAATTTTATACACTATTGGATTCACTCCAGCTTTGCTACTGATGAACTTATTTCTAATTCTATCTTTATGAGTATACCCACTCATCCACCTTAGTGTCTACATATCTGTCACTTGTTGGTCAACATTTAGCCCCATATAACACAACCAATCATATACTTGCTCTGTAAAATTTTCCTTTAATTTTGAGTGACATTTTTTCAATCGCACAACATGCTCGAAGCACTCCATTTCATCCACCTACTTTGAATTCTATTAATCACATTGTTCTCTATTACACCATTATTTTGAATAATTGAACCAATGTATTTGATGAACATCTTTCTCTTCTTGATAACATGGTCTTCAATAGTTATGTCCTCAATTATGATTAAACTTATACTTTATAAATTATATTTTAGATCTACTAAGATGAAAATATTTAAATTCTAAAATTGTCATCTGCAACTCAAACTACGCTTTAACTCCATCACTATTCTTATCAATTAATGGAATAACATCTTCAAATATCATGACCAAGGAACCTTTTCCTGAAAGTTCTTAATAAGAATATCTATAATTAAAGTAAAAAGGCTTTGATTGAGTGAAGAGCCTTGATGTAATTCAACTGATTATAAGAAAATCAGTAGACAAGCCACATTGCAATAAACCACACGTTTTAGTCCTTTTGTACATATCCTTAATAACATCAATATATGATGTGCTAAGTATGTTATTTAATAAATTAGTTAAATTGATACAAAATAGTCATTATAGGGATTTAATTTTTAAAATAGTCTGTTGCGCTATTTAGTCTAATGTTATATTTGTTTTTTCACTTGAGTGATTCATATTTATTTCTTATAAAGTTTTATAATTTAAATTTTATACTGAATATATTGGATGCTTGAAGGCTCGTTAATTAACTATTTAATTATGACATTTAATGAATAAGGAATTTTAGATCATCATAAAAATGGCTCATTAGTGATTTTAATTATTAAATGCATGAATCGAATCTGTAAGGCCTTTAATTTTACAATTAATGAACAATGAAGTTGAAAAGAGTTTAATTTCATCTATTTGAAAATAGGTTGCTGTTATGTACAGTACTAAAGAGTTGTTTAAACATTTTATATTTAACATATCTATAAACTCAACATGTACTTCATCATGTGCATGTGATGGCTACACAAATATAAGATCTTGCACTATTTTATAATTTATTAAATCCTAAGTTAGGACGCCATTTTTTATTAATCTTACATATTCAGATTTTTCACTTTTTCATATGCTTAGCATTTTTCATTTCTTGTATTTTTACGGGGCCATTATTTGCATCGCACTAAATGCTTTAAAGTATTTACATATGCAACATCCATCTTACATTTTTTCAAATGCTGCATCAAAATCTACTGAAATTTGTTAAAATTGACACTATTTGTGCAAGGTGCACAAATTGTAAATATGAAAATCTAGTTGCATGTTATATAAAATACATAGATATTAATGTGTGTAATTTAAAATTTATTTTACTCTTAAAAGTTAAATATGTGCAGTGAACTTTTTTGATATTCTTTGTTACATGCATATTTGATCTATCAATTTGAACATTTAATTGTTTTTTTTTTGGGAGTCGAATAGAAAACACTAATTTAGGATTGTGAAATATTATAAAGATATCTCATTATTTTTAAGGTTCTGAGATGTTAAAGACAATTTTTTGGAAGAATGTGGACTCTCTAGTCATTTTACTTTTATTTTTTATTTTTATTTAAATTAACCTTTACTGAACTTTGAATGTCTTAAAATATTTTTCTTATCTTTAGGGATAAAAGTAAAAACAGTTTGTATCAATTAAAAGCATTTGTTAATTAGCATTCTCTACTTTAAAATCAGTAAAGACAGGAATTTAAAAACTTAAACTAAATGCTAAAAATATGAAAAGAAACAATTAAATTTATTAAAATTTAGCATTTGCTTATAATTATATACAATTAGTATATAAAAGATTGGGAATTCTATGCATTCCTAAAACTGAAAACTAGAACGTTTAGGGTGTTTAATATTCTTCTACTGTGTGGACAATCTTGGCAACATTAGTTCCAAATTGTTGGAATTCTGAAGTGCAAGACTTGATTATTATAATAGAGAATTAAGTATTTTAATCATAATTTCTTACCTTGCCTTCTACCATCGCAGAGTAACTTGGGATTTTGTTTATGTTGTTTAGGAGAATAGATATTAAAGTTTCTTTTTATGGATGTTTGTTGAATTTGATTAATATTGCATTTAATTTTCATTTTAATTATGTTGTAATTGCTACAATTGATTTGATGAAAAAGTAGGTGGGGATACGAACATTAGAAGGTGCATTGGGATAAATTAAGGTACGAATGGTTGATAAGTATCAAAAGGTAGAATTATAAATGCATGATATTTTTATTAAAATATAAATTATAAAAGCTAACATTTAAAGAAATGAGAGATATAATATCAAAGGTTGGAATATATGATAAACTAACACGAACACGAGGACACAAACATGACACAGACAGGGAATACAGCTTTAAGTGAAAACTGTAGAACACGAATGCGAATTGCACAAAACAAACTATATTAAATCTATCTATTTATTATTCTTAATGTATAATATTTATAAAATGAAACAAATGTCATTTCTATGTGAATATTAAATATATGAATACTAGTTTATGACCTACTAATATATGAAGTAATCAAAATCAACATTGAAAGTGATATTTTGTTAAATTAATATCTTCAGCATGCTTATTAGTCTTCTATGTTGTTTTTTTGGATAATTTTTTAAATTTAACTCAAAATTTTCTAAATCCCATATTTAACACCCAATGTTTAAGCTTTACTAAATTATTGCAACAGTCCTTAAAATTACATTGAAATTACCATATCACTTAACCTTGTAGAATCACATTAAGAGAATGAAATTTAATATTTTGGTGCTAATATTAAAGTTATCAAGATTTGGGTGCTAGTTATAAATATACAAGATTTATGTCATGCATCTAAATTTCTTAGTGCACGTGTCTTAAAAGATCAGACACATGTGCTTGAATTATTTTCAAAAGTAAATAACAAAACACATTTTGGGTATTTGTGTCAGTGGCCGAGACGTGTTTGATATAATACAATAAACGTTTTAAAGCGTTAGTGCATAGTATGCTGGAATTTCGTAATTGTGCATTCCCAAATTCAAGTTGTAAAGATATGTAAAGCTGGCAAACAACTATATGACTTAAATTTTGATTGCAATCAACTCCATGCAACTGCAAGCTTGCATTTTTCCATACAATGCATCTTTTGCTAATTTATTAGGAACAAAAATGGCTGCTCACTCCATTTAGGAAGAAGCAGTCAGTATGCCTACATTATCACTTATGTGGTTTTATTTTTTTTAGTTCTCAAGGATTCTACATGTCTTCTACCTAGTTTTGGAGATATTTGACTACTTTTTTTTTCAAAGTTTGTGTGATTTTTATATTTTCTTGATTTCAGTTCGTTTTCTTTTTTTAATGATGATGATGATAGGAGTTTGTTCGGTTGAATAAATTAATTAATGATGATGATAGGAGTTTGTTCGGTTGAATAAATTAATTAAGGTGTATTGACGGTTTTTTCATTTGAGGAGATTGAAACTATGATAATTATCTTGGTGTATTTCTCAAAACCTGTCTTTTTGGTCTACGTTTTTGTTTTATTGAAAATTTTTATATTTGAGGTGTATTTATTTTCTCCAGTTTATATGAGCAATAAAACAAACAGTTAATTTAACATGGAGATTGGTCCATCCCCTGCTTTTTCCTGATAAAAAAAAAGGGTATAATGTTTTGCTGAGATTCAAGAATGATTGTGGTAAGTTATTCAACATGCATAGTTTATATTAGCAGGCATTTGGTTTATTCCATGAACAAACTACGCTTATCACGTAGTTTTCCTCTGCCTGAAAAGATTATTTTCAGCTCCTGTTTGACATTTTTATTTCCAGTTTACTTTAAAGCATTGAACACCGGTCCATGCCTTTCTTAAATTATTCAGTGTTTGGCTCTTTTTTTATCACTTTGTTTAGTTAGACACTTGCTCATTGTTTTCTTTTAGTTTGCAGCAGGGGAGCCTGTTATTGAGGCGTGCTGTAGGACAAATGTTGGTGGATATCATGTTACAGATTATTTGAAACAGCTTCTTTCCTTGAGTTACCCCTATCATATGTATCTATTTACTTGATTCTTAAGCATTTTTTTAGTTGTGGTAATTATCTATGGTTAAATTTAATGCCTAAATTGTGCTTATCAAGCTCAAGCATCACTTGGGAGAAAGCAGAGGAGCTGAAGCTGGAGCATTGCTACGTTGCTTATGATTATGCTGCAGAATTACAAATATTTCAGGTGTTTCTATCTTATGTTTTTTTTATTAGTATGCCTATGTTGTTTCAATGTTTTTTAATTCTATTTACTAGATAGAAATGCCATTTACAAAATAGAAAATAAGGGAATTTCCATCGATTACATCTGTGTATTTCAGAACCTTATCTTGATTGGTCTTTTCCTCCAAAATGTTTCTAAAGTTCATGTGAAGTACGATGAAACATTGAAGAACTTTCTTAAAGAACTTTCATTATGTTATACTTTTGCCAAGTTGTCTGTCAAAATGGTTCTCTTATTATTGCATTATGCTCAATGTATTCTTGTGTTATTTCAAAATGGTAAAAATAGCCCCTCAATGCATACCTTACATTTTTTGGTTCTATCAATTTTTGATTCTTTGATTAACTAAAATGCTTTTGGTTCTTCTATTTTTATTTTATTTTTTTGTCAATAAGTAATGCTTATGTGTATTTTTAATTAATTTTACTTTGTTATCTATTTAGGTGTAGTCGTAAAAAATATTGAATTCTTAATACTAACTAATGATATGCATGGAGGAAAAGCTAATGGATTGAAAACTAATAATTACTAAAATAGGGATATATAATGACATATCATCATGTTGGAAAGCTCATGGTTACTTCATTTGACTAATTCTATGTTCTTTATGATTGGCAGCCTTTATTTTATTATAATTATGTGACATACAAAAAAATGTGTGCATGTACATAAAGAGGAAATGAAGATCTATGCATAAAATATGACATAGCTCTTTTTAAGGAAGCTAGTCAGCAATGGCCTGCAAGTTGTCGTTGAGGTACAGCGCACCTCTGCAAGGAGTTTAGGGTAAAGCTATTTCTTCTTTGTTGCTGGCGAACGAAACTAGATGGTAACGGACAACAAGCAATTGGGGAAGGATGGAGAACTTGCATGAAACTCGTTGCAGTTTGCTTTTTTTAATGTTGGACAACACAAATTAAAAGAAAGTTGTCTGATTTGGGCATAAAAATAATCCTAAGAATATGAGCATTTTGGAATATTTAATTCCTTCAAAATCTTACTATGCAATATAAATAACTCAAACCACACACTTAAATTTTCATTTTACAAGTAATCATTTTACTTTACACTTAAAATATGATAAACTAATCACCCCTTAAGTGTTATAGTAAGAAAATGAAAATTACTGCATTGAACGCTCTACACTTTAAAATATTAGTATTTTACCTCATTCATACTATAGAAAAATTATCTTATTTTTTCATACTTTAAAAATACTTTATTAGCAATGTATATATTACTTTATTAGCAAATTTAATTAATATAACTTATTAGAAAATACAGTTACTAATTAGTTTAATTATTAATGGCATGGGTAGTTAAAATAATGTATTATTTAGCATAACCGTCAATGAAAGCAATCAATTAATGTAATATATTTAATTTACTTAATAGTTAGTTTAATTATTAATTAATGTAATTAATTATATAAAGGAATTATTAATTGGCATATTTCATTTAGTAGTTAAGTAGTTGTTAATTATTAAATTAACATAATAATTAAATAACATAATTCAATAATTGATGTATGTAATTAATTAATTTTTCCATTAATTAATTAGTTGTCAATGTATTTTATTATGGCATATTATCTAGGATTGTCTTCAAGTTGAGTTTAATTTTTAAGTCATCTTGAACTTGAACTTAAAATTTTCAAATTTAACTCAACTCAATATCAACTCAAACTTGTTTTTAGTTGAGCCAGCTCGGCTCGAAATGATTCAATTTTGAGCTAACTCAAAATTTATTTGAGCTTACTCGAAAAATAGTGAATTATGAATGAGCTTGAATTTGAACTTGTAACCTCTCCTTCCAAGGCTGTGCCCCAAATCAACTAAGCTAAATGCATGGCTTTATTAGTGATGCATACAAATTACATTTATCGATTATTTTGAGTTGACTCGAATTATAAATTGAGTGAATTGCCTTAACTTGAAATTGACTCATAAAATTTCGAGTCTAATACATCGAGTTTTGAGTTTTGAGCAAAAGTGCTCACTCTGGCATAATCTCTATTGAATTGGATAGCTTTATTTTAGTCAGCTTAGTTTAATTTTTAATTGAGCAGCATATCAAATTTTAGCTAATCCTTAATCCTTTTATTCGCAAAAGTGAAACTTGAAATGAAAAATCTCTGGATGAAAAATTTGTTGTAAGTGCCAAAAAGATGTAATCTAAGGGTTAAACATTTTGTGAATTTTATTACTATAATGGAACATTAGATTATAATCAGATAACTATTTTACAAAGTACTCTACTTTAATCAAAAGGTCATGATCAACTTGGGAGGGTATAATTGATGTTATATGGTGTTATGGTAATGAAATTTGTTATTGCGTGCTTCAAAAAACATGTCTTAATGATGAATACAATCATTTTCCAAATGCAGATTGGTTTTAAGATATATGACAATGACTTGAGTTTTTTCGATCTTGTGAGGGATTTTTGATGTCCTTCAGAATACAAGCTGCTATAGCTAAGTACTAATCATTTTGACAAACATCTTTGGATTAAGGTTAATTGGTAAACTGCGTTATGATTGCTTTTCAAGTAATATTTATATAATTGAGCTAATAAAAAATATCACTTAGCTTGGGGCAAATTATTTGATGATCAAAGATTGTTCGACCTAAATTCCATGGCTCTACTTAATTCTAGGAGGTAGCGAACCAGGTTGATCGAAGGATCTCTATCTACAGCAATGTATTGCATAGTTCAAATGGATTTCAAATCAAGATGAGTATTTTCATGGATCAGCTTGAAGTTAACCAAGAAAGGCATGTCTTTATATCTTTGGCTCAAAACCCATATATTGCCATTGGGGAACATTTAGGATTATAGGTTTTGATTGTAATTTAATGGTGCTATAGATTTTAAGTTTACTACCTGGTTAATGGTACATGCCATGTCCTTGCTGGCAAGGTTTTTTTTATTATGATCATAATGATTTAGTTGATGTGACTGTTTTTTATTAGTTGGTCAAACTTCCATTTGTCACCTTTTGACACCTGGTGCTGGTGTGAATGATGTTTTCTCTTAGAAATAAGTGGTCAATTATGGCTTAGATTTTTTATGAAAAAGTGTTATGTATGAAACTTGGATGAAGCCAAAGTTCCTTCAGTTTATTATCTTAATGCCCTTCGTTGACAAGAGAGCTCGTAGTGATCTTGAGGTTTGAAAGAGTATATGTATAATGTGATTTTTGGTTGATTTTATTATAGCCAAAGCCATCATAAGGGATCACTTGGTGTATCATCTTGATTTAACATATAGTATAGATTTGTTGAGGGCCTTTCCTATTTTGAGTAACAATCATTATGCCTATTAGAGGATTATATGCGTACATTTTTTTGTTTCACATTGGGGATTCAGCTTATTGATCCTTGTTGACTTCACTGCTTTTCCATGAGGTTTAAACCTAATAATCAGAGATGCTACTCACTCTGGAGGATTTATTCTAAGAGAAATTGACTTGCTATAGATTGCAGCATGCATTCATTTAGAGTGGGGCTTACATCTTGAATCCCTGACAAGAATTTACTTTTAAAATAAATATTAAAAGAGCAAGTGGAAGACTGAAAAGACATGGGAAGAAACTATTATGAAGGTTCTTCTCTATTTGGAACTTAGGGAGAGGCTTCTATTCGATCATGCACAATAAAAACAAAGGATTCATGTAACCCATACCACCCAGTGGGATTAAGTCTTGGTGTTGTTGTTGTTGAAGATTTTTGGTGTCTTCTCAAATATGTTGTAAAAGACTTCATTGAGATTGTTTGATTATGTTAGAGATAAGAGTTGTGATCTTTTTTTTTTTAAGTTAAACTCAGCCTTTTTTTTTTAAATCCGAACGATGGAGTTTGGGACTTGTGACCTTACACTTAGGCAAGCCACCCCATTATAGACTTTACTTTTTGAGACAATTTATTTGAGAAAGGTCTTGAAGTCCTTATGTAAAAGATTTAAAAATTGTTTTAAGCAAAATCACTTGATTTTAATCCGATCAAAAAAGTTATAATCATTATTTCTGCTAATTGTAATATTGTCGTTGCATGATTTTGCCTGTTGTACCTTACATGATGAGGATCAGGTACTGATTTTTGGAGTTACTGCCCTGTTTTGTAAGGAAGGTGACCCACAATAGTGTTTCTTCTGAAAGTAATTTTTGTTTGAAACTGTGCCTTTCATGGCTGTCTGCTTGTGTATTTTAAAATATTTAATGATCTCGAGATATAGTTGCTGTTTTGCACTTGGCGACTTATCAGCTCATTGACCATTATTAGTCTATCTTATGTGTAAAAAATTAACTCTAAAAAATCAGGATTTGCTACCCTCCCCCCCCTAAATGCTGTGTAGCCTTGGGAGGTTTTGCTTGAATGTGATTTTTTTGAATGAGGCCTTGAACGTTTTGCACTAATTAAAAAAAAAAATTATGGCACCCAGAGAATGCAAGAGCTGTTATTTAACCATACCTCTTGCAGCTTGAATTATTTGCAAGTCGGTGACATAACCTTATCAATTCTGCTGGTGGCGCAAAATTGAATGTAAATAAAATGGCAAATTATTACAACCTCAAGTCTTCAGGCTCTTAGCATATGCTTGTGTCCTCACAGCTCTCGTGTAGGCTTTCATGCTGCATCAAACTCTCCTCCATCACAAGAACTTTGTTCCGCAGAGTTGAAGTCAATATAGTCATCAAGTAGGCTGGGGTTGAGCTTCTGTAATTCCTCATGTGTCAACCACGTATCTTCTAATGGTGGTTAATCCATCCATTGAACTAGGAATCGGTGCTCAGTCTGCTTGCCTGCAACAACCTCATCAAAAATAATATCATCAATCTCAAAAAAGGAAGGCTTTTGAGTTTTTCGTAAACGGTTTACCATTCTGCCTTTCTAGAGAAGTTCCTGCACTTTCTTGTAAAAGCTCATTTGGAATGGAATTAAATATTCAATATTGAAAACAAAACTTGTAAATATATTGTAAGAAATCAATAAAGTAAGCATCAACCCGATTTTCTTAAGGACTTTAAAAGGTCCTACTGTTCTAAAATGCAAATGAGAACATAATCATCTTTATTCAAACTTCTATTAGACTTAGTCATGTTAGCTTTTGATGCATAGTTTATATTAGATTTCTCAATTTGGATTCTGGCATCGTGATAAAGTTTATGAAAGTCCATAACAAATGTAAAGGCAGTATCTGAATATGCATGGCTAGGCAAGCTAGCTAGGTCAATTGGTTTCCTAGGATTATACCAATAAACAATTTCAAATGATGTTTTCTTGGTTGTCCTAAAAATAGTGCTATCATAGGCAAACTCTGCAGTAGGAAGGTGGAGATCCCAAGTGCCTAAGTTTTCTCCCATTAGGCTTCTTAATAAATTCTCTAAGGAACTATTTTCAACTTCGGTTTGATCGTCAATCTGTGGGTGGAAGATTGAAGATAACTTAAATGTGGTGCCTAATAATCGCCATAAGGTTTTCCAAAAGTATGACGCAAACTTTACGTTCCTATCCAAAATTATTGTGCCTAGTAATCCATGAGGCTTAACTATTTCTCTGAAGAAGAGTTTTGTTATATGAGATGCATCATTTATTTTTGAACAGGGTATAAAGTGAGCTATTTTAGACTCTATCGAACACTACATAAATACTATCATATTGTCGTGGGGTTTTGGGAATTCCTAACATGAAGCTTATTGATAAATCTTTCCATGGTCGGTACAGTCAAAGTAATATGTTTTCCAGATCTTTGTTTTTGAGCTTTGGCCTTCTTGCAAATTAAGCATTGGGAGGGAAATAAAAAGTAGTGGTCTACAAAAAAGATATTCATCAAAAATATGATATGCAAAGTGGGGTGGCAATACACCTACAAACCCGGTGTAAATACTATGAAAGTTGGGGAACTACCATACTCATCCCTTAAGCGATTGAAGCCAGGAATTTGACTCATGAGTGATGTAACCTCATCAAAAATCAATAATAATAATATTATTAGTACTACTAATAAAAGGAAGCGAATTTTGATGAAATAAAATGGGGGTGAAAGATGACAGTTTGAATAATAAGAAAATTGAGAAAATATTAAATGAAAGATATGTTTGATTAAGATTATGCACACCTTGATCCCCTCAGGATTATGAGCACCTTAATCCATTAAGGATTATACAAACCTTGGGAGACAAGCCTGCTCCATCTCTCATTTACGATGGCCAATAAAATTTGGTCTCCACAAGATCAATAGTTTTTTCCCTCCCTAGGTGACCTGTTATACCACCAGAATATAACTATTGAATTAGAAAACTCCTAAGGGAGATGCGGGGAATATAAAGTAGTGGTTCACAAAAAAGATATTCAACAATATGATATGCAAAGTGGGGTAGCAATACACCTACAAACTCGGTGTAAATACTATGAATGTCGAGGCAGCTACTATACTCATCCCTTAAGCGATTGAAGTCAGGAATCTGACTCGTGAGTGATGTAACCTCATCAAAAATTAATAATAATAATAATAATAATATTATTATTATTATTAAAAGGAAGTGGATTTTGACTAAATAAAATGGAGATGAAAGATGATAGTTTGAACAACAAGAAAATTGAGAAAATATTAAATGAAAGATATGTTTGATTAAAGATTATGCACACCTTGATCCCCTCAGGATTATACACGCCTTGAAGCTCACCGATTATGCACACCGATAGAGTTTCGGTTATTCACACCAAAACTAAGAGCTCTCAAAACAAACTTCAGTAAGAAAACTTCATTCAATTGTGTCCTAATACAAGAGATTTGAAGCATTAGTTATAGTCACGTAAGACATGCTAAATTACAATAAAAATCATAAACTAACCCAAATTAAATCTCATGCAAGTCTAAGATGTCTTTTACACAGAAAAGAGTAAGTCAATCTATAGAGCTTGGATGGTGAAGAATGAGTCGTCGGCAGTCGACGTGATGACTTTGCGCACTCGTGTGCCGGCGCCGAAAAATAATTTCCTTCAAACTACTTATAGCAAGTAATAAAATATTATTAATATGGAAAAATGTTCTTTTTTTCCTTTTTTTCTCTTTTCTTTTTAATTTTTTTTTCTTTTGCTCGTCTTCTTTTTTCTTAAGTGTGGGCTGAGCAACACGGCATCCCGGGAAATAACGAGAAGAGTCGTCGGGTTGACGAGTTGGGGTAGATCGAACGGGGTTGGATGGGTTACTTAGAAAAGCAGATTGGTGTTGATGGGCTGACGGCGGGAGTCGCTAGAAAATAACAATTCAAAAAATTAAAAAAAATTATGGAAGAAAAACTTACTGGGTAGAACAATATTTTTCTTTTGCACCAAGGTGTGAAAATCAAATCGGATACCAAAAATGGTGGTGTAAAGTTGAAGAAGATGATTACATATGCATAAGCGACCGTTCAACTTCTAGAAGTCGTTTAACGAGTAAAATAAAGTCGGGATTGGACAAAACTTTGGAAGAATGTTTATGAGGTTGTTATGAATCTGTAGGATGTTGTTTGATATTATTTGATGGTTGTTTGGGAGAGTTATGAACGATGAAGTGTGAGAGCGTTTAGGTTTGCATATGTTTCGTTGTAGGGGTGTTTGATGGCTGAAACGGAAGCGAATTTTGGCGAAATAAAGTGGAGATGAAAGATGACAGTCTGAACAACAAGAAAATAGAGAATATTAAATGAAAGATATGTTTGGTCAATATTATGCATATCTTACTCCCCTCAGGATTATACACACCTTGAAGCTCACCGATTATGCACACCGACAGAGTTTTGATTATCCACATCAAAATTAAGAGCTCTCAAACCAAACTTTAGTAAGAAAACTTCATTCAATTGTGTGATACAAGAGATTTGAAGTATTAGTTATAGTCACATAAGGCATGCCAAATTACAAAAAAAATCATAAACCAGCCCAAACTAAATCTTTCATGAAAGACTAAGATGTCTTTTACATATAAAAGACTAAGTCAATCCTTACTTACCACCCTCATGAATCACATGCCACAATTTGATCAAGTTGTTATTCATGACAAAATTAAAATTAAATAAAATATAAATAAAAGGGTAAATTATCACATCATCATGTTTTTAGGCTCATAACATATGATTGTATCATCACACGCTCTCGTGCAGACCTTCGTGCTGCATCATCTGCTTTTATTTGATCTTAATGTGGGTGGTATAGTTTTGTCAAGTGGTCGTGGTGGTCCAAGCACGTTCTTCTATGACTTGAAAACTTGTGTCACATGTATCTTTGAGTGAAAAATAAGATTATGCTCTTTTAAAACTGTGAGGACCCGGTGCCGGGTCAACGGGAGCTAATCCAGCACCGATTTCTTGGGGGATAACAACAGGTTCTCTAGCCGCAGGATCATATTGAGTAATTTAAGAGACAGATATATAGACATCAAACATAGCTCATTTATTCATAATTCACAAGTTATGATTACAAAGATGAAAAGAAAAGAAAAGTTACAAACTTTTTAAAAGTACAGAATTAAAAAGAAAGCGGAAGATCAGCATGAAGCAGTATCAGCACTGCTTGGTTCTTAACACCTTTCTTCAAGGACGAACTCCTGATCTGGGCACGTTTCAAAAGTGCGGGCATTCGAATACCAGTTAGTTGTAAAACTGAGTACTGATAAATGTCATATTTACAAATGTTAAATAATAAGCAAAATAATCAATAATTTGACAGTAAATAAAAGTTGTACGAACTTATCCCTGCAAACCTGTTTCAATTGCACTTGAAACTTAGTATAAAAATAATTGCAGTCACACAAATAAATGCAGAATTTTAGCATTTAATATCTGAGGCAAAATATAATTTTTTGGGCAAGTACAAAATTGAGAAAAATGGGGGTTCATTTTTTTGTATTACATATCCCAACTTCCCTCTATACCTGCCCCCTCAAAGACTTATCAGTATAGGCTCCTTATGACTTTTGATGTTGGACATCCCCGTCCTAGCAGTTGTCTGATCAGACAAAAAGAATAAATCAACATGGAACTCTTGCTTCTTACTTATCCAAACTTGTTCATATATCATTTTATGTGACTTTAAAAATCATTTTTATCAAATTTGTTATTTGCTGAGCAAAAAAATATATTTAAACAAGAGTAATAAAAAGATATCTAGTACCTTGTTCTTTAAGTTCAAAAGTTCAACAGTTCGGATGAGTGACAGTTCGCTCAATCTGCATTTAGGTTTTTGTTATTTTAAATTAGCCTTTTTAGCATTATAAGAGTAATTTTTATTTTCATTTCGATTTATGTTCTTCCTTTATTTTCTTATAATGATTGAAGTCCGATTTTTAAGATACTACGATAGCAGTAATATTTATTATAGCGTTTATCAAGTCACTGAGAGTGGTAATTATATTGATATAATATTATTATTATCATTATTTCAATGCTAATAATAATATAAGAATGAAAGAAGAACATAATAGAAATAACTGTTAAAATGAAAATGCTTGAATTGAAATAATAGTCATTTTATAACATATGTATTGTTTATCATTATCGATTAATGACAACATGAAAACGCTTGAATGAAAATTTTCCTTAAAGAAAAATTTAAATAATACTTAAAGTTAAATTTTTCGCATTTTTCTGCCGTTTGACTTCCAAAAATAACGAAACTTGACACCGAGGTGTATTACAATATAACGAACACCCTCGCGCCAAAAAAATTTCGATTCGGACAAATATTTTATTTTTAATTAACTTCTGAAGTTTAAAACTTCAAAAATTAACCACGATCAAATCGGTGCTCATAATTTGATGAAACTTTTCGAGCAGCCTTTAAATAATATACTTAACACAACGACACTGAAAATGATGAATTCGGACATGAATCTCAATGTCTTGATTTATTGGATTTAAATAATTTAGAAAATAAAGCGGGAGTTTCTGCTATCCGAATTCTCCCAAACTATGACATTTTGATCTAAAAATTATTTCTATCTAAAGGAAATTTTGTTTGCCCTAATTTGAAAATCCCCGAGGTCCCGATACCTGAAGCGAGTTTTGACCTAATTCGTAGAGTAACGGCGTTGCGTCGTTACAAAAACAATGAAATGAGATGATTTAAATATGATTTTGTTTGAGCAACTTGCATGCTATTTTATCAATGTATGTTCATAATAACATAGTTTGAATGTCTTTTAATCCTCAGAGGATGATGCTTGAACGGGCATTTGTTTATCTCCAGTTTGCCACTCAAAGTTTCATCAACTGTACATTGTTCTCAAAGCAGGCCTAATTTTCCTTTGTGAGCTCATTTGCTCATTTTGCACTACAAACTTGTCTATTTTATTCATTTGTTCATCAATTGTACATTTTTCTCAACGCAGGCATAACGTGTTCAAACTTGCTTTTGCAAGTTCGTTTGGGCATTCAGTAAAATTTCATTCATTCTCTTTTTTGCATTCTTGAGTTTATTTGTTTGAAGCGTTGTTTGAGTTCCGTCAAGTCATTTTAAGTTTCAATGTTTTGTAAAACAATTTGAAAATTTTATTGTACACTGAATAGCTGTTGAACGTCTACGAATGAGCCCTTTAGTGTCCATTATGCCCATTGTAAGTTCATGTTCGATTTTGTAGAGCTTGAATGCATTTAAAAATATTCTTGCTTATGTTAATAGCAAGCTTTCACATCATTCAGCTTGATATGGTATAACTTCAGGTTCATGCCTTGTTATGTAAGAAATTAGTTGATGCGGGATAATTCCTTTTGATCTCTAATAAGTGTATCTACTCTAAATTTTTTTTCTCCATTGATGACGTTGTTCCTATCACTACAGAAAGGGACTAAAGAGGCTGAAGATAAGACTAGGTGGTGGCAGCTTCCTTGGATTCCCCCTTCACAAGAGGAAGTGCCATCAGAAGAACTTGCAAAAAAGGCAGCTTTGAAAGAAAAACAAGGTCAGCGATTACGAGATATAGCTGCTGCAAAGAAGTCTAGTAGAATTTCTGAGCTTGAACATGAACTGCATGGCCTGGAAGATTTAATGCAGCAGCTTGATGAATTGGAGGAAGAAGAGATGTATTCTATTCTATCCACCACTATTTTCAATTCTAAACAAGAGGTTGAATCCGCAGTTCTTAGAGTAACACAATCCCTTCGAAAAGCAAGGGGTGAGCCATGTGAGAGTGAGGAGAAGGAAGATGCTTCATTGTTTGAAAAGTATCCTCTAATCAATATTCCTGACAGCGTGTTAACCACTGAACAGGTATACTGTTGTTCAGAAGCTGGTTTCATACACTTCTTGTTTTTCTCTTCTTCTGCTTTTTTTTTTTTTGCGTGTGTAAATACATGACAATTATTGTTTTTGCTGGTATTTGCTCTCTTTTTTTTTTGAAGTTAAAATGTTATAGATCCACGTTTATCTCATACTTATGTTAGATCTTTTTATTTTTATTTTTAATTTATGTTATTCTTTTTTCAGCTAAAAGAAAAGAAAAAGCAAATATTTTTGAAGACCACATCGGAGGGAAGGCTGCGAGCCAAGCAGAAAAAGTTTGAAGAAGAATTGTTGCGTGAGAAGCAGAGTCAACAAGATGAAGAAAAACGCCTGTATGCTGAGTACTCTTTTCCAGTTTTCTTATTTCTGGAACCTACAGATGCAATGACCAAAGCATCATTCCATTTGGTTAAGTTTTATGTTAATATGTGATACATATGATTGGCAAAGTTAATTAAAAATTTTGATCGTCTTTCTGTACCAGCACTATCTTCTTTACATTGTCTAATTGATCAATCAGCTCTTACTCGTCATATTGGGATGTGGCATTTTGCTCTCCGTATATCTTTATGCTGATGGATGTGTGTTTAAATGTTTTATTTAGATGGAAGAACTCATCAAATTCTTAGAAGCTGTCTGTTTTCCATATCTGGTTTTAAATGTCTGATCACTTATGCTACAGAGAAAATCCAGAGCTTTATCTTGAACAAACACGGACTAAATATAGAGAGCTTTGTGATCGAGTTGAGCAAAGGAAGCGTCTAAAGACAAATGGGTCACGTACAAATGGGAATGGTAATTCTTCAGGAGCTGTTGGCCGAGGTGAGCGCTTGAATTCTGCACAAAGGGAGAGAATGCGACTTTTGACAACCGCAGCATTTGATCGAGGAAAGGGTGAGGATACTTTTGGAGCTAAAGATGAAGACTGGCAGCTTTACAAACTGATGAGCAGAGACAATGATGATGAGGACGACTGTCTTGAGGAGGATGAGGCAGAACTAACTCGTGTAACCACAAGGCTCCAGGTTAATTTCTTACGAAATTTTGTATTAGTCATGTTTTTTGGTGTTACTGCTGGTAAGTTATCATGCTGTTATCTCTTAATACTGAAGTTTTTTTATCCCAAATAAATCTGATTTTCTAACTGCTATCTGTGGTTTGATAAATGTCAATTCAATTCATTAAATTGCAGGTTGTAGTAAATTCAAGTAACTGCTTGCAGTTATTGCTTTCTATGATGTTGTACGTACTAGATTATATTAGATTTTCTTGTAAACTTTGCACTTGTGCTATCACGTTTAATTGAAATTTGTCTAAGATCATCCCAGTATTGTGGTTTTCGTTATGCTTTCGCAATGTATTAGGCTTCAGCAGCCAACATTGTTACATTTTTTTTTTATTCTACTTGACCTGGAAATGTGTGCATTTTTTATAAATTGGTATGCTCCCAAAATGTTTTATCTATCTACATTTTATTATTTCAATTTTACAAATATCGTTCAAAAGTTCACAAATTTTAAGGACATCAAAACTACTTAAATGAATGCATTGTTCTATATCTATAATAAGCTTGGCTTGGCCAAATAAGATTCCGTAGCAATTGATTAAAAGATAGTGCATATGCATATGCACTTGTGTCTTTGAAGGATGGCTGTGTTCGATTGAAGATCCTTGATACAAAAACTGTCATGATCAAAGGAAATAGAACATTTATTGTTTGTAGCAAGTTTATGGACTAAAATAAGGTTTTATTGAGATTGAGGTATGTGAAAGATTTGAGATAATATGAGCTTACGAGATGGAGTGGGTAGGAGGTCGTTGTCGATGTTGAAGATGTGTAAGGATTGACCATTGCTAATGGTGACTTTGTCGTGTCCGCTATATGAATTTGAGATAGAGAGGTTGTTAAGGTTCTTGGTTATGTGATTGGATGCACTGGAGTCAAGAAACCAATTGTTGTCTATGTAGCCATCTGCTACAAGAGCGGTGGGATATGCAGATTGTCTTGAGACAGATGAATCAGTCCAATACCAACAATTGAGGGCTATGTGACCTCTTTTGTCGTAGATTTGGCTGCCCACGGTTGCAAAATGAGGGTGATTGTCACGGTTGCTAGCTATTCTTGATCCTAAACTAAATCGACCTTTCCCCCTCCATGATTGGCCACACCCTTAGCCTCTTGTACGTAGCAGGAGTGCGGGTTGTATGTGCTGTTGAAGATCACGACTTGCTTCAGTTTGGAGATTTATTTCTTCGTTACAAAGCAAAGAGCATAGGTCGTCGAGGCTTGTGGGTTCTAGATTTGTGCGGATTGCTGTTTTAAAGGCTTGATATTGAGCCGGAAAACCATTTATGGTGTAAAGGATGGTGGAATAGGGTGTGGAAATGAGGTTTCTGTCGATGAAGTTCCATGCGGTGTACAGGGGGTTGGGGATGAGGTTGTCAGTGCTGTCATGGGTATGAGGAGAAGGTTTTACTGAAGAGCCATATGTGTGATTTTAAGGTAAGGGGTGAAGAATTTGGTGGTTCTTGAGGTTCCGATGGAAGAAGTTCTTGAGGAGCTGGAAGATTCTTGAGAGGTTGGAGGAGATGAGATCGAAAGCTTGGAGTTGCGTGAGCAAGGAGAAGCTCTGATTTCATGTAAGAATTGAGCGAGGAGAAGGAAAGATCGATTTTCATTACTGAAATAATGTGCAGATACATGGCTTTATATAGGCAACATTTTATGATATAATATCTTAATAATATATGTACTAAGTGCTGGTTTACAGGCGCTGTTTGTCGCTTGGTCGCTGGACGTGCCAGGTTCATATGCTTTGTCTAGCTGTGAATGTGTCTAGTTCACAGGCGCCTGGGCATCCAAGCTATGTCTTGCATTGTGCGTGCCTTGTTCAAAGTCGTTTGGGCACGCTTGGGCGTCCAAGCTCTGTCTAGAGCTGGTAGTGTTTGCGCCTAGATGCCCGACATCTATCTGACACTGGCCATACTTGCATCTGGGCGCACTTGAGCGCCTAGTCTTCTATGTGATGCTGTTGTATCTCGATGTTCTCTAATAAGAGACTGGATTAATTCTAAGTAATAGATCAACATATCTATGTCGGTGATTGACTTTTGGTTTAGAGTAGCTAGGGGAGGTTGTGAGGTTATAAGGATGGAAGTGGGGCTCCTTTTAATTTATAAATTAGGGTTTAACAAGATTATTAATAGAAACTTGAATAACAGCATAAAAAACTGAAAATATTAGAAAAATTCAGAAACTTGATGAATTTAAATATGATGAATTATTAATCTTATACTAGTTGTGTAATTTTGGAAATGCCTCTTCCCTTTAAAATTACAGTATTGGCTTTTTTTAGTGTCACCTTAAAACTACCCTGCCCTATATAAGATAGGTAAAGATAATGCGGGATGAAGATATGATGACAAGTAAATTTAGTTAGCTATCAAAGCTTTTTAAAGAACCCTATAAATATTAAAAGTCATTCAAAATTATAAAGAGCTGCTAAACCTCAATTCCTTAAAGCATGAATAAAAATCTTATGAGGTATTTCAACTAAAATAAAAGAGTAGAATTCATTACTGCTAAATTGAAAAACCATTAAAGCTATATATATATTTTACGAGTTATTCCTGAAATGACCTTTATTATTAAAAAATGCCCAATCTAATTTCTCGACTATTAAAATGCTCATAATAGCTTTACAAGTCTTTTAAGAAGTTTAAATTAGTCTCATTTCAATTTTTTTCATTCATTTTAGATGAAAAAATTAAATAAAGGCCATTTTAGCACATGGGAATGGTATAATATTATTATAACTCCCTTATTTAATTTAACTTTTCCATCTAAAATAGATGAAAAAGTTAAAATGGAATTAATTTGGGGGATTATTTTGGGCATTTTAATAGTCAAGGGACTGAATTTAATATTTTTAAATAGTGGGGGGATCATTTTAAAACAAAATCTAACTTATGGTTGCTGAAAAAAAAAACTGCCATATGAGGGTATATTATTGTTGACGAGTTTTTGGTATTTTTGAGAGGTTGCATGGGTAGTTGGTACCTAGGCTGCAATCTTTTCGTGCTTTTTCTTATGGATAAATTTTAGGAATGAGTAGGCGTTCATGGAAAGAAAATTACTATCGAAATAACTAAATAAAACTCTAGAATGCCAAGTGTGACATACTAGTCAGATCAGTCATCTTATCTGCCATCTGATTTTGATTATCTAGATTAGAAAAAATGAAATAAAATTCTAGATTACTTTTGTTTTCTCAGTGTTTTTCTTATGCAATTCATCTGCAGTTTTTCTTTGACATCACACTACTAAAAGACCGTAGTAAAACCCTAAACTTTAAATAAAACCTTGATTATATGCATCACGGGCCCACATGTGCCCCGGGCCTATAATGCATACATCGTCTCAACTTGGGAAGATCTTTACTCTCACAGGTAATGGAGTGGCTTGCCATTCTAATCTAAGTGTTCGTTTCTTTGACTTTTTTATTTGTTTATTTCTTTGCATAAGGCATGACATGAGAGTTGTAATACTAACAGGGAAAGGCTCCTAGATCTCAGTGTCTTTTGCATTAATTATGCATAACAATGAAATTTGTAAATGATGTTGGTTTGTTTGCTCATTGTTTATGTGGAGAATTTAAGGCGCATTTGATAATCTGTCCCATTCGTTTTTCATATGACAATTTTCATATCTTGTAGTGGTTTCATTGTTGAACCATAAATGTGTATATTGTTCAATGTGTGTACAGGAAATTGACCCAGATTTTGTTGCAAGGCCTGACATTGTGGCATTGCCAGAGCTCCCTCAACTCCGTCCTCTGACTGTGGAGGATTTCAAAATATGCCTTGGAGTGGAGCGCTTCCGCTGCCCGGAAATGCTTTTTCAGCCAAACATGGTTGGTGTTGAGCAAGCCGGGCTGGACGAGATGGTCGGTGTTGCTCTGAGGAGGCTCTCTGCTCAGGATGACGAGCTCAAGAGCAGAATGTGCGAGTCCATCCTCGTCGTCGGTGGCAGCTCTGTCTTCCCAGGGCTCGACTCTCGTCTCGAGGCCGGAATCCGCAGAATCCGGCCGTACCTCTCCCCCCTCAGACTCGTGAGGGCATCCCATCCTGTGTTAGATGCTTGGAGAGGCGCCGCCGCCTACGCTGCCTCCATGCACTTCTCCACTCAGACATTCAGTATCCAGGATTATTATGAGAAAGGTGAATCTTGCCTAAAGCAGCACCGTATCAAATATTCATTATGAATTGTAATATTGTATTTCCTTAATTCACTGCTGAGGGATTGAGTTCTTTCCTATTTTTATATGTAAATTTTAAAGGTGAAATGTTCAGAAGTAATTTTAAGACCCTAAGATTTATTGTTTGAGATCTTGTTGAAGAGGTGCTGTAAATACTGCAAAATTACTAGTGGTCTATTAAATGGACGGTTGCCATATAAAGGGGCATGCAAATGGTGGCTGCTATTGGTGTGGAGGGCTGCCTTCTGTTTTCACTGTTTTTACTGTTTTCACTGTATCCCCATATGTGTAACCCTATTTCCTAAACGCATCGTATATGCTACTGACTTTCATGGAGTTCGCTTGGGGGAGTGCTGTAACACCACTGCCTTTCAGCCGACTGCAAAGGCTAAAATTTTTATTAAAAATGATACACTTAAATCATTATATATACAATTATATTCATCGTTAATTAAAATAAAATTTTCAATTTCGTTTTTTTTCTTATATATTGGTTCAAATAAATACTGAAATGCACTAATTATATATTTATAAAGAATTAACATGATATTTTTATTTTAATGTGTATTTGGTATTGTATAAGTGTAGTAAATTCCAATTTTTATAAGGATAATTTTTGTTTTCTTAAATCTTTATTTGTATGTTGATGTAATTTAAGCGATTTAAAATTTTGTATGTTAAATTTATTGCGCATATGTTAGATTTGTTTTTAGTTGTTTTTGTGCATCTATGTTAGTTAATTTGTTTTATTTTTGTACTTGTGAAAAATAAAAATGAAGAACATTTTAAATTTTAGACTGCTACATGTGAATCATAATCCAAGAAGGTTACACTGAACCTTCTACCTCTCAGTAAATGGATTGAAAATTAGTTCAAAGCAGTAGACTTTATATGAAAATCAATCATCTACTACCAACGTGTATTGAAATACAAACATCTCATTGTGTTATCGGAAAAAGAAAATTTGAGATTGTCATATAAGATCATATGATAGCATCTATAATGTGTAATCCCTGCATTAACTGACTAATGCATGATAATGGATTTTTTGAAGTAAAATTTGAAGAGTGCATATTGGATATGTATGCAATATTTGGAAAGTTCATTACTGTCTTATATAAGGAAAAACATTCACAAATCAAGAGAAAGTAGGATTCTTTGGAGTCTTCTTAAATGTTTGGACCTTAAGGTTCAGCCAATAATGAAAGCAAATGATTTAAAAATGCATTATTTATTTATTTATTATTGGGATTCTCAACTGTTTACGAACATATTTTAGCAAAAGGAAAAGAAGCTAAGAAAGAACTCATGAAGAAAGAAAAACTAATTGTTCTCAACATCAAAGAAGAACATAGATACAGAAGAACTCACCTTCATCACAATTAAAATATAAATCAATGATGAGGAAGAACTAAGGAAAGGGCTCTAGAAGACAACAAATTAGCAAAAACGAAGGTAAGATTTCTAATAAATTTGATAATAATGTTATTTGTTATGAATGTAAGGAGCCAAGACATATATTAATTGAGTGTCAAAACCTAAGGAAAGAAGAAAAGAACAAAGAGAGAGAGAGAGAGAGAGCTTCAATGAAAATGATTGTTATAAAAAGAGGAGCAACAATAAGAAGGTTTTTTGGGTTAACTTGGAGTCGATGAGCAACTCAAAATCAAAAGATGAACAAGAAGAAAACCACTGCTTTAATGACGAAAAGTTGAGATGAGTCAAACTCAGATTCTTCCGATGAAGAGGTAACAACCTTATCTTATGTTGAATTAGAATCTATGCTTAAGGAATTCTATGTTACTAAGAATAATCTTAAGAAAGATAATAAAGTGTTGAAAATGTTTTTATCAAAATCTAAATCTTTTGTTCATACTAAAAATGAACATCTTGAATTACTCAAAATTTAGTTAAAATTTAAGAATTTGTTAGCAGTACTAACGAGTAAAATAAAGTTTGTTAGAATTTGTTATGTTATAGTATTCACAATTTTCACCTTGTGATGCATACCAATGCACATTTTTTATTCATGTGTAGAATTTGATTTTGTTATGGAATTATATATGATTATTTCATATTAGCTTGGGTCAAGTTCTCATAATCTAAGAAAAAAATCTTTGGTGAATTTAAAAATTTAGCTATTTGAATTCAAAAATACTTAGGATTCTTAATCTCTGTAACTCTTTTGGATCATGATAGAGAATTTGAACTTTCTAGCTTCAATGATGTTTATACTTCTCTTAAAATAATATATATATATATTTTTTGCTTTAAGGACACCACAGTATAGAATAGAGTAGTAGAGTGTAGAAATATGACCATGTGCAAGATGACTGAGTCCATGATACTTGAGTGCCACTAACACAAGCATTTTTTAGCTGAAGCAGTTAATATTGTGTGCTATGTCTTAAACATGATTTGTGTTCAAAATAATATTAGGAAAACCCATTTAAACTAATTAATAAATAAAAACCAAAGGTTTCAAATTTTTTATATATTTAGTTTAAATGATTTGTGCTCAATTTAAATTTTGATTAATCAAAAATTTAAAAACCTCATATTAGATATCCCTCTTATGAAGAAAGAGAAAAAGATTTAAATAATTTGGATGTACAATGAAATATTTAATTTAGAAATAATTTGCTAAAGGAGTTGAGGTATATGTATAATTTTCATATTTGATCATTAGGGTCCCTCCTTGTTCAGACTAGAAGATTTCCTTTAGAAAATAAATAATAATGCATCCATATCTTTGATGGAGCTTATGACAATTGATGAAGCACTACTTTATAAAAATTGGATTATAGTGTTGCAAGTTGAGCTTAATCAATTTTAAGAAAAAATAGTTTAGGTACTAAGGCTCAATTGTGCAAACCTTACTTGAACCAAGTGGGTCTTTAAGAATAAACTTAGTTATGACAAATTGGTTAGTATAAAAAAAGTCTCGCTTACTGGCTAAAGATTAAAACAAATATATTTTTGAGAACGTTTTTGAATCAGTTGCACAACTTGAAACCGTTATGCTATTACTTGCATTTATATCTTATTGTAATTTTAAATTATGACAAATGGATGTGTAAAATTGTATTTCTCAGTAGATACATTGATTAAGATATATATCTTGATCATTCTTATGGCTTAAGAATATAAATCATCATGATTATACATATGTAAATTGAAAAACATATTATATTGTATGCAGCAAGTACATAGGATGTGGTACGATCTGTTTAACACATTCCTTACACACTGTGATTTTACTAGAGGATTTGTAGATACTATCTTATTACTTGGAAAATCTACAACATGTCTTTTGTAGCTCTGACTTGTCTAGATGACATCTTGTTTGGTTCCATGAGCAACACCTTCTGCGAGGAGTTTAGTTCTCGCATGAGTGTGGCATTTAAAATGAGCATAAGGGGATAATTAATTTTTTTTAAATATTGCAAATCAAATAAGATACATGCGACATTATTATATCACAAGCATAGTACACTAGAGAATTACTTAAGCAATTTAAGTTTGACAGTTGCAAACCCTTAGATGCGTCCACGTGTTCAACCACAACTTTAGGCGCTTCTCCTATCAACAAGCCCACAGATCAAAAGCTTTACCAAAGTATGAAAGTTCACTGCTTTATGTGACTATGTGTATACCTCTTGTTCAGTGCTTGGTTGTGAAACGTATTTCAAGTTGATTCGAGGGAAACCCATATGGTTGTTATTAAGCGTATCTTTAAGTATCTTAATGGAACTGCAACCTTAGGACTTCGGTATTCCCAAAATTGTAATTTTTTTTTATCATATTGATTTTTCTGGTTTGGATTTTGTTGAATCAAGAATTGTTAGGAAGAGCACACTTAATAGGTGTTTTAGTCAAGTTTAGAATAGAATTAAGTTGTTTTGTCTATTGCTGAGGTAAAATGCATAATAATTGGAAGCCGTATTTCTCAAGTTATATGACTTAAGCAGTATTATTAGATTTTGGGATCAAGCTACATGACATTCCAGTCAAGTGTGATAATATAAGTGCATTAGTTTTACTAATAACCCCCTACCACATTCATGCACAAAATACATTGAGGTTAAACACCACTTTTTTAAGATCATGTAGCTATGGGCAATATAGTGATAAGAGCTCGTCAACATCAAGCACTAGTTAGCAGATATTTTCACAAAGTCATTATCATGCGAGAGATTTTAATAATTATGATATTAACTAGAGATAAGTTATCAGAATTAGTTATTCTTTTTTATTATGATAAAAATAGGATATGGGCGATATTTTTGTGTGGTTTTCAATGGCTTCACGTGACGAAGACCCAGAGCTGGGCGGGCCCAAATAAGATCCAAAGCCCGTGGGCCCCGCCCACAGGAGTTGACTCTCCATTGTCAATCTTGTCCTCTTCTTGAGGTTCAACGCCCGGCCCCATCTTCCCATTTCCATTAAAACATTTCACTTGCAATCCCAAAAATATTTGATATTCTATCATTGCTCTGCAGTTTAATTGGCGCTTTCTTCTTCATTATTAATAATATTATTATCTTCCGAAGGTCAACTCCTCACAGCAGCATGACGTTTTTCTTACCTAATCAAAAACGAACAGAGAAAAGCCCAGCTCGTGAGTGCGGCCGTTGCTGATTGGCTCAAATCCAACGGCTGTGATCTTCTGTTGGAGTGAGCCCAAATTGGATTAGCTCAACTTTAGTTGTTAGAAGACTTTTAATTATGTTTAAAGTTGTCCAGAATGGGTGAGAACAAAGTCAACAAACCCAATAACATAGCAAGAGTGGGATATGTATTATTAGCGTTATGATCAGTAAGTAAATTTATTGTTGGGATAAGGGCAGTCGTGTCATTCAAGATTGTTCAAAGATTCAATCTTGATCTTCTTCACCCTTTAAAAGCACTGCCTAAGGTTTACACAACTTCAGCTAGCGAACTCTTCTATCCATCTTTTTTATAGGAGAGGATCCCACAATGAAAGATCTTCCAAGTGGCCGCGTTGCGCCTTCCATCGCGACATTTCAGTTGCCATCGACCGTCGAGATTGCACCGCCGCCGACGGGCTGCTGTAATGAAGAGCCATTTGAGAAGCTCAAAAGCTATAGGCAGCTGTACATACATAATATATCTATATATATGCATGTTGTTGTCTCAATTTTCTACAACAATTTAATGCTTTTGAAGAGTTTATTTTTTATTTCTGTAGGATCGGGCTGCCAGATAAGGGGGTGAATGCTTATAAGATGGAGAATAAGTACACTCTTAGAATGAAGGCATGCGGAAATGGAGTTACAGATGATGGTTACAAGTGGAGGAAATATGGCCAGAAATATATAAAAAATAATCCAAATCCAAGGTGCTTTGTGTGCAATAAGATTTCCTCGCCTGCAATTGTTTATCCCGTTAAAACCAGCATTGGATGAACGTGCCTCAAAAGTAGAGAGTTGGACGCCGATAACTACTGTTGGAACTATCTATGATTGAGCATGATTGACGCCGGTGTGCACGCTATGTGTGCATTGGTTTTGGTGTGATGACATACACAAATATGTACATGCACACTGTTCACATGATGTTATGCACGCTATGTGTGCATTGGTTTTGATGTCATGGCATGCACAAATATGTACATGCACGCTGCTCCCATGATGTTATGCACGCTGGTAGTCTCGCATCTAAGAGTTTAGAAAATATTGAATTTCTTAGGCTCAAGAGACCCTCTTAGTCCCGTGCACTAATTCAGCTTTGGTTTGGGATATTCTCTTTGGCTTGGGGCCATCTTTGGTGCTCATGTTATTTTTATTTCTTAAATTCTTTCACTCAATAGACTCGTATAGAGTTTGTATATATATTCATGTGTATAACTAACATGTGGCATTTTGTCATTTCATGGAAGCAGGAGTTACTATAAGTGCACAAATCCCAAGTGCAATGCAAAGAGACAAGTTGAACGGTCTACCGAAGATTCTGAGATTCTGCTTATAACATATGAAGGGCTTCACCTTCACTATACAAACTCCCACTTATGTGAATCCCAAATGCTAAAAAACCTATTCATTCCAAAGAAACCAAAAATACATTCCTTACAATATGAAGAAGAGAAACAATTACATCCTCACATTTCACTGAAAGTTGATAAGCTTAAGTTAAAATGTTCATCTATGGAAGATGATAAAGAGGAGTTCAATCATTATAATAATGTCAATTGTTCACAGGGTCTGCTTGAAGACATTGTTCCGCTTATGGTGAGATATCCTTGCAACCTACTACAACCACAATGATATCCTCAGCCCTCATTTAACTCACCCCCCTCCTCCTTATGTTGGACTCCTACCACTCTACACTTTGCTGAAGGTATGCTTTCTAGTATTATGTAAGAAAATGCCACAATATTCAAATAATATCATTTAGAATTGCAGTGCAATGTAATATTTCTTTTTGTAGTAATTTAGAATTGAGAAACATTTTATGGAGTTATGTCTAATTTAAATTTTTAATATTATTTATTCTTGTAATTGTGTATATTATGAAGGTTTTCCCTCTCTATTTGAAAATCATATGTCGATCTTTTGATGAAGAGGTATAGTTGAAGCATTTAAAGCATATTATTGCATGCATTATCTATTAGTTATTGACATTATATTTAATGCTAATGAAAACATGTGTTTTTTCTTAATTATTGAATCTAAGAAACTGTATTATTTATTGTAGTTTTATATATATATATAACTTATGTGTTGTGAAAATAAAACGATATATAATTAAAATATGCTCATAATTATTTTGATAGTTAATGTAAATAATAATTCTTAAATCAATTCACACTACTCTCTCATTAGTATCATTAATATAAAATTAATGTTAAATATGCTTACAATAAATTTTTAATATTAATGAACTTTGGATCTTGCAAAATATTAAATGTTCAATGTACATTTTCTTTGTAGACTGCTTCATTATTGTAATAATTATAAAGCAAAATTACACTTATTTTGAAACAATCTTTAAAAATAGGACTTCTAAGTCTCAACCTATTGATCTTGTTGACCTACTAGAGTAGCACATTGACAAATTCAAATTTTCTTTCTTTAGCTTGATGTTTCTTAGTTTAGAACTTGTATCAATAGTCAGCTTATCAAGATTCCTAGCCCACAAACCATGTACATGGTATAAAGATTTGTTCTTCCAATAAATTGAAGCAAATTCTTAATTGAAATTAGGCATTACTTCATCAACCGATTCGAAAGATTCACATCTAAGCTCAACTCCATGACCTCAACATCAACATCACTATTGCTTGCCATCCTTTCCAGACTTAACTACAACTAAAAGTATATTCACATTTATGATAATGGAATGCATGACATCTCTTAAATCTTTCAAATTTACTTAAGAAGGAATGCATAATCATAAGTTATAGTTTAAGAAAATCTAAGAAAGATATTTGTTATTTTCAAGTGTACTCTAGACTTCATATGCTTACACTCTTTTCTCAAGCCTTTGACACATCTATTAATTATAACAATTAATGACAAAGACTAACTTAGGTAGTATTTTGCTACTTATCTATATTTTTGATGACGGTTCTTAAAAGGTAATTACTTACATGTCACAAAACCTACGTGTTTCTATATTTTTCATAAAATTTAATAAGTCGTGCTAAGAGAATTTGAAATTAAGCTACTCATGCTTAATTATTGATTACTTTTAAGTTAGTAAATACATTTTGTTAATTAACTTATCAAATAATTAATGATTGTAGTTTATAATTCAAATCTTATTTCATTAGTTATCACAAAAATAATAAAATTAAAATTAAAAATATTTTTAATTAACTAACATATTTGTAATAATGTAGTTATATATAAATATAATAATCAAGGATCAATTATTGAGTGAATAAATTTAGTATTAATTATAAAATATTAATTAGCATAACTTATTAATCATCATAACTAAATGAATATTTATTATAATTAATTAACATAGGGAAATTACAATATCCAATGCTTAACTACTTTATATATTATTCTGATTCTTGAATTGCAAAAATGCACTTTATAGAATGTTTTTGAAAATTAATTGAGTGAACATCATGTCATTTCTTAGAAATTAATAATGTTAAATATATATTAAATATTAATTCAGTAGTTAGTTTACTAAAACAATTAACATAATTATTATTACATAGCATAGTTAGTTAATCTAAGTACTAATCTCTTTTTATTTTAATTATAGTGAGATTAAATATTTGAAAAAGACAAATACTAATTTTATAAAGAATATATATACATTATTGTAAGCCAATAAGATATAGAATGTGCATGTATTACTTTCATTTTTAAGAAAAATAAATTATGTAAATTCTTCATTTTTGTAGACTAAAAATTTGAATTCTTCTTTTTTAAAAACTCATTTTTTCCTATGTATTAAAATATAGTACACATGATCTTAACCAAGGGTTGGATAGAAGTATTATAGTCCAATAATTTAAACTTAAAATTTAATATCATAATATTGATTCAATTTTAAATGATATTTAGACTCGTTGACCCATAAAAACTCGTACAATCAAATTTGAATATTATTTTATTTGTGCATATTTATCTACATTAAAATAATATAAATATTATTTTTAAAATTTATATTAAAATAATATTCAAATCTAATTGAATGTGTCACTTCCAATAGATACATCATGATTGCTCAATGATTGAAATTTTTAAATTGTTATCTACTATCATAAAATTAATTTTTTTTTAAATGAGCTGTGTATTTTTTAATATTATAACACTAAATTCTTTATAATTTACTTATAAAATATCTACTTTTTAAAAATTACTAAAATAACATTCGAGTCTTAAAAAACAATCAAATCTACGTTTTAAGTTGGGCGAACCTGAGAAGTAGAATCCATCATCGTGTTCGCAATTTTTCTCGTAGAGCAGCTACAAAGGGTCTTCCCTGTAGAGCAGATCGGTTTCTAAATGGAAGATTTATAATAATTTCAGAGAGAAAAAAAATTCAAGCGACAGCTGCTCATCAAGTAACTGAACTTCACAGTTTAATCTTTACTCTTAACCTTCGTCTTTTTCATTTAAAGTCTCTGGTTGTTTGTCTCCCTGCAATCGGCCACGAAAGTCCAAAAACAACGCAGAGGCTTCAGTTTCTAAATGGAAGCAGCAAGTAGCGATCGGATGAACGCGAGTCGTCTTCGCAATTGGCACTCGGGTGAATGCGACTCCTCTCCGCAAGCGGCGATTGGCTTCTGGCGCAAGTCGTTGCGGAAATGCACTCGTCTCGGGCATGGACTCACTCACTAGAACAATTAACGGCGTTTTACCATATTAGTTAGGGACGGTAAATTTGGTTATTTCTTAAGATTATAGTGTTATGTGCATAATATTTAAAATGAATTTAGTATTACACCAGTAAAAATCCCTTATTTTTTATTAAAATATATAATTTTCTGCCAACCGGAAATAAGAATAGAAAAATTGTGTATGAAAATGCACTTTCGATTTCTCCTGCGGCTTCTTCCTCTTCACCCGGCAGTCGGCACTCGAGGCCAAGAAGTTAAAAAATGGCGAAGCGCGAACTCTCGAGCACTCTAAAAAACTTAAAGGCAAGGTTTTGAGGCATCTTTCTTTTCCGAGTCTCCTATTTTTTCTTCAATCCAGGTTTACTTACAGTGATCTGAGATTTTTCCTTTTCCTCCAGTTTATGCAGAGGACTGCTCCTAGGGAGGAGAAGGTCGATGAACAAACGGAGAATGCGGAGCCCAAAGGAAGCGTCTTTGAATCCTCCATTGCTGCTTCCCCCGTCCGACGAAGATGGTAATACGTTGTCGTTAGGGTTTTCTCTGTTGTCAGCAATCGGAAATGAAATTCTTATTAGTTGGAGATGAGTTTTTGTAGGATCAGTTGATTCTATTATGCATGCGATTTTTTTTTTTTTTTTTTATTCTTGTTCTCTCGATGTAGCTCGCTATTGAATGCTTTGATTATGTGATGCTCTAGGGGATATATGGAAGTGAAATTTTGATTTTTTTCATTAAACCATAAAATCATAGGATTTAATTTTGATTGTTTGGTTGCATTCCATGTGCAGTGTTATTAGGATAATGTGTTACTCAGATAACATTATTATTCAGATGACAGTGTACGTAGCGTTTTTTGTATTCAGTTATTTTTATGTAGCATTTAAGGTAAGATTATCTCTTGTAATCACCTCTTTTTCATTCTCATTTTTTTTTATTGGATGCAACTGCATGCAAGGAGAACAAGATGAAGAAGAAGGTGGAGATAATGTGCAAAAAAATACTTTCAAAAGAAAACATAGGATGCAACGAACAATGATTGATGCAGGCTGCAAAGGAGGTGGCGGAAGCTTTGCAAATCCTAATTTCACAAAAATTGCAAAACCCAATGATGAAGACAGACTATCACATTTTTTTCTACTTATTTGAATGGGCCATTGTAGTGACATTGTAGTAATATATTTAAATAAAAATAACATAAATGACTACAAAAGAACTGAAGTTTTCATTTTATTAGCAAATAACATAACATCTGGGTAATGAATGATTTGGTGCGCAGTTTGATACTAGTTGTTGGGATAACCAAAACTAACTTTCACTGTTTCAGGATCTCACCAGAAGTAATATAACAAGAAAGACACGTACAAGCAATCATAATCACAATCTTTATAGATATTCATGGTGTTGTTGAAGAACTACCTACATTTATAGCTGTACTAAACTTTTATTTCTATTTCTTACAATCAAGAGATGAAACAGTTTTGGATTACAAGAGAGATGCCACTAAACAACATGGAGGATAGGATTTTCTTACAACTTGATAATGCCATAATCGGGTTTTAATATAATCTGAAGAAGTTGGTGGATAGAAAATTTCTTTTAGATGCCCCAAAAGTTGGTGACAAACCACTAAAGTTAGAGACAAGTTACTATCCTTGGACATTGTTTTCTAGGATTTTTCTAGTACTCTGCAGAATTGGTGCAAAGTTAACTATGATTCACTATAGGATTCGTGGCTATCTGTTATGGGGCTAGTTGTTAGCCAGTAACCCCAAACTTGTAGGGGTTAATGTTTTAGTTCTTTGTAGGCACATCCATGACACTGACTAGCAAACTTGTTAATAGTGATCCATTAATTTTGTGACAATCATTAATTTGAAATAGTTATCGCTTGCTTGAGTTCATCTTTGTATACTTAATTAGCTTTTATGCACTCAATAATCTCTCATTTGGAGATTGAACCTTCAATCAACAACCACTCTTGATCTTCCTTCTTACAACAGACGATCATCTTTTGTAGTGACTATTACAATCTTTGTAGGCTAATTACGGCTTTACCCATTCTCAGTCCTCATATAATAAAAGTCCATGATCAATAACTTTGTTAGATTCTTTTTTACCAAAATTTTAATTGTCAATTAATTCATTTTGTAGATTTTGAATGCATCTCATGTATCTATCATGAAAGTTCCATATGTCTCGCATCAATGTCTATGCTTGGTACTTAGACTAACCATCTATATCGTTGTCTTTGTGCTAGCATTAACCCACACTTGTTTTTCAATTAGTACCAAGATACTTTTTACTTCGACTTTTCACACCTTTGATTTATCCATGTACTTGTCCTTTTTTAGATCAGTGTAGGAAACTGATTTGTTTATCTAATTGCTTTAGATGGCAATCATAGTTTGCGCTCCCTTAATATTATTCATCTTAATTCCTCTCACTTATTGCAAGCTTATGGCACTAATCTTATTTTATTTGTTCTTGTTGATATGCTCTTCTTATGCATGATAAGTACTCTTTTGGCTTGTTCCAATTCCACAACAACAACACCACCACAAAACATTATCCCCACAAAATTTGTTCAGGTACTTGAATCTCGTCTCCATTGTGCACGATCAAATAGTAACTCCTACTTAAGCTCCAAATATTTGAGACCTTCTAATAGTTTTTTGTCATACCTTTTTTGATTTTTCTCATTTTTTAGTTTGGCTGAAAGTCATAAACTCAATTTACCCAATTGAGGGATCTAACAATCAACATATAATATATCCAAACCATCAAAGCTACTTTCTCTAGATTTTTCTTAGTTGAAGCTATTATAACGTTGCTACAAAGACCTTATTTCTCATCATATCCTTTTGTGGATAACTACTCATCTACCCTAGCATCTAATATCTACGACATTTATTTTGTCAATATGCTTTTGTTTGGCTGGTCAATTCTCTGCCTCATATTAAATAGATGATTTAATAGGTGTTTAATAGACTTTATATTCAATTTAAGTGCAAATTTTTTGTCACCCAAACAACAAAAGTACCTCTCCATTTTTTCCAGTCAGCTTAGATCTTGTTAATTGCACCACTTTTGTTTTATATAATTGAACCAAAATATTTTTGAACTTCTCTTTTCTTACTAACATGATCTTTAATAATTATGTTCTTACTATTGTTGCTTCATTTATGATTATACTCGCACTCTATAATTCTATGTTGGATCTACCACGATGAAATCTTTTAAATTCCTTGGTAGCTCTTTAGTGCTTAATTTTTTTATTTTAACATAATATATAGTTTTATCAATAAAATTTTTTATCATTTGCAAATAACATGTACCTAGGCATCTGTGAGGACCCGGTGCCGGGTCAGCGGGAGCTAATCCAGCACCGGTTTGCTTGTGGAAAAGTAACAGCAACAACAAGTCCTTTAGCCGCAGGATCATATTGAGTGATTTAAGAGACAAATATATAAACATCAAACATAACTCATTTTTTTCATTAATTCACGAGTCTTGGATACATAAATTAAAATAAAAGAAAAATTACAAACTTTTAAAAATATAGAGTCAAAAAGAAAAGCGGAAGATCAGCAGGAAGCAGTATCAGCTCTGCTTGGTTCTTAGCACCTTTCTTCAAGGACAAACTCTTGATCTGGGCATGTTTCAAAAGTGCAGGCATTCGAATACCAGTTAGTTGTGAAACTAAGTACAGATAGATGTCATCTTTACAAATGTTAAATAATAAGCAAAATAATCAAAATTTGACAGGAAATAAAAGTTGTACAAATTTATCCCTGCAAGCCTGTTTCAATTGCACTTGAAACTTAGCATAACAATAATTGCAGTCACAAAAATAAATACAGAATTTTTAGCGCTTGATATCTGAGGTAAAATTTGATTTTGTTGGGCAAGTACAAAATCGAGGAAAAGGGGGGTTCATTTTTGTGTTACATATCTCAACTTCCCTCTATACCTGCCCCCTCAAAGGCTTATCAGTATAGGCTCCTTATGACTCCTGATGTCGGACAGCCCCGTTCTAGCGGTTGTCTGATCAGACAAAAAGTATAAAGCAACATGGAACCCTTGCTTCTCACTTATCCAAACTTATTCATATATCATTTTATATGACTTTAAAAAGCACTTTTATCAAATTTGTGCGATGCTGAGCAGAAAAAGCATATTTAAACAGAAGTAATAAAAGACATCTGGTACCTTGTTCCTTAAGTTCGAAAGTTCAACAGTTCGACAGTTCAAATCAGTGACAGTTCGCTCAATCTGCATTTAGGTTTTATATATTTTTAAATTAGCTCTCAGCCAATATTTTTAGGAGTAACATTTATTTCATTTCGACTATGTTCTTCTTTCGCTTTCTTGAAGTCTGATTTTAAGATACTGCAATGGCAGGAATGTTTATTATAGCGTTTATTAATTTGCTGAGGATAACAATCATATTTGATACAATATTATTGTTATCATTATTTTAATGATAACAATAATATAAAGAATAAAAGAACATAACCAAAAATGACTATTAAAATGAAAACACTTAAACTGAAATTATAGTCATTTTATAACATATGTATAGTTTTCATTATTAATTAATGAGAACCATATTAATGTGAATGACGATATTATATCCTCATTATTATCATAATAATATGTATTAAGTAGGTATAAATTAAAGGAACATGAAAAATTCTCCTCTTTTCTTTTCTCATTTTTCTATCTTTTAAATTTATCAACTTACCTTTAGGATTAGGATTGCCGGAAAGCGGAGGGAGGCCGGAACGGGGTGGCCGGACGGCTGGCCGGGGGCTGCAGCAAGCTGGCAGCGGCCGGAGAGGGCTGTCGGGTGGCCGACTGCCGCTGGAGGGCTGGCCAGGGGCTGCTAGAGGCCCGGCTTGCTTGCTGGTTGGCTGCGGGAGAGGGCTGGGCTGCAGCAGGCTGAGGGGTGGCTGCCGTGGAAGGGGGCTGCTGTGAGGGGGAGGAGGGGCTGTAGGTTTAGGGTTTGGAAGAGGAGAGGGCTGTGGGGGGAAATGGAAGGAAGGGGAGGGCTTATGTAGAGGAGAGGAGGGGGGGAGGGGGTCGGCCAGGTGGGCCGACCAGCATGGGCCAAAAATGGCGCAGGCAGCCCTCCCTGGCGCGGAACCTTCCGCGCCAGAAGCCTGTCGGGGCGGGTCGCGGGGAAAACGGGGGGGGGGGGGGGCGATCGAGGGGGGGAGAAATAGGGAAAAAAAGGAAAATTAAAAATAAATAAATACTTAAAGTTAAATTATTCGCATTTTTCCGTCGTTCGGCGTCCAAATACAATGAAACTTGGCACTGAGGTGTGTTACGACATGACGAACACCCTCGCGCCGAAAATTTTCGATTCGGACAAATATTTTATTTTTAATTAATTTCTGAAGTTTGAAAACTTCAGAAATTAACCACAATAAATCCGGCGCTCAGAATTTGATGAAACTTCTCGAGCAGCCTTTAAATAATATACTTAACACAACGACACTGAAATCGATGAATTTCGACACGTATTTCAATGTTTTGATTTTTAGGATTTAAATAATTTCGAAAATAAAGCGGAAGCTTCCGTTATTCGGATTTCTCCCAAATTATGGCACTTTGATTTTAAAAATTATTCTTATCTAAGGGTATTTTTGTTTGCCATAGTTTGAAATTCCCGGGAGTTTTGATTTCTGAAGCGGGCTCTGACCTAATTTTGAAAAATAACGATATTGGGTCGTTACAACATCTCTCGTGAATGTGCTCACTAAGATTACCCCTAATGAACATAAAAGATACTAACTAAAGAAAAACCTTGATGTAATTCAATTGAAATAAGAAAATTATTAGACAAACGCCTTTTGTTCAACATAATCAATTGATACGTTATACATATATTTAGTAACTTCAATATATACCACACAAATCTTTTTTGTTCAAATACTATCCAAAGAAATTTTTTGGAACTTTTTCATGTGATTTTTAAAATCAATAAATTTTAAATGGTTTAACTTTCTTTTTTTTTCTCTAATTTTCTTCATCAAATCTCTAATATATGTATGAATTAAATAGTTGATCTATTCACTATAAAACATTACTGATCTAAAAAATAATAAAGTCATTGTATTTTATGTTCAATTACTGCTTTAAAGTCTTGAAATATTGTTTATTAGCTTAATTTCTCTGTAATTTATATTGATACAATCATCTTTATTCTTGTAAATTTGTACTACAATACATTTTTCTATTCATTTAACTTTTTCAGTATTCAAATTTGTATCAACTACACTTTTTTTAATAGTGGAGAATGCCATTGTATAAGTTCGAATTTTTTCAAAAACTTTCTCAATAACAATAGAGTTTGATTATAAAGTTATTGCAACATCTAGAATCTCTTGAACTTTTCTACCGGTATCAACCACATTGATGACTTTCATCATAATGTGTCTTGTTTTTCTCCACTTTTAGTTTATTCTCTAATTTTGTCTATCTTTATGAAGCTTATTCTCATCAAATGTCATATTCTTATATTATTTGATATTATATTTGTCCCTGAACTTGCTACTAATATAATTCATCCAATAGTCAATTTGGCAATATTTTTGTTGTTTTTGCATTGTACTTTTTACTTACATAAAAATTATAAAACACAGTACAACATTGACCATAGAAAAGTTAGTTCTTAAACCCCTCTAAGTGGTGTTGATTACACAAATCTTTTGTTATCATTAAGCCCTATCAGATTTAGCCTTTCTCTAAGAGCCAAGCAAAGTGATACTTAAAAGTTTTTTTACTATATTCTTAAGTTTTTTTCATTCTTATGTAATAAGGGTCAAATTCATTAACTCAATTTTCTCTATTGTGGCTTTTAATGGTCCTTGCTTAATGTGAGCAAACCACCCAAAATATGTTTCTCTAAGCTTATCTTGATTGGTGCTACTTCAACCTTGCTTTGGGTATACTCATTTCTCATTTGGCCCTTTTGAGTATATTCACTTATTCATCTTAATGTCATCTTTGCATCATTTACTTTGTTAGCATGTTTTTGATTTTTCATTCGAATGTCTTACCTATACAATATTGTTAGCTTGATACTTATTTTACAAAAAATTTCTTAAAATTTTGAGTGGATTTTTGGATCTCACAAGACTCTAGAAGCACTTTTTCATTTCATCCAACTAGTATTTTGTAAATCTCATCATCTTTTATTTTGTCATCATATTGTATGATTGGATTAATATATTTGAATGCTTCACTCTTCTTGAAAATTTGACCTTCGATTGTCATATTTTCAATGTTATAACTCTTATGTTGTTTAAACTTGCAATTTATATATTTTGTTAAAGATTTACTAAAAGTTTAAAACAATGGATTTTAGATTTAAGGTCCTATTTATAATCTAATTAATAAGAAGAATTATTATGATAGTGCTTATAAATCTATTTTTGAATACATATAGCATTTTTTTTCTATTACTTAATAATCTTTCATTATTTATGTATGATCAATGATTTATTAGAATGAATGATCTTGAAATGATTCTAATTTTTGACATACCAAAGTGAACATGATTAATATTCTTGATACTAATTGAAATTAAAATAATCAATTGTATATATCTTCATTATAGATTTATTCATTAATATTTGAATATAATTAAGTGAATTATCTTCTTATTATGTTATTTTTCTCTTCTTTATCATCAACAAAAAGAAATTATTTATTCAATTTAACATCTTTATTTAATCTATAAAGATTATAAAATTATCATAAGTTAATTATTTAATGCTATTCCCTACTTGGGATATTATATGTTGATGAATTCAAATAAAGTAGCGTCATGTTCAATATTGCTTCTAATAAAGTGATGTTGGTGTGGTGATTTTAAATTCTCTTCTTTTTTTTTGAGAAGGATTGCTTTTGTGAAGAAGATGATGGTGGGGAGTAGTGGAGCATAATATACTTAAAAGGTTATGATAGTAGAAAATAATGAACATACTAAAAGTGATTTGGGAAAGAACTTAGTGGAGTGAAAATCGTATGATGAAGTCTTAAATTCTTATTTTTTTATACTTTTGTGGGGGTAGTTTTTGTTGAAGATGGTAGTGGGGAGTTGTGGAGCATAATAATAGAGATACTTGGAAGACAATGGTAGTGGGGAGTAGTGGAACCTAATAGAGTACTTAGAAGACAATGATAGTATAAAATAATGAACAAACAAAAAGTGATTTGGGAAAGAACATGAAAGAGTGAGTGGATAATACAGAAAAAACAAAATAAAAATAAAAGTGAAATAAGAAAAAATGAAGATAATTTAACCAAGATGTACACTCCCCAATAGTCATGCCGCTATGCATGCGCATAAAAGTCAACATGGTCATGCACACTACCATTCCCAATGCTCTTGCAAGAGTAAAATCTCACAAATGAAGGAAATTGAGTTTTTGTTCATTATCATCTAAAATGAAAGTACATGGGCAATTTGTAGAAATAGTCCAAACTCTAAGCGGCTAATTCCATACACCAAAACAAAAATCGTTATAAAACATAAATGCAATAAGAAAATAGAAAATGAGACAAACACAAGTAGAGCATGATTTGAAAATACAAACATAGTACAACTAAAAAATATAAACATAAGTGCTGCCACATGTGTACTGTATGATCACACTCCAATTAAGCTTCACACAAATACTCGAGTTATGGGCCTTCTCATCATCCGTACTGCTTGTCCTGCATCAAATGTTTATTTTTTCTATGTTTTGTTTGTGATTGTTGAATTGTATCCTTTGATAAAAATATTGTACTAATGGTATTGCATCATACCAAAGTAGGTTCAACCTTAATTTCATAAATTTTTAATTATTTCCTTAGTCAAAATATTTGTGCAATACAATTGTTTATTGCAACATACTCAGCTTTCGTAATAAATAGAGCTACAAAAATTTGTTTGTGTAAAGATCATGATACAAGAAATGCATATTATATATTTGTTTAACATGAGTATGCTAAAATGTAAATCATGCGAATTTAAAGTTAAATACTTTCAAAATTGAACTATTGGCAACTTAAACATCCTCATTAATGATTACATTAAAAATATTGCTCTTACATGCATTTAAAATAATTTAGAGCTCTTATAAGATATAGCTTTGAATAAAAATCCAATAACTTCAAGACTTGATTTAGTACAAATAGATTATAAAAATTAGTCACTTTGAGAATAACATTGAACACCCAATCTAATTTTATTTTTAATGATTCTTTTAGAATGATTTGATTTATTTTAAAATTTATTTAGTAATAAAATTCTCATATTTAAATTTTGATGTTAACTCTTATATATGGATCTGTAACTTGTGTTCAATCCCATGATGGTTTGTCTAATTATTTTCATATTACTATTGGGTTATATCAAGGCTTTTTTTTAAGTTCATATGTTTTTGCTTTAATTATGAATGTTTTTATTACTCACATTCAAGAGAAGGTTCCTTGGTACATGCTATTGCAGATGACATTATATTATTTAATAAGGCTTGTGATGGAGTTAAAGCAAAACTAGAGTTGCCGATGACCTAATCTTAAGGACATAACTATTGAAGACTATGTGACCAAAAAGAGCAAGAGGTTCATATATATTCAAAATAATTGTCAAATAAAGAGTGATGTGATTAATAGAATCCAAGGTAACTAGATGAATATTGAGCATTGTTGCGCAATTAAAAAATCCCACCTAAAATTAAAGGAAAATTTTGCAGAGCAGCTATACGATTGAATATGTTGTATGGGCTGAATGCTATCTAATTGAGAAGAAACATATTGATAAAATAGGTGTTTAGAGATGTGAATGCTAAGGTGGATCAGTGAGTATACTCATAAGGATATAATGAAACATAAGTTCATGCATAGCGAAGTTGGAACGGCTCCAACAGTGAATAAGATCAGAGAGTGTCGCTATAGATTTTGTTTTAGGCATGTTAAGCGTAGACCATTCAATGCCCTTATTAGAATATTTGAGTATATGAGTTTCACCCATGTTAAAAGGGGAAACGGATGACCAAAAAAAATATGGGAAGAAACCATTAGAAATGACCTCTATTTGAAATTTATATAAGGCTTTTCCTTGATCATACACTACAGAAACAAGATTCATGTAGTCGACCACACTTAGTAAGATTAATTCTTGGTGTTGTTGTTGATGTTACCTCCCACGTATCAGTTCTCACAACTTAATTTAGCTATTTCATTAGTTAAAAATACCATAATTATCATTAAAAAATTAATCAATATTTATACATTTTATTTTGAAACAAATTTGTGCACAATGAAAAGAAAGGATTCATGTTGCCTATCCCACTTGGTGGGATTAAGGCTAGGTGATGGTGGTGTTGTGTTTTTGAAATGAATTTAGAATACACTAATTTTTATTTAATAGATTGATTTCCAATTAGTAACTCCTTATGATAATTTTTGTTGAATTTTAGATAACTAATTAAATATTCACCTTTAATTCTATAATTTTTATTTTCTCAATTAAGTCATCTTCTCAATCATTTTTCTTAACCGAAACCCTTAAAAATTCATTGAATTTACTATGCATACATACTTTAATAATCAATTTACTTTTTTGAATATCTTATATATGATCTTTCAATATCAAAATATTTTAAGAATATTTGATTCTTTCGTTTTACTAACACATTTACCAAATTGATTTTTGTCATTCTTAAGAATGTGTTATTTACATTCAAACAAATAAATAATCAATCTTATGTTTCTCTTTATAAATAATTCATAAGAAATTTTTATCAAAATAGGCTTAAGATAAGTTCTACTTGGCGCATAACATACAATGCTAGTTATCATGACTAAAAATATTTTGATAGCATATATCCATCAATTATAGATTTTATTAATTCTGCTAGATGTATATCTTTTTTATGACTTTGTTTCACTAGGGAGTTTCAGCAAAGTTGATTATATTTATCTTCATATTAATTTTTAATGGCCCTCATGTAATTTGTTCAGTAACTCACTTTTATGAATGGTTTGAGTTCTATATGTATTCGAGTCTTGGAGAGTGATTTGGTTATAATTGTATTTCTTATCTAGATTTTTACTATTTTTATGGTACGGGTACAAATGGAATGTAGTCCTAGGATTTGTCACAGTATCAATATTGAATAGTATTTTACAATAGCTATCTTTAAATAGTTAACTTTTAGAAAGATATAGAATAATAATCATTCAAGAGAAAGGAGATCTTAAAGATTCCTAGGTAATTTATTGGAGAACTAAATTTTAGATTGAAAACCTAATCCTTCTGTAAAAAGAAATATCTTTACAAGAAGGATCTACATGCTCCAAATTATGAAATGGCTGAAAATGCCAATTTTGGAATGGATAAGTGATTATGTTGAAGACTCTGTGGTAATGACAGTGTTAACGACAATAAATCTGAAACAGTAATGCATAGTGATCGGCTCCTTAATCACTAGTTTGTTGTTTAAGGAGCACTCGAGCGATGTCACTGCGGAGATACTTTGTCACGCCGCGCTATTATTCAACCAAGGCTTTGTATGTGTAAGCTGTAGTTACAAAACAAAATACGAGAAAACTTGGGACAAATGTGGTTAGTTATAAATTTAGAAAATTGAATAAATAGATTGTTTACTTAAGTGCGAAATTTTATTTATAACATCTTTTAATTCATATTTTAATTTTCTTAAATTTATTTATAGCACAAACTTATTTGCTTGAAAATATAATCCAAGTATAACTAAATAATCTTATAGAATAATAGTTTCTTATAATTTTTCTCCCAAACTAGTTGGTATGAGTGACAACATTATAATTTTCCTAAAAATAGTTTTCTATAAATTCTATAGTAGCTTTTGATGACTTAGTTTTATTTAAGCCCCCATCTCTAGTTTTATTAAAAAGAATAATATCATCAATAATTAAAATGCATCCAGAAACCTTCTCTTACCTTGTTGTAAATACTAAATTTATTGCGTGAAATTCTACCACCTTGTTGTAATTTGTGTCTGATCACCCTCCCAAAAGTTCAATGGTCCATTATCATGACTGTCAAATCAAACCTTTCATGACTGTCACAAGCAATTCATCAGATAGCAACTAGCTGAAACTTTGATATTAAGATTTGTTTTTTAATAAATCACCAAAAGGAATTAAGAGTCTTTGGGTTTGGAGAACAAAAGTAGTACATCATGTTAGCAGCGTGAAACCTATGTCAATCAAAGTAAAGAGTGGGAAATCAATTGAAAGAATTAGAAAGAGATTGTTTGTTGGAAAAGCAAGCAAATAGCACTTAAAATATTTCTGAAAGGAACTCTTGAAGAACAAGAATCAAGATGATAAATTGCTGTACTCTATCAATACTTCAGTAGATATCATTGATGCCTTAACTTGCTGCAAAGGAAATCTCATTGAGTCCAGAATCTTAAGCTCGTGTGCAACATTTCATTTCACTACATGCAGAGGTTTATTACACAAATCATTGCAAGGAAGTTCAACAAGATTCATTTGGCAGATGATGCAGCAATGGAGATTGTCAGGAAAGTTCAGGTTTGAACCAAATCCAATAATAAAATGCTTTGAATGCTATAACAAGTTAACCATGTTACAAATCTCACTAATATTTTAAGTGCTATTTACTTGCTTTTCCAACAAACAATCTATTTCTAATTCTTCAATTGATTTCCCACTCTTGATTTTGATTTGGCATAGGTTTCACGCTTCTATCATGATGTACTACTTTTGTTCTCCAAACTAAAAGACTCTTAATTCTTTTTTGTGATTTATTATGAAACAAATCTCGATATCATAGCTTCAGCTAGTTGCTACCTGATGAATTTCTTGTGACAATCATTGATTAGATAGACATGATAAATTAAGAGAACCTTTGATTTGACATAGGTTTCACACTGCTATTATGATGTACTTTTTTTGTTCTCTAAACTAAAAGGTTTTCTTAACTCTTTTTTGTGAACATTCTTATTGAGAAACAATTCTTAATATTAAAGCTTCAACTAGTTGCTACCTGATGAATTGCTTGTGACAGTCACTGCTACAAATCAGCTTATTTTAGAGATAATAAATTTAGTGCATTAACCTTATCATCAATAATGATTTTCATGAATCTCAATGCGGTGCTTCAATAACACATCGTCCTTCTCAAGATTAAAGACAGCGCTAGGGATATACCTTTCTGGATGTGAACATTTTTTGTGCATATTCGATGATGCTTTCATCAAGCCCATTTTCATCTTCACATTTCTTATATTGAACACCTTGTTTTTGTATTAACATCAAGTGCACTAATTCTGAAATCTCTCTCATCAAACTTAACGATCTTCACATTTGGTTTCTCTTCCATTGATCTCAAACTCTTGTCTTACACTATGATTGCTGTTGTTCGGAAACATACAACCGGATATACTTATGGATGCGAGTTACTGGACAACCATACAACCTGGTACATACTCTGAGTCTGATATTGATTGTTGACGAAACAATCCACTATTGAATTTCTTGCCAGATGATGATAAGTAATCACAATCTTGAACACAATTTGAAGTTTGACAGAAGAGCTACACACATCTACTGCTAAATTACAGTCTTCCTTTTCCAGTTGACAGAGGAAAGATGCATCAGGTATGGGAATACAAGTGAGATACCTCTAAATAAGGAGTTGGGGCCTAGGGTTTGCTCACAACCACTTAACAGTACTCCAATAATTTTCTAATATAACCTGGAAAAGATGGGAAGGAAAAACCCTTTTGTGGGTTCCCCATATAGGTGCGAAATGGGGATTCAAGATGTGTTGATTCGGTCCTTGGTGTCCTGCTAAAATTAGAGGTTAACTGCTACTCAGTCTGCACAGCTAACAGATTCAAGTTCCATTGTATTAGTCTGTTGTTTCATTCATCATAATTTACTACACAATGAACATTGCTTTTGTTTTTCTTCACCAAAATATTTCTTATAAAGGCATTTGAAATCTTTTGAGTAGCTTGATTTTCTTACAAATGATTGATAACCATTCTACACTATTTCTCAATAATTTGCAATATGTATTTAAATCTAGAATTTAATACTCCTTTTTAATAGCGAGCTTGAGATTTGCTTGGGGCTTTTAATGCATAATTGGTAAACAAGTGCCTTTCATTTGAAGCAAGCTTTTATTTGGTTATAAAGTTAGCTGTAATGATGCTACTGGGGAAAGTCGAGATTGAAGATGTAGCTGAAGTATTTCTATTTTTTTTTTAAATGCTATTTCATTGGGTGTTGTTTGTAGATAAAAAAACTTTAAAGTTCTTCTGCGTATAGTTGATGGCTAAAATGATTTAAATGCATTTTGTAGAGCATCATTTCAAAACATCTATTTCCATTGCACAATTTTCTAATTTTGGTTAGAAAGTTCGTAGCCAATAGGTGGCATTTTATAAAGCAGACCCTGAGGCAGTTTAATTATTGTTATATTTTTACTCGACAAAATACTCTTTTGAAATACCTATTTGAACTCAGTTAATAATATATTGATTACATTTTTTATTTATATTTTAGTCTCCTATTATCCTTGGATCTTAGGACAATGACTAATTTCATTCAAACTCTTGATCTTATTTTTGTTCTTTAAACTGTAAATCAGCTGAATTACATGTTTAAACTACTGTAGTTTAATATTTCCCCGTGTTTTGTTTTATGAAGTGTAGCTTTCTGAACAATTTATTTCCAGCAAGGTGATAATTGAAGGGGATCCTCACCCTGGAGCATTGAGAGGCCGAATGTCATTTCAGAGCTTTAATCTCTCAATTGATGTGAGTGAGAGAAGTTGTTTGATGTGCATGTTTGCCGAAACTTTTGCCTCTTCTCTATTCTTTACTCTCTTTGCATAAGCTTCCTTGTAGAAATTGAATGAAGAGGCTGCAACCATCTCTCAAAGCCAAGCTTCTAATACGTCTAACGGAAATGAGAGCATTTCTCACCGGTATGCTTGTCATCTCTTTTTATTCTTTAATCTTGAAATCAGCTGCATCATTATATCCTTGGTAAAATTTCTTGGTAGAAAGTGTCTTTGCTGAATAGCCATTTATCTGACTTTGCTTTTGAAATTATGATCTGCTATGTGCAACTGTTATGAAGTACATTGCTTTTGGAGCTGGATTCTGGTTTTGAATATGATCAACTCTTTGTTTACTAGTTCTACTAACTAAATTGTTTTGTCATTCTACAGCATGCATGAGGGAATTTACCACATTTACATGTCTGAAATTGTTAAGGGGGTCTTGGTTAGAGGTTCATTATAGTATATCTCTGAATTCTAGCTGATGGTTTGTTTGTGGTAGCAAATTATAACAGCAGTGGGTTCTGATTAGCTTAGTAAAAATTTATAATTAATTGCTAAGTTTATTTAACTTTAATCTTTCTATACAAATGCTGTCCTTCAGCACTCGAAAATATTTATGTGGAGGATATAATCTCTTATATTGAACATAGGGATGTTCAGATAAGTGAATTTAAGCTAAGTTGCTGAGCTGCTTGATTAGTATGTTGATTTTAATTTTCTTGAGCTTAAACTGGATAAGCTAATATAAGTCGCATAGCTATTTGAGACAATTTAATCTCAAAAAAACTACCCCTTTGTGTTTGTTTAGTGATGAATACCTCACTAGTACCAGCTTCTTCCAGTTATGCAAAGCCTGGACTCTTGATGTTTTTCTTAAATTGAAATGCTATATTTATATATAGGACCACATACTTGATGTGTTTCTCTATTTAGACTTTCAAGTATTCTATCATTCTAAATGCGGAAATGCATGGTGCTGAGCAGCCTTGCTGATTATGATTATTACAATGAAGCTGCTTTTTTTTTTGGCCCTTTATTGCTCATCACATGAGTTCCACCCTTTCCCTTTAGCATCGGCATTTGATGATTCCATTGCTTAATTAAAGTCTTATTTGTGGTCAGATGTGAAGAGCCAGAAATTGGCAACCAAGAGAAAATTTCGGAACCCAATCTCCAAAAAAAGCAGCTACTGGTAAATCTTGAAACGCAACAATCTTCCTGCAAAAGTGGGGAAATTGAAACTAGAGAACTGCGGAATCCAAGAAGTTCTAACAAGCAGAAGAAGCGGGAAAAGTTGGACTGGAACTTTCTGAGACCTCCCAAAGCTCAGAAGAAGAAGAAGACATGAGTGTGTATGTGAATTTTGAACTCTCCTGATGCTGCCAGTTTAAATCCCTCGGCTAGTCTTTTTCACTGTATTTTTCAGCACATTGTTCTGCAAATTTTTTTACTGATTACTTGTATTTTTCGGCTATTGTTTACCTTAGTTAGTCTGTTGTCTTCAATTAAGCTGTTTGAATTTTGCAACTCTAAAAGGTAGCCAGAGTTTGTATTGTAGGGGCTAGTGTTGTTTGGTGTTTGCCTCAAATTCGGCGGCTTGGATGCTCTTTTCTTCTTCAAATGAACCCTAAGTATTGTTGAAATCCATCTTAATTGAGAAGCGAATGAATTGTGCTAATCATATTTTAGAATATTGCAGCAAACCTCAATCGGAAATTGTTGCATGTATGGAATTAATAAAAATTTATTTTAATTATATTTAATATGTACACGTCATCCTAAATTATATTTGAATAAATTCTATGTTTTAATCTTATAACATCATTTGATTATATTTGCAGCACCGTTTAATTCATTTTTTTTCTTATTTAAAACATCATTAATGTTGCATAAATATATGATGGCTATCAATCAGTACTATTTTTAAATTTAGAAAAATACTTTAGTTCTCCTTCAATTTATCTCTAATTTTAATTATTATTAATTTATCATTTAATTTAAATATGCGAGGGACAGCAAAATCCTTAAATATAATACCCGCACGCACAAATTAATGATTTGCTATGAAATATATTTTAATGAATGCTATCCCTTTAACAAAGTATCAAGTCGTGATGTGTACAGTTGACAAGTATTTTATATTATGTGGATTCAATTATAATGTTAATTAGCTAATAGCTTAGGTTATTAATTGTTAATGGCTCTATCTATTTTATTAAAATAATTACTGAACATTACACTAATTACTAATTTAGTAGGCAGATTTTTGTATAAATAAATAATCAATTTTATAATTAAGTATTTGTTGCTCATTAAGATAATAACTCGATCATCATAAAAATTTAATTTAATTAATCATGTACGATTATCAATAAGCAAATTGTAAGTATTTAATTAAGAAATTTGTAATTAACAACGATAATAACTTTTTGTTAATATAATATTTAATTTTATAATAAATTATATTTTTTTTATTATGAAATCGACTTAAATTAACTTATTTTGAAGAATCAAATTGCTTTAACATAACAACTTAGTTTATATAGATTCTGCTAATCCAAGTTTAGCCAGACATCTTATAGGCAATTGCTACCATAACACTCAAATCTAATATATTTACATATCCAACACCTAAATTTTGATCTTATAAAACTATCTAATAAGAAAATCTTAAATATTTTTAAAGGTTAAAAATACCTAAATAAAGTCAAATCTAATTTAATGATGAGATTAACAAAAATTTATAAAAAAAAAATATTTAGAGCCAAAAGCTCTTACATACAATCATTATAAACCCTAAACTACTAATTTAATAATACACATAAATTTGTAATATGTTTGTATAAGCTCCCATTTATTTTTCTCAAATACAAGAGAGGCCCAAAGGCTCTCACAATTTGATCTAAAACTCAAAATTCAAATTCAAAATATTTTGTCAACTAAAATTTTGAAATCGAGTTCAAGTTGGACAGCTTAACTCAAACTCTATTTGGCTTGGCTGAAAATGACAACTCAAATTTTGAGTTCGAATCTGGGCTAACGCAACTCGAATTTGAAGCCAGCCTGCAAGAGTAACATTAGCAATGGGCACACTGCTACACAAGAGACATCTCACTTGACAAAGAGGCGGGGGCATCGAAAAAATCGCCAGCACTTGAGCTCTGTTCGTCGACAAACCGGACAAGCACATTAAAACCAATGGCTCTAATCTGGCTCAATGCACCCATGACCAAACCCATTCTTAGCCTAAAGCTTGCGCTAAGGTGTGAAAACAAGACAACCATTTAATACAATAGCAAATATATCTTGATTGCAAATAGCAGCTAAGATAGAGACCCTTACAATAATTCATTGGATAATTAGCTAACCACCGACCACACTACATATGGTGGGCATCACAAAACCATGCATAGAATATTCAAATGTCAAAATACAACTAAAATAAAATATAGTTTTTATTAAAATCTTGAAGAACTGCTTCTGCTCTTCTAAAAATTTTCGGTCATCTTTATTCAGCTTGAAAGACTCCCCCTTTTCCTTCCACAAGCTTTCTCAAAAGCCAGCAAACCTGCAAGAAAATAAAGAAAAGGAGGGATATTTGAATAAAAAAAGTATTCAGAATATTATGAAGAAAGGCTAATGGTGATTTTAATCTTTCTTTTTTATACACAGACAAAAGACCCAATAAATTGTGACTTAACAAGGTCAGTGAACTGAATAACAGAATATTAAAAATAACATGACTACATACATAAGTGAATATTTGCATACGAGAGAGTTGTCTTCAGCAGAAGTCACACTATGGTGGCTAAACAATTTGCTTTGAACTGTCAAGCCATAACTACGATCCAAATGCTCCTACAAAACATCACAGGGTTTCCATGTAGAAACAGCATATATGATGCGCCCTTTCCAACCCTGGAGAAGCCACCTGCTGTCTTCATCAATTACAAAATCTCTATGATAACGCATCCTGACTTTGTCCTTTGCCTTCTTCATGATCAAAGGATCGAGCTCAAGTTGAGAAAACCCAGCCCTCAGGTTTCTAACCTGCCACTGCTTGTAGGTTTCAGGCCTCTCCACCCTTTGCGGCCCCTCGCACGATATAACATTGAGGGCCTCCCGCCCGAATAGGTCCCTCTCAATCAGCATCCTCTGAGCGTCCTCTCGAGGCACAGTTGTTTCGAGCATGTCGAACAATGACGAGTAGTGGAACAGAGCTTCCCGAAAGCGGGTGACGAAGAAAGGCACACTGTAGGAGCCATTGACAATTCCGTGGATGAAGACGTCAGGATTCGCCTTTCTGATCATCGTCAGGACCTTATTCCGGGGACTGTCGACAACGACGGTTTCATCAACGAGATTCCTAAAGCGGTATAAGCAGTTCACGATGAGCACCTCGTCTTTTTCAATCTTCAAATCTTCGACGCAAATGGTCTCCCATTTGGATGTAATTGCGTTGTACTCGAACGGAACATTGAAGCTCTTGGAATAATCCGCCAGCCTTTTGCCAGTCTCTTCGATGCGCTCCGTAGGGCGGAATCCAGGCTGAGGCACATCGACGCCAGTGATCCGGAGCTTTGGCGGGCCGCCCGGCCTTGAAGAAAGACGCTGAATAAGGCAGGGCCACTGGAAGCCAAAGTAGATTCCAAAATCTATAATGTGCACCCTAGATGCCTTCTCAGAGGCATTCAGTATTGTCTGGTTGGAGAAGAAATGTGATATCTTCTTGAACGGGCACGCCGAGAGATAGAGCTGGTATGCCTTCAGGATATCAGTGGCTGTCGTTCGCTTTGCCGCGAGAGAATGGTAGATTTGGCTTCCGGTACCTGCTAAGCGAGCCTCTAGCCCATCCGCGAAGCAGTGGGCCAATCTTTGTGTTCCATCGCCGAAAGGAGAGGAATACTGCCTGATCTGCTTCAGCATCTCATTAGCATTGCGGCGGTCATCAGCAGCCACAGCCTGAGCACAGTGTAAAAGCAGGGTTCTCAAGTCAACCACATCCTTCTTCTGCTGCCTCTTGCCCCGAGCCTTCCGGCCAACCTGAGAACAGCTATTAGTTCCGTTCTGCATCGCCAGTTGATACCCATCGGCGGCCTTACCCAATCCGCACCTACTCAAACCCTGGCAAAGTAAGACCAGATCAAACATCTCGGACCGAACAGCATCGTCGGAGGAGGACTTAGCCGACTGCTTAATGCTTCTACCTTCCTGCAAATCCAAATCCTCGCTTTGGGGCTTCTTCCGGCCTCGCAGCCTAGCAAACGAGAGCAGCTGTCCATTCTCGACTTTATGCTCGCTGCCAACAAAGGTGGTACCTTTCTCCTTCGCATCACAATTCGAAGAGAAATTCTGCACATTGAGATCGATGACCAATTTCTTCTCACTGGGGAGGAACTTCTGAGCCTCCTCCATCCCTCTCTTAAACTGCCAAGCAGGCTGGCTTTCAATCAAAAGGCTGGGAACACTGGTTGCGCTGAATGAAAACTGACGGCTCTCCGAAGAAACCCCACTGCTGCTGCTCTCCCCGCTCAAAACACCATGACTGGAGCTAGTTTCCTCAGGGCTCCTCCTCTCTATTCTACTACTATTATCGTCATTGGGAGGGGACGGGGGCGGATATTGCTGCCCGAGGATATCATAGAAGGGTTTCTCTGCTGCCCGAAGGGCAGACTTCTCCTGGTAAAACAGATTTATCTTCTCATCCACATCCTCTTCCATCAGCATCTTGTTTATATAGCCCAGAACAATATCGGAGAAGATCTCGGAGTCTTCAGAGGAATCTCCCTCATGACTTGTGCTTGAGGTTGAACCAGCTTTTCCATTTGATGCAAGCACTGAGCCCAAGGCAGGATAATTGTTGGCATGGTTGTTCAGATTTTTGTAGGGTTCAGTAAAGCTCGTTTTATGCCCATGGAGGTTATTTTGATGAGACGCATCCAAGCCATTAGAGACATGCAAGCTGCTGCCATCCATGACCGTGCGATGATGATAACTCATCTTGAAACCCCTGCTTTCCATGAATTTTTGAGACGAGAAGAAATCCTCATAAATCAATCGATCCACATCAGATCCCTCATGCAGCCGTGGATCCATAACCATTGAATCACAGTATACTTAAAACCCTAGAAAAAATCAAAGCCGGGAAAAACATGGTAAGAAGGAAAAGCATTTTTTGATCAATAAAACCCGCAGAGCATTGAAAAATAAAACCAAAGGAAGCAATAAATCTTTTAAAATCAAAGCGGCATCCGCTGACAAACAACTTCTCGGACAGACGAAATGGTATAGAACCCCAACAAAAAAAAAATCAGAAAATGCCGAGATTGAGAATGCGAAATCGAAATGAGGCCCGAACGCAGCAGGAATCAAATCGCCGATGAATTAAATGGCGCAAAACAATGAAATCTGCAATCCCATGAACCGAGACCCTTGAGAAGAAATCGAGCGGATCTCAAATCTTACAATCGCGGAACAGAAGAAAGCTAAGAAGAAGAAGGTCATAAAGAGTACCTTGAAGAACGCTAAGAGTATCAAAATGAGTCGTGAAAACATCCAAAAAAAAACGCCAGCTGAGTGAATTCACTGAACTCGATGAATCATGATCTCTTCTTCTGCTGCCAACTCTCTCTATCTATCTTTTGCTCGGAAGCGAGCGGGCGATTGAGATCGAAAAGAGTGATATTTATCTTATTTAATACTAAATCACTGTTTTAAGCGACGCTAATGCGTCTGATTTGGTGTCAAAAGTATAATTTTTTTATTCCACAAAGGCCCAAACCCTCTAAAAGCAGCAAATAACTGGGATATATAATTATTAGTAAGGATTGGGAATTTCTTGTATTTTAATCAGCTGCTCATTGCTCCCAATATTTATTCATAACTTGTCATACAGTAATATCATAAACTGCAAAAAATAAAATAAATTTCCATGTTTAGCTAAAACATGTTTGATCGAGATTAAATATGGCTTAAGCTTTATTATAACTTCACATAAATAGTATCAGATCATCTCATCCACTTTTTGTATCTCCTTCCTCTCCTTCAAGCTTCACAGGTTTTCAAATCTACAACGGTGAAGAAACAATTTATTAATTATAAAGTATAGAATATCTTTGCACAATTGATGATGCACGTGCTCACTAACTATTGCCAATAAATTGTAGAATAGTACAAGAATTGTTTAATTTTTATTTTAAATAACTAATTAATTATGGAAGCTAGTGCAACACAGTGTCTCACACTCATTAATGCACTTAAAATTAATGATTAACTCATAATAAATTAGATTCATTAGCTAAAATTATGATTAAATATTCATTAAAGACTAATAATAACCTAGAAAAAAATATTGGGGCATTTATTTGGGTATTAAGCATTTTCCATTAATTATTTATCTTTTTAGTGAGCTGCCGATGACACTCAATCTGACGACCGAATATTGAGTAATAACAAATCTCAATATTGATACGTCATCATAATATTTAATACTATATTAGAAGAAAACTAATCTACATTATTAGATGTTGTGTTTGGCCAACGATTTAGAATAAGGTCTTTCATGATGTACATATGATGAATATAAATTGAGAATGTAAGTGCATAAAAAAAAATTATATATTCTAATGTGGAGATGATAATAATATGCATATACAATAAGAATACACAATATGAGTTGTATATATAAAACAATTAATTATTACGATCTTTCAAAAATGAAGTATGTAAAGTAACACACCTCAAACCAGAAGCTCCAACAAAGGTCAGGCAATATAAGAGTATGTAAAATTGAAAGTATTGAAACGATTGAAAGTAAAATACACTATAGCATGCTTATAATCATCTGAATACGCAAAACAAGTACTATAAAACTGAGCTGAACTAAAAAATGTGCAGAAAATAGAAAGTAACCACAAAGGTGCAAAAGCAGTGAATTGACACTAAAATTGACTGGACTGAACTGAATAGAGTATGCCTATATTAGTATTGCGTTAACAACGAATGGCAAACATAATCACAAAAGCAAAACTAGTCCCCCATAACCATCTAGCCAACCACAGAGCTAGATCCAGATCAGGCTAAATTATCAAACATATGGCATATAACCAACCACAAAGCTAGATTCAAGTTGATTCTCCAGAAAAGACATATAGCATCTAACCAACCACAGAGTTAAACTTAAGTCTTTTATGCCAAAGAAACTTGAACTGAAGAAGCAGTGTGGGGCCCCGTACCCTCCGTGGTCATGCTAATACTGAAACTAACATAATTACGGTGGATACGGTCTCCAACTGTGGCAAATCTCCTAACTATATTCGAGTTAGGTATAAACCAAAATCTGCCTTAATTAGAAGACTTGTCACCTGAAACTGAAGATCATGCATCAAAATATCAAAGTAGCGAAGACAATAAATAGTATAACATCTACATCACAATATAGTAAAGAAAGTAGAAATAATAACTCAGCTCAATATAAAAAATGCAGAAAGTAAATACATCAATAATATAAAATTATTATAAACTAAAATTTAAAAGCAGGAAGGAACACTCGTCCTCACAACTGAAAATAAATCTAACTAAGCTACAGTTAGAGGAAGATTCTCCTCATGGCCAAGTTCCTCTCTAGAAGTAACTTCAATAAATAGCTCCAAATATAATATTATTGGTATCAAAACGCAAGGGCCCCAGCCAAGAAAAAAAAAACTTACAGTTAGACAATTTATATAAGTATATTTTAAGCTAATTTAAATGAAGTTAAATATTTAAGATACTATATTTTTACTGAGCATGCAAGTAATTAAAATACAACAAGCCATAAGAATATAATCTGATTTACATAAAAAAAATATGCACTAAAACATAAAAGAACTGAAATAAGACTAGCATCATAAATATAAAAGTACTAAATAAAATTTGAACTAAAAGTACCAAAATGAAATGAACTGAAAAAAAAAACGTATTAAAAACAGTAAAAATGAATGTAAAAATTATGGCTAAACAAGCAACTTAATTGGAACTGAAATGAAAAGTATAAATGTGCCTAAGTTGGTACTACTATAATAGAAATAGGCCAAAATAGGGCCATTGTACAAAAAAGTTTAACATGTATTCTCCTAAGCATCTTTAAAGCTAAGTCCGAGTTAAACTTCTATAATCAGACATGTCTCCCTTAGCCAAGTACAAAGCTAGGTCCGAGTCCATTATATATCCAAAGAATTGAACTGAAGAGGCAGACTAAGTTAGAATACACTATACTAAATTGAGAACTGAATGAACTGAATAAAGTTAAATTATGGTTATGCAATTTCAAACCTAGCATATGATACTCATCAAATATCATATGTCCAATTAATATGCTCAAGGAAGAAGGTTCAAATACAAAGTGTGCGAAGCAACAATAGTCAAAGTAAGCAAGAGACTCAATTAGACATAAATGATATATGTTATTATCTAATTTAATTTATTCTATCTATTTTGAGCTAGTACAGGCTTAGAATCTTAAATATCCAACTATCATATAAAATCACAGATTTATAATCCTAAAATTAATATTAAAACTTTAATAGTTTTAATTCATAATCAGAAGTGATGACTATAAAGGGTTAAATAAATAACTTCATGACTTATTTAATGTATTTTAATAACTCAAACCCAATCTTGATTAAGCCAATCGAGATTAAGGATTCTCGACTTGAACTCCAATCTATAGTTCCATCATGGATCAAAGGTACTAATCTTCCAAGGGTCTAATGGTTCACACCCACTCTTATTCTAAAGGTAGAGAATCTTAAAAGTTGAAAGATTAAGAAATTATGATCTTAAATAAACGATAAATCTATAATTATAAGATAAAATAATCAAATAAAAACTTAATAATCAAAGATATAAGTTCAATCTATATAATAATCACATTATTCTATAGGTTGAATCAATCTAAACTCGCTAAAAGAATTCAAAATGATTAAATCAAATAAGAATTTCAAGAATAAGATGGTATAATTTAAATGGATTACTATGGGTAATTACTAAGTATCTAAGATTTAAGTCTTATGTTTAATCACTTGAGACTTATATTGGATTTAGACTTAAGATTTTCATTAAGACATTCTCTTAGGAGTAATTATTATAATTAGTTTTTATAAGGCACTTAAGACTAGTTTCATAAGGTTAAATTTCATTAATCAAGATTAAATGAAGGGTATAAGATTATTTAAGAGCTTATGATTTACTTAAGAGAAAACTTAAGAAGAATTTAGCTTAAGTTATTTAGATTAATTAACTAGGTCCAAAAGCTAAATGAATGATATTAATACATTTCATTACTGATTAAAAATATATTAATGACATTTCTATAGCTCTTAAACTAACTTTTGGCCAAAATAACCAAAATACTTCTCTTAAGGCTAAAATTGAAATTTTAAGATTTAAGCATCCAAATTAACTATAATCAGTTCTAATAGGCTTAATATTGACTAATAAGAGAAATGAGACACTTAAATTTAAGTTTGAACATAATATTAGATTAATTAGCACTAATTATTTTTTTAAACTAAGAAAAGTGATTAATGAAATTAGGGTTTAATATGAGAATCTAAATATATAAATATGTTCTAATATACTTAAGAAGATAATAGAAATTCGGTCCACCAAAATTAGAGAATTAATTAGGTCATTATATACTAATTAAGATTTAGGGTGATTAAGAGGTGATTAACAAATGTATAACTCTAAAATTATTTTTAAAGGCATAATTAAACTCTCATCTATCTTATGAACAACCAGAGACCTAATTATAGAATTTGGCCATTTAATGAATTATTTATTTACTAATTAAGATTAGAGAGCATTTAAGTTAAATCAGAAAATTTAACTATTAGATCTAAAATTTTATTACATATTAATGTTCTTTATGATTTTCTGATTAAAATAGTATATTAGATTATACCATTTGAATAAGTGTTGATTAAGTTATTCAATTAATTTAATTTTAATGTTTTCAATTAATCAAACCATATAATATTTAATTAGATTAATTTATAATTGAATTTACAGAAGGAAAATAATTCTAAATTAAATTAAATAGCCCGACCTATTTTTCAAACCGCGCGGGTTGGATCGGGGCCCAACTAGGTCGGCATTGTTGCACCGCGCGGGCTTGGGCTGGCCCGGCTTGATGCGATAGTGTCATCGTCCCCGCCCCATCCTTCGATAGGCTGAAGAGGGATGCACTCCCAAGCCAAATTCTCGACACCAAGACCATGTTGACGTCTGATCCCGATCACTACACGTTCACGGAGTCAAAACACATCGATTGAACCTAGAAGCCATAACTGGGATGCAGTGGAATGCCGGATGGCTACTCCATCGAAACGGCCTAAGTGCATATGCTTAGGGTTTACTATGAGAGGTCAATTCTCCTCACAGAGATCACCAAATGGATGGGGTTCAATCCCTACACCATCAGTGAGGTGAGGCGATTCGAACCCCCAAAGTTATGCTACTTGGGGTGCAGCCGATAGCTGGGTACCTACTCGGACTCAGCTCCTAATTTGTATGCTAGCTCGATCGATTAATACGATCGATTAGAGTTAGCTAAAACCCTGGTGACAGTCGGGGAAGGTTCGATTAGTCATGAGGAGAAGGTCTAAGGAGGAATTGAGCTTAATTGAGCTATGGAGTTCAGTGAGGTAGCTCCGACCTTGCTGAACACCAATGCTGCTCAGACGGTGAACCATTACTGTCTGGACTGGGCTCAATCAAACCCAATTGCATGTGCAAACGTCCTAAGGTGCTAGGGGAAGCTGAACAACATCTAGAAGCTATCATAGAATGTTGAATTGAATGTCGAGGGTGCGACTCGATGAGATTAAGCTAGTACTTGGAAATTGAGAAGGCAGAAGCGACTGAAGTGAGCTGGAGCTTCCAAGACGACTCGAGAGAGATTCACAGGGAGTCTAAACACCATACCTAACCCTTTATCAACGGTACGCAGTAACTGGAATGCGAAGTGATCACATTGATCAAATTGGAGGATCACAATGATCAAAGGGTCTCACTGTGATTTTAAGATGAATATCTATAGGAGGTGCATGAGTGATCAGGGATGGCTGCTGAGATCGTGAACCATGGTACAGGCTCGGCCCGTGGGTGTTTCATCACTTACCTCAATTGGAGTGGGCCGGGCCTCGACCTCAGCTGGGAGTGCTTGGTGGGTGAAGGCAAGGACGCAACAAATTCCCCGACGTGGCACGAGAGTGGCAGACCGGCCTGACGACGTGGGCGTACGAGGGGATCTCCCTATCGGGCGCGAGCCGAGGAAGGAGACGATCCACAGTCGCTGGGTGGAAGCGTAGCCATCTGATGGATCATCAATTGGGACGGGACAACCCTGATCTTCAGACAGCTAAAGACCGAGCGCGAATAAGAGATCGACCGTCGGATTGGATCTAGAGATCCAATGGACGATCGAGGATACTTAAGGTGGAGGGCTGAATGCCATCAGATCGCATCTTAGAATCGTGTAATGGTCGAGATGAGACAAATCTAGTTGAAGGCGCGGGTCATTGGATAAGATCTGCAGAATCAACGGCCCGGATGGCGCCAGCGGTTTGTGGGCAGCTGAACGTTGGAGGGAGGATCGATTTGCAATTAGGAAATGCTACAAATCTTAATATGCAATTAAACCAATTTAAATTAAATCAAGTCAAAATAATCTCCAAAAATTCTCATAATTTCACCCTTAGCTAATTTGGGAGCGAGAAATTCAAAAATACAATTTGGAGATCAAATTATTTTTGCTAATATTCAGAATTCAAAAATAAGTAAAATAATTAAAATGATCAAATGAGCTCCAAGATTTCAAACTTCTATGATTAGATTTAAACTACCCATTGAGACTAATTGAATGAAAATTAAAGTTTGATTTAACTTAAATTAACTTGATTTATATATTATAATAACTAGGTTATAATATATTAAAATAAATTCTAAAATCAAACATATATTTTACATCAAAATGCAATAATAAGAATACCATTTAGATATACATATTAAGTTATAATATTTCTAAATGTAACAAAATTATAATTTGAAAATTATGTAAAATATACTTAAAATTGAACTATTTTATATTGATAATTAATAAAAAAAATGTATTAAAATTACTTGCCTAATATTATGTACTTTTGAGTATTAAAATAATGTATTTCTAAACATGAAAAATAAGTTAAATTTATGAACCTAATATAATATATATAATAATATTATATTATAGCTTCTAGTTTGGTTAGTTGGGATTTTTTTTTGAATATCTTAAAGTTCCATAATAAATAAAAACATTAATAATGTTTATCAATATATGGATTATATTCTTACTTGTCCATATATTTATATTTGTTTTAGTATTTTAATAGTATTTTGCTATTTAAAAATCTTCTTATGTACTTATTTCTCTAGATTATATATATATTCATATTAGTAGCAAAAGTATAATAATTAATTAATTTATTAATTATTATTGTTTTTTTCATGATAAAAAATGATAAATGATATTATTTAGTTGAGAGCATCCAGAGTTCAAACTATATATTTATTATATTTCATAAATAATCGACTTATAATTAAGAAAATAAATTATAGAATAGATTAGTTTTATTATTGAGGTGGCACCCAAAAAAATTCATTCATTAGTATTTGAATATCATTTCAATACAAATTTTAAAAATAATATTTATATTATTTTAATATAAATCAATAAATACTTATGAAATAATATCCAAATTCAATTAAATTAATATTTTTGAGTGCCATATCAACGAATCTAAATATTATTTCTCTTTATTTAATAACATACAAGAGTCTACATTTATTGGGAGTAAATTAAGTTGATATATTAGAATTCAGAATTAAGTAAACGTGAGAATATATAATATTATTGTATTTACATTTATAATATATTTTTATAAAATATATATATATTTCTAAAGAAACATGAGGATGAGAGAAGATTTGAGAAGAGAAAAGAGACTACTCAATCAACCAAATTGTTAAGTTGTTTGACATAATCGGTGGGTGTCTAGATTTGGTTGGCAGTGAGATTGATCGTTTATGATTGTTGAGTCGCCCATCGAAGCAAGACCGATGTAAGTCGGCGAAGGAGTGGCGTGGCTTTGAGCTCACCGTAAAGGAATATAATGGCTTCAATGGCTTGGCGGCGACAGTGACGATGACAACAATTGTGCAACTCCAACATTTATCAAAGATTTGGAAGATTTACAATGAAGGGAGAAAATTAGTATAAAAAATTTGTATTCTGGTTATGAGTGTTGCCAACCATTAGATTTAGTTTATAGGAGAGGGGAAAGTTCTTAAATAATGAATTGAAAATTCAAAACAACTTTATTCCATTTGAGTCAAAATCTCCAAAAAGATCATTATCAAAATTATTGATTGATCTCTTCCTCGTCAGAGTAGAGATTTTGTTTTCTTAATCTTAATGTCTTCATAAGAACTAAAAAATTATTTAGTTTTAAGAAATACAACAAATATTACTTTACTACTATTAACCAACACTTTGCTACTATTTAACCATTGAATATTCCAACAAAGAAAAATTTCAAATGAAAGATAATTAATGAAAATACAAATTATGGGTCCTCTCACCTCTTGAATTTTTCTTAATTTTTAGAACCCTAAAATTGAAAACAAAACAAATGACTAAATCTTCACTTCCACTCAAACTGATTCTTCAAATAAATAAAGATAGGCCATGCATCATCACTAAAATCTAAGAGGATATGCATTGCATCAAAGTTAAGTGTATCAAAAAAATTTAATATATACTAGTGTGCCCTCTTAAAAATCTCGATGAAGGGAAACACTTCAAAAACGTGAGACTTAACTTATTGGCTTCATGTCGCGGCCTCCTCCAAGCAATACCCTTTCATTTGAGAGGTGATGAGACATTACAAAATAAACTTCTTCAATCATCATATGTTTCATATATTCGAGTTATTTATTTTTATTAAAGCTCTCGTGTCATCTCAGTCATTTAGACTCAAAGGTAGAGAGTTTAGAAAATTAAAGTTTAGGCTAATCTTAAAACATACCATTCTATAAAATAATCTACCGATAAAATTTAGTGACTAATTTGAAAGAAAATTAAAAATACATGCAAAATCACAAATTAAGATTTTATTTTTAAGAAGAAACTAAATGTTATAGAAAAATATATTAGAAAAAAAAGACCCAAATGTATAATTTGTCTAATCTTTCCCTAATTTAAAAAAAATAAATAAGAAAGAGCTATCCTCCATTGATCATCAAAATTAATACTCTTTGACACTAATAGCCGATTATAAAATTTTAGTGGTTAAACGCTGTTGATCACAGGGCTTACTTCTAATTGCACTTGTTTCAAAGAGCTTTTGGGATTTTGGGGCAGCAAAACCCTAATTGGCGAACATCCGCCTTGATTGAGATGCAAGGGGATCAACCTGAGAAAAGAAAGACGACAGCAATGGGAAACAAAGGGAGCGATGAAGGGATATTCGCTTCCTGTTCGTTCGCTGATCTTGGACTGCATCCCAGTTTATGTGAACACCTCAAAGGTTTTTACCCCCGGCCGCCTCCTTTGATTATTTATTTCTTTTAAATATTCTCGCCTTTATTCTGTTAAAATCTCCTTTTTCATGGTTGTTGGATAGACAAGATGGGGTTCGAAGCCCCCACTCAGATCCAAGCACAAGCAATTCCAGTTATACTTTCCGGAAAAGATGCGTATCCATTTCTGTAACATTTTCAATTAGGTTTTTTGAATTGTTGGTTTTCTATGACAATTTCATTAAAGCAAAAATGGCTTATTTCTTGCATACCACTCAAATCTTATTACTTTTGTTGCTTAACAAATCTACCCTTCCATATTTGCTATTTTTATAAATGTATCAAAATTCCATCCCACTCAAAAGCAATTTCATACATACCACTGAACTCATCCGTATTTGCATTTTTAACACCTAAGTTATCGTGTTTGCTCGCATAGCATTCAAATCTTCTTAAAGTTGTTAAAATTATTTATGTTGTTAACTGAGAACCAGATTTCATATGTAAACTTTAAAGCTTTTAATGATATGTATATAGTAGTTTATTTTCTTAATAAAAAAGTAGGGATGAGATTATTTCATGGATAAGCTTAACCAGTATTTTAGTAAGCATAAAAGATTGGGTGTTATATATATTATTTTAGGGTGGTATGAAACGCATCTAAAGCTCTCAAATGAAAATTTTATTTAACTTTGATGACTTCATTTATGTATGGCCATGGTTTCTTCTTTAATCAGACTCATTTAGACTTGTCAATGCAGCTACAGGCACAGGCAAGACTATAGTATATCTCGCACCAATTATAAACCTCCTTCAAAAACAAAAACCTAGAGTTGAGCGGTCTGATGGAACATTTGGTAAGTATTTACGTGTATATTATATATATATATATATATATATATATATATATATATATATATATATATATGCACACGACTTCAAGCACTCTTGCAAGAGAGCCACTCTCACAGAGCAAGAAAAGGGTTTTTCATTCATCATCTTCTTCCATGCCATAGATATGATATATATAGGTGCGAGGCACCCCATCATATATTAAGGTGCTTTTTCATCTTGCCAACACATAAATATAATACGACTCATCTCAAAACCAAAAAATAAATATAACACGACTATGATTACAACACGACCCGGAACAAAAAAAAAATAACATGACTCAATGAAAAATCAATCTCGACATCTAAGCTCCAAACAAAGGCTCGAGTCATGGACCTCCTCTTCGCATGTACTTGCTGTCCTGCATCAATTTGTAATGTTTATAGCCATATGACCAATTATAATTTCTTAAAGCTATAATTTTATTACTCATCATGTTGACTTTCATTAGATCATCCTTCAAGTTCTTATATAAGATGCATCATTTTCTATGTTAATATTTACTTAAGTACCTAAGCTTTAAGCCAAAGCTATTTATGCCTTTTTTTTGTTACCCACATACTTAAATTTTTCTAAAGACAATATTTATATTTTTATCTATTAATATAAATTCACTAACTTCGTAAGCTTGCTTGCTAGAGTTTTAATATCTATTTTTCATCCTTTGTTTATACTTTTAGAGGAGTTTCTTTACCCACATTTTCTCATAATGTGGGAACCTTACTTAACACTACACTCAAATACTGATATTGTAGCATTTGCACACTGTTTGCTTTATTTAGGTTCTAAATATGTTGTTTTCAGGCGACGACAAGCTGCTGCATAGTTTCTCGATGGATTCATGTTAATGTTGGTTGTTGACTACCTAAAAGTAGCTTAAGCATCAATATAAATATAAATTAATAAAATTTATGAGATGCTATATTTATTAGTTGAATAACCTATTATTATGACTAAGGTGTAATTGGATCGAGTTGAGTTTGAATCGAATTGAGTTTGATTTTGGCTTATCTTTTTTTTTTTTTTTTGAGCTTGTGCTCGACTACTGCTTGTTTATGAAACTTGAGCTTGATAATAGACTCGATCTCGATGACAGGCTCACATGCAATAACAAGATCAAGCTCAATAAGCCAACAACCTCAACTTTTGCGTGATAATGTATTGGCTAGGTTTAATTGGATAAAGGATTTGATTAAGTTAATTAATTCTATGCCAAATTGTTGTGTTTATTATAATGTTTAATATAAATGAGCTGACTGGACAAGCTAATGTGGGAGCCAGTTTTTAGCTTACGAGCCGATTTAAACTTGTGCTCAACTCACAAATCGAGCTTGATTCATGAATTCAATAAGCTTGGCTTGAGTTCTTCAATATGTCAAGTGTAATCTCGCTCGCAATTCAATTTTGCTCATTTGCATCTCTAATCTTGTATATTTGTTTTGTATGTTATCGATTTCAGTAATAATATAGTTATTTTATTTTTAATTGAATTTGAATTTTTCTATTTAAAGAATAATTTATATAAAAATTATTAGATATTTTAAAATGTTTATTTTGTATGTTAATGTGAACATTTGCAATCTAATGATTTTATTATAATATTTTATAATATTTTGAAAAAGAAAGGCTAAATTTGGCTTTGTTAGTTAGATGCTAAGTTTCTTAAATAATTTATTTAGAAATTATGATTTTTATATTTTATATACAGGAAAAACTTATGAGTTTAATAAAATGATCATAATTCTGCTCTTATATTTTATGAGAAGTAGGAATTGTATTAGATTGTTTAGGACTTAAATTTCAATTGTTGAAACAATTCTAAAGGAATGTATGTTCAAATGATTGAGAATAAGAAACTAATTTGTTAGTATTTTTTTTTTAATTTAAATTGATGCTTTATTTATGATATATTTTAGTTATTTAAAAGGATTATTTTTTTGGAAATATTTGCTAAGATAAAGGGTTAAAATAAAACATCTTAAATTGAGCTGTTGTAGATAGGTGAATGAATTAATGGCTATAATGAATATGCTAGTGATATTACATTTTTACTCTCTATAAAATAGAGGGTGCATGCCCTTCACATATGAATGGGTTGGTACTAGCACCAAGATGGAGTAAGAAAATTAAATAAAGGTCTGGGATTTTTTGTGATGTGATAAGCCAAGCATTATTTTGTTATTTTGATATTTTCTGTACATTGTGATTATAGAATTTGCCAATTGATAAACATAACCTGTAATATAACATCAAAATGAAAGGAGGTTTTCTTTCTTTTGAAAAATTCTTAAATTTTTTTTGCTATATTATTCTTATATATTTTTTAAAAAGAAATCATTGTTAATTTTTTTATATAAAACTTTTTTTTTTAAATTAGTTATTTATTTCTAAATGTCTCTTGTCTATGAGAATAGTATTATTAAGCACCTGCCAAATTAGTTCTACTCTATTTTTTTGTAGTACCATGTAGGTAAAGGAAGGGAGATTGATATTTAGTTCAAGTTATCTTTGAAAATGATACTTTGTTATATTCTTATAGATTTTTTTGAGATGCACTCGTTTAGTAATTATTATAAAATTTTGTTTATGTAATAAATTTAAGATGTAACTTTGGGATATAAGAGTGCTTGTAATAAATTAAATTTATGTAGTCTTTTCATCTGTATCAATTATTTTGAAAGTTTTGATAGCTTGTATGTGTATTTTTAGTGGCATCATTGTTGTTGAAATAATGTTCAATTATTAGAATACAATTTAAAGTAGATTATAAGATTATTATAAAAAATTCACATCTTATATAAATTTTCAGACACTGTTAAATGCAGACAGCTCAACTCTGAAGAAGGACGCACGGTGTAGGTTCAATGCTTTGTCATGCGATAATATTTTCTTCTTCCGATAACTAGTAGCCCATGACATTAATAAGTGACATGGACAATGATCAGCTTACCATGTTCTCACACAAACTCTTCACAACACACTTGAAAAGGTACAAAAAATCTAAAATCCTAGAGTTCATGACTAATATTGATGTAACAAGATAAGAGGCTCGATCATATAAAATTTGATTGTTCTGATTATTTAAAGAGTAAGCATCAAGAATGGAGAGCAAACAAAAGGAGAAGAGAATTTTGCGAAAGTAGAAGATTAAGAAAAAGAAGATTCTATCAAGTGCTTACAACTAGATTTTGGCATAATCATTATTATCATCAAATAGTTGGGAAATAAACATATATATTGGAAAGAAAATAAATACTAAAACAATCTAATGATGAGGTACATATTTTTTATGAATAACTAGATGGCGCTACTAAAGGCTTAATGATTGTTTATTAAAGTTAAAAAATCAATTACAAGGAAATTTTTATTAATATAAAACTGTCATAATGAAGGGAAACTTTGGCATAGTGATAAAAGTTGTCAGAGTGTGATTAGAGGTTACGGTTCAAGTTGCAGAAATAACCTCTTATATTAATAGATGATAATATTTTGTAAAGTTGGTCTAAGTGGCTTGACCCTTCTTTGGATCTTGCATTCGTGGAATGATTTACACATTAAGCAGTCTCTTAAAGACTGTTATAATATTTAAAAATATATAATGAAAAAATCTATAATATTTATTTATGTGAGAAAATAATTTAATTTATAGAATTAGAACTTGATTTTAGTTGCACATTAAAATTATTAAATAAAGGTCATATATTGCAAGCCTAATCATGGTAAACTAATCATTGTCCATGTCAATAATCAGAACACATGGACAAGATATTAACTTCTTGTGCTCATTTTAGTTGAACTGATTGGCACTCACCCTTATGAGCCTAAAGAGCCTAAATCATATGCCTAGATCAATATAGCATGCAGTTTTTGTAAGCAGTATGATTGTTTATCTCTTAAAGATGATTTAGCTTTAATGTTAATTCTATATTTTTTGTGGATAAGAAATAATCGATAGAAATAGAATTTCTAGTTAATTAAATTATATATATTTTTGTTATTTTCATGACACTAAATTATGCAAAGTAAAATATATTAAGAGAGTGACATACATGCCACATTCATTACATGCTTTAAGGGAGAGAATCTCTACTCCATATTTTTATTCCTCTTTGTAATAAGGGGGAGAAATAAATTTATATATTGATTCTTTCAAGTGAAATAGACACTTGTTTTATAAGTTCATTAGTCTAGCCAAAATCAAAATTTTCCTAGATATCATTGATTTTACTACCCTAACCCAGCTATCAATAGTTTTTTCTTTCTTATTATCCACTTTGTTTTAAGACATAAAACATTTGTATTCTTATTTGTCATAACATACTTTAATTTTCTACGATTGCTTGTTGGAGTACCAATGATTTAATATTTTATTTTTAATCTATTGTCATGGACTAGCTTTTTTATTTGGAACTCTTGGTCACTTAACTTTACATTCGGGTGTTGATGTAGTTGCTGTTCCACACTTTTCATTGTATTTATCCAATACAGCACATCACTTTCCGTGGACATTTTAGTTTTAGCACAAGCTCTCCAAAGATTCATGTCATGCAAAATTGACAATGTTTTAGGGCAGCTTTCCACTACATAGCGCAACCTTCTATTTTTCTTACTTGGGGCTTGGATTTGCACAAAACATGAGCACAAACTTTCGTTTTCCTGCCAGCTTTTTTTCAGTGAAGTGACTCCCAAGTTGAAATGAGACTTTTTTGCTTTATTAATAAAATCTATATTTTGTGTTTATGGTACCAATTCCACAACTGACAGGACTATATAAATTTTTTTTATGGTACTAATCAAATAAAGATGCATGACACATGGTGATGTTAAACATTCTAAGCTGTTTTACTTGTTTAACTCATGTTTTTAGTTTGAACTTGCTAGTGATATGCAAAATATTGAATGTAGATTCACCACCTACTCTGTGGAGATGAAATATTTTAGTATTTCTGCATGAATTGTTGAGGGAAGTATTTGTTCAGCCTGATGGATTTTTTTATTTTAGTATGAGTTCCAGTCTGAAACTCCCCTTTGTATGTAGGCAACATGCCGCTGGGCTACACACTCAATTGTAAAGCGTAAAGTTCAATGTATTTAATATATTACTATGGGCAGAAGTGTTCTAGATTATCCTACAATATTCAAAATCTTAAATTGCTTTTATATTTATTGTATGTTTTTCTTTTTAATTTTGATGATAAGTTTTCTAGGGCTTATACTTAAATTCCAATTAGTTGGATCATGCTGCCTTAATTAAAAGAATCAAGTGTTTCTAATTTACGTTATCTATTATGAGTGACACTTGAATAAGGATTCCCTCTCATTTCTCCTTTTTTTCTCCCCTGTAGTTTCTTCTCCTTCCCCTCATTCTCCTTTCTTCTGGATCCCCTCCCCACCCCCACTTCCTTACTCCTTTTTTCCAGAACAATTGGAAATCTTCAACTCACAAGTTCATTGTTCATGTTGTGAGTGGCAACCTAGCACCGACAAACTTCTACATTGAAGAAAATCCTAGGATCGGGGTTTGATCTTTGAGTCACCGAAGCAAATACGAAAATATATCAACGCAAAATTAAAGAACAATTACCGCACAAACAAATACAAACATGCAAGCATACGAACACAAGAATATATATGGAAAATCCAGGAATAAGAAAAATTACAGAGCCACACCACCACACGAAAAATCCACTATGAAAGAAAAATTATGGAGTCACAAAAAATTTATTAATCTCCTTGAGGAAGAAGAGATTCACTGCCCTAAGTTTTTCTTCTTCTTCTTCTCTCCTATATTTCTCCGTGTTCTCACTCTAGGGTTCTAGCCTCCAAAGTTTTCATAGGGTTTTTGGCACACACATAACCCTAACTCTCATGTTATAATATATAGGAGACCCCAAATCAAGCCCTCAGAGTGCCATAAACAGCTTTGACACATCACGCTTGGGCAAATATTTCCGCGGGAGCTTGAGTGCCAGACATTCTGCCTACTGGGAGCTTGAGCGCCAGACATTCTGCCTACTGGGAGCTTGAGCGCCATACATTCTGCCTACTGGGAGCTTGAGCGCGCCCGAGTGCTAGACTTTATACTTGCTGGGCACTTGAGCACGCTTGAACGTCATATATTCTTCCTACTGGGCGCTTGAGCGCGCCTAAGCGCCAGACCTCCTGCTTGCTGAGCGCTTGAGCGCTCCTTAGCGCCAAATCTCCTGTTTGCTGGACGCTTGAGCGCGCCTGAGCGCTAAACCTTATGTTGGATACTTTGGTGTTCTAATTGCTCTCTACACTATAATAATCTCCACTTGGAGATCAATTGCGACCGATCTATCTTCAACCTTGGATTTTCTTCAATTTGTCTTCCTCCTTGCAAAGGACCTGGTGTGGCTCACCCTGCCCTCTCTATATCCTTCGAGGCCAATTGAAGCTTAATATAGCTTCAGTTTCTCTGCTGCTACTGATTTTGTGAGTATGTCAGTTGAGTTCTTTGATGTGTTAATCTTTTCCAACACCAGCTGACCATCTTCTAACAAAGATCAAATAAAGTGGTACCATAACTGAATATGCGTGGTCCTGGCATGATATGCGGTATTCTTAGCAAGGTGGGTAACACTCATACTGTCACTATAAAATCTTTCATCCCTTTGCTCCTTGCCAAACTTAGCCATGAAGCCTTCAACCAGATCATCTCCTTGCTTTCCTTAGTGATTGTGACATACTCTGCCTTAGTATTGGATAGGGAAACTATCTTTTGAAGCTTGGAGATCCAACTCACCACAACACTTCCCATATAAACACAAGCCTGTAGTGCTCCTCCTGCTATTAATATCTCCAGTTAAATCAGAGTCTACCTATCATTGTAGCTCTACTTTGAACTTCCCAAAGGAAGGTGTTTTATTCATTGTACCTCTCAGATATTTGTGAATTCATTTAATTGCCTCTCAACGAGATTTCCTGAGGTTGCTCATGTACCTGCTGACCACTCCCACTGAATGGGAAATATTCGGTCTTGTGCAAATCATTGCGTACATTAAACTCTTGACTGCAGAAGGAACCTTTTCCATGCGTTCATTTTCATTTTCAATCTTTGGCACCTGCTCCTTTTTCAAGTTGAAGTGACTTGCTAGGGGAGTGCAAATTGGCTTTGCCTCTTTCATGTTGAACCTCTTGAGTATTCTTTCAACATATTCAGCCTGAGATAGCTTCAATATCCCTGTACTTCTTTCCCTACCGATCCTCATCCTGAGTATCTATTTTGCTGGTCCCAAGTCCTTCATATCAAATTCTTTTGACAATTGCCTTTCTAGTCTATTAATCTTCTCCATATTTGATCCTACTATTAGCTTATCATCTACATACATAAGTAGTATGATATAGGAGGTATCAAACAACTTTATGTAATAGCAGTGATTTACCTTGCATCTGTTGTGCTCTGTATCTGACATAAACCTGTCAAATCATTTTTACCACTGCAATGGTACTTGTTTCAAGCTGTATAGGTTCTTCTTGAGCTTGCAAACTAGATCACTCTTCCTCAGGTTTCAAAACCCTGTGGTTGCATTATGTACAAGTCTTCCTCTAGATCATCGTGAAGAAATGCAGTGTTCACATCCATCTGCTCTAGATGCAGATTTTCGACTGCAACGATGTTCATAACTATTTTGATAGTAGCCATCTTCACTACTAAAGCGAAGATCTCATTATAGTCCATGTTGTGCTTCTGTTGAAAGCCTCTGATCACTGGCCTTGCTTAGTAGAGTTTGCTACCATCTGATTCTTTCTTTAATCTATAAACTCATTTGTTTTGAAGGTCTAGCCAACTCTCATGTCTCATTTGACATGAGTGACTTCATCTCGTCATCTATGGCTGACACCCACTTGATTGAGTCATCAACTTGAAGCGCTTCTTCATAACATTCTGGTTTACCACAATCTGTTAGCAACATATAATATAGTGAAAAAGAGTATCTGGCTGTACCTTCTCTTCTTCCTTGGCGTTGTCATCCAGTTCAATGTAGTTTGGCGCATCATATGAAGTTTCATTTCTGTCCTTGTACATCTCATTCTCATTGAATGTGACATTCCGATTTCTGATAATTTTTTAATTCTGATAGTTCCAGAATCTATAATCAAATTCTCCCGCTCCATAGCCAATGAATGTACACTTGATTGCTTTTTAATCAAGCTTGCTTTTGGAACCTGTTTTAATGTGCAAATGGGATGAACAACCAAATACCTTTAGGTGATTTGATTTCACCTCTTTGACGCTTTACGCCTCCTCAGGTATCCCTTCTTTCAAGGGAATTGACGGACCCCGATTGATCAGATAAGCTGCTGTGTTGATTGACTTTGCCTAGAACTGTTTTGGCAATCTTGCATGAATTCTCATGCTTTTGGCTTGTTCTGTGAGGGTTCTGTTCATGCACTATGCAACACCATTTTGCTGCGGTGTTCCTGCAACAGTAAACTTCCGCCTGATCTCATTCAAAGCACAATTCTTTGAAGTTCTTGTCACAGTACTCCCCGCCATTGTTTGATCTGAGGCATGTGAGCTTCATACCCATTTCATTTTCCACCAAAGCTTACCTTTCTTGAACACTTCAAAGAAATCAGATTTGTGCTTCAAGAAGTATACCTATATCTTCCTAGTATGGTCATCAATGAAAGTGACGAAATAGGTGGCTCCTCCAAGTGAAGAGGCAGGGGCCGACCCCCATACATCTGCATGAACCAGCTCCAACTTCTGAGATTTCAGATCTCTCCCATTTCTTGGGAAACTTACTTTCTTCTGCTTGCCATAAATGCAATCTTCACAGAACTCCAAGTCAACTAATTTTAGCCATGAAATCTTGCTTCTAGATAACGACTTTAATTTTTCTTGCTCATATGATCGAGCCTCTGGTGCCATAGAAATGAACATGTCTGTCCCGCTGCTACAATAAAATTTGACACTTCATTGATCAGGTAAAGTATCCCCTCCATACTGCCTCGAGCTACAATGAGTGCTTGGTGACCTCCAGTAGTCTCCTGTAAAGCTGGTACTATAGCCCTCACGGGCTAACTAGCTAACAAAAATCAAGTTTCTTTTTAGACAAGGAACAATCCAGACATCCTTTAGCTTCCACACTGACCTGTTTGATAGCTGAACATTCACATCACCTTTGCCTACAATATTGTAGGCCTTATCTTCTCCCAAATAGACTTTGCCCAAATCACTTTTGGTGTAATTGTTAAATGCTTCTTTGTTTGGGGTTGCATGAAAGGAAGCACCTGAGTCCATCACTCAAGGTTGTGCTAACAAGGGACATGATCAGTGCATTCTGATCATCATCTGTTGAAATATTCACAGAGAGGTTTTATCTTTACCTCCTCCTCCTGCCTTCTTCAAGGCATAACAATCCTCTTGAAGTATCTAGATTTCCCGCAGTTCCAACATTCTATTTTTCCCTTTGCCAGCTTTGATTTTTCTTGCCTCGACTTATACCTATTTCTATTGAACTTTTGGTCTACACTCCTTCCTATGATCTCAACATTTAATGTTGAAGTAGACGCTTCACAGTTGGAGCATTTCCTTCTTCATTTAACAAAAACCCAACAATGTCATTCGAATCTTAACTTGGCATTTCCAGAATAATTATTGACTGCAGTCACCATTGCATCCTAGCTATCTGGCAAAGAAAACAACCAACAAAGTTCTAACTTCATCATTGAAGTTGATTTCCACTTAGCTCAATTGGCTTGTTACACTGTTGAACTCGTTCAGGTGTTTTGTCACTGAGCCGCCATCTGTCATCGTCATGTTAAATAGCTTCTTCATCAAGAATACCTTATTGGAAGCCGAGGGCTTCTCATACATTCGAGTAAAGGTCGCCATGAGATCCACCGTAGTTTTCTCATTCACAATATTGAACACCACAGATGAGGATAAAGAGAGGCGAATCAAGCCTAGTGTCGTTCTATCAAGAATCTTCCAATCTTCATCTGACATACTGTCTGATTTCTTGGTAACTCCTAACTGTAAGTATAGCTTCTTTTGATAAAGCAAATCTTTCATTTGCATTTTCCAAACGACAAAGTTTGTTCTGTTGAACTTTTCAATCTTGTGTCTCACTTTGTCAGCCATTGCTCCTACTCAAGTTAACAAACCCTAGCTCCTAAAAAAATTAACTTTGATACCACTTGTTGTGAATGCAACCTAGCACCGGGAAGTCTTCTACACTAAAGAAAACCCTAGGATCAGGGTTTGACCGCTGAGAATCACTGTAGCAAATACGAAAATATACCAACACAACTAAAGAGCAATCACAGTACAAGAATATATGTGGAAAACTCGAGAATGGGAAAACCACAGTACAACACCACACGAAAAATCCACTATGAAAGAAAGATTACAGAATATTAGAGAACTTATCAATCTTCTTGAAGAAGAATAGATTCACCACCCTAAGCTTTTCTTCTTCTCCAAGATTTCTTCTTATTTTCACTCTAGGGTTCTAGCCTTCAAAACTCTCGTAGGATTTCTGGCACACACAACCCTAACCTTCATTTAGAATATATAGGAAACCTCAAATCAAGCCCTCAAAGTGTCATAAACAGCCTTGAAACGTCACGCATGGGCAACATTTTCCCGAGCGCTTGAACGCGCCTGAGCGCCAAATATTCTGCCTGCTGGGCGCTTAACCTCGCTTGAGTGCCAGGCATCCTGTCTGCTAGGCACGCCTGAGCGCCATACTTTGCTGTTAGCTCATTTGGTGATCCAATTGATCTCCACACCATAACTGTTTAATTGATTCCTTTTTCTCTTTTATGCAGTATTTCTTCTCCTAAGGTCCTCCGCATAGGTTTTTTTTCATGCAGACATTCCAAGATAACCTCTTGGCTTCTCTTTCTAACTTTTCTCTCTCCACTTCTCTTTTAACTATTTCTCTTTTCTCAAAACCCACATCCTTAAGAATTCAAGAAGAGAATTTTGTATTATAATAGCAAACTTGTATGGGTGTGTGAAGCTTAGGATGTATCCAACATCAACTAAGGCTAATAATCAATTTGTATCTCCTGCAACTCTTTTTTGCAGTGCACTCTTCTAACTGCTTTAATAATTTTATTGTAAGCACCAAAGAAAAACTCAATCCTAAATCAACTTGGTATTCTCGGAAACCACATTAGAAAATTTATAACATTTTCTTTGGATATATGTATAAAAAGCTAAAATTTTAAGAAGTTTAATATGATGTTGGACACAGCAAAAGACTGCTGAAAAATAGGTTATAATAATAGCAAATTGGATTTGAGCATGTTTAAATCAAGATTGTTGTGCAATGCATGTAAGAAACAATATCAAATACAAATGAAGCAGCTAATTCTAATCGATCATTTTTAAATTATTTATGAAGCATTCATGCATTTATTGATTAAAATATTTTCAATTCAGAAAAAAAGAAAGCAAAAATAAACTGATACTTTTTACATTTTGATTATCAAAAGATCATGTTTATCTTAAAGTGTAACTAATGGATGATACTCTTCTTGTTAAGATTCATGCTCAATGTCATTTTAAAATTTCATAAATGACTTGTATAGATAATTTAATGGTAATTAATATTACACGTGATGCAATGCTCTGATCGTATTTTCTCAGATAGTCAAATTTCAAGTCAATTCAATAAATTTTTTTCTGCATTGCGCATAGTTTCAACCTTGCACATTTATATTTTAATGTGGTTTATATATAATAATATTTACATTATTTTAGTTCTCTTCATTTTTTATTCATTTTTTCTAATGGAGACCAAGTCATATTTTGCTTTTATTCTAATGATTTTTTATCAATGCTGAACTTTAAACACCTATTCTGCTCATCTTGCATGTCCACTATTAAAAAATGAAAAAAAAAAAATTTTTTTTCACTTTCGTCCCAATGATGAGGTTTCATTTAAGTTCTGCTAACAAACATTTTTGGTCAGACAGCACCTCTGCCCTGGTGAGCACATGTATTTATTTTTGCAAATTTTTGATAAAAAAAAACTGTCTCTGTAATTGATTTTTATCCTATACACTCGCAGAGGTGAACAATTCAAAGATTATTAAGGAGTTGCTTGGTTGGCTACATTTTGGGGTGTGAAGTGGGAATTTGCTTTGCTGCATTTTGATGTAAAACTTTGAGGGATTTACTTCATCCCAAATTGTCACTCTCTGCATAATAATATTATGCTTAGATAGGGTGGAAGAAGATTGCAGCGTGTAACGTGCTCTAATGAAAAAAAAAAAGAAAACTTTGAGAAAGGAAACAAGCACCACCTTTGCTGAAAAAAAAGCATTTACACTGTATTTTTTCTGCTTTGTTTAATGATGTCATTTTATTTTACATTAAACTCAATCAAACGCCAAAAAATAAATACATTGTTAATTATCAAGTATTTAAAAAGTATTTACACAGTATTTATTTTACCTTAAAATAATTTACACTATATTTTGAATTTAAACATTTTTCTCATCTCAAACCAAACTGCCCCAAAACATCAACAGATTAACGGACAGTAGTTTGTGACCCCTGTTGTGCACCTGTTATGTTGTTTTAATTAAGCCATTTCTTGCTCTGTTGCATTGGCTCATAAAAAGAAATGTATCACGGTGATGTTGTTTCACTTTCATAGTTTGCTGTTTCATCATTGCTGTTGTCATCATCATTATCCGGATAATTTTGGCCATGGCCTTGCTTTTCATTGGTTCCATTGGAGTTCTTCCTCTTTATATTAATTCCGCATTAAATAGTATATTTTTTCCTGCTGCATTTTAAACTTATAGAAATATCAGTGTTGGTGCTTGTGCCAACACGAGAATTATGCTTACAGGTTCATGAAATATTGCAGAAGTTGTTGCGTCGTTTCATTTGGATAGTACCTGGCTATATTATGGGTGGTGAAAACAGGGCAAAGGAAAAAGCTAGGCTACGCAAAGGTTTGAACTTGTATGCTTATATTATTTACATAGCTTTGGGGTATATTGTTAAGAGCATCGATGCCTTTTTTGTTTTTTCAAAATTGAAACTTGATTTTTGTTAAAAATATGTTGTAGTGCCAATTTTAATGCTCTTTCTATATATTTTTATATGTTATTGTTACTTTGATTTGTGTTGCTTATATTGATATTATTAGAGATATGTTTAATGTGGCTATACTTGTGTTCGATCACAATGTGGATTATCTAATGATTTTCTTGTTAGTATTGGATTACATCAAGGCTTAACTCTCAGCATATGTCTTTTTGCTTTAATTATGAATGCTTTCTGACCACATTCAAGAGGAGATTCCTTTGTGCATTTTATTTGCAGATGGTATTCTCTTAATTGATAGGACTAGGGATGAAGTTAAACCAAACTTGAGTTGTGGAGGATTACTTTAGAATCTAAAGATTTTTATTTTTATGGATTATGGAGTGTAAGTTCAATTGTATTAGAAGCCAAAATCTCAAGGACGTAACTTGAGGACCATGTTATAAAATAGAGCGAGACAATCAAGTACATTGGTTCAACTATTTAAAATAAAGGCGAAATAGAGAGCGGTGTGATTAATAGGATCCAAGCTGGTCGGATGAAATGGAAAAGTGTTTCTAGGGTGTTGTGATATTTAAAAATCACACTCAAAATGAAAGAAAAATTATGGAGCGGTTATATGTCCAACTATGTTATATAGGGCTGAATGTTGGCCAACAAAGAAGAAACATACTAATAAAATAAGTGTTATAGAGATGAGGATTCTTATATGGATGAGTGGGTATACTCGTAAGAGAAACAAGAAAAGAGTTTATTTGTAGTAAGGTTAGAGTGGCTCCAATAGTGGATAAGATTAGAGAATGCTGCCATAGATGGATCTGGTATATTAAGTGTAGACCGAGCAATGCTCATGTTAGAAAAATTGAGTTTACGAAGATCATCTTTATTTGGAAGTTAGGAGGGGAATTTATTTGATCGTGCAAAATGAAAACAAATGATTCATATAGCCGACTCCACCTAGTGGGATTAAGGCTTCGTGTTGTTACTTTGACATTATAGATTTTGACTTGGTATTTCTCTACTATCATTATTACCTTGGAAGGCAAAAGCTTTGCTCTTTTGATATTTTGAGAAGGAATGCTTTCTAATTTTCTATTTTGATATTTTGGACATTTTGGCAGTCTTGTTTTGCAATCTTTAAAAATACTTTCTATTAAAAAAAGAATGACAAGCTGCTTCTCATATTCTAATTAGATTGTCACTAAAGTTGCTTTATTAAATATTACGATTTGATAATAGCTGAATTTTTTCTGCCTTAACTTTGTCGGTTTGATTCATTACAGGAATATCTATACTTGTAGCAACTCCGGGACGCTTGCTGGATCATCTAAAGCACACTTCATCATTTATGTACAAGAATCTTCAGTGGATTGTGTATGATGAAGCTGACAGGTTTGTCTTTCCTTTGATATTTGGTGTTGCTACTGAATTACATGTCATATACATAATATCTTTTATTTTACCTGAAGATGAGCATGAATGTTGCATATCACATGGAGTAGCTATATTCAACTTCCTATTCTGCGTGGATTTAGAATTTCTACTATTTTCTCATTTGTGGCCAGGATCCTTGAACTAGGTTATGGTAAAGCAATAGAAGAAATCCTTGATCTCTTGGGATCTAGAAAAAATAGCATTTCTGTTCAAGAGAAAATGCCGATGAAGCCTGATAAAATTTCAAGGCAGAATTTACTTCTCTCTGCAACTTTGAATGAAAAGGTCAATCATTTGGCTAATATTAGCTTACAAAATCCAGTAATGATTGGTCTGAATGACAAGAAGGCTTCATTCATGTCAAATACTACTTTGAAACAATCATTATCTTTAGATTCTGACTGTGATGAAGAATTAGAGCCTTGTATCCTTTTACAAAGTCAATCAATGAAAGACTACAACGTTCCATCCCAATTGATTCAGAGATATGTAAAAGGTGCTATTTTGATTCGGGCACTCTTTCATACTGAAATTTTTTTAGATTTACATGTATTTTTTGATTGCCTTATAAAGAAAACGTATTATACCCTCTTACGCAGTGCCCTGTGGTTCAAGACTAGTGCTGCTTTTTTCTATTCTTAAAAGTTTGCTTGAAAATGCAGGTTCCCAAAAGGTAATAACCTTTTGCATAGTTTTGCTCTGTTCTTACTTTTCTGATTTTAGTGGATCTACAATCTTGTTAAAATGTTGGGGAGACTCGACAGAGACTCTTCTGACGTTAAGATGTATAACTTGCAACAACATTTACCATGATGAAATCATGGGGACAGTGGGAAATTTTATTATTTAGTGTGAGTATATCTGCTATTTTGGCAAAATCATGGACAAATCCATTGGCGGGGGGGTACTTTTTAGGAGCTATAGAGAAGTTATCCCCTAAAACAGTGTTTCAAAGACAGCACTTAGTAAGCTTCCCCAAATAGGGCTTTGGCCTCAATCTCCTGTGACTTTTTCAAGTTCCGAATCATTTTCTTCACAACTTGCTTTCTTTGAGCTTTGAGAATTTCCCACCAGATATTACGTTAAATCTCATGATAGGCTAATAAATCCTTGTGCTCTTTAGAGATAATCTTTTGAATCTTTGCTGCCAAAGTGCTCTAACATTCCAAATAATCTCCAAATTATTTTATAGTTCCTCACTTTTCTTGATTGCTTTTCAACCAGCTAGCCTATATTTCCTTTTCTGATTCCGGCATTCAAGTTCTTACAGGTTTCATGTACAGATTGTGGTCTTCCTTTCCACATGCGATGCTGTGGATTTCCATTTTTCTCTCTTGAAAGACTTCAAATGGTCTGCCAACCCACAGCAAGAACCAAACCAGAAGCTCAAGTTCATCACCTGCAATGCATTCAGGTTGCACGGAAGCATGCTGCATGAAGATCGAAGGGAAGCATTCCAAGGCTTTAAGAGCGAAAAATCAGCAGTGCTTCTGTGCACAGATGTAGCAGCGAGGGGCCTGGACATTCCCAAGGTCACATGCATAATTCAGTATGACTCTCCCGGCGAGGCTTCCGAATATGTGCACAGGTACGAAGGGAGGCTAATATCACAGTTCAGAACTCTTGATAAAGTACAGGGTGAGCATTTGTTATGTAAAAAGAGTTAAAAACATGGTTCTGTGTTAGGGTTGGAAGAACTGCTAGGTTGGGTGAGAAAGGAGAGGCCTTGCTATTCCTCCAGCCAGCTGAAATTGATTACCTGCATGATTTGAAGATTCATGGCGCCTCTTTAAGTGAATACCCGCTCCAAAAGCTTCTCGGCAATTCTATTTTTTATGCCCAGAATCATCATCATAACCATCGTCAGAAGCTTCTATCCTTGGATTCACATCCCTGGGTAATATTACTTCAAAGGGCCCTGGAAAGCTTTGTTCTGGCTGAGGTATATATCTAGACATTTCGATCTCTTATATTTCCTTAATTTTTTTCCTATGTAAGCTCATTAGTACCTAATAGACTTCTAACATTTTTTTTCCAAAAATAGTGCCGTATCTATTCTGTTTGACCGACCAAACACCACAACATTTAGTCTTAAGATATAGAATTTGTGCCAATGAAAAGTTATGTTTGGGATAGTTGCAACTGTCTTGAAATATTTATAGAGGAATTTGCTGTGAAGCAAGAGGAAATTGTAGTTGCTTGAATACCTTGCCGTCGTACAACAATGGTTGACGATAGTTAGGAGTGAGTAGGTGGGATTCAGTAGTGTCAAAGGGCAGGCTGTAGAACAATAATTTTTATGCCAACTAGCAGAAACCGGCACACTGCACTTTGGAAACTTCTTGAAAGCTGCTTTCGGAGGAACTGCGAAGAGCACCCTCGAATGGCAGAGAAGACAAAATGAACATATTTCAGCCCTAGAAAGTGCACTAAATGAACCTCAAATTGTATAATAGAACAGTTTGGGACTAAACTGGACAAGCTGTCCATGAGAATATTTTGACAAATTGCATGCGTCTGGTATACTGTTCTGTGCAGATGAAGATGATGGAGCTCGCGAAGAATGCATTCTGCTCTTGGATTCGAGCATACACGGCTCATCGTGGAGACCTGAGGAAGATTTTCATGCTGAAGAAGCTCCACTTGGGACACGTGGCGCGGAGCTTTGGTCTGAGAGAGCAGCCGTCTTTGGTTTCCAAATCTCTACAGAAGCAGGAGAAGAAAAGAAGAAGGGTTCAGCTGAAGGGGAGGCCATCCAAAAGGAGACAGATCCCCTCTATTTAAAACATGGGAATGAAGATGTACAACTGACTCCCAAACCTTGTTACTATATATATATATATATAACGCTGATATTTATAAAATTAATACATGGTGATTATTTTGTAAGAATTAAAATGCTGTGTTGAGAGTTTTGTTCTTCTTAATGTTTCAGCTATTATTATTTGTTCTTTTTTATGTAAAGGGATTAAGGATTTTTAATCTTTATTTTTATAATGCAAAATTAATTAGTGGTTTGCTTAAGATTGGGTAATAACTTTCTATTGCTCTGCATAGAAATCATAGTCACGTCTCGCATGTACAAAGTTCAAATCAAATTTGAGTTTGAGTCATACATACATGCGCATATTGTGCTTTAGAAAAAAAATATCTTTAAATATTAGGGGTTTGCTTAATAATCTAGTTTGGGTTCCAAGACTACAGTAATGGCATCAAGAATATTAGTTGCTAATAATTCAGATTACCAAAACAAGAATATTATTATTATTATTATTAAATCCTAATAATATGATTTCGTAAAAGAAATAAATTGTTTCAAAAATAGTTATAAAAAAAAACGGAGGATAAACTGCAGAAAGAATAGGGTGCGGTAAAATAGTCCTGCAGAACAATCAGTCTTTCGTGTTCTTAAAAGTGCGCCAAGCTGTATACGACAATCCACGCAAGCTGCAGTTTAGCAAGACGGGAAAAAATTAAAATAATTAATCCAAACAGCAAATAAAAAATATTAGCTATATAATCATCTGTACCAAAAAGAGGGAGAAGGAAGCAAAAAGACCCTCCTGAAGCAATGCCACGTGGCCTCCAAATTCTTCCTCGTCAATTTTCAGAACTCGGGAGTAGTACCCATAGATGACACAAGATGACACCACCAAAAATCTGTAAACAAGCAAATATATAATATATTCACTTCTTTCTTCCTAAAACATAATCAGCTCATTTAGCTTAAATTAACAAAAAATTATTCACCGAGAGATAGAGAGAAAGAACGAGAGTGAAGCAAAAGAGGTTTTAGGCCATGCAATAATGGAGATGTGAGGAGGAGCGATAGGAAAAGGCGACAAGAAAAGCTGAAAGGATTGAGGACGGGGGAGTTTAGGGTTACGGTGATAGCAAATGAGATTGCTCAGGGGCTTGACTTCAGAATTCGATAAGTTTTGTTCACTGGACAGAGGGATTGCCAATTTTTCAGAATTAATCAATGAATTTCAGAGTTCTACTTTTGTATTAGCCTTCTTCATTATTCTAATATATATAGGTCATTTAGAATAAACAAATTTAAAAATAGCTTCCATCGGAAACCAGGCAATCCTTAACATGAAATCATTCATACATACTCTTATGATTTGAATGGAATGAGCATGATTTTGGATAACACTGCATTTCTTCTTTCGACAGTCCGACCAATCTTTAAATTAGAGGTAAATTAAAGAGATATGGTCAGATTGAGCGACAGATTCAAGCATTTTATTAAATGGAAAATTATATACATAACACTAGAAACATGTTCATTTACAGAATAACCAAAATCTCCAGAAAAATGAGTTAATGACTGGATGGTTTTTCACATGCTATCATACTATTGTTTAAACGGTTGGTTTATTATCATGTGGTTAAAGACCTGAGAAAAAACAAAAATTAATCTCTTATGGTTAATTATCAAAAGGGCGCTACTTGGAATATTAGAGGATTTCATTGAGTCCCATGTTGTTTTGTAAACGGTTGATATATAATTTTAAAATCACTCTTAACTGCTTTATCAAAGACAAAAATCTCTTCTCCTTGCTTGGGTAATCAGCATCCTACCAAACGGTTGACTTTGTTTTTCTAACGAAGTTTATATAACTTTGAAGTTGCTCCTCAAGGTCGGTTTTGTATTAATGGAATAGCCAAGTGATTTGAACTTTTTGAAAGTGACGCTAAATTTATTCATGGCAAAAGTGCACTTCCATGGTGCTGCTCATTAAATTTAGATTTTTATTTATGCCTCCAACTTTAAGAATGAACGATTAAATATTTGGAATCATTTAGTTTCTATTGCTAATACTATTACTATTCTGTGGCTTGTTTGTAATGATTTTAGTAATGTATCAGATACATAAGAGAAAACGACTGGCTCCTTTAAAAGATTGGCAAACTCAATAATCAACAACCTTATTCTTGAGGTTGGGCTGGATAATTTCTCTTCTATTGGGCTTCAAATCTCCTAATATAATTAACTAGGAAGCTCTCCTATTAAGGAAAAGCTTGACCGTGTATTCTGTAACCAATGATGGAAGGATGTTTATCCCTTCCTCTCAATAATGTTGGAAATCCATGTATTTCTTATTATTCCCCGTTGCTTATTACTCTCAATCATTTGACCTTTCATAGGGTAGATTTATGTATATTAATGCCTAGATGTACAAATTGGGCTATAACAATGTGGTTTTATTGCTTGGAATACCCTTTTAGCTTGGAGACCCTTTATAAATTTTCATAAAGAAACAAAAAATTGTTGAACAACACTTGTTATTTTTGTTTCAAGTCTATCAAGACTTTTTCCTCAATTATGGGCTAGCTCTATGAGTCTCAAAGATGTATCTACAAGCTCTCCCTCTAATTGGGACCACATCAAACCTAATTTGGGTGTTACTCCTTTTTGGGTGTTACTCCTTTTTGTTCGTTGGGATCACTTCTTGAATCTAGACATTCGGTTGAACTTATTTTTCCATTTTCTGAAATAGACATTTAGGCGACCTCAAAAGCATTATCATCAATAAATCTTATAGGCCTTAAGATATCGCCTCAGTTTTCTTCATTAAAAATTGGGATGTTATTATCAAGAAACTTTTGTTTGTTGTCACTTACTTCCATTTAAATGATAAGCTTCCTTCCAATATCACCCACACTGCTATCATCCACATGCACATGAAATCTTCAGACATCCTTTTTCACCTCTCATAAATTTTGTCTTGTGCCAAATTCTTTATCAAGAAGGTTTTTGATTGTGTAAGCATGGAATTTGTTCTCTCAAGGCCCTTCGATAAAAAATTCCTCTTAAATCGATTACTTGGATTAATGCTTGCATCAAGAAAATTAAAATTTCAATTATTATCAGTGGTACTCTTTGTGGCTCTATTGTCTCCATCAATAGCTAGGGTTGCCCTTTATCACCTTATTTGTTCACTATGAATGAATGGATTATCATCTTTATTTTCATAATTTATCAACAACAATCTCTATAAGTCTATCCATTTGAGTAATTTCAGATTCTGTTGATCTTTTGTGCTTTAGAAGTCTTGACTAGCAATTAGGATCAGCTTAAGCACTGACTCAACCTTTCTCAGTATTGTTTTGAACTTGAATGAAACTTGAGCAAATCCAAGATCCTTTTCTCTAAATCTGTGATGAATCCTCAATACTTGGCTAGCATTATTAATCTGGCATTAGTCAATTTTTCCATCAACTGTTTGAATGTATGTTTGCTCCCCTTTCACCTCAAGGCTTCCAATTTTCTTCCACTTGAGACAGAATTAGAAATTGGTTTAATGTCTAGAAAAAGAAAATTTAATTTTATGGTGAAAGACAAAAACTTCTTAAGAGTTTCATTTAGAATTTAATTACATACATCAGTAAATCTGTTCATATTCCCTCTTCTATTCATAGCATTGGAAAGAACTAGGGTTCCATGAAGTGCTTGACTTCACTCAGTAAAGTTAAGCAGTCAAAATAATAGTATCATGCTGATTATGGAAACAGATATGAATAACATCCCCTACTCCTTTGCTTTTCTGGAATCCGTACAGAAATTGGTGCTTTTCAACATTATTGACCTTATAGTATTATAGCAATATAGGTCTTGGGTTTGGGGTATGTCTACTGATAGCATTATAGCTCATTCTAATATTACTGAAGGAAAAACAATCCCTTTTGGAAATTAAGAAAAGAAAGCATATAACTATAGTTGATTCTCAAATATATTATTGTTAGGCTTACCAACAAGACATAAAATAAGAGCTCATAAATACAGTAACATGACTGTATAATATTCCCACAATGAATACAAACACCCATATGATTTTAACATCCCTTCTAATAAATGCATTCCCCAATGCTCTCTTCACCCTCCCCTATTGCCATGCATCCTCTTAGTCCACCAAAAAAAATAGTTAGTAACTCCCTTTGGAAGGAATGGAAGGTTTGCTCCATAGAGTAAAGAGAATCTAGTTTAAAAAGGCTTCATTTCATGGTTTGCAGTGAAACAAACGAAATCACTAAATTTATAATTTAGATATATTCTAACAGTTTCTACCTCTAATTAATTTTGGTCTATTAATGAAATATGCTGGGTAAAGAGAAGAAAACTGGCTCTAGGGCTGGAAATGGTAATAAAAATAAATAAGAAGATCTCCATTGTTCATCAGCTTTAATTTTCTTTTTTCTGCTAGCTCTTTCCATTTTGTAGGGTATAGTGGAGTGGTGCAGAAGAAAATGATGGAGGGTGTATGGAGAGAAATGACAGAGAGGATGGAATGCTCGAATTTGTTGTGGATGCCACACAACTATTGTTGGCAAAAGTGGATAACAAATGGTTGGGCGCAAGGAAGTTTAAACGGTAGCATCTAGTCACCTACATCCAGGTAAAATCTATTTCTTATTTATATAATTATTATTTTGCTTTTAATCTTTTGAGAAAAAGTATTCAAAGAAACAAATAGACAAGGAGAGGATATGGATAAGGAAAGAGGATGCAAGTGTATTCACTAAGTAGAAGAGTGGAGCAACTGCAATATTCACAATAAACAAAGAAAGATGTTTGTCTCTCGTGAATTAATGCTTCAAGACTTGGCGTAAGAAAATTTTATGCCTATTTTTTAATCAAGAACCTTAGAATTGGATTTAAGAGCAATTTCAAAGGTGAGAATTAGATTTAAAAATCCTTACTTTGATTATTAATTAATATACAATTTGAATTATTTTGATACTAAAGGTTGTTCATTTTTGTTCATTTTAGGCTTAATTAGTTATGTTGATAAAGATGCTCAGTTTGACTTTTTAATAATTTTTATTGAGTTTAAGGTAGATAAGTTAGATAAGCAAGATAAGCTAAATTGGGCTGCTAAGTTGTTCAGGAAACTAAGCTAAGCCAAGAAAAGCTTGGAGGACAAAAAAGTCAGTTTGGATAGAAGGATGTGCAGAGTTATGAAAACAACTGACTATTAAAATAACATGTTATTAAGATAACATTGCTATTGAAATTAGCGTTTGTGTATTTATTTTAGTGTTATTTGTATGCCATGTACTTTGTTATGATCTTTTTAGGCAACATTACCCCTATTATAATACCAATTTCTTAACTTCTATTTATTTTTCCTTTTCTCATCAAAACCACAAGCAATGGAAGAGATAGAGTCAAAAGGCGAACAAAATATAGAACGTTATTCACAAATGATGTCCAAGTTGTTAATGTTATCAAAATAACATTAGGCTGTGATAATTTTGTCAATGGTAAGACAGCATAGCAACGAACTAAGCATCTCTTTTTTGGATGTAATTGGGGAATAACATAACATTACCCTCAAATAACACCAAACCAAACTAGCCCTAACTATAAGAATGGATAAAAAAGGGCATACGTGGTAATGTTAATTGCTAATCTCATATTCCAATTTGCTATAGAATTTACTGTTATATAAATTAAAAAAAGACCAAAAATTACATTATTCTTGGCAACGCATGGACAATCGAGTACTACGTAGATTAAAAACATTCACCCACTGGCCAGCTTCCGGCATTTTAATGGAAAAAAGGCTAGTTGGGAGTGAATTAAATTCATCAATGTTTCGGAACCATTCAAAACTTTCGGATTAAATCATACTGCATGCCTAAAACTAGAGCACAATAGACAATGAAAAGAGACTCGTTAATCGAATTTAAAGTACACAATAAATGACATCCAGTGAGAACAAAATTACCAGTAAAATAAATGCAAAGGATCAATGGTGTTTTCGGACAAACTTACACTAAAATCCATAATGCGCCAACAAGAGGGATTGCACCCCATACCAATCCACACACTAAACCCATCGCCTGGCGGATCCAATGTAAAACATCTCCCAATTGATCCTGTAGAAGAAAATAACATAACGACTTGGAAAACGCAGACAGAAACCGCAGGCGTTCGATCGCTCCCGAAAAAAATGAGTACCTTGTCCCAAGAAGCCTCCGGATCGAGCAATTTGGCGATTTTAAAGGGAAGAGCGTGACCGTTCGGGTGCATGGCCTTGGCCTGTGCAGATTTGGCTTTCTTCATTCCCTTGCGATCGGAAATGCGAAAAGTCGAAGTGAACTAAGCGCTGGCTAGAACCTTTCTTCTAATATTCCGGTTGATCTTCCTCAAATCCAGACGTCATGAAGTAAGGCGCATCTTAGGGTTCCGGCGACGGGAATGGGAAAATGGTCAATGAGAAAAGCAGAGGAAAATTGTATGAACATTTGTTCTATTATTCACGCAAAAAGCCCCTTTTATGTATCCAATATGTAATATTTTGTAGTTAAGAAATTAAGTATATATATATATATAGTTAAAGTTCTATCTGATTTTTTTAGGATCTAATATTTTTCTGCACCCAAAATTCAACAAATATTATAGTTAGTTGGTTGATTTGATGGATTGCAAAAAATATTCTTTAACCTTTGAAATTGTGAAAATTATGCATACAATTGTTTTGATCAATCTCTTTTTAAGATATAAATTTTAGAAGTATTAGTTCTTGCCCAAATATGTAGATGAACATCACTAAGAAATGTACAATTTAAATTTGGACCGCCACTAATGCATCCAAGTTTTAGCAATTGATCACAATAGAAAATTTGCTTGAGTATTACTCTCGTAGCCATAAACCAGTTCATGTTGCATATAATTATAAATTACACCTAAATTTCAATGCTCCCATATTCAATTTATTCTCACAAAATCAACTCCCTCATTTGTTGAGAGTTCTACTTTGGGTTAATATACTTTGAGGGTTCCAATCCCCATGCAGAGTTCTCTTGCGTAGTTGAAGGTAGTGGAAGGGATCTAGAAGAGCGTAATTGTTGGACTAATTACAAATTTAACTCATGAATTACTCGTATCATTCTAAGAAATAATTAAATTTATTCTTTAATCAGTTCCTCTAATTAAAATCCTTTGGTCATAGGCTTATAACATATTTGCTTATTATCTTTTATGATGATAAATTATTAAGGTGGTTAGAAGGTAAAAAATGAACAAATAATGTTAGTTATGAATAATTTGTACAAAAAATAAAAGAGATCTTATTTCTTAATACTCCAATCAATTCTTTTAATACTCCAACAATCCAAAATGGAAGGGTAAAGATTACATGATGTAGAATATTATAAAAATATAATAAAATGTAACAATAAGAGTCATAGCTAAAGCTCAATGAAAGAATTTGAAGATGGGCCCAATTACAATAGTCAAATCTAAATACCAATAAAAAATTCATATATTGAGCTTATCATATATATTTTATTTTTATTGATTTTATACTTTTTTATTTTATAAGACACATGTTTGGTCAGCCTTATAATGAGGGAAATATCCAATTTGAGTTGTTGGAGCTACTTCATCGCTAATTGTTAACTACCCATCTTTTTCTCCAATATTTCTCTCTATATTTTTCCTTCAAAACTCATTGGGCAAGAGACTTGTAATGTAATAACCTAAAATTGTTAATCATGATATAACAATCCAATTAACATAAAATATCTTCCAACACTCTTAGCTAGTCATTAGAAGTAAATTCTGAAGTTTTAGTTCAATTTGAGAATCAAACAAGCAAAGCCTTAATTTTGGATAATTATTTAAATTAAAAAAATGAAAAAATTATTTTTTACCTCAGATTAAATATCGGATTACGCCGTTGCATTCCTCACCCCCAAATTAGTTATAGGTGAAAATTATATGAGTTTTGGGAATTGTCAAAATTTTCATGATTATTTTATTTTATTTTAAAATTTCTGAAAAAATAAAATAATTGAGACGATCTCCTATAGAAATTTTGATTTCATTTTTGAGTTTGTCATCCCCGATTTAGTTAAAGAGCAAAACTTGTTAAGTTTTCTGGAAACATATAAATGCTTAATTTATAATTTAATAAAATATCTAATAATATATAATTAATTAACCAAATAATATATTTATTTATACATAAAATTTCATTATCTCCTAAAATCCTCTGCTTTAATCTATTTGCACGCCACTCTATCGGCTCTTCCTTCCATCGCATGAAGGCGATGCATGGGTGTGAATCAATTGCAAATTGCTTGATTCACCTTTCTCCTTTCAACCATAAGGTAGAAACCTTATGATTGATTTACAAATTAAATTATAGTTGTTCCCTAGATATATTAGTTACACCTATTAAGAGTAGTTAGTCTTAATACCTTTGTAATTGTAGATTATTGAATCAATTAGATCTAGCTTTAGTGATTAGATTAGAACTTAGTTCATTTATCCTAATTCCTAAAGCCTTCTCTTAAATATTTTAAGATCTAGTAATAGGAATCCATAACTTATTAAGATTAATTTAGAAATCCTATTAAACTCCTTAAATATCAACTATTAGAATACTTAGAACTTGTAGTTCTTAAGTTATATTAATTATTTTCTTTAAACATTTCACTTCATTATAACTTAGCTAGATTAGTTCTTGAATAGTTAGATCCTTCAAACTATAACATAGTTAGTGAACTTTAATGAATTTACCTTAACTTCCAATTTCTTAAGTTAGATAATTTCTTAATCTTAATCTCTTCCTATTAGACACCTAAACCTTGATTTAATTATATAATTGAATCTTATAGTTTAGGATGTGAATAAGAGTTAGTTTCTAATTTTTACCAATTATACTTATAAATTATTTTATCATATCATATTAATTAAATTAAATCTACTATTTTCAAAACCCCAACTACTACTATACTTACAATTAATTTGAGATCAATATCTCAAAGTTAATTGAGAGCTCAATTAGCTTCAATCATTAAGCAGATTATTAAAATTAGTTAATTTTGGATACAACTTAGTTGCAATTAATGAAATTTTCTTGAATGCTTGCTTAGCTTTGAGCCTTATTCATTTGAACCATTCATATAAGACATTGTGAATGAATAATACTTTTACATTAAAATTAATAGGGGTTTATATTGGTGGATCAGTCCAGGGCAGGCTAAAAAAGAAGTAATAAGGAGACATCACATTCTCAGAGGGTGAATATGCGTATTTTAGGATTTAACCCCGCTTTTCTTTAGTTGTTAAACAGATGTATTTAACTCCTCTCTTTATTTTGAATATACCCACAGAATGAGTACAAATTAAAATAACTTCAACTAATAAACATATGAGATATACTTCAATCTTATAGATTGTTAAGACTCATAATAGTTTTTAGCTATGTTATTTTCCATAGTTTTAGATTATGTGAATCTTAGACTTATAGTCTAAGATCTTCCTTCAATTTTCTTACTATGCATTTTCTATGATTTAGAACTGTACTTTACTTGTTTATAATTTACTTAGATTACAGTGAGTGTTATAAAATTATATTTAAATATTTCACTATTTCTTTTTCTTACTTAGCATAAGTTTATTTGAACATATACATGCTTTACTTCATTTACTTTCATATGCACATTAGTTTATTTCTAGCCTATTTAGGATACTCTTACCCTTGTTCTATTTGCAGACTAGGATGTATATTTAAGTGAGTATTCTAACTCACTTTGTCTTTCTTACTTACTTTTCCTCACTTGTATGCTTACTATATTGCAACCATACTTGTGCTTATTTTGTAATTAGTAAGTGATATCCTATTAAATCAATAATATGCTTAGTTAATCTTAAAATGTACTTAGACTATTTAGTCTAATTATATTTTCTATTTTTTGGCTTTGCCCTATCATATTTAAAGGCCAAAATATGATAAATCAGGTGCATTTGTAGGCTAGTGGAGTTGGACCAAATGCTAAAAATTAACTGCTTCCGCTTATTATATACTAAAACTATATAGCTTAATATAAATTGTAAGTGAGCTTTCATTTTCTTTCTTTCCTTCATTTAAGTTTACTGTTAGTTTGTAACTAATGTTGTTTACTTTACTTTTAATATGCTTGTGTTGGAGCTTAGTTTATATTTAAATACTTGTGATGAATGAATGGATGAATGTATTGAATGGATAAATGTATTGAATGGATGGATAATTATAAATTTATAAAAATGATTATTAACTAAGTCATTAGTTGCATACTTAGAATGTTAATTGGAATTAGTTGTATATTCAATTATTTATAGAATTGAAAACTAGTTTCTTATCTAAGTAATAATCTTTTCATATCTACATGTTAGTGTTAAATATTATGATGAAGCATACCTTAGGGTAGATAATTGTTACACATGTGATTTTCTTTCTTTAAGACTTTTAGAATTGTAAATGAGCAATCTTATATAATTGATTGAACTCTAGCTTAGAACTGAAAATAAGCAATTCCATATAACGAATTGACTTTACTTTAGAATTGGAATTGAGCAATCATATGTAATAGATTAAACTCTATACTAGAATTGGAACTAAATAATCATATGTAATGGATTGATTACATGTTAGTTTAGGTTATATTTCTTTCAAATTATAACTTTCATTGAAATGAAAGTCTTGTATGTCTACTTTGCAGGTGTTTCTTTAGCCATTTACAAAGGAAACTCTATCTAAATTTTTAAGAATTTTTGGACTTAGAATAATTTGGCAAAAATGTGGACTTATAACTCATATGTCAAATACTCATTAAATATTTAGAATTTCATATCTAAGATTGCAAGTATTCATTTCAATTATTTTAAATTACATTCTCATGTCTCCTTACATATATCACATGCTTAATTATATTTCATTCTCATTTATAAATTCATGCATTGCATCTTCATTTATAAACTACTTAATACCATTCATAATTTCCCTTCTATCTTAACTTAAGACCCTCTTCTAAATCTTTGGCCAAACACAATATCTAATGATTTGGATTAATTTTCTTCTAATCTAGTATTAGGTATTGTGGTGACGTATCAATATTGAGTTAAGTGATTCTCAATATTGGGATCGTCACATACACTCTTAAGTTTACTTAGCTAAGTAATTTAACAAAAGATATTTTGGATGAATAGTGCATTAATATAATAAATAGTAAAATAATTTATTTTGAATAAATAAATAATAATTTTATTTAAATTTTTATTTTTTAAACTTGTGCATTTTTCCATTATTTCCAAAATTAATGAAACTTGACAAAGAAGGTATATTGACTAGACAAATATACTAATACCAAAAAATAATTCTGGTTAATTTGGAATTCCAAATTTGATGAAATTTTATGTATAATCTGGTTTATAATATTCTTAATTTAATGATACTAAAATCATTGAATTTGGACTTTTATATAATTTTCCTAATTTTTTAAATTTTTATTATTTAAAAATTAATTTATAAGTATATATTATCTAAATTGCTCCCAAACATAGGTATTACTATCACAAAAATATACTACATCTAATAATATTTTGGTTTGATTTTATTTTAAATTCACCCGATATCCTTATTTTTGAGTTGAGTTTAGTCATATTGTCTTAGTAACGACTTGAGTCATTACATGGGGCCCGCCAGCCGACATGGCGTCTGGGTAGTTCGAGCAAGTGGGGGAACGCATGCGGATGGGGAAGAGAGAGAACACTTAGAAAAATTTTAAATATAAAAAAAAATTACAATTTAAATTAATCACATTTTTTCATAGTCTGATTTTCAAATTTAATGAAATTTGACTGAGAGGGGCGTCATGATAAGACAAACATTATCAACCCAAAATTTTTCAATTTGGAATTTTATTTTATTTTATATTCATTTTTGAAGATTAAAATTTTAAAAATTAATTACAGGTAATCTGATGCTCAAATTTTGATGAAACTTGTTATATATCCTTCATTTTCTTTTATTATTTTGAATCCGACGACACAAATTTTTTTGGATTTAAGCGTATATTTTATTTCTCTTAGGTCTAAGATTAAAAATTTTAGAAAATAATTTATGAGTATCTGCTATCCAAATTGTTTTTAAATTCGAGCATTATGATTATAGAATTATACTATTTTCAATGATTTTTTTGGTTTGACCTAATTTTGAATTAGTCTGAGATCCTAATTTTGACTTAATAGAGTTAGATTTGATCCTAATTGCCTTTATAAGTATTTGGGTTGTCACATTAGTGTTACCGTTTATCTCTGATCATATTGCATAAATGGCTTAGTATTTTTATTTACATAATAGCCAGTGGGCTTCGTGAAATTTTTTTTGCATTGTTGATATGTTTTTGAAAGTTGAGTTTTCGATTTTATCATTTGTAGTGGTTATTGATGTTTTTTTCTTTTCCAATTGTTTTGTTTTCTCATGATGTTCCAATAATTGGGTGTGGACGGTGGAAATTCTATTTCAATTTTAGATGATTTATTAAAGCAGGCTGAATGTTTTTTATCAATGCTTGAGTTTTTTTTTCATGAATGCTAAGTAGATGATGAACTATTCTCTCGTTTTTCAAATACTGTTGGCTATTCTTCTATGATGATGTTTGCGAAGTGTTTAGTTTCAAGCTGGAGATATCTTTCTATGATTCTTGAACTTGCTGGTGTATATGTTTTCTACCATTCTTCTGGTCTGCTAGCACTCGAATTTGATATTGCGATTTATTCTTATAGGATGGTTTTGGTACTATTATTTCCTTGTCAAAATTAGAAAGCCATACTGTGCATGCACTTCAATGAACACTAATTTTGCTTGGATGGGCAATGATGAGATTATTCTTGTCTTTTGTCTGGATGGTGAGCTAGCGTTGATCATAACCAGATACTAAAACCACTCAAGATCTATATTTTGATCATATTTAATTACTGGATTGGCAGAGAACTTTTTATCTTGATTTATGTTAGACTACTTTGTTAGAACTTATTGCATATGCCTTAACTCTTTAGTGCCTACTAGTATAATCTTGTTTTTGTTTATCTCCTTCTTCATTTCTTGCTGTAGCTAGTTTTGAATTTGTAATTATGTAATTTCATTTACATACTTTATTTTGTTTATATAGGCTTTTGGAATGAAGTCATTGGGCAAGTAATTGCCATACCTATCCAAATATGTCTATTATAGGACTGCTCCAATGCGGCTTAACAGCATTTGTCTAGCACTTAGAGGCACTTGAGCTATAACAACTCAAATTTTTAGCATCAAATTACTATTCATATTAGTCTTAATCACTTTATGATTATATTCTTAAGAGATAATTTCCTAAGAAATCACATATCATGAGATTCAATATATTTAGCTTTGCAGCTTCCACAAATATCTAAAAAGTATTTTAATATTTAAAAACTGAAAGTTATTTGATCTCATATATATCTCTTAAGAATTTTGATGATTAAAACTTATATTTAAAGTATACAATATTTAACAAAAAGAAGTGTATTTTAAAAGAGAGGCATTTCTACTAACTCCTTTGCCATTATTCAGTTGCTGCGTTGTTGATCCGCATGACCGATTGCTTCATCTTCACATCACTGACTATTCCATCGCTGCTGTCGTGGTGGGATTGGCTCCCACTATAAGCTTATCCGCGTTTTAAATAAGCATAAATATTATATATCCCTAACTTTATTCTAAATTATAAAAACTATAATTATGATTGAGCTCAAAATTTAGATATAGTTTTGCTAAATGCTTATGGCATACACAAATCTATATGTCTACTTTTGTTGGGTTTACATTTCCAATTTGAAGACTGATTATTGAAAAGATCACTTCTTATAGTGCTGAATTTGTTGGATCAACACAGGAGATGTCGATAGAATTTAAGTGAGTTTCAGCACGAGATGTCGATAGAATTTAAGTGAGTTTCAGCACGAGATGTCGCTGGGTTGCCCAGGCAGGGAGCTTCAACCCGAGGCTAGGGCGCCCAGGCGCTTAGTTCTCGTATGCGGCGGACCCGAGGCTTGGGCTCCAGGGCGCGCCCAAGCAAAGAGTATAGAGAGAGGAAAAGATGTTATAGCTCTTTTCAAATGCGGAATTGCAGCTGCATAGATGCGATCAATTATGATGCTATACTTTATAAGGAATTCATTCGATACTCAGCTATAACTGTTTGGCATTAATTTTTAGTTTTAAAGTGAGACTATACTTATGATTAGTTTTCCATTCGAATAAAAATTAGATAAACTTTATAAGGATTTTAGCTATATAAGAGAATAGTTTGGGCTAACACTTGCACCTAACCTGATGTGGAATTGACGGTTTGGCAAACACATGGTGTGAGGAGGTGGGGAATTAACTCTTATAATGAATGCCTCTTTCGGTTTCCTTCTCATTTTGCCAAACATAATCACTATCTTTTAAGAGATATTAACTATTAATTTTCCAGTTTATTGCAGCAAATCAGCATGTTTAAGAATATTTATATTAAAAATATTTGCACAGGGATCTAGAAACGTGTGTCTGAAAAACATCAAGATGCATAGAATAGAGATGGTCAATGAGCGCCATCCATCCAATAAGGATTCTTTTCGCACTGAACCGCCACCGAAAGCATCTGGTTGCGGACTAGGGTCTATTTCGCGGGTGCCTGGGCGCCCTTCCCTTGGTTCCAGATAGGAACACTTGCGCTTGAGCACCTCTGGGGCGTGCCTGGGCGCCCCCTCCTCGGCTTTTATGTGCTGATGTGCCCCTCGAGGTTGGGCGCCCCTGGCCGGGCAGTAACGCCTTACCTCAGAACTCTCCGCCTTCTTTGATGATCCAAAATATCAATGAAACATCTATTCTATCAATTCAATAGAATAGTTGTCCCCATAATATTCTAACTATATTCATAGCCTGTGTTGGCATGTGTAGCATCAATAATAAGTATTTGAAAATAAGGTTTAGTGCTGGATCAAGCTATTATGCAGCTTGCTATCTCATGAATCCAGAAATAAGCATTATTTACAAAGGTTACCTTTTTATAATGAATATTTGGCAAGATGAGTGTAATAACTCAATGAGATTATCAGACTTATCGGATCTTAATCTGATTCAGTTAAGCATAAGTCTTGATCAATGTTTATTTGTGAAATAATTCAGCCAAAAATGTGCCCAATAATGGGGATGAAATATCCTAAATTTTATTAAGACATAAATAATAAAAATTATTAAGACTAATCTAAGAGTGTGAAACTAAAGAATAATTGTATATTTGGATTTATCTTGTTAGATTATGCTAAAATTTAATAAAAAAATAGAATCAATGATCGTTGATTAGGTAATATGGTAAGAGAAGACGTCAGTCGTCTGATCAGCTAGACCAGATTCACCAGCAGAACTTTAATAGAATAACGAATAAGATCTGGGTTGTCAGATCAAGGCTATGACCCGACGACCACTAAACCCACCAGGATCAATACAAACCGTTGGAATAGATTCTAAAGTCGGCGTAACCTATTCAAGAAACACGATCGATCATAGTCGTCGATTCATTAGTTGAAATCCAATGGCTAATATAATTTTAAATCACGGAAGAGATCACACCGTCAGATCGAATAACAAATTTGATCGCACAGGTGATGATCTCCCGAGCAGTATACTAAAATACTCTCTTCTTTGCTTATGATAGCTGCGATACCCCACCACAGAGCTCCGATGAATCAATGATTGCAAGCCCTCTGGTGGGTAACTGGCCCTCCCAAGGCCCTTGATCACAGCATGAGTCACTCACGCCAAGGAGCATTAGATGCTCAAAATTAATATTGACGATAGGTGACTGCCGATGTAGCATCACCGTTGAATGCATGCAAATCTTGAACCCAGGTCAAGCAATTGCTGATGGAGCATCACCATTGATTCCTTGAGAACTTCTTTACTTGTTCTTGGTCCATTGAGAAGAGGGATACATACGCAACTTGTTCGGGTGCCTTTGCTCCAATTATTTCAGAATGCATTATCATCTCTCATTAATCGCAAACAAGACTTGTGGTGGAGATTTGTATGAATTGCGGAAAGTGTAAGAATTTGAAATGTTAACAGGTGATCTGGGGGTTACTTTTTGCCTTAATTTAATTTGAGATTCAATTTAAGGATTTGATAAGCTCTAAGTGTCATGAAAGAAAATAGAGGTGTTGTAGTGATCAAAATCCTTGTAATTTCCTTCTTCTCCACCGGATAGTGAAACTTTCATTCTTTATTTCTTGTGAATATAGTTTAATCTCATCGAAAAACATAAGCTTGCGCGCTGTGCTGTTTTTGCATGCAAAATGAGCGTGTGAAGCGATTCGCAGACGGGCGGGCAGAGGGGGCAGATGATGCTTGAAGTATTTTCTTGATTGCTGATGTAGTAGCAAAACAATTTTCCTTAAAAAATATTGAACTTGCGTTGGTTTAATTATGTTCATCTATAATTTATTGAAAAATAATAAATTTATATTTTCTATCTATCAAACTAATATATATTATGCATTGGCAGAGATTAATTTTATATTGAATATAAAATGTAAGAGATTTGAGTGACTTGTGAAATTCTCTTCTTAACAAAACATTTGACCCTTCTTTTTTCTATATAAAAATATTTGCCATGGAAAAAGTAAGCACAAAGAAAACTCAGCCATCTGCATTCTTAGCAAATACTCCAAACTCAACTTGTAATAACCTATAAACACACAGCATGTGATTCTCATACTCTTTGTAGCACAATGGCTTAGCATTAATACAAGGCATGTTAGTGTTGCACTTGTCTTCTTCGAACCCTAAAACTAGTGGTATTTGGACTTTTAGGGCACACACTTTGCATGCGTAGAAGAGAGGCATGAAAGAAAATTAGACAATTAATAAATTTATAATTATAATTATGAATAATAAATCTTAATTATTATGTATTAAATTAAAATATTATAGCAACATTCTTACGCGATATTGGTTTTAATAGAAATAACAAATTTTTTTTTTTTTTAAAAATAGGTGTTAAAAATATAAATAAAAATTTAAGGTTTTCCATTAAATATCATTTTAGCGCCGTCAAAAGTGTACGTTCATCTGTTAACCATTAACGGCGTTTCCCGCACTCCGTTGACCACTGAATTACATATTCGTAATTTATATTAATTTTAGTGGATAATCACAGGCCCCCTAAAGTGATATGATGCATCATCTCCTTCCACGTGTCACACTGTCCAATTTAAATAATACTTCATTACAAAGTTAAAGTTTGCTAAATAAAATATGAATTTAGATAAAATAAATAATTTTTAATTTGTTTAGGAAACATAATGCAAAAAAGATAACAATACAGACAATAATAGGATTTGAATTAAACTCTTTTTCTTTTTTGTTAATAAAAGAGTTTAAATCAATAAAATCAATAATTTTCTCTAAGTTTATATTTAGCAGGTCTTTACCCAGAATTTGGATTATCTTAAGATTTTTGATATACTTATGTGCTAATTGAGATTTAAATTATTGATTTATCAAGAGTTTAAATTTAAAGATCCTAATCATTGAGCAAAAACATTTGCATGTTATAGTTTAATAAAATGATTTTGTTATTAAGAATATAAAATAATAATATTTTATAACATTAACATATATGCAATTAAATTAATTTAAGATAAAATGATTTTGTCATTAGAACATATGTGCAATTAAATAATTTCACCTAAGAATAATAGCGACACTTAACTTTTGATTATTTTTTTTTTTGGGTACTGTAGCAGGTCTCAATTTTTCATTATGGAACGGGTTAGTATGAAAACCACATGGTGAACAGTGGGCCCAAGCCATGTTCGGGCTAAGCAATTAGTGGACCAAAAGTGCGGAAATCTAATTTGGTCTATAAAAAGCAATATTAAGTTTAAAAGCAAAATAATTAAATATATTTTATCTAAATATCTAACTTTTATACATATTAGAAGCCACATTAAACTTTATTTATATTTTAAGATTCATAATCAAATTTATTTTAAAAATAATACTAAATATAAAAAAGAAATTGTTTCGCACGTTTAAACATACAGTACCTATTTCTCTCAATTTTCTCAATTAATCTTGATTTTTAATTTTGATTTTTAAATATAACTAAATATAATCCTAATTTTTAATAATAAATATTAATTATTATGAATTAAATATCAAAATTAAATAATTTAATAATGCTGGGCATACTTCTTATTTTTAATATATATATGTGATATTTGGCGTCACAATTTATATTATATTAAGAGTGAATGACATTAAATTGAAGGATTTGCGTATCTAACCTTTCGGCGTGACAATGAAAATCAAAATGGTACTTTTGCAAATAAAAAATAATGCAACGAGAGGTTCAAGCATCGTTTTTAAATTAAATAAAAGGTGATTTAAATAGAGAAATAATAGGCCTTTGGATGGGGAGTGAGACACGTGGATAGAATCAGAGGAGGGAAAGAGGCCGACAAGGGGTGAAATGACAAATGGGTGGGGTTGTTTGGGCGACCGGGGGTAGGCCGTAGAAGCGAAGGGTTTTACCGGCTGGCCCGGTGGCGGGTCGGGGGTTTTAGATAAATATAGAGTGGTTTTTTATTATAGAGTTTCAGGGTTTTTGGCGATCCGCTGGGTGTGGTGGAGAATTCTTTCTCATGTGAGAGATAGGGAGAGAAGAAGCAGAAGATTAAAAAAACACGCATAAAAGAAAGCCTTTTTTTTATTTTCTTTCAAAATGTTGAATTATTTGGGTGGATAAGTGCGTCAAGGAACAGAACTCTCGTTCCGATCGAGATTTAGGAGCGATTTCCGATCTGTTTGATCTACTGCGTTGGGCTGTTTCTCCGGCGATCCGATGCTTGCGCTGGAATCTGTGTGAATTTGGAGCTGTTCATTCAGAATCCGAGGTGAGGTCTTGTTGAATTTTCTTCTTCTGTTCAGTTTCGGTCCATCAATTCTTCGATGGTTTTTCCGGGGATTTATTTGAAAATTTGAATTCTGCCTGTGGCGTTTTGTCTTCTCCTTTTGATTTGCTTTTGTTTGATTCAAATTTGGATCACTGAGATCCGGATTTGGATTTAGATTTGGTGCTGGTTTGGGTCGTGATCGCATTTTCTTGATTTGGGGAATTATGGTTACTTAATGTTTACGGATCCTCGTCGTGGGATTTTGGTTCAGTTTATTGGCTTCTGAATTCGTCTTGATCAAGATCGCTGAATTGCAGCTCATTTTCCATAATTGCGTCTTATTTTTCGGATATTGAATCAAAAGAATATGACCAGTTTTTTCAGGTGATTCTGGGGTTTTATGACGAAGTATAGCTTTTTGCAAATGATCCTTCTGTTTTGTCAGATCGGTTTTGCGACAATCTGCAGAGGGTGCATGGATAATTGGATCCCTTTATATTTTTATTTTTTGTTTTTTCGTTTTCGTTCAATTGATGTAGTTTATCATAAACAAGTGTGCATCATTCTGTGAAGAGTTTTCTGAGATCACGCATTTCGTCTAGTAATCTTCTTCAATCAGGATAATTGAATCCTTTGCCTCTGTTTATTCTGTCGTTTAATCTATCTCATGAACACTTACTTTCAAATTCTTATCAGTTTGTGCAGATTTGACTGAGTTCGTGCATTTCTTCCCTCCTTTGTAATCAGAGTATTTGAATCTCTTATTTATGTGCCTGGTTTCGTTCAATCGATGTTTTTTTTTTTTTTTTTTGGAAATTCTACATCACTCTGCAGATTTTGCAATTTCCAAAAATTGTTTTGCAGTTTGATCTCAAAGAGGATTGCTCTCTGGGTTTGAAATCGATGATTTTGTGGTTCTTCAGTTTTGTATTTTTTAAATAAACGCAAGTTTTCTCGATTGTTGCGTTGTGTATCCCACCTCTCGTCCGGGTCAGATCCATCCATTAAATTTTTATTGAAAATACATATCTTTTTTTAATTCACTGCAGTTGGAGATTTATATTTACTACTTTAATAGCATCCCCTAATTTAGTTCAGCTCACATCAATAATTCCCACTGGTTATCCATAGCGAAGATTTTCTTTAAAGAATTGATTTTGGAAGCTTTGTTCCTTTTATGTAAAAAAAAACTCAATATTTTTTATTGTAGTTTGCTTATTTTGTCTGCTACTAATAAAATAAAACCCACCCCATGAATCAAACAATCTGCAGGTTTGCATAGGCGCTTTATTATGATCTATTCTTTAATCAGCTCCTAGAATTTGTTCTTTTACTGAATTCAAAAGAGATGGTCTTTCAAAAGAAGATGGGCACTGGATTCATTGGGTGCAAGATACCGACAATGCCGCGGTTCCCTCGATCGGCAAGGGTAGATTAATCATTAAAGTTGCCGAATTTTGCAATTTTTTTTCACTGATCATTGTTTGGGCTACAATCTTCAACTCATTTTAATCTTTGTGAATTCATAGGGCAAGCGCTCTCGGCCGAAGAAGGTTGGAGGCAATGAAATGCATCCCTTCGACTTGCTTGCGGCTGTGGCAGGAGAGATATTATCAAAGAGGGAAAGCTCCTGTTCAATACATGAGAATGCAGAAGCGACCAGCCCTGTGAACAAGATTAAACGGGAGCAAATTGGGGATGTGAGCTTGTCTAAAAGTGATGTATTTGATCAGGGAAGCTGTGATGAAAGTAGCTTCGTAGCTAGATTCGGGTCTCATGAGGAAAGAGGTGCTGCGTCTGTGCTTGCGCTTGTGAAATCTGGTCTCAAGGGTGAATCTCAGAAGCTGAAGACAACTGGGTGTTTTACTACAAAGGAGGCAATAGAGTTCCATAATTGCAAAGCTCCAATGCATTTGGATGATGCTAAAGCTCCAGCTATAGTCAGTTCAGACAGCAGTGTCGAGATTCCTCCAAATGAAGATCATCACAGCGCTCTCAGCAGCTCCTTCCACTCAGCTGTGGACTGTATGGAACAGATTGTAGATAGAGATGATGACGAAAACTCTTCGGGGCGCACATTGAACTATTGGAAATCAGATCGAGAAGCAATGAATGATGGAGAGATATGGCATTGTGGTGTGTTTTTCTTTTTTGGAATTCATAATTGGGATGGCCTTAGTGCTTCTGATTTTTATTGTTGCTGATGGCTGAGCTTGTGACTGTTTTTATTCTTACTAGATGAAGAAATCAAGCGCGTTTTACGTCCCCGGAAGCTGTGTTATACTCGCCAAAGGTCACATAGGAGCTCACTTAAGAAGAGAATGTTTTCTGAGCACTGCTCATTTTCAGCTTCTAATGGAGGCTTTTGTGGCCAAGGTGCAACTGGTTCACCACTTAAAGATAATATTAAGTTAAATTCTAGTGATCCCCATTCTGATTTAAATGGTGGTGAGCTGCTGTTTTCCAAACAAATTTCGAGGGTTTTTATAGGCTTTGAAATTTCAAATGAAGCTGATGTTTTTCTTCTTTTTTGCAGCAGCTGGCAGGTCATGTTCCACAACAGGCCAAAGATTATCATATGAGTTAGCAGATCATACTGGTATGCATTATGGTCTATTCATGTGATGCTGCCTCCCATTTTCTATTATTTTTAAGAATATTCTGCTTTGCATATTGGGTTCTAATTCGCGCCTTCTCTTTCTTGGCAGTGAAATTGAGCATCAAATCTTTTATGGTCCCTGAGCTCTTTGTTGATATCCCTGCAAACGCTACTGTTGGTTCCCTGAAGGCATGCTCTTTTTAACTATCTTAAATTAAGTTCTTTACTTTCTTCTATTGTTCCATGGAAAAACTAAATAATATAAGATCACATTGAATCCAAAATGCACTGTAAATTATCGGAGTTTAGCTAAATCAGCGCAAAATATGGTTCACAGAGCGCTGTTACTGAGGCTGTGGCAGCCATACTTTATGGCGAGCTTCGCATCGGCGTGCTTCTCCATGGGAACAAGGTTCGTGATGACAACAAGACCCTGCGCCAGGCCGGAATTTCCGGCACTGCCGTGATCGACAATTTGGGTTTCGTATTAGAGCCAAACCTGGCTAGAACTCCGCCACCCCGAGATTCACACTCTTCTGAGCCAGAACCCATTAAAAAGTGATGACCAAGTTCTTTATCCTCCTTGCTGCAAAACCCAATTGTATTGTAGTTATTATAGAACTTACTGTATTTCTGGCGTTTGTTCATCAGCAATCCTACACATTCAGCTCCTGCTTCAGACCAAGCAATATCAGATAGAACTACTGCCCAACTTCTTCCCAGTACCACTTTAAACTGGACAGAAAGTAATTATGATTTGGCTCAGCCGTCGCCGGCAGATGAAATCTGCAATGAATCCAAAGCACTGGTTCCCAAGGCTCTTGCTGTAGTCCCTCTTCGCAGCTCGCGACGATCTGAGATGGCTCAGCGCCGGATCCGACGGCCATTCTCGGTCACAGAGGTGGAGGCTCTAGTGATGGCTGTCGAAAAGCTCGGAACAGGAAGGTAGTCATCTTTAAATCTATTCACAAATGAGCATACACAAATGAGAAGTTGGGTCCATCAAGAGGCTTAAAGCCAATCTTTTAAAGGTCTTCTCAATGCGGGACTAAACGGTTCTCGCTTTGCGGTCGCAGGTGGCGAGATGTCAAGCTGAGAGCCTTCGACAACATGAAACATCGAACCTACGTGGACCTCAAGGTAATCAATTGTCCAGCCCAATTATATTTTGAGTTGTGAAGCCGGTTCCACATGGTTAGCTTTTTAGTTCAAGTGGCTCTCTTTGGGCCACCTAATCTTAATAACTTTCCATGTGCCCCGTAACTTTCCATGTGCATCTGCGGAGCCGTGGGCAGACAGCTAACAAAACTTGAATGTTTATCTCTCTGTGTGCTGGCCTTTAGTCAGTTACACGTTTTCCTCTACTAATGAACGCATCTTTTCTTACCATTTTGAGTAACCCGTTTGACCTGCTTTTATTCCGTGTATCCTCCCCCCAATGGAAGGGCTGAAACAAAAATATTCTATGACTGCATCATATGAAGTATGCCAACTAATCAAATTAATATATTTTTAATTTGAATTATTAACACATCGAGTAGATCTAAGTACTGATTGATTGCAGGACAAGTGGAAGACGCTGGTGCACACGGCGAGGATATCGCCTCAGCAGAGAAGGGGTGAGCCGGTTCCGCAGGATCTGCTAGACCGGGTTCTCTCAGCCCACGCCTATTGGTCACAGCAGCAGTCCAAGGCTGCTGGGACCGCAGATTCCCGCCTCATTCCTGCATAAAGCAAAGCAAGCAAGCACAGAGATCAGTGCTTGCTTTCAGGGAGTGGGCGAGAAATCTTTCCTGTAAAAAATGGTGCTTCGTCAAGGGAGCTGCTGGTTGCTGTACATTGAATAGAATTCATCGTATCTTGCTAACTGTTGATAAGAGGGAAATGCGCTTCTGAAAACTGTGATAGAAAGAGCAAAAATTCCATGATTTGTCTGATTTTATTATTTATTGGGGAAAGGGGGTAAAAAATAATAATAAAAGAATTGGGTAATATTTTTTTTCCTTTTTTGCTTGACTGATTTGGCGGAAGTATGATGTATTTATTGCTTAGTTTGTCCCACAATAGTTGAATTCTTTTATTCTTTTCCTGCTAGATATTTTTTTGTTGTTCCAAAAATGCTAAATTTATTTCTTGAAAGATTCTCACAGGATGGGTATTGATATATCGAAATCTAACCGCTAATTCGAGAGCCGTCCCAAATTTTATTTCTTTGGATATACCTCCAAATTCAACACAGTAATTTTTCTCAGGCTTTTCCTTTAGGAGAAATGCAATGGAGCTTTTTTATAATTATATGATTTTAATTTTAACTAATTAATATAGGAATTTAAATTTAAAATGAAATATTTATTAATCAATCATTAGCCGACAGCTATTTAATCAGTTGCCACTATTATTATTCAAAGGCTTGAATTAAATACGCCAAAACAATTTGATAAATTCATGCCGTATGATCAAACCATTCTGAATTAATCTCGCAAAATCCAACGGTAGAGGATTTTTGCCGCGGCTTGAACCCAATCCAACCCGAAAAATACAATCCCATAGATGAATGTCATATGTCATTCTTATGGAGATTGCTGGAAGAGAATAACTAATATATTTATTAGGAAATTTATCCTTAAGCATTAGCATAAACTAATATTTTTTTCATTAACTGTGTAAAAGGACAATAATGATCACTTTAGTTTCTCCTTATCAACATTAAACTAAATAGATAATGTTTTATATTAAACCCTCTATATATATATATATATATATATATAGATTTTATTCTATCAAAGAAATATGTAGATGATTAAAACTGGGAGGGTACAGAAAACTAGATAAATCCAAAAATCAGCTTCAAAAAATAGAGATCCAGGATATATTCTAAAAAGTCTCCAGACATAAAGTAAAACAACATAAAAATATACAAAATTTGGAACACACAAACTATTTGACTTACTTTGAAGAAGGAGATTAGCCTGCAAGCCGCCGACATTAGCAGGCTGAACAGCGAAAACTGAGCAAGCACTGTTCTTCAACTGGGTGCTAGTGGGAGAATGATCTGATGCCACAGGTTGAGCATCTGAATCATTTTGAGCACAGAGTGCAGTGGTCTTGCTATAGAGCTCAACATTCAGGAGAGAAAAGTCGGTAGAAGAGTTCGAAAAGACAAACCATCCAGAAACATCATTAATACAAGTAGCCACATAAGAGATCATTAGCAGGTGGTCAGCAAGTGAATCAGTGAAGCCTAAACAAAGTCTAGTTGCAGGCCCAACATTGAAATGCCACCAACCAACCTCAAGCGACCGCCACTTCATGCAAATCGCATCGGGCATACAAACCTTTCATATCCTAATACAATTACTAAAACCTCCAGCCGCCATCTTGTACCGTTGAACCGTAGCCAAAAAAATAGAACCAAAATTCCAAACAGATAAAGCAAGAAGCATAAAATAGAAATCACTCATATATAACATTAAAACCTCCCGCATTAAAACATACCACCCAGCTACAGAGTTAATACTACGAACAATAATACATATACCCAGATAAAACATTAAGACATAAAGCCCCATCAGGTAAACCACAGCTATAGCTACCAAAACAACACCAAATCTCCACACAAAAATCATAGATTGATAAAGCATAAAACCTACAGCTATCCAGCATGCCACCATGATCCACCCGCCAGTCAAAACATAAATCTATAAAGCATAAAACCTCCAAACATAGATACGGCTTAAGCAAGTTGAAATTTTTCGACAGCCAAAGCATAAACAAAAAAAGCATAAAACTGCCCAACCACATGTTAATCAGATCAGAAGTGCGCAACTAAAAGTGTTATAAATAGGGACTCATTTTTTAGTTTGATTAAAATACAAATCGATATCGGGTGATGCCTCCTAATGAAGATCCCTTCAATATGTGTGGCTTAAATAAACTAAGTAATTTGAGTTACCTTCTTTAGGACACTAAGTATGATTGTGAGTTGGGCATCTTAATGACTTAGCTTGAGATACAAAATTACCATCAGGTGATGCCTCTTATCGAAGATCGCTTCGTTAGGGTGGCTTAATCAAACTAAGTATTAAGAACCACCTTTCTTGCAAACGTGCTAAATATGTGTATACAATCATCCCATCTAATAATTTATAAGTAAACTCTCAATTTTAACCAATTATCGAGGTTATAATTTATGAGTCAGAATCATTTTAGCAGGATTTTGCACAATGAAGACCTTGAATTCATTGTCAAATTTCAAAGTATTTTTTGGATTTATCTTATGTAGCTTAGAAACATAAGCATGAGCATAAGCATGATGTATGAATATCAGTAATAATGTATGAGTATCAGTGATAATTATGAGTTACGGAATGTTGCATACATTGACTGGGAAATTTCAGGATGCATCGGCATCGCAGTTCCAAATTGGATGTATGTATATATTGGACCGTACGACTCATAGCTGTTCAGTGATATTTTGGTTGCATATCGGTAGCATACAATATTGTGGCATATTCAAATATATAATTTCAGTGGCATATAACATAGTTTTATATGCTATTACTCAGTTTTAGATCAATTACTATTTTTGTTTACTTTCAGTTTTCAGTTTCCAGTACAGCTTTACTTTACTTTAATTTTGTACAATTTTATACAATTTTATTCTTTCAGTTACTTTATAGTTTTTCTATAAATTTATTTACATTATATAAATGTTAAATGAATAACTAGAACTGCTAGATTAGTTTCGATGTGCTAGACTTATTATCTAATACGGGGTACTTTTGGGATCTAATAATTTGTTAAATCTTAAGCAGTATATTGAGCCATGTTAGAAGGACACCCAAGAGATTCAAGAAGAGCCCGCGGAGCACTAGTGAACTCCTCTTCATTCTTACTTTTCTGCTTAATTTATTTTAGTTTAGTACTTAACTTTTATGCATGTATTTCATTAAACTATTTGTAATAATTCTGGATGCATTTTATTTTCTTTTCTGAGACAAATGTTTCATATAGCTTCTGTGATAAATGTTTATGGATGTTTGTTTTAAGCTTCCACACTCTGTTTATATACTACTTATACTTAGTATTGCGATGTGATCAGTATACTAGAAATGATGATAGTTTATATTGGATTCTTCATGTGTTTTATATCGAATGTATGTATTGGCCTAATACTTAGGATAAAGATACTACTTTTATCTTAAGTATTAGCTCTCAACCCTTATTGAGGTTGAGTCAGCAACCCTTCAGATAGGTTTGGTGTTCAGCTATTCTGGGAGACGGGATATTCCTCCCCGAGTGGCGCGCCGCTCTACCGCCGAATTATGATTTTACCTCTTTGCGCGCGGTGACAGGGCGGGGCGCTACATAGGTTGAGTAGACGTACTCAACTCCTCACTTGTTCTGCGCCCACAGAACAAAAATACAAGATAAATCAATTATAAATTGCATTTCTCACAATCTTATTGATTGTGAATGATTGAATATAGTTTTATGACTATATATATATTTAGTATTTAGATTGAGTTTATTTAATTTATTATTTTATAGCATTTTAAATCTTTTAGAATTTTATGTAGTGTAAGATTTCATATAAAAATGCAGTTTCATTTCTTACACTATTTTTTTTATTTAACATACAAAATCATTTGAACATATTCATATCTTCTTCAATTACAAATATTTCAATGTTATGCTAATTTATTTATTGCAGAATTTATAAAAATATTCAAGTAATATAAGAAAATTTTCTCTTAGTCTCCTTTTTATTTTATGCTTATTGCACTACTTTTATTTTTAATTGTAAATGACTAATGTGATATTCGCTTAATAATATGTTTAACCTACTTTTAAAATGTACTTGGACATTTGAAGTCGAACCACATTTTCTTTTTTTGGCTGTGCCCTACCGTATTTAAAAACCAAAATACGAAAAATAAGGAGCGTGGATCAAGTGCTGTAGTTAAAGAAGAACCTGAGCATTAGCTAGATTAAAGAACTTGTTCACTTTTCATTTTATTAAGTGAGCATGAGAATTTTTATTTTCAAGAACTTGTAACTTAAATATGTTGCGATGTCTGTAAAACTATTCTTTCATGTTATTTATAGTTTCGTATTTTGGATAATGAATGTTTAATTAAAATGATTGAATTTTCTTTCGCCCATAGATCCATATAAATTAAGGTAGTACTTAATGTTATGTTAGAATTCCCTAACTCACTATTAAGTACTACCGTAACACCCGTTGTTAGATTTCTTATATCTAATCTAATATCGGGGCGTTACAGGCACCACCGTTGGTATCAAAGATGTCTTAACATCTGGGGTACCACAGTTGGTATCATAGATATCTTAATTGATATCTTAGGTACCACATAGATAAAGTTGCTAATGTACTTAAAGCAACATACTGTGATGTTATGCCACTAGTAGCAACAATTAGAGAGATCTAAGAGTAAGAGTATTGTCATCAATTCGTGAATTTGCTTCACTAAATAATGAGTTATCGAAGGGATTCAATTGACAAGGATGTGATTATTGATCAAAGTGCAAAATCATATGAAGATTTGGATGACTATTTATAACCAACCTTGGGTTCAGTTAAGCTGCCACATGAGTATCCTGTGCGATTTGTGGAGCCTCAAGTGCAACACAAGATATTGTGACGAGTCCAGGTGCACCTGAACATACAATTGGAGTGAATCAATGTGAGTCAGAGTTGGATGTCCAGAAATATCAAGGGAATTGAGTGGCTTTGGAGTGAACCACGGGATAGTTGCAAGGCTTGGAGTGATTTTAGGTTAGCCACAGATCAATCGCGTGTGAGCTGAATGTGAATAAGATCATGCTAAGCCTAAGTGTGTCAGAGAAATTGAATTGGGCCAAGAGGCAGCTTAGGCGTGTCCAAGCACCGAGGCGATGTCCAACAATAGAGGCTTGGGCGCTTCAGCATGCTTAAGTGCTAGGGCTGGCTTAGAGTCGAATCGGCCCAAACTCGAACTCAAAATTTTCAAGTTGAGTTTGACTAGAACTCACCTCCAACTCGTTCGAGTTCGAATCATTTCTAGTCATATTGAGTAGTTAAATAGGATTCGAGTCAAGCCGTTTAACTTAAACTCGGCTAAAAAATTTCTAGTCGAATCAAAATGTTTCAAGTTTAAGTTAGAATTTTGAGTTTCAGATCAAATTGCCAGCCCTAACAAGCGTTGAAGGCTTTGATCTAAACCTCAGTAGACCGACACTTGAGCTCTTGGGGCACCCAAGTGACGACATTTCCACAGACAGTGAAGCCAAATTTGAGACTTGGGCATTGGGCACGCCTAGGAACCAACAAAAAAATCCAGGACGCATGCTTGCGCTCAAGCGCTTTATGTATTCCAATACGGGATCAACAACCCAAGGCAGACGGTGCTTGGGCGCGCCCAATCATGTGACGGATGCAGAAGTCTGAAGGCATTTTGGGCACAAGAGAATGACAAATTGGACATATGCCATGCCCAAGAGGGGGGAGTGTGACACATGACAACCATCCCATATTTCTAAAGTAAGATAAGAGGCTTTTTAGGGTGGCTTGTTTGGTGGGCAATAAATGCCTAAGAGATGCTTAGAGTTTGGATGCAATATTAAGATTGTATGTGGGTCATGATGAAAAGAGGCTAAGGGGCTATGAAGGCTAAGAGTGTAGGCTAGAAAATGCTCTAAAAGCTCCTGAAAAGTGTGTATGGATGCTTTATTTCTATTTATTTTTTATTTTACTAATTTGATAATAGTCGGTGATCCATCCAACGAAAAATGATATGCGCGTCAAAGGAAAATGATAATTTTCTAAGAAATTAGCAAAAAAAAAAAAAAAAACATCTGAGATCAATAAATTATTTTTCCGCCCACTTAAAAAATAAAATAAATAAATATCATCCATACTTTTTTGTTTTACTATTTCCTTGCAATGTAAAACCAGAACACATGTGATTGGCCCAAAAAGGCTTGGCTGCTGGTACGATGGAACATCCATGTCAAGGTCAAGAAATAAAATTAATAAGAAAATATTATGCTTCACAAAAATATATATCAAAAAATATTCAGGATCAATAAAATTTTTTATTTTTTTATTTTTATATATAAATCCCATAAAAAAAATATATTCTACTTACACATTAATTGACACATTATCTATATATTTTGATATATATTAATATACAAGTGTAGCAGCAACACTCAAATTAATAATCAAATAACATTAATTTAATTATTAAAATTAATAAATATACATTAAGAGACTTATTCTTCTATACGAAAAAAGAAACATTTTTCAATATTTGAATTTAAAAATAAAGATTTGAAAGGATAAATAAGATTCATAGGTAATTCAATAGGTAATATACTTGAATTAGCATTCTTTTAAGTTTCTAATAAATAAATTATGAAGATTAGTGGTAAACTAATGGGGAATTTAAAATGACAATATTACCCATCGTAGCTTTCTATATAAACGCGCCTTCCAAAGGAATATAATAATATTAATTTTCCTTACAACTTAGGGACATACCAAAAATATTTTTAATAAATTTTATTTTCTAAGTCTAAATTGTTTGATGACATAATGTACGGTCTCCTTCAACGTCGCCTTTCGCTCCTCCTTCCAATTCCACAGCTCCGGAACAGGATATCGGCCGCTCGGATTGTACTCATTTAACTCAAGCAGAGCTTTCTTCACCGCATTGTACGCATCGTCGCCGAAGTCGATCCATAGACTCTTCAGTTTAGAGTCGTTCTCGTCGATCACCTCCTGCATCATTCAAATTTTTGGTCCCATCGACATCCTTTCAAGTAACAATAGATGTTTTCAAAACTGGATTGACAATCGAGCCGGCATGTTATTAGGTCATCAATTCAATGGTTCAACCAATCAAATCGGCCTGTGTTTGGAGAGAACTGATGGAACTGCCAATTTGGTTCGGTTTTAAGACAATCAAGTAATAACAAAATGCGAGCTGAAAGTAGAACTTGAATGTGCACCTGTGTTTCGCCATCGCATTGGATGATTTTAAAAGGATGCCAAGATGGATTACGAATTTGCTCATCCCAGGAAGAGCACAACTCCGAAGCCTTTATCCCGGCCACTTCGGCGGGAAACTTCTTCCGGCACGCATTTTCAAAAGGCTTGATATCGAGATCGCCCATTCTTTTTATTCCAATCAAGGAGGGGCCCTTTAACAATTTTGAGAGATCCTGAAATTTTCCCAACAATATGAGCAAAGAACGCAACAGTATTTATATTCCCTAGACTAGATCAGCAAATACGTTCAATTTAGCCGCACGATTAACCTTTCACGTCATTCATTGGGACTAAATTGGTATCAAAATGAATAGCCAAGAGACTGATACCGCAATAGCCGAGAGACGCTATATCATGGAGAGGAATATAGAAACTACAGAAAAAAAAAAATCAATCACCTGGATCAGTTCTGCACGAGCTGCATTGAGCTCTTGGTTGGACTCATGCTCCTTCATCAACAGAGTGTTGTGCAGCTCCACTGAGCATTCCCTGTCTTCCTCGACTTTTTTGCGAATTTCTTCAATCTTCGAGTCAATGTCTTCTTCGCCATATAAATGTTCCATGACTTTCAATTTACCCTTCACCTGAGCAATTTCAAGTTCCAGCTCTTGCTTCTGATCCAACTCCCTCTCAAGCTGGAGCATTCTGGCAAGAGCAACTTCATTTTCTCTCTAAGTCAAAAAGTGGCCGGTCGGGAGAAAAATAAACAAGCAAATAAATAAATAAACTTTTTGGCAGAAATTTTTAAAAAAATATGAGTCATATAACAACATCATGCACAGTTAGATTTACTTTTAGCTCATCCAAAAGTTTGCTGATCCCTTCATCAGCAGCACTCTTTCTCTCAGTGGTTGCCAGCTTAAGCTTAGCATTCGCCATTGTAGTCTGAGAACAGGCATAAATCAGAGTATAAATTGGGATTTGTTCAAGGCTTTCAGTACATGTTGGTTTTTAAAGCCTTGAGAAAATTAAAATAGCTTTAAGAAAAATTTTGAATGGATCAAGATATTTTTACTTTAAACTAAAACCTGGTCGGTTTAAAAGTAAGAACAATAGTCTCTCATTATGAATTCATCATGAGCGGAATTTTTCAATAAGGATATTTTCGATAAAGATAAATTTGAAAATACATAAAAGATAAATTCTAATAATAATAATAAGAAAATTTTAATTTTAAATTACACAATACATAGTCATTCTAAATTACCTATGCTTTTCATAGTAAATAACAAAATATATGAATTTTAATGATATTATTTAAGTATTATACTTCCATAGTATTCAGAAGCATAATTAAATATATGTTCTTACAGTTTGGTTATTTTTGTCCCAGAGTACTCAATTTAGTCCCGAACTATTCAAAATGTTTGATTTTAGCCCCTCAAGAATTACTCAGAGTTTGAGCCTAAAGTGGCCAGCTTAAATAATCAAGGAGCTATTTTGGAAAGCCACCATTTTAATTTAGTACTTTTTGCTATATAAATTAATTACCTTTTCCTTTTCGACATCAAGATTCCTTCTGATATCATCAATTTTCTCCTCGTACTTTTTAAGTTCTCTGCAACATTGCTCAATCTCGTTCTTCTTTGCACTCAACTCCAGCTTCAGCTTGTCATTCTCCATCAAATACCTGCGTGCATTCTCACGCCCTTTTTGCTTCACATTATGCATTTCTGGTAGAAGCAAGCAGAAGAAGCACAAATGTTACATTGGCATCTGAAATATGGCAGAATAAATTAGATAGACAATAGAGTAAGTTGTGTTAGATATTCAATTTGTTGATTAGTAAGTGGAGAACCGGAGACAGCAAGTTAATACTCAAGCATGTTAACTTGATTAGTAAGTTGTGTGAAAAGAAGAGGGGATGTGATGGGCTGATAGCTTTCCATTTGAAGCTTGGATGAGTTCTTGGGCGTTAAAAATGGAGCCAAGAGATTTGATGAGTTCTTGAAGGCTGAAAGCTGAATGCTCTGATACCATGCGAAGAAATGAGAGACCGCTGAAATCTAGAATTTGAATATATTTTCACACGTTTTACAAGAGGTGCAGTTCTCTTTAAATAGGGAGGGTCTAACAGTAATTAGAAGCAATTGATAACATACACATATCAAGAATGTGATTAACGGATGGGGTTAATCTCATGCGGGCTTAGTCATCTTATTTAGTTGGTAAGAGCAAACATGACAAAATTATATTATTTTTTCTACTGTTCAAGCCTACAAAGATGGACATTGAACATATTCAAATTGATTCTCAACAAAAAGGGTGATGCTATTGAACCCGACCAAATTGACTGGTTCAACTAGTCAAAACGGTCGAACCTACAGATATATAGAGTCTGGTTGCTTGTAGAATTTTTAACCAGCCCTACTTTGCCCAAACTCAATCAACTCTGAAGAACTAATTGGTCCAATTTTATTGGATCAATTGGTTTTACTCTACCATTTTACTAGAATGCATGCTGAGTCAATTATATAATAACTTGTGATTTAACTTAAATTAAACCAAGTTTGGTTGGGTACACATGAAAATCAAGAAGATTTACATATGTGAGAGATTTTCCCAATTTAAAATTCTCTCTTATCAATGATTACAGCATAAGGATTTATTTCTTTTAATATAATTGCAACTATTATGATGAAAAGATAAGATAAATTGATTTCAAATCAATTATATGGGTATCTTAATTTTCCAAAAAAAATATAACAAACTTCCTAAATTAATTGCTAGTTTCATGAGATAGAGAGAGAATTATTTATGACTAAAATAGAATTCTATTGATGATTTAATTTGCACTCATCAAGTGAGCCTCAATTAAATTTGAAATTTAAATATCCAAAATGTCCAATAGAGGAGGGAAGACTCTTTTTCAAATTTGCCCTCGATGAAGCCTCTATATATACATTCATACTGAGGTGGCACTGGATGGAGCAAAGAAAATCATTTTAAGCTATTTAGATCAAGTCCAACAAAATACAAAAGACTCTAGTTCATGAAGTTCTAGTTTAGACACTGCAAGTGCACAAATAATAAATAAATCGCTGTTCAGGTACCCTCTGCACAATTCATAATAACCCAAAGCATTAGATCTGAAATTATAACTTCTTGCAGAGCTCTTGATAAGTCCTCATCAACCATTTGTGGAAGAGAAAAGAAAAACTTGTAAGCAACAGGTAGGTAGAGAGGTAACAATTTTGAAGAGAATGTCATACTATAGTCACTAGCTTTCGAAAGTGAAAGTGGTAGAAAACGCTGGGTTCTTGTTAAGTGTAGTAATTATTAAATGAAGTGAAAGTTAACGTTGTTGCGCTGTATCTTGGCTAAGTTATGAGGTTGAGAATTTAGAGCTCAATGACAGTTATTTGGGCTATTCTGTGCTAGGTGAAAGAAAATGAAAGTCTTGTTTAACATGATGAAAAGTTAATACAACAGGTTGTGCGTATTCAGAATTGCTTGTCAGGAAGGAGATTTTATCTTGAGGACAAAGATCCGGAAGTGGTAATGGAATTTTGATGCATAATAACCTAATTTATTATCAAAGTTAAGAAAATAATTAAAGAAATTTCATGGCGGCAATGCTTTCATAAATTTAGGCTCATTTGAGAATTTTAAACTTAAACGAGAGTGTAGAACAAAATATTAATAAGTTTCCAAACTGAACTCAATCTACCCCTCTTGATATTCATAGAGGTTTGAATCCTTATAATAGTCATGACCCTGCAAAATAACCATCTTTTTAACTCTATTTATATGTGCACGATATAATGCTTAGTTTTCTCTTTTCATTTGAAGTAAAACTGAAGCATTGAAGCATTCCCCCTCACGCACTTGAAACCTCCAACACAGCCGCAACCCTCCTCTTTACGATATTTTAAGGCCATCCTTCTCTTCTACGAGCATTGGCCTTTTCTTTTGATGCAAAGTGAAAACTAAATTCATAGTTTTCCTTCTTCCTTCCCACTCATGCTATCTAGTTGGGTTTTCTATACATAAGAAAAACAAGACATTTCCTCTACTTCATGTAGAGATCATCTCTGTTTCCTCATTTCAGTCATTGCCAATCCTTCTCATCTTTCCTTTAGCACTAGAATTACTATTGACCTCCCCAGTATAGGAAACCAACTCTTTAAGGGTATTGTCAGCAAACCAAAACCTTAGACAACAAATTCTGGTATCAGCGATGTTTATAGCCAGCCCTTTCAGCCTCAATGTGGAATCATCAAGTAAGCATTATATCCACATCTTTTATACAAAATAAGCAAATGACAACGTCCAAACTGAATATTTATAAATTTATTTGTGAGAAATAAATGGCCAATTAAGAGTGGATCAACTTCAAATTATAATTTCCATTCACAAATTTTATGAGGTATAAATAGATTCCAAGTTTATCTTTCAAGATGAGCACGCAAAAATATCTGTACAAGTGGTTTTAACAAAGATTTTTTTTAGGAGTAAAGTTCAAAGAGCAAAGCTATAAATCAACTGGCTTAAAATTATTTAAGTGGGTGCCTATACTTCTATAAGAGTTATTCTTCATTTTCTCATAATTATTAATTCAGAGTATTTATCACAAAAATTTTTTTTTCAACAAGCACTCAATAGAAGAATAAGGAAAAAATATTTAGTTAAATGTTATTAAATTTCATTGTTCATTTGAAAATTCAGTGACAAATTATGGTTAATCAATGAACTTGTAAATGTTGACTCAGAACTCCATATTTCTTATATAGAAATTTGAGCCTATGATTCGTAACATGGAAGTTCCTGTAAACAATTTCTATAATTAAATACATTTTTCACAAGATCAGTATATACTACCCATTCAAGGAAAAAAAATTAATACATGAAACCAAAAAAAGTAAGCCTTTGAGACATATTGTTAACGCTATCTTCCACACATAAGCCAAGAGATATTGTATGAAAAAGCTACATTTTTACAATTAAATACTTTTTTTTTCACAAAATCAATGTATACTAGAAACTTTTTAAAATAGTCCATCGACTATTAAAATTTGTCATTCATTTTATCCCACTTAACCACTCAACTATTTATATTTGTTCAATATAATCCCACAACTATTTTAATTTGTTCAATTTTTGTTGCTCGACTATTTTAATTTGTTCACTTTAGTCCCTTAACTATTCATTTAAAGCACAAATTAGTCACAATAAATGAAACTTTTGGAAAAGAATTGATCTTTAATGAGTAGTTGAAGAATAAATTTAGGCATTTAATAGTTAAAGGGCTAAATGAACATATTTAATAATTTGAAACTAAATTAGTAAACCTAAAATAGTCAAGAGACTATTTTGTCAAATATCTCCACAAAAAATATACTCTAAGACATAGCTGGTTGTCATCCCTCATATATGCCAACAAAATATCATTAAAAACTCTACCAATGGAATAGATAGATATTTGCAAAGTTTTGCACAACAAAATACCCTACTTACTTTGGAGAGGCTCTCATTAATGGAATAATTAAGGAAAATCTATGATTATCCAAAATAAATTTAAAAATAAAAATAACAAATTGAAAAAATGCTAAATTTTTTAATATCACATTTAACAACACTTTTTTTAATTATAAATCTTTACTTTTCAATTCATTATTATTACTTATCACTTAAGTCATAGTTTTCTTTTTCAGTTATAATTTTCATTACAATTGTTTGCTATTATTATACAAAACCCATTTAAGAGTTTATTTAAGAATTTAAATATTATCGTATATGAAAGTATTCTAATGATTATTAATGGCTATTTCATATTTTATTAAGAGACTAAATACAAATGTTACATCAAAAATAAAAAATATTTTTTTTCTATACAGCATCACCCAAGATTATGCATAAGAGGGCTTAATCTAGATACCATAAAGTCAAAAAGAAAGCGGTGGATCAACAGGTAGCAGTATCAGCACTGCTCAGTTCTTAACACATTTCCTCGAGGATGAATTTCTTGATCTGGGCACATTTCAAAAGTGCGGGCATTCGAATATCAGCTAGTTGTGAAACTAAGTACTAATAGATGTCATCTTTACAAATGTTAAATAATAAGCAAAATAATTAATCATTTGATAGGAAATAAAAGCTGTACGAACTTATCACTGCAAATCTGTTTCAATTGCACTTAAAACTTTAGCATAAAAATAATTACAGTCACAAAAATAAATATAGAATTTAGCATTTGATATCTGAGGCAAAATATGATTTGTTGGGCAAGTACAAAATCGAGGAAAATGGGGTTCATTTTTGTGTTACATATCCCAATTTCCCTCTATATCTGCCCCCTCAAAGGCTTATCAGTATAGGCTCCTTATGAATCCCGATGTTGGACATCCCCGTCCTAGCAGTTGTCTGATCAGACAAAAAGTATAAATCAACATAGAACCCTTGCTTCTCACTTATCCTAACTTGTTCATATATCATTTTATGTGACTTTAAAAAGCACTTTTATAAAATTTGTGCGATGCTGAGCAAAAAGCATATTTAAACAAGAGTAATAAAAGACATCTGATGCCTTGTTCTATAAGTTCAAAAGTTCAATAGGTTTTTGATATTTTAAATTAGCCTTTTTAGCCAATATTATTATCTTCGTTTCTATTCAGTTTCTCTTTCATTTTTTCAACTTGATAAAAGTCCGTATTTTTAAGTTACTGATGTGGCAATAATATTTATAATAGCATTATTATTATCATTTTAATAATAATAATGTATGAAAGACAAAAAAGAAATGACTATATAATAATAGTAATAATAAGAAAATGAAAATGACAGAATAAAAATGCTTGAATTGAAATAGACAGTATGAAAGTAAGTCATTTTTAGCATTTTTATTGTTGTTCATTATTAATTAATGCCATCAATAATAATGCAATGATATAATATAGTAGTATATTTATTAATAAGAAATGAAGAAAATATAATATTAAAAATCTCATATAATTTTCTTCCTCTTTTTCTTTCTCTTAAACTTCTCTTCTTACATGGATTGGAGTTGCCGAAAAAGATGGAGGGAGGCCGAATGTGGCGGAAGGCAGCTGGCAGGAAGTTGTCGGGGCAGCGGGGGCTAGCTGGCTGTTGCTGGCTAGCCGGATGGCTGGCTGTTGGCCAGCCGATGGAGGGCTGCAGCAGGAGGAGCTGCTGGCTAAGGGATTGCTACAGTAAGAGGGGATGCTGTTGGTCGGCTGCTTACTGAAGGGCAGGAAGGAGAGGCTGGGCTGCTAGTGGCTGTGGGAGAGGGAGGAGAAGGGAGGGCTGGCTGCTGGAGGCTGGGCAGAGGGCTGCCGACTGTGGTAGGGGAGCTGGTAGGGGCTGGGGCTGCTGTTTGAGGGGAGAAAGGAGAGCTGGCAATGCTTAAATAGAGAAGGGAGAAAGGGGAGGGGGAGGAAGGGAGCAGGATAAGGGGATAGGGGGGGGGGAATTTAAAGCGCCATTAAGGCGCTAATTAGCGCTTGTATGGGCGGAAGAACCTTATGCCTGGCGGAAGAATTTAGGGGGGACAGAGAAAAGAATTTCTTAAGGAAATTCTTAAAAACTACTTAAACTTAAATTAATCGTATCAGAGCAGGATTAAGTATATCTGAGAAGAAGAATTATATATATGAAAGTAAAAGTATATTCATTAAGCAAATTAGAAGATATATATAATGCTTCATTGCGATCTGATTATGATAACGCTAAAGCATCATGTACGTGTTAATCTTTTAGATGGATCCTCGTGATGAAATGGTCGAGTACTACGAGGATTGGGAGATTGGCCGTAATCCCTCTGACTCCGAAATTACAGATGTTAGCGTCAACATGAATACTCCTGCTGAAGAATCTAAGATTGAGGTTCTAACAGAAAAGCTGAAAAATGTAGAAGAAACACTAGCCTGGTAGTTATCAAGGTCTGGAAACAGGATAAGGGATCTTGAGGTAGAGGTGCAAGAGATGAAAGGGACGCTACAGGGGAGGATGACCGCTCTTGAATGGGAGGTCAAGAGAAATGATGACGTGAAAAATCGTCAGATCATTCGGCTTCAGGACGAGCTTTATCAAGTTAGAAAACTCATAAAGCTTGGCCACATGATTGCCGCTACGACTAAAAGAAAGGGGATAATCAAGGACCTCGGGGAGTCCTCAAAAAGGAGGAAATGTAGTCCTGAATCCTCCAGTTAGTTAAAATAAGAAGTTAGATTTTTTTTTTTTAATCTTTTTGTTGCATTCAGTAAAGAATTAGTCTTACTGATAATGCAATCCTCTTTTTGTACAAATTCATTATTAGATAAAGTTTTGTTTGAATCTGAAAAAATGAAATCTTATATATCATGATTAATTGTTTGTGTATTCGGCAAGTTTTAAACCGCCCCTAAAACTCCAACTTTATCACTCCAAACAGATGGATTCTGAGGAAGGCTTCCTCTCAGTACCCGCCGAAACCCCAGTGAAAACCACGATCTCCTCCTCGACAGCAGACAATAGGACGGATCGTCAACTAGAAGCTGTCTTACTAGCCCTCTCTAATCAAGGCAAAGCTTCCACCTCCCTGCTCTCAGCAGAAGCCCCTCACGAGCAAAAAGTGCGAGTGGACAATGCCCTCCAAGCCTTCCTCAAACTCAACCCTCCTACTTTTAACGGCTCGGCCAGACCCATGGAGGCCGAAGACTGGATCCAAGCCGTGGAAAGCAAGCTAGACAGCTTGAAATGTCCATCTAGCGAGGAGGTTAGACTAGCAAAATACTTGCTAGAGGGTGAAGCGGAGAGATGGTGGAGGATCACGTTCGAGACAACCTTCAAAGGCTTCAGTCTTGAGGACGTGTCATGGGCGGAGTTCACAACCGCATTCAGAAGTCGTTATATTCCCCATTCCGCCCAAAGAATTCTAGAAAGCCAATTTATAAGGGTAGCTCAGGGTGATCGATCTGTAGTAGCCTACGAGACGGAGTTTACGAAACTCTCTCGTTATGCACCGAAGCTGGTGGACTGCGAAGCTTCAAGGTGCAGTAGATTCTTGGAAGGCCTAAAAGACAGCATTCGCACTAACTTAATTTCTTTGAGGCATACAAATTTTGCGGATCTGTTGGACTGTGTGACAATGCTGGAGCACAACGAGCAGGTGATTGCAGAACGACAAGGGAAGAGAACAATCACCTCTAATGGGAACCAGGAGACTTTCAAACGTCCCCGCTACCCTCCTCCAGCAAGGGCATACCAAATGTCTGCAGAAGCTCCCAAGACCACCGAAGGCGGAGCATGTGATCGACCTCACCCTGGTGGGAGATGCTACCACGGGCAGAACTGCTGCTTTAATTGCGGACGCACCGGCCATGGTTACCGTTTTTGTATCGCCAAGAGGACGGTAGATGGTGATATTATCCATGGGGCAAGATCTGCCCCAAGCCAAAATTCAGCACCAATAACCTGCCCCGCCAATAATCGTCGAAGGGGAACTGCTCCCAGGCAAGTCGCTTCGACAGCAGCACCTACCCAAAGGAATGGTCAGGCCCCTCAAGCCACCGTTCCAGCAAGGATATACACTCTTACCCCTTTCATAGCACCCGACGACAGTAATGTGGTATCAGGTACACTTTTCTTTATTTCATCATCACGCTTGTTTAAACTTTTTTGTGATAGTTATATCATTTTTAGGCACCATACAAATTAATAGCAAACCTGTTAGCGTTTTGTTCGATACGGGAGCGAGCCACTCCTTTATTTCAGAAAATTGTGTTAAGACCCTAAATATTCCGTGCTGCAATCTAACCAGCACCCTCAATATTGGGTTGCCTTCCGGTGCCACCATGAGCGCTCAACAGTTTTGTATTTGCAACATCCCTATTAATAATGTAGTTTATGAGGCTACTCTACAAGTCCTTCCTATAAAGAATTTTGATATTATTTTGGGGATCGATTGGTTAAGTATGCATGAAGTCGTCATTGACTGTCAGAAGAAAAAAATTACTTTTAAGAAAGAAAGTAAACCAGAAGTATTCTTAGGCAGATTAAGTATTAACGCTTCTCTAATCAGCGCACTTAAGGCCGAGAAGTTAATCCACAAGGGGTGCGAGGCCTACCTAGTCTCCTTGATAAATAAGCCGGGTGAAGTCATCTCTTTATCAGAAACCAATGTTGTACAAGACTTTCCTGATGTTTTCCCCGATGAACTACCTGGTCTACCTCCGATAAGGGAAGTAGATTTTCCTATTGAATTAGTACCTGGGTCGCAGCCTCTGTCTAAAGCACCTTACCGTCTAGCCCCAAAAGAACTGCAAGAACTTCACGAGCAATTGCAGGACCTAATTGAAAAAGGTCTTATTAAGCCCAGCACGTCACCATGGGGAGCTCCAGTTCTTTTTGTAAAGAAAAAAGATGGGTCAATGCGGATGTGCATCGACTACTGGGAATTGAACAAAATAACCATAAAAAATAAGTATCCGCTTCCTCGAATCGATGATCTATTCGATCAACTCGCCGGGGCTGAAGTCTTCTCAAAAATAGACTTACGATCAGGATATCACCAAGTTCGAATACGAGAGAAAGATGTTCCGAAAACTGCATTCAGAACTCGTTACGGGCATTTCGAGTTTCTGGTGATGTCGTTTGGACTAACCAATGCTCCCTCAGTTTTCATGGACCTAATGCAACGAGTTCTTAGACCATTCCTGGACAAATTTGTGATCGTATTTATCGACGACATTCTTATTTTCTCGAAAAGTGAAGAAGATCATGAAAATCACTTAAGGCTAGTGTTAAGCACATTAAGGAAGCATCAATTGTTTGCAAAATATACAAAATGTGAATTTTGGCTTAAATCTGTTGCCTTTCTTGGCCATGTGATCAGTGCTGAGGGGATACAAGTTGATCAGAATAAGATAAGTGCCATTCAGGATTGGCCGCAACCCTCTTCGGTGACTGAGATTCGTAGCTTTTTGGGTCTAGCAGGTTATTATCGAAAATTTGTTAAGGGGTTTTCACTATTAGCCTCACCTCTTTCAAGGTTAACTCAAAAGGTGGTACCCTTTGTGTGGAGTCAAGATTACGAGCAGGCATTCCAGAAGTTAAAGGAATTATTGACCGCCGCACCAGTCCTGATTTTACCTCAAGAAGGGATTAATTTTCAAGTATACACTGATGCGTCCAACATTGGCTTGGGATGCGTTCTAATGCAAGAAGGGAAAGTGATTGCCTACGCCTCAAGGCAATTAAAGAAGCATGAAAAGAATTACCCAGTTCACGATCTAGAGTTAGCATCAGTTGTTTTTGCCTTAAAAATATGGAAACACTACTTGTATGGGGTAAGATGCAAAATCTTTACCGACCACCAAAGCCTAAAATATATTTTTACCCAGAAACAACTAAACTGTAGGCAAAGAAGATGGCTTGAATTAATGTGTGATTATGATCTTAGTATCTCGTATCATCCCGGTAAAGCCAATGTTGTTGCTGACGCCCTCAGCAGGAAGGTATCTCTAAATGAATTAATCATAGAAAGTCCCTTGATGGAAGAATTTCTGAAGCTTGAGATAATGCCTACCTCCAGCAAACAGTTAAATGATCTACTCCAGCTAAGTACCACCGAACCTACGCTCCTACAGCAAATATTTATCGCTCAAGGTCAAGACCCAATGTATTCAAAGCTAAAGGAGGACATAGAAAAGGGACGTCGATCAGACTTACAACTTCAACAAGGAAATTATATTTATCACGGAAAAAGAGTGTGGGTCCCTAATATCATACCCATTCGAAGCCAGATACTTTGTGAAGCTCACAATTCAGGATATTCAGTTCATCCCAGAAATAATAAGATGTATCAAGATTTAAAAGGAGTGTTCTGGTGGCTAGGACTTAAAAGAAGTGTGGCTGAGTTTATTGCTAAGTGTCATGTGTGCTGCTTAGTAAAAGCTGAGCATCAGAAGCCAGGAGGACTCTTGCGTCATTTAGAAATCCCGGAATGGAAATGGTCAGACATTTCGATGGACTTTGTCATGGGATTACCCCGAAGTCGTTCAGGAGCAGATACAATTGGGTAATCATAGACCGATTGACCAAATCAGCCCATTTTATTCCTATCAAGCAAATTGACACCGTTGAAAGATTAGCCAAACTCTATATTAAAGAAATAATCAGACTTCACGGGATTCCAAAAGTCATAGTCTCAGATCGAGATAGCAGATTTACATCCCGATTTTGGCAAGCGGTACATCGCGATCTAGGAACCACTCTAGCTCTAAGCACCGCCTTCCACCCGCAGACAGACGGGCAAACCGAAAGAGTAAATCAAATACTCGAAGATCTACTGGGGTTGAGTGTTCTTGATTTTGGTGGTAGTTAGGAAAAGCATATACCATTAATCGAATTCGCGTATAATAATAGCCACCAAGCAAGTATTGGAATGGCCCCTTATGAAGCCCTTTATGGAAGAAAGCGCAGCACTCCACTAGCCTGGACACAAGTGGGAGACGTTCAAATCTACGGTTCAGATTTGATTGAAGAAACAAATGAAAAGATAAAGCAAATCAAGAGTCGTATTGCAACAGCCCAGGACCGACAAAAGAAGTATCACGACGCTAGGCACCGAATGCTAGAATTTTGTGTTGGTGATCGTACCTATTTAAAGGTTAGCCCGATGAAGGGTATTCATCGCTTTGGAGTTACAGGTAAGTTGAGCCCCAGATATGTTGGACCGTTCGAAGTAACCGCAAGAATTGGAAGCTCGGCCTACAGACTCAAACTTCCTGAAAGATTTTCTGCCATACACAACGTTTTTCATGTTTCTGCTCTTCGCAAATGCCTCCAGGAACCCTCTCAGCAAATTTCTGATTCAATAGTTGAAATTCAACCTGATCTGACTTATGTCGAAAAACCACTTCAAATCATTGAAAGAGACCGCCGAAAACTAAGAAGCAGAACGATTCTGATGATTAAAGTACAGTGGCACAATCATACTATAAAAGAAGCTACGTGGGAAAAAGAGGATATTATGCGAAGAAAGTATCCAGAGCTATTTTCTAGTTGAGGTAACCCATAACTTCCCTCAAATCTTCTTTTTGTTCTGGTCATGTCGAGGACGACATCGTTTTTAAGTAGGGGAGTCCGTAACGACCCAAAACCGTTGTGTTGCAAATTAGGGCAGAATCCCGCCTTAGGAATCAGGATCCCGGGGAATTTCACTTTAGGGCAAACAAAACTACCAATTGATAGAAACAACTTTAAAAATCAAAGAGCCCTAATTCAGTAGAAATCCGAAAGACGGAAGCTCCCGTTCTATCTTCGAAATTTCTAATTTTTGAAAATCAAAAATATTGAAATACGTGTCTAAATTCATCGTTTTCAGTGTCGACGTGTTTAGTATATTATTTAAAAGTTGCTCGAGAAGTTTTCATCAAAATCTGAGTGTCGATTGGATCGTGGCCAATTTTCGAAGTTTTAAACCCCTAAAATTAAAATAAAATAAAGTTTAGCTCCGAATCGAAAATTTTCGGCGCGAGGGTGTTCGTCATGACGTAACACACATCGGTGCCGAGTTTCGTTGTATTCGGACGGCAAACGACGGAAATTTGAGAAGATTCTTAATTTTAAATTTTTTTTTTCTTATTTTCTCTGTTTCCTTCCTTCGCATGCGGCCTTTCTCCCGCGCCAGGTGGGAGAAATTTCCACGCCAGGCGGAAGCCTGGCGCGCATACGGCGCCTGCCTGCGCCGTTTTTGGCGCAGGCTGTCGGCCCATAGGGCCGACCACCTTCTCCTGGCCCCATTCCCGCCCTCTGGCGGGAGAACCTTCCGCGCCAAAGTCGCCTGGCGCCATTATGGCGCCAGTTGGCGCACATTGTGGCGCCCCTCCAGCGCCTATAAAGCCTCCTCCTCAGCCTTCCAGCAGTTCCCAGCCTCCTCCTCAGCCTTCCAGCAGTACCCAGCCTCCTCCTCAGCCCTTCCAGCAGCCCCGACAACCCTTCCAGCCCCCTTCCAGCCCCTCCGGCAGCCCGGCAGCCCCTTCCAGCCCCTTCGGCAGCTCGGCAGCCCCTTCTAACCCCTCCTCAGCCCTTCCAGTAGCTTCCAGCAGCCTCCGACAGCCCTCGACAGCCACTTTCCGCAACCCGGCAGCACCTTCCGTCAGCCCTGCAGCCCCCGCAGCGGCTCCAGCAACCCTTCGACCAACCCGTTCCGGCTTCATTTCGTGTGCTGTCAATCCTAAATCTAAGGTAAGGGAAAGAAAATTGAAAGAACTCATTCGCTTTCTCTTAATTTAATTATTCTCACTATCAAATTTTTTTAGCTAGTCATACACAATAGAATTATCCTCATTAATTAATAATGGGAACGATTCAATGTGTTATAAATGACTACTAATTTCTATTTGTCAATACCGTCGATTATTCTGACTTTTTCGTTATACATTAGTATGATAATCATAAAGACACCTTAACAACTGCTTTAACAGCAGCTTAATTTAAATGAACTTCAAAAGCAGAAGAAGACAAACAGAATAAAAGAATCAAAGCTAACTTAAAAAAACAAAAGAACAAAATAAGCATTTCTGCGCCGTTGTTGATCTTTTGAAAGCTAAGGTTCTGGTTTAACCTCTTCTAGGAGCACCTGACCTGGTATTGTACAGAAAACAATACCGGGATTTGAATTCCCAGTAATTAGAGAATACTCTAAGTACAGCAGTATACAGCAACAAATTAATTTACGAAAACGCGTTTAGCAGAGATAAAAATGCAGGATAGGTAAGGCAACTGCGTAAAATGAGCGAGTAACTTCCTGCAACAAGTATTTATCATAAAATAACGGTTACTGATGTCATTTTCCAGTAACCAACCCCGAATGTTACAGATGTCATTTTTCCAGTAACAACCCCGAATGTTATTGATGTCATTTTCCAATAACAACCCCGAATGTTGCTGATGTCATTTTTCCAGCAACAACCCCGAATATTACTGATGTCATTTTCCAGTAACAACCCCGAATGATATTACGTTGGTTCCGGACAACCAACCAAGCTTCAAAACGAAATTCGGCTCAAAGCAAGTATGCGAAGCAAAGCAGTAATAGAAAAATTGCAATATGTAATGCAAGTCATATACTGGGTAACTTTAGTCTTTTAGTTCAGAAGTTCAACAGCTCGTATGAGTGACAATTCGCTCAATCTGCATTTTAAGTTCCCGATATTTTTAAGTTAGCTTTGATTCTTTTATTCTGTTTGTCTTCTTCTGCTTTTGAAGTTCATTTAAATTAAGCTGCTGTTAAAGCAGTTGTTAAGGTGTCTTTATGATTATCATACTAATGTATAACGAAAAAGTCAGAATAATCGACGGTATTGACAAATAGAAATTAGTAGTCATTTATAACACATTGAATCGTTCCCATTATTAATTAATGAGGATAATTCTATTGTGTATGACTAGCTAAAAAAATTTGATAGTGAGAATAATTAAATTAAGAGAAAGCGAATGAGTTCTTTCAATTTTCTTTCCCTTACCTTAGATTTAGGATTGCCGGCACACGAAATGAAGCCGGAACGGGTTGGCCGAAGGGTTGCTGGAGCCGCTGCGGGGGCTGCAGGGCTGACGGAAGGTGCTGCCGGGGACTGCCGGGTTGCGGAAAGTGGCTGTCGAGGGCTGCCGGGGGCTGTCGGAGGCTGCCGGAGGCTGCTGGAAGCTACTGGAAGGGCTGAGGAGGGGTTAGAAAGGGCTGCCGAGCTGCCGAAGGGGCTGGAAGGGGGCTGCCGGGCTGTCGGAGGGGCTGGAAGGGGGCTGGAAGGGCTGTCGGGGGCTGCCGGGCTGTTGGAAGGAGGCTGGAAGGGCTGTCGGGGCTGCCGGAAGGACTGGCCGGCTGCTGGAAGGGCTGAGGAGTGGTGGCCGGCTGCTGGAAGGCTGAGGAGGAGGCTGGGAACTGCTGGAAGGCTGAGGAAGAGGCTTTATAGGTGCTGGAGGGGGCGCCACAATGTGCGCCAACTAGGCGCCTGGCGCGCGCGCCAGGCGACTTTGGCGCGGAAGGTTCTCCCGCCAGAGGGCGGGAGTGGGGCCAGGAGAAGGGGGTCGGCCCTATGGGCCGACAGCCTGCGCCAAAAATGGCGCAGGCAGGCGCCGTATGCGCGCCAGGCTTCCGCCTGGCGTGGAAATTTCTCCCGCCTGGCGCGGGAGAAAGGCCGCATGCGAAGGAAGGAAACAGAGAAAATAAGAAAAAAAAACTTAAAATTAAGAATCTTCTCAAATTTCCGTCGTTTGCCGTCCGAATACAACGAAACTCGGTACCGAGGTGTGTTACGTCATGACGAACACCCTCGCGCCGAAAATTTTCGATTCGGAGCTAAACTTTATTTTATTTTAATTTTAGGGGTTTAAAACTTCGAAAATTGGCCACGATCCAATCGACACTCAGATTTTGATGAAAACTTCTCGAGCAACTTTTAAATAATATACTAAACACGTTGACACTGAAAACGATGAATTTGGACACGTATTTCAATATTTTTGATTTTCAGAAATTAGAAATTTCGAAGATAGAACGGGAGCTTCCGTCTTTCGGATTTCTACTGAATTAGGGCTCTTTGATTTTTAAAGTTGTTTCTATCAATTGGTAGTTTTGTTTGCCCTAAAGTGAAATTCCCCGGGATCCTGATTCCTAAGGCGGGATTCTGCCCTAATTTGCAACACAACGATTTTGGGTCGTTACACTGGGCTGCTAGTGGCTGTGGGAGAGGGAGGAGAAGGGAGGGCTGGCTGCTGGAGGCTGGGCAGAGGGCTGCCGACTGTGGTAGGGGAGCTGGTAAGGGCTGGGGCTGCTGTTTGAGGGGAGAAAGGAGAGCTGGCAATGCTTAAATAGAGAAGGGAGAAAGGGGGAGGAAGGGAGCAAGATAAGGGGATAAGGGGGGGGGGAATTTAAAGCGCCATTAAGGCGCTAATTAGCGCTTGTATGGGCGGAAGAACCTTATGCCTGGCGGAAGAATTTAGGGGGGACAGAGAAAAGAATTTCTTAAGGAAATTCTTAAAAACTACTTAAACTTAAATTAATCGTATTTTTCCGTCGTTTGGAGTCCAAATACAATGAAACTTGACACCGAGATGTGTTATGACATTACGAACACCTTCGCGTCGAAAATTTTCGATTATGAAAAATCTTTTATTTTATATTAATTTTTGAGGTTTAAAACTTCAAAAATTAACTACGATCAAACTGACGCTCAGAATTTGATTAAACTTTTCGAGCAAACTTTAAATAATATACTTAACACAATAATACTGAAAACGATGAATTCAGACACGTATTTCAATATTCTTGATTTTTAGAATTTAAATAATTCAAAAAATAAAGCGGGAGCTTCTGTCATTCGGATTTCTCCCGAACTAGGGCACCCTGACCTTAAAATTATTCTTATTTAAGGGTATTTTTGTTTGCCCTTATTCTTATCTAAGGGTATTTTTGTTTGCCCTAATTCGAAATTCCCCAGGGTCCTGTTGTCTGAGGCGGGTTTAAACCTAATTCGAAAAATAACGATATTGGGTCGTTACAAACTCCCCTACTTAAAAATGATGTCGTCCTCGATATCAAGAATAAAAAAAAATGACTTTATAGAGAGTCTTGGGGGGATACCTTAATTTAGAAATAATTTTGGATACTTTCTTCGTATATCGTATTTTCTTTCCCACGTGGCTTCTTTCATAGTATGGTTATGCCTTTGAATTTTGATCATCGAGATCTTTCTGCTTCTTAATTTTTGGCAATTTTTCTCAATAATTTTAAGAGGTTTTTTAATATAAGTCGGATCAGGCTGAATTTCAACTGTTGAGTCTGAAATTTACTGAGTGGATTCCTGGAGGCATCTGCAGAGTGTTGAAACGTGAAATACGTTGTGCACGGCTGTAAAGCTTTCAGAAAGTTTAAGTCTATAAGCCGAGCTTCCAATTTTTGCAGTTACTTCGAAGGGTCCAACATATCTGGGACTCAACTTTCCAGTCACTCCAAAGTGATAAATTCCTTTCATAGGGCTAACCTTTAGATAAGCCCGATCACCAATGTGAAATTCTTGCCTCCGGTGTCTTACGTCGAAGTATTTCTTTTGTCGGTCCTGGGCTGCCACAATACTGCTCTTGATTAGCCTTATCTTTTCTTTTGTTTCTTCCATTAACTCAGATCTATAAATTTGTACATCTCCAACTTGTGTCCAGGCTAAAGGAGTACTGCACTTTCTCCCATATAAGGCTTCATAAGGGGCCATCCCAATGCTTGACTGGTGGCTATTATTGTAAGCAAATTCTACAAGTGGGAGGTGTTTCTCCCAAATTCCACCAAAGTCTAACAAGCATAAATATAAGAGATTCTCAAGTACTTGGCTGACTCTCTCAGTTTGCCCGTCCGTTTGAGGGTGGAAGGCCGTGCTCATGGCTAAGATGGTTCCTAAATCTTTGTGTACTGCTTGCCAAAATCAAGAAGTAAACCTGCCATCTCTATCTGAAATTATAGTTTTAGGAATTCCATGCAATTTGACGATCTCCCTGATATATAGTCTTGCCAGTTTCTCCACTGAGTCTGTTTGCTTTATTGGGATAAAGTGGGCCGACTTTGTTAATCTATCAACTATGACCCAAATAGCATCTGCTCCTGATTTTCCTTTTGGCAAACCCATTACGAAATCCATAGAGATGTCTGACCATTTCCACTCTGGGATTTCTAGCGGGTGTAGAAGTCCACCCGGTCGCTAGTGCTCTGCTTTGACTAGGCTACAAACATGGCACTTAGTCACAAATTCAGCTATATCTCTTTTGAGTCCAGGCCACCAGAAGGCTATCTTTAGATGTTGACATTTTATTGCTCCCGAGGTGTACTATATAGCCTGAGTTATGGGCTTCATTTAATATCTGATTTTGAATGCGTGAATTATTCGGGACCCAAATTCTATTATCATTATAAATATGAATTCCTTTTCGCAGCTGCAACTCTGTTCTGCGACCATCTTCTATTTCTGCTTTCAACTTGGGGTATTCATCGCTGACTTTTTGAGCGTCAAATATGCTTTGTACGAAGGTAGGTCCGGCAGTATTAACATTAAGCAATTCATTCAATTGATCTTTAATAATGGGTCTTATATTAAGCTTTTGGAATTCTTCCTCAAATGGACTTGCTGAGATTAAAGTACTCAATATTTTTTGTCTACTCAAAGCATCTGCGACCAAGTTAGCTTTGCCAGGATGATATTGAATATCCATGTCATAGTCGCTGAGTAGTTCTAACAATCTCCTTTGACGATATTTTAGTTCTTTTTGCATGAAGATGTATTTTAAACTCTGATGATCTGTAAAGATCTCGCACTCCATAAAGATAGTGCCTCCAAATCTTTAAGGCAAAGACTATTGCGGCTAGCTCTAAATCATGAACAGGGTAATTCTTTTCGTGAGTTCTTAATTGCCTTGAAGCGTAAATAATGATGTGGTTGTCTTGCATGAGGACACACCCTAGTCCTGTTAATGAAGCATCCGCGTATACCTTGTAGTTCTTCCCTTCTTGAGATAGAATTAAAAGAGGTGCAAGAGTGAGGGCTTGTTTTATTTTTAGAAATGACTCTTCGCAATCCCGACTCCATACAAATGGTGTTGCCTTTTGAGTCAGCTGAGTTAATGGTTTGGCTAGATTTGAGAATCCTTTGACAAATTTTCAGTAATATCCTGCCAGTCCTAAGAAACCTGCGAATCTCAGACACGGATGATGGTTGGGGCCATTCTTGTATGGTATTGATCTTTCTTGGGTCTATCTTGATTCCTTCAACATTTACTACATGTCCTAAAAATACTATCGAGTCCAACCAAAACTCACATTTTGAGTACTTGGCAAATAATTGATGCTCCCAAAGAGTTCCCAATCCTACTTTCAAATGAATCTCGTGATCCTCCATAGACTTAGAATAAATTAAGATATCATCGATGAAGACTATCACAAATTTATCGAGGAAGGGCCGGAATATTATTTGCATTAATCCATGAAGATAAAAGGCGCGTTTGTGAGTCCAAATGACATGACTAAGAACTCATAGTGTCAGAAGCGAGTTCTAAATGCAGACTTGGGGACGTCATCTTCATTGACTCGCATCTGGTGGTATCCAGACCTTAAATCGATCTTGGAGAATATTTTGGCTCCAGCCAGTTGATCAAAGAGGTCATTGATGCGGAGCAGAGGATATTTGTTTTTCACCGTTACCTTGTTGAGGTCTCTATAATCTATGCACATACGCATAGATCCATCAATCTTTTTCACGAAGAGTACTGGGGCTCCCTAGGGGGACATGCTTTGTCGGATTAATCCCTTGCTGGTTAGCTCTTGAAATTGTTGGTCTAGTTCCTGGAGCTCTTTTGGTGCCATACGGTATTGGTGATTTTGACTTGGGTTGGGTTCCTGAAACTAGTTCTATTGAGAACCTGATTTCTCTTACGGGTGGTAGCCCAGGTAAATCTTCTGGGAATACATCTTCAAAATCTCGAACGATGTGCGTTTCTGATAAAGGCACAACTTCATTTCTTTCACCCATCATAGTTATTAAGTATGCGCTGCATCCTTTCTGAATCAACTTTCTTGCTTTTATTGGGTTTATTAGAGAGGCTAACAGGCTTTGCCTTCCTATAAATACTGTTGATATTTTACCGCTTTTGATTATGATCTTTTTCTTCTGGCAGTTGATTACAGCATCATGCTTGCTCAACCAATCCATCCCTAGAATAATGTCAAAGTTGGTGATGAGTAGAATGACTAACGTAGCCTTGAATAATTTGCCTTTGATGGGGATATTAAAAATACATAATTTCTGAGCCTCCATGCTAGCTCAAGAAAGTAACCCAATATTTAGTGTTGTTGCCAAATGAAAAGATAATAGTTCTAGCGTGGCTGTAAGTTTTTTTGATATGAAGGAGTGGCTTGCCCCCGTATCAAAGAAGGTGTTAGAAGATACGTCATTAATTAATAGTGTGCCTAAATATGAACTATAAGTATTTTGTACTGATACAAGTGCAAAAGAGAAAGAAGAATGAGAAGAATGAATTACATACTACATCGTTGTCTCCAGGTGCTAAGACTGGAGTGAGCGTGTAAATTCTCACGGAAGCAGAATTACGAGGTGTGGGTCCTTTCCTCTGGTTGGATGCTGGTGTAATTGGTGGCCTTGGGGCGTTGGTTGGTTCTGGGGTAACTCCTCTTGTTTGGGCATGGAACGGGTTACAACTGTTGTGGTGTTTGTGCATCTATCGTCCTCATGGATCGACAATCCCAAATTTGGTGGCCGGGCTTGCCGCTCTGATACCAACTGTGAGGACCCGGTGCCGGGTCAGCGGGAGCTAATCCAGCACCGGTTGTTGTGGGTGTGATAAAATAACAGTAATAAGTCTTCTAGATGCAGAATCATATTGAGTGATTTAAGAGACAAATATATAGACATCAAACATAACTCATTTATTCATTAATTCATAAGTATTGGATACAAAGATTAAAATAAAATAAAAGTTACAAACTTATAAAAACAAAGTAAAAAAGAAAGTGGTGGATCAGCAGGTAGTAGTATCAACACTGCTCAGTTCTTAGCACCTTTCATCGAGGATGAATTTCTGATCTGGGCACGTTTCAAAAGTGCGGGCATTCGAATACCAGTTAGTTGTGAAACTAAGTACTGATAGATGTCATCTTTACAAATGTTAAATAATAAGCAAAATAATTAATCATTTAACAAAAAATAAAAGCTGTACGAACTTATCCCTACAAATCTGTTTCAATTGCACTTGAAATTTTAGCATAAAAATAATTGCAGTAATAAAAATAAATGCAGAATTTTAGTATTTGATATTTGAGGTAAAATATGATTTTATTGGGCAAGTACAAAATCGAGAAAAAGAAGGGTTCAGTTTTATGTTACATATCCCAACTTCTCTCTATACCTATCCCCTCAAAGGCTTATCAGTATAGGCTCCTTATGACACTCCCGATATCAGACAGCACCGTCCTAGCGATTGTCTGATCAGACAAAAAGTATAAATCAATATGGAATCCTTGCTTCTCACTTATCCAAACTTGTTTATATATCATTTTATGTGACTTTAAAAAACACTTTTATCAAAATTGTGCGATGCTGAGCAAAAAACATATTTAAACAAGAGTAATAAAAGACATCTGGTACCTTGTTCTATAAGTTCAAAAGTTCAACAGTTCGGATGAGTGACAGTTCGCTCAATCTGCATTTAGATTTTTGATATTTTAAATTAGCCTTTTTAGCTAATATTATTATATCTTCGTTTATATTCTATTTCTCTTTCATTTTCTCAACTTGATAAAAGTCCGTATTTTTAAGTTACTGATGTGGCAATAATATTTATAATAGCATTATTATTATCATTTTAATAATAATAATGTATGAAAGACAAAAAAGAAATGACTATATAATAATAGTAATAATAAGAAAATGAAAATGACAGAATAAAAATGCTTGAATTGAAATAGACAGTATGAAAGTAAGTCATTTTTAGCATTTTTATTGTTGTTCATTATTAATTAATGCCATCAATAATAATGCAATGATATAATATAGTAGTATATTTATTAATAAGAAATGAAAAAAATATAATATTAAAAATCTCATATCATTTTCTTCCTCTTTTTCTTTCTCTTAAACTTCTCTTCTTACATGGATTGGAGTTGCCGAAAAAGATGGAGGGAGGCCGAATGTGGCGGAAGGCAGCTGGCAGGAAGTTGTCGGGGCAGCGGGGGCTAGCTGGCTGTTGCTGGCTATAGCCGGATGGCTGGCTGTTGGCCAGCCGATGGAGGGCTGCAGCAGGAGGAGCTGCTGGCGTGGCGGAAGGCAGCTGGCAGGAGGTTGCCGGGGCAGCAGGGGTTGGCTGGCTGTTGGCCAGCCGAGGGAGGATTGCAGCAGAAGGAGCTGTTGGCTAAGGGAAGGTTGCTGTTGCCCGACTGCTTGCTGGAGGGCAGGAAGGAGAGGTTGGGCTGCTAGTGGTTGTGGGAGAGGGAGGAGAAGGGAGGGATGGCTGCTAGAGGCTGGGCAGGGGGCTGCCGGCTATGGTAGGGGAGATGGTAGAGGCTAAGGCTGCTGTTTGAGAGTAGAAGGGAGAGCTGGCAGTGCTTAAATAGAGAAGGGAGAAAGGGAGAGGAAGGGAGCACGATAAGGGGACAAGGGGAGTGCTTTAAAGCGCCATTAAGGCGCTAATTAGCGCATGTATGGGCTAGAAGAACTTTCTGCCTGGCCGAAGAATTTACGGGGGGAGAGAAAAAAATTTCTTAAGGAAATTCTTAAAAACTACTTAAACTTAAATTAATAGTATTTTTTTGTCGTTTGGAGTCCAAATACAATGAAACTTGACACCAAGGTGTGTTATGACATTACGAACACCCTCGCGCCGAAAATTTTTGATTCGAACAAATATTTTATTTTATATTAATTTTTGATGTTTAAAACTCAAAAATTAACCACGATCAAACTGGCGCTCAAAATTTGATGAAACTTTTCGAGCAATCTTTAAATAATATACTTAACACAACGACACTGAGAACGATGTATTCGGACACGTATTTCAATGTTCTTGATTTTTAGAATTTAAATATTTCAGAAAATAAAGCGGGAGCTTTTGTTATTTGGATTTCTCTCAAACTAGAGCACTCTGATCTTAAAATTATTCTTATCTAAGGGTATTTTTATTTGACCTAATTCAAAATTCCCCTGAGTCCTGTTGTCTGAGACGGGTTTTGACCTAATTCGAAAAGTAACGACATTGGATCGTTACATCACATGCCCCCCTCTCTCATTACTTATTCATTCTGTGCTCAGAGCTCTTCTCCCTCCTGATCAGGCGGCAGCAGCAAATCATACACCAGATTGGTATCACCCTCAATCGAGGCGGCCCCAGCTTCTCGCACTCGATGTATGCCAGATGATCTGATACTTTTTGCCCTAGCCTCTGAGATGGCATGGAGAGAGGTGCAGCGAATTCTAGCCGATTATGAGAGCTGGACTGGACAATCTGTGAACTTGTGCAAGCACAAATTTTTTTCAACTGCTAGACCCCAGCCTATCACCAACGCAGGATTGTTATTCATCTAGGCTTCAGTAGAGGGTCATCAATTAGATACTCGGGGGTCACGGTTACTGGCCGACCCTGCTAATAGCAGACTTTGCCGTAATCACTAACCAGGTCAAAGCCAGAGTTGGCTCATTAAGCAGTCGCCACCTCTCTCTTGCAGGCAGGTTGTGCTTGATCAGATAAGTGCTTGCCACGATTCCCAGCTACCTGTGCTTGTTGCTTCGATTCTAGACTACTGCCTCTCAGACATTGAGGCTATTCTCCGTAAATTCCTTTGGGAAGGAGCGGATGGTAGTGGTCTACACTACGTGAGATGGTAGGACGTCTACCGATTGCTTGAAGCTGGAGGACTCAAGAACAGAGACCTGAGGCTGTGAAGGACTGTTTTGGTGGCTCGCCACACTTTCAGCCATGTTAGCAGGGAGGACCTCCTCTGGGGGAGAGCTATGGAGTTCTATTACCGTCATCCAGGCGATGAATTCCCTGCTTAACGTTCTGATTCAGCTATCTAGAGGATTCTGGGTTACGAGTGGCTGACTGTCCGGCGCCACACTCAGTCGAGGGAGAAGAGCTTGCAGTGGCAGGTCAACACTTTCACCGTGAGACGGGCCAACCAAATTTATCGAGCAGATGTGGGCAACCAGCTTTGGCTGTTTGCTGCCATTTGGGAGATGCTCTGGCCCCAGGGAAGCTTGCTTCCTGTGGTGCTTACTCAGTGATGCCATCCCAACAGGGTGTTGGCTGCTCAGGAGGGGGATTGCTCAGTCTGCTGGTTGTGTCTGGGGCTATGACTCTGATGAGCATATGGAGCACTTTGTGTTCACTGCGGGTACACGAGGGTCATTCAAAAGATCTTTGTGCATTGCTTCCAGCCGCTCTGAACTCTTGGGACCAGTTCACTGAGTTATACTCAACAGACACGGCGTCTCATCACCGCCGTTTCAGCTGTCAGGTCGTGGCCTATTCCTTTATCAGGTGTGGTGGAGTATGATCAAGCGTTCTCATGGACGACCATACCCGACTCCGCTGGTGTGTGCGGGTTCGATCCTCTATGCTTTGGTCAGTGCTGGTTTGCATGATGAGTCTGATTCCTGGGGTTCCACGGACCACCAGAGCCCCCCACCTCCTTGAGATGGTGCCCCCCGACCCGTTCGTTGAAGGCCAACATTGATGCTACTAACAGATATTGAAAGCCATCTACTTTTGGTGGAGTTGTGGTTCGCGACTCAGGAGCCTATTTGCTCACTATTGCTGGAGCCCGTATATAAGACTTGTCATCTCTTCAAATGGAGATTCAGATGGTTACCATCATGTGCCAGACGCTCTTGCTCAGAGACTGACAGTGAGGGTATTATCATTGAAAGCGACTATTTTGGAGTGATCCGGAGGCTACGTCATCATTGGGAGAGGACTCTCCGTTCACAAGGCGTAGAGCATCACGCTGATCACCTTGCTTTATTGTTGAACTTTCCTTGTGTGAATTTTGTACATTGTTCGCGTAATGCAAATCGGGCAGTGGATTTTTGTTCTATGTTAGCCCGACAGGACGATTTTTCTTTTGTTATGGGAGATGTACTCTCCGGGAGGCTTTAGACCTCCTTGTTGATGACATCGTGGAGTTTTATCCCAGTTGATGATGTACTATTGAGTTTATTTATATATGCATAGGCTACGACCGCCTTCCATGGAACCCAAAAACTTTGATTTATCACAAGATGCCGGTGGAGTCCTAAAAGCAACATCCGCCGATCATTGATCGACATCGTTTATGGTTGAGACTAGGACGATATCTGATCATTTTCGAACCCCTAACTTTTGTTCTTGATTAATAAAAACTAGCTCAGGGTCACCACCCCTATCTATTTCCATATCCTTTGCTTGGAATTGTGCTAAGGTCGAGGTGAGCTCCACTACTTTTAAGGATAAGTGGGAGCCGGAGCGCCGACAGGAGTGAAAGACTACTACTTTTAATGTTATTTTACTTATTCCGTTAGGCAGAGGCGGTGCATTGCCCCTCCTTTTGAATTTCAAGCCCCACTCTGGCGGGTCAATTTGGGCGGAAGACACTGTTAGATGGGGAGTTTGGATGGGGCGGCACATCTGTTATAAGATAACGCGGGTGTCCTAAGATGAGCTCAACGAGAACGAAAATCTCATGTGGAGCAAAAGGGTAGAAGCTTGTTTGATTCTGATTTCAAGTGCGAATACGAACTATGAAAGCGTGGTCTATCGATCCTTTAGTTATTCGGAGTTTGAAGCTAGAGGTGTCAGAAAAGTTACCACAGGTCGATGTGAGCTCCACTACAAGGATGTTTTCATTAATCAAGAACGAAAGCTGGGGGCTTGAAGACGATCAGATGTCATCCAAGTCTCAACCATAAATAATGCCAACCAGGGATCGGCGGATGTTGCTTTTATGACATTGCCGACCCTTGTCAGAAATCAAAGTCTTTGGGTTCTATGAAAGACGGTTGTAGCCTATGCATATATAAATAAACCGGTATCAAATTCCACAGTGTCATCAGCAAGGAGGTCTAAAAGCCTCCTGGGGAGTACATCTCCCATAACAAAAAAAAATTGCCATGTCGGGCTAACAAAAGACAAATTCGTCGCCCGATTCGCATCGCGCGGACATTGTACAAAAATGACACAAGAAAAGTCCAACAAGAAAGCAAGGTGATCAGTGTGACACTCTCCGCCTCGTGAATAGAGTTCTCTCCCAATGACGATGGAGCCTCCGGATCGCTCCAAGACAGTCGCTCTCAATGATAACACCCTCATTATCGGAGTCTCTGAGCAGGAGTGTCTGGCGCAGAATGGTAACCGCCTGAATATCCATCCGCATGAAGAGGTGACAAGACTTGTATACGGGCTCCAGCAGCAATGAGCAAATGACCTCCTGAGTCGCGGACCATAACTCCACCAAAAGAAGCTGGTAGCTGGCTCTCCATATCTGTAAGAAGCATCGATGTTGGCCTTCAACCAACAAGTCGGGGAAGGCACCATCTCAAGGAGGTGAGGAGGCCTGGTGGGCCGTGGAACCCCAAGAATTAGACTCGCCATGCAGATCAGCACTGACCAGAGCAGAGAGAATCGATCCCGCACACACTAGCGGAGTCAGGTATGGCCATCCATGAGAACACTCAATCCTACTCTGCCACACCTGATAGAGGGAGTAGGCCACAACCTGACAGCTGAAACGACAATGACTAGACGCCGTGTCTGTCAAATAAAATGCAGTGAACTGGTCCATAGAGGTCAAAGCGGCCGAAAGCAATCATAACGCACAAAGATTTCTTGAATGGCCCTCGTGTACCTGCAGTGAACCACAAAGTGTTCCATGCCCTTATCAGAGTCACAGTCCCAGACACAACCAGCAGACTGAGTAAGACCCTCATGAGCAGCCAACACCCGGTCGAGATGGCATCATTGAGTAAGCGTCACATGAAGCAAGCCTCCCGATGGCCCGACTCTCCGTGTAAGCGTCAACCTACCAAGCTCTCCTCCCCCAACTGAGTGTGGCACTGGACAATTGGCCACTCGTAACCCAGAATCATCCAGACAGTCGAATCAAAATGGTGAACAGAGAAGTCATCGCCCCGACGACGGTAACGGAACTCCATAACTCTCACCCAGAGGAGGTCCACCCTGCTAACATAGCTGAAAGTGATGCGAGCCACCAGAACTGTCCTCCGCAATCTCAGATCTTTGATCCCGAGTCCTCCAGCCTCAATTAATCGGTAGACGTCCTGCCATCTCACGTAGTGTAGACCACTACCCTCCGCTCATTTCCAAAGGGATTTGCGGATAATAGCCTCAATGTTCGAGAGGCAGGAGTCTGAAATCCAGGCAACAAGCATCAAGTAGCTGGAAATCGTGGCAATCACTGATCTGATCAAGCACAACCTGCCTACAAGAAAGAGGTGGCGACTGCTCCATGAGCTCACTGTGGCTCTGACCTTGTCAGTGACTACGACAAAGTCTACTCTTAGTGGGGTGGGCCAATAACCGTGACTCCCAAGTATCTAAGCGATGACCCTCTCCTAAAGCCCATACAAATAATAATCCTGTGCTGGCGTAAAAATTTGTGACTTGCACGAGTTCACAGATTGTCCTGTTCAGCTCCCGTAATCGGCCAAAATCTGCTGCACCTCTCTCCCTGCCGCCTCAGAGACTAGGGCAAAAAGTATTAGATCAACTGCATACATCAGATATGAGAAGTTGGGGCCACCCCAATCTAGGGTGATAATAATCGGACGTCCGATCTACTGCTGCCGCCTGACCAGAAGGGAGAAGAGCTCCGAGCATAGAATGAATAGGTAAGGAGAGAGGGGGTATCCCTGCCTAAAACCTCTCCTCCCCACACTCCAGGGAAGCCAACACTCACCGACCAGGACCGAGAATCTGGGAAACTCAATGAACTGCATGGCCCAGTCCGTCCACCGCTGCGGAAAGTCAAATCTATCGAGGACCAAATATAACCACCCCCACTCTATCCGATCATATGCTTGCTCCATATCCACATTGATGGCCATGTGCCCAGTTGTCGAGACGGAATATGAGAGTCATGTGAGAATCTCCAGGACCGTGAGGTAATTCTCAGATGTCTCTCTCATGAATAAAGGCATCATGTCCTGGGAGATCAATGAGGGCAGCACTGTCTTAAGGCCCATTACCAAAATTTTGGCCACAACCTTATAAACAATATTGCACAAACTGATATGGCAGAATTGCCTCGGAGTGAAAGCCCCCTTCTCCTTCGAAATGAGAGCTACTAGTGTGTCACGTTAGCGCAGTGACATCTGTGCACCATCAAAGAAATGGTGAATGGCAGTCAAGGTGTCAGCCTGGGTGACCCTCCAATAGCCCGTGAAGAAAGAGGGAGTGATGTACATTACCAAGGTGCGTAGCGTCACTGAAGCCGATGGTGGGGTGGCCGAAAGATTGGGATGGTGCGAGCTTCCATAGCTAGACTCATTGATTGAGGGGTGGGAAGAAGATCGGTTGGAGAAGCCACCGCTGAAGGCTAAGAAGAATCTTTTTCAGATGATTTACAACGATTCTTGATTGTCGATTCTTGATGTTTTTAAAGGCGTCGAATCTTGACGTCTTCAAAGGAGGGATTGTCGGCAAGAACAAGCATAGCGAAAAACAACGAAAACAGTGGTCGATTCTTGATAAGGAATGTGGCCTTCAATATTGTCAAAGAGAAGACAACAACAAGCTAAATGAAAGCATCAATCAAATTTCTACGAGAAATCATTTAAGGTGGTGTTTGTTCAATTTAAATATGAAAGAGCATGTGTCAAATAATATAAATGAAATCAGTATGATCACAAATCAAATAAAATCCATAAAATTCTATTTAGAGATGAGATCAAGGTACTTAATTTGTTATTTTCCTACCTAGAAAGTTAGTCAAGAATGGTGACTATGGTGAACAGGACCTTGGAGAGTGTCAAGTTGAAATCAAATGGCATCTAGAACTTGATACTCGGTGAAGTCACCTACTGAATAAAATAAGTGGAATCAACTAGTTTTGTCCTATGTGTTGAAGAAAATAGGGCCAACTCTAAAATGAAAAATATGAGAAACTATTATAAAATAGCATATGAAAGTTTGGAGGAAGCCAAAGGTGAGGTTGAACTACAACCAAAAAATGCACTTCAATAATCAATACAAAACAAATAAGAATAGAAATCTCCAAAGTGTAATGATTCTATGTGTTCAATCCACAATAAGCTCACCTATGCCCTAGTCTTTTGAATCAAAAGCTTTATTGAGTCTTAAATTCTAAACTCTAATGCATCCTTCTATCATTCCACCAAAAAGATTTTTTAATAAGCAATTTTGTTGCAAAGTTTGAACCGATTAATACTTCCAAGTCATTAGTAATCGACAAAAATAAAAGATTTAAATTAAAACAGCTAATAGAGCACTATAGAGGCATCAAGGTATCAAATGTCCCAAAGCCTAAAGACAAGCCTAATTTCCATAAGTTTGTTGGATAATTATGACTATAGGATGCTATATAAGAAGGATCACAGATGAATTTGAGAGTTGCAATGATAATGGCATGATGCCAATTGAAGGAGACGTTGACTGCTAAAGAAGAATCAACGACCATTGCCACTTAGTTATAGAGGAAGGCAAGCAGAACCTCCAAAACCATGTAACGAAGCCCCCATTGGTAGCCTATTTGTTACAAACATTTACAAAAAATAATTCAAAAAAGAAAGTGATAGTTCACTGAGAAAGAGAGATCAACCTTTTTATAATACAATCACCAAAAGAAAAAAAGAGTTAGCAAAAGAGGTGATTGCGCTGGAAGCCAAGTAGTGCCGCCTACAATAAGTACTGTGCGATGTGGCAAATGACAATGATAATGCATGCATCTGAAAAAATCTTAATGTAACGTATCAAACATTGCAATGCTTGTGTAATGAAAGCAGAAGCCAGTATGGGGCAAATCTTGGAAAAGTGCTTTTGCAAAGCCAAGGAGACATGTCAGCAGTACCCAAGAAAAGCGTGGCATTCTTTGAAAAATTAAGAACTCTTTGAAGCAACATGTGAACATAAGTGATTCATTATAACATGAATCTGTGTTCATACTCACGTGCTTTGCTTTCTTCAATTGTTCATTGTTTTCTTATTCAACCATTCCACAACCACAAGCAGAAGATCAGAGCGACCTCTTCCTCTCCCAACAAGTTACATGTACTGAATTATCATATTTAACCGTGGTATACTTGCTCAATTATTTCTAATATCCTGATACACTTGCTCAGTTATTTCTAATATCCCAATCTATTGATAGAGAACAGTAAACAAAAAGTAGACGGAAGAACCAAATGCGTCCAAAGCACATAAGGACAATGTCACTCAAGACATGTGCATTATGGGAGCATAAGAAATTTGATCATAAAACCAAGTGAGAAATAATACAAATTTTAATAAAAAAAAATTCAAAGAAAAAAAAGGGAAAAAATAAAAAAATAAAAAGCCCCCGTATTAGTACATTTACAATGTACAAACAAAATACAAATAAAAAAAAAAAAACAATGGCAAACTAGAATGCAAAGTTCTCATGTTGTTAAAAACATGAAATTTTTAATTCTGTAATACCAGCATTATAAGCTTTAATTGATTTGGAACCTGAAACAAACATATAGATTATGTTTAAAATTTGATCATCTAAATAAGCAATAAGACTAACAAATTCACCTTCATTATATTTTTGGAGAATCTTTCCTTTTGAATTCATCATGCTTTTAAGAGAGATGTTCATCTCCATATACTTGTGCTTGAGCTTATGCAAATATTTATTCATTACATCCATCTTCTTTACAAGTGTAACAACCATTATACCATTTTCCTTTGCCTCCTTCATCGCATCCGCCACTGTCTTTGACTCCCCATTCTTCCTTAGAATCTTCACAAACAATTTATCTGACTTAAAATCATCATCGCAAGCAATCCACCCATAAATTCCAATCATGTTCGTACCTCCCTTCTCATTCCACTCCTTTTTCCCCATCCTCTGCACCTTAAAATGATTCTCAAATGCCATTGCATCCTTGTAGCCACTCCAATCCCTATTAAACAAAATAATAGCTTCATTTTTCCTTGTTACAGGGTCCTTTTCAGAAGATACGATGACATTTAATGGGTTAAACTCTGAAAATTGTTCTTTGAGCGAAACATTTTCATCTTCCATAGGCAAATTGACAAGCACTCCCACCCAAGGCCAAAGGAAGAGCTCATCCGAACTAGAATTGAGGATGGATGATGTCAGATCTGACACAGGCAATGGTGTAGTGGTGTGCCCAATTATGTCGGTAGAGTCAGTCTGGATGGATTGAGAAAACACAGGGTCGGTAGCCTTCTCAATAGCCATTTGAGAACCGGAAGAACAGCTTCCAATTGCATGATGAAGATCCCAGTAGTGATAGCCCTGTTTGAAAGAGCTCCATTTTTAAATAAATGCCCTACCTATGTCAGGCTTTAAAGTTGGCATACATTCTCTTCAGTATCTATTAAATATAAACTCAAGTAAAATTAGTTTAGTCTTTGGGCAATTACGAGGGGAAACATTCTTTTTAAATTGATTTTTGTATTAACTAAAAAAGAAATCAATAATTAAAGGAACACATAGCATATAAAGAATACTAGAACAGATAATAAATTAATTTAATAAATGTAACTTATTTCTTTTTGCTGCAGATTTTAACATAAAATATCCTTTATACTACAACCCAAAACAATAAAATTAAAAATTGAAAGACTCATTTGAATTTTTCTGTTTATATTAAGGTTATAAAAATGTTATGCTTTTCATTTCTCTCCAATAAGTCATGAAAACCCTCAAGAGCTCAGGTGATTCTTCTTCAACTATTTTGGAAAATTAAAATTTAAGGATGTAAATTCACTGTACGATGTGTAAGCGTTTTGGTCCCAAGAAAGAGATTTTTTATCAGATGGAAGATTGAAATAAATATAGGCGTTGCCTAAGAAACTCTTTATTATAAAAAAATTACAAATCGATCTGTAGGTTTCTCATAAGCCCTAGCCTTTGTAATTAATTGCCCATTTCAATATAAAGATAATTATTGATTAAAGCAGGTCAATTAACTTTCTAAAGTTTGGATTTTATTAACACTAATTTGATTTGGGAAAAAGATAAACTCTTGTCAGCCCAAAGTAAAGATGATAGGGGAATGATGGTAAATCTTATCATGATCACATGATTTTGATCTCCCGAGTTTGAATAGAAAATGATCTACTTAGTCAGCCAGATTATTTAAACAAATATAAGCAAAAAATCCTTATCAACAATCAAGAGTTAAATCATCTGAAAGAGCCTTGTGAGAGTCCACATGTGTAAACCAAATGACTCTTTTTGCAAAGTTTACCAACCAAGAACATCTAAGCTAATTTGTGATTATAATAAGCTTGTCTCCACCTCCCAAGCTTTGAGACGGTCCCCCGAGCGTCGAGATGAAAGATTCAAGCTCGAGAATTTGAAGAAAGACCGTAGCAAGGAGACTTGAACATACCTCTTCCTATCGAGATAGCTCCTTACTTGCATTGCTTCTTCACCCTAATTCACATATTCAAAAACAATGAGGACCGCCTACATGATACCATAATGAAATTCACCCACCTACTTCGTTTACTTTCCTCCTCAACAACTTGTTTAAAGGACAAAGTGACACGACTTCAAAATAGGGATCAGACTAACTTGGGATGTGTTTGCATCTAATCTGAAAGCCCTTATTCTAGGCGTGCACAAGAGGCATGACAGCTCAAAAGTACAGCTCCAAAAGCTAAAAAAGGTTGCCATGTTCCCATTGACAAGAGTTAAGTGAGTGGCCATATAGATACACCTGATATGACATGGACATCATATGACCTCTGATCAAAAGTTCCCATGGCAAGGTGATATAGTGGGAGAATGAGCGATTACTTTGAGCATTAAGAGGCTAATTTTTATTTAAGCTTTTTATAAAAATAGTTTTATAGGAACATGAATTCTAGATAGAACTTCTCCCTGTTATGATTTTGCTTGATTTGTTTTCATTACAAGAAAATAATCCCAAAAGTATGCTTATCTCATTTGAATTTGAGAGGGATTTTTATCATTCAAATTATGATACTCAAATGATTGAAACCCATCATCAAATAATTTAAAGTTATTATCTTGATTATACTAAAAGGCATAAACTTATTGAAAAAACCTATTATTATGATTTTTGTGTATTCATGCCCACACAGAGCACTATGTGGAGAAATAAATTTAAATACCTTGAATATTACCAAGTTTGTTATTTATTCAATGCAAATGAAGTTCAAATAATATAAACCTTTTTTAACTATACACTTTATAGATTAGGTTTAAATGAATTAGACAGAGACACATAACAAAAAAGAAAATTTCAGACAATCTTATATAAACCTGCTACATATCTTAAAAACATCATCATACAAAAGTTGCAAGAGAATACCTAGAATTAGCAAGGAACCATTTGTGAAAGTTCCGTATAAGGAAGCATCCACATTTGGAAAGTAGCAAAGTTAAGCTAACATATATTCAATAACAAAGGTCACATAAGAAAAATCATCAATAATATAAAACAAGAAAGTAGAGTTGTTTTCTTATTTGGAAGAAAAAATATAAAGATATGAAAGAAACTTTTCCAATTCGGCTATAGTTCCAACCAATGTTACAAAAACCATGCACCAGATTTAGATTTAGTAAAATGCAGGGTTTCTTTCCTAGGATCGCCAGATAGGCCTTCAAGAATTCAACTCAGAGTCATGGAAGTTCAAACTAGATGCAACTGTCTTCCAGCTCACTAAGACAGCCACTACTATCATCAAGCCTTAAGAAAGCCTGCCTTAGACAACCACAGCCTTTCTCTTTTCAAAAAATAGAGCAGTAAACATCCCATGTTTTCCTTTCAAAATATTTCTAACCCTAACCATAATTGTTTTGAGCAGTCATTCAAAATATTTATAAACCGAATCATCATTGTTTTGAGCAGTAAAATTTAATCGAAGTTTTGCTAAACTCGACTATTTTTATAGTAAATCTAGTCAAAATCTTCATAGCAATGCTGGCAACAGCTCGCTTTATGAAAATTTGAATGAGTTCATCTTAAAGACTTTTTTTAGGCAGTTCAATTTATTGATTTTTGGATGTCTCTTTTGAAACTGTCAAAGTTCTTTTTATATTCTACATTTTCATTAGCGGTTCCAATGACAATAGTGTGTGCAAATCTACAATTGCATGCAAAGAGCTAGTCATTTGATTTAAACGCAAGCAGATTAAATTAACATTTCATTTGCAGGATGATTTATCTTCTGGACCACTTTGAATTGAAAAAGAAACCAGAAACGACTTGCAAGTGACTCACCGGAATAATGCCTTGAATATTAAAACAATGATGAATAGTATGCAAATAGATTTGCAAATTAACAAAATGAATAGCAAAGAAGGTCAGGCAAGTCTTGTAACAAACCTTGTCCGTTACTAAGAAAGGCGCTACCATCCCCGCCAATCCTAAATGTTCGCTAATTACCCGCTAGTATTAATATCCACGAATTTATATTTTCTGTTAGTTTTTCCCGCCGAGATTCATTTTGACGTTGATAACCCGCCAATTTATTTCTACAATTGATTAACCAATCTCTTTTCCAAAAAAAAAAAAAAAAATTGTAACGGTAATATTTTACCGGCCAATTGTTGCTACATTCCAAAAATGGTGCCTCTATCTCCATGAGGCGAGACGTCACTTGTGGAAGGGGGCGACATCGCTTGCGGAAGGGGGCGACGCCTCGATAAGAACGTCGATAGTGTATTTAGGCGGATAGAACCTACGAAGCCTGACACCTGAGCACCTAAACTATCGCAGCTCGTGAAGTCCATACGCTTCGTCTCCATCTCTCGACACCGTGACCGAGCTGCTCCCTGCTCTCCAGGAACGAAGAGACTATCGACGAAGACTCTCGACGCCTGTGGTACCCCTCTCGTCCGATCTTCATTCTGCAATAGATCGTCTCGTCCATCGGCAAGCAGCTCGACTTTATCCGTTGAAGCTCCGCACAAATTTCTGCGTATCCTGCCTCGACTCCATCCGTCGAAGCTCCGCCTGAATTTCTGCCACCAATTCCTGCTTTATGGAGATAAACCCGATCTTATAAGGTATGGAGAATTTATTTACAACTGCTGAAATGTGTTTTATTAAGAAGCTAGATTCTGTGTTAGAGAGGCAGAGGTTGCGTTAAGAGCTTTCCATGCCAAGCATTAGCTGTTAAGATTTAAGTTCTATTTGCTATTAATCGAGTATGTCCAAAACTTCAATAGTTCAATTAGAGGTTAGGGATCCCAAAACCATTTACATTTATGTAATACAACTTCAGATGGAGTTATTAAATTGGACAGTAAGGACTTTTCTTACATTTCAGGTTCATTTCTTAGTTATTGCTATATGGTTCGATTGAATGTCGATATATGCATCAGCAATTTCAGTAATATTTTCGATGCAGTTACTCTAAGAGCAGCATTTCGACTGCCTATATTTTCTCATCATCTGTGATTGAGATGAAGAGAAGATAATAGATATCACTTTAGAGAGGAATGTTGTCATTGTTCTTTTTTAACCCTTTCTTCCTCTGTAAGGCCTGGATCTTCAGGTGCAATAGGTTCATTAGATCGTGTTAACAATAGTTTTGGCTTCTCTCTGAACAATACCAAAATGAAGGAGTGACATTAAGATATCAACAGATTAATATTTTATGTGCATTCAAAAACTCTATAATCTGTCTAGCATATCACATACGATTCAGAACACGTATAACTCTAAATGTATGCATTGCCACCTAAAATAAATAATAATAATAATTAGGCCTTTAATTCGTATAAATAATCAATTGAACAACTGACAGTGCATTTTATTTTTCCCTACCTGAAACTCATTTAGCCATTTATTTGTGTCAAGGAGTTATCCAAAATATCTTTTAAGATAAAAAAGAAAATAAATAGGCTCTTTTGACCATTGAATTAAGAAATGCTAAATTAAGATTAATAGGATTGAGCCAGATAATGATACATCAATGATGGCAAGTTTTTAGTTCTTTAGTGAAATGATCACTCACCCACTATTTTCAAGCATGAAAAGATCCATGTAGAGAATCATTTCTTTATAAAGCATTAGAATTTAATAAAATGAAGAATAAGAAATTTAAAAAAATTTTACATAAGTATAGAAGTTTTTTTTTTTTTTTTTTTTTTAAAGAAACCTTTAAGGGGAACAACTCTAAAGAAATATTAAGACTTATGAGTAAGAATTTATATTTCATTATTATATGGGTCATCTTCAAAAAAAACTTAATAATATTGCAAATATAACTTTTACAGACACAGCAAATTTTTGAGTACTTTTCAGCATATTCAAATATTGAGGTACATCGATTTTACTGTTTACACTTAAAATGCTTTTATTGCCGCTTTAGCACCGCTTCGAGCTTTATCTCTATTGATAAATGAAATGCTTGTCAAATGCCAGAGTATTGTTATAAATGAAATGTAATTGTTATGTCTTGTAAATGTATGCAAGGGTTTTGAAATGGTGGTTGATTAGGTTAGGGATAAGGATAGTCCATCGGGAGGTATAAAGGTGCCATCGAGAGGTACAAGGGTGCCAACTGGAGCCTTTGAAAGGGCCCAGGTGAAGGAGTTGCTTTTATTGAACCTAACCTCATGATTCTGGATTTGCCCAACAGAACTGCTAATGTTGCTTCATAAAATCAAGACATACATACAAACATGCATGAAACTTCTTATATGTTGATTATATAACAGGTGACAATATTATGGCAAGAAAAATGTTTAGTCTGCAGGAATATGTACTTTGCTCTAAACCTTTGATTTCCTGCAGAATTATCTATTTTCCGCATTTGCTACGTGTAATATTAAACATCTTTTATACTTAATATGTGCATTAAGGCATTATTCTTATAATATCAAGTCAGGTGCAACTGGAGGAAGTTGATATAGCTTAAGAGATATCTAAAGTATTGCAGTGCTGACTTGGTGCATAAAGTTTCGATTGTTATTTAAATTTTAAATTTGAAAGAAAACATTTACTTATATCATTTTTAGTTTGTAATAATCTGAATATTATATTCTTTAAATTGAATGATTGGTAAACCTTATATATCGTATGGTTCTGGATAATTTAATTTATGTCTAAATGCTATTTTCTCTTAACTGTCAATTTGATCCTGCGGAGATGTACCCAAGAGTAGTTGGGTTGATAACTAACCTAATCTAGGGTCATCACACGTCTCCAAAGTCTTTTTCTTTTTTATTCACACTACTAGTTGCAGGATAATGGTGAGATTTATGGATTAAATACCAAATGGGTTTAGTAAGGTATCGGATCATATTATAGATAGACCATTTAGTTAGGAAATAAGAGCAGATATCCTTACTAGGTTCACTTAGCATTTAAGCTATAATCTCAACAAGATTATACTGTCAGTGATGCAGTAATTTACAACATTTTACTAATAAGCTAAGCAAATGTTATGGGGATATGCAAGGCTTAGATGGAAGACTAAAAAGTATGCAACTCTAAACAATAATGACCAAGTTCCATACTGCCCTAAAATCAAGGAAATCACAAAGAAACTTTCGCTTACCATGACGTTGGCTTAATTAACCCTAGCCCTACCTTGAAATTGGCATTTTAGCAAAAACAATTTCAAAAAATCACAGCAAATAATTTAGAGTAAGAATGTTCCTTGAGATGTGTGAAACAAACTCAAGGTTCTGTGTTTTAGATATTCTTATACATATGAAAAATTTTATAACTATAATAGCTCGACATTCATATCAATGACTTAACCAAATTAAGGAAAAAACAAGGTTCCACAACCTTACATTGACCCATTAATATTGCCTACAATTTGAATTTTTCCTTAAGTTCAAAAGATATTTGATAAATATTTATTTTGAGAGAGGGATTTCCATGGCTTGAATGAACTATAGGTTTCACTATAAAGATTTAAACATTCCAAGCTCTTTCTGAACCTTAAAGTTGTACTCCTCTGATACAAGATATAGGAAAAAATAAGGTTCCACAACCTTTCATTGACCCATTAATATTGCCTACAATTTAAATTTTTTCTTAAGTTCAAAAGATATTTGATAAAAATTTATTTTGAGAGAAGGATTTCAATGGCTTGAATGAACTATAGGTTTCACTATAAAGATTTAAACATTTCAAGCTCTTTCTGAACCTTAAAGTTGTACTCCTCTCATACAAGATATAGGAAGCACTACGAAGCATTTTATAGATTTTAAGAAAAGGGTTTTGCTACATGTCCCCCTAATACCTCGAAAAAAACAAAAATTCAATTTTGTTAAACTTAAAACATGCCTTTGCATACGGGGCCCACTGAAATTTCCCTATTTTTTCTATTTTTCTCTTATTTGGGGACTTTTTAGGGGATAGGTGCGAAGGCATTTATAATTTCTCATGAGAAAAATAAGCATACTTTTTGTGTAGCCCTTGATACATGGGTAGTGAAGAACCAAGATCCAAGTTTGGCCTAAGGAGCACAAAGAAAAATTTCAATCATTTATTTGAAAAGGCCTAGCAATTTTTTATAATTTCAAAATAGCATAAACTTCATTTTTGATAATCAAATCACTGAACATTTTACCCATATTTAATCTAATGTCAAATACATTAATATTTATACCATTGAACATATCTAGAATCTTTTGACTTAATAAAAACAGATCATTTTTCAAACTTATAAATGACTATATGATTGATCCCAAATGCTGTAGGAAGTAGGTCATGTATTTAATACATGGGCATGTTCTACTTAATCGAGATGCTGGAATGAACTAGCCAGTGATTGGTCATTAGACAAACAACTCATCCCATTAATGGATGTTTTGACTTATAGATAATGTTCAATCGTTGATAAACATTAAATTAACAGCAGGCATTTATAACTTAGTCCACTCTATCATTTCACCAAAAGGATCCTGATACAACACATTGCACAGGATCATGCAAGACTGCAACAACATCATAACTATATGTAATGACCCTAGGTCATTTATAAGGAAAATATTAATGTCCCGCAAATTTAAGTTTCTTTTCCTTTAAAATCTCCCACAATTTTCGGTTTCCATTCCGTTAAAAATCTCCCGCTAAAATAACTTTTCGGTTACAAATATTGATCAAGGAAGTTTTTCAAACTCAATGCTGAAATAAGATTTGTCATTAAAATCATCTCCCGCTAAAATAACTCTTCGATTACAAATATTGATTAAGGAAGTTTTTTCAAACTCAATGCTGAAATAGGAATTTATATTTGTCATTAAAACCATCTCCCGCTAAAATAACTTTTCGGTTACAAATATTGATTAAGGAAGTTTTTCAAACTCAATGCTGAAATAGGAATTTATATTAATCATTAAAATCATCTTCCGCTAAAATAACTCTTCGGTTACAAATATTGATTAAGAAAGTTTTTCAAACTCAATGCTGAAATAGGAATTTATATTTGCCATTAAAACCATCTCCCGCTAAACTAACTCTTCGGTTACAAATATTGATTAAGGAAGTTTTTCAAACTCAATGCTGAAATAGAAATTTATATTTGTCATTAAAATCATCTCCCGCTAAAATGACTCTTCGGTTACAAATATTGATTAAGGAAGTTTTTAAAACTCAATGCTGAAATAGGAATTTATATTTGTCATTAAAATCATCTCCCGCTAAAATAACTCTTCGGTTACAAATATTAATTAAGGAAATTTTCAAATTCGTTTAAAGTTTTCAAATTAAGGTCCGTCATTAACGCATACTTAAATTAGTAAAGCATAAATTACCTCATTAAGACCCATATTCAAGGCAAGAATCGGCTGCCCCTTTTAGAAACTGTTAAACAATTAAATCTCAGCTGTATTAGGAAGGTATGCATAGAGTAATAAAGGTAATTACCCGTAACTTACCGGCTAATCAGCCCGAATGAAACGGACGTGCGTTACATACGCACGTCCTATTTAACCGGAAGGAGCCGAATGACACCACTCGAGCAAGCCTTCTCTCCCTCTCAGTCGCTCGACTCTCTCCCGCACGGACCAACCGCACAGCACCCAACGGAAGCGCACAGCAGGCGAGCGAGCAACGGGGACTCAATCCTTGCCTGCGACCGACGACAAAAGCCGACAGGAGTGCAGTCGACGTCCCAGCACGCATGATCGTTTCTCCTCTGCGCCGATTTCTCTTCAGCTCAATCTCCTCTTCCGCTCGATTCTGCGCCCAATCGCTCGATCCCTTCGTCTGTGCATCGATCCTTCCTCTCCTCTTCCGCTCGATTCGGCGCCGATCCAGCGCATTCGATCGAGAGTAAGGTACGAACTCTTGCCGCTTCCTTTTATCTTCAGCCAATCGAGTGAGATGGAGAGAGCGAGAGAAGAAGAGTCGAATGATAGAAATTCTTGAGAAGATTTTATATGTATAAATCTTTAAATCTTGCATTTAAATTCTAAAATTTATCTTATATGCATCATATTTTTATCTTACACCAAAGGAAGGTGCAATATATTTTTGATACAGCTCATATTTTATTTGTTGACTAAGAGCATAAAATATAATGCAAATAAAGCATAAGAGAAATGTTATCTTACGAGATAATAACAATTTTTAGAATTGATAAATTTATAAATTCCCTATGGTATCCTTTGATATTTTTGTTTATGAATGCTTGTTTGATGTTCATATGATGATTAGTTACTAAACTAGGTAGCGGCTAATGATATTTCATTTTGAGTACAAATTAATTATTATTTTTTTATTATTAGTAACTTGGTTTAACTTGATGATAAAACCACATGTACACTGCAATAGGGTCAGTCTCAGTTTCCTAGTCTAGTGAATAATGATAAACCTTAACCTAAAAGTAAAATAAATTAAAGCTTATGTATCGATGTCAAATTATTAAAACATGCAAGGGAAATTCTAATCAATTCAATGTATTCGATTCAATCTATAGATCTCATTGATGGATTCAAATCTGCATGAAATGTAGAACAAAATTAGGAATTTTGAGAAAAAAATACTATTTTAGTCTAAAATTCTCTAAGACAATCATCTTAAGGAGATCCTAAGTTTTTTAACTAAAATCAAGCTTAGGAATAAGAATATAAGTTTTAATCTTATAATTAGATCATGACAAAGTTTAATAAAATCTTAATTATAAATTTTGCAGACACATCAAATTTATGAGTGAATCGTCTTGAATAAGTCAAACATAAAAGATACACTGGATAATATTTTTATACTTCTTACTATCATTTGCTGCTTATGCATCGCTTTGAGCCTACTTTGTATTGCTATTTAATATGTTATTCTTACTACTAATGATGTAAGAGAAATTAAATGATGTTTATGTATCTTGTGAATATTGCAAGAAGGGTTCCGAAATGGAGCATGAATAGGTTAAGGACGGGGCTAGTCCTCGGGAGCTATAAGGGTGTCATCTGGAGCCTTTGAGGGAGGCACAGGTGAAGGTTATGCTTAAATGCATGTTTATTGCCATTTGAGGCCCTTAAGGGGGTCCAGGTGAAGGTTTATACTTAAATGCATATGAACCCAACCTCATGGTTCTGACTTTGCCCATCAGAACTGCTATTATTGCTTCATGATATCATAGACATAAACATAAACATGAATTTTACGCTATTATTGCTTTTCAATTTTAAAAACTTGGCATGCGAAAAGAACATTTATTTTGCAGGAGACATGATCATCTTTTATTTGAAACACACTGTAATTCCTTGCAATTATTATCATTTTGCCTTCCGCTCTTGCTTAAAGTATATTTTTAATATCCTTATATTTAGAATGTGCACTAAGGCATTATTTTTATAATGCCAGATCAGATATAGCTGGAGGCGGTTGACATAGTTTAAAGACATAGCGCGAGAAAATAACTGCCCCCTTCCAGGAATAATAATTTGATGTATAATGAAAGTCATGTAATAAATTTTGGATGTTGTTTATTTTAAATTGAATGAATGTTATTTCTTATATTTGAATAGCTTGAATGTTTGTTAACTGCTATTTTACCTAACTGCCAATATAATCCTGCGAAAAGATGCATCCGATGTTAGTTTGGTTGTTACCAACCTAACATGGGTCATCATACTATATGATTGATCAGTGGCCAAGATATAGCCGGTCATCAAATTCATTCACTGAATCTGATTAAAGTGTATGTTCATGAGTTGAGCTTACATTATGCAGCCTCGTATTCATTAAATGGAAATCAAATAGGGATTTACCTCACTGCAAAAAATGATCCAATGTCATTTGGTTTAAATCCAACTGCAATTGTCTATCAGCCCAAGCTGCATAAAAATCAGTACAAGGCATAGCAGAAAGTAGGACATGATCATCCATCTAAGCTAGATTTGAAGTTAGAGATAGATCCATTTGAGAGATAATCAAAGCCTAATAATTCTTTGAAGATGGAAACACCACATAAAGTACAGGAGACAAAACACAGTAAGAAATTTTCTGGTCAGTTAATTCTTCAGTTTGAAAAGTGCTTCAAGTTCATCTCATCCAGCTTTGTTGACTTTTTTTAGCTTTGAGAATGGTAGAGCATAGATTGACGGAATTTAACAAACAGGTAGAGTTGTCACAGAACTCCACCTTCAAGTAGCTGTAGTTTAAGAGCATCGAAGCCTATTGCAGATCATCCTTATTGCTGGGAGACTAAGCATGCACTAAGAAGTGTTAGAGTTCAGAGGAGAACCATCAGCTCCCATATTTTGTAGCTTTACAATAGCATTCATAAGCCATAAGAACCATGTGGCTATGTCCTTGAACCATACTTTGTCACCTCAATCGGCACTCCATGACTATGAAGATGATAAGATGAGTAACAAATAGTGAACTTTGTAGTTTCAATGTTAACCATGAGGGATTAGAATGATCCTGCGTGTTGCAAATGCAATGATCTCACAAAGTATAAGGGGGCTGCGCTGAACGCACTGTAAACTATAATTGAAAAATCCTCCCACCAAACAAGGTTTTGGCAAAGTTAACATCATCACAAAGTTATTTAAGACAAGTGAGAGCAGTTGAGTCTAATATTATGTAATTACAAAAGAGAGTAATATAGAATGGTTGACACCACATAAGCCCAAGATATCGGGTTGAAATTGGGTTTGAACATTAATGTATATACCCCAACTTTGAGTCCCAATTAAGTTCACACCTACTACAAACATAAGTGCCAATGGTTCAAGTGGGATCAAGAGTTTCATGCAATTTATAGCTCCATGAATATTGATGTCTTCAACGATTATTGAAGCAAGGTTCAATAGTGGATCATCATATGATTAAGCGGACTCATGATGCGTGATTCTTGAGGTTGTAGAAAACATTTGTTTGAGAGAAAGTTAATTGTATGTGGTTGTAAGCTCTCACATAATAAAGAAATAATTGATACATGTAAGAGCAGTTTAAACCCACATTATGTAATATTAAAAGACATATAAAAATAGTATAGCAAAATCGTAGACTAAAAGCTCTTTATTGAATTTGTGATGCATTCATCCCAACTTTGAGCTCCTCAATTGGTTCATTTTTCCTGAACAAAATGTTCCAATATCCTTCTATTTTAGTTTCTTTTCAAAAACCTTCATGGTACCCTTAAAGATGGCTTGAAAGCTTTCCTAGTTTCATTAAGCTTCCAAAATTGGTTGTGATAACCACATTATATCAACTTTAACTATGAAATAACTTCAAGAGAAAAAAAAAGGGTGGAAGCCTATTAGCTAAAACATATTGGTCATTATTATAATGTCCATTGATAAAATGGTCTAAAATACTGTTTTCCTATGTTTTTTTGAAAATTTTGTCCAATTTAAACACAGCTTTGCTATTTTGGGTTGAAAACTTGATATTATATTCTTAATGCATATGAACCGAAATTGTAGAATTTGGCATAAATTTTGCCCAAATCAGAGTTAAAACAAATTTTAAATGAATTTCAAATGAAAATTATAATTTCCATAATACCTAAACAACTTGTAAGCCCTATCATATCAACTATGGAACCCCAGCCTGGATTTCACGCACAAAGGTCAGCCCTCAAGCACACAAGCCACACATAGGATTCCCTCCAAAACCATAAGATATCTCTCACTCTCTCTCCCTCCCTCCCTCCCTTCCAAGCTATCATGTAGGCCTTTTGGCACCACAATTGATATAAATCATCCTCGAGCTATAATGTAGAAATCCTAAGGTGAGAATTTTGTAATTTTGCTATTTTTTAATGCTTGGTCAGTTGTGTACTTATCAAAACCATATAAGTTTTCTTTCCAATTAGGTCTTGATCGACACCAAGCACAACCGACATTGTTCCCTATGGCAAAACCCTAAAGAATCGTGTTTATCATTTTAAATGCTTAGACAGCCACTTTAAACCCCCAAGATCTAATCCAAAGGTGAGAACAATAATTTGCATAATCAAGTCAGCTTCAAACTATCATGTTGTAGATAAAGTGTTAATTATAATTTTTATTGAATAATTTTGTCCTCTCAATTAATTAACTAGTTTGGCATTCAACTTGTGCAATAGATTCTTAGCAATAGCAATCTTGAATTTAGCACAACTATTAAACTTAAGCCCTAGCTCACTGACTACTACTTCAATATTAAATCATATAATGTTGTTTTTACATAAATAAAAATGAAATTTAATGAAATTAAATGAAATTAATGAAGTTAAATGGAACTTAAATGAAGTTAATTTTTCTCTTAAGCACAAAATAATCACCATTATAAAAGCAATAATCTGTGTCATATAATGTACTACATAACTTGTTTTTATATGTTAGATGATCTTTTATTGTTTTACCAAACCTATAAAAATGAAAACATTTTAAAGCAATGAAAGAATTATGAAAACATAATATTTATGAAAATATTAATTATGGATGTCTATATATATGCGATGTAGGGTGCACAATTATATATGTATGTATGTCAGAAACATGTGCACTGCTTCCAAGAAAAATCTTCCCTAGTAATAGGATCCTCCCTAGAATCAAAAATGCTTCGCATTGTGGGTACTCAAAGGGTGCTGTCAACTTTTTTATACAAGCATTTCATCACATTTAAGTGAAAATAAGAGTTAAATAAATAACATAATATGTACATCTAGAACTTAATTATGCCTTGCAACTACATGTTTTATGATTCAATTTAGTTTACTATCTACTTCTAGCAATTACGTCTCTGCACTTTTTCAATCTTTTGCTATTTTTAAGTATGTTTGCATATTTAGTTTAAAAGCATATATATATATATATATATATCTACCCACTATCATTATTAAGTTATTAATAAAAATTATACTTATTCACTTGATTCCCTTTTATTAATATTTTTCTAGTCAAATTTTAAGGACTAACAAATATACTAACTTGACATGCACTTATCGCTCCATGGTTCAAAAATTGCATTATCTATATGCATGTTATTAGCTTTATAAAGCGTAAGACTATATTGTTATAGTCATCAAATGAATTTGGAATAATTAGTTGCTCTTCTCTATATGATTTTCATAATAAATTTATGTTTGGCTCTTTTATTTTTTTATTATAAACACAAACTCTATGTTGTTTTTTGTCACAGTTTGAGTTGTCAATACTCATGTTGCCACCAGACAAATAAAATAGCCCATAAAAAGCATTATTAAACTAACAATGAATGCCTTTTAAGAGTATTGGAGAACTATTAAATCATGAAATTTAGAAAATAGTTGGGGCGACTTGGAATGACTTATGCAGTTGAGCACGAATGTATATGCAATTTCAAAAGGTCCAATGCATCAATGAGCAGAATTGATTTTGACAATCTGAAATTGTATTAAACAAAAGATATGGGAGGTGGGGGATAGACCTTTTGGGAATTCAATGGTTATTCTGTTGTACACATGCAAACTTACATATACCATTTTATTTGAGAAAATGCACTGATTTTTCATAGGTCTAGTCGTTGGGGAGGAGGAGATTACTATGGATAGGTGCTCACCATGTGGCTTAGGGTTGGGTGAGGGTCATGTCATTGAAGGTTGCTAGAAAGGGGCTGTTATTGGTGGTATGCTAAACTAGCTAGAGTTAGGATCAAGGGGGATGGGGTCAGTATAGCTAATGCTCATCATAGAGCACAAGGTTGAGACAGGAGGTCAATAATGATCATTGGCGAAGGAGATGTGTACTAAAAAAATGAAAGTGAGAGGGGGTTTGAAATTAGGGCAAAAATCAAGGAGCATGAGATTGAGAGGGACAAAGGACAAACGGAAATGTTCATCCATTTATGTAATTCTCCATCAAAATGTTGAAGCAAGCTAACGACGGTGTGAAAGCTTCGCTCCAAACTCACTTGAAATGTGAATTTTAAAGGATCTACCAAACATCAACAAAGGATGCCTCCCTAAGAACTCACACTTTTGAATAGCTTTTTATGAAAGCAAAATAGCAAAAACATTATCCCAAATAAAGCCTTAGTCTAAGATTTTGATTGTGTTGATTAAAATATTTCTTTTTAGGTAACAATCTAAAACAGCTCAAGTGACCAAGGTTCTTTTCAAATTGAGTGCTTGATGTGCACTAAACATCAAATTAAGTGCAACAAAATAAAACATATTAAACTTAAAAGGTTATTAGTTGATCCAAATAGTTAAGGGAAATAAATCAATGAATCAGTTAAACAATTGAGATGGTTGATGCTTGGGCTTACTAAACTAAATGAGCCATTAAGCAACTGAGTTTATCCTTAGTTTAGATGGATCATTAGTTAAAATAATTAATCATCAAATGCTCATTAATTGGTTCAAACATATTGAAAATTTAATTAGCACCTTACCCTCGATTAGAAGTATTAGCTCAAAGAAATTATGCCAAAAAAAATTAGCACCTCAAATTGTTTGATATATTGAACTAGAAAATCAAGACCAGCAAAAACTGGGCCAATTTTTTAGATTCAACTCCTGCTGACCACAAAATCCCATCGACATATTTATGCAAGCTAACTAAAGGAAATCAGGAAATTTGTGTCAAGTAAATTCAAACTAGCTGAAATCCATGTCAGGTCAGATTGAGAGGTTACAAGCATTTGGCCATCATTAACTGACCCAAGACATGCTGAGTGATTGAGGAGTTAAGTCACGTAATCAATTTTGGTCTGAATTGTTTTTGATGGTGCAATTGGATTCCTAAAGCTTTGATTAGTAATTGGTCGGTCTAGTAAGAAGGTCAACAAAGTTGCTCGCTACCTAGTTGGCATAACCAATATAACCTTGGAGTTATGCCAAGGCTTATTCAGGACTAGGAAAGCAACTAACACTAGTTGAGAAAATCAGGATCACTAAGTTTTATCAGACACAAATAATTGCCAGCCATAACTAACACTATAATGAAACAGCCAAAGGGGTAGGATTGAAACATACAAGGAGTAAAGAAGTCAAAGAAGGTACATTATCCCTCTAAAGCAAAATTAAAGGTAACTATCTCCATAGTATATCATGTTAAGATACCAGGATTGAATGCCTACATCAATTTGTCCATTGTGGACAACGATTTTGGAAGGATGTTGTGATGGATTCCAAATTTTCGCATCCCAGTTAAAGCTTGACTCAAAATTGTTCATGTCAGCATCTTCAGTTAGAACCTTCTTCTTAAATGCTCTTTCAAAATGTTCAATATCAGTATCACTTCTTCTTTTTAATCCAATCAAACTGGGATCTTTTAACATTTTTGTAAGCCCCTGAAAACCATATGATACATCATAAAAATTCAGCACAAAAGAATAAGAAACAAAATACTTAAGAAAAAAAAGGCCCTTACCTGAACTAATTCTGCACGAACTTCATAGTTCTTTTGGTTGGAATTACACTCCCTCAAATGAGTGCTATGCACCACGTCTAAGCCTTTCTTTTCTTCTTCTCTTTTTTTATGAATTTTGTCTATTAACTTGTATATATCTTCTTCCCCTTGCAAATAATGCTCTATAACTTCTAATTTTCCTTTCAACTGAGCAATTTCAAGTTCCATTTTCTTCTTCTGATCCAGTTCCTTCTCCAGAAAAAGTATTCTAGAAAGAGCAGCCTCCTTATCTCTCTATTGGTTGTTAAACATTCCAAGCATTAAATTTTATACGAAATTAAATATATCAGAAAGCACTATTAGATTACCTCCATAAGTTTTATTGTCTCTTCATCAGCACTACCTCTCTCAATGTTTGTAAATTCACGATTACAGTTCTCCATGCTAGTCTTTATAATAACATGTATATCAGAATCAAAATAAATTTGATCAAGACTATCTTCAAACAAAAGAATACAAATGTGAAAACAAAGCTTAACTGACTAAAATAACAATATACAGCATTCAGTGCCAGAGTCCAAGAAAACTGTATAATTTACCATTGTATTCTCCAAAAGCTATGTATAACATACAAGCTTCGCTTCCCCAAAGCTATCTGTAAAATGCATTTTTACCCACACTAACTTAAAAATTCGACTCTGTCATTGCATAAGTTCACTTAAAAACTAAAAGCTATTTCTTTTTCTTCCATCACAATACCTGAAATGTTAAGAATAACTACAAAGTTAAATTATAGAGAAATGTTAGGCTCTAATCTCCCATTCCTTACAATTCTCATACCCCATACCTCTTCAACATTAAAAGGCACCTAAACTGCTTTATCAATATTTACATTCTGAAAGAGAAGAGTTTTACCACACCTCATCAACCACTCAGCTTAACAGCCAGCTAGCCCCTCCCCATGAACATCATTAAGCAGTGAGATATTTTCACAGCTATATTTTTTTCCCTCCTATCTCTAATGGTTGCATTTCTACAGCTTAGCTAGTAGCCTATATTGGTAAAACTCGCTTGCCCAAGATAGTTTTTTAAAGTTGGCTCTTTCATGAATATATAACCACGATAGTTCGCTTTACCCGGGTCATAGTGCTCAAGGTTTATTTTTCTTTACATAAAATGTTGATTTTAAGAAATTTGTGATAAAGTATTTCTTACTAGACCCACGTTGTTTATTGTGAGATTAAGCTCCTATCTCTTTCCCCTCTTAATTTAAAATAATTTTAGTAATCAAATTTACTTGATTGCTCTTCTTGCCTCATGGTATCTTGCTCCGAACTCAATCGAATAAGGAGAGAAATCATTTAACCCTTGTGTGACTATTTACCCATCATTCATTAGAATTTAAAATAAAAATTCGCAATGATTTTTTGACCAAACACATGTTAAAAGAAAAAATGAGAAAATAAATTTAAAAGGAGGCAATAGAAATCTTCAGCTATTTGTAAAATTAAATATTCATAATGTGGGTAAGAAATATACATTAATTTGTAAAAAAAAAAAAAACATTAATTTGTAAAAGTAAACCCCAGAACTCCAATCCCTGATTCCTTCTGAAACTATATAAATCTTGTACTTCAATATAATCTAACTTTCAGCTAAAGACATGAATCAGCACTACCTAAAATAAAATTTATAAAAATGAGTGAACCAAGGAAATGAGTCAAATTTGAGCTACATATACTAATGATTAAATATAATTTCTACCCAAAAAATTTAGCTGGTAAATGTGGATGAAGAGAGAGAGAGATGGGGGGGGGGGGGGGGGGGGGGGGGGGGGGGGGGGGCGGAAGCCTTACCAGTCTTGGCCGGTGGCCGGACGGCAATTGGATGGCTGCAGGAGAGGTCAGCGGCTGGCCGTTGGATGACAGGAAGAGGGAGAGAGAAAAGGGAAAGGTAAATGGCCAGTTGTCTAGCACCGGTGACGGCGAGGCCGGATGGAGAGAGCTGGGGTCGGAGCTAGCGTTATTGATGTATATTCGATAAACATATATAATAATAATTTTATTCTCTCTAATATGATTATATTTTTACATTTTTTTGGATAATATTTAACATATAGTAAAATATAAAAAAAATCAAAATTAAAATTTTAAGAAATAAATAAACAAAACGAATAATGATAAAGTAAAGATAAATTAGTCTATTTTCGCCACTATTATAGAAACTTAAAAAGAGAAATATCAAGAAAATCTATTCAATAAAATTTGGAGATCATTTTATTAGTATTTATTTAATAATAATGTCTAAATCTTATTGAATAAATTTTTCTAAGTCAGCAGAATTAAATAACATTTCTCCACTTAAAAATATAATTGTATATATAATTTTAGTTATATTATTATGTTTGGTGTATATTTTAAATAATATAACTAAATCCTAAATTACAAAATAAAAGATTTTTTTGTGAAGTAAATAACAATTTTTTGTATTATCTCAAAATAAGCCTTATATTAACAAGTTTGTTTGAGTATAATTAAGAAACTTTATAATCTCACGCTTAACCAATTAATTGACTCTAACATCATCCTAATTCAAATTACAAAAAATTAATTTTAAATTAAAAAATATCATAATACACAACACATTAATTAGATACTTATTATTTTTAATCATGATTAATTAAACTTGTTTAGTCTAAACAATTTTAGATTATTATAAGCACCAAAAGTCAGCAAAAAATATATTGAAATAAAGCTACTATTATATTAAGTAATACACATAAATAAGAGGTGCGTGCTCTCACCCTATTGTCACCATTGAGGGCAATAAGATTGCATTAGGCATTTTTGTAATTTTATATCTCTAAAGTTTTCATTCATTCCCATCTTAACTTATTTGCAATCTCTTATTCTTGATTGTGGACATTAGGATTTAAGCCAGCTTATTAATTAAGAGCAGTAAAAAGATGCCATAATCATTAGATAGATTTGGTTAGAATATGGATACTTAGCATATTCTCGGCTTAGATCAACAAATAGTACTTTAGTCCTTAAATGAATAGAATCCCAAATTATGAGACTTGAATCCCATACTTTAATATGCTTTAACTTTAACACTAATTTTATACAAAATGCATAATAACTAGTATCACATTTAATATTAAATATGTTCAAATAAAATAAATATGATACATCAACCATGATACACAATCTGCATTAAAAAATTAATATGCTCCAAGTAATTGATTTTAATACATTTTCTATACTGTTTTAGGAAGGCTTTCTTTTATAATATATTAACTAACATTTTAAGAGCAACACTACTATCCTTCATTTAGCGAGCTCTCACCTAAATGATAACAATAGTTATATAGAACTTCAGATGATTAGCCTTAAAACCAACAATTATAAGTCACTTCTTACACATACAAATACTTGATTAATAATAATAAGCAAATTCAATTAATGATAAAATATTCATCTCATCATCTTCAAAAACCCTTAGTGCAAAACTAAAGAGAGTCTTCTAAGGTCTAATTGGCCATTTTAGTGCAGAAAAACAATATATGATATAAACAGTTAATTATTACATAAGAACGTTTTTTTAAAGAGATAAAAAGAACAATGTTATTGCCTTATTAGTCCTTTTTAAGTGCCTTGCGCTTGAAATTACTCTCGTTTCCTTTTGGTTGTTTTCCACTGCTGCAGCACATAATCAATGACTTCACCTAAGAAAGCCTTTCGGCTCTCTTTGAAATTCCACAGTTCTGGAACAACATACCTTCCGCTGGGATTGTATTCATTCAGTTCCAACAATGCTGCCGTCACAGCTTTGTAGGGTTCATCACCCCATTGCTCCTTCAGTACTGCTAGCTTCTCATCATCTTCTCTCAATATTTCCTGCAACGTATAAATAGAAATATAAACATAAATAAATATATACCTCTAACCAAAATGTAATTTTCTTTTGGGCAAGCAAGCACACGGCAAGAATTCAGGGTTCAGTTTAATGCAGCTTAAAGGAGCAGCTATGAAGTTGCTTAGATTATTACGGCGAGTTTGAGTTGAGGTCACCCAAAGCAAAACACACAAATTCACAACACAAGAGCACAAAATCACCGCACAAGCCACAAACTTCCAAACACGAAGCCACACTACCACAAGAAATCCACTATGTGAAGAATACAAGATTTCAGAATACAAATCAAGACTTGAATCTTTGAAGGCACAAGAAGATGACAAACTCCGCCTAGGAACACACCTAAGCCCTGGCTCTCTTCTAACTCTCTTACAAATTTTCTACTAAAAGGCCTCTCTTACTCTCAAGAGGCACTCACACATATCCTTACAACTTAGGGCTTCCAACAAGCTTTAAAACAAGCTCAAGATCGCCCAAATTCGCCTACAAATACCAACGGGACACATGTTTACGCGTCTGACCCATCATGGGCACTTGGGCACACCTGGGCGCCCAAGCTGCTGTTCCACGAGCGCCTGGGCGCCCATGCCTCTCTTTGGCAGGCACCTGGGGCCTGGCCTTCGGGTCCAAGGGTTACAGGGCGCTCCGGGGCACATTGGAGCACCCAAATTGCCCCAGACTTGTCCTGGAACCTCACGAAACCCACCGGAACTCCATCGCCACCTCCTTTGACGTTACAATTGGTCTCCACATCTTCAATTCTATAATTTCTTCTCCTTGACTTCAATCATTGCAAAGGACGTGGTGTGGCTCACCCCATCTTTGATTACGTACTAAGACCAACTGAAGTTACAACTAGCTTCAGTTTCTGTGACTTCACCCCTTCCTTACTCATATGACCACGTTTTTGGTGCCAAAGACCAATCTTAATTTATGTTCCTGCAATAAAATCAGACACTTTATTACTCACATAAAGTGTTCCTTCCATATAACCCTGAGCTGTGACCAAAGCACCTCTTGTCACTTTCCATGAGTATGTGATGAAGGTTGTAACATAGCCTGCATGGGCTATATGACTGACAGATATCACATTTCTCTTCAAGACCTGGAATATGACTGACATCCCTTAGTCTCCATACCACTCCATTCGGTAACCTGATGTCGACATTACCTTTTCTAACAATCCTGCAAGCCTTATCATCTCCCAAACAGACCTTTCCCAAATCACCTCGAGTGTAATTTCTGAATACCTCTTTTCTAGGAGTTGCATGAAATAATGCACCAAAATCCACAACCTAGGATTCTATAATCTCTGAAGATAAGATCAACACATCATCAAAATCATATGTCGCAACATTTACAGAATGACTCACAACTTGATTTCCTCCACCTGACTTCTTCAGGGCGAGACAATCCTTCTTCAAGTTCCCTATTTTTCCACAGTTCCAGCACTCAAACTTTTGCTTTATGCACTTAGGGCCGAACTTGAAGTTTTACCGCAAGCATTCTTCCAAATTTCTTCATTCAACAAGCCCCATAATATCACCAAGTTTCAAACTCGCATTTCCTAACGAGTTACTGACCGCAGTAACTAAGCAATCCCAACTATCCGGTAGTGAAGATAGAAGCAATAAAGCTCGCACTTCATCATCAAACTTGTTGTCCACAGAACTTAACTGAATTGTTAAATTGTTGAACTCATTCAGATGTTCGATCACTAAACTGTCGTCTGCCATCTTCATGTTGGACAGTCGGTTCATCAAAAATACCTTGCTGGAAGCCGAAGGCTTCTCATACATCCTTATTAGGGCCGCCATGAGATCGAATATTATTTTCTCATTCACTATATTGAACTCCACAGACGAAGACAAAGATGAATCAATCCCAATGAAGTTCTGTCAAGGACTTCCCATTCTCCATTTGTCATAGTTATAGGTTTCTTCTCGGCTCCTCCCAGTGACAAATACAACTTTTTTTTGGTACAACAAATCCTCGATTTGCAATTTCCAAAACGCAAAGTTCGTTCCACTGAACATCTCAATCCTGTATCTTCCTTCGTATGACATTGCTCTCACTCAAATAGCAAACCCTAGAATCAACTCTCTAATACCACTTGTTAGGATTATTACGACGAGTTTGAGTTGAGGTTACCAAAACAAAACATAGAAATTCACACAATAGCACAGAATCATAGCACAAGCCACGATATCCAAACACAATGATTTACGTAAAAAATCCAAAACCTGAGAAAAACCACAGAGCCACACCACTACAAGAAATCTACTATATGAGGAATACAAGATTACAAAGTACAAACTAAGGCTCGAACCTTTGGAGGAATGAGAAGATGACAAATTTCGCCTATGAACACAAAGTCCTATCTCTCTTCAACACTCTCACAAGTCTTCTCCCATAAGGCTCTTTGCTAATCTCAAAAGGCACTCACACCTATCCTAACGACTTAGGGCTTCCAACAAGCTTTAAAATAAGCCCAAGATCGCCCAAATCTGCCCACAAATGCCCATGGGATGCTTGTTTTTGCATCTGATCCGACACGGGCGCTTGGGCACACCTGGGCACACAAGCTGCTGTTCCACGGGCGCCCAGGCACCTGTCCTTTTGGATCAGGGGCTGCAAGGCGCACCGGGGCGCACCTTGCGCCTGAATTGCCCCAGACTTGTCCCGTAACCTCTTAGAACCCACCAGAAATTGGCCGCACCTCCTTTAGTGATCCAATTGGTCTCCGCATCTTAACAAAAGTTGCTACAAAGGAAGCAAATATTGCTACCATTTGGATGACTTGTAGTTATACCGCTAAAGAAATATTATTTGAGTAATTTGGGAGATCATTTTTACCCTAATTTAATAGGGGGCTTACCTCTTAAAAGTTTTGTAATCTTCTTCTTCTTTGCCAGATAGTGAAAACTTCCTCCACTCCTCCCTGTAGACGTAGATGAAACTCACCAAACCACGTAAAATTTGGTGTTGCGTTGTGCTTGATTTATTCTTCGCTTTGTGTGCTTGTATTTTTTTTTATAGTTGCAAGATTCGTGAAGGTGTAGCAAGTTCCTCGACAACAATGGTTTCAACGAGTGGCATTAGAGCAAGAAGTTGTGACATGATCCGGTAGAGGTTAACTATTTGTGTCATGGCGAAGGAATGAGAAACTTTGTCGAAGGAGGCCTTGAAGTACGAAGAGGTGACGACAATGCTATTGAATCATGAGTTCCGACGAAAGGACAAGAAGTCCACTAAGACGGATATGGTCGATGCTCTAACTCTCCAACGTGGAAGATCTGACAAGAAGAATACACTATGTCACATGAGGCTCGCAAATGCAGATGAGCCTTTATTACAGGCACTAAAAAAAATATGGGCTGATTAAAGGAGCTGATACTTCCTAGCTCATTGCGAGCATTGTGTTTGACAAGAAAACACATGTATCTTTTGGTACTGTCATTCACAATACCAAAGAATTACTTTATGTGTACACAAATGTATGGGGTCCTAAGAAAGCGATGCCATTCAACGGACAATGATATTTTGTTACTTTTATTAACAACTATTTCAGATACGTTTGGGTGTACACCATGAAGCGTAAAAATGAGGTACTTGAAAAATTCATGATGGAAAAGGTGGGTGAAAAACTAAACTAACAAAAGACAAAAAAGATCAGATCATATAATGGAGGTGAGTACACTTCAGATGCACTCTTGCAAACGTTCTAGAAAGTTGGGATAGTACATCACTCCACAGTGAAAGAGATCACAACATAATAAAGTGGCAGAGCATATGAACCGAATTTTGATGGGCAAAGTCCGGGGTATGCTTTTGAATACTGGGATGGAACAAATCTATTCGGCAGAAGCCTTGGGCTCGCCTTAGACTCTGCTTGCCACATAATCAAGCATGTCTTGCTTGTGATTATGAATATATAAAAACCTTTTGTTGTCTTATTACCATATTAAATCTGATATACTAGAACCAAAGGCCAAAAAGGTCATATTTATTGAGTACAAGTATGGTATCAAAGATTTTAAATTGTTTGATATGAATGCTAGAAAAATCAATATAAGAAAAAATGTGACCTTTAATTAGGAGTTTCTGATGAGATCACAAATCTCAACGTTGATGAAGAGTCCAAAGGGGGCACAAAATTTGCAAAGGATGAAGCCTAATGCCGCTCATTTGCTCTGCAGATGCCATTCTCCCCAGAGCTTGTATTTGAGCGGGCAATTTCAAAAGATGAACAAAGAGGTGCTGACGTTGAGTAAAAAAAAGTTGGATGAGACTTCAGTACAAGAGTCTACTGCAACTATAACTAGAAGAGAGAATATTTATAAAAAGAAGTATATTGGTTTTGCACTTTCAACTACTAAGACTGATATCCTATGCCATTTCAAGGATGCCATAAAGAGTCCTAAATTCAAGCATGTGAAGAAACCTATGGATGAACAAACGAAATCTCTTAATAAAAATGCAATGTGAAGGTTGGTGAAGCTACCCTCAAGGCAAAAGAGCTATTGGATGCAAATGGGTTTAGGCCAAAAAAGAGGGATCTCAATGAGTTATAGATGTGTGCTACAAGGCAAGACTAATGGCTAAGCATTTTGAGCAGTGAGAGGTGATAGATTATACATCCTACAATCTGTGTGCTCTTAATGGTTATAGTCTAGTTTGGTCGGCTCTTGGAGCAGCTTGATGTCAAAACAATATTTTTACACATGGAATTAAAAGAAGAGATCTACATACGTCATTTTCTTGGATATAGTAATATACATAAAATGGAATTGGCAAATCGTACAAGCCCCTTTATGATTTGAAGCAATAACCAAGTTAATGATATAAGAAATTGACCAATTTATGCAAGAACAAATTTAAAGGAGATGTCAGTACAATCATTATGTCTATTTCAAAAAATTGAGCAATTGTGAGTTCATATATTTGTTATTATATGCGAAAGATATGTTGATAGGGTTCATCGGTTAAATAGCATTTATCTATTGAGGTGGATACGACGAAGAAGTAGCTATTGCCACGCTTTGAAATGAAGGAACTATGCAAAGCTCGCAAGATACTAGTCATGAAGATTAAGTAGGGCAGCTAGGAGGATGCGCCTTACTCATAAGGCATACTTGTAGAATGTGCTAAAGAAGTTTGGGGTTGATGACTCAACCAACACACTTCCAGTTAAATGCTGAATTGACTCCCAAAGATGAGGATGAGAGGAAAAAAGGATCCCTTATGCTAGCAAAATAGGCAATTTGATGTATACAATGATTTGCACAAGACTTTTATTTAGTATAGGCAGTAAGGGTAGTCAACAAATACATGCATGATCCTGAAAGAGAACATTGGCAAGCAATGACGTCGATTATGAGATAACTGAAGAGCATATTCAATGTTAGATTTCCAATCTATCGTCAGGTATGTGGATTCAAACTATGCAAGTGACATTGATCAGCATCGAACTACGACAAGTTATGTGTTCATATTGGTAGGAACACCAGTTAGCTAGAGATCTATATTGCAGTCCATAGTTGCACCGTCTACTATTGATGCATAGTATATAAGACGATTTGGATGCAGGATTTATTGGATGATCTGGAGGTGCAACAACAGTAGCTAAGTGTACTTTGCGATAGCCAAAGTGCGATTTTCTTAACTACAAACCCAATTTGTCATGCAAGGACCAACCATGTTGACGTACGGTACCACTCATCCAGGATTTGATTGAGAATGGTGACTTCTTATTAAAGAATATTAACACCAAGGAGAATCCTATATCTACCATTACAAAAGTTCACCTATTGCAAGAGATTGATGAGCATTGAAGATTAGTGCCGAGAGCTATTTTTGTGTGAACTATGAGTGACATGATTCCTTTGAGAGAATACGTAAATAACCTATTTTGGGTGTAGCCGCTCAAGTTGCTTGATCTGCTTCAGAATACGTATTATAAGTGTCATCTCCCATTTACTGCAAATGAGAGAAGAAATGGAGATTTGTAAAAATTTATTTATGTAATTTGGGAGATTATTTTTGCCTAATTTAATTAAGGGATTACTTTTGTCTTGCAATTATTGTTTTAAATGAAAATGGATTAGAAACAATATGCTTTTAATAAAAAGAGATTTATAACAACCCTTAAATGTTATTTTTAATAAAAAGGATTTGAAACAAAAGCTTTTATGGGAGAAGAATTTTTAAAAGCTCTCTTTTAATTGTATAAATAAAAAGGCTTTGGCGGCTTGGTAATATGAGTAAAAAAAAAAATTTGTAATCCTTTTCTCTACCAAATAGTGAAAACTCCCTCATCTTCTCCTTCTCGTAGATGTAGGTGAATCTCATCAGACCATATAAATTGTTTTGTGCGGTGCATGATATATTTTTCGATTTGTGCTTTGTAATCTTTGAGAGTTACAAGTTTCGTGAACGTACAACAAGTTCCTCAACAGCAGCGGTTTCAACACCGGCAGCAAGCAGTCGATGTACAAGCGAACAATCGACGAGCATCATCGGTGGTGAATGGTAATGGGGCATGTGAGAACCCGGTGCCGGATCAGCGAAAGCTAATCCAGCACCGATTGCTTATGGGATATAGCAACAAGTCTTCTAGCCACAGGATCATGTTGGGTAATTTAAGAGATAAATATATAGATATTAAACATAACTCATTTATTCATTAATTCACAAGTCTTTGATACAAAGATTAAAATAAAATAAAAATTACAAACTTTTTAAAGTGTTAAAAAGAAAGTGAAAAATCAGCAGAAAGCAGTATCAACACTGCTTGGTTCTTAGCACCTTTCCTCTAGGAACATTTCAAAAGTGCGAGCATTCGAATACCAGTTAGTTGTGAAATTAAGTACTGATAGATGTCATCTTTACAAATATTAAATAATAAGCAAAATAATTAATCATTTCACAGTAATTAAAAGCTGTACAAGCTTATCCTTGCAAACCTGCTTCAATTGCACTTGAAACTTAGCATAAAAATAATTGCAGTCACAAAAATAAATACAAAATTTTAGCATTTGATATCTGAGGCAAAATATAATTATGTTGGGCAAGTACAAAATCGAGAAAAAAGGGGGTTCATTTTTGTGTTACATATCCCAACTTCCCTCTATACCTGCCCCCTCAAAGTTTTATTAATATAGGCTCCCTATGACTCCCGATGTCGAACAACCCCGTCCTAGCGGTTATCTGATCAGACAAAAAGTATAAATCAACATGGAACCCTTGCTTCTCACTTATCCAAACTTGTTCATATATCATTTTATGTGACTTTAAAAAAAACACTTTTATCAAATTTGTGCGATGCTGAGCAAAAAGCATATTTAAACAAGAATAATAAAAGACATCTGGTACCTTGTTCTATAAGTTCAAAAGTTCAACAATTCGGATGAGTGACAGTTCGCTCAATATGCATTTAGGTTTTTTATATTTTAAATTAGCTTTTTTAGTCAATATTATTATTTTCATTTCTATTATGTTTCTCTTTCGTTTTCTCAATTTGATAAAAGTTCGTAATTGCAAGTTACTGATATGGCATTTATATTTATAATAGCATTATTATTATCATTTAATAATGTAATAATAACGTACGAAAGAAAAGATAGAATGGAAATGATTGTAGAAAGTAATAATAATAATAATAGTAAAATGTTATAATTAAAATGTTTGATTTGAAAATCATCGAATGGAAGTAATAATTATTTAACAATATTTGTATTGTTCTCATTATTAATTAATGAGAGCAATAATAATGTGAATGACTAATATTTTTCATAAGAATGAATATTAAGTATAATAAAAAATAGCAAAATCTCTCCTCAATTTCCTCCTCTTTTCCTTCTCCTGTTACCTAAGGCTGGGGCTGCCGAAAGCCGGAGGGAGGCCGAGCGTGGCTGAAGGGAGTCGGCAGGAGGTTGCCAGGGCAGCGAGGGCTGGTGATTGCTGCTAGCTGGCCGGAGGAGGGAGCTAACCGACAGGGTGGCTGGCTGTTGGCTGACCAAGGGAGGACTGCAACAAGCTGAGGGGTGGCTGGGTTGGAAGGGGGCTACAGCAGGCTGAGGGGTGGCTGGGTTGGAAGGGGGCTGCAGCAAGCTGAGGGGTGGCTGGGCTGGAAGGGGGGTTGGGTTGGCTGGCTAGGGTTTGAGGGAGGAGAGGGCCTGTGGGAAAGAAGGAAGGGATGGGTGCTTAAATAGAGGGAGAGGGGGTGAGCCAAGTGGGCCGACCAGCCTGCGCCAAAAACGGCGCAGGAGGCTTCCGTCTGGTGCGGAAGGTTTTGCGCCTACAGGCGCAACAGGGGGGGTCTGCGATCGGGTGGGGTCGCAGGAAGCAGGGGAGGGATCGCAGGAAACAGAGGAGAAATAAGGAAGGAGAATGAATTTTATGAAAAATTATTTCAAATCAAAATTTTCGCATTTTTCCCCCAGTTGGCGTCCAAAAATAACAAAACTTGACACCGAGTTGTGCTATAACATAACGAACACCCTCGCGCCAAAAATTTTAAATTCGAACAAATATTTTACTTTTTATTAATTTATGAAGTTTAAATCTTCAAAAATTAACCATGATCAAACTAGCGCTCAAAATTTGATGAAACTTTTCGAGCAGCCTTTAAATAATATACTTAACATAATAACACTGAAATCGATGAATTCTGACACGTATTTCAATGTTCATGATTTATTGGATTTAAATAATTCAGAAAATTAAAGCAGGAATTTGCGTTATCCGAATTCTCCCAAACTGTGTAACAACCCAAAGTCGTTATTTTGCAAATTAGATCAGAATCCTGCCTTAGGAATCAGGATCCCGGGGAATTTCAATTTAAGGCAAACAAAACTACCAGTAGATAGAAACAACTTTAAAGATCAAAGTGCCCTAATTCGGGAAAAATCCGATTAACGGAAGCTCCCGTTCTATTTTTTTTGAAATCTTTAAATTCTAAAAATCAAATCATTGAAATGCGTATCCGAATTCATCTTTTTCAGTGTCGACATGTTAAGTATATTATTTAAAGGCTGCTCGAGAAGTTTCATCAAATTCTCAGCGCCAGATTTATCGTGGCTAATTTCTGAAGTTTTTAAACTTCAGAAATTAATTAAAAATAAAATATTTGTCTGAATCAAAAAATTTTGGCGCGAGGGTGTTCGTCATGTCGTAACACACCTCGGTGCCAAGTTTTTTTGTATTTGGATAACGAACGGCGGAAAAATGCGAATAATTTAACATTAAGTATTATTTTTAAATTTTCCTTTTAAAGAAAATTGGTTTTCCTTCGTTTATTTCTCCCCCCCCCCCGTTCGCTCCCTCCCTCTGCGACTTGCCCAACAGGGCCTCTGGCGCGGAAGGTTCCGCACCAGGTATGGCTGCCTGTGCCGTTTTTGGCGCAGGCTGGTCGGCCCACCTGGCCGACCACCGTCTCCCCTCCTCTCCTCTACTTAAACGCCCCCCCCTTCATTCTCCCTCACACAACCCCTCCCCTCCTCCAAACCCTAAACAGCAACTTCCACCCCTCCTCAACCCTTCCAGCAGCCGGCCAGCCCCTCCGGCAGCCCCCTTCTAGCCCCTCCGGCAGCTCGGCAGCCCCCTTCCAGCAGCTTTCGACAGCCCCCAGCAGTCCCTTCCAGCCACTTCCGGCAGCCCGGCAACCCCCGGTAGTCCCCTCCAGCAGCTCCAGTAGCCACCAACAGCTTCTGGCAGCCTTCGACGGCCACCAACAGCCCTTTCCAGCCAGCCCCTCACTGCTGCCACCTCGGCCAGCCCTCGGCCAGCCGTCCGGCCACCCACTCCGACCTCCTTTTGTTTTCCGGTAATCCTAATACTAAGGTAAGAAGAGAAGTTTAAGAAAAAGAAAAGAGAGAGAGAGAGAGAGAGGAGAAAAAGAGAAGTTATTTTTTTTTTAATATATATACTTATAAGATTATGTCATCACATTAGTATTGTTGTCATTAATCAATAATGACAACAATACAAATATTATAAATGACTATTATTTCCTAAATTGCCAATTCAGACATTTTCATTCTGACTTTGTCGTTATACAGTATTATGACCATAATCTTAAGACACTTTAAAAATTATAACTGCTTTAATAGCAGCTTAAATCAATCGAATTGCAAAAGCGGAAGAAGAACAGAATAAAAGAAGAAATTAAACTCCTAAATCATTTGATTAAAAAGCTAACTAAAAGATATCGGGGACTTAAATGCAGATTGAGCAAACTGTCACTCATTCAAGCCGTTGAACTTCTGAACTTAAAAACAAAGGTACCCAGTACATGACATGTATTACATTTTGCACTTTTGCTGCTACTTAGCTTCGCGTATTTTGCTTTGAGCCAGATTCATTTGAAGCTTGGTTGGTTGTTAGAAACCAACATCCTTTTTCATTCGAGGGTTACTGGAAAATTACATCAGTAACATTAATGCTTGGTTGGTTGTTAGAAATCAACAGTTCTTTTCATTCGAGGTTGTTGCTGGAAAAATGACATCAGCAATATTCGGGGTTGTTACTAGAAAATGACATCGGTAACATTCGGGGTAGATTACTAGAAAATGACATCAGTAATCTTTATTTGATAAATAATAATTATTGCAGGAATTATTTATTTCACGCTATTACCTTATTTTCTCCTGCATTTTATTTCCGCCTTACTTCCGCTAATCGCATTATTTAAAAATGTAAATGTTATTATGTACTGCTATACTTAGAGTATTCTCTAATTACTGGGAATTCCAATTCTGGTATTGTTTGTTGTACAATACCAGGTCAGGTACTTCTGGAAGAGCTTAAGCAAGAACCCTAATGCTTAAAATTTTCAATCTACAAATGGATCTACGACGGCGTTGTTTTTGCTTGTTTATCTTTTATCTTTTCTTTATTTTTATTTTTGTACGAGGAATGCTGAAAAGACTTTGTAATGTGAACATTGGATTGAATGAATAATATCCTTTGGCTTTTGTATGTGTATGCTCATTTTTCTCAAGTTACTTAATATGATCCAGCGGCAAGTGAACGCCCGACGCCGGAACGGTTTCTTTTGAACCGGCGTCGGGGCCCTCACACTATGGCACTTTGATCTAAAAATTATTTATATCTAATGGAAATTTTGTTTGCCCTAATTTGAAATTCCTCGGAGTTCCAATGTTTGAAGCAGGTTTTAACCTAATTTGAAAAATAACGACATTGGGTCGTTACAGGGTAAGGGTCAAAGTAGTAATTTATATATGCTAAGCAGCAAAAAGCAATGAGACCATGCTTTACAAACTGCTTCATGAAGATTCGTTTTATATAGAACTGAAGCTGCAATCCCAAATGAAGCCTAAGGAAAGCGGTTGAGTTCACATTCAAAAATCAAGCATATGTCAAAAGAACTTCCAAACCTTCAAAGGGGCAGACATACTTTTTCTTTACCATTGACAATAACAACTTTGAAAGGATGCCAATCGGGGTTTCTGAGATGATCCTCCCACTCAGAACACAACAACGTAGCTTTAACATCCGCCTCCTCCCTAGTGTATTTTTCCTTGCATATGGCTTGAAAAGCCTTCACATCTAGAGCTCCCATTCTCTTTATTCCTATTTTAGTGCGAGTGCCCAGCATCTCTCTCAATCCCTGCTAACATTGAAACACCACAGCAGAATGCAGAATAAATAGCATTAGAAGCCAAAGGGAGTACTATGCATGAACTAAGAAAAAATATCATAAATTTGTGCCTTAATCAGTTGCTTCCGAGCAGCCTGCAACTCTGTATTACTCTCAACATGCTTAGTTGTGAGGGTAGTATTAAGAGACTCAAGATGCTGCTGTTCTTCAATTTTTTCTTCCAGTTCAGCTTGCATCTCTTCCATCTTCTTTTTAATGGAGTCTTCTTCGCTTCCCATATGCTTCATAACCTCGATTGTGCCGCTTAGTTGTTCAATTTCCAACTCTAATTTTTGTTTTGCAGCCAGTTCCCTTTCCAGTTCCAGCATCCTCTTGATGGAACTATCCTTCTCTATCTGTTCAATTAAATGTTAGTAATCACTAAATTAACGTTAAGGAATTTGGGTGGTTCCCAATAAAAAAATTTTATGCAAGCCTTTTGTTCTTCAAGAAGCTGTATGACTCTCTCATCCGCTTCTTTCTGCTTCATGGTTGCTATTTCAAGTGAGTCACTTATCATAGAATTCTGCATGAGCATTAAGCATTGTCAATAAATAAAAATTATATTCAAAACTGTCCAATTGAACATCAAAGTCCTCTGAAGGTGTGGACAATATTTTCAATATTTTCACTTGAGTATAGGATTGCATCGAAAAAAAATACTTCAATTTGTTTTGATCTGCAGACTTATAAAGGACATTACAAATCAGGAAGTTGGAAGTATAATTTTTGCGGTGATAGCAATGTTGCTGAATATTTAGTTCTAGACAGCTCATTCTGTTCAATTTAATCAATCAACTATTCAACAAGTCTAATTCCATTGCTCAACCCATTTACTTTACATTTTTCAGTTTTTGGAACTAAATTGAGCTCAAAATAAATAACTGAAACTGTATTGTGCATACTCAATAACTGGAGATATAATTGAACATATTGTATAGTAAAGGACTAAATTGGCCAAATTGAAATGCTTGAGATCTGTAAAATTTCCCAATTGTTATCACTAGTGAAATTTCTGAGCCTAAAAAAATTTTAAATTTTATATATCAAGGAACCAACAAAAACAGAATAAATTTGAACAAAATACACCAATAGTTAATTTCATCTCAAAAGCATAAGCTTATGGCATAGGCGAATCAATGTTATCTATACACCACTTTTTTCCTAAAATAAATTGCTCTAGCATCTCTATAATCTGCCCCCCTTAATGAAACTTTATCATCATATCATCAACTTACCTTCAAATAAAAGTGTTTCAGCACCAATAAGAATCAGGCATTAAAAGCCCATTCGACCATATGGAAGTATTATTGGAGTGACACACTACTGAATTTAGTTCAACCAGTACAAAGCACAAAGCCGATGAAAGCCACAAAGCACATGAACCACTTATTCTAATTGAACTGTCAAATTAAATAGTTAATGAAGTCAATGAAACAACAAAAACAACAACAAGCCTTAATCTTACTAGGTGGAGTCGGCTACATGAATCTTTCGTTGTGCATGATCATATAGAAGCCCCTCACTAAGTTTCAAATAGAGAAGATTATTCATAATAATTTCTTCCCACATTTTTTTGGTCTTCATCGTACTCTTTTAATATGAGAGAAATTCATAAATTCAAATTTTCTAACAGGGGTGTTACACGGTCCACGCTTAATATGCATGAACCATCTAAAGCAGTATTCTCTAATCTTATCCACCATTGGAGCCACTCCAAGCTTGCTACAGTTAAACTCATTTCTTATTCTATCCTAATAAGTATGCCCACTCATTCACCTAAGCATCATCATCCCTGTAATACTTATTTTATAGGTAAGTTACTTTTGTGTTGGCCAACATTCAACCCCATACAACATAGCTGGTTGAATAGCTGTTCTATAAAAATTTATTTTAATTTTGAGTGGGATTTTGGATAGCACAACACTCCAACAGTGCTCCTCCAATTTATCAAACCAATTTGGATCCTATTACTTACATCGCTCTTTATTTCGCCATTATTTTGAATAATTGAACCCGAGTACTTGAACGTCTTGTTCTTCTTGATCACATGATCCTCAATAGTTATGCCTTCAAGATTATGGCTTTTAATACAATTGAACTTACACTCTATATACTATGTTTAAGAAAGTAATTTCATTTTCAATACCTCAAATTTTTCTTTAACTCCATCCTTAATCTTATCAATTAATAGAATATCTTCTGCAAATAACATGCACCAAAGAATCTCCTCTTGATTGTGCTTAGTAAGAATATCCATAATTAAAGAAAAAAAGAGATGGGCTAAGAGCTGAACTTTGATATAATCCAATAGAAACAAGATCACTTAATATATGAATCGCTTCCGTGGTAGATCTACCTGACATAAGACCAAATTAATTTTGATAAATGCAAGTATCTTTTCGTAACTTGTATTCAATTACTCTCCCATAGTTTAATGTATGACACATTAACTTAATTGCTGTATAATTAGCACAATCTTGAGCATTGCCTTTGTACTTGTAAATAAGTATAACAATACTCTTTATCAACTCATCTGGCATCTTTTTAGTGTTCAAAATAATATTAAACAATCTTAACTCAAAAGTTTACATTTGTATGTATGGGTCAATCACTTATATACATCCTTATTATTTCTAATTACAAAGATAAGAGACTAAACAAGATTTGTTTGTTATAACAATCCATTAATACAAAAAAGCTCATAATTACTTCATTAATTTTTATTGAGTGTGAAAGTGCTAATTATTAAACACTATGAATGAACCATTAATTGATACGAATGAGTGATAGATTTTATTTATTAAATGCCATAAATTTATTATAGAAAAAAGAATGTATATAAAGTTAAAACTAACTATTTAAAATGAGAAAATTATCAAAATGGTCCTTTCATTCTAGTAAAATATTCAAATAATTTTTAACTCTTGCAAATATTTTTTTGTCCCTTGACTCTTGTTTAATTGCTTTTTTTGGTTCTCCCGCTACTAGCCCTGTCACATCCGCTCCATTCCGTTAAAAAATAAGGATAAAGGCGTAATTTGGCTTCGTCGTAATCCGCTCCATTCCAGTAACCTCCGCTTCCTGTTTCTTCATTTTGTCGTTGCACCTTGCAATTTTCTTAGGATTTCTCTGCACCATGTAATCAACGAAGGCTCAGATGCTCTCTGCGTCAGCGACAACACTTCAAGCATCCACGAAATTGACGAAAGCTCTGATGCACACGCCTCTTCCCATGTCCACACTGCTTCCCGCGTCCACGCCATCAGTATTTAAGATCTGTTTTTGTATGGCTGCAGCTATTTTTGAGATCAATTGAGAAAGCTATAGAAGTAACCATAAAAATGTGTTGTGAGAAAGCATATATTATTATTTTGACATTCATTTATCTTATTGTTATAAATTAATTAAAATTACAAATTATCCAAAAAATATGCTAATCCATCTATCATCGCTGACATTGAAGCCTTATTGGTTGGGCTTAGCTTATGTAAAGATATGAATTTCTCATATATATGATTGAATTTCTCAAATATTTTATAAAGATGCGTATACCCTTCATTTGTAACGGTATTTATAGGTTGTTAACATTAGGGACCAAAATAAGTAATTAAACAAGAATCAAGGGACAAAAAAAAAATTTACTAGAGTCAATGACTATTTTAAGCATTTTAAAAGAGTCAAGAGATAATTTTGATAATTTTCTCTATTTATATTAAAAAAAATCTTCAAGATTCAATATAATAAGCAGCATCTCAAAGGCTTCTTGTTAAACATTAAATTGTAAATTGACTATCTACCACAAAAAGAACAAAGTTTTTGAAGTAATTTAGGCATGTAAAATAGAAAAAATAATAGCATTAGTAAGATTTACAAGTAGACATATGAAATAAAGGTAATCTGAAAAAAGTTATGTCAATAAATTCAAAACAATAGAATTCATACTTTTTTTTTCTCTTCCTCCAATTTCTTTCTCTCAATGTCGGTTAAAGCAACCAAATTATTGAGTTCTCCAAATCTGTATTTGAGCTCCCTTCTCTTTGAGTTGAGCTTTTCCTTTAACATATCGTTCTCTTTGATAATATTCACCGACTGGTTGTGGTAATTTTCCTGCATTTTCTTCAAATCTATATAATAATCAGCTTTCGCAAAATAAAAGTTTAAAATATAACATAAATAAAAAAAGAGATCTTCATTAATATGGTCATGAAAAGTAAAATTCATCTTTAGGGAAAGCAACCCATAGACATTATTTCATTAGAAGTAAAAAAATGGAGTGTTCAATGTACAAACTGAAGATAACTCGAGAGAGAGGAGAAAACAGAAGAGATAGCCTAATGTAATCTATTATTATAGCAATGCTTCATACCTACAAGAGACAATACATGGATATATATAGAGATAATGGAGTAGACGGCTAAGTCTTAGGAATGACGTGATGGAATGGACGGGGATGTATCATGTCCGTTATTACAAACTAGCTCGTATACTCCTGCAGTTACCAAAATGTTTAGTATTATTAAATAAATAAATATTGTTCTTTTTTATTTTTGTAACTAAGAGCTTTTCAAGCATCACCCCATTAAAAAAATAGCCTAAACAGTATAGTATTTTTGAAATGTTTCAAAAAGAAACAAAAAATTAATGTGGAGTGAGATTGTTGGTGGCGCCATAAACGTTGTAGTTCTTTATCGTCAAGGCATTGTCTGCTTCAATGATAAGCCCATATAACTCATGCATTCATAGCCTAATGACGTTTGAAATTAGCCCAAAAGCCTTTAATTCAGGGTATAAAAAGGGATGATGCCAACACAATGCAATATATATACTATAAATACTTAAATTTTTTTCAATTCAGAGAAAAGGGATGATGCCCCCAGCTTCTTTTCAATTACAACAAGGATGCTGCCCAACTCATCCTGAGGAATTGCATGAGATGTGCAATATTTTCTTTGATCCATCTCGAGACCAGAGGACTCCACAGTAGTGAATTTGAATGGAATGTGCAAGGCCTTCGAGTCCCAGTAAGCCGTAGGTGGGGTGGAGCAAAAACTAGCTACACATTTAAGAATGATGTTATCACAAATTGATTCTAGTATGGGATCTGCCATGTTTCAGAGCACTTCAACTTCTCGATTAATTTAATATGCAGCATTAAACTTGTGTTTTGTATTATAGTCTGTTTGTGTGACTCTTGCTTGTAATAAAGAAATTAATTCCTCTATAGTGCTCTCAATAGTGAGCAGAATTCCCCAAGTAGTAGTAAGAATTACCCAGATTACTAAGGCAATAAGCAATATGTGAATGATCAATTTGTTGAGATGATGTGCCAAAAAAGTCTCCACATAAACGTTGCTTCATGTGGACACAAATTCAGCTCTCATTTAAATCTGAATTGCAATATATACAGAGTGAAAGTTTTGCGTATGTTTTTTTTTGTTGATGCTGAACTGTATGAGATCTGATGGGGGCGTTTTGTTGACTTCACCCTTATGAGCATTGTGGTTCACTAGTTCCCATCTAAAATATCTAGTATTAATGCATTGATTCCAATACCGATCACCATCCCAAAGAAGGCAATAGCATCAAGGAGCTCTAAATCTGTGTCCTTGATAGCCCTTGGCTCTTTTGAGACATGTCTATGCTACATAAATGGAAGCCACAATAGATATTCTTGATTGAAGAACTTCATTGTATGTCCAAACATAAAGGCATTCCACCATAGCCTGATATTATGATTATTGAAACCTCCTTACTCCCTCAGTTTGCATATTACTTCCCAAGCAAATGCCCGCAGTCCGCACCTTAAGGTATCTTCTCATAGAAATTGGCGCATTATTTTTTTCTATAGCAAGGAAACACGAGTCTGGGACGTTCAAATGCATCTAGAATTCCTCGCAGTAAAGATTTAATAGGCATATTCTTCTCACCAGAGACACTGACACAGTGCTCCATAATTACAGCCGCAAGTGTACCTTCTCCAAATTTTGATAAAAATCAGCTTTGAACTATGGTCTACTTGTAAAAGAATCTCAAGATATTTCATTTCATTGAAATAATAAAACTCAAAGAAAAAGTAATGTGCCTCTTCTTGAAGTCGAGAAAAAAGACTGAACAAACGAGAGATTTTGACTCAGTAATTTGTTAACCCGTAGATGTTTACACCAAAGTCAACCAAGTGTATACGGAGCCTAAACTGCCCATTAGAAAACTCACTCCGACTGGGCCACCTGTCTCTCTACTGAACTCGGCCAACTGCCAGCCACAGGCTGAAGGTCTTGCAAATAGATATCAAGTTAGTCGATGGCAAAAAGCCCAAGCATACCAACACTGCTGCCAAAGTAGATCAGCAAATGAGACACATTTGTAGTCTCAATTATTTCTTGAGTCATGATTGCGCCAAATGAAGGTAAGTCAGCATCAATGAAAGTGAGGCTTCACCACGACTGGATCCCGGCAGTCAGAACACTTCCTTGTCAGTCTATTTAGATATCTCTTCATTCTTACCTTTGGGTTTGTGATGCCAAAGATAACAAGAGAAAGTTTCCCAAGACATGTTCTACAGCAAGGAGCTAAGTAAGATCAGTGTGCAACTCCATAATTATGCTGATGTTATACATAAACTGGGAGGAGGAAACTCTCAATTCTTAGAACCCTGATAATATCTCGCAGCCTCTTGATGTTACATTGGGCTTTCCCAAGTGTTCTCTCAATTCCAGAATGAATTCTTTCAATTATCCCTCCTTGATTAGCCTATCCAAGAATGCTTGTAAGGCATAGCAATTCAAGATGCTATGCCCCTTCGAATTGCAATATAAGCAAAACTTATAGGCATCTTTACTGAGCATTTTCCCTTGATTGTATGAGAACTGCTAGAATGGTTTAGGCTTGAGCACCCCAACAATCTTAGACAAGTTGAAACTAAAAGCAGGTAACTCATCCACATGATTAACCCTTGTATATATGCCGGAGTTTAGCATGTTCCCTCCACTTCATACGCGTGGGGGCTCATTCACTCATCGACTAAGTTATGATTCTAATTCTTTAATCACTCATATAAACTTCTTTTGAGATTTCATCATAAGCCCATTTCTGATAGTTTTTATGGGGTGGTTTACCACGTCTTTTGCATTTTCCTGCCCCCCACAGTAAGTTGGTCATAAATATTGGTTGTTTTTAATCACTGAACTGCAATTGTGATTCACATAGACAATGAGGCAAGCTGAGTTATGGGCTTATCCTCCTCTAGCACATCATGCAAGACCTAAGTGAACCTCAGTGCATATTATTCCCCTTCCTCTTGTTCCAACAATTAGCGAGTTTGAGAAGACCTGGGAAGTCTTATGGCCACTACAAAATGACTAACAAAAGAATTGGCTAACTATGGAAAACTCATTACACTCTAAAAAGATAACAATGGCAAGCGATTTCCACCAAGGAGATTGCAAAATGTTAACACTTTTGCGTGTCAAGTAACAAAGAGATATCATAGTCTTGAAGTTATCAAAATGGTCAATTGATTCGATGGCACCCTTGTAGATCTCGAAAGTCTAAGGCTTAAATCCGGAGTGATTCAAGGATTCGATCAGCCATTATTTGAAAAATGGGAACCCTAGCATAAGTCTGAGTCGACGGCTATCTCTTGACAACATTATCATTGACCTCGTCTAAGGAAGAAAAAATATTGCACGTGTTTTCACATGGGCTGAGTAGGGCATCCAATTTGAAATTACTGTTTTGCTTTACATGTGGCAAACAATGAGCATAAGATATGAATAATCTTTAGAAGTTGCATGTCAACAGCTTTAGAGAAGAAATAAAATGTGTAATTTGTGTTTATAAAATGTGGAATCATATAAATACCTTGCTTCAATTATACAAAATAATGGTGCAATAGAGAGCAATGTGATTAATAGGATCCGAGCTAGTTGGATGATGCTTCCAAGGTATTGTACGATCAAACAAACGAACTCAAAGTTATGGAAAAATTTTATAGAGCAGCTATACGACTATCTATATTATATGAGGCTAAAAATTGGCCAACAAAGAAGAAACTTATTGATAAAATAAGTGTTAAAGAGATTAAGATGTTTAGGTGGATTAATGGGTATACTCACAAAGATAGAATGAGACATGAGTTTATCTGTAGCAAAGTTGGGCTAGCTCCTTGGAGAATGCCACCTTGGATAAGCTTAGAGAATGCCGCCTTGGATAATTTGGGCATATTTAGCATAAACCATTCAATACCTTGTTAGAAAAATTGAGTTTATAATTTTTGCCCATATTAAAAGAGGAAGAGGAAGACTAAAAAAGATACGGGAAGAAACCATTAAAAAGGATCTTCTCTATTTAAAACTTATAGAGGGACTTTTATTTGATCATGCACAATGGAAACAAAGGATTAAAGTAGCCAACCCCACCTAGCGGGATTAAATATTGGTGCTTTTGTTATTGTTTACATATATGGGCAGCCAAAGAATATTGCTAGCCTATTTTATTTTATTGTAATGTGTAGTTAGAAATTTATTCCCCCAGTATGATCCTTTTCAAACTTGACTCTTGTTACCTTTTATACTATGTTATTTTCCCTCACTGATTAATATAACTTTATCTATCAGTTATTCTCTATTCTTGCAAACCGAGTGGCTTTTCATCAATCACATGCATCTGGTGATACTTCTTTCAACAAAAATAATCCAGTCTGGGATTTCATTGTTTATTTTCTTTGGAGTCCTTAGTCTTCCCCAATCTAGAGGATTATAATTGGCAAACCTTATCAATAGCTATTACTGTATACAAATTCAATAAATAATAAATGTACATCTCATCATCTTCAAAAATTCATAATGCAAAGCCGAAGAAAGTTTTCAAAGGTTTGATTGACCATTTTTGTGTAGAAAAACAAAATATATTTATATCATACTTAATAATAATGCATTATAATAAATATTAAATTAATACATAATCATATTTTGAATAATTATATTAATAAATACATAGAAGCAATCACTTAGATACTATTTTAATTACTTATTAATTCAATTAAAAACATTAGCTAATTAATTTGAAAAATACTTAAGTAATTAATCAATTCATTAATTAAATTATTAACTTAAATAAATAAAATGAATAAATATTGACAAATTTTAAATATTTAGTAAAATTAGTCTAATTAAAGCTTTAACTAAATATAAAATAATTAATTAAATTACTAAATTGATTACATAATTAATAATTAAATAATAATCTTTTTATTTGTTAACTAAAGTTTATTAATTAACAATTCTTTTTATGCTTTTATTTATTAATAAGTATTATTTAAATGCTAAATAATTAAAATAATTATTATACATTATATAATAAACATAATAGATACCATGGTAATTTAATTATTAAAGATTAAATAATAATAATAATAATAAAATGCTTATATAATGACAGCACTAATTAATAAAAGTCATCCAAAACCTAAATCATATAATCTCAACTATAGTAAGCCCAAATGATTTCAATTTATCAATATAATAATTATATCATTTTAGTTTAATAACATAATATAGCTGATCAATTAAAGCAAGCTTAACCAAAAAAATATTAAACTAATACTCTGCAAACCAATTAAATTACCTAAATTAAACTAAACTGAAAATTAAAAACTATTTTGGGTTTGACATAAATAAAACTTAAAATAAATATTTTATAATTGGTAAGAGAATAAAAAAGATCACTAAAATAAATCATATTTAATTAAATAAAAATTTATACTTTAGTTTTTCCAACAACAAATACCCAAAAAATTGCAAAGCAATATTAAAATTTAATCGAACATAACACCCTATATAATTACCTACATCCTAAGCTAAATTGTACTTTAGCCTATGATAACTAATTTCTCACATGTTTTATTAATCATTAATAATACAACATTTTTTAAGAGAAGATGAGCCTCGTTAAAAATCAAAAATATAATCGATGAAATATGAACTTATGCTCCTAGTGCAAACAAAAAACTCAAATACTATAAAATAAAATAAAATTTGAAAGTCCACGTTAATTAATGTAGTTTTATTCATTCACCATTCTCACGTCTTATTAGCTGAGTGACTTTTCATAGATCACGTGCACCTGGTGATACTTCTTTCACCATTGAGAATCCTGATTGGGATTTCATTGTCTGCCTTCTTCGAAGTCCTCAGCCTTCCTCAATCATTGGAGGATGAATATATATTGACAAAATATTAGTCAGTCATGGCAATTACCCATGAGATGCCATCATTTGATGTTATAGACATCAATCAAGCCGGTGATATGGCGCTAGCCATGGATAGGATTACTGTATACCTTGCCAAAGCATGAAGATCAATTAACAAGAAAACACAACCTACTTCCAGACCAGTCTAGAGCTCCACCTATTCAACCCAACTTCTTGACCATGGAAGGAGACAAGTTGAGCACCCATCAGCAAGTCATATGGTCAAAATGTTAGAAGCACTAATGACAAATCAGGGGAGAAAATTGGTAGTCGTTGTGGTGGTGAAAGACAAGTGCATCGGGCAACAATCTCCAACTTCTCCCATTCCTTGATAAAAAAACAGCGATAAAAAAAGTTGAATCGGGAGGTCGACATGATGAGGCAAAAAGACCTATTCACCACTTGAATTCAGGTGAAGGAGTTGGTGATTGTTATCTTTGACTTTGGAAGTTAAGAAAATTTTGATCATTGAGAAGTTGGTGCATATGCATGGCTTGATCACCATACCTTATCCTCAACCTTAAACTTTGGGATAAATCTAAGAAAGCACCAAGTTAACTATGAATCGACAATGCCAACTAAGGTCTGTGATTACTCGAAAATAAATTGATGATGTAGTATGTATTATAATAACCCCGAACAACTGTCGGGTGAAATTGAGGAGTCCCTATTTGTCGGGCTAAGATGTGGTGTTTACTATCAATAGTAGCACTTCCTTCTTAAGGAGGGAAGACATTTCACACTTAATTGGGACAAGCTCGATGAACCAATCAAGATGATCCTTATTAAGAAGATTAAGCGTGTTATTTACACATGTAAGAAGTACATATTGCTAATCATCAGAGAAGCCAAGGAGGAAAAACAAAAAAGACAGTTCATATGAGAAACATGTGCTGTCGGTGTAGCAATTGATTAACTTTTTGAAGATACCAATAAAGAATATTCTTATCTTTTTTGAGAGGCAAGTCAATTGTCTCCACAGAAAGTTGTAGAATGACATCCGGCTCTTTTTGAATTCCACACTATCGACGTATAAATGTACAACAAGGAGGTCAAGAAGCAAGTTGTCAAGTTGCTTACTCGGGGTCAAATCCCACCAAGCACATCACCTTGCAGACTGCCAATTGTGATAGTGTCCAAGAAGGATGGTAATGATGCATTTTTATTTATTATCACACTTTGAACTAGAACACTATGAAGATAAGTTATCCTTTGCTAAAAATTAACGATATGCTTGATCAACTCAAAACAACAAGGACATTTAGTAAGGTGGATCTAAAGTTGAAATATCACTAAAAATGATTGAACACGGGAAACACTTAGAAAAAAGAGTTCAAGAACCTAAAAGGGTTATTATATGTATGGTAGGTGATGTTGCACGACCTATAAATTCCTCAACTATGCATACATAGTTGATGAATAATACCCTGCACCTACTGAATGATTTTACACTCAAAACAACAAGGACATTTAGCAAGGTGAATCTAAAGTTGAAATATCACTAAAAATGATTGAACACAGGAAACACTTAGAAAAAAACGTTCAAGACCCTAAAAGGGTTATTATATGTATGGTAGGTGATGTTGCACGACCTATAAATTCCTCAACTATGCATATGCAGTTGATGAATAATATCCTGCATCTATTTCTGAATGATTTTACACTCATTTATTGAGAAGATATTCTGATATATAGCCCCAATGAGAAAAGCTATGTCGAGCATTTAGATAAGGTGCTCTTGTTTCAGCATCAATTACTTGAGCTTCAAGATCCAAGAGGAGAGTTGAATATTGATTCATCCAATGTGAAGGCAATCACCGAATGGCCATTAACTTGGAATGTGATTCAGAAGAGAGGTTTCCTCAGCACATGCCAAAATTATATAGAATCATGGGCTTCTTCGTAAAAGCTGCCCCACTACATCAATTGACAATGGTTAATTATGAATTCAATGGGGCAGTGGACAACTGTCAAGTTTCTCCAGCTTGAAACAGAATATAAGTAGGTGCTCATATTAGTGTTGCACGGCTTATAGATATTTAATTTAATAAATTTCATTTGATCATTACGAATGGCTTGATATGCTATATTTATGTCGTATCATGGTTCAAGTTGTTGCTTTTGTAATAAAGTATTAGCAAATCATAGCATTATTTTTGAGTTGTATTTGAAACTATGCATGCATAAGTTTTGCTCTCAATACCTGAGCATTAATCGCTAAGAACAATCGCAACCGAGTTAAGAGTTAAATGGCCAGATACTAACCTTAGTAGCAGCTCGTCAACATTCCAGATTGGGTTCACTAATATTCCAACCCGCACTTGCATTGTTTGTGATGAACGGCTATCCTCATGGCCTCCACAAATTCGTCCATCTTCAGCAAAAATTTGTTTTTTGAGTGAATGTTTTTTAATTTTTGAATGAGATCTTAAAATTGTTATTAAGAAGTAATTAGTGTTATTGAGTGAGATTAGGCGAGCCTTGAGAACTCTAATATTTGTCTTCTAAGACTAGTTATCTCTTTTCATTTTCTTCCTCCAATATTTTCTTTAAAAAATAAAAGAACCTCACTAGGATAGTCTATTGACTTGGGTGGATCATCACTGAATCTTGTAAACATACGTAATTTGTGTTTTATTTTCTTAGTTAGTTCACCCAATATAGTTTTTTTGTTGATTCTAGAAGAAGCACAATGCAAGAAAATAAGATGGATAAATAAGCCTATAAAGTTATAGTGAATGGCTCCAATAGTGGATAAGTTTACGAACTTTACCTATATTAAAGAGGAAAAGGAAGACCAAAAACTGCATGGGACCAAGGATTCATGTAGCCAATCCCACCTAGTGGGATTAAGGCTTGGTGCTGTCATTGTTGATGTTGTATAAAGTTAAAGTGAGCAGTTGTAAATTTGACAATCTCTATATTCCAATTTATTGCCAAATATCTACAGAAGCAAGATTTTTCAAACAATATAAAAGTAACGTTGATTGTGTCTTGAATTTAGTATGAACATTGGTCTTTGCATATATTTGTTCCTTAAATGTCATCGAGAGTTCAAGAACACTGACCCATATGTATGCAATTGAACTAATTCACTCGAGTATCCTTTCAGGAAATTGATGCTGAATTAAGAAAAATAACATGCAAAATATGGTAGAAAAATTATGAATACACTTGTTACCTACGGCAAACTACATTGCCATCACAAAGAATACACTTGTCATCGACACATAATTCAAATATAATAAGTTAAGCTGGAAGCATTTACAACCTTTTGTAGCTAAAAATGACATTATGAACAATTCTTTATAGGCATTGTCCTGTTTCCTATGGCAAACCACATTGCCATCACAATACACTTGTCACAGAATTCAATATAATAAGCCAAGTTGGAAGCATCAATAGCCTTTTCAGCAATTACAAATAACATTAGAGTTAGCAATGATTTTATGCAGAAGCGATATCAAAAAACTGCATCTTACCTGTCATCATTTTATCAAGAGACATGTTTGTTTGGTTGTACTTGCATTCTAGTTCATGCAAATGCTTGTTCTTCACTTCAATCTCATTTGCAAGATTTGCAACAAGTTTTTTAGTTTTCCGATTCTCTTCACTGGTAATATCAGCAATAGTTTTTAAATCACCGCTGGAGCGCAAGTGTTCCCCAATTTTAGCAGAGGACTTGTAGTCATCTTCACGTGCAACCCATCCATACATATTTGGAGCAGCATTCTTTCGGTAGTGCCAATCTTTCTTACCCCGATGTCGAGCTTCAAAATAATTTTCAAAAGCCAAAGCATCCTTGAAACCACTCCAATCTTTTCGAAAATCGACAATCGCAGTTCCTGCTGGACCTCTGGCACTCCACAGTGGATGAACTTTTAAGGGATTGAATCTAGCTAGCTGTTCCTTCAGCTTATTTCCATTATAGCCTAGTGACCTTTCATCATTGTTGAACTCCGCAAAAGTATTGACGAGAATGCCCATCCATGGCCAGACAAACAAATCCACTTCTTCTTTAGATGACTTTTGAGAAACTACCAGCTGCAACGATGGGACCTTTGTTTCCCTTAGGTACTTCTCTATATATCTAGATAATGCAAGATGGTTTGCCTTTACTTTAGCCTTACGGTTAGAAGAGCCAATTCCAGCAGAATGCTGCCGTAGATCATTCAGAGGATATTCCTGTTTTTTCTTACCAAGGCAGAAAGGGCATCTATACATGCCATTTGCATTTTTCACTTTATGTTTCCCAGACTTTAAATCTTGGTAGGCTTTCTCCTTCTGTTCTGGAATTTGAGAGTCACTTATGTCCGACTCGTCTCCTGAACTATAGTTCATCTCTAAACTAAAAAAAATAGAAAAGGAAAAAAAGAAATATCACTACATGTTGAAGCGGGAAAACTTTTGGAGCCAATTTTCAAAAAAGTGTTTTAAAAAAACTTCAAAGAGATTGGGGTGCATTGATATCACTAATGCAAGGCACGAAAGCTAAAGCAGTACAATTTTTTGTTATACTGCAAACGCTACAAAAAACAAATACAAATAGACGAATGCTAAAATGCCAGTGATGTTCAAACAATTATTAATTTTCTTTGATTCAAGCTAAGAAAAGAATATAAAATCACTTAAAAGTGGCTTGGAAGATGTGACATAGAAATTAACCTTCATTTTGTTTGGTAACCATTGCTCAATGAAATTTTAGTCCACTCTCTATATCATCAATTGATTGGACTGTTGATATATTTATTAAGTCAAATTTACCAAATCACTTTCAAGAGTTATGATCCAAATTTAAGTTAGTTTTTTATAAGAGAATTTTGATACACAACTACCAAATATCCCTAAATAACTCCTAAAAAGATAAAATATTTTTTTATTTCATAAAGAAACGGTATAAAATTCACTTTTGCATGTATAGCCCATTAAAAATTATATATTTAAATGCAAATGCTAGTCATTCAACCTTTTGGGAAGCTATTTGAGAGCCAAATATTATTTTTCTTTATAAAAGAAAAATAAATTTAGAAACATGTTCAATAAATAAGCAATATATATTGTTAGGATGAATCAAATGAATTAAATATAACAACCCAATGCTGTTAATCAGTATTTAATAGACAAATTACTTTGAAATCATCACCATTAGACTCCAAATGATATTTAGAGCAAACCCTGAGAATTTGGAATGAATCGGAGCTCAATTGAGCAATTTGAATATTTTAATATGATTATAAAAATTATAAAAATTATGATAATTAAATTGACCTCCAAATCAAAATCGGAGCTTGCCATTGAACTTCTCAACCCCAAATTAGCTAGGGGTAAAAATTTAGTAAATTTTGGAGATCATCAAAATTTCCCGAATATTTAATTATATTTTTAATACCTAGAAAAATAAAATAATTAAAACGACCTCCGGTTAAAATTCTGATTTCATTTTTGAGTTTATCACTCTCAATTTAGCTAAGGGTGATTTTTGAGGATTTTTCGGGAGTCATTTAATAGCTCTATTTTATTTGAATAAGAAATATTTAATTAATTATAATTATTATTTATTAATTACAAATTTTCCATTAGTGGTGCCATTAGCCCCAAATTCGCAAATCATTTGATCAGACAGCGCATTGATTTGCGCCGTCTGATCCAATCAGTCGTTCGATCGGACGGCTGAGACGCATCTTCCCCGCGTGAATAGCGTGTGGCTGGCACCGCAGCCCGCGCCAATGGGAGATCGCAGACGGATCAATTCGTCCCTGGACTCCCGAGTTAAGCTGTAACAGCCTCCTAATGCATTAATTAATTAAGCTTTTTAAAGAGAGTAAATTATATAATATAATCAGACTTAAGTTAAATCCATCGGTTAATTTAATTCCCGCGTACGTCTCCACTTCCCACGATCGCAGTTGCCAGGAAGGACTGTCCGGTTCTCCAGCTGGCCTTCCCATGGCTTTAATCCCCTTCTATTCCTTTCCTAAGGGATTTTTTTTGGCATTTGCTGAAGTTCTTCGAGCTGCTCTGTCTGAGGTGCTTGCGGGAGCTTCTTCGTAGGGTTTGCGACTTCTATCGAGGCGATCGACGTGTGCGGGTGATCGAGCCGAGAGAAGGAGTAGAAGAGAGCTTTGCGTACCTTAAGCCATTGTCAGCGAACCAATTTGAGCGAAAACTCCAGGTACCTCAATTTATTTCGTTTTTTTTTTTACCTATGAAGAAGTGCTTATGTGAATCCTTGATCAAATCCAGTTGCGTTTCTATGCTCTGCATTAATCGACTAATATAAATCTAACGACTCTATCTGAACTTCATCTCCTCTTGTTTTATAGAACTCGTAAAAAGGGGATAAAAGGAATTAAGTTAGGGCATTCATTCTACTTACCTTAAACCGAATTTTTTGATTTAAATCCTCGAGCGTTCCTTTAAGATCTTCGATCGGCTTGCGTTTTATAAAGTCTGGGGTTCTGCAACTTGCCTTATCCCTCCCGTCTCCGATGCCCTAGATCCTCCTCTTCGCGTCTAGCGGGAGAGGTGAAGTGCAGATCCCGATTTTATTTTTATTTTTCTTTCCTTGAAGTTACGGTCCGGTCCTTTTTGTTTCTTATGAACCGCGCCGAATAGAACTTAAATCCCGCAGCGCCGAAACTCTTAAACCTAATTAAGATGATTAATCGATTATTAAAGGATTATTAATTTAATAAGTAATGTCATTTATTTCATTCGATAAATTGAAAAATACTTATCCAAATAGCATAAAAGTATATACTGTTTTGATCACAAAAATGAGTAGATCAATAATATATAATTTAACTTCTGTTTTAACAATTAATTTTAATGAGTCAATGTTTAGGACTAATTAATTAATTTTAAAATTAATATTAATCTTTCTTGTGACCTAATTTGATCAATTGAATTCCAAATCAAAAGATCAAATAATCCATTTTACTCACAAAAATGTGAGAATCAATAATATGGAATAAAAAATCCAACATTTGAAACCTAATTTTCTTAATCACTTTTTAACCAAATTAGGAGTCATTAAAACCCTAATTTTCCAATGTTGTCCAAAATTGACAAACTTAGTGTCAATCTTCTCCTTATGAAATAAGGATTTCATTTATTTATAAAAGATTTTAATTGGACAACAAATTATGATAATAGGTTTTTGACTCTCACTTAGTATTATTGTGATTAACTTAAATTTCTAGGTAGCTTACTATAGGTCTTAAAAACCCTAGAATAGCTAACTTGTCACATTTATTATCTCCCTTGGCACTTAGATAACATTTTTATGAGCTTAGTTCTCAATTTCCTAGTTATGTGAATTAATTGCCAAGTGCTTAATTCACTTTTCAACCCTAAGGTAAAAATCCTAGAATTTGATTTACAATTGATCTATAGTTAGATCCTAAGTCTATTAGTTGCAACCATTAAGAATAAATAGTCTTAATGTATTAGTAATTGTAGAATTGTTAACCAACTAGATCTAGTTTTAGTGATTAGTTCAATACTTAGCTTATTCATCATAATCCCTAAAATCTATTTTATTAAATTAAGATATAGTAATAGGTATCCTTAACTTACTTAGATTAGTTTAGGAAGCCTATTGAATTCTTTAAACATACATTAATAGTAAACATAGAACTTGTAGTTCTTAAGTCTAATAAGTACTTATTCTAAACTTTGAAATTACTTGTAACTTAGCTAGATTAATATGTTTGATTAGAACATTCAAATTATAACCTAGCTAGAAAACTATAATGAATAGTAGTAGAATTTCTTTAGTTTCAAATTTCTTAAGTTAGATAATTTTTTATCTTAATCTCTACCTATTAGTAACCTAAACCATAATTTAATTTTTAAGTTAGATCTTATGGTTTAGGAAGAAGTTAAGAGTTAGTCTCTAACAATAATTATTATATTTACAAATTATTTTGTCACATCATATTAAATGAATTGAATCTATTAATTTTCAAAATCCTAATTACTATTATATTACAATTAACTTGAGATCAATATCTCAAAGTTAATTGGGAGCTCAATTAGCTCCAATCATTAAGTAGATCATTAAAATTAGATAACTTTGAATATCACTTAGTTGCAAATATTGAATTTTCCTTGTTGGCTTGCTTAGCTTTGAGCCTTATTCATTGAATCATTCATAAAAATATTGTGCATGAACAAAACTTTCACCTAAAATTATTAGAGGTTCTATATGGTGGACCAGTCTAGGGCAAACTGAAATGGAGTAATAAGGAGACATCGCATTCTTAGAGGGAGAATGTGAGTGTTTTAGGTATGGACCCTATTTTTCTTAGATGTTAAACAGACGTGTTTAACTCCTCATCTCATTCTGAATATGCCCACAGAATGAGCACAGATTAAAATAACTTCAATTAATAAATATGTGAGATCTTCAATCTTATAGATTGTTAAGACTCACCATAGCTTTTAGCTATACTACTTTACATAGCCCTAGGCTATATGTATCTTAGATTTAAATCTAAGATTATTCCTTCAATTTCCTTACTATGCATTTTCTATGATTTAGGACTGTACTTTACTTGTTTACAGTTTATTTAGATTACAGTGAATATTGTATAACTCCATTTAAATGCTTCACTGTTTATTTTTCCTTACTAAGCATAAGTTCATTTGAACATATCATGCTTTATTTCATTTAATTTCATATGCACACTAGTTTATTCTAGCCTATTTAGAATGCTTTACCCTTGCATTGTTTGTAGGCTAGGATGTTTGATTAAGTGAGCAATTCTATCTCACTTGTTTTTTTCCTTTCCTTATTTGTATGCTTACCATATCGCACCTATGCTTGTGCTTGCATTGTAACTAGAACTGTAATATCCAATTATAACAATAATATATTTAGCCAATCTTAAATTGTGCTTAGACTGTTTAGTCTAACCAGGTTTTCTATTTCTTGGCTTTGCCCTATCACATTTAAATGTCAAAATGTGATAGATCAGGTGCATTTGGATGCTAGTGGAGCTGGACCAAGCGCTAAAAACTAAAATTGCTTCCGTCTATCATATATTATAAATTTATAGCTTATTAAGAATTCCAAGTGAGCTGTAAATTTTCTTTTCTTATTCAGTTTACTGTTGTTTTGTAATAATGTCATTTACTTTAATTTACCATACTTGTTGGAGCTTAGAATATACTTAAATGCTTGTGATGAATGAATGGATGAGTAAATGAATGGATGAATGGGAATTAAATGTATAAAATTTATGTATTAATTAAGTCTTTGCATATCTTCCTATGAATATTTAATGTCTTGATGAAATAAACAATAGTATAGACAATTATTACACATGTACTTCTCTCCCTTTTTCTTTTAGAATTGGAAATGAGCAATCCCATAAAAAGGATTGAACTCTATCTAGAATTGGAAATGAGCAATCCTATAAAAAGAATTGAACTCTATATTAGAATTGGAGTTAAAATGGATTGAATGTATGATAGATTAGGATGTCTTTTCTTTTAAATTATAACTCCCATTGGAATGGGAGTATTGCATGTACTTCTGCAGGTGTTTCCTTAACCATTTACAAAGGAGACTCTGTCGAAATTTTTAAGAAAATTTAGACTTAAAATAATTGGAGAAAATTATAAATCCATAATTCACATGTTAATTTCCCCATAAATAATTAGATTCCCATGTCTAGGATTAAATGTAAGTAATTCATTTGTTTCAGATTACTATTGCAGGTATTCATGTCATCTTTCATAAATTGCATGTTCAATTCTATTATCTTTCATTCTTAAATCTATTTGTTACATCTTTATTTACAAACTTTATATACTATTCATAACTCCCCTTCCATCTTAACTTAAGACCCTCTTCTAAATCCTTGGCCAAACACAACACTTAATGATTTGGATTAGTTTTCTTCTAATCTAGTATTAGGTATTGTGGTGACGTATCAATATTGAGTTAAGTGATTTCCAATATTGGAGTCGTCACATAAGCCCATACGGTTTCCTCTTCTTATCTGGATACGATCGATTTCACTCCTGCACAAATTCAAAAACGAGAATTGAGTCAAGAACCTGCGGTCTTCATCTCGATCGCACAACATCTTCTTCCTGTCAAACTGAGAGGTACTCCCTAGATCGCTTTCGTTTACCCTTAATTCCATTTCAAATTGTTATTGCATAGACATGCTAATCGTATCGAACTATAATCGGGCTCAACCAAGCCCAATTAGAGTTTGATTTGCCGCTCAAATCCACAGTCTTCTACATTCTACAATGTTGTCCCATGGATAGGAAATTAGGGCATCACCATTTAAAGTGATAATAGGGCACTTAGGTGATGATTCTTATACCAATCAAAAGGTCTCAGTGAGACCTTTCAATCAGTACCCACTCACCATCTAAGGTGGTCATAGCCGAGAGTATGCGGATGCCCCAGTCCTGGCCATCACGTCTTTCATTGCGGTCGACCCGAGTGACCCGTGCGGTTCGACTTTGGTCTCTGCACTCCCGAGCGTCTGCTTGCATGCGGCCGAAACGTAGGGATGCTGATAGCTTCGACTTGCACAAAAATTAGTCGATTAAAGGAATTTGCAAAATGAATAGTAAAATTTCTACAAAATGATAATAAAATTTTAGCAAAATTTCTGCAAAATGAATAGTAAAATTTCGACAAAATGAATAGTTAAATCTTTGCAAAATGAATAATAAAATCTATAGTATTATAATTAATTGGTTTACTGAAATCTATGAAGCTTCATAACTTGTAAAATATAAACCCAAATATAATGAAATTATATGTCAAAATGTTCAGAAAAACACAAGGAATATTGATATGATCAAATTTCTATTTTGATAATTATTATTGCTAATCACTTTTTGATGTTCATTAAGGGAGTAAGTCTTGATTAAGCCAAATGGCATCCAAACTAAGCTTGCAAACTTCTTACCTAGTATAAGAATTTATTGGATATATTCATGTTTTTTTAAATGCACATACTATAAAGAATATTTTTGGCATCGTTATCGAGGAATTGGAAATTGTTTCGTATTAAGGATAATCTATAAGTAACTAGTGATTTAAGCATTTTTCTGCATATATTTTTAATTTTTGATTTTTGTAATTATAGGTACTAACAATCTACTTTTCTGCTTTCTTTTTTTATTACTGAATCTTTGAACTTATTGCTATATTTGTTCTTGATAGTTCCACTGAAGTGAACCCAAGGGAGCTGGTTAGTGTGATTCATTCTGAAGAGGCGTATGGGAGAATTAATACTGATAAAATGAGTACCATAGAAGAAGAGCTAAAGGCTTGGGAAGGAGTAAGGGGCACAGAATGTGAAAAGCTCACGGCTCCGAAATGTGAAAACCCCGGGAGGTTGAGTATTCAGTGCATAATTAGAAATAAAATATTTTTAGATCCCTTGTGTGATCTTGGTGCTTCAGTCAATGTTATGCCCTACCACATTTATGAATATCTGAAGGTAGGAGGGATGGAATGCATCTCCATGATTCTAGAATTTGCAAATCTAGAATCCCTTACCCCTCTAGGTATCGTTAAGACTCCCCTTAAGTTAGAACTTGAAAGAGATGATCCGATGAGGGAAGATAAAGAAAGCGAGGGTTCGAGCCACCTTGAGGGTTGTGCTCACTCTAGCACCTTAAGGTCATGGAAGGAGAAACCTCCGGATCTGATTATTTGAACGTTAGCGAGTCTAGCTAAAGACGTTAAATTAAGCGCTTCTTGGGAGGCAACCCAAGAATAAAAAAAAAAAAAAAATTTGTGAAGCAGCACTATAGCGCGCTGCAGCAGAAATTTCGCGACAGCGCGCCACAGCAGAAATCCCGCGACAGCGCGCTGTAGCAGAAAATTCGCTATAGCGCACTGTAACGAAATTCTGCTATAGCGCGCTGCAGCGGTCTGCTCCAGCTGTATAAAATTTCTTGACCGCCTTGGATTCCCTGCAGTCAAAAAGTCATGATATTTAGGTTTTTCATGCTGTCAAAAAGGTGGGCTGAAAAAGCATTTCTTATTAACATATTTGATGCAGGAATAATTAAACTACTTGAAACTATGTAAGCATTTCTTACCTTGCAACTCTTAGTAATTGTTTCCTTATTATTCATACCGTGCAAATTGCTTCGCTTATAATTAAAATTGTAAATGACTAACGTAAATCCGCTTAACAATATATTTAATTTACTTTTAAATTGTACTTAAACTTTTAAAATCTAATCATTTTTTCTTTTCTTGGTTGTGCACTACAGTATTATAAACCACATACGGTAGATCAGGAACTTGAAGCAGGTTTGGTGCCCAAAGGAGAATCTTCTCATTAGCTGTAAGCTGAAGACCTTTTATTGCATACTTTTATCTTAGAATGTGAGGATGAGTATTAATTCTACAAATTGTAATAATAATTATTTGATGTTCAAACTATTCTTTCATGTTGAATATTCTCTTATTGTGAATGATGGATGCTTAATTAAAATATTTTGAATTTTCTCCTACCCATAGATCCATATAATTTTAAAGATACTACTTAATAGTGGGTTCGAATAATATAATCCAGTGTTAAGTACTACCATATCTCTCGTTGTTGGATTAATATATCAAATCTAATAATGGGCATTACATTAAATCTTAACAACTGACAAGGAGACAACCAAACTGATATATGTATACTTTTCTTGTTTAGCAATAATCTAGTAAGTAAATTAGTAGTGTATTTTTTTATAAAAACAATTGAGTTCTTTCACTACAATTCTTCAAACTCTTTTCATTTGAAACCAAATCTAAATAGTATAATAAAGCAATTAATTTCAAAATGGGCCATTGGATCCATCTCAATTTTTTATAGCAATCCAATAAAAGTAAATAAAGGATATTTAAAAAATATTGGAAATCGTGTAGCTAGAATCAGTACATGTACCCTTCACATTGTATGAAATTACTTTGTATGTATTATACAAGGGTTGAATCAATATTTTACTGATAGCTAAGATTTACAATACAACTAAAATAAATAAATATGAAATATGCTTATAAAGTACATTTATATGACTGATAAGCATCTAGAAGCAGCAAGAAAAAAAAAGGATATTATTTTATATTTAATGATATAAAATTATATAATACGAATTAAGATAATTAATCCTTTAAGCTGAAGCAATGCATGTGCTAAAAGTTCAAACTAAAGACTGAATTAATTAATATAAATGATTATAACTAATGTTATTAATTAATAATATTAATTAACTAACCAATAATAATAAATTTTAAATTTTTGATTAACATAATTAATCACTATTATAAATTAATTGGTAAAATAAATAAAATAGTGTTAGCAACTACTATCAGTGAATAACACTAATAATCAATCTTAATGATTATTATTATTAATTAGTACTAGCAATTAATGTTATTAATTAGTAGAACAAATTCACAAACAAATATAGACAAATGTAATAATAATATTAAAAATTAGCATTACTATATATTACAAGTTACTAATTATTAAATATTTAATAGTATAAGGCAATAATAAGTAGTTACCTCTACAGCTCTCTCGTTCTTCCAAGCTGCCTTACAGTGCCTTTTTATTCTATGACTCCTTCAGCTCCTCCGCTTCTTCCTCTTCAATCTCCCATGCTCAGCCTAAGTCATTATATCAATTAATTTGGTGGATTTAGCTATTCAAATATTCAATGTGATTTGGAGCAATTCAGGTTAACAACAAAAGCTGCCATGGCACTAGAAAAAAAGAAAATTTTTTGCTTGGCAAGAATTAAAGTTCAAAGCCCCTACATCCTATAGCCCAACAGCCCATTTGTGCAACAAAGCATAAAAAACAAGAAAAATGTAAAAACAAAGTAACCAAAGCACATAAATAGGAAGCAATGTTGTCAACAGTTGAATAGTGCTCCTCAAGTTTGCAAGCTCAGATGGAGCAGCATTAACTACAGTTAGGCAGGATTTTCAACATTAATCTTAGATTAGCAATTTAACATCAAAGAGATAGCTGATCATTTCGGTGCATGACACAATATACTACTAGCTCATATTGAGCACATGGCTCATTTATTTAATAGTTTCTTTGTTGGTTGTTTGACTTATCAAAAAATTTAATATTTCTAAAACTCGCATTGACTTTTTTACTTCGAATTCTGCTGCATAGTCTATTTTATATCATAATATCAATCAATCCATCATTAAAAAAAGTTAATCAATTACAAATATATAATGTATTTGTTTTCAAAATTTATTACTTAAATTAGTTATATTTGGGCCAATTATTTGGTAATAAATCGAAAGTGATATTTTGCTATTTGTTTAACATTGAAAAAGGCACAAATTCGCTCTCTGCTAGTTGCCTAGTTCTCTATGCTTTAAAGGTAAATTTGATTAGAATTTGAAGAGCATCAAACTTTTTATTCGTTAATGCTTTGAAACTCTTTACCTTCTTACTCATTTCAATCCAGAAGGGAAGAAAATAAAAGAAAAGAAATAGATAGAAATAGTGATGGACAGAGGAAGAGGCAATCCTCCAACAATCAGCACTCATTTTATTTTTGTCCATTCCTTTTATCACGACTAATAAATATTCTTCGCTCAACGCTCAAAGAGCTTTTGAGCAGCACTTCCTCACTCTGCATACCCGCAAAACCAAAACCCTCGGTTAGCCGCTCTTCAAATCGCCAATGCCAAAGAATAAGAAACGAAGAAGAATCACTTCCAATCCATTGAAGCAAACAGCTGAAATGCCGGTCTAGATCCTGAACCAGTAAAATCTCAGCAATATAAATACATAATTGCCAATGCGAAGAGAAGATACATGAGAAAAAGAAGACGCCAATAGCGGATTACTTGAGCTGCTGCGAAGGCGAAGAGGAAACCTGGCAATGAATCAGGATTCCAGCAAAGTATCTCAGTCTCTAGGGTTTTGGGCTCAGGGATTCATTCTTTTCTCTATTGGATGCGGGTAAAAGAAGCAGAGATGAGCTTAACGAAGATGGAGAATGCTGTGCTTCAGGTAGCAGCGCCATGTTTTATAATAATCGGGGCTTTTTCATATCCAGCGTTCATTCGTGAATCGACGGTTACGATAATATATATATATATATATATATGCTACTGCCTTCTTAAATAATCCTTTTTCTTCTCTTAAGAAAATACTATATATATAACTATACTATCTACTATAAAAATTCGTTTTTTTTTATTTCAAAAATTTGAAAATATTTTTTTTATTTTTTTTAAATTGAGTACTTAAATAAATAATTTATTATATTAATGATAATTAATCACTAAATTTTATTTCTTAAAATTTTTATCAATATAATACTTTTTAAATTGAAATATTAGGCCTACAATTTTTTTTTATCTTTAAATATTTTTTATCTTTTGAGTCTAAGTCCAAATTTTAATAGTTAATCAATTAATTGAATTTTTTTTAAAATACAAAAATATTTTGATAAATTATTTTAATAATAAATAATTTAATTTTAAAAAAGATTATTTTAAATAATTTAAAATATTTAAATTTTAAAATTAAATTGAATAATAACAATAATCGACTAATAATTCTAAGAATTTGATTATAACACTTATTTAATTATTTATTTATCTTTACTAAATGAATTATTTTTTATTTTTTTTTGAGAATTTTTAAAATACTTTAATTGACTTTAACGTAATATTCAAATCTTTATGAATTAATAATAATAAAACAAAAATCAAATAATTTTAATTATTATGAAATTATTTTATATTATTATACAAAAATTTGAGAAAATTTTATTTATATTTTTTAAATTTTTACACATTCTTTCAATCTTTCTCTCCTATATACATATATATATATATATATATATATATAATTATGCTCATTCTCTCCCATATACAATTCACTGTTTGCTCTTTTATGTATAAATTATATAGATATATGTATATTATATATATTATGTATTCTTTTAAGAGCTAGTATCTAGTGTTTGTGGGTTTGGTATTATTCTTGTGGGCCAGCTCCGGTCCTTTTGTGCTCAATGTTTTACCTATCAACTTTCAAGACATTTAGTATTTGTGTAAAGTTGCAAAAATAGCTTATAATGTGGAGTAAGCCAAATAAAATTATGGTAATAGTGTATTTTTTAGATATTTGAATATACATTATGAAATTAAAAGCTAAAATATTACTACTTTTCAAACTTAGCATTTGAAAATAGCCATCCCTCAACTTAGTCACTATCAAAGAACTATAATACTAGCCTTATTAACAACATTAGTGCTGAACTTCAACATCACCATAACATCATTTCTATTGTTAAGAACTTAGATAGCTTTGATGCATCTTTATATGTTTTCTATGAGTTTTTTTTTTTTTTGTATTTTCGGCCGAGTAAATGAATGATTTTATTTTATTTTGATTCATGTCCAAGATCTCATCAAATAGGATGGATGGCTACAAATCATTCATGTAATGTAACAAATAATCAATTAAGCTAAATAAGCTATGCTGCTAGGCTCTTTCAGGATAATTAAGCTACACTAACATTGAAATATTTGCCAACTCAACTTCAGCCTGCTAGACTACATCTGTGTGTATACCCAACCATCCGTTACGTCTTATAACTCTGCATTGCTAAGCAAAAAGGATGAGAAAACTTGGTTGTGCAATTATATTGCTTGGCCATGTAACCATGTATAACTAGCTAACTAAGGTTTAGCCAATCTATGAGAGCAGAATGATGCTCGAATGGCTTAGTTCTGGCCACTAAATGTTGATAAGGAAAATGCGATCCAATGTTTATAACTGAACGCACGAAACCCATAAAAAGAAAATAAAATAGCCTGCAAAATTTTATCTTATCATAAACTCGGCAACTAAACAAATCATTCCCTCAGCACATGACATTTGATAAAATGGCATTGGGAAAACATTGAAGCCAAGAAGACGACTTGAAAGACAAAGTTTCAGAGCAGTGTCTGCATAGGAACAACATAAATAGCAACTCATGAGACCTGAAGCAAGAATTAGGGTCAAGCTGTTTTTAACCATCAGAATAAAAATCATCTACGAGCTTTGCGAGCCTTAAATTGTTTAACGATGTAATGAATGACCTCCTTCATCGACGCCTTTCGCTCCTCCTTGCAATTCCACAGTTCAGATACAGGATATCGTCCACTTGGATTGTACTCATTTATCTCAAGCAAAGCCTTCTTCACTGCATTGTACACATCATCCCCAAACTCCAACCACAGGTTCTTCAGTTTTGAATCCTTTTCATCGATTACTTCCTGCATCATACAAAGTTTTGAAGTGAAACCATACCCACAAAATCACAAAGTTCTAAACTTTTTGATACAAAGCTCTATACCAACATAAAATCCATACCTCATTTCCACCTTCACATTCGATGATTTTAAATGGATGCCATGTCGGATTACGAATTTGCTCATCCCAGCTTGAACATAATTCCGAAGCTTTGATGTCGGCATCTTCAGCTGGATACTTCTTCTTGCAGGCACTTTCGAACGGTTTAATGTCTAGATCGCCCATTCTTTTTATTCCAATTAAGGTGGGACCTTTCAACAATTTTGAAAGACCCTGAAATTTTTATCATTCTAAATGCTTATCATTGAAAATTAAGGCACTGAACATTCGAGTAAAATCGTCCCTTTTACCTTGATCAGTTCGGCACGTGCTTCATTGAGCTCCTGATTGGCCTCCCGCTCCTTCATAAAAAGAGTGTTATGCAGCTCTTCTAAATTTTCCTTGTCTTCCTCCAGCTTTTTATGAATTTCTTCTATTTTCTTATCTATATCTTCTTCCCCTTGCAAATGCTCCATGACTTTCAATTTACCTTTCAACTGAGCAATTTCAAGCTCCAGCTTTTGCTTTTGATCCAGTTCTCTTTCTAACTGAAGAATTCTTGCAAGAGCAACTTCTTTCTCTCTCTAATTCATAAATGGCCATTCAAAAATCAAATTTTTAAAAATTAATGATCCAAATAAGAACCATAGTCCATCATGAATAACTAAATTACCTTCTGTTCCTCCATAAGTTGCTTGACCTCTTCATCAGCCTTCTCTTTTTCAATAGTTGCTAATTCGAGATTAGTATTCTCCAGAGCAGTCTAAGAAATAATATGCATATTAGTTAAAATAGCCATGTTCATAAAATAAATGATTTCTGTTTCAAAAAATAAAATAAGTCAATTTTTCAAAATAATACTCCAAACTTTTTAATTTTCCAATTTAATCCCTAATTCTTTAAGGTGTTCAAACAATCCCTCAAAATCTCTGATTTGTCATAAAATATTTTAAGAAATACTTTTTAGCTAAATAATTATCCAATTATCCATCCATTTATAAAAAAATAATCACATAAACAACTTGGTAAATCTGAGAATGGGGAAAGTTTTTATAAGAAAAAGTTTGAACTATTTCAAAACAAAGCCTGTTTTGCGCATTTTAGAAAATGTGAGACCTAATTGACATTTCCAAAGAATTTATGTGCTATTTTGGCAAGTAACTCCATAATAATAGATGTATTTACCAACAGCGTGTAATCTAAAATATAAAATAGACCCTGATAAATCACCTTTTCTTTCTCAATGTCGATGTTCCTTTTCTCACCATCATTTTTGGCCTCATACTTATTAAGCTCTTTGCACCGTTGCTCAAGCTCTTTCTTCTTCGATTCCAATTCCAGCTTCAACTTATCATTCTCCATCAAAATCTTCCTTGCGTTCTCTCGTGCTTTCCTCTGAACATTATGCATTTCTGATGAAAACATATCCAAATAAAGCACAAATATTACATATTGTATATGAAACATAATGATGAGAAAAGCAGATTCAGTACAATTTAATCAGAATTTTCATGATAATGCTAAATATGCGCAAGCTGAAAACATGAAATCACCATCATCATTATCAGTATGTAATAGCAAGGAAAAAATGATTTTGGACTAAAGTTCAACTATAACAAGCTACAATTCACTAAAGTAACATACAAAACTGATATAAATATTTAAGTATTAAGGCACACTACTCTTATCGGTTCAAGTCCTTGATTCGGTTTAAATAACCGTATCATTTAGGTTTTTCATAACTGTAGCGGGCGGTTTTCATAACGGTAGTAGTTTACATAAACAAATAAAACCGAATGAGTATAATGAGTAGTTTGCAAAATGATTCAGCATTGCAAAATTTGCTCTCACAATAGATCATATTTATGAGCATGAATACACTATGTAACAAGAGTATAAATCTGAATTAGAAACTAAAGTTCAGCAACGAATCAATATTAAGTAATAATATTTAAGAGAATCAAATGTAATCCTTAGAATGAAATTGAACAAATCATATATAACATTTTTCATGAACAAAAATCAAGCAATTTCAAAGCACAGCCCTCGAAGTCACAGAAATGAAAATCACCACAACATTGAATGAATGATCACAAAATATTGGCTATAACTCATAACTACTTGATACACCACCTTAGAACAAAAATTTAACGGTGAGAATTGAACTGTATCAACATTTTCTAGAAAATTGTTGATAGTAAATGCCTTGAATAAACTTGAAATTCAAATTTTACATTATATTACTGATTCAAAAAGAGAATAATTCCTCACAACTAATGTTTTAGCCTTTGGGGTTTCACTTTGAAGAGATTGCTCATTCAGACAATGGCAGCATATTGTGTGTTAACTGTATTTAAAACTAATTTATCATGTCATTCTCTATAAATTAGCCATAGATCTTTATTAGTAAACTTTAGAATACCTATCAGTGTTTTAATATTTTCATTGCTTCTCTAGTCATTTGCCTCATTTGAATATATTTATAATGAAAATAGTTGGGTAAGAAGAAAGTTTATGAATATAGAAACTCCTACAATTTAAAAAAAATTGTGATCTATGAAGAATTAACCTGAAATCCTGAATCAATAGAATAATTTGGATCGGAAAATGTTGGCCAGCGCATTCGATACCAAAAAGAACCAAACAATACAGCTAAAATGAGAGCCACTAGGAACATAGACAACATGTGCATCAAAAAAAAAAAAAAACTAAGAAAATTAATCATTTTTAATAATTGAAAAGAAAGATTAGTAAAGTGAGCGAAAAAAGGTTCTCATTTAGTCAATTAGTCATCTCTTCTAAACCATACGACAACAACATAAGGAAAAGTTTTATGTTACAAACTAATAAACCATGCTACAAATTCAATCATTTTTGACAGTCAATGTTGCTAAATACCTCACCTTCATTATACTCCTGTAAAATCTTTGACTTAGAATCCATCAAGTTTTTAAGTGAAATGCTTGTTTCATTATATCTGCACACCAACTCCTGCAAATAATTATTCCTCACTTCCATCTTCTTTGCAAGAGCGGCCACCATCATGCCATTCTCCCTAGCCTCCTCCTCTGTGACATCTTCAACGGTCTTCAATTCCCCGTGCTTCCGCAGAATCTTGGAAACCAGCCTATCAGAATTATAATCATCGTCGCGAGCAATCCACCCATAAATCCCGGCCAAGTCAGGGCCTTTCTTCTCAATCCAATCCTTTTTCCCCATCCGCTTTGCCTTAAAGCAATTTTCAAAGGCCATTGCATCCTTGAACCCTCCCCAATGCCTGTTAAACCAAATCACAGCCTCGCCCTTGCCTGATTCAGGATCTCTCTCAGGAGAAACAATCATGTTTACCGGATTGAACTCTGAAAATTGCTCTTTGAGGGGAACGCCTTCATCTTCCTCAGGCAGATTGACAAGCATTCCCATCCAAGGCCACACAAAGAGCTCCTCTGAGCTCGAATTGGAATTGGAAGATGTCGGCTCCGAGGCAGGTGGAGGAGGAGGGGCTACAGGGCCAGCAGCAAGAGCTAGATCGTTCTGAAGGAACCGAGCGAAGCCGAGGTGGTTAGCCTTCTCTTTGGCCTTTCTGGACGTAGAGGAGCCTCTTCCAACTGCGTGCTGAAGAAGATCTTTGTACCGATAGTCCTGTTTCTTCTGGCCAACGCAGAAAGGGCAGCGCATGGTTCCGTCGGGGTTTAGAATTCGATAATTTAGGTTTTTGAGCATCATGTAAGCTTTTTCAGCGTAATCGTCGAGCTCGGATTCGCTGAACTCTGAATCTGAATCGTCGTCGGAGTAGCTGCCGGCCATTGGGGCAATGAGGAGAAAGAAGGATTGCCGTAGATTTCAGTGAAGCGGGGTTAGGGTTTTGCGATGCGTAAATGTAGATCAGTGGAATATACGCAAGGAGTGAATCCGTAGAAGTTTGAGCAACAGTAGCCATTTCAGCTTTCTCGGGGCTTTGGAGCTTTTGGATTTTCCTGCTGCACTCACCGTTTGGGTGAGAACACCATAATTATGATTTCGAGAATTTTCAGGCTCAATTTGTCTTTTTGTTTTTTTCAATCCTCCTATTATTCATCAACAAATATAATTATTTTATTTAAAATATTAAGAAAATATAAATAACATTATTTTTGTATTTCAATATCATTGTATGTAAAGATAGATGGTAACTCAGTGCATTCAACGCTTCTTATCTGGCCTGTTATATAAGAAAATAAAAGCTTAATCTTAATAAAAAATGAGCTCTTAATTTAATTAATCATATATATATATATATATATATATATATAATTCAATTAGTCTTTATTATTATTATTATTATATAAATATACTCTTAGGACATATAGCATAGCATAGTGGTTCTTTACTATGAGCAAAGGTATCAATGAATATTTAAAATATATATTGTCATAGCTCACTGGCTCACATGAGAATGTTTGCAAGGTTCAATTTAGATTTGTTGGTAATTGTTAAAAGGCTTTACAATAAGGGCAATTATGAGGTTAGAATTGAAATGGTAGAAATTTGTGCGTTGTTGTTGTGATATACATGTAGAGACTAATGAGAAAGATATGAAAGTATGAATTGTTCTTTGTTTGAGTTAGTGTGTTCTGTGAAAATTGATGTGATTTTGTTTAGATCGGTGTGTTATGTTGTACCAATATTATATAATAATGTATTGAATAATTTGTTTTGTTTTTTTTCATATTTTCTTTCAATGTTCCTTTGTATAATCGCCATTGCACCCTTGATTATCTTCAAGGGGTCATTTGTGAATGTCGTCACGAATCCTATTTGTCAATTTAATATCCACATCACTTTGCCCACTATGTTGCGAGCCTTGTCATCTTTAAAGGGTATGCTCTCCGGCTCACATGTAACATTTTAAACATTTCATTGCTTGAACTCACATGCCATGATGTTCAAAAATTCTTGATTTGTGCTCAGTCTTATTCATCAACATGATCAATGAATTTTCAAGATCAATTTTTATGATATTTTTCTTATCATATCTCTCTTGATTCATGCTTTTGGTTCTCTTGGGAGCTAATGCTCATTTTTCTCGTAATTCCAACACATTGCTTTTATATTTGACTTTCCTCTTTTTCAATTGGATTGAATTTGTTTTGAGTCTCGATCCAAAATCCTTCCAATACATTTAAGAATCAAGATGAATGTAATAGCCTATCAACTAAATCTTTTCCAAACCTCCTTATTTAAGACAAACTCAACAATATCATTGAATTCAAGATTGTGCTCCACAATAAGTTGCTCACATACATTACCAGATCATCCCAACTATTTAGTTAAGATATCAACAACAATATTTTTACCTCATTATCGAACTTAAGGTTGATCGAACATAACTAACTAATCACAGTGTTGAATAATTTCTTCATTGAGCACACATTATTATTTGTCAAGAGCTTTTTGTACATTCTCATCTTGATGGTCATTAGATCCTCATGGTATTCTTATTATAATGTTAAAAGTAACAAATGAGGCCAAAGCTAGTTGGATCAACCCCAATGCAAATCTGTTGAAAACATTTCATCCTTAATCACTCATATTCTATGACTTCTCCACACCACCTCATGCCAAATAAAGCTTTATAGCACTCACAAAAAATTTCGCTAGGAACAAATGATTACAAGCTTTATAGCACTCACAACCATCGCAACATGCATTACATCTTTCATGTATTAGTCACATGCATACAATAGCTATTTATAGGCCATAAATTTAAAACACTATCCATAAATAATCATGAATGTAATTTGTTATTTCTGAAAGTTTAAACATCCCACTTTCAGGACACACTTTGGCGCATATTTCATCTTCCACAAAAATGTCTCTAGTCGGCGATGTTTGGGTGCCCATATTGGCCCATTGGGCATGCTTTTCTAGCCTCCGCATTGTCCTGCTCCGTCTGGTGCTTTCGATTGATTTGTGCGAGTAGCTTGATAAAAGGAGCATGGGATGAAAGAATAAAAGGCAAAAGTGAAAGGGAGAGACATTGAACTCTCACGTAATTGCAGCTTCATCATCACACAAGATTCAACCATTGCTTCTCTTCTACATTGAATTCTGGATCAAGGTCAGGTGATAACTTTTTGTTATTATTGGTGCTACTGGGAAGATTTGGGTCTGGCATACGAACGTTGTAATTTTTTGAACCCAAACAGAATAATATCCAATAGCTTCCTAACGATCACAAATATCATAATCTAGATTGCGAGCACCCGACGCTGCATAGCATCATAGACGAGTAAAATAACCTTAAAATTTTAAGAACATGAAGTGACAATGACAGCATCAAAGCAGAAACTCATGAATGTCAGATGAAATATGGCATCTCTATCTAGCTATTATATGCGAGGCTGAAAGAAAAAGCACATTTTCCTTTGACAATGTCAGTATATCAAGCAATCTAATGATGCTAAAAAACAAAGCAAATGATATTGTACCCAATTGTTAAGATTCTTAATTTGCACTTCAGGCCAATTTCCCAACTGAGTATTATTGAATATGGTTCAAAATCTTATTTAAAAAAAAAACACAAAAGTGTGATTTCATTTTTGGAAGAAATTGAAGCATAAAAGCCCAAATTCATATTCCATAGGAAAGGAGAAATTACAAACAAGTTAAACCAATAAAGCCGAGATAAGAAAATTACACAGGTGAGCCCAAAAAGAAACTAAACAGGAAGTTAACCGCTATCACCAAAATAACCAAAAACAATATACGCCTTGCTGTATAACTGCCAAATGTGTAGTTATGTAGCAAAATAACAGCTCAAAACCAGCAGTTCAGTAGAGTCCAGCATAATTAGATGGCATAACACAGCAAAATCAGCAATCAGAAGTTCACTACTGTGAAGAAAAAAATACAAAGAAAATTCGGATGTGCGCAGCTTCAGCTTCTAGTAAAATTCAACCATCAGTCCTGAAAGGAAAATATAAAACAATAACATAAAGAGAAACCTTAAAAAACCATGCCAGAATGTACAAATCCAGCAGAGAATGCTTCAGAGGAAGGGAGCAGCAGTAAGGTCTCAAGGTGGGCCAATGAATAAGGCATGCCTTCCAAACCTTAAGAAGAGACCAACCCAATGAGTAATAAATGAGCCAACCACAATTATTCACTAACTATTGAGAATATGCCGCTTAACTATATTTATACATGAAATTTTGCTTTAAAACATTCTCTGATTTCGTAGATGAGAATGTCTAATGAATTCAACATTGTTACTGGATTCAAGTGCTTGTAAGTGTAGGAGGGAATACATAAATTCCACCCAAATTCAATGGTTTCAACACAATAAAAGAAAATTCACAACTAAAATAGAGGTTATCATTAATTTCCAATAAAATAAGGCAAAAATTTATGCGAATAGCTATTAATTTATCTGGTGCTTTAATAACATTAAACATATATAACTCTTATAATGCCAAACCCATTTGAACTAAATCACTTCATTCTTATCGCCAGCTACAGATTTTTTAGCTTAATATTCTTAATATTCCTATCTCTACTGTCTTTTTTTTGTGAATTATTATCTCTTAAAGTATTTAAGAATTTATTAAAAAAAAAACCCTATTCATATTATTCAGTTCGAATGAAATCAAAGGCAACAAATGATTGGTGTAAATACAAAACCTGAATGCTATACTTAAAAGGTCAATCAAATATCTTACAACAGCAAATATAACACATAATCTTATAACTCAAAGCAAAAAAGCATAGGAGATCAAATTAATCAAAAAGTGAAGTAAAAATAATAAAATTTACAAAATAATGGCATTATGAAAGATAAATACAAAAAAACAAGAATTGAGCATTCCACAGGAATTATACCTTTTATAAAAAGTGATGGCACAATCATCCCAAGGCTTTACAGCTTAGAAAATTTTTTCCTTAACTATAATAATTAATTAGAAAGATGCAACAGCTGCAAAAAAAAAACAAAGGAATTTTTTTAACAGACTCATTCAAAAGCTCTTCAAGAACGTTGGATGATTGAACATTTAACACTGGCATTCATCCAGCGGTTATGAAGACCTTATTTTTCTTGAACAAAATTTTGTGCAGCTGAGAATCTCAATTTATGAAATTAGGGAGAGAATTGAGACTCAGTAGCCGGCAGTAGCTCGGGAAGAGGACTCTTCTGGAAGTCATTTCTGAGCTGCCCACATGCTGCACTTGCATCAAGCCCACGTGTCTGCCGCACACTTGTGGTTATCTTATTATCTTCCAAGGCTGCTGCAAATGCTAAAACCTGCAACTCGAACAGTGAAAACTTGGATCAGTCGGCTAAAGTTGCATTTCAGTTGATGATTCAGGTTTTGATCCGCACATAAAAGATAATGCAAATTCCTGCGTGCAAAAACCTTTGAGGAACAATTTAAATAGAAGCTCTATTAAAATGCAGATGCAAAGAAAGTTTTGATCAAAGATCCTATTGTGAAACTGTTCCAGAGGTGGCTACTAGTACTGCCGTTTGGCTTTTCTGTTGTCATACTATTATGTATGTCATCAATAGTAATCGACAACAATCAATGGACAACCGGTGTGCGAGAGGACGACTAGTGTGTTGGTGGGTTTCTGAGGTACCCGAAGGCAATGGGCTAAACAAATTTTAATATAAGCTTAAACAGTAGAAAATGGTCATGATACACTTTGAAAATTGCTTTCTAAATATTTGCTTTTTGAAAGAGTTGTTTATATTAAAAAGACAAAAATCTATCAATCAATAGAGATCAGATATAAAATAACTTTATATTAATTACCACAGTTAGAAAGACAAATAGCCAAAGCTATGAAACATAAAGCAAAAAACTCTATAGGAGTTGTTTACCGCCTTCTTATACGGTCTTCGGTATTCAGAACCATCTATTGGATTGAATGGTATGAGATTGACGTGAGAACCGTGGCAATAACTATGGAGTAACTGAGAAAGCTCTATCGCATGTTCTACAGCATCATTTATTCCGGCTAAAGAACAAACAAAAAGTTAAAAAACAAAATGATAAATACATAATTCAATGTTAAGGCTTCCTTGCAATAAGAAATAAATCCGCAAGGTATGAATAATTACCTAGAAGTGTATACTCGAAAGTCAGTCGCCGCCGAGATTCGTTGAAGTACTCTTTGCAATCTTGCATTAGTGCTTTCAATGGGTATGATTTTGCGCTAGGAATGATTTTCTCACGAAGCTTTTGGTTAGGAGCATGAAGACTGAAAAAACAAGAAAATGCGAACACAATAAATTTTAATTACAATGTCAAGAAAATGCATTTTCTCCCCTTCAATAATGAAAACAAACAATGCAAGCCACATGATAGTAAGCCAAGTGTCTTTTACTGCCCAACGAATGCCATTAGCTTAACTGCTGAAGGATTTATATAAGAAATTCAAAACCATAGAATTTTTATTGAAGTAAATTACATGATGACACTTAAGTTTAGATTTGTGGACGTGTATTCACCTAACTGCCAATGTTGACTGAAGTCTGTGTGATGCCAGCATCTTAATTGTATTGGGCACACCAACAGTCGATATCGTTATCATTCTTTGCCCAATGTGTATATCCTAAAGCCACAAGGACAATTAGAACTTTGTCATGCCCAAGCAAATATAATAATAATCAGCAACCATACAATAGTTGCAAACAATCATGTAACTTGATAGATCAAGGAAAAACAATGTTTTAAAAGCTCCCTGATGGTAAGCAGCAATTCATTCGAAGCATGATGATTTGACTTAAATTGCATTGCATTTTCTTTTCATTATTATAATAAGCAGATCAATGATGTTCCAATTAAAATCAATTTCATAACTGTAAATCCTTGCAGTATCTTGAATCTACCACAAATTTGCAATAAACTAGGAGGCTATTCCTTAGCCTTTACATTTTCTGATAAACCCAAAGAGATGGTTCTTAGATATCATAATGAATAATTATCCTATCGGTTGGTTTATAAATCAAATTCAGTTTAAGCTCAGCACACACGATGCATACAAACTCCCGAAGGTGAAGCATTCGGAATATTTGAAATTTACTTTAATTTACCACTGCCCTAATTAGCCTCTATATATATGCTGTGCCTAATTTTATTTTTCTCTACACAGTGCAACAGTTTCTTCTCCTCTCCCAGATTTTGGCCACAAGATTTTCCACATAAAATTTGTTTGGTTTGCTGCGGTCAATTTTTTTGCGAGTTGCTTTCTTTGCATTGGTTTCTTGCCGTACTCTAACGCAATCAAAATTAAGAATTGAGTCTATCAGATTTTGTTGGGTCAGATACTCTATCAGTAATAAATAATTGTCATCCAAAATTGGGCATTGCCATTAATCCCTTACTTTATATTATTCCCAAGGAACCAACCCCTAGTCTACTCCTAACAGTTCCTTTCCCAACTTACATAACAAGCCTAATGCTGACTTGCGAACCAAATTCAGAGTATGTATATTCACATTACAAGATTTAACAAAAAGGTCTTTAAAACAATAAATAAAAAAGAAGCTTGCTGTAAACCTTATTCAAGCATGTGAGAGCTTTCAAAACTGACTTCAAGTTCAACATTGGTTCACCCATTCCCATGAACACAACATTTGTCACCCTATGTTTGAAAATCTCCTCAATTGCCATTACCTGAAAAACATGCAAACCATGATTGCACAATTGTATTTTCAAGATCAATCCATGTTTCTAAAAATACCTGTTCAATAATTTCATGTGGATGAAGGTTCCTGGAATAACCGCCCATACCAGTAGCACAAAATGAGCACCGCAATGGACATCCAACCTGAAAATTTAAAGCCAGAAAAACAGAAACAGAAGAAAGCTAAGTTAAATAATAAAAATATGATACAGCATGACAGGTTGTAACAAGTAAGCAGCCAAATAGACGGAAAGAAGGAACTGAACATATCAGCAAAACAGAGTTCTCAACTAATCAAGCAATATACCTGAGAAGATATGCATGCTGTTAAACGAATGGAACCTTTAGCATCATCAACAGGTATGCCTACAGCTTCTATTAATTTGTTATCTTCTAGTTTATTAAGTATCTGCAATATAATTGTATGAATAAGGCAATAAAAGTGAGATTTTAAAGAGTAACGGCACTAGAACAGAACATAAAAACTCAATATCAAAAAAATTCAATTAAGACATGTAGAAAATAACAAATTGTTTCAAGAAGCTGAAATTTCAAGACTAGAGAGCGGCCAGCTTTGATCCCAACAGGGGCCTTGCGGCAGTGAAAGAGGGAATGTATGCTGAATTGAAGAAAAGAGAAGAAGAAGAAGAAGAAGAAGAATGCACACACAGAAACAGATTAGAATTCTCATTCATTACACATGGATGATGTGTTCCAATGGAGGTGATGTGGTTACTTTATTTTAGCGATAGATAGATGATTATTCTCTAATAATGTAATAACAAAGATTTTTGGAGAACAAAAAAACTAAAGTTTATAACAGTAATCTAGCAAGTTTATAGACAATTACAGCAAAAATAAACTTTTATCTAACCCATAGAAAACCTAGTAAAAATGGAAACTTCATTTAGAATTTCAACATAATAACTTAATCCACAATTAAATAATCCTAAATAAAATTAATCATTAACCTATTATTTTTAAAGTCATCCAATGGCTCAAACTTTTTGCCTCATGCTCTTGATCATCAAGCACCCAAAATCTGATGGAAAAAATCAACTTTTACTCTTTCAAAATTCATAACATTTTGATACCAAAATTGTGATCGAAGCTTCATCTTATATTCTTCTTCAACCTAGAAGTCAAATTGGGCTATGCATTTCACGATATCTTATACAAAAGACTGCCAACTTTATTTAAGCAATTTAGTCAAACTTTTTAATTTAAATCGTGCATTTTAGCATCTAGAGATTTTAAGAAACAATTTTCGCAATTCTTACAGTTACTTGTAAAGCAATTAGTTCGATATGTTATTAAACGATTCTAAGAAGAATAACCTTGAACACTGAACGTGATAAATAATTCTTCTTGGCCGACATAATAATTACAATGTTCAAAAATATTGCCTAAACTAAACTTCTGTGGATGGTTAACAATGAATTAAAAAGTTAACATGTAATTTTCTATTAACCCTAATGATGTACAAATCAGTTTTCAGCTCTTGAAACATTATAATAATGTCTAAATTTATTGGGAGAAACCATGTAACATACAAAAATAAGAAAATACCAAATTTTTATTATCCCTAGCACATAACGATTAAATGCCGTATGAGGCAAAGAACTGATCCAAATAACGACAGAAGGATCTCTTTAGCAAATCAACAATACCTTAACAGTGCCATCAGCTGCGGTGATAGCACGGTGTAGAGGTGACCTCCCAACCCTCCATCCAGCTTCAAGCAGTGCTTCCCGAAACAGTTGAGGCACTGAAAATTTGAGTTCCAAAACACAAATTTATGCAAGAGAATTTTGATCTCAGGACCTTGGATATAATTCTCCCAAGATCTTCAACAGCTTACTAGATAACAATCAAAGCATTATAAAACATCATTATACAAAACATCATAACAACAATAACAACACCAAATCTTAGTCACACTAAATAAGGTTAGCTATATGAATCCTTTGTTTTCATTCTAAGTTCCAAAAAGAGAAGATCATTTCTAATGGTTGTTACCCATATTTTTTTTATCTTATTCTTCTTTAAATATGACAATATTCATAAGCACGGCCTACACTTAATATGGCCGAGCCATTAAGATGGCATTCTCTAATCTTATCACTATTAGAGCACTCCAACTTTACTAGGGAACAGCTCATTTCTCATTCTATCCTAACTAGTATACACTCTCATCCACCTAAGCATCCTCACATTTTAGAGATTTACTAAACATTATAAGATTTAGGGGATGTTTGTTTACCAACATCTCCCGTAATGATATGTTATTTAAAGATGTTTGTGAGATTGGAGCTGTTTGGTTCAATGCTAGCTCATTAATGACATCTCAAAAATTACCAAAATGCCACTATGTAATGGTTGGCCGACATTTAGATAACATTGCTTGATAGTCTTTCGGTAGGAATAGAGTTCTTCGCATTTGTTCTCTTGAAGCTCGCCTCCGCCAGACGCAGCGCAAATGCTCCACTTTCTCTTAGCCTCGCTGACGCATTCGTCTCCTTGACACCTCGCCCGATGCGCTAGCCTTCACGTGCTCGCTTGGACGACGCCTCGCCTCACTGATGTGCTCGCCTAGCTAATGCGCTTGCATAGCTGACATGCTCGCTCGCCTCAATCACCCGATGCACTCACCTCATCGACGCACCCGACACAGAGATACAAATGCATTTTTAAATGGATGCTTTTTTTCTGAAGATTTGATTGATATTTCCATTTGATTATAAATAATTTAGGATTATGTGTATTTTGTGATTTTTAGCATTTATTAGGGTTGATTTAAAACAATTTTTTGGTAGAAGTGGGTATGTGTGATCATTGATACCAGCAAATAATGATTATTTCTTAGTTGCTTGTGATAAAAATATATGGTCTTATGATTAGTTAAATTATAATTTAGTTAGGCAAATCTAGATATATTATTCTAAAAAATTGTATAGTAATATATAGTGTTCTCGTAGATGAAAGCTACAAAACAAAAAGCAGTTTATTCCGTATATGCAGCTTTAGTGACTGTACTAGAGAATGACAGTAGTGATGATGATGAGTTGGTCAGTACAAAACAAACTGTTACAGCTTATATGCGCGCAACATACAACATTTTTAAATGGATGCTTTTTTTCTGAAGATTTGATTGATATTTCCATTTGATTATAAATCATTTAGGATTATGTGTATTTTGTGATTTTTAGCATTTATTAGGGTTGATTTAAAACAATTTTTTGGTAGAAGTGGGTATGTGTGATCATTAATACCAGCAAATAATGATTATTTCTTAGTTGCTTGTGATAAAAATATATGGTCTTATGATTAGTTAAATTATAATTTAGTTAGGCAAATCTAGATATATTATTCTAAAAAATTGTATAGTAATATATAGTGTTCTCGTAGATGAAAGCTACAAAACAAAAAGCAGTTTATTCCGTATATGCAGCTTTAGTGACTATACTAGAGAACGACAGTAGTGATGATGATGAATTGGTCAGTACAAAACAAACTGTTACAGCTTATATGCGCGCAACATACAACATAAAGATTACTTGTGTGATCATTATGAAAGCAATGATTATGTTTCGGTGTTTACGGTTCGCATGAAGAAGAAATATTTCTTTCGATTGTGTGATACATAAAATTAAGGGATCTTTTAAGACCAACAACTCATATTACGGTTGAAGAGCAAGTTGCAATATTTTTATATATAATAGGAAAAAGTGCACACATGCATAGTTAGCTTCATATTCAAGCGATCCTGTAAATTGTTAGCCGATATTTCAATCAAATTTTGCACGCAATTGGAACATTGAAAAATGAAATGATTATCCTTAAGTTGAAACACATTCAAAGATAGCTTCAAGTACTCGATATTTGCCATGGTTTAAGCTAATGCTCGATTTCTACTTGCTATGGTACGACTTGATTATGATACAATAATAAGTAATAGTATTGTTTATACAAGGCTGTATAAGGGCTCTTGATAGTACTCATATTAAAGCATATGTGCCAATAGAACAAGTTGCAACATTTTGTGGCCAAAAAAGACATCCAATGCAAAATATCCTGGCCTCTATGGGCTTTGATTTGAATTTTGTATACATTTTAGCAGAATAGGAAGGATCTGCACAATGCAATGGTGTCGCAAAGTGCTTTGGAGAGACTAAATGGGCTTAAGGTTCCTGGTGGAAAGTATTATCATGTAGATGTTAATTACTCTACAAAGTTTGGATTTATAAGTCCATATAGTGGAACAAGTTATCACTTGAAAGTGTGGACAAACCTTAAGCCTACAACTGCTAATGAACTCTTTAACATACGACATTCATCATTGCATACTACAGTTGAGCGAGCTTTTGGCACTTTAAAAAACTGTTTTAATTTATTATCTAGGCCATTACACCCTTTTTTTCTCATATTCTACCTAAGTTAATATTACCATTGTTTCTTGTATAATCTATAATCGAATAATGAAATATGGTGGAGATCAACTAGTTTATAATGATGAACTTGCATTAGAAAATCTAGATCAATTGATCACCAACCAACTACTGATGACAATCTGAAATGAGTGCAACGTAGGGATAACTTATGCGAGTAAATGTGGGATCGCAAAATTCATTTGGGTTACTAGTGATTTATAAAATAGTTTTAATGTTGTCATAACAAATTGTATTGTTGAAATTTTAATATCAATGTTTTTGAAAAAATTTGCATCAGAAAAACCAAATCAATTGATCACCAAACAACTACTATTGACAATATGAAATTGGTGCAACATAGGGATAACTTGCGCAAGCAAATGTGATATCGCAAAACTCATTTGATTTATTAATGTTTTGTAAAATAGTTTTAATGTTGTCATAACAAATTATATTATTGTAATGGTACTTGAAATTTTAAAGCCAATATTTTTGACAAAATTTACAACATCATTGTAATATATTTTATGCCTTAATGAATGTGTTATGTTTGATTGTGTGCCCAATGTGCAAATTCTATGGCCTCTAAGGCTGGCTTTGAGTTGATTTCGAGACGAGTCAACCCAAACTCGGACTCGACTTGAACTTGTTCGAGTTCAAGTTCAAGTTCGAGCCGAGATCTTGTCAAGTTCAAATCGATTTCGTGTCATTTCGAGTTATTTTACATAGAATTAGAGTCAATGCATATAACTCAAACTTGACTCAAAAATTTTCAAATTGAGACAAAAATATCTCGAGTTTGAGTCGAGTTCAAATTTAGAGTTTCGGGTCAAAATGCTAGCCTTAACGGCCTCCAATCTTTCCATTTGTAAGCAATCCAGTACAACAAATAACACTAAAAATGTGTTGCATGAGAGACCTGAAAGTAGCTATGGGAAAAGCTGAAATATTTTACTGTGGCAATATATATAGATAAATGAACTTCTTAAGAAAATGGCTGACATGAGCATTGATTTCATTTTTAAGTCTAATGGTCAATGGTCAATGGAAAATAACTACATATGCTCAAGTTGTAATAAAATTAAATTATATGTTCAACAATCTAGCATAACGATGAACCATGTTATTCGACAAGTTAGAAGCCAAAAACCTAAATGAGACATCACTTAGAAGATGAGGTGTTTGTCATGTGCTAGTAGGGATGAAAATGAAAAGATTACTAAGCGTCGTCAGTTGGAGGCACTCCAAATTGCACATGTATTTTATTAAAGCCAATACATATTTTATTGGAAGTAATAGCTCAAAAATTACTTATAAGCAAGGTACAGTTCAATTTTTGAATATGTCAATACTTGATTATGATCTCCTTGAAATGGTCTGTGGTGAAGGGCATGCAACTGGACGTTGGACGTTGGACGCAGGAAACAATGACTCTTTCATGGATATGAACAATGTCAATATCCTTGAAGAAGAATGCGGCTTCTCAAGTTAATTTTCAGCATTCACAACCATATTACGCAAAAGAAAATCTTGAGGGCGATAACTACACACAAAAACAAACCGAGATAAACAAATCTATTGGGGCTGCGTCAACTTCAAAAAGTTCATCAAGAAGGATAAAAAAGGTCATGATGAGCTCTGCCGTGACACGAAGGCTAGGGCATTGACAGGCATAGTTGTTGTTGTGCAAAAAATGGCAGATGCGTTAGACACATCAGGCCATCGAGATAATCTTTTGGGAAGTGTATTCTAATTTAATCGATTTGAGGGCTTCTCAGACATGAACATCAAAAAATGCCTCTCATATATTATTTCAGCAAATTATCAATTGCAGCGTCCTTCAATTTACGACCACAAAAGGCAAAAGATTTGTTTGTGCAAGAATTCCAGCGGAAGAATTCAATATGAGGTCTCCTCGATGTTGCTACTTTTATTGTCAATTTATATTTGCAATGTTTTTAACTACTTTGATACATATTTTATAATTTTTGGTGCTTAATTCAAATGAGAATATATACAAGTACAAAGTAAATGTTGGGTGCTTGAGCTTTGTATCTTTTTAGTTTTTGTTGTGATTTTTCAATTTATATTTAAATCTCAGTGTTTGAGATAATCTTACCTCATGTGTAATATAATATGAATGGCACTGTACCAAACAGCATACATCTGAATAACACTGGCATCGATTATTTAAATAGCAATGAATCAAACGGCACCTATTATCTGGATAACACTGCTATTTGAATACAATGATATCTTAATAACTTTTCATCTGAAATTGAACCAAACAGCCCCTTAATAAATTCAAATATGTAAAATTTACTAATCCTTCTAGCAGTGAAATACCCTTATCAAATGAGCCCCAGAAAACAAAAGCAAAGAAAAAGCACTCACCATCGGTGAAGTTCTGTATATCTTTAACCCTCTTCTTGTAGAGGAGGTCATGGAGCTGTTTTCCTCTATAGCTTGCCTAAAACATTGTATTCCAACCCACAAAAAGTAAAAATAAGAAGATTTCATATAGAAAAGAAGATCAGCAAAATGACAAAATAAAAAATGCAAGCATTGTTAACCTGGCCGCATTCGGCGGCGAGCTGACGTAGTTGCGGTTCCGACATGCCAATGAGGAAGCGAGAGTCGCCTTTGAGAAACATCGGCGCAGAAACAGGCGGCGAAGTGACGGCAACGGCGGCGGCGGCAGAAGTCATTGAAATACGAGGCCGCAACGAGCGTGCTAAGGAGGTTGAGCATGCCTGTTGCAGCACTGCCATGGATAAGCCGGCCGCTAACCCTAATTCAGTGCACGAGCGTCGAGCGCTCACGGAGAAGATGAATCCATTGTTCTCTTTTAAATGATTTTTCAAGTATTTAGTTTACATTTGTCACAAATTTATATGTTTGAAAATGATATTATTGTATAATAAAAATATTTATTTTTAAGGATTTTGAGCATCTTAATTGTGCGATTAAAACTATTAATATATCAATATTTTAAATTCAAAATCTCTAACTACTTAGTTGTAACGCTATGCCCAATAAATATATAAAAATAACTTTTAAAATTTATATTTGATAGATTTAATACTTCAAATTCCATTGATAACTCCTTAAAGATCTTCAAAAAATATATATGTGAATTTATATAAATATAATATTTACAAAAATAATTTTAAAATACCCTGTAGAATCTCACATAAAACAAAATTTTAATTATTTTAGAGGTTTTGATTTGATGAATAAGTAATAAAAATATTTGCATTTATCAATTTGAGGTGGTCTTTAGTATTATTAAAGATCAATAAAAAATTTAAATAAACATTTTAAATAAAAAATATTAATTGTATTTTTTGGTTATATGACTTTTAAAATTTGACGAAACTTAACTAGAAAGTCAGTCATGACGAGACAAACGCATCGATCAAAATTTTCTCTATTTGTGACTATATTTTATTTTTAATTAATTTTTGAATGTAAAAATATCAAAAATTAATTACGGTCAATCCGATGAAAAATTTTGTGTCGTCTTGTTTTACTTTTACGTTACCAAAATTATTTAATTTAGACTTATATTTTTTTCCTAATTTTTTGTATTTAAAATTTTTTTAAATTAATACATGAGTATCCATTGTCTTCAAACGTGAGCATTGTGATCATAAAAATATACTATTTCAACTATTATTTTTGTTTGACCTAATTTTAAACTTGCCCGAAAACTTAACTTTATCTTGATTGAGTCAGTTTTTTATTTTAATTGTCTTACTAAATATTTGAGTTGGCACAAAGTAAAAAGACAAACAACAATGCTCAATCTTTATAACTTCAAAGAATATTACTTGCATGACACCCAATTCTTGCAACCAATCTTTAATAACTTTTTATTTCCAAACAACCCCAGACAACGATTTATGAAGCTGACACTGTGAGCTGATTTGATCCAGAGTAGTGGGAGAGAAAGTCGTATAGTTACCGAGCAAGAGGCCATCCAAGTCAAAGATGATGTGGGAGATTCAACACTTACCTCCTCTTTTGCCATTGGAGGATCGGTTGGGCTCGTGCACCCTATTTAAAGGACCCTATAAAAATGAATAGAGAAAAAAAATCCTTTGAAGAAAGAAATAGCTGAAGGAGAACATTATTCTCCAAGGAAAACCTTACCTTAAATCAAGTGAACATTACCCTCAAAGCTGCTTTCAGTTGCTAAGAAAAGAAAATGAAGGGATCGACGGGGTTTGGCGAAGGCAGAGAAAATGCAATGTAATAGCTCACTTAGATTGGCACCCCAATAAATTCGAATGAATTTTCAGTATCAATCGCCATAGAAAAGCTCCGCCACCAGAGACCTCTTACCAAAGGCACTATCAATAAATCAGCAGAAGATAAACATGAAGGCTTAGAAGAGTACCAAGGAGTCTCCACGCCCTTTCCAATCAAACACATCCCTTCTCTTTTTATTCTCATCGGGATCTCTCTACAATGCGTGTGTGAGAAGGCGAACTAGGAGAGGGGAAGCCAACATGTTTAGAGGGAGATGAAAATAGATAATATGAAAGGACACCCTTTCATAATTTCCAAATGGAAGAAGACGTTGGATGCACTCATCTACTTTCATTTTAAAATATATGTAAGAAACCACAAAATTTTTAAAATATAACAAAATAGTCAAATCTTAATTCTCTTGTCATTTTCTCCATCTCCAACACCAACATCATCATCTCCGACTACAAATCAAAGCGCACTGTGGGGTGAAGGAAACGGAAGCGGAGATCAGTGATGGAAAGGCATCACCAACGGAGCAACGGGTTATCTTAGAAACCAAGGAAGGTGAGTGTGATGTCCCAAAGCTGGTTTAGCGGAAATTGTTCCGACATTGGGCGTTCACTTACCGTAAGATCATACTGAGTAATTTGAGAGAAAAAGAATATACATATAAAAGCAAAAGATATTTTTCATTTATCCAAAGTTCATATTACAAGATCATTCATAGTACTCCTCGTATAAAAGTGATGAAAAAAAAAATAAATGATAAAAGATAAACAAGCAAAATAGTGTCATTGATCTATCAGTAGTTTAAACATTTTAAGCATTATGGTTCTTGTGTGTATTCCCCAAGAGCACCTGACCTAGTATTGTACAGAAAATAATACCAGAATTTGAGTAATTAGAGAATACTCTAAGTACTGCAGTACACAGTAATATTTACATTTTTTAAAAAAAGATGCGATTAGCAGAAATAAGACGGTAATAAAATGTAGGAAAAATAAGATAATAGCATGAAATAAATAATTTCCTGCAATAAATATTATTTATCAAATAAAGATTACTAATGTCATTTTTCAGTAATCAATCCCGAATGTTATTGATGCCATTTTCCAGTAATCAATCTCGAATATTAATAATGTTATTTTTCAGTAACAACCCTGAATATTACTAATGTCATTTTCTAGTAATAAATTCGAATGTTATTGATGTCATTTTCTAATAATAATTCTGAATATTACTGATATCATTTTCTAGTAATAACCCTGAATATTACTGATGTCATTTTCCAATAACAATTTCGAATATTATCACATTAGTTTCTAACAATCAAACAAGCTTCAAATAAATTTAGCTCAAAGCAAATGAGTGAAGCAAGCAGCAAAAAAAAATACAAAATATAATACATGTTATATACTGGGTACCTTTGTTCCTAAGTTCAGAAGTTCAATAGTTCGGATGAATGACAGTTCGCTCAATCTACATTTAAGTTCAAATATCTTTAAGTTAACTTTTTAATTCAATAGTTCGGTATTTTTTTTTCATCTTTATTTTGATTATGTTCTCTTTCCATTTTTCTATTAAGATTGAAGTCCAATTTATTTAAGATGCTATTAAAGTAATTATATTCATTAAAGCGTTATGATTAGGATAATAATAATATATGAAAGAAAAAGTCAGAATAAAAATGACTGAATTGAAATTGACAAATTGGAAATAATAATTATTTTATAACATTTGAATTGTTCTCATTATTAATTAATGAGAATAATATTAATGTGAATGACTAATTATTAATTTAATAGCTATGATTTTAATAAATAGAGAGTAACAAGATTAGAAATGTTCCTTCCATTTTATTCCTTTCCAACTCCTTTTAACCTTAGGATTAGGATCGTCGAAAAACAGAGGGAGGCCGGAACGGGGTGGCTGAAGGATGGAAGAGGGTTTGAAGGCTGCATTTAGCCAGTCGGAGGAGGCAGCTGGCCAACAGGGTGGTTGGGTTGACTGCTGCTGGCTGGTCGGAGCTGAGGAGGAGGGACTGGCAGGGAGAGGGACTGGCTGTGAAGGGAAGGAGGGTTGCTGGCAGGAGGCTTGGAGATGAGCTGCTGCTGTGAGGGAGAAGTGGGGAGGCTGCTGTGGGTGAGGAAGGGGAGGGCTGGGGGTATATGTAGGCGAGAGGGAGGGGGAGGGGGTCGGCCCACTTGGTCGACATCCTGAGCCAAAAATGGCGCAGGCATGCAGAAGGTTCCGCTGCAGGCTCTGTCGCTCTGTCTTGCGATGGAGCCTGCGATCGGGCGAACAGGGGATCGGTGGAAATAGAGGAAAACTGAGAAAATGGAAAAAAAACTTAAATTTAAATTAATCGCATTTTTTCGCCGTTTGGCGTCCAAATACAACGAAACTTGACACCGATGTGTGTTATGACATAACAGACACTATCACACCGAAAATTTTTTATTCAGACAATTAATTTTATTTTATATTAATTTTTAGAGGTTTAAACATCAAAAATTAATCACGATCAAATTAGATCTCAGAATTTGATGAAACTTCTCAAGTAGCCTTTAAATAATATACTTAACATAATGACACTGAAAACGATAAATTCAGACATATATTTCAATATTCTTGATTTTTATAATTTAAATAATCAAGAAAATAAAGTGGGAGCTTCTGTTATTCAGATTTTTTCCAAATTATGGTACTTTGATCTTAGAATTATTCTTATATAAGGATATTTTTTTATTTGCCATAATTCAAAATTTCTTACGATCATGATTTATGAGGTGGGATTTGACCTAAATCGCAAAGTAACGACTTTGGGTCGTTACAGTGAGCCATAGAGTTTATCAAAGATAGAGTTTGACCGTCTCTGACACCCAATTTTGTATTCCCCCAACATCACCTTTCTCATTCTCCTTCGCTGCAAAAGCCCTTGCATGAAAAGAGCTCCAACTTATCCTACGAGCTCAACTTTCTCTATCTCAGCAGTATATTAAGCTCCCACTCGCCCAAGCTCCGCCCCTTTCAAAGAATGACGGCTCTTCTTCGGAGTTCTACTCGCCCACCGGCTTTCCCAGTCAAAAGGGCTCCATCGTCTCATCCCTCACCGCGCCATCTTGTCAGTTACCCTCTCTACTTCCTCTTTGCTGCCTGCCATTTCAAGCCCAAATGCTACCTTTTTCGTCCTCACGCATGAAGAAAGCTGGCCAAATGCCGAGGCCAAAGCTCAAGGTCAAGACATCTCTGATAGAGCCATGATTTGAGATCAAATGAAAGCTAGCGTATTCTAGTTCTATTTTTTTTCCATGTAGGAGACAAAGAAGATACGAGGAGAAGTATGACTTTTTTATATATTTAAACAAGTGTTTATTTTGTAAATCAAAATAAAGTTTATGGTAAGAATATATACTAAAAAATATTCAGCATTAATATAATTTTTTTTTTAATTATTACATATAAACTCCACAAAAAAATGTATTAAAACAATAATTTATTTACACACTAGATTGATATATTATCTATATATTTTGATATATATTAATGTGTAAGTGTAGTAATACTCTACATATAAAAACCATTTTTTAAGAAAGATTATGCCCAAACTGTGTAAGAAAACAATGTAAGAACTTCGTATTAGAGCACATAAAAAATTTATAAGAAAATAGTTGTTAGAGAGATACATAAAAATTCTTTTAAGTTAAAATTTTAAGATAATTTTTTAAAATGTATAAAAAATACAAACTTTTTAAGAATATAACTTTTTTCTATTTATTTCATTTTATTTTATTGATAATTCATTAAAACATAAATATTAATTATTTTATAAAATTTTTCATTACAAACTAAATAAAAATTTAATATTAAGAAAAATAAATATTCAAATTTTCATCAAAATGCTCCTCCTATATTTGGTCCGCACACCCTTCATAATCTATTATATATATATATAAGCATAAGCATCTTGCTGCCTATTTGTTTATGAAGATAAATGTTTTTCGTGGGGCATCCTCAAGAGCCACGATTTTAAAAGAAAATTTGCAAACTCTAACTTGAATCCCTAGTTCATCTTATTGCCCGTTTTTAGGGTTAGCTTTTTCAGGTTATTTAAGGTTATTTCTTGCAAGAATTTTTTCTGGAGTGGTAGCATATCTTGCTATTTGTCTCCTTTTTTACTTATCTGTGTATTCTCTTTATTTCGCGGATTTGAGTTTTATTGCTGCTTGTTTGGATGGTTTGGCTGGCTGGTTTTTCTTTTTATGCCGTGTTCCCTGTGGTGGCTGGACGGTTGGTTTTGGCTGGCTGGTGAGTTGTTTCTTGCTTTGTCCTTCGTTTGGCTGGATGGTTGGTATGGATGGTTGGTGGTTTGCTTGAGCTGGTAGTATGGCTGGTTGGTATGGCTGGCTGGTGGTTTGCTTGAGCTTTGTTTTGGCTGGTTGTTCGGTTTATTTGGTGGACTATCTTGAGGTTTCTTTCAGTGTTGTTTGTTTCTGTTTTCTTTTTTGATGCTGGTCTGGTTGGGTCTTGTTTGGCTAGCTGTGCCTGCTATGCTGCTTGGTCTGTCTTAGTCGTCTATATTCTGGTTCTGGTTGTTTCTTCTATGCTGTTTTGTTGTCTCACTTGATGATGATGATGAGAGCAGGTTCCGAGGTTTGTAAGAGCTGTTGTGTTTCACTTTTTTTATTGTTCGGAATTTCTGCTCTTTTTGTTCTATGATCTGTATCTGGCCATATTGATGTCCCAAGCTGTGCTTTGCTATTGGAAAAGTCTGGCTGTTCTGGGGTGCTTTGCTATTGTTCTGGGGTGCTACACTTTTCGTCTTGCTCGGGTATCCCGCTGGGGACTCTATTTTTTTTTTTGTAGCGTCTGCGTTTGCCTTTTCCATATTGCAGGGACGTGTTATGCGACGGTTTATATCTCTTGCGGTCTGGTTGGTTTGACGGCCTTGTCCCATTTGTTGAGGCTGAAGGTCTGTTCCTTCTTTCTCTTTGTGATTTGTCCTTCATTTGCTATTGCTTGCTGAGCAAGTTAGGTTTTCTCTTTTCGTGTCCGGACCTTTTAGGATACTCCCTGGGTTTGGATTTTTGGGGCTGTTTTCAGGTTTTTTAGTTTGCTAGGAATCTTTGTACCCTCGCAGCCCTGTTTTTGTATCTTTCATTTTAGCTAATAAAACTGTGCCGAGATGACTTTTCCCAAAAAAAAAAAAAAAATAAAAAAAAATAAAAAAAATATATATATATATATATAATCATAAGCATAAAACCCGCACAATGTGCAGGGTGATAACTGAAAGAAAATAAAACACATAATATAATATCATGAAAGACGCACAAGCTGGGATGTGATAACACAAAGAAAGAAAAAATAAAATTGCATTGTTCTATTGTCTCAAGAAGTCATAGTATCCTATAAACAATATAAAGACACAATAAAAAACAAAATTTTAATATAATAAATTAATAAGACAAACTTAATCTAACACTATAAAGAAATGTGGAAATAAATACTAATATTAAACTCTCTTCTTAAAAGCGAGTATCAACAATAAATGTAACAAAAAATAATATATCATCATCCTCATCCACTTAAAAAAAAAAGTAGCAAATGTCAGGAATGAGTACATACATATATTATTTCATTTCAAGAGTTACAAGAAATATGAAAATATCAAAAATATTAATAAAATAGCAATTCATATATTTGAAGAAATGTTATTCAAATTATTAGCCTAGATAAACTTCAATATTAAATATAATTGCAAAAGTATGCAAAATTAACATAAGTTAAGAAGAGGTAAAGAAAAATAAAAACAATCAATAATTTGCTTCAACAAAATCAATAATAATTGGTAGTTTGTAAAAACAAATTTCTAAAGATGCTTTTTGTGAAGCATGAAAAATTGTATTTAAAGAAACAATATATAATCTATTTTTTAAACAAACATCAAAATCTTGTAAAAGAGGGTCGTCATAAAGAAGTACTTTAAAACTTGTAATTCAAAATCATGTTATCATTTTTTCTCAAATATAAAAATTAGGTAAAAACATTAAAAACTTAATATGAAGTATATGGTTAGTTCATTATTGAAATTAATGACATTCCTTGAAAGAAAAATTTACTATGAAAACTTTAATATTAGTTAGCAGTATCATTTGTTTAACAAAAAATACCCTAATTGGCACCTAAGTTTAAGTAAATAAAAGTTCAAAACTTTAATGTTATTGAGGTGCCTTTAATCTGCAAATTAACCTTTAATAGAAGCACATTTTTTCTCCTGAAACCATGATATGGCAAGTATATGGCTAGCTCATTTTGAATAGCAAAAATTATGTGCCTAATAAATAAATTTATAATATCTTAAGTGGAATATTTTACTTGAATTTGTTATGCCAAAATTATTATTGAATAAGCCAATTGAGACCTATTAATTTGTGGGCAAGAAAAGAGATATAAAATCAAATCCATGAATAAATGAGTCTTAACAACATGTCACAGTACCTTTTTAATTAAAAGAAAAAATTTTATGGCAAGAGCAAATAACTACCTTGAATTATTTTAAGAAGAATAGAGGGCTATGCATTGAAAATAAAAATTTGAAAATATTATTACAATATAGATGTTCATTTATATAGAGATCCATTTCAATCAATACACATAACTCTTTCCCCTTTTTTTTATGCACACACATAAAATAAGATGAGAGATAAATTCATAATAATAAAGTTTGAGCAAAATAGAGCAACAAGAAACCTATGTTTTGAGTTTTGAAAGAGAATAATCATTATTTTATGTTGAATAATGGAAGAGTTGCTATGATTGAAAAGTTTTAGAAGCTCCTTAGTTATTTTCATATAGGTGTTTGCGTGCTATATTTATAACAGAAGAATCATGTTACATTGATCGTTATAAAGATATAAGATGATAATTTCTTAAAACATCACCTCTTGCTTGTAATTTGAGCATCATGCAAGTAATTACCTCGTGCAAATAAAGCAAGTCTCCATACTTTACTACTACTAAAATCTAAAAAGCACAGAGCATGAACATAAATATACTTCTAAAAATTAGCATAATAAAAAATAACACACATTTTGCATAAAATTAGCTTTGCATGAAGAGCATAATTAATTCATAAACTGTATAAAAAAGAAAAAATAGCATTTGCAAAACAAATAAAATTTTCTTTCGGATCTTAGGAAAAGAAGCAAAAAATTATGTGAAATTAATGATAAAATGCTAATGAGAAAAATGTGAAGAAAATATGTCTTTAAGCAAGTAGACGATGCCGATCAGAAAGAATAAAAAATAATAAATCCTGAAAACATAGGAAGTAATAAATCCTGAAGACATAGGAGAAGACAGAATATGGAAAAAATATATTGAAAGTAAATAGAATAATGAACCTCATATTAGATTTGTCATACAATATATCATAAGTAGAAAACAAAATGCAACAAATTGTACTATATAAATATATGTATACTTGTTGAAACAATTTTTCAAATTATTCAAATTCAATCTACTCCAAAACATAAAGACCAAAAAAAAAGAAAATTATAACCATGATCACCTTCATAAATTGACCTCCGATCAAAAATCAGATTTCATTTTTAAGTTTCTCACCCTTAAATTAGGTAAGTGTGAAAGTTTGGAATTTTTCGGAGTCCGTTTAATTATTTAAAATTGAGTAAATAAATTAATAAGAATTAATAATTAAATAATATAAGTCAAATTAAGTTTATTAAAATAATTCCATCGGCTTGATTATATGAACCGCGGCAATCCGCTGTCCAGCCCAGAACACGGGACCACGGATCGAATCAATTCTAACAGTTCCATTTTTTATTAAGAAGATTTTACGGCTGCGGCATCTCCCGATCGGATAGGGCTTATCAGACCGTTCGATCATCCGATCGAATGAACGACCATGATAATTTCAATGTATGTCTCCTTCCATTGTGCCTCTGCCGCGCGAGAGGAGTGGGTGCACGTCGCTCAGACCTCTCTAGCTGGCCTCTCCATCCGCATTAAGCACCCTACGCTCCCCTATCCTCATTTACACCTACCGAAAGCTTTTGCGGGAGCTTGGTGCTCCGAGAGTTGCAAGCTGAGGGAGATGCTGAGCTGCTCAACGATTTTCTGCTTGCGAACCCTAACCTAAGGCTACGCCATCAAGGTGCAAGGTACCACTTCTTAGTTGTTCTTCCCACTTAACAACTATTTAGCAAACAGTTTAGATTATCTTGCAAAGTATGAATTCAACTGTTATAGCTAATCAAGCTCAATGTTTTTGTTAAGAAGAATTTGTGCTGCGTATTACTTTACAGCGAATGAATCTATCTGACATGCTTTGAGCGAAATTTAATGAATGGTTAAAGCAATATGTTTCTCCGTTCTTCGTTCGTCTCTTACCGTCGAATTTCGCAATATTACAAAAGTTACCAATTGTAGAGATTGGTGAAGAATGAAGTTCATTGATGGAACTATCTCTTGGTGTGAACTATGCGCAATTTAATTTCTTTGGAAAGAATAAATGCTGACAACCATCTTGGGCGCAATTGCTTCGCTTCAATACGGAGGCATCTCTCATGCCGCATATTAGAGCTAAGGTGGAGAATTGTGATGATTGGTAAAACATATTTTAAAACATTTTCTTTATATTTTGACAAAAAAATCTAATTTGAATTAAGAAAATACATTTTTTACAAGAAATTAGATAATGCATTATGGGCTAATTATAAATATTGTTATTTATTGGAAGGAATTTGATCAAGTAGGAAAATAGAGTAAATTTTGAGAGATTTGAGTATCCATTTAGAATTATTTTTTTATTTTTTAGTTTGTAGCATTTATAAAAGCTAATTTTGCAAGAGATTCAAACCTCAAAATTGTATTTCCTCTTAATGCTGAACTTTTTCTCATGTGATTTTTGTTTACTGTTCGCGTGATGCTAATAGCGTGACGGACTTTTGTTATATGTTAACTCGATAGGGCAAATTTTCTTTTGTTATGGAGATGTGCTCCCCGGGAGGTTCTTAGACCTCCTTGTTGAGGACACCGTAGAATTAAATTCCGATTGATTGATGATGTACTTTTATTTATTTATGCTTAGGCTAAGGTTGTCTTTCATGGATGTAGTTGAATCTATTAAATAAACATGTGTTTTAGATTGTTCTTGCATGAATGTGTTTTTCTGATTGTGCTCTTTGATGACAATTTGGGCTCCTTGATGTGGTGGTCTCAACATATTAAGGGCCCACCGAATCTCATTCATAGTTGATTTTTTCTTAGGAAAAAATAGATTAGTCTTTAAAACATGCAATTTTGAAGACACTTTCCACAAACACAAGGACACATTCAAGTTAAACCAAACTGCATTTTAGGAGCAAAGATGCATACTAATTATTATTTAATTATAGACGTGACAAAGCCTTAAAGCCCCCCAACAATATAGAATTTCACAAAAACAACATCTTTAGCATCATATAAATTGACTCCAGAGTTCAAAAGGGGGGCTTCGTAGTCTCTCACTTGCAGTCGCAGGGATCACAGTTGCACTGATCGCCGCACTTGCAGCCTCCGTTCTCAGCTCCGGCCATTCCCATTGCCGCCTCCAAATGCCTTCCCAAAAGAGAAAGAAATTCAGCTTGGTCTGTCTGGTAGGCTTAATATGAAGAACAAAGAAAGAAAACGAGAGAAAAAGGACAAACCCTTTCATGGGAGTAACTCCAGTGACGATGGTCTGGCTAGTGGTGAAGGTTTCCTCACCCAAATTAGGAAACATTTTGCATCTGGATTTGGAAAAATGCAAATTAATTTGGTTAATTATTCAAGTGCTTATCGCTTATATACCAAAAAAGATTAAATGCAAGGGCTGTTGGAAGCAGAAAAAGACGGAAACAAAAATAAACAGAAACAATCATATTCTTACATAAAAAAGCTCAAACAATGTCGAGCGTATGCAAAACCCTAACAAATCATTAATCGCTCAAATTAAAAGCAAACAGAGAGGAAAAAGTACACAAGGAACGATAATCCAACATCAGGAACTCGCCATATCACAATATTGACAAAAATTGAAACAAAAATTCAACAGAAAACGATCAAATCAGATCCTCACATTTGTAAAGCCCAAAAAAAAAAAAAAAGAAACAGAATACCAAAAACAAAGACCTAAGATGAAGATTATAGATTACCCGGAACAGCCAGATCCGCATTTGCAGGCAGATCCGCACCCGCAGTTTCCTCCGCAGCACGACATTTTTCAGAATATTGAAAGAACGAGGAAGAAAGATTATTGTGTATTAGTAAGCTTCGAATTATAATGTTAGAGAAGGGCCCTATTTATAGATGAAACAGAGGGCGACGAAGATGCAATCTACCGTACACGTGTCGTGTTATCGCCCACCATTAGCTGGTGGGGCTCTTAGTGTTTATCTAATTTTATAGTGCTCTGAATTTTATGTTAAATTAAGATTTTTGATACAATTTATTTGTAATTAATTTCACTTAATATTTTTAATATATATTTTTGTAGAAGTGTTAAGCGACCTCATTTCTTAAGAAAATTTTATCAATCTTCTTTAAAAAAAAAATGATTTGAATATATTTGTAATTAGAATTTTTTTATTATTTTTATGAGAAAAATATATTGAGAAAGTATAAATTAAATTTATATTTTTATATATATTTTTGTATTTTATGTTATTTTCAATAAAGATTAAAAAACAGCTTTTGTATATTATTGTTTTTTTAAGAACAAAAAAATGTAATTAAAAGATAATTATAAGGTCCGAATAATTTAAATTCCTTTAAGAGCTGCTTATTGCATTTAAAAAAAAAAATTATTCCATCTTTTAGGCTACCAACTTGGCTTGCTTTCGGATGGGCTTTCGTTTAGTGCCATCCATTCGTTGAAGAATAAAGATATATTCTTGTTACTGTTATTCCTTTTATAAGTAAAAGGTAGTATTCCAAAATAATATCTTTATTAAATTTTTATTTGAGTCTATTTATTTATAAGAATCTTTTCTCTTTTTCAAGTCTCTTAGACCACTTTGAAATGGGTGACAGCGTGCTGGCTCAGTCCTTACTATATCTGGTGTGAAGCGAGTTAACCGACGGAACTCCATTTCATATTTAGACGTTGGGCGACCTCCTTGCTTCATTCTCAGCAAAGTGACTTTCAAGAATATTTTGCGCTCATAGGAGAATGAATTCTGCCTTAAATGCTTCCACAAATGAATGCCAGGGAATATCTTTGATGTCATAATCAACAAAGAGAGAGAGTTTCTCTCATTGTCCCACCAAGTCATCCAAGCAATGATCTAAAAGGAAACAGGCTAGCTTGCCCCAAGCTTTGTGTCCTCACCCCGCTTCGCTACCTTACCACATCCGCTCTCACAAACCTAGTTAAATAGAGCATAGTTTTTTCTCCGACCGAGGATATAAGTGACCTTAGCGTACTAGAGGGTGTTGGCTTCTACTCTCCAATCACATATAATGCAAACTCTGCATCTTCATGTAATAGATGAGGCATGAGATAGATTGCCTTATAATTAGGGCATTTGATACTTATAAGATTGTTCTAGGAAAATTGTAACAACTCAGGTTGTTACTAGGCCGATTTGATCAAAACCTGATTGAATCAAGGCAAAAATCAAAATGCTAATTTAAGTTGGATAAAAATTTAATAAAAATATTTGTAGATAAAACATAATAAAGGGATCTTACTGTGAAAGTTTGAGAGCGTTTGAGATCTCGGATCGTCCTAAATTAATTCGTGAAGTTTAAAATTTAAAAACTAATAATACTAAAAATCAAAACCAAAATTTAGAAAATTTTATATAATTAGGTTGATCATCAATTGAAGATTCTATGTTTTAAGTTTCATGAATTTTCGAGCTCCAGATTGATTGTGGTGAATTTTTAAGGTTTTTCATTTAAAAATTAATATAAAATAAAATACTTGTTCAAATTCAATATTTTTTGGATGCGTGCGTTCACCTCATCGAGAGGCTCGTTTCGGTACTATGTTAGTAATTTTTGGAGTTTGTTTAACCATAGATCATGACTCGAGAAATTTTAGCCATTCGATTTAAATCCAAAGACTGTTTTGGGATTGATGATTGACTTTAAACAACTCTAACCTAATGGGAAGTTGTCGATAGCTCCTTATTTCAGTTAACCTAAAATCGCAAGCAGCTAGTCTCCCCTCCCCCCGTCGATCACCCCTCGCCACTTGTTGCTCACCTCCCTTCGTGTATGGCATCGACCCCCTTCAACCACCCATTTCCAATCACTTTAAATCACTTACCTTCTCCGCTCTCCTTAGTGTATCAAGCGGTCATGCGCTTCATTCCTCCTCGCTTGGAGCCGAGGGTGTAACAACCATAAATTGTTTCTGAGCTTAACTTAAGCTTAACCATGCTTTAATCTTAATCTCATTTCATTCCTATAGTCATTTTAGCTTAATTTTAAAAATTTGAGGTTAATCAGACCTCACTAGGTCAAATTGATATTTTGATCAATTTATGTACCATAATTAATAACCAAAATATTTTGATCTATAATATAAAATCTGATAGTATTTTTAAATTTCTCACCCTCAAATTAGCTAGGGGTGTAAGTTTGAGAATTTTTGAAGAATTTAGGCCATAAATGAATTTAATTTAAATTGGGAAAATTGCATAAAAAGGTTCCCAATATTTTAAAATTACAAATATATCCCTTAACCAATTAAACAGTCTGGGATCTGCTATGCAGACCGCGGGCGATCTGCTGCGGAGCCCGGGTCACGCGACAGCGGAGCCCTGTTACATCTCTTCATCGCTCCACTTAATCATACGACTAGGATTTAATTTCACGGGAGTGCCGATCCGTCGTTGGATCTATCCCGAGGATCCCACGGGCCGGATCATTTTGGATCCGACCATTAGGATCCGGAGGATTAGAGCCGTTTCGTAGCTCTGATCGATAGATCAGATGACCCATAGTGCACCAGCACTGTAGATCTTCATCTCGAATTCCCCCACTCATAACATGGAGTATCCCCTGTATGCCAGTTGCTCATCTTGACCCACACTGCTCCCTCCAACTCAGCTTAGTCATTAAAGGTTTCTCCATAATTGGGAGGAGCCTCCCAATCGGGCCATGTGAATTGGAATTCTAAAGCTCTGGCATGGCCTGAGCTCTTGAGTCAACTTCAACTCATCCAACTGCACCCAAGCTTCTTCCTGAGGCTATAAATAGACTCAAAGATTTGTCCAGAGGGCTATTATAACAACCCAAGTCGTTACTAGGATAATTAGGATTAAACTCAACTCAAAAAAATTAGAATTCCGAATGACTTCAAAATTAGAGAAAACTAAAAATACCCTTGGATATAATATACTTTTGTAATCATAATACTTAAGTTTGGAAGTAATCTGGATAACGAATACTCCTAAATTAATTTTTGAATTATTTAAATTCAGTAAATTGGAAAAATTAAATACAAGTTCAAATTCAGTGATTTAGTGTCGTTGGATTAAGAATATTATAAAAAGACTACAGAAAAAGTTTTGTCAAATTTATAGCTCAGGATTGACCATAATTAAATTTTAAAGTTTTTATCTTCAAAAATTAATAAAAAATAAAATATTGCTCCAAATTGAAAAGTTTTTGCGCGAGTGTATTTTTCTCATCAAGATACACTTCCATGTTAAGTTTCGTAATTTTCTGGAAAAGAAATGGAAGAGAGAGAAAATAGAGAGAGAAAGAAGAGAGAGAAAGAGGAGAGAGAAAGAGAAGATAAGAAGGAGGAAGTAAAGATCAAATTGAACACTCCAAAATCATGACAAATTTTCTCTCATCCATCTCATCCAAATAATGGATGAGAGAGAAAATAATTATTTAATTAATTAAAAAAAAGTTTATAAATACACCCCACCCCTCCTTCATTTCCCCATTCCTCCTCTCCTCCCACATTCTCTTCCCCACCTCCTCTCTTCCCCCAACCTCTCTTCTCCTCCCATCTCCCCCACTTCTTCCTCATCCACCACCAGTTTCCCCCGTTAATCTCCAGTAAAGCCTCATTAACGTCAATATAGGGTAAGAAATATATAAGAAATGAATTTTTTTTTCTCTTTTTATTTCTTCTTCTTTTTTTTTATAATAATAATAATAATATTATTATTAATGTTAATATTACTACTATTATATTTTTATTTATATCATTTTCTTTATATATATATATATTTTTTTTTTTCTAATTTCTGCAACTTTCATTTCTGTCATTTTCTTTCTTTCTATATATGTATATATTTCCTAATTTCTGCAACTTTCATTTCTGTCATTTTCTTTCTTTCTATATGTATATATTTTTTAATTTCTGCAACTTTCATTTCTGTCATTTTCTTTCTTTCTATATATGTATATATTTCTTAATTTCTGCAACTTTCATTTCTGTCATTTTCTTTCTTTCTATATATGTATATATTTCCTAATTTCTGCAACTTTCATTTCTGTCATTTTCTTTCTTTCTATATATGTATATATTTCCTAATTTCTGCAACTTTCATTTCTGTCATTTTCTTTCTTTTTATATATGTATATATTTCTTAATTTCTGCAACTTTCATTTCTGTCATTTTCTTTCTTTCTATATATGTATATATTTCTTAATTTCAGCAACTTTCATTTCTGTCATTTTATATATATATATATATATATATATATTACTTATAATAATAAAACTTATTTTTTTGATATATGAAGATAACTAATCAATATAAATGTTAATATTGATATTTTAAGATAAAATAAAGAATATTATTCTTTTTCATTAATTATTTCATTTGCAGTATTTGCATCATTATTAAGATTTGACTCACTTTGATATATTTATATGAGATTTTGTACTCAGAACTTGAAATAAATAATCAAAAATCAGTATTTTGGGTTCATTCAGGTGGATCTTAGATCTGTACAAACAATACGTTAGGCCAGGACAGGCTGATATATAGAGAAATAAGGAGACTGCACATAGCCTTTGAGGGGGAATGTGTAGTTAGTCAGGAACCCGTATCTCAGATAGTTAGATAGACGTATCTAACTCCTCGATTATTCTGTAACTTTGTCCAACAGAATAAATATTATATATTGTTATATTTTCTTTAAGAATGAGCACATATCTTAAATATATATATTTTATATTAGTAATCGTAAGCATATCATACTTAAATATCACATTTTATTTTCTCATGCAGAATCATGACGTTTAAATACAAATTTTGATATCCTACAAATCTTACTTAGACTTTTGTGTATAATTAAATCTTTTCTTTTCTTTTCTTTTCTTTCTTTCTTTTTTTTCTTTTTTTTTTGGTTCGCCCTGTCATATACATATATATTTATATACATATATATATATATATATATGGCAATTCATGATCAATCTCTGGATCAAGCCTTTGAGGAGGAGCTGATACATGAGGGAGCAATTTAGACACTAATTTTCTTGAAGTTTTAAATTATTTTTGCTTAGTGTGTAATAAATTTTGTAAAAACAATTATTATCTTTGTAATGAATATATTCTCTTTATTATTCTAATATTTCTGAATGTTACAATGAATGTGGAAGTGTGTGTATATTTTATATGCATCTAAATATACTGTTATACTAAACCCCGATATGATCTTGGGAAGTGAGCACCTGATGCTGGATTAGCTATGCTGACCCAGCGGCGGGTCTCCACAGTTGGTATCAGAGCAGGATTGGGAGAAAATTAGTATAAAAGTGTATAAGCCATTATTCATGCAATTAGAATTCTAGAATAATTAAAAGAAAAATATAGAAAGTGTGAATTTTCAAAGTTATCAAAAGGACAATAAAAGAATAGATATATGACTTAAGTAAGATAATATACTTTTAATTATTATTTTATTTTATTTTTTTAGCTAATAAGAATACTTTTGTTTTCATCTAGTATTTGATAATTATACTTATATAAATCTAGTCCAATAAAAGAATAATAATAAAAATCCTATTTTTCAGATGGATCCTTTGATTGTCGGAACACACTTAAAAGATCCGATATCTGCCAATACTTCCGTGGAATGTGTCGACAAATTGTTTGATATTGTGAATGCTCTATTGGAGCGTGTTGATACACAAAATCAAACATTTTTAAAGCTTCAAATACAACAAACATCCCATATAAATAGTCCTACTTCTATACTATCAGCTATCCATTCCCAAATATTGAGATAGATGGACTACTTCAAGCCTTCTTAAGACTCCAACCACCAGTATTCAATGGAAGTGCTAACCCAATGGATGCTGAAGATTGGGTTAAGAAGATAGGAAAAATACTAACTAGCATGAAATTCCCACCTACAGATATAATTAGATTAACTATCTTTAAATTAGAAGGAGAAGCGGAACGCTGGTGGGAAACCACAGCAAGCTTACAGTTCGTAGGCATAGATAATGAGAATATATAATGGGAAGAATTTATCAAAGCCTTCAGAGCCAAATACATCCCTCCTTCTGCTCGAGCCATCATGGAGGATATGTTCATAAAGTTATGTCAAAACACCTGTAGTGTCGTTGAATATGAAATTGAATTTGAAAGACTATCCCGTTATGCACCACTACTAGTGAGTACTGAGTTTGCTTGATGCTGTCGATTTTTAAAAGGATTAAAACCTTCTATCAAGAAAATGCTTATGGCTCTTCGAATCTCTAAATTCTCAGACATACTTGAAAGTGCAAAAATATTAGAAACATGAGGAAGAAGAAGAAGTTGAAGAGCAAAGAAAGAGACTCCCATCTACACATGTACAACAAATTGAATACAAAAGGACAACACCACCTCAAGCTAGAGTTTATCAAATAGCTCAGCAAACACCTACTGGGAAATGCAACCGATCGCATCCTTACGGTAATTGTTATCACAAGAGCAGAATATGTTATACGTGTGGACGACCAGGTCATAACTTTTGGCAATATCAAGCAACCCATACAATAGACAATCAGTGGATCACTCATCCTTCTAAGATACAACAATAAGTATCCATACCACATGGAAGGCAAGAACTCATACCAGCAGCCAGACCAGCTCATGTACTTGCAACTACTCCAATACAAAGGAGAGGTACATCTGTTGCTCCTAAAGCACCAGCTACTAATCAAAGGGGAAAAACAATTGCTCCCCAACATGCTGCTCATGCGAGGATCTATACCCTCACCCCAGTTTTAGCCCCAGAAGATAATGAAGTGGTATCAGGTACCACATTCTTTTCTTTTATAAATATTTTTCATATTATATTTAAATATAACATGAATTATCTTTTAATTTAAACTCTAGGCACCTTATATTTCAATGATAAATCTTGTGATACATTATTTGACACTGGTGCAAGCCACTCGTTCATTTCAAAAAGATTTTCTAAGACTCTTGAACTACCATATTACAACTTAGCTAAAGCCTTGAACGTCGGATTACCATCTGGTGCCCTCATGAGTGCACAAAAGTGTTGTGATTATAACATACCAATTAATGGCAAGACATATAAAGCAAACCTGATAGTACTGCCTATAGTAAATTTTGACATCATTCTAGGAATGAATTGGCTCAGCAAGCATAAAGTTATGATTGATTGCCAAAGAAAGAAGACCATTTTCAAGGGTGGGAGCAAGCCTGAAGTATTCATGGGAAAATTAGCAATTTCAACATCTTTAATCAATGCTTCACAAGCAAAGAAATTAATTCGAAAGCGGTGTAATGCATACTTAGTAACAATGATGGGAGAAAAGATGGAAGAAATTCCTTTAGCAAACACTCAAATTATAAAGGAGTTTGAAGATGTATTCCCTGATGAATTACTTGGATTACCACCAGTAAGAGAAATCAAATTTTCAATTGAGTTAATTCCTGGCACTCAATCGATAGCAAAAGCACCTTATCGCATGGCACCCAAAGAACTGCAAGAGCTAAGCGAACAATTACAAGAGCTGATGAACAAATGTTTTATTCGACAAAGCAGGTCACCATGGGGAGCCCCAGTGCTCTTTGTAAAGAAGAAAGACGGTTCGATAAGAATGTGCATCGATTATCGTGAACTCAATAAAGCGACCATTAAAAATAAGTACCCTCTACCCCGTATTGATGATCTATTTGACTAATTAGGTGGAGTTAAGATATTTTCCAAGATAGATCTAAGATCAGGCTATCATCAATTAAGAGTCAAAGAAGAAGATATTCCGAAAACAACATTTAGAACTCGCTACTGGCATTACGAGTTCATGGTCATGTCTTTTGGTCTAACCAATGCTCCGTCCATCTTTATGGACTTAATGCAAAGAATCCTTAGATCGTATTTAGATAAATTTGTAATAGTATTCATCGATGATATTTTAATTTATTCTGAGAGCAAGGAAGAGCATGAAAATCATCTAAGAACCGTTCTGGAAACTCTAAGGCATCACCAGCTTTATGCCAAATATTCTAAATGTGAATTTTGGCTTGATTATGTAGCTTTCTTAGGTCATGTAGTGGATGCCGAAGGAATCAAGGTCGATCAGAAAAAGATAAGTGTTATCCAGGAATGGCCCCAACCAAAGACCGTGATAGATATTCGCAGTTTTCTCGGTTTAGCAGAATATTATCGAAAATTTGTTAAGGGATTTTCGCAAATAGCTGTACCTTTAACCAAATTAACACAAAAAGCAGTTCCAATCATTTGGAGTCAGAAATGTGAGAAATCTTTTCAACAGCTAAAGCAAGCATTAACAACTACCCCAGTACTAACTCTACCACAAGAAACAAGAAATTATCAAGTTTATACTAACGCGTCCATAGTAGGGCTTGGTTGTGTTCTCATGCAAGAGAAGAAGGTAGTAGCATATGCATCTAGGCAATTAAAGATTCATGAAAGGAATTATCCAGTGCATGACTTAGAACTGGCAGCGATAGTATTTGCTTTAAAAATATGAAGGCACTACTTATATGGAGTGAGATGTGAAGTTTTTACTGATCATCAAAGTTTAAAATATATTTTCACTAAATTGTCGACAAAGGCGATGGTTGGAATTAATCAGCAACTATGACTTAGATATACAATATCATCCTGATAAAGCTAATGTCGCAGCTGATGCCCTCAGCAGAAAAGCAGACCTAAATGCTATAATGGAAAGTCCATTAATGGAAGAATTCAGAAAATTATGTATAAAACTTATTAATAGAAAACAGTTAAATAATTTACTTGAAAATAATTCTACAGAGCCTACATTCATGCAGCGTATAACAAATGCCCAAGAGAAAGATAAGGGATATTCCAAGCTAAAAGCAGATATTGAAAATGGTCGTATCACAAACTTACATTTACAAAAAGGAGTTTATATTTATCATGGAAAAAGGATTTGGATTCCAAATGATACATATATTCAGAATCAAATTCTAACTGAAGCTCACAACTCAGGATATACAATTCACCCTGGAAATAATAAAATGTATAGGGATCTAAAAGAGATATTTTGATGGCCTGGACTAAAGAAAGATATACCTAAATATGTCGCTAAATGACATGCCTGCAATTTGGTAAAAGCAGAACATCAAAGACCAGGTGGACTATTGCATCCATTAGATATCCTAGAGTGGAAATGGTCAGATATTTCTATGGACTTTGTGATGGGATTGCCTAAAAATCGTACTGGAGTATATGCAATTTGGGTAATCGTAAATCGTCTAACAAAATCAACACACTTTCTTCCAATTAAGCAAACAGATTCAGTGGAAAAGCTGGCCAAGTTATATATTAAAGAAATAATCAAACTTCACAGAATTCCTAAAACTATTGTCTCGGATCATGACGGTAGATTTACCTCCCATTTTTGGAAAGCAGTACATCAAGATTTGGGGACAACATTGGCTATGAGTACAACATTTCACCCTCAAATTGATGGTCAGACCGAGAGAGTAAACCAAGTACTTGAAGATCTTCTTCGATTAAGCATATTAGACTTTGGCGGTAGTTGGGAAGATCACCTTCCATTAGTGGAGTTTGCATATAACAATAGCTATCAGGCATGTATTGGAATGGCCCCATATGAAGCTCTATATGGAAGAAAATGTAGCACGCCATTGGCCTGGACTGAAGTAGGAGATGTTCAATTATACGGATCTGATCTAATTGAGGAGACTAATAAGAAAATTCATCTAATAAAGAGCAGGATTGCTACAGCTCAAGATCGACAAAAGAAATATCATGATGCTAAACATCGAACACTAGAATTTCAAGTAGGAAATCATGCCTATCTAAAGGTAAGCCCAATAAGAGGAGTTCATAGGTTTGACATAGCAGGGAAGTTAAGTCCAAGATACGTTGGACCCTTTGAAATAATTGCCAAAATTGGAGACGTCGCTTATAAGCTCAAACTACCAGACAATTTTTCTGCCGTTCACAACGTATTCCACGTTTCTTCATTGCGTAGGTGTCTACAGAAATCGTTCCAGCAAGTGTCTATCCATTCAATCAACCTCCAACCTGATCTAACTTATAAAGAAGAACCACTCAAAATATTGGGTTCAGATAATCAGAAATTACGAAGTCGCCACATCCCAATGGTAAGAGTACAATGGAAGAATTCATCAGAAGAAGAAGCCACTTGAGAAAGAGAAAACTCTATGAGGAAGAATCACCCTACATTGTTCAATATGTCAGGTAATATTCTCATCCATAAATATTTTTGTTTGCGTGATGTCGAGGACGACATCATTTTTAAGTATGGGAGTCTGTAATGACCCAAGTCGTTACTAGGATAATTATGATTAAACCCAACTCAAAAAAATTAGAATTCCGAGTGACTTCAAAATTAGAGAAAACTAAAAATACTCTTGGATAGAATATACTTTTATAATCATAATACTTAAGTTTGGGAGTAATCTGGATAACGAATACTCCTAAATTAATTTTTGAATTATTTAAATTCAGTAAATTGGAAAAATTAAATACAAGTTCAAATTCAGCGATTTTAGTGTCGTTAGATTAAGAATATTATAAAAAGGCTACAGAAAAAGTTTCGTCAAATTTATAGCTCCGGATTGACCAGAATTAATTTTTAAAGTTTTTATCTTCAAAAACTAATAAAAAATAAAATATTGCTCCAAATTGAAAAATTTCTACGCGAGTGTATTTTTCTCATCAAGATACACTTCCATATTAAGTTTTGTAATTTTCTAGAAAAGAAATGGAAGAGAGAGAAAATAGAGAGATAAAGAAGAGAGAGAAAGAGGAGAGAGAAAGAGAAGATAAGAAGGAGGAAGTAAAGATCAAATTGAACACTCCAAAATCATAACAAATTTTCTCTCATCCATCTCATCCAAATAATGGATGAGAGAGAAAATAATTATTTAATTAATTAAAAAAAAAGTTTATAAATACACCCCCACCCCTCTTTCATTTCCCCATTCCTCCTCTCCTCCCACATTCTCTTCCCCACCCCCTCTCTTCCCCCAACCTCTCTTCTCCTCCCATCTCCCCCACTTCTTCCTCATCCACCACCAGTTTCCCCCGTTAATCTCCAGTAAAGCATCATTAACATCAATATAGGGTAAGAAATATGTAAAAAATGAATTTTTTTTACTCTTTTTATTTCTTCTTCTTTTTATAATAATAATAATAATATTATTATTATTAATGTTAATATTACTACTATTATACTTTTATTTCTGTCATTTTCTTTATATATATATATATATATTTTCTAATTTCTGCAACTTTCATTTCTGTCATTTTCTTTCTTTCTATATATGTATATATTTCCTAATTTCTGCAACTTTCATTTCTGTCATTTTCTTTCTTTCTATATATGTATATATTTCCTAATTTCTGCAACTTTCATTTCTGTCATTTTCTTTCTTTTTATATATGTATATATTTTCTAATTTCTGCAACTTTCATTTCTGTCATTTTCTTTCTTTCTATATATATATATATTTCCTAATTTCTGTAACTTTCATTTCTGTCATTTTCTTTCTTTCTATATATATATATATATATATTTTAATTTCAGCAACTTTCATTTCTGTCATTTTCTTTATATATATATATATATTACTTTTAATAATAAAACTTATTATTTTGATATATGAAGATAACTAATCAATATAAATATTAATATTGATATTTTAAGATAAAATAAAGAATATTATTCTTTTTCATTAATTATTTCATTTGCATCATTTGCATCATTATTAAGATTTGACTCACTTTGATATATTTATATGAGATTTTGTGCTCAGAACTTGAAATAAATAATCAGAAATTAGTATTTTGGGTTCATTCAGGTTGATCTCAGGTCTGTACAGACAATACGTTAGGCCAGGATAAGCTGATATCTGGAGAAATAAGGAGACTGCACATAGCCTTTAAATACAGTGCATATTGCTTAAATTCATTTAATGCTTCACTGTATTTCACTTGCTTACTCGGCATAAATTTCATTGAACATATATCACTTACATTTAATTTACTTAAATACACATAGTAGTTTCTAGTCTTTAGGATGCTTTCCCTTATAAATTTTGGATACATGCTAGGACTTATATACAGTGAGTATTTTTACTCAACTTATTCCATACTGTCTTCTTTACATTTATGCTCAGTTCCTTTTTCATACTTTACAGTTTTTATAGCTCCGCTGCTTACTTCAAATTATAAAATATATTTGTGATATCTTATTAATTTAAATACATAGCAAATCTTAAAATGTGCTTAAAATGTTTAGTCTAACTACACTTTTTATTTTTTTTGGCTTTGCCCTATCATATTTAAATACAAAATATGATAGATCAATAGCCTTTTGATTCAGGTAATGTAGGTCCAAGTACTTGAAGGGCTTATAAAGAAACCGCTTCCACTTAATTTTAATGTGATTACTTATTTTTATTAAAAGAGAGAGAGGGTGATCTACTTACTATTCTTTACTATTACTTTTAAGAGATTTGTAATAATTAAATTATAAATTGCTTAAGTTTGTTTAAGTTACTTTTACCTATTCTTAAATATCTATGTTGTATTTACTACTTTTGTAACTACTTGAGATGAATGAGCGGATTATTCTAATTGCTTGTGTTGAAAATACGTGCAATATTATATTTACATGTATCTCCATATCGTGTATCTTCCTTTACATTCATTTGTAAACTTTATTTTAACTTAACAACTAATTATAAAGTGACTTGGCCACTTAGCATCTACACTTGATTTATTTTCTTCTAATCGAGTGTTGGGTGCTAAGATAACATCCCAATCTTTGGATTAATCTTCTATCCAATTATTGGGGTCGTTACAAATGGTGACATTAATAATATATGAAAAATATTCAACCTAAAATGTACTTAGAGAATTGTCTAATAAGATTTTTCTTTTGTTGGCTCGGGCCCTGGCATTGTGAAACTGACAATGTCAGAATCAGATAGATTTAAGGAGCTTGGTGCCGAAGAGGAGCCTTATCCAGAAGTAGAGCCTTATCTTGAGGAGGAGCATCAGGAAGGAACTGAAGCTGTTTAGTCCTTTCTGCTTAGTGTGAGGATGAGTGATTTTATTTCAGTTCATTTAAATTTAATTAATGTTGTAATAATATATGTACTATTTGATTGTATTTTTTTTATTGTACTATTTATTCTGAATTGTATGCTGTATTTTCTCTATTTATTATGGTAAATTGAATGTTTGTTTACTTTACCTTGCTTTCGCATTTTGATTCTGTATTTGCTTAGTGACTGATTATAAAGCATGTATGCATTAGCTTATCTCTCTCTTATTAGTGGAATAAGGTTTACACCTAATCCAATGTTAAGTAAGGGATTTGTCAAAGTGACACTCCACCCCTTAGCTTAATCTTGTGGATTAAAGAGCGGGGCGTCACATATACTCATTTATAATGCACTAATATACATTGGGAATGTTTCATTATTCTACCCATCCCAATGCGTACAAATAATCTAGCTAATACTTAAGATAAGGATGCAACTTGTCATAAGGATTAGTGTTCAGCAGTTCTTAAGGCTAGCCTTAGGGAAGTTCAAGCTTCCCGAGTGGCACACCATTCCACCACAGACTGTCTTGTCTTTAAAACCTCGGCTGCGCGCAGTGATGTAACTGGGCACTATACAAGTAGATCTACGTACTTGATTGATTTGATATTACATAATGATTTAATTGATTTAATCTGTCAAATATTAATTTCAAACATCAAATTTATATTTTCGCACTTGATTGATACGACGGGAGGGGACGCTACATAATATAAATATATAAGGAAGAGTTACTTTGTACATTTTAAGAAGGGATACTTGCATTTCTCATACTTAATTTGGTTTTATGCTAAATAGATCTATCATAAAAATTGTATGATGGAGAAAATTAGAAGAAAAAAAAGATATTTGCTTTATATTGAAAAGCTTGGGATAAAGCACACAAAGACGTTCTTTGGAGAGTTTTAGGGATCTGTATTATTATAGATGTATAATAGGACTGTAATATGTGTTTGATCACAATGTGTCTTGGCTAGTGAATTTTCTATTAATTTTGGATTACATCAAGGCTCAACTTTCAGTCCATATATTTTGCTTAAATTGTGAATATTCTTATTGAGCACATTTAAGAAAAAATTCTTTGATACATATTATTTACAAATAATATTCTTTTAGTTAATAAGAATATGAATTGAGTTAGAGCAAAACTTGAATTGCGAATGACTACTTTTATGATGATGATCGGATGCTGAATTAGCAAGTATTGAACATCAGATGTATTAATCTTTTCGTATCATACGAAAAGATTGGATACACTAAACATCAGATCAGATACATTGATCTAACGATTGTAACAAGTATTGAACATCGGATCGGATACACTGATTTGACGATTGAGGACCGGCATGTGATTTGATTTTAATAATCACCATCGGATCATATCTCGGTTTAGGATCACTTTTCAATTAGTGTAAGATTAAATAACAGCTTTCAACACTACTTTCACATTCAAGAAAACAGTATAATGATTATTATTTGATTATATAGACGTGACAAAGCCTTAAATCCCCCCAATAATATAGAATTTCACAAAAGCAACATCTTTAGCATCATATAAATTAACTTCTAAAGGGGGGGCTTCGCAGTCTCTCACTTGCAGTCGCAGGGATCACAGTTGCACTGATCGCCGCACTTGCAGCCTCCGCTCTCAGCTCCGACCATTCCCATTGCCGCCTCCAAATGCCTTCCCAAAAGAGAAAACTTATTAGTCATTTTGCACAAAAGTTTTATTCGATTTTAATTTAGTATTGTTTTGCAATCGCAATAACACCGATAATGCCACATTACACACTCACCACATCGCATCGCCGAATTCAAAGGAATTTTTGAAAAAATAAAACAAGAGCTCAATTAGAAGCAGGAAGAGAGAAAATAAAGAAAAAGCTAAGTCACTTTTTACATAAAATCGCTCAAAAACGATATCAAGCGCAAACAAATCAAATTAAGCGTCAATAGATGGTGATAAATTCGCGAAGAAAGCGAGAACCGCCATAGCAAACTCGCCATCTCACAAGATTTACAAAAATTTCTACAATTAAAACAGAGAGATTCAACACGACCTTTACATTTACAAAATTAAATCGAATAAGAGGCGAAGTTTACCCAGTGCAGCCGGATCCGCATTTGCAGACAGATCCGCACCCACAGTTACCTCCACAGCACCGCATTTTTCAGAAGATCGAAAGAAAGAGGAAGAACGATTATCGTGTTTAGTGTGCTTCTAATCAGTTCACGGATTGAAAACTGCAGGGAAGAGCTCTATTTATAGAAGAAACAGGCGGCCACCGGAAGCAGTGTACCGTACACGCGTCACCATCCTATTCAATTAAACAATTGAGAAAACTATTTAGGTACTTTAAAATACTTATCTAATAATATTTTAATATAAATTTTAAAAATAATATTTATATTATTTTAATATAAATAAATAAATATTAATAAAATAAAATTCAAATCGACTTAAATAAATATTAAAAAATTATTAATGAATATGATAAAAGAATCAACTTTTTTATGGATGTTTTGGGCACTTATTCGATGCCATCCGTTCGTTAACGAATAAAGTATTACTTTAAAAACGGAATTTTGTTATCCTTTTTTAGAAAAAGAGTATTTTACACTAAACATTAGTATATATCAAAATATATATACAGATGATGTGTCAATTTAATGTGTAAGTAAATTATTTTGGTTGAATGAACTTTTTAATAAGACCTATATACAAAAATTATAAAAAAAAAATTTAATTGATTCTAAATACTTTTTGGTGTATATTCTTATGTAATCATAACATTTTCCTTAGAAAAGAGTGTTGCTACACTTATACACTAGTATACACCAAAATATATAGATGATGTGTCAATCTAATGTGTAAGTAGATTATTAGTTGAATACAATTTTTGATAATATTTATAAGCTACTCACATTTTATTCCAAATATATATTCTTTATAAGTTTTGAATAAGTGAGCAATTTTTTCTTATATTTTTTAAAAATTAATTGGGAGCTCAATATAATTTAAGTATTTCATCTTGAATGTAAGTTTTTTTTAAGAGAAATATTAGTTACATCTGTTGATCTAACATTCAAAACATTCCATCAATTAACTATGTATAATATTTCATTAATACTTATTTATTTACATAAAAAAAATATAAATATTATTTTTAAATATTATATTAAAATATTATTCTCATTTTATTGGATGAATTTTTTTTAATATCATATCAACTTTCTTTATTTTTTTTAATGTTTATTAACTCTTATTATATTTGTTGAGGTGTAATTTAAATTTAAAATAAAAAATAAATAGAATGAGAAATCCTTCATTATGCTCATCTATTATTGAACTTGTAAATGATGAACAAACAAAAAAAAGTAAGAAAACAACGCATGCAATCACAAACACAGTATAAACAAAGGAATTTACATAGTTTAGTGCTAGCACTTACGTCTACGGGAATGAGAGCGAAGAATTTCACTATAGAGAAGGAATTACATAGATTTTGGGGTTTACAAACCCTTACACAGCCTCTAAGAACATTCTCTTCTTTGCAATGGAGCAACCACCACATCCAAAATCAATGGAGACTGAAAGGAATTTCAGATTTTGCCTCTCAACCCTAATAACGGATTAAGAATACATGTATACGCGGCTCAAAACTGGGCTGGCTGGGCCGCAGGCGCTGCGGCGCACTGGAGCACCCGCCTCTCGGGCGCCATACGCTCCAGCCTCTCATGCTACAGGCCGCTGCAGCACACTATGGCGCGCCTCCAAATAATTTCTTCAATTAACATTTGATTGAAAGGAGATTGACTGATTCTTTTTCTTATAGTTTGACTATGCAAGAATTAAATTTTTTTTCTTATGATTAGTGAATTGATTATAATTGTTTTCAAATTTATGAAATCGCATAATTAAGAAACAATCCCTTTTGTGTTCAACTAAGTAGTTCTAGTTGATCTTCAAATACTTATTAGAGATAAGGGATAACTATTAAGATATCCTCATGAATAAAAATATTTGAAGGTTTTACAGTGTCAAAAAAATGAGATTCAACTTTTGTGCGAGCCTTAACTTTTAAATTTTAGTGACTAGTTGTTCTCTGTAGCAAATGATTGTGACAATTTATTTGAGCTTAATAAATCTTAATTAATAATTGATAATTTTTTTATTTTTTTTCTCAACTTACTTGGAATAACTGATTTTTTAGTATGATATTGATTTAAGTAAAGTTCAAATGAGAGAGAAATACTTAAAGTTTATTCTTCATTAATTTAATTCAATTCAATTCCATTTATTGTTCAATCAAATGAAGCAAAATAATAATAGTAACAATAAGTACTAAGCTTCAGCTAATTAATGCAGAGAATATATAAAGGCTAAGCACCTGAAAACAGGTTATGGTTTCTGAGATCTTAACCATAAGAAAAAAAAAAGAAACTATTTCAACAAAAATTCAAAGTACATGCTTCAATTAATCCATTTTGTAATAAAAAAAATTTACAAAAGGAATTTCTTACACTTTTAAAAGCACTGTAAGAAAGAAAACAAGATGTAACGTTTGTATACAAAATTGATATACATGATACAAAATCTATGAACATAAAGAACTGCATTGAAGAAATACCAATACTTTCACAGCTCATAATAAATATCCTGAATAACTTCATCAACTAAATCATCCAATACCACCTGCTCCAACAGCATTCCAAAGCACTCAGCATCACGGTAGAGGTTCATCCAGCCATCCGTTTTTGTAAAATTTCGGGCCAAAATCTCATCGACATTGGCACCATATTCATGTGGTGAACAAATATGCCATCTGATCTCAGTCCACACTTCTTCAAGAAGGTAACTTCCAGCAGGCATTGATCGATTCTTAGAATGAAAGCGAGAGAGCCAACTGCTAGGAGCTGTGGAATACTCATAAATTTCGAATAGCACTTCATTTATCAATTCAAAAATGAGCTGCTCCTCAAAAGGAATGTCGACAAAAATGTGGCTCCAAGCATCTATTTGATTGGATGCGTCCTCAGCCTCGCAAAACAGCGCTTCATAACCCGAATTATTCAATATGTGCTTCACATAATTAAATATGGCGGTGTCTTTGTCGTCGGCATTAGCAAGGAATGAATTTGTTTCATTGACCTCAAACAATTCTGCAACATTGAGCTCGTTGGAATCTACATCATCCTGAATTTTACGGCGTGTAAATTGTTCTTCAAGGATTTTATGTAACTGTTGCACGTCTGAACCTGTCATGCACAATGGTAGAACATCTTCTTTAGCAATATTTCAGATTACATGTTAGAATTTGAACGTGTTTGGGAAGCGGTTTCAAGACCAGTAGTTCTAATTGTGCAGAAAAAAAAACAGCTGTAGGGTGATGAATGAGAAAAAAGGATCACGATATCATGGTCGGTTGAAGTAAAGCGCCTTTAGCTACTGGGATTGCTTTTAATTGAAGTATACCTAAAATTTATGCTAACCCATTTGGGATTTAATGTGTCTACTACTCAGACGGGTTCAAGGGGTAGCACCGCTGACAGGGATCAACCAATTTTGTTTTGTATATGCATATTTATAATTCTGTTTTAGTTTCCTAACTTTATTTCCTCTATAAACATGTATGCCATGCAAAATTAGGGCATCCGCTTCTCTTTGTATTTTTCCTCCTTTAGCTCTCTCTGCCTCAATTGCTTCTTCTCTTCTCCGGTAAATTTTGCTGCCATGAGTTTTCCACATAAATCTTATATATTCTCGTGCTTTGTGTGTGTTTTCTCTTGATTGTTTACTCGCCATTTCCTAACAATTTTTTAAGATTTTCTTAAGGTTGCTTACTTCTATGCATTTAGTATGTGGATGATAAAAGTTTGGTGGAGAATTTGAAGAACAGTGTGTGCTTTTCTTTTGTACTCTTTTCCAACCAAAATCATCTGGTGTGTTTTAGATCAATTTCAATAACTTCTTTGCTTAAATGCTATGCATTCTTCAATTTCTTCCAAAACAAATAGCCTATTTAAAAGTACTGCGGCATAAGAAATGTTGTTTCTGTTATAGTTTTATCTAACTACTAGATATTGATTGTAAGCAAAGACGTTCACTTTCACAACTCTATTTGTAAAACTCACAGCTTTCTAGAAAAGTTTGCAACAATAATTTAAGCAACTTTTATTGTCGGTAAGACAAAAAAAAAGATAATGAAGAAATATGGTATCTCACCTTCCAAGACAGTTAATTTTAAAGGACTAACAGGTTCTTCAATGTTAGTGTCCAGAACTGAGATGGGACTTCTTGTTTCAGGCTTGATGTTCAGTTTATCTTCGATTTGAATCCTCTGCTCTTCCACAAAGCCGCTTTTCTGTTGCACAATTTTTGAAAACTGGAAGGGCGTGGTCTGAAGACACCCATTTGCAGAATCTGGAACTTTCTCTTGCTCTTTCATCTCATTAGAACTTGTTTTTGCAGTAGGGATTACAATTACGTCTGAAACTTCCGTTTTAACTGCAATGCTAGATTCATTGGACTCCTCTGGCATATCAGTAACTTCTTCTGTTGCAGGCAGCACTACTAAATCCCCATCAAGTTTATCAAAACTACATGCGGTTGATTCCAAGTCGCAGTCAAGATGTTCAAATGTGGAATCATTTGATGATTGAAATTCAGGATGCACTTCGTTTTGCACATCCTTTGTGAAAGAATCCGACCCAAGAAAGTCAGGGTTGGACATCATTCTTCGATGGGTTTTTGATTGCTCCCGCTTCCTTGAACCACTGAATTCGCTGGTTGATTTTGATCTATCGGGAACTTTTCTCACTTTAACGTCTGTGATAGAATCCAACAGATGAGAGTATCTATCTAAGGAATCATCAAATGAGTGTGATCTTCGAACTCTGTCGTGATCAAGTTTGCCAATAGAAGAAATAACAGGTGTCACTCTATTGAATTTGAAACCTTGGACACCTTTGTAAGAGTATTTTTCGTGAACAGATCCTTCTCTTAGACGCATCTTATCGCCCTCCTCATCTCCCAGCAGACTATGCCCCAAAGGAACTTTATCCAAGATCCTGTCCATAGATATTCGATGGTGCTCCATTTTATTAACCATAAGTTCACTCTTTATGCTATGTTTCAGTTCCCTCAATTGACTTGACACAATTTTGGTCTCTCCTTGGCTTTCAAGTTCATTAGAGCCATGTAAGACTTCAATCCCGGGAACATCTCCAAAAGTCTTAATTTGTAGATCGGCTGATTGAGATTTGGATCCTTGATTAATAAGAGAATCATCCACTCTCCGCTTATGACTTGGAATAGGAAATCCAGCAGCATTTACAGGCAAGTCAAATCCTGAAAGTGAAACAGACCTGTTTAATGCTCTGGCTTTATCATGGCACCCCAATCCTTTTGTATCATTTGACGAGAAAGTGTTTTGACTTCTCAATGCACTATAAAGAGCTTCCCTATTGGTATTGAATAGATGTAATGTATCAAGAAAGAACTTTGATAGCAGACAAAACTCTAGTGTCACGCCCTTGGGATCAGAATCCTTTTGCTTTAAGAGGGCATCCCTCGCCTCAAATATTTTCTTCTTTAGAACTGTATGCTCATTTAGCAAATAATTTCCCAGATCATCAAGCATGTGTGATTCAGAACTGATATCATTGACCGTATCCATTGTTCCAAATGCTCCTGGCTTCTCGTTGACAAACCTTTGTAGCTCGTTAACTTCTAGGGTTTCATGCGCATTTGCTGCCAAAGAACCCATCTCATCTAAACTGAGTGTAACGGTAGAAGTCTCACCGTCTGTAGTCATTTGACACAACTCGCCAAGTGATTCAGAATCATTACTTTCTGAACGGTGGATAGAGACAGATTTCTTTAGCTGTGCTGATGAATGAGACATTTTTCCTGTGCGCTTTTGCCTTTTCAACAGCTTCTTGCTAATGAAATTCAATATGCGTGTCCTGCTCGAACGTTTGTTCATGGCGCTGGTCTTAATTTCGGCCTAATATAATTCAAGACAATCCATCAAATCACAGAAAAGGGCATCAGAACAAGACTTGTTCATCAAATAGCACAATGGCAAATGAGCAACAAATAGTAGACTTGAAGAAGAAAGGAAGATAATATTTTGAAGAATCACGATAATTTACTGGAGAAATTTCTCCCCAGATTTTTTTTTTTACAAAACATATAGGTTTTTGTACCATCGTTCATAAGAAAAGCAAAACTTTTGGAGCTTAGTCTATAAAATTTTTAAATAAAATATGCAGAATACAGCATCAGCAACAAGATTCATGAGCTTACTCCGTCATTTTCTTCTTTGACTACAACAGCATCTCCTCCTCCAGATTTATCATTTGCAGCAACATTATCAATTCCTGCACAAAAACACAGTTTTAAAATGCAGGTATTATTTCACGAACCAGCGCATACGTATCATCAAAACATACTGCATTCAAAACGGCAATAGTAACTTTCTCCCATCATATCCAGTAGTTTTACCTTCAGAAAGGAATTTCACCACCCACACATGCACAATAAAACCTATATACTGATTGTTGGTTGGAACAAATAGAACATAAATGATAAGAAATGATTGTCATTCTACTGAAGTTTGGATCAATTTAATAGCTTTAGTCCTAAATGAAAGTTCTGAAACTGATATGTTGAGAAGAAGATATGTCATGACTTCAAGGGATATTCAACTGCTGAGTAAAATTACTTCCAATCTTGAATGCATTAACCATAAAATACAAGGAAAACAAAATTCATCACAACGAATCTATTGATCCCGCTTATACAGATCAAAAATTTGAACCAGGAATCACACGAACAAAATCAGCACAAGAAGTCAAAATCAGAGCATCTATGAACTCATAACACAAGGAACTTCTCTCTACTCTCTTCCCCAAGATAACTTGCAAAATAAGCATTTCTCCTATGCAGCAAATTCCCCTACTCTATTTTTTTTCATATCCAATCCATAGAAGAACAAAACCTCAAAATCCACATAGCAAGAAAACTATTTAAAGAACGGATAAGGAGCAGATGCATAGATGACTTACTCAAATTACGCTGGTCAGCATCCAGTCCAAGCTTCCGGTATGAAAGAAGCCTTTTGCTGGGACGCCTGCTGTAAAAGTCGAAAATATGAAACAATCCCCAAATACAACCTGAATTGTTGTTCCCATACAGTTTTGCGCTGTCAAGCCGCGTAAGTTCTGCCATTCGGGCAAAATCAACCTAAGGAATTAATTATACAACCTCCTTCCAGCAGATCAAATTTCAGCTGCAAAACCAATACCGAATCAAATTTCCATAAGAAATTTCAATCGGCTCGAGCAGTACAGACCACTGAACGCATATAAATCATAGTCAATAACTAATCTTATTTAAAGTAACTGGAACAAAGATAAAATTAAACAAAAAATGTCAAATCAGAAAAACCGTATCAGTAATACTTTTATAATCAGTAAAGATAGTTCAATGCATCGAACTCGTACCGCGAGCTTCTCCGGCACCGCAAGATGGATGAAAAGCACCAAAAATCAAACTAGGGTTACTGATCGGAGAAGCTTCATAAATTGAATTGAGAAGGATTAAAGATTTATAAATTTCCTTATCAGTTGTTCTCAATCCTCGCCAGTGTTTAGACAAATTTTTTGTTTTTGTTTTGTTTTGTTTATCTTTCCATCCCTTTACTCTCTCTCATCGAACCAGCCTTAGTCTCCCGCGCGGACGCGCCGGGTCAAATAACGACCAGATTAAATTAGACTTAATGAGATAAACACACACTTACTTCCTTAAAGTGTACGCATGCGCTTTGCGGTTTAGATTGGAGGGCGCGGTGAAACCCTAACAGTACGTTATGTGGTTAGGAAAATGTTTCCTGCCTTGATACTTTTGGTTTTACAAGCAATTAAATGTATCTAATGAATTTATAATCATAATTTTATCTCAATTAATATCAATTAATATTATTTATTTTAGATCATTAATTATATTGTGGTATTGAGCTGAGTACAATGGAGGGACCATAGCAGTTTTCTTTTGATTTTTCTGAATATTAGGCTTAGTGCAAATTAAAGGATAGTTCCCATATTATAAATCAGAGTATTGCTACACTTACATATTAGTATGTATCAAAATATATAGATAATATGTCAATTTAATGTCTAAATAAATTATTAATTGAATATATTTTTTTTTGTAAAATTTATATACAAAATTAAAAAATAAAGGAAATTTTATGTTGATCATGATTTCTTTTTAGTATATATTTTTGTATAAGCATAATATTTTTCTATATAAATAAATGAGAGGCATTAGTTAAGTAAGCTTTTGAGTTAGTAATATTATGATTAACAAAAGGAGGATAAACACTTTATGTTTTCAATAAATAAATCCCGCGAGAGAAAGTAAATTTTAGTATTCGATTGATATTTGTGGGAAGGGAGACTGAGGAAATTAATATTATACTTTTGTTTTTTTTGAAGAAATAATGAAGAATCGATAATGAATTTAGACTTTGCTTTAGTTTATAATCTTATGATAATTAATATTTCTTCTTAAAAGAGACGAACATCATCATAGAAAGATGGATCACCCAAGAGTAGATATGAGAGCTTAATGAATTATTATTTAAGTTTAACAAAAACATATTGCAATTAAGCATGTTTATATTACTTTACGAGTTTGCATAGATATTATATTAGCTTTTATTAATGTAGAATTATACATAAATTTAATATTAAGTTTATTTATTTGCTAGTCTTAGTAGAAATATTATATCAGATCACATAAATAGTACTTTATTTTATTAGGTCATTTGTTCTTGATAATGTTATTTTAATATAATAATTTTTACTAATAGTTTAGAATATTACTACTAAAGTAGGCTTTTATTTTTTTTATAATAATATTACTAATTATTTTAAATTTAAGTGATTTTAGGGTTATGGTAAATTTTCAAAAAATTAAGAAAATTATAACCTTGAAAAAATAATACAAAAACTTTATTTTTAAAAATTATAGAACTTGAAAAAATATTTGCAAAATTTTCAAACGAACACTACAAAATTACGTACTTTTTTTATAATTAATTATGCTAATCGTTAACAAACATCAATGAATAACGCTGTAGCAGATAATTAGAGCTTAAGAATTTGTGTTCATAAGCCTTAATCAAATGATAACGGTCAATTTATTATTTGAAGCTGACTTAATTTAAAAATAAAAATAAAAAAGCAATAACTAACAATACATACACAATTTATAATGAATTGTTAGGACATTTGCTTTTGTCTTCTTTTTTGTCTAAAAGTATTTTTTCTTTTTCGATAATCTATGGTGACTGTTTTGATTGGGTCTTCAAGAAATAGTTAAGCACATAAATAACAAATACTGTTACTATCAGAATTTTATTCATTTTCTATGATTTAATATTATCATATTTTAATTTAGGGAGATCCCCGATTTTAGCGATGGTCTATTTTGTTTATTTTTTTTAATATCAAATTTTAGTTAATAAATTATTAGCAAGTATTTTGAATGTACTGATATATTATTTATTGGTCTTTATTCAATCAATAGAACTAAAAAAATTCATAAAACACCAAAAAATACAATGAAATTTCAATGACACCAAAAAATACAATGTAATTTCAGATATATCCCATCTTTAAACCTAAGCTTCTGAACTTATATGAATTTTAAGCATAAATAAATATGTGATCAATACAAATTTAACTCAAAATACAAAATAATAAAAGTAGGCTATAATAATAATCACATTAAACATAAACTTACTGGGTATTGCAACAAAGCATGTATTTTTCTTGTCTAAAACTACTTAATTATTATTTATTTTGGAAGAAATTAAATCAAAATAAGATAATTATCAGCCAAAGGCAATAACCTTACCATGGTTTGTGAAATCAGACCACGAAGAGCCTATAAAAACGAGCAAAAAGCTAATACAAAGAAGTCAATCAAAAACATTTAAGCAAAAGTACAAAATCTCTCATCATAATTCATGGCTATATCCTCACTGTAATCAGCAACTAAAAGGAAAAAAATGTACCAATATCTCCTCATTCATTCAAGCACTCATTCTACATATCTAGCGCTGCTCAGTTGGGCTCTCGCTCTTCGTACAGCATCGTCTATATATCTATACCTATAGAGAGAAACCCCAACATATATCATAACGCCCGGCTGGCATTCGATCCACAGAATGAAACCACTGTTATTTGGTGGAACCAAATATTTATTTTAGGAATATTTTTGTCATTGTAAGCCTTTATATATCTCTGATTATGCTAGGGTTAAGGGTGAGATTTCATCCTCCATCATCATCTTTTTAATAGGTTAGAGTTTGAGAGATCTACAATATGTAAGCTCCGTGATTTTTCCTAATTTTAAGTTTCTACGTAAATTCTGTGTTCTTCATTTATTTTTCTTTACGATCTGTGATTCTTTGTTTTGTTTTTTTGATTAGATAATTTCTTTACAACGACTGGACTGTATGCAGAAAAAATAAATAAATAAAGTGCGAAACAAAAGTTGTTGTAATAAAAACAAAAACTGTAGGGCTGAACGAGTAGTAATTCTAGTTTATTTAGTTGTAGCAGAAAAACAAAACAAGGATGTTGTCCCATAACATATTCTTTCAAGCTTAAATCATGTCTGTAGAGTCTCGGTCTAAGTAAGTGCACCAAGGTGAGGTGTGCTAATGTGGGGTGCACCTAGGTACAACAAGATGCATCCATGTAAGCGAAATTCGAAATGATGGTGATGTCACAGAATTTGGAAGCTTTGGAATGACTTTGAGTAACTCACTAATCAACTGAAGGCAAAACGAATATGAAATGAGACCAAAACGAGCCCTAGACATTGAGCAGTTTTTGGCCGGCACTTGGGTGCGCCCAAGTACCAGAATGGGCGCCCAACGGCACCTAACAGGTGACCAATGGCGCATAATGAGTGCCCAAGCGCCACTGAATAGAGGGCAAGGCCAGGAGCTTGCCAGGGTCATCCAAATAGAGAACGACAAGCCCAGAAGCCCATTTTAGCAGCCAAGTAGAGACGGCGGCGTCTAGGCGCACCAAAGTGCCAGGGAAAGCATAAAATATTTAAAAAGCATTCACGTGCAAGTAAAAAAACAAAGTAAAACCTAGCAAAAGGTTGGTAAAGAAGATACTCAAAGATTTATAGTTGTTCAGGCCAACCTGACCATACGTCCACTCTTCAAAAATTCGCCTTCTCAGGAATCCATTTTACAAAGAGTTGATCCTTTGGCTGATCACACACCAAGCAAAGAAGCCCGCACAATCCACTCTTTTTAGACGCTCGTCTCTCCATCCAAAATTTGTCCCAAGGTAGAGTCGACTCAATCATTCCATTGCAATCTTTGGGCGCGAAGTTGTGGAGCCTTCCCTCCTTCCCAGAGATATGCTAAGGCGGAACTTCCCTGATCGTCCTTCCTTTGCACACGAGCCTGATGGAGCTGTCAAAATCTCTTGCACACCCCACAAGTGTGATCTCTCTCAAACTTTAGCAAGTATTAAAAATTCTTAAAAATTATATCTTATACAAGATGAAAAAAAACAACTAAAGCTAAGTCTTCAAATTTGAGGCTGCTAAAAGGCCTATTTTGAGATAAAGAGCTATCTTGAAAATACAACACAAAATAAAATAATTAGTTTACATGTAATACTAAAATTACACTTTTCAATTATTAAAATCAAACTAAGAGATATACTTGGACTCAAACATTTGACTCAATAATCTCTCCCTTTTTTATTATTACAACTTATGATTTTGTTTTTCCATAATAAACACAAAATCATATTTCTTTTCCCCCTCTGCAATCATTAAAAAACAAAAAGTGATAAAGAAACTAGGCTAAAAATACAACTTAATAAATCCAACAACCTAGAAATAATCAAATCACTTGAAAGAGATTACAAGTAAAATAAGATTCAATTAATTAAAACAAACTATAGTAAACATCAAAACCAAACTATAATCCTAAAAATATATTAAGCTATTATCATTTGTTGGGAAATTAAAAAATTAACAAGCTAAGAAATAAACTTATTAATCTATTAAATGGAACAAATTCTTATAAGGGTGCATGCATTCATTTGCTCCCCTTAAAGACATCCTTTCTTACAAATATTTAAAAGTTAAGATGGAGGACCCACCCTGGGTTGGATCCTCTTTCGCTAGGAAATCAATCCAAGTTCCTTTTATTTACCCGACACATAGGTGAAATGCGTCCTAATTCCCTGCAAGCGTAACACACCCTTGGGGTAGCTATACATCAAGAAGCAAATCTCCTTCTAAACCTAAGTAACGAATAGCTAAAAAACTTCATGGCACATTCATTAAGTTTACTTTACAAGGATTGGAAAATAAACTAAAATTCCTTGTTTTCTTGAATCAACCTATGATTCTTTTCTTGGTAAATCTCTTTTGATTCAAATGTAACATTACTTAACACTGAGTCATTTATTTGCTTTTTTAAAGAGACTATCTCCCCCTTAATCATTGCATTTGATAACTCAGATTCAAGTAATAATTCATTAAGTTTCTTATGTTTTGTTTTCAAAGAGACATAAGATGCATGAGTTTTATCTAAAAATAAAAGCAATTCTTTATTACTACTAACCTCATCTTCAGATGATGGCACTGACTCAGATGCTGACTCTGATTCAGAGTTTGAACTTGAAGCTGAGCTCGCTTCAATTGTTGCTATTAAGCAAAAATTATTGTTTTTACTTAAGCTTCATTTTGAGCTTTCGGAATCCGACTTCACTAAAAAGTTTTCTTCATGCTCTTTAACTTGGAACATTCTTTCTTATTTTAGCTTTTAAGGCAAGAACATTCATCTTTGGGCTTCTTGAGACTCTTCATTTCAGTTGAAGACTACTTGTTCATAAGGTATAAAGGAATCTAGCAAAAGATCTAAAGAGCATGTCTTAAGATATTTGGATTCAACTATAGCTTGGACCTTAGGGTCCTAACTAGGGGATAGACTCCTTAAAACTTTTATAACCTTCTCTTCATTAGCAAAAAGTTTTTCTAATGAATAATAAGACATAATAATTTTATTCAACCTCATATATATTTTATTTATTCTTTCTTCAGAGTTTATCTTAAATAATTCATATTCAAAATTAAATATTTATACGAGTTCTCTTAACATCATCAGTACCTTCGTAGGCGGTAACTAAAGTATACTAAACTTATTTTTAACAAGGGTACAAAAAAATTCTCATATAATCGTCTTTTTGCTTCAAATCACAATAAAAGCAAGTACGAACATCAGTATTTATTTGTGTATCTCTAAATTGATGGGTAGTAAACTCTATATAGCCATTTAGAATTTGTAAGCACATATGATAATCTACAATTTTAATAAATTTTTTTATTTTCATTTTCCAAAAATCAAAACCTATGGATTGAACGGATTAACAGGAGATTTAGGTTCATAAAATTGGCTAAATTTTCAGGCTTAAATTTGAAAAGTATTGCTCAATCTTGGTACCGCCCTTCTTGCAATATTTCCCATAAGGATTATGAAGTGTCAAAAATCAAAGAGTGGATTCAGGATACAACTTCTTTTTAGTAAACAATCTGCAGGTTTTATTTCTCTTTTGGCACTGTCAGCATCTCTTTACTCAGCGGAGAAATTTTCTCATTGGTTTTGTTAAGCTGTTGACATCTGTTACCTTGCCTATTTATGCATATCTGATGACTCTTCTCTGTGGCTGATGAACTGGTTCTCTTTTGTTGGCTGTCTCTTCACCTGAGGCTTCGTGTGGTGATTCAAAGTTTATTGCTTATTAATTGCATGTGTTGGGCTTCTGCTTTGGCTCATTGGGAAGTTAAATGCTGGATGGACTCTCTTTTCCTATTAACTCTACTATACATTGTTTCTGGTCATCTTATTATGTCTTGTGCTGGTGCACTCTAATCTGGATGTTATTGTTTCCATGTTTATGATGGGTATCCTTAGCGGTACCCTGAATGCATCTGTCAGTGATCTGAAAGCCGTGCTCTAATCATTGGCTGATCTGGACTATCTTCTGAATTGCTCATCTGGGTGCTGTTGTTCTTGTGGCCTGGAATTGGTATGATCTGTATTGCTCACTGATTTGCTGTATGCACTGGTCTTCCGTGCTCTTCCAAGTATTGACGTCTGCTGCTCTATATTCTTGGGGTGCTCCTTTGTAATGAGCCAATGTTGTTACTTCGCAAATTATGTCAAAATACCGAGCCTAACATCAGGATCCTGGTGAACTTCAAATTAGGGAAAACAAAAATACCTTTAGATGCAAATAATTTTTAGATCAAATTACCCTAGTTTGGGAGAAATTCGGATAACGGAAACTTATGCTTTATTTTTTTTCTGAATTTTTTCAATAAATTGAAAACATTAAATACGTGTCCAAATTCATCGATTTTCATGTCATTATGTTGAGTATATTATTTAAAAGCTGCTCATGAAGTTTCATCGATTTTGGAGCGTCGGTTCGATCTCGATTAATTTTCGAAGTTTAAAACTTCAAAAATTAATTAAAAATAAAATTTTACTCCTAATTAAAAAAATTTGGCGCAAGGGTGTTCGTTACACCGTAACACAACTCGGTGTCAAGTTTCGTTATTTTTGGACGTCAAATGACGAAAAAATGTGAAAATTTTAACTTTAAGTAATTATTTAAAAATTCCTCTCCCTCCCCTCTGTTTCCCAATTTCTTCCTGCGATCGAGCGGGCTCTGTAGCTCGACAGAGCCCTGTGGGCGGAACCTTCCGCGTAAAGGAGAGCCGCCAGCCAGCCACAACCCTCCTCTTCCCCTCCTGCCAACCACCCTCTGCTCCGGCCACAACTCCGGCGATCCCCTCCGGCCCCTTCATCCACGTCCTGCCTCCCTCCGGCTTTCGGCAACCCCAACCTTAGGTAAGAGAAGGAAAAGAGGAAATTAATGAGAGATTTTGCTATATTTATTATTTATTTATTTTCTTTATTATTATTTGATATACTTAATAAATCATAATTAATCATTCACATTATTATTGTTCTCATTAATTAAATAATGAAAACTATACAAATATTATAAAATAACTATTTAAATTCAGTCATTTTCATTCCATCTTCTTCTTTCGTATATTATTATCATCATTATTAAACAATGATAATAATAACGTTATAATAAATATTATTACTATCCTAGTAACTTAAAATTCAAACTTCTATCAAAATGAGAAAGCAAAAAAAAAATAGAATAAAAATGAAGATAATAATTACTCCTAAAATATTGGCTAAAAAACTAATTTAAATATCAAATCTAAATGCAGATTCGAACAAACTGTCGCACTTTTAAACTTAAAAGAAAAAGTACTCGGTATATGAACATGTATTACTTTTTACACTTTACTGCTGCTTAGCTTCGCTTAGAGCCAAATTCATATTGAAGCTTGGTTGGTTGTTTGGAACCCACATCCCTTTTATAACGTGATTGTTATTGGAAAAATGACATTAATAACATTCGTGTTACTGAAAAAATAACATTAGTAACATTCGTGGGTTATTGAAAAAATGGCATCAGTAACATTCGTGAGTTACTGGAAAAGGACATCAGTAATATTCGCGGGTTAATGGAAAAACGACATTAGTAACCTACATTTTATGATAATATTTTTCGCAGGAAATTGATTATTCCTTTTGCGCTTTTGCCTTATTTTTCCTGCATATTTATTTCACCCTTATTTCCGCTAATCGCATCTCTGCTTTTATAAAAGTATAATATTTTATTATTTACTGCGGTACTTATAGAGTATTCTCTAATTACTGGGAATTCCAATCCTAGTATTATTTTCTTTACATTACCAGGTCATGTGTTTCTGGGAGAATTTAAACAAGAACCCTAATTCATAAATTTTCAAACTTGATGAGGGATCTACAACACTGCTTTAATTTTACTTTTATTTTTATTTTCATATTGTTTCAGTTCATCTTGTGAAAAATTTATAAAAAGGAATATTAGAGATTTTTGCAATTAGGAATTTTAATAAATGAAAATTATCTTTTGACTTTTATATGTGTATTTCTTTTCTTTCAAATTGCTCAATAAGATCCTACATTACGTGAGTGCCCGATATCGGGACAGTTCTCGCTAAACTGACATTAGGCCATCACATTCTTCTTGCTTGGTGCTGTTTGAAATGCTTGCTGAAATGAAACATCATATTTGTGTACAATTATATACTTGTTGAAGCTGCTCTATTTGTTTGAAGTGATTCTCCCGTATGGGGTATTGTTTATCTTGATGTTATACTATTTGTTCGAAGGATTTACAACTATGTTTCTGCATAGCCAGACTTAGTATTAATGGTGTTGAGCCTCTCCCAGACGGATGCTGCCCATCTTAATTAATTTCTTTTTCAAATTCTCTATTTGTTCTCATTTTCTTCTCCTTTTGTAGTTGCATTCGTTGCTATGTTCAAACTTGTAAAGTTTTCTTTTGAGTTTAATAGAATTTATCTTGGCTATGGCCCTCAACAAGTTTCAAAAAGTCAAAGTCTAATACATCAAACAATGGAGAACATGCATCATCCATTGAATAGTGGCATTTCTAAGATCTAGTATAGTAGAGACATGCTCAACAACGTGCATCCATGCAAGCAGAATTCGGAATGATGATAATGTTGGGACGTGGAGATCAATTTGATCATCCATGGAGGTGCTAATGAAATTCCGGTGGATTTCCGGGAGGTTCCGGGGTGTTTCGGAACAAGTCAAAAGAAATTCAAGCACTCCGACGTGCCTTGCAGTCCCTAGACAATAGGGTCAGGCGCTGCAACAACCCAAAGTTGTTGCTAGGTCGATTAGATCTAAATCTGATCAGATTAAGATAAAAATCAAGTTCCTGATTTAAGTCGAATAAAATTAAATAAGAAAATCTTTAGATAGAGCGGGTGAGGGGATCCTACTGTGAAAGTTTGAGCATGATTGGGATAATGTATCATCTTAAATTAATTTTTAAAGTTTTAACTTTAGAAATTTATAGAAGATAAAATATAAATTGAAATTTAGAAATTTTTGCAATTTTAAGTCAAGCAAGCATAAATAAGGATGCTTTGTTTCAAATTTCATCAATTTTCAAGTGTCAGATTGTTCGTAATAAATTCTCGAAATTTGTACAATTAAAAATTAATATAAAATAAAATACTCATCCGAATTCAACGATTTTTGGACTTGTGTGTTCGTCTCGTCGAGACAATTGAATCGGTTCAAAGTTTGTAATTTTTGGAATTCAATCGGTGACCGATGTCAGCATAGAAAAATCAGGCAAGTTGTAGCCGTCCGATCTAGATCTAAGGGTTGCCCAAATTTAGGATTACTTATATACCCTCCTCACTCCAAGCCCTAAGTCTCATTTCTCTCCATTCCTATTTTGGCAGAAATCAGAGCCATGCAGCTCTCTCTCTCCCTACATCCATAGAGCAAGAGTGCTGAAGCTCCTCTTCCTCCTTCCAAGGCCTCCACATATCCTTCCTCATTTGGCGCAATGCCTTGAGCCGCAAATAGCCGATCTCTTCCTCCTTCGAAGACCTCTTGATCTCCTCCATACGGTGAATGAGGTCATCAAGTCTTCCTTGCACATAGCTTCGCCTCTCTATCAAGCTCCTATCCAAGGAGAGCCAATCTTCCTTAGCATCGATCGGTGCTCGCTGCAAGCGCCAGTGTGAAGGCCCTACGCCGGTTCAGCAAGAACTGTCCCGACATCGGGTACTCAGATACCGCAGAATCATATTGAGTAATTTGAGAAAGAAAATGAACACATAAAAACCAAAAGATAGTTCTCATTTAAAAAATTTCAAATTTTACAATGTAGTCCATATTTCTGACAAAGTTCATCTTCTAGAACACAAGATGAACTTTGAAAAAATAAAATAAAATAAAAGTAAAAGTTGCACCGTAGATTCTACCGCCAGTATAAAATTTTCAAGGTTCTTGTTTAAGCTCTCCCAGAAGTACCTGACCTGGTATTGTACATAAACCAATATCGGGATTGGAATTCCCAGTAATTAGAGAACACTCTAAGTACCACAATAAGCAATGAAATATTACATTTTATAATAACAGAGATGCGATTTGCAAAAATAAAAATGCTGGAGAAATAATAAGGTAAAAGCGCAAACAAAATAATTAACTTCCTACAAAAGATATTAGCTCAAAGATGTAGGTTACTGATATTGTTTTTCCATTAAACCACCACGAATATTGTTACTGATGTCATTTTTCCAATAACAACCCACAAATGCTATTACTGATGTCATTTTTTCAGTAATTAGCAAACGAATGCAGTTACTGATGTCATTTTTCTAGTAACTGGCCACGAAGGCTATTACTGATATCATTTTTTCAGTAATTAGCCACAAATGTCGCTATTGATATCATTTTTCCAGTAACTAGCCACGAATGTTGTCACGTTGGTTTCGAACAACCAAGCTTCAATATGAATTTGGCTCGAGAGCGAACTACGTAGCAGTAAAAGTACAAAATGTAATACATGTCATGTACTGTGTACCTTTGTTCTTTAAGATCCAAGTTTGACAGTTCGACTTTTGGATCTGCATTTAGATTTGAATATCTTAAATTAGTTACAATATTTTAGGAGTAATTTTTCATATTTATTTTGATTCTATTCTTCTTCCATTTTTTTCTATTAAGATTGAAGTCCAATTTTTTAAGCTGCTTTTATAGCAGTAATATTAATTATAGCATTATGATTATGATAATAAAGTCAGAATGAAAATGACTAAATTGAAATTGACAAAATTAAAAAAAAATAGTCATTTTTATAACATATGTATTATTCCCATTATTAATTAATGAGAATAATAAAAATATGAATGACTAATTAATAATTTTATAGAAATGATTTATTAAGTAGAGAGTAAAAAGATTAGCAAATTTTCCCCTCATTTTCCTCTTTTTCATCTCCTATTACCTTTAGGATTAAGATTGCCGAAAAAAGGAGGGAGGTCGGAGTGGGGTGGCTGGCCGGATGGCTGCTCGCTGGTTGTTGGCCGGCCGAGGGAGGGCTGCGGCAGGAGGGAGCTGGTTGCTAGGTGGCCAACTGCCGCTGCAGGAGGCTGGCTGGGAACAGGATGGCTGTGGGAGAGGGAGTGGCTGAGGGGTATAAGTAGGTGAGAGGGAGGGGGTCGGCTCACTTGGCCGACAGCTTGCGCCAAAAATGGCGCAGGCAGGCGGAAGTTTCCGCCTGCACGCTCTGTCGCAAGACAGAGCCTGCGATCGCATGCAAGATCTGTGATCGGGGATGATATAACGAACGGAGGGGGGGGCGGAGGAAAAACATAGGAATTGGAAAAAAATTACTTAAATTTAAAATTTTCGCATTTTTCCGCCGTTTAACATCCAAAAATAACGAAAATTTTGGATTCGGAGCAATATTTTATTTTATGTTAATTTTTAAGGTTTAAAACTAAAAAATTAACCACAATCAAACCGACGCTCAGAATTTGATGTAACTTTTCGAGCGACCTTTAAATAATATACTTAACACAGCGACACTGAAAATTATGAATTCGGACACGTATTTCAATGTCCTTGATTTATAGAATTTAAATAATTCAGAAAATAAAGCGGGAGCTTCCGTTATTCAGATTTTTCCCAAACTATGACACTTTGATCTAAAAATTATTCTTATCTAACGGTATTTTTGTTTGCCCTACTTCAAAATTCCCCGGGATCCTGATTTTTGAGACAGAATTTGACCTAATTCGCAAAGTTCAGCCTCCTCTCCACGGCCAAGGTCGATCCTTCCTTGTCGCATGCTGATCCCTCTCTGTCTCTCATCGACACTCCTCGCAGCCACCTCTTCCTTTACTTGTCGATCATCGCAAGCAAGCAAGGATCACGTCGATCCTCCATCCTCCATTTAACCCGAAGCTCTCCTCTTCATTGCATGGCCGAACTCCTCTTCTTCTTGGCCGAAATCAGCGGCAATCATCCTCTCCGAATTCCTCCTTGGTTGAGGACAGCAACCCTCTTCCTTGCTAATCTTCCGATCGATGCCGGCGAGGTACTAATCCACTCTAACCTAAATCCTATGGGTGTGATCCTTGTTAGTAATTGTTATTAAATGCGTGTAAGTGTTGTTATCAAATAAGTATCATAATGTTAGTTGTTTATTAGCAATGTTGATGTAAACCTCTTTGCATGTGCTATGTCCACTTCATGAAGGGATCAAGTTGGGCCATGCATCACTCATGACCTTGTCATTCAAAGCTTGAGTTAGTTTTAGTGTGATATTTATTACTTCTATTAAGATGTTAACAATTATCCTTGTAGATTTATATGCATGCAGCCCTCCTAGTATTGGTTAATTAATCTTATAAAAATGTCTTGTGTGAATAGTATGCTTGCATGTCTTTTAGGATAATTAATCAAATGTTTTATGTTAGTTCATTTTCATCTATAATTATGGTATAAATCTGGAATTATTGGTTAAAATGATTACTTGCTTCGCTTCCTTAGCATCAGTTGTTCACTTGTCATTTCTTATCGTAAACATCCTTAATATTTAATTATATGAAGATAATCATTATGAAGATTGTTAGTTTAGTGATGTTCTTGAATTCAGTTTAGTGATGTCCTTATAGGAATCATTGTTAGTTTAGTGATGTCCTTATAGGAATGATTGTTATCACTCTTATCAAGCTATTGGATGCTATCTTGTAGATCCCTCCCTAGCATACTTATTTCAGTCTTCTATCCTTAGTTATTGTGGGTGAACTGAGTAGCGTTCATGTTGTACTAATAAGTAAGCAACACTTATCAAATTAATTATCATTTAGTAGTATTTTGCTCAAATATTACAGGTGTTGTGAATGCTACATCATTTTAAATAAGCATCAAGTTGCAAGTTCAGATTGCATGTGCAAAGTACATTAAGTACTTAGAACTTTTATTGAATTCATAATGAATTAAATCATGTTAATTATGAGCTCTATATATAGTGCGTACATCACTTGCATAAATCTTAGTACTGTTAGGGGATATTAGCTGCTTGAATTTTGTTGTTAGGACATAGGTATTATTTTGCAAATGCAGGAAGAAATAATTACTTAATAAATTTCAATGGTAAAAATATCATACGAATAATATATTTAAATTTTGGGTACTAAATTATTAATATTTTAATCAAATAATGATAAATAATCTTGAGTTTAGAATTAGACTCCCTTGTAGTTTAAAATTTTTGAACTGATGAGTTTCATTACCTTGGTGTTAAGTATGAGTTAGATTAGAGCTTGTGAATCCTTGAATTAAGGATTTAAGGAGCATTTAGTAGATTATCATAAGTGAAAGGAGGTGCATACATATGATCTTTGAAATATCAATAGAATTATCCTTCTCACCCCTACAAAACTGTAAAAAAGATTTTGCCTCTTATCTCGGTGCGCAGAGGTAAGTGCAGTCATGTAGAGGGTGAGAATCCATATTCAATCTTTCCTTTGAAATATAGGAATTGGTTGCTTCGCCTTATAGGATGTTGTATAGAATTTTGTTTCTTATCTTTGTCCGTGAGGATAAGTACAGTTGATTATAAGACAAACATCCCAATTCTTAGTATGTCATGAGTTAGGATTTAGACATCTTAGTATGAGAGAATAAATTGTAAAATGATTCTCTTATCTTTATGCATGAAGATAAGTACAGTTAAGCAATCTAAGTGTTCATTTATCCTTTCTAGTGACACATTTAGTATATATGTATGCAAATCTCAACTTATGATAAGGTAAGAATTAGATTAACCAATAAGATGAGATTAAGATAACGTTAAGATAGAAAAGCAATTTTCCAAGTTAAGACAAACATCATAATTGAATTAGGCAGATACAGATCATATAATTAGAAAATAAGGGGATATCATTATATTGGTATTCTTGATGATTTTTCAATCATATCATTTCTGCATGAGCATAGCATCGGCATATCATCAGTAGTGCGATTTGTGCACATCTAGGATCTGTTAGTGGTACGATTTGTGCACACCTAGGATTTGTTGGCGGTGCAATTTGGGCACACCTAAAATCTATTAGCAGTGCAATTCGGGCACACCTAAAATCTGTTAGCAGTGCAATATGGCACATCAGGATTGCATATTTCAGCATATGACATATCAGTTCCAGTTACAAGTCTCAGCAGTGGCATGTTATTTCAACATATTATATTTTTGTTTAGTTTTATTTTTCAGCAATTTTGATTTACTTTCAATTTTACACTGCTTTAATTTACAATTTATGCATGGTTTTACTCCAATGATATCCTTAAATTGTAATGTGCTTAATTGATATAGATTAAAGTGTACTTATCTTTAAAAGTTTAATAAGATTTATTTTTTTGGCTGTGCCTTATAATATATATACATATGGTAGATCAGGAGTATAATTCAAACCAAATATTTGAGGACTAGAAGCATGAAGAAGGATATATTTAAAGTATGCAAAGAGTGAGAGGGCTTTGTTCTTTATTTCCTTTTTGCTTTGTATTTAAATAAAAAAATGTAATAATTAAGACTGAATGTAGTTTTTTATTTTTCTGAGTTTCTATATTGTATATGAATGGATGTGGAAAATATCTGAATATATTTCTTTTATTGCACTACAATGCTAAATTCCTGACATGATCTTGCTATCAGATAGTTAACACCCTAATGTTGATTTAGTTTGGCTAACCTGACATCAAGTCGTTAGAGGCGCCCAGGCGCGCCCAAGTGCCTTGAGACCAAAGTCTAGGCCCAAGCGCTAGTGGAGAGGGCCAGTCCGAACCTGGGGCACCTAGGTGCACCCTAGCACCTGCGAAAACCCAATCACGAATCTTGGCGGTGCCCTAAGTATATTTTGGGTATATTGGTATCTATTTGGAGCATGTGTATTTAAGGAAATATGTTAGGAATGTTTCCTAAGCTAACCCTAAATCTATTGAAGATTGTGGCTGCTGCTAGTATTCCTCTACCTTAGAGGGAGAGCAAGATTTTCCTGAAGTAGAAGAAGTCAATCGGGGGGCTTTGGAAGCAGTAGATTCTTCTAGTTCTTGTGATGGTGATGCTCTTTGTAACTCTATAACTTTATTCTCCTTCATATTAATTTTTTTTGGTGGTGTGGCTCCGTAATTTTTTCCCTTGTTGAGATTTCCACGTAAATCACTGTCTTTGGATGATTTTGTCATTTGTGCTGTGATTGTTTTGTATTGTGGTTTATTTTTTGCTTGTGTTGATTTATATTTTGTGAATTTTTCTTCAGTAACACCAAAGGAAACCCGCTGTATTCATCCTCATTTTATATAGCAGGTAAAGACTTCAAGTACATTTTGGGGTGACTTTGAACAAGTCATACAGCATTTGGAGGCTTTGGAATGACTTTGGATAAGTCATGGATCAACCGAAGGAAAAATGAATGCACAACAAACCTTAAACATTGGGCTGATTTTGGCCTGGCACTTTGGATGGGCGCTCAACAGTGCCTAATGGGTGCCAAAGGGCCTGTGAATAGAGAGGGTCAAGCGTCTGGGCAAGCCCAGGCTCCCAGAGTCAGCCAGACAAAGAGTGGGGACGTTTCAACTACCAAAATAGTGGGGAGGCACCTAGTTGCTCCTAGTGCCAAGTGGAGTATAAAATCATCCAGAAACACCCTAAAACATTAAATTAACCAAAAAAATATGAACTCACAGCAACTGAACTCACAGCAAAAGACTAGTACAATCCCACACTTGCAATCTACAACCAGCCTCGGCCCATTGATTAAAGAACTTTATATCATTTTCAATCCAAGGGCTTGGGAGTTGTAGTTGTTCTAGATTGAAGAGAATACAAGAACATGAAGGCAAAGCTCGAAAGCCTGATACAACAGGAGAGATCAAAACCATGACTAAATTTAATTCTCTAGACTAGATGATACAGGTAAACTTAAAACATTTTATTCATTTTCACAGATCCCCTGAAATATTTTGTTTTTGCAATACTTCACATTATCATGGCCTTGCTTGTAATTGCCGCATATCATGTTTCTTACTATGACAATAAGAAAAAATACGGTTTATTATTTCTCTTTTTTCTGTAAAAATAAAACAAGCTGAGTTTCATCTGAGTGAATTTTTCTCTATAAAAAAAGAATAAAAAAGACAAATAAACTTTCAGTTTAGTGGCCTGACCAATTCTTAAAACTGCTGTTTGCTTCATTAATCTGGAGTCTTCTTCATCATCTTTCCTTCCAATTTCTTGATTTCTGAAACAAGAGCTCTGATATTCAAAGCCCCTGCTAGTTCATTATCGCTCTGTGCCTGTTGTATATGCAAGTAAATATTAACTGATTAAATTAATGAGAAATTTCACATATAACACAATCAAATTTTACATATTTAGTCAAATTAACAGCCAATCCTCCACTTCCAAAAACACAATCTGCATATTTCTGGTTCCCAATCCTTACTCTCTATCTTTGTACAATCCAAATATACTAGAGATTGTGATTTCATAAATGAATACAGTGATTGTGTTAGTTTAGTAAATACCAAAATTGGAGGTCTTTAGAAGAGAAGAACGGCAAGAGTAACTTGAATCCATGTTTCAAAAAAAATGGGTGGAAAAGATATGTGATTCTATAAATAATGTCAAGTCATAATAAGCAATCATCTTTTAAGATAATTGAAGTTTAGACGAGGACTCTACAGTTAAGTGAGCATTAGCAGCTTTCAGAAAGTTACTGTAAAAGTACAAAGCCGTGGCTAAGCCTTGCATACTATACAAGCAATTTGCCAAAATAGTCCATCAGTTATGTAAAATTGGCCAACTTAGTACCTGAGAATTTAATTTGGCCAATTTAGATGCCCAACAATTCATTAGGTTCAATTTAGCCATTTGTTCATATATTTTAAGCCCAATTTAGTCCCATAAAATAAAAAAATAAGGACAAAATTAGGCTTGAAAAGAATGATTGAGGCCTATATTAGACATTGAATAGTTGGATGATTAAAATGTTTGCATTGTCTGGGATTAAATAACTAAATAGTTAAGAAGCTATTTGGACAAATTGCCTTAAGAGCATATCCTGAGGCATTACATTTTTGAACCTCTTAGAAGTGGCGAGTAGTCAAAAATATATGAGAAAACTCTTTAAAGAAGGAGACACTCGTGCAAACTATCAAACCACTCACTAAATCACTAGGAGTAATACATTAATATTTTATAGCATTATAAACATTATATAGAGACATCCAAAAAAGTGTTTCACTACTAAGATGGTTGCAATCAGTAACAGCTTTCTTAACTATTATATTAGCTAAAAAGATACAATAATGACACTTATAGTACCACCTGCAAATTCATGAGTACTACTCAAATCACTTCAACAGAGTTTACATAAATATTCCATGGATATCATGGAAACATATGTTGTCAATTATGATCAGTTAAAAATATCATTATCACTATTTTAACATCAGTATGTTTATTGATTGTTGGGTAATTTAGTATTTATAATTAATATATGAATTCGTTTCAATTCTTGAATATTTAAATTCCATTAGATTTCCTATAATCTGCTAATTATTTTACTTTAGTTCCTTGTAATTTATTATTGGATTCACTTTGGTCATATCACCAAAATGTTTAGAATTAAAATAAATCTAATTAATTCAATTTTAAGAGCTTAAAAATAATGAACATAGTATAACCTCTAAAAATAGTCTAAAAAGGAATTAATTATTTTACTAACCAACTGTGTTAATATAAATTTTAAGAATAAAAAGATAAAACTAATGATTGTACAAGTGATTAAATAGCAACTTGATTTAATGCTTCAAAATTTAATAGTTCCAATAAAGTGTTTTAGGCCTGTTCATTTCAAACGTATCTTGTTTTAAGCTAAGTAAACTAAATTAAGCGAAGTTGAGATAAGCTGTTTAAAAGATAAGTTATTCATTTTCTAAGAAATCATAATTCAATTTAGAACAAGAATTAACATTTTTACTAAATATACACAAATAATTAATTAATATATAATTAAAAAATATATAAATAATTAATTAATTAATAAGTAATTACATAATGAATTAATGCCCATATGATGTGTTAATTAATGTGTAATTATTTAGTTAATAAATTAATGCATAAATAACTTAATTAATAATAAATTAATACATAATTACTTTACATCATTTAATTAATATGTAATTACTAATTATAAATTTCATTAACACATAATTAATTAATTAATAAGCATTTAGTAGGATCTGTTTTGGGTAACGTGTGATCAAAAATTCTCACTCAAAATTAAAGAAAAAATTTTATAGAGCAACTATACAATGAGTATATTATACAAGGTATGCTGGCTAACAATGAAGAAATTTATTAATAAAATAAATGTTCCATAGATGGGGATGCTAAGGTGGATGAGCGGGCACTCTCGAAAGAATAAATGAGAATGAGTTCATTTGTAGCAATTTTGGAGTGGCTCCAATAGAGAGTAGATTAGGGAATGTCCTCGTAGAAAATTCAAAATATGAATTTTGCCCATGATAATAGAGGCATACATAAAAATAAATGGGAAGAAACCATAAGAAAGGATTTTCTCTATTTAGAACTTAGGGAAGGTTTTCCATTTGATCGCGTACAATGGAACAAAGAACTCCTGTAGCCGACCCCACCTAGTAAGCCAGGTTTGGTGTTGTTAGTGTTATTTCATTACTTTACCAACTCTCTAATTTTTCAGTCATTTGGCGGACAAAGTATTTTAATAGTGGAATACACAGTTCGGGTTCCTATCAAAATGCACAATCATAGTGTATATAAGAAGTTTGCGCATTTGACATTATAACATCACCTAAAAATTAATGTCCACTACTCATATCACTTCAACAGGGCTGATATAATTTTCTAGCATTATCAACACCACTGGTCAACTATGAACAATTAAGACATCATTAACATTAGTGTTTCTTAGATAATTTAGTCTTATTTCATTTCCGTTCTTAAGATTTTTAAAATTCAACTAACTTCTTGTAATTGCTAATTATTTAGTTCGTTGTAATTGGTTATTAAAATCACTTGCCAAATTCACCATAATTTAAAAATTTTTAATAAATATAATTTATACAATTTTAAGACTCAGGAAATAATGAATACAAGAATTAATTATTCTACTAACCATTGGTACAAATATAGCATAAAAATAAAAAAGGTAAAAATACGATTGTATAAGTGATTTCAAATCAACTTTAGGCCAAGATTCAAAAACTTAAATAGTTCTGCCAGAATGTTCAAACATAACCCTAAAAAAATTTTGAGAACGTGTAAAATTAGTGCACTATACATTCAATACATAATCATAAAAATTATTCTTTAACTTTTCATTAATTTTCAATTTTTTATAATTTTTAAGTCGCTTGGAGGAAACAAAATTTTGAACTGTCAAACCATATTATTTGTGTACCAATCAAAATGCATTGTGCGTATCTTACCCAATTCCCATCTCATTAAATAAAACATTTGAGAAAATTAGGATTAGTGCAATTCATTTGAATGCGGGTTCGTATGATTTGCTTAGGCTTAAGCATTGAATGCCACTTAAAAAGTATATTCATCGGTTCATCCAATCAACCGCTATTAAAATTTTGTTTTTAGGCAATATTTTATCATAGTTAAAAACTATACAATAACAACAACAACAACGCTAACCTTTTCCAGCTCCTCGGCACTCTCTTTCCAGACATCTTCGGATCCGCCCTCATCACTATGAACAATCGGAAGAACACGAATCAAATGCCTCCGCAGCTCATCCCTGCAATGCTCCTCAACCCTACACCTTGGAATTCCGGACTCGCATCCAATCTGATAAAAAGGGCAATTCACCAGCTTCATCCTACACACCGTAACGCAATGACGATCCATCTCCCTTCTCAGCACCATCTCCCCACAGCTCTGATCGCATGGCAGCATCTTGTAAGCACAAATCCCGTCATGCTCCTCCTCACGCGCCGCGCAGAACTTCGCCTTACAACCATCGTTCACACACCCAACCGGGCGAAACCCGCACTTTCTCCTGTGCACCTCCAGAGCCCGCTCTTCATCAAATCTCATCGAGCAATGCCATTCGTTCCTGAAATCCAGGTTTCGAAGCAGCACCTCAGCGACCGCCTCGCGACGATCGATGGTCCAGAAGCGATTCGTTTCCATTTCGTGGGCGAAGTCGTCGATCCTGTCGTCGCGAACGTCGCTTAGGATCCATCCGGTGAGGCGACCGAGAAATTTGCGCTTCGATGCAGCGAAATCTTCGATCAGGTCGGAGATGATGTCGCAGAGGGATTCTTCGCCGAGGTCGGTGGGGGCTTCTTGAGCGGAGAGGAGGAGGTCGGAGATGTAGGTCTGGGTACGGATTGTGAGGTAATCGACCATCTCTTTACGGAGATCTACGGCGACCGTAGCCGGAGTTTGGAAGAGATCGCCGGTGGTGGAGTCGACGCAGGCGGCGGAGAGGCTGGGAAGGAGAAATTGCGCAATCTTGTGGACAAGTTCGGGGTCGCAGTGAGGACAGCGAAAAGAGGCGGAGCCGGAGTCTTCCGTGGTGCTGAGATCGGAGGCCGGAATATCCATATTAAGAAAGAGTCGATGCAGGAGATCGGCGCTGCCCCAAAGCAGCGAAAGTGCCCAAAAGCTTCCCCTCTGTACTTGCTAGTTGCAGGATTTTCCTCGCTCCTTTTATAGTCTTGAATATTTTCTATCGAGCGTAAATAATCAGAAATTCGCGCTAAGTGCTTATCATCTATCGTCAGGCATTATTGCCTCCCTCTTCCCACACGAACCCTACCAAATAATCTACTCCGGCAACGCTCATCATAGATCGTGCTACTGCCAAATATGAAGAGTTGGAATTATTTTTATACAATAAATAAATATCGCTCATTTCATAATATGCATTACTGTTTGCATCAACCACACTAATTTTTTCTAATAACGGTTTAAGGCAAGATTATCATTTTGTCATGTTCTGCTTTATTTGATAGTACAATAGTAAAGTAGCTGATGGCTCTTACATTCCTTACATCAATGGAGATTTTAAATGATCGCGCTTATTTTTTTGCACGTGGCATCATTTTTTCCAAAGCTATTTTTAACATCTCTATGCTTATGCCATGCTACAATCTCTTATCATGCATTTTACTTATTTATGGTTGCATGTGTCAAACTTGAGATATAAAAACAACTGGTTTTACCCCTCTGATTGAGAAAATTATGAATATGCTTATATGATCGAGCAAAAAATTTTTTTCTATGGCAAGAAGGCTTAAATTACTTTAATTTTTTTATCAGGAATCTATTAACATATTGGGTCAAAGATGTTCATATGCCAATTTTAGTCATTAAGAAAGTAAACTCCATTGCTAGTTATTTTTTTATGATCGTGATCCGGATAAAAAGAAATATCATCTAATCAATTGGAACAAAACAACAACTTTAAAGCAGCTTGGTGGGTTGGGTATTCTTAATATGGATATGCTTCAAAAAGCATGCAAACTTTCGAATTATACATTCAAAACTTAGCAAATAATGGTCTACAGTTGGTAATCCTTGGGACCCAGGTGAAGGCGAGCGCTCCTCTTACTATTATAAGGGTTTCTATAGTTGGGCGTGTAAAGAAAGAGAACTTGAATAATTCGTCGTCTTCGCATAAAAGAAAGAAAATAGAATTTAATATATTGGAACAATATTTTGTTCTTGCTCATCTAATTTAACAAATACATTAGTAAATATAATAGTCTAAATGGTGTCAATAAAAAAATATATCCCTAATAAAAAGACACACTTCTTCACTCACATCTAATGAAAAATAAAAAGACACATCCCTAATAAAAAAACACACATCTTTACTCACATTTAATAAAAAATAATAATATAACACTTATCTAAATATTAAACTCATCTTAATTTATTATATTTATTTATTTATTTTAATACTCCCCTCAAGATGAGTTTTTGATATCATTCCAAGCAAACTACGAAGATGTTCGAATGGTCCTTTTGGCAATGACTTTGTGAATATGTCTGCCACATTTTCATGACTCCGAACATGTTCCACAGTAATGGCACCATCAAGCACCTTTTCCCGAATAAAATGATGCTCAATCTCTATATGCTTTGTCCGAGCATGAAAGACTGGTTTGTCATGAGTTTCAAGGCACTCTCGTTGTCCCCACAGAGTGTAGTAGTCGTTTCAATCTTCATAAACACATCTTCCACAAGCTTACGAAGCCAGATACACTCTTGAGCTGCTAAAGATGATGCCTTGTACTCTGCTTCGGTAGTGGAGATGGACACGCAATCCTGCTTCTTGCTGCACCATGAGACTGCTGCTGACCCACACATGAATACATACCCAGATGTCGACCTCCTATCATCTTTATCTCCAGCAAAATCCGCATCTGTAAATCTATGCAATACAAAATTTGTGTTTTTCTCATACAACAACCCAAATTCCAAGGTTGACCCGACATATTTGAGAATTTTTTTAGCCGCATCAATATGTGATTTTCGTGGCTCTTGCATATAACGACTCACTAGGCCCACGGCATATGAAATATCCGGCCTCGTGATCGTTAAATAAATCAAACTCCCCACTAGTGCACGATATGACTTAGGTTCCACTAAAATCCTACCTTCTTCACGAATTAATTTCAAGTTCGTTTCCAAGGGTGTGGAACATGACTTGTCTTCTTTCATGCCAAATCGTTCAACGATCTTCCTAGCATATCCAGTCTAACATATAATTAGTCCCTTCTTCACTTTTTGAACTTCCAAGCCAAGGAAATGGTGAAGTTCACCTAAGTTTTTTATTTCGAATCGGATTGATAACTCCTCTCTAAGCATTGTTACCTCCCCATCGTCATTTCCTGTCACAATCATATCATCAACGTACAAAAGCACAAGAACATGTAGGTTGTCACGCTTCTTCACAAATATACTTGAGTCAGAATTTGAAGCAAAATATCCATAGAATTGCAAGTACTCTGCTATTTTTTCGTACTATGCCCGTGGTGCTTGTTTTAAACCATGTAGTACTTTCTTCAACTTACAAGCATAATTCAAATGCTCTTTGGATACGTGTCCTTGTGGCTGCTCCACGAATATATCTTTATCAATATCCCCATAAAAAAATGCATTCTTTACATCCAACTGCCAAAATTTCCAACTTTTGCATGCTGCTAATGCAATCACAACACGTTCCGATGTCATTTTTGCAACCGGACTAAACGTCTCTTCATAGTCCTCTCCGTACTTTTGTGAGAACCCTCGAGCGCTTCCCTCGAGCGACAAGCCTAGCTTTGAAGCGCTCGACACTATCGTCCGCTTTTTTCTTCACTTTATAAACTCATTTGCAAGTAACCGGGGTAACGCCATCAACCTTGGGCACAAGATCCCATGTTTCATTTTTCTTGAGGGCATTAATCTCCTCTTCCATGGCTTCTACCAATTGTTTTACACTTTTAGTTTCATCATAGCACGACGGCTCCCGCTCATCAAGTGGGCCGGCAAAGTAACATGAACTCATTGTTACTAAATTTCCTTCTCTATAGCGGGCATGTGGCACAATCATTCGGTTTGATCTTCTAAGAGTAGAACTACTCTCCACCTCTCCACCTCTTGTCTCTGCACTTGTTCCCCTATCACTATTACTTGAAGAATTACTCCCCCTTCTTCTTGACTCCGTCTCCATTGATGCTGAATTTGAAGAGTATGGGGCTCCTGAAGACACTGGTAACTCAATTAATTCTTCTTCAGTTTCTTCTTCAAGACTTGCTACTCCGTTCTCTTCCAACATGATGTTAGACCCTCCATCATATGATGTCAATTCGTCGAACACTACGTCACAAGAGACAATGAACCTTCGAGTCTAGGGGTCCATATATTTCCAGCCCTTCTTTTGTTCATCGTAGGAAAACACACTTTATGACTTTGGCTTCAAATTTTGTTCTTCGTATATCTGGGACATGAACATAACAAGTTGCTCCAAACACTCGCATATGCTTCACACTCGGCACTTCTCCAAATATAAGTTCATGCGGCAACTTTTGATTGTTCGGGCTTAATGGCAATCGGTTTATCACATATGCCGCACAAACCATTCCCTCCGCCCATAAGGCTTTGGGAAATCCTTTGGCATGCAACCAGCACCTATAAGTCTCAGTAATATGTCAAATCTTCCTTTCGACCTTCCCATTTTGTTGTGGCGTGTAAGCACAAGATAACTCCCTTTTAATTCCATGCTTGCGGTAGAAAGAAAAGAACTCGACAGATGTAAACTCTCCACCATTATCCGTTCTGAGCTTCTTGATCTTTTGTCCATGCACACCTTCCACCTCTCTTTGAATTCCAAGAACTTGCCGAACACTTCTGATTTCTCTTTTAAGAGATACACCCACGTGTAACGTGAGAAGTCATCCACAAATAACAACATATATCTGTTTCCTGAATAAGATGAGGTAGTTGTTGGCCCCATCACATCGCTATGGATGCATTCTAGCGGCCTCTTGCTCCTCGAGAGAGACGTGTCAAATGGAAGACGATGAGCCTTCCCAAATTGACATCCTTCACATACATGCCCGTCACCAAAAGAAGATAAGCTAGGTAAGTTTTTAACAAGACTCTTTGCCACCATCACTCTTAACTTTTCCATGCCGACGTGCCCCAACCTTTCGTGCCAAATTATAGCACTATCGTTGCTCTTCATATTGTCCACGTATGATGTTGCGGAAAGAACAAACAAATCACGAACTCGTCTTCCAGTGTGAGTCACCTATGCTTTTACCGAATTTAAGTTTCGTAGAAACCTTACCTCCGTCGGCCCAAAGCACATGATACCCTGCATCAACCGCATTTGTTATTGAAAAGAGATTCTTCTTCATGCCCGACACGTGATACACACTCTTTAACGTGAGTGCACTTTGATCACTACCCACTGTCACAATCCCTTCCTGCTCCACCGTATGGACTGTGTTATCCGCTGTCACGATTGCATCATTTCCTTCATACTTTTGCAGAGATGAGAACTTGGACCCATCACCAGTAAGATGGTGTCCACATCCAGAATCAATGATCCAATCATCTTCAAAGTTCACAGAGGCTAAGGCTTCCACAGTAGAGACCTTTTCGGCAAGAAAACATCTCCCCCAACATTCGTCCTTTTTTATACTTTCTTCCTTCTCTACTGTATGACCTGATGTGAGGTTGACCATACAATCACGCTTGTAATGTCCAACCTTATTACATCTGAAGCATCTGACAACTTTCTTTCCTTCATCATTCATAGGAGAGAAATAAGCACCACCCTCCTTAGATGAGGCAGAGAAATTTTCACTATCATTCTTCTTTTTCTTATCCCAGTATTTCTTCTTTCCAGTGTATAAAACGTCACCGCCTTCATCGGAGATGGACACTCCTACCATCTGTCTAGCCAAACTTTCCTGAGATGCAAAGAGGTTCTCCAATTCCATCAGAGATGGTTGAGTAGCCTATCCTTGCACCGTTGTGACATATGATAGATACCCCTTTCGTAATCCTCTGATAATATGCCTCTTCATCTTTGCCTTAGAAATTGGCTCTTCCGGATCCAATGCGGTAATCTCTGCACATAGATTTTTCAACTTTAGGAAGAATGCAGAAATAGAAAGCTCTCCTTGATTTGCTTTCGCCAACTCGTTCTCAAGAAATTTAAGCCTCACCACATTTTTCTTGTTGAACAAACCATCAAGAGATGCCCAAATTTCTGACGCCGAATTGCACCCTATAATGTGATTGAAGATATCTGCTGAGATAGTCCTTTTTAGAGTGAACTCTGCTTTCGCATTCATTTTCTTCCATGCCTTGACTTCCCGGTCATTTGTTCCAGTTGACGCTACCGCTTTTTGTGCATCTCCACCAACAACTTCCCACAAATCTTCTCTCAACAAATAACTCTCTAAACATGATTCCATTTTTTGAAATTTGTATGTGTGAGCATATGAAATCCCAAACCACGGAAACTACCACTGCCTTCCATTGTTGAGAAACCGGAATAATTGCAAGACGAATTATCAACCAAGCTCTGATACAATGTAAAGAAAGAGAACTTGAATAATTCACCGTCTTCGCATAAAAGAAAGAAAATAGAATTTAATATATTGGAACAATATTTTGTTCTTGCTCATCTAATTTAACAAATACATTAGTAAATATAATAGTCTAAGTGGTGTCAATGAAAAGACATTTCTAATAAAAAGACACCTCTTCACTCACATCTAATGAAAAATAAAAAGACACATTACTAATAAAAAAACACACGTCTTCACTCACATCTAATGAAAAATAATAATATAACACTTATCTAAATATTAAACTCATCTTGATTCATTATATATATTTATTTATTTTAGCAGGGCGCACTCTCACTACACGCTTATAATTTTAATTATGCAACTCTTTCGTTATCTCAAGTGAAAATGATTGTTCTAATTGTCCAACCAATAGTGAATTGGCATCAACGGGTGTGGCATCAAAGGTACAATTTGAAATATGTAATATTCATCTGGAGATGCATTCATGTAAGTCTAAAAATAGCAAATTGTATTGCTATTTGACAACTTTACTTTAAGACAATAGAGAATATTGAATCATTTTTCAACTGCAATTATTCTTTTGGCATATTGAAGCAGCTTTATATAATGCCGGATCTTCTGTTCCCCCCACTCCCCTTCAATTACTTGAAATAGTGACCACCTCTAAAAGTAAAGGGAGTAAACTCGCTCTAGTTGCTATGTAGGTCATAGCATTTGGAATGAACATAACAACAAAAATTTTAATAATCAATTTGCTTGCATTTCTACAGTGAAAAAGAAAATTATCAATACCTACAATCAGATTTTGAATCCTATGAATGCTCCTCTTTGGAAGACTTTCATCTAGGCTCACTAGCTGCTCTTCTTAATTTTCTGAAAATCTTCAGCACTTATTTTTGCTGTATTTTAGTTTTAACCTTTTTGATTGGGCTCACTAAGTCTATTTTTAAGTTTTAAGTTACAATTTTTATATATTTTATTCTTATTTGGTATTATACCGAGATCCTTAATTTCTTACAAAAAAAAAAAAAAAAAAGATTTTTTTAAATAAATTATTTTTTTTCAAATTAAAAATTTATAAAAAATTAAAATTTTGATAAGAGTTCAATTTCTAAATAACTCTAAAAAAATGCAAGAAAAAAAAAATTTCTCATTGTTATTCGGACAAGAATACAAAAATTATTTATTGGGTGGATTGAATTAGAGATGGCTCATAATGGCTCAAAGGATATCCTTCACTATGTAGCATTTTGTCTCATCTTGAGTTCAAGGGGAGAACTTCAATTGCACGATACTTTGCTATGCAAAGCTGCCTAATTTAAATTGAGATTCACTTGGAACATTTGAGAATAAATTTGATAAGCTTTTAAAATAACGTGATAGGAAATTAGAGAATTAATAAATATCATTTATTTTAAAAATTAGAATTAATTAAATATAACTAACGTATAATTCCACCGCAATGAACTCTTAATAAGGCAAGGAATAATTTAGGTTGATCCGACCCGAAATCAATGTGGTTTAATAACAATCTAAATTAGGGTTTTCAAGTGCATCAATTATTAGGGGATGATATAGTAGCAACGTGTGATTTCGGGTTATGTAAGAGGTCAAGTATCGGGTCATTAGTCTTATATTTTCAAGTAAATCAACTTCACATTAGCAGAGTATCATGCCACTGTGATGATGAGATGACAGAATGATAAACCTATGATTATATTTGTGTTGAGAAGGTGAAAATGGATCATAATAGGCAATTACATAATGGATATGCATTATATTTTTAATATTTCTATTGAAAACAAAATAAAAAACATAAATTGCAATAAAATAAATGAAGAACATTGAATTTATGTGAAAAATTTAAAATTAGAAAAACTGCTGAGCGCACCATACCACATAAATCCATTGCAAAAATATATAGAGTATTACATATCTCCATTCCTCTCACTTTTGAAGAAGATGACAATAGTCCAGAATTTCAATCATGCCCTCGAACCCCAGGCAAGGGGTGTGCTGCCCCCTAGCAACCCCTCAACGAGCTCACTGACGAGCTTGTCCAACGAAAAGTTGGGAATCGGGTCAACAATTCATCCCAAGTTGATTCAACCCGGCTCTACAAAATAGTAGTCGAGTATAAGAATGATGATAGTTGTGTTTGGTGAACTTGTGCAAAGGTATGTGCAAATTGGATTTGAGGTTAAAGCAACCAAAAGGTGATTTAAAATTTATGATGAGAAGTTTAATAACACTCAGTCTAAGAAGGGGTTAATGAGACAATCATTGTCGAGAACCACATCTTTTGAGACAAAAATTGCTTAGAATTCAAATTCAAGAGTATAAAACATTATGCATGTAGGATACCCAACAAAAAGGTTCAAATTTTATTCTATGCATAACAAGGACTGAAGCAAAGACAAGATCCAATTACTCTTGGTGAGGAACAATCAAAGGATGTATTCTATAGTAGAAGCTCATAAGATTTTTTTATTCCCAAAAAAAAATTTAAGGTCTTCTTTTGATTAGAAAAGTGGTTATTAGAACAAACTCACTCCAAAATTCAACTGCACATTATTTGAAAGTCTAAACCTTGTGCTGCATTCAACAAATGCTAATATCTTAAATCTACTGTAGAATTTTGTTGTCACCAATCAACCCAATCAAACTTCAAGTCTTATCAGGAAGATTAACCAATGAGTTTGTGTAGCAATTTCAAGAATAAAAAATTTTTCAATTTCAATTGCAACATATAGACATAGAAGAACCATAGCCACTCTTCAACAATGAGAACTCAGAGATAAATCAGTCTATACATGTCAAAATAGAACTTGAATCATTCTCTCTATATACTATACTATTGGTTTTTGAGACTTTGGGCATATGCATATCACTACTATTCCTTTGATTTATCACAACAAGAATAATACCATAGTTGTTTCTCATGTTGTTGCCACCAAGTTGCTAAATTGAGGGAGACATGTTGTTGCTGCCTAAGCAACTCAATGAGAAAGTACTGAAGTTCAAACTGTTAGGGGTTTCATTAAAGGTTTGTTATTGCCTAGTTTAACATCCAGGTGGATATCCATATAACATTTTGCGAAGTATGCCCCAACAGATGATATTAAGAGCAAAAAGGGTTATCGCTCATTTGAATATGATAATTGCTTTTTTGCTACTGAGAATATACTTCCAATCAAAGTCCTTTCAAACAGAAAATGTCGGACAATGAACTCGGCTACCAAAATGTAAATAAACGCAACAAATAATTGCCTCCCCTTTTGCACATTTAGATATAGTACCTTTTTCATAAATGAAAGATGATCAAGGAGAATTTGACCTCAAACACTAGAATAGAAATCATCAACCCCATAAGAAAAAAAATACATATTCATGTTGATAATAACCAGATAATCTCTGCAAGTAACAAAAGGAGCTGAGCTAAAACTTCTAAGTTTCTCCTACAATATATTTAATGTCATGAAATGCCATTACCTTGCTAAAAATGATTCTTAAGGTCAGTCTAGATTTTCAATGCAAAATAGAAAACGAAATAGTAGCAAATAAACCCTAACTTGCTCTTCACAAATAATGCAATCTGCAAAGCATGTTCCAAGAATCCTATTTATCTTTAGTGAGGTATTGTAAAACCAAAATAAATCCCAGATTGTCATTGAAGAGGAAGAAAGAGCTCTGCAGACGAGAAGCAAATGATGAGATATGTGGTTGCTTGGAAAGCATGAATTCAGAATGTGTTAGGGAGGTGAGCGTGTAGAAGTAATGCTTGACTAGTTTCCACAATATGGCGATGTTGACGTTCAGATTTGTCGTATTGTTCATGAGTATATGGAGCAGATAATCAGTTTGTATGCCGAGGAATGCAAGTGTGGTAGTAAATTTATTGTACTCTCCATCTCCATTAGATTGAAAAGCGGGAATTCTAGAAGAGATGAAGTTCTCAAGCATGTTTTTAATATTTAGGAAAGTAATATGAGCTGTAGATTTTTTTTATAAAGAATATATTAGAGTAAAATTGGAAAAATTATCAACAAAAGTTATATAAAATTTGTAGCTTGCAGTGACTCAATAGGAGAAGACCCCAAAATATTAAAATAGATGAGATGCAATAGTTATTGAGACACTTAAGTAATGACAGATAAATGCAATCTATGTTGTTTTGACATATGACAAGAAATGCGAGTAGAAACATTTTTAGTTTTCATTTGTAGAGCGTTGGCTAGGTAGTGAAGTTTGTCTATTCTTGGATGGCCAAGATGACAATGCCAGAGACTTGAGGATTCCGCATGGTTGAGATTGGATGATGGGTTGAATGGGAGCGAGAGTGTAGAGGCCGTTAATGAGTGTGTCCCGATGAAGTTCTTGTTTCGTAGTTGGATCCTTAAAAACACAAGATGGATGCAATTTAATAAAAACATTGTTATCAAGAGTGAATCGACTAATTGATAGAAGCTTTTTGGAAATATTAGGAATGAGTAAGACTTGATTTAAGTGAATAATATTTAAAAGAGATGAGATTGTAACTAAAAAACTTATGTGGGTCATGGGTAGGGATTTGCTGTCACCAATTTGCAAGCTCTTGGTTCCATTGTAGAGTTGCAGGTTTTGCAAATTGGCCATGGATGGTTGCACATGGTGATTGGCTTCCGAATCAAGAAACCACTGATCAGCGTAGGTTAAAGCGTAATACGAGGAGGGCAGTAACGGTATAGCAATAGATTGGTCGCTTGGTACATGATGAAATTTTATCGGTGGTAGCAATTTACAGCTGTGTGACCAAATTTGCTACAGAGTTGGCATTGCATAGTGGATCTTCCTCTGCCATTGTCGCGCCCTCGATCGCGGAAGGGTAGTCCTCTTATATGGAAGAGGGTAGTTGTATGTTGAATATGAGTAGTGTTGGCTAGAATTGGAGTCGGGATCATCTCGATAGATTGGTTCGCGTACATTAGTTCATGGTTCAGTAAGATATCAGTGAGTTCATCAACTTTGGTAGGGTGATTCATGCACCGACAAAGGCAAAATCGGGTCATAGACCTGCTAAAATACTGAGAACAAGCTGTTGCTCGGTTACCGGTTTCATGCGATCGTGAGCTAGTGTGCCAAATCTTTGGCTTGCTGGATGAATTCAATCATCTTCAAAGGGCCTTTTTTTAGGCTTCTCAGCTGGAGCTCTAGCTGCTTGAGTCGAACTTGAGAGGAAAAAGCGTAGATTGCAGTGAGTGCTGAACACATTCCAACTGGCTCACAGGAAATGACTTGGGAAAAAGCTTTTTTAGTGAGGGAGGATATCAAACAACTCAAAATCAATTAATCTTATTGTACCAATAAATGGCATCATGATTGGAGTCATCGTCTCCACTGATCAACTGAGGCGGAAAGCAAGAATAGTCTATGTACCGCATGAGACCGTGAGATCAAAAGATGGGGAGAAATTGCGACATCCAGAGCGTGTAATTTGTACCATCGAGCTTTAACCGGAAGAAGATGATGGGCGATGGCTAGGGCCAGATAGAATGGACTTGTGGTTGTAGACGATGATTGCGATAGATGGGTTGTCGATATTGACAGCTGCGTTGCGAGGTCATCGCCATCTTGCGAGACGAAGCGGAATCAGCACAAATGAAGAATGAGATCTGAATCGTCTTGCTCCCGATACTATGTTGGAAAGTTACTTACGCACGTATGGTAGAGGAAGCGAGGCGGAAATGTTTCTAGTAATTCACTAAGAGAAATGCCAGGTCTTAAATGAACATGGTGAGATTCAGGTAGCTACGTAACATAAAAACAAATATTCGTGCAAAGGTGAAACAGTCATTTGCTTGCTACAGGCTATTATTATTATTATCAACCTCCAAACTATTCTGTTGTTGACGGATCTCTGTGTTCCAACTAGAAGAAGCAGCCTTGAGTAAAAAAAAAACGTATGAAGAAGAAGAAAAGAATCAAAGATCTAAAAAGAAGGACGATAGAAAATTAGAAGATCCGGTTGAAGGAAGTCGCTGAACAAAAAGAGGGATGAAAAAAAGCGCTGGAGAAGAAAGTTTTCATTCGTTGCAATATAAAGATTACATTAAAAACAAAAGCTAATCGTTAAAAAGTAGACTATAATGCAACAATTATTTCTAATCAATATTAGAACATTAAGTTCAATATTGTGAAATAAACATTTCTCATAAAATACTGAAACCAAAGCCTGCCTGAATAAGGCAGCCAAAAAGAAAAGAACACAGACAACATTCAAATAGCAGCCATCCAGCTAAATAATAGATTTTACACTTATCATTCGCATAATTATTAGAACTGCAGTACTAATGACTCAAACCAACAAACAAGCAAACTAACCCTTCAAGCACAGAAATTATGCTAATAGAAAAATGAAAGAGATAACCTATAATTTAGAGAGGCCCGCAGATCAGAAGAACGGAGGGAGTATCACCCATCGCCTTGGATACTTAGGCCTTCCTTCCTTCCCATCAAACAACTGCAAATGCAACACAGAGAGAGGCAGAGGTAAGATGTCTGACACCTAAATCCTATTATTTGTACAGAATGCCCAGCACCTCAATATTTTTATTATTTATTTATTTATTTTTTCTTACGTGTAGCCGGTGGGAATTGAACCCATGACCTGGAATAACAAATCCTGAGCCCAACACCTCAATATCTATCTAAACTTCTGGTGGTGAAGATGTATTTGAAAAAGAGCTGCGAATATGGGGGAAGAGAGTTCACCTTGTTCAGCCTGCGATGCTTGGAAATGGCCCAATTAGACATGATTCCCGCAGCGGCCAGCAGGAACAAGTAACCGGCGGCGGTCTGGGTGGCGACATTGAACCCGAGCCACTGGTAGATCTCCGTCGTGTAGTTCGCGCAGGTCACGAAGTCAAACAAGAAGCCGCGCGGGATCTGATAGCCTCCACTGCCGTCGATGCTCCTGAGGTTCTTCAGGATGATGTGGCAGTAAAAATTGGCGGCCTGGCAGAGCAGACCGAAGCCGAAGCCGATCTTCCACTGCCATTCGCTTGCTGGAGGGCTGTATAGGGGGTGATTGACGTAGTAGGCGATGTATGCCCCAAAGGCCCAGTAATAGGCACAGTTCCTGAACACGTTGGAGAGCGGCGACGTGGCGTGGCTGAATCTGTGGACGAAGAAGGTCTCCGCGATGCGCTTGGCGTAGTGAAAGCACCAGTAGTATAAGGCGCAGGTCTGCACGGGATGGTGACGATGCTCCGTGCCGGAATAGCCCAGGTATTTGTAGACCGGGAAGAGATAGAAGACGGGGTAGATGAGGAGAGGGCCCACGTATTCCCAGAAGAAGAGCGTGGTGTATGATATCTGCGGACCCAAATCCTTGAAGACAATGGTCATCGAATCCCCGCCGGAGTAATCCGCGAGTCTCTTTGACGGGTCGAGGACAACCGGTCTTCTAACTCTTCCATCTTCTCCACCTCTAGGCTGCAAAGGGAGGGTGAGGCGCTGCCGGGCGGGATGGGCCTTTCTGGCTGCATCATGTCAGAACCAAACAAGCATTTGAATCAAAAAAGTTCATGAGATATGTTATCAAATTTCTAAATTTTATCACAACATCTTTCGAAAACGACAAAGAAAAGATGCAACTATCTAGAGAAATGCGATAGGGAAACAAGCAAAAAAATGAATGAATCCAATCTCTATATTACAAATGGTATTACTGCCTCATCAATAACTTACTTTTAGAAGACGATTGGTATAGAGTGGCAACACTCGAAAATTCATGGTGTTGTGCAGACATGATAGGACATTGGTTTTATTAGTTTAAGTGCAGCACCTGAACTTCTTAGCCGACAGATAAATATATTCACAAATATACAATAATGTCATTTTGGTAGGAAATACAAAGACTACAAATAGCACAATCTGGGATTAGCGAGTCACGACTTACAAGTTTCCAGCTGAAATTGGAAAACTGAACAACATCTATGACAAGAAAATACGAAGCTCCTCCATTTCTTAATCCCCGGTATATTGGGCCAGCGTTGGTTGGCTTTTCATTCAGTCCATAAATCCTAGTTCTTTGCTATTCATCGTTCACCCTATGAATTTCTGTTAATAAGAGCTTGTTTGACACAGTTGGAGCTGAATGAAAAAATTATTGAATAGCTGCTAAAGAAGAAAATGCTGTAAGTAACCGTTGATAGAGAAGCGGTAATATGGTTTGGTGAACTGTTGTTTGACCGGTGGAGCAGAGCTGCTTTTTAAATTTATGTACGATTGTATCTACTATAGTTCATTCCAATGAGATGGCATAGCGACATGGTGGCCAGCAGCTGGTGACGCAGAGCGGAACAAAGAAGAAAGTGCTGAAAAATGCCTTAGATAGAGAAAGGTTAAAATAGTTTGGTGAATTGTTATTTTGCTAGTAGAGCAGAGGTGTTTTTTTAATTGGAAAATGATAAACCTCCCATAAAAATATTGTCCAAAAATATATTCATAGAAAATTTTTATTTTTTTAATATTTTTTATTTTTGCAAATGGATCCATAAAAAAAATGTATTGCACTAATTATATACATATACTTATATATATAACTATCACATTATTAAAAAAAAAACAAAAAAAATTATCACATTATTCATATTTTATTTTTACTATTTGTTAACATTGTAGGAGTAATCATTTTAAATTAATGTACGATAGTATCTATAGTTCATTCCAACGATGGCTAAGCGATATGATGTCCAGCAGCCGGTAGGGCAGAGCCTGGACAAAGAAGAAAGTGATGAAAAGTAAGAAGAAAGTGTGAAAAGTAAGAAGAAAGTGATGAAAAGTAAGAAGAAAGTGATAGAGAACGGTCAATAAGTTTGGTGAGCTGTTATTTTGCCGGGGGAGCTGAGCTGATTTTTAATTCAACGTACGATTGTATTCATAGTTCATTCCAAAAGTAAGGCCAAGAGGTATGATGGCCGGTAGCCGGTGGGGTGGAGCGGAATGGTCAGCAAGGTGGTGCTTTTGGTCATTTAGCACTTCAAAAAGCTATTTAAGTTTTAAAAACTGGGTAATGGCAGTTTGTTGTTCATCAATTATATTCAACCAGCTTAACCAAGAAGCAATTATTAAGTTGGTCCACAAACAAAATAATATATTATGGCTACTTAATTCAACAACTATTAAGCTGTGCCAAACAAGCCTTAAATTGAAATATTGTTCAACAATTCAATGATTGAGTTCTTATGTTTTCATGACTTTATTTAATCCCCAAAAAGAGTGTAAAACCTAGTTTTTGCAAGTCAAGTATCTACATTTAAAATACTTTTCATCTAGAAGTAAATTAATTTTTGAAACTGAATTACGGAGAAAGACTTAAAATTGTAAGAATAAAATAAAATAAAATATATAAAATAATAATTTAAGTTATAATATTAAGGATATGATATCTAGAAAGAGATCAAACATCTTGGCTGAATAATACACAATAATAATAAAATAGAGAGTGATGTGATTAATATGATACAAGCAAAATAGATGAAAAAGGAGCAACTCTAGGATGTCGTGCAATCAAAAAATCTCACTTAAATCCTAAAGGTACCATTATAAAGGAGTTATAATGCTAGCAATAGTATGAGGTAAAATGTTGTTTTGTAAGAAAAAAAATCATACTGATAAAGTGTTGCATGTATGAGATGATATAGCAAACGAGTGGATACAAACAAAAGGGTATGGTGAGAAACAAAAACATTTCTAATAACAGCAGCGGAGTTAGGATCTTTATATATGGGGGCTTTATTTATCTTAAGAATAAAAATAAGGCACCACCTATATTTAAGAGTGCAATCTATAACATAGAGGTGCAAATAAAGCATCATTGCTTCAATTTAAAAAAAGTAGAATTGCATACCCTTAAGTGAAAGTTTGATATAGTTTGCCTATACCCCTGCATAATAAGATTGGACTAGCTCTAATTGAGGATAGGCACTAGAAATTGTCAATAATTTGAGAATCTTAAACAAATAATGATCCATGAGAAAAATTATGAAAATTTGCTCATGTTAAAAGTGACTATGATGACAAGAAAAGATATTATAATAAATTGTATGAAAAAATCTCAAATACTTGAAGCTTACTACTATTTGATAAAGTATAGAGTAGACAAAGGGCTTGCATAACAAACTCAATTTAATGGGAATAAGGTTAATGTTGTTGATGATGACAAGAAATTCACAAAAAATATGCTTTGAATTGATTTTTAATCCAATCAGAAACTCAAATATTTATATTTTTTTAAACATTTAAGCAAAATCATCATCAAATAAAAACTAGAAGGAGAACATGTAAAAAGCATATTAAAATTTGTATCACCTATACCTTGAAGACATTTAAGTGTCTTTTACTACATGCTATCAGTTTGGAACTCTTCAGTTTCCACAAACAAACTTCTTTCACCGAATCAAGTAAAAGCATCCTAAAACTGCATTCCATGTATCCGTGATTGCAAACAAATCCGAGAATTGCTTCATTCAACTTTTAATAGATATCCTCCAATTGAGCCCAAATGGTTTTATACACGGCATGCACATAAATTTACATGTATTATAGCTTTATATATACATAGCATATACAAGTATATATTTCATTAATAAATTCCATAAACATTTTAAAAATTTATATGCACTCTAAATTGAACAATGTTGGCTAAACTCAAAATCGAACATTGTAGACTCAAAATCAAATGTTGTTAGATCAACTCTAGATCGAAATTATGAACTTCAAAATTAAGCCGGTTCACCTAAACTATACTGAATATGATACCAACCCAGAATCAACCAAGTAACAACTTTTTTAAACGAGACAAAAAGTTGATAAATGTACCCCTAACACTATTGACGACAATTCAAAAGAAACAACATAGGTTTAATGTGGGACGCTAAGTTTTGCATTATTGAAACAATGCTTTTAACAAGGTGTTATTTGAATTGCTATATTTTAGGTATAAATTAAAAACTTTTTACTGAAAAATTAAAATGTAAGTTTAAGTTGCTACATTTTGTGTGTAAAATAAAACTAAGGGATTGAGAATCTCCCAAAACGTCATTCTCCATGCAATAACATTATGCCCAAATCAGGGCTATTATTCTCTGCATTTCACAAGAAAAAAAATGGCTACTCGAACTTCATCCACTTCCGCAAGCCATCCTGGGCTATGACTGGCCTTTGTCGGCATTTCCCTGCTTCCGCTAGCCAATGCTTGATACCAAGACCTAAAGTTTGCCGGCCTCAGATGCCAAGCCAAGTTAACCGCTAGGTTTTTCAAGGGCTTTGCCACACTTCATCGGTTCCAACAAGTCCTTATCGACTTCAACTGCCCTTTGCCTGTGTAAGCAATTGTTTCCACTTTTGCTTTTTTTAAATAATATTATTATTTACACCCAGAAAACAATCAATATACAAATGCTTTAAAAACATCCAAAAGCAATAAAATGTTTAAACTTTTTCCTGTAACCGCACTATAGATTTTACGCTGCTTTTGTTCGTGACAGAATTTGACATTTTGAGAGGAGAATTTTATTCCTGATGGTTCTTTGAATATCCTTTGAAAGAATACTAGTTTAACTTGTGCTTATGGCTACTCTTTAGTTTGTTTGATATATGCCATGAATGGGTTGCTATTGGTGTTATTGGTTTTTTTGTTGTCGTTGTATATACTATGAATGGGTGATAAACAACTTTTCAAAAGAACTAAAATACACAGTATTTATTTTACATCAATATTCTGTTTTCCTAAAACCAAACAAACCCTACATATAAAGGATATAGTGGCATCTGATTAGTTCAGTATTATTAAGCTTTCAATTAGGATGTTGAATGTGACATGATAAAAATACCACAAATTGAGCTCAACCGGGAAAAATGCAATTCAAGTTAAACAAAATAATATTGAGTTGAACTTGTGTAGCAATTTTAAACCTGCATCATACTTGGGTCAATTTGTGTTGATACACAAGCCTTAATGTGACCCAATTTAAATGAGCCATGTTCTAGTCTAAACAAGTTGAGTTTGTGACAAAATGCTTAGACACTTTCGTAATAATTTTATTTTCATGTCAAAATGGATCTTACTGTGTCAACAGGGTTAGGCATCAGTCAACAACAAGTTGTAATTTTGACTCATTGATTAAAGGGGCCATCTAATACTAACACATTTAATTGAAACTCGTTCGAAATTTGATTCAATGCAAAATTAAATATGTTGAGATTATTTAATTAAATGATAATTATATAAAAATTTCCTTACGCTTCAGTGTTTGACCAATACAAATTTCTTGCAGCCTCTTGATTGACCATAGAATTTTCCATGCAATTGCAATTTAATCTATGAAGATTTAATCAGATTTATTAATCAAAGAAAATTCCATGAAACTTGTTCTTAATTATTAAATAAAAATAAAGCTCTTATGAAGTAACCTTATTTCATTACTAAAATTAATAATATGTGGATTAAGATATTATAAATAGAGCATAGGATGTTAGAGTTAAACACACCTCAAACATAAACTTCTTCTCCTTGTTCTCTTTTATAATATTTTTCTCAACCCGTGGACATATGTTAATACTTGTGAAACCACGTAAATTCTGAGTTTAAGCTTGCTTATTTTATTTTTTTATTTGCTTCAATGTTTTCCCAAATAGTGCTATGTTGTTTGAAGAGAAATTCATCCCTTCATGTCACATGTCCCAACAAATACTTTAATGTTTAAATATGAATTTTTATGCATGAAATCGAAAGAGTTCGTATTAGAGAAAGCAAAACAACCACATCATTTAATATTGAGGCGAGTTGCAATATCTCTTATAAAGAGCTTTAATCTTAAATTAATTGCATGATCTAAAGTTACTTTAAAAATAAATATAAAAAGAAAGAATTATTAAAACAAATGTATTAAATATATCACTCTTGAGAAAGCTCAATTCCTTAAAGATACTATTTAATAGATTAACTTACAAGTCTAGGGGTGAGCCAAGGAGGTTACCCATTAAGAAAAAGTTTGACTGGCCAAGGAAAACTATATACTTAAGTCTAGTTGCTTCTCTTTTAAAAATAAACTTGATCAATATGAAAAGAAATACATTTAGCAATATGATGTAAGAATTAGCATGCCCGATGGATTTTGAAGAGTGATTAGTTAAAATTGAGGTTTTGGTGTTAAAAATGTAAATGTGCAGAAGTGAATAGTATGTATTTGAAAATCCTCTTAATCAAAATACTATTGTAATAAAAATCATTACCTATGAGTCATTTAAAATAATAATACATCAAGATTAACTTCATCGTGATGAATGAACAAAGTTTTTATATTATTAAATTTATTGAGCATACTAATACTTCTAAATAGAATAAATATTAATAAATTTAGTGGAGAACAATACAGCTTAAAATTGATACAATACCTACACAAAAATGAACCAAGCTTATATATCTTGGGACCAATTTGATTTGAAGCTGTCTTAGTTCAAATTCGCTTGATATTAAGTTCACTCAAATCAAATAATGCCAACAATTTTAATAAATTTTATACATAAAATACATATTCCTTTAATTTATGTGTAATAATTACATACATGTATTTACAATATATTAAAAAATATACAATGGAAATATTTGAAGTTGACAAAACTTGATTTTCAAGTTTCTTTCAATATCAGATTGAAATTTGATTTGAGACAACTTTGGCTCGTAATTTGGTTGGTTTCACTTGATGCAAGCCAAAAATCAATTTAATCCCAAAAAAATAGTCGAACCTCAAGCTAAACTCCCAGCCTTGGAGTATTTTGTATGCTAATTACTTATACTTATCATGCATCCAGGTCACCTAACCCAATTCAGCATGAACCACAAATCAAATGTAAGTCCACCTCAATGCAATAAAAAATTACTTTGGCTCAATATTAGTTGGATCAGATCTAAATTGACCAACCAGATACAAGCTTGACTCATAGACATGCCTTACGATTGCAAGGGCAGATTGCAAAGGTACAGACTAACTAATTTTGGGCAACATTAGGGGGCTGTTTGGCAACGGGGGGAATTAAAGATTTAGGCAGGATTTATTAGCCTATACCCTGAAAGCCGGCCAAGCATTAATTCACTCCGTTTAGATTTAGCGACAATCAGAAAATAACTTGTTTTTGTGAATTTACTAAATCCGGGTATCTCTAATCTGGATTGAGGTTTTAGCTAACTCCTCCGTTTACCTAAAAATACTGGTTGCCAGACAGCACCTGGATGTGAAATGGTTTTTTTGTTTACTTTCCAAGATAACCTAGTGATTTTACATGACATTGATATGCCATCATAAACTAAATATGTCATAAAATAAAATTCAAGGGAATCAAAGGTCGAGCACTTACTCCGTGAGTGAATCACCTGCTGCAACTGGCTCACGGTCGCCTGCATTCAGAATAAACAAAGTCAAACTCAGATTTATTTGGATGCATCCCCCACAAAAAACAACAACCAAATTTTCATAAGCAAAATAAATCAGTAAATTAACAACAATAACCCGTGTTATTTGCAACAAGAGAAGTAAGGATAGAATCCATTATACCGAAGCATCGATTTCAACTCCGCCCTTTATGACTTCTCTGCCGCTGCGTGAAATGACGGACACCTTCATCTCGATCGGGTTTTGTAGGGGCAGGTCGAACGGCTTCGGATCAATGCAAGCTTCTCGTGAAAAAATGGATCGGAGACATTAAAAAATGAAGAGATCAGTAAAGGTGTTGTGCCGTTGTGGAGGAGACTCGGCCCCGTTCTGCTGTAATATGGAGCTATCGCACGCAACTGGGGGCAGTAATGACTTCTTGTTGGTTGGTAGGTGAGCGATAAATATGTTTAAACAGAAATGTTATTTGGATCAGTTCATGTGTCATCTTAAAAAGCTCATCTAATCTAATAATATTTGTACATAATTTTAATATAAATATTAAAAATAATATTTATATTATTTTAATATAAATAAAAAAACTAATAAAATATACTCAAATTTTATTGATTTAAATTTTTAAAGTACCACATTAATAAATCCGAATAGCATTTCTCACTAGATATTGAGCATCAATTAAATATATATATATTATTTGTATATTTATATATAAGATTATTAACTAAATTCGTAATTATAATTTTATTAAATATATTTAATTGCTTATAAAAAAAGTATTTAGATCACCGAAAATGATACAGCATTTTTCTATGCCTTTTTTCAAATTCTATTACTAAAATATATAAATATTATTGAAATTTGAGATGCATATCTAATATACAAAATATATGAAATTAATCAACCATTTACACTGAAGGGTTTTAGATTTAGTTAAAATTACTTTAAAATAAAGTTTTTTAAATAAACTGAAATTACTTATATTTGACATGAAGTAAAAGTCATAAGAAAATTTTATATTTTAATTTAATTTTATGTTAATATATATATATATAAATTGGGTAATTGAGCTGACCCAAATCGAGTTTAACTATGTATTACGCCCGTATGCTGAGAATTCAAACGAATTGTTTTTTGAGTAGTTGAGTAACCGAACGATCATCGACAAATGAACGAGTAGCCGAATGATTTTCGACAACAAATGAGCAGCAGTGAATTCTTTTTTGAAAACTAATAATTCGTTCAAACGAATCATTCGAAATTGTTGGTTGGAATGATTCCTTAAAAGAATGAACAATTCACTCCATTCGTTTGAGCAACGATTCGTTTGTTTAAGCGAATCGAAAGTTAATTTCATTCGAATGTAAATCTAAGAAATAAAATTTAAAGAATAAGTTTATCTTCAATTTACTCAAAATACTACACTCATAAATTACTTTATTTCAAAAAAAAAAAATAAATTCCTTGTAAAATTACCAAACAACAATAAAATAATTTTATTACACTAAATCAAATTACTTTACATTTAAATTTCTTATATTGCCTTAATAAACCTCACATACAACTTAGTTATTTTTGAAATTTTAATCATTAGTGTAGTAGTCGCACTATATACTTATTTCAGTGAGTTCAAGAATATTTGATTTTTCTTATTATACACTAATTAATTTGCTTTAAATATAACTAATTAATTTTTAATTTATAAATTTGACATTTACAATCAAATTGATCATTGTTATTTGATTTTATAGAGAGATCCTATAAAATTTCCAGCAATTTATTTAAGAATTATTTCATAAAGTTAATTAGTTTATATATTATAATTTCAGTTAGTTTTATAGGTACACAAATTACAAATTAAAAATAAAATGTTGTATTAATTAGAAATATGTTACACAAACTAAATGAGTATTTGATATCATTTAGATTCTTTAAGTGTTCGATTCATAAATAAAACTTTTTAACAAGTAAAACAAAAATATTGGATATACCAACACTAAATAAAATTACTCAAATTCCAGTTATCTATAAATAGATCTCGATTGCTTTTTAATGCTGCTTTCACGAATCCAAAATGACGAGTCCGCGCTTAGATATTCTCTTGAAACCGCTGCTGTCCCCGAAGCTGATACCAGCGCTCATCTCTATGATCGTCATTCTTCTTTCACATTTTGCGCTCTCTATGATTCCCTACTGCTTGCCTTTCCTTTCCATCAACTCCATGCTTGCAGTTGCAGGTTCTTTCTTCGCTTTCCCACTTAATTGATCTTTAAACCTTATACGGTGGAGCATCTTTTTGAAATAAATCTCGTTGTAGCTTTGGTTATGGTGTCCACGCACGCTTTGACTGGATTGCTGAGGCGGTTTCTAGGTTTGAGGGCTTCTGCTACTGCTATGGTTTTTAGTCATATACTGTTTATATGGGGATTTCACTACGCAGTTATTAGGAAAGGTAAAAGAAGTAAGCACCATTTTTTTTTTTGGGTACATTTCTCAATCTGGTGTCAAAAGTGAGAAAGTTGCCAAATGACCTACACGAGTCTCATTGTCGACCCAATGGCGTGAGTGCCCAATTGTTTTTTCATTTCGATTTTGGAACATTTAAGCTAAAATTAGGATTTTTTCTTAAGGGTTTTGTTGGGATCTTAAAACCCTTGTTGAGATCTCTTGGGTGCTGAGGCGCACTGCAGCGCCCGCCTCTCGGGCGCCAGCCCCTGCGGCGCGCTGTAGCTCCCGCCTCTCGGGTTTCAGGAGCTGCGGCACGCTATATCGCCCATCGCTCGGGTTTCAGGCGCTGCGGCGCGCTAAAACGCCCGCCTCTCAGGTGCCAGATCGCTGTAGCGCGCTAGGGTGCGCCTCCAAGTAATTTCTTCAATCAACAAGTTTTGCTTTACAAACCAACAATTGAATGAAAGTCAGGATTAATGGACTAGCTTGGGCTATGTGAAAAGTAGGAATTGGTAAGATGCAATATTTAATTCAGCTTATGCATACATCTCTCTCGCTGATTTGTTGGGACATCTAGTATTTCTCTTTTCTTAAATAAGCATCCATAATTAAGTTGGTTTTCTTAATGATATAGTTTCCACTCATCATCAATGGTCAAAATGGGAAGATAACTTTGGCATACCTCATAGCTATAAAGCGTTTGTACGGACATAAGATCAATAATAAGAAAACTATTGTTTTTGCATGTGTTATGGTGTTTGTATATTGTAAAGATTGCAAATGTAATTTTTATTTATATTTTGGGCTTATTACACTTTTTCTTGGAATTATCATCTTGAAAAATATGAATTATTGATATAAGCAATTAGTATGGGATATTACTAAGTTGTATTAGCCTCATGATTTTGATATTAACAAATTATAATGATTGAATAGTGATATTTGAATTATCTGTTCTTGATATAGGTCTATATTTTGGGCCAGCAAGATCAAGTTTAATTTGAATTTTATCTCACATTAATTAAATAACATTTGCAAAAGCTATCCATACAAGACAACTCGACATGCAAAGCTTAGCTCATTGTTTAGGTGAACATAGACAGGTTGGCAATGTGAAGAATAGATCAACCAAGGGAATTACATGGTTAAACGAGAAAAACTAAAATAGAAGTTCAAAATCTTAAAATTTAGCTTTTTTACTCTTTTTTTTGAAAGCTATATACATTGATTATTTAATTAATTAAGCATTCTCACGATATCCACTTTGAAAATGGTTTGACTCACTGCTTAGGAGATTTTCTCAGGTTTAGCCATGAGTCATTTTGAGCACATTGCCCTGCTTTGATGTCTAGGTGACTTTGGCAAGAAACTTGCTTGGTTAGATCACCATTTGGATATCCAGACCATTGCTTAGGCAGCCATCAGGCTTATGCAGCCAATTCGTCTCAGTATATAGCTGTTGGGCCTCGTTATACCTTTTGCAGCCGTTGTAGTTGACAACAACCCATATCCTTGGCGACCCTTACCAGTCCAGGCAACTATGCTAGAAAGTAGCTGTTTTAGTTATTTGACTGGTCGTTGAGCCTGCAATAAAAATCTTTTGCCCATGCGATTAAGGTCTGTTGTTTAGATAGCCCTAGCCATTTCAAACCCTCTATAAATATCCCTTATTTTTTTCTACTCACTAGTTAATCCTCAAGTTTTTCTATGTACTTGCGAATTTGATAGCTTTCTTGTAACATCCTAAAGCCATCAAAGAGATCCAAGTGCTTGGGCAGATTAATGACATTATCAAATTACAAAGCACGGAAAACATTCTAGAATTTCCTTTTCAGTTTGATATTTAGATTTTTTTTATTTCTTTCAGGTATGTGCAATCGGTTCGATTGCAAATCAAATCAAATATTAAAAACTGATTGATTTTGGTTCTAAAAATAAAAACATAAGTTGTCCAAATAACCATAAAATTAAGCTGAACCAAGCCAAAGATTCTTCAGCTGGACTTTGGTTAAATCAAAACTCTTAAAACTAAGGTAAATCTTGGTTACATTGGTTAAACTGTTTAATACTAAATTTAATTTTTTGGTTAAAAGTTACCTTGATATTTTAAAATTTAATTTACTTGAGAATGATTTAACTATCTAAAGATAAAAATCAAACCAAAATTCAAAAACTAAAATTGTCCAAAACTTACTAAAAAATTGGAATTACACTTTACTAATTGTATCAAATCAACCAAATATGATCGGTTTGGCTTGCTTTTTTGTTTTAACCGAATAAAGCATAACCTTAATTTGGTTATTTGTTGGGGAAGGCAAAAAAACCTTCGGATTGTATTTTTCAAGTAATTTTTAGTTAATGATGATTTGGGTAACGAACTTAGGCCGAGTTCAATTGTTAATTAAAAATTATTGCATTTAATTTTACTTTTGTGGAATTGGCAGTCAAATCTTAGTGTTTAGCTGACCTTGCAGTGAAAGTAGGCTGGTCTTAAAGTACATAAATTTTTTTCATTTTTTATTGTTTTTATTTTGCTCTTTTTTTTTCTTTGGTTGTTTTGTGCTCATCTCATGGATTTATTATTAATTTCACACAATTTTTGAAAATATTCAATATAACCTTTTGTGTGCCATCCAACTCTATAATAATCTCTCAACAAAGTATACACATGCATGCACGAGCTTAATAGGTCCTTACATAAGATATTTGCTCATTGGAAAATGCATTTAAAAGTAAATTACAATGTCAATCAAACTTTATGTACTTGTAAGGATAGAATGAGAAATGAGTTTACCTGTAGTAAGGTTGGAGTGTCTCCAATAGTGGGAAAGATTAGAGAATGCCGCCTTAATTGGTTACGGCATATTAAGCGTAGACCAATGCTACACCCCTGTTAGAAAAATTGAGTTTTTTCCTATATTAAAAGAGTTGAGGAAGATCTAAAAAGGCATGGGAAGAAACTATTAGGAAGAATCTTCTCCATTTGGAGGCTTCTATTTGATTGCGCACAATGAAAATAAATGATTCAGGTAGCCGACCCCACCTAGTGGGATTAAGGCTTGGTATTGTTATTGGTGTTATATATTTTTTTTTGATCTTGAATCAGAATTTCCAGTTCAAGTTCACATAAAATTGCTACATTTTAAAACCCTTTTAAATGTTACATTCCAAAACATGCGGTTTTGATCTTATTTTGGATTTGTTCAATATTAAAGTCGAAAGCATAGATAGACCGTCATTTCCTTACCTGTAAGATTGAAGCTATATCTGTGTATGTTTATATATGGCTATCAATATTGCAAGTGACAGTTTTATTAAGAGTGAATGATAGAGGAATAATGATACTGTTGGTTCAGAATTTGGATTAAGTTGCTCAGTTATCTAGATTAAATGATAAGGAGTATCATTATTATGTATTGAACTTAGGCTAACCTGGATTGTGCCTAATTCATGCTCGTTTCATGTTGTGAAGAAGAAATGTGTCTCAAATGTGCTGAGCTATGTTATTAAAAAATTAAAATTGAGATAACCCAAACAGCTGTTCTATACTCTTGGCGACACTATTGTATATTCTTCTTCATAGGTATGCAGTAGTCATCACGTGTAAATTTAGTCTATTGTGAATCAATGTTCATTGGATTTTGTAGATGATTATTCATTAATTGCTGAGTATGATCGTGCATTCATAATGTAATGAGCTGAATAAAGTATCATTGTTGCTGTATCATGGTTTGCAGAAGTTTCAAGTTTACTGGATGCTTCTTTAAACATGGAATGTGTTCTGCTCTTGATAGGCCTTTATAGGTGAGCCCCATTTTATATTTTTTCCCCTTGTTCATCTGATTGGTATAATTTTTGATATTGACATATTAAAGAATGACAGAATTACTACTTTATAGAGCTTCATTAGTTTTGGAAGTGACTATCTGTTTGCCAGAGGAAAGGCATACTTTTGTGATGAGGATAATAATTATGTCGGTGCTGTAATTTATTATGTTGAAAGCCTGTATTAAGTGCATATTTGATGGATGCTTATGATAATTTTGTTAAGTTCATCTGTTTACTTTTGCTGGTAATAATTATACATTTTACGAAGACATGAAATGCTAAACCAGAGCATTGAGTAGTATTCTTTCTGATTTTACCGATATTGATAACTGCATGATAGCCAGGATCAAGTTTGAGTAGCCATTCTATAAGTGGCTATCCTTGTTTGCAGAATTTCTAATGCTGATCCGGGAATTGTAAAAATTGAATCAGCTTGCACTGGAACACTTGGACAAACTGATCCTTTAGATGATCCCTCAAACAAGGTTTGTGTGAACAGTGAATTTATGTATCATAAAAAATATGCCTATGTAATCATTTCTGAAAGAAATTTTGCTATAGATGAAAAGTTGTTTCTAGAATTGTTTCACATTAGTACAATAATAGACTTTATGATAGTTGACATATATTGTGAAAACTGAAGTTTCAGTTTGTATTGTAGATCGTACCTCTAAATGTTTCGAACAGGCAATTTTTTGACCTGCTATTTGTTCTTAGCTGAAGCAAAAGGGAGTTAAACTGAGAAACTGCACTTGCTTTCTAATTTGAAACAAGTTATTTGTCAAAATGGTTCATTGACTCTTTTTATAATTGATCCAAAATATTTTGACTCTTTTAATTCCTGATTTGATCTATACTAATTGATCCAAAACAATTTAATTTTTTCATCCATTTTGGATGGATGAAAAAGGCTAAAATAATAGGGGGGCATTTCAGGAATGAAATTATTCAAATTACATAAATAACTCATTTAAAATCTCAAATTTATATATTTATTAATAAATAATTTAATTTCTATTAGTTGTTATAATATTCAAAAATGTATAAATTTTTTAATAATTTTTATAAATACTGTCAAAATGATTTTAATAATAAGATTTATACTAAAATCATAAAATAAGTATTTTAATTATATATATATATATATTTATAAACAAATTATTTAATGTTTATTTAGCTATAATGATATCAAAAATATATAAATTCTTTTATAATTTTTTATCAAAATGGCTATCTATCTAATTAAATAAGTACAGTCAATTTTTTTTTGAATTACCGTTACCTGATACTGAATATATATTTTTTTCAAAACCTGTGTTAATTTTTTGTATAAATAGCCATTTTTTGTGGATAGATTTCATATTTTTTAGTACATTTAAATGCTAGTTTTAGTGACAATCAAATGTTGAAATTTTCTTATAAAGTTAACCCACAAATTTTTTAGTACCCTTAATGTTATTTCTGAAAGATCTAAAATCTCCAAAACTTTAATATCAAAATTTTCTTGACTTCTCTTTGCTTAAAAAAAATCTAATTATATATACTAAAATTATTTAATTTAATAGTTTTCACAAAACAATGTAGTATTATTTAGGAGCATAATTTTAGCTATCTTAACTAAATTGATATAGCACTTGATTTTAACATGTAGCCATGGATTCAAAATTCCACATATTTGATATAAAAAGCTTATTCTACACAAACAAACTTTTATAACATTAATAAGTTAATACATTGAATATAAATAACAAAATTACTAAATATTCTCATTCATATTAATAAGATAGCTGCACCTTACATTCATAATGCTCATACCATTCATACATAAATAACATTAAAAAACTACTCTCCTAAAAATCTTAGATAACATTGTTGCACTTCATGCTGCTGTATTGTCTTCATTCACTCACTTCTTACAATAGTCCTTATTTTTGAGTTGTAAGCACACAGATTTTGTTAAATTGATATTAAGTTATAGACTTGTGCTTTCCTCTATCAGAAAAAAACAAATTTATTGGTTGCTTACAATCAATTATGTGGTTATGGTTCACCTTATTCATGACCGTGAGAATTCGACTGCAACAAAAGTTACAATTTAAAACACAAATTTGCAATCAGCTATAATGAAAAAAATATATTTTTACATACACTTCCATCTTCTAAACTTCGCTCGGGCTTATCGGATATATTAGTTGTCTTTTTTCTATCACAAGTGGAACTATTGTGGACTGATTCCTTGCATTTTGAGCAATGCAAAATAATCATTTGCATACTTAGTATCTTTCTTTGATGGCTAGATGATGCTTCATTAGGTGCTTTCCTTTTAAGCTTTGTTGCTCACCCCCTCTTCCTCTAATTATATTGTTGTGGTAAGAGTGATTGTTTCTCACTCTTGGGCTGGTGTTTGGGCCATTAATTGGCATGATTAACATCTGCTAAGTATTTGTCTTAATATTGTAAAATCTATGGATATATACCTCACAGTCCCTCCATAGCCATATTGACAGGTACAGTGGCTGTGGCTAAAGACTCTGAAGAGCATTGTCTGTAGTGGAGAAAGATGTTCTCTCTCACTTCAAAGAAGCGGTGACAGGCTCAGAAGAAAATTTATGGAAGCAGGTTATGAATGAAGAGATTGAGTCTCTTCACAAAAATAAGGTATGGAGGTTGGAGAAACTCCCCCTAGAAAGGAAAGCTATTGGGTGCAAATGGGTGTATGCGAAGAAAGAAGGTTTCTCAGAAGCTGATATGCGCTATAAAGCTAGACTTGTGGCAAAGGGCTTTGCTCAGAAGGAAGGGGTCGATTATGATGATGTGTTTTCCTCAGTTGTGAAACACTCCTCGATCCGTGTGCTTTAAGCTTTGGTGGCACAGTTCGACTTGCTGCTTGAGCAGCTTGATGTGAAGACAACGCTTTTACACGAAGAACTAGAAGAGGAGATCTGTATGACGCAACCCCCAGGGTATAGTGAGCCAGGAAAGGGAGACTTGGTATGTAAACTTAGCTAGTCTCTATATGGGCTAAAGCAATCACCGAGGCAATGATACATAAAATTTGATCAATTTATGTAAAAAGAGTATTACTGCAGAAGCCAGTTTGACCATTGTGTGTATTTCAAGAAGCTGCCTCAAGATAATTTCATTTATTTGTTATTGTATGTCGATGACATGTTGATAGCTACTTCGAATCAGTTAGAAATGGATCATATGAAGGATCAATTATCAAAGAACTTTGAAATGAAGAATCTGGGAGAAGCAACGAAAATATTAGGAATGGAAATCTGTAGAGACAAATTGCAGGGAAGGTTTGGTTGACCCAGAAGGGATATTTGGAGAGAGTGCTAAAGAGGTTTATGATTGAAGAAAATACAAAGTCTATAAGTATACCTATAGCACCTCATTTTCGCCTATCTGCAGAGCAATGTCCGAAGTCAGATTTTGAAAAAGAAGAAATGCACACAATGCCGTACGCTAGTGTAGTTGGGAGCTTATGTATGCCATAGTTTGCACTAGACCAGATTTGGCACAAGCTGTTAGAGTTGTGAGCTGCTACATGCATAATTTGGGGAAGGATCACTGACAAGCAGTGATGGGAATCTTCAGGTACTTGAAATGTACAATTGGTGTTGGATTATTATTTCAGAAGCAGTCCTCAATAGCTGACTTGTGCGTGGGAGGACTCCGACTATGCCGGAGATTTGGATTGAAGAAGGTCAATAATTGGTTATGTATTCACACTTGCAGGAGGTCCAATAGGGTGGAGGTCAACCCTTCAGTCTACAGTTGCCCTGTCAACAACGGAAGTTGAATATATGACAGTTACTGAGGCATTCAAGGAAGCTATTTGGATGAAAGGCTTGCTAAAAGATCTGGGTGCGGAGCAAAAGGAGATAGTAGTACATTACGATAGCCAGAGCGCTATATTTTTGGCTACTAATCCGGTTTGTCATGCTCGCACAAAGCATATTGATGTCCGACATCATTTCGTTCGAGATGTTATCGAAGATGGTGAGATCTTACTAGAGAAGATCGATACCAAGGACAACCCTGCGGATATGATGACAAAGGTGCTCACTGTTCAAAAATTCATCAATTATAAATCTTTGGTGAATTTGGAGAAGCATTAATAGACTTCTCCTTTGGTGGAACGAGTGACTTGATTCTCTTGGGAGGGGGATACGTAGGCAACCAACTTGGTGCAGTCGCATTGATCGAGAGTATAAGGTTTCAGTTCTCTTGTGAAGCACATGAGACCTGAGTTGGAGAATTGAAGGAAAATTAGGGAAAATTAATTTTCCTTAATTGAAGAAAAATAAAAGGAAATTAAGTTTTCTTAATTAAAGAAAAATTATAGGAAATTAATTTTCTATATATATATATAGAATTAAATCTCTCAATATGGTATTAAGAAATAGTCGCATTAATAACTTTCATTTTGGGAATTATAGATTTGGAAGTTTTTTTTATGTCCTTAATTGAAAGATTAAAATTTGTAACCCTTGGGAATCAATGATGGCTTATAAATAAGCATTGATATGTAAATCTCCAAGAGAAAGTTTTGTAAGGGTTCTCTAACCTTAAACCATTTGTATTCCTCTCTGATTTTAGTAAAACTTTGCTCTTCTTCGTGGACGTAGGTGTGATCACTGAACTACGTAATTTTTATCTTGTGGCTGTGATTATTTTATGTGCTTATTTTTCTTGCTTTAATTTTTGGTTTCTCAAATGCTCACTTAAGTTTCTTTTTATTTTGTTTTTGGTTTAAACCCTATTCGATCTCAACAAGTGGCATTAAAAAGAGGTTTGGTTTCCCTTGTACACTCATACAAATCTGGAGTAATTATCTATAAAAGAAACAAAATATCTTCGACCACCGAACGATGTAGTCTCCATTGGTCCCCATACATCTGTGTATATATTATAATATACCTTTGGTGTTGTGGAGGCCAACACCAACAGGCTTGCGTGTTTTCTTGCCAAAAATACAATATTCACAAAATTGTAATTTGCAAGAATTTATACCTTTGATGAGCCCCTCTTTCTCCAATACCTTCAGTGATGGTTCCCCTGCATGTGCTAGTCTCATATGTCACATCATCATGGTACCATCAGAGACTTCAGCCATAGCCACTATATTTGTCACTGTACTTCCTTGCAAGTAGTAGATGTTTTGTTGTCTGACTACTCTTAAGTAAGTCATTGCACCTTTGCTGATCTTCAGAACTCCTGCCTCAATCACCACCTTAAAGCCCTTGGCTTCTAAGGCCCCAATAGACAGTAGATTCTTCTTGATTTTTGGCACGTGTTTGACTTCCTTTAGTTCCCGAACTATTCCTGAATATGTCCTTATCAGCACACTACCAACTCCTGTAATCTGGCAAGTAGCATCATTTCCCATTGTGACTGCACCGCTGTTAGTTTCCCTGTACGAACAGAATCAATCCTTCTGGGAGCAAATATGATACGTTGCACCGGTGTCCATGATCCAACTGGAGCTGTCTGCTATTAGACCCATAAAAATTGTTACAAGAGATACATCAGAGTCTGAAACTTCCACCACATTTTGAATCATATTGGCCTCTGAAGATCCACTCGCCCGCTGCTTGTCTTTCAATTTTGGGCAGTCATTCTTCCAATATCCTGTCTCTAAACAGAATGCACACTGATTGCGTCCAATGCTTCAGCCTCTAGATTTTCTCATTTTCTGGAAGTCTGCATTCTTCTTTGGCCATTGCTTCTTTTTTGATCTTCCCCTCTAGAGTGCAAGTGCCTCTGCCATATCATATTTGGTAGACTCCTTATCCCTTCTTTTGAACTCATGATTCACAAGGGCTGTAGTCACCTCCTCATACTTCAGAACCTCTTTCCCATGGATCAACGTCATGGTGAAGTGCTCATATTTGTCTGGTAACGAGTTCAACAATAACAGGACCTTGTTTTCATCCTCCATGGTCTCATCCAGATATAGCAAATTCGTCAATAGCTTTGTGAATTCATTCAGGTGCTCATCAATGGAAATCTCTCTTCTCATTTGAAATATATAGAGCCGTCTTTTCATGTGGAGTCTATTCTTCACGCTCTTCGTCAGGTACTTAGCTTCTAGGAATTTCCATAATTTCCACGTTGATGTCTCCATCCTAACTGCATACTTGATCTCCTGAGTCAAACAGTTTCGGATCAAGTTGCATGTACTGCGGTTCATCTTGATCCAGTCCCTCTCTGAGATTTCCTCTGGTTTTTCTTTGCCATCCAGAGCATCTTCAAGATTTAGGGCACACAGTGCACCTGTCACCTCGTACCGCCACATCCCAAAGTTGTTATTCTCATCAAATTTGATCACATCTATTTTAGCTGGATGTGTCACAACTTGGTAGAGAGTCCTCTCCACCACCGACTGACGACGAAGGTCCAACCACCTCTTCTCCTCCTTCAGCCATGTTTGTCTTCTTGCTTTAATAAAACTCAATCACAAATTAACAATCAGCTCAAGCAAAATCCTAGCATTTAAGAATGAACAAGGGAAACCAAACCTCTCTCTTATACCACTTGTTGAGATCGAATAGAATTTAAACCAAAAATGGAATAAAAAGAAACTTGAGTGAGTGTTTGATAAATAAAAAATTAAAGCAAGAAAAACAAGCATATAAAAAAAAACACACTAGACACAAGAGAAGATCTCCAAGAGAAGGTTTTGTAAGAGTTCTCTAACCTTAAACCATTTGTATTCCTCTCTGGTTTTAGTGAAACTTTACTCTCTTTCCCATGAACGTAGGTGTGATCACCGAACCACGTAATTTATGTATTGTGGCTGTGATTATTTTATGTGCTTGTTTTTCTTACTTTAATTTTTGGTTTCTCAAATGCTCGCTCAAATTTCTTTTTGTTCCGCTTTTGGTTTAAACCCTATTCGATCTCAACATATATAGCTCACAGTCCTCCATAGCCATATTAATTGCAGCACGTGCATGAGAATATAAAATTTCAGTCGATTCCCATTTCCTTCAACTACATGATTGAGCAATGTTAACTATAAATTGTCATCTAAACACTACGGTGATTTGATGGTTAACATCATCAAATTTGCTGCCAATGCAAGAACTTGAGGCATATACATTCTTCCCCAATTTATCTGTACCTCTTGGACACAAAAGTCCTTTTCATTTCAATGCTTTTTCATGCATTTCTTGCACTCTTGTCATCATCAAATTATGTATGCACTCAAATATGGAAATTATTGGAAACTCTCTTGCATCAAGAATTAAAGAATTGAAACATTGACATGTTATTCAAAAATGTATCTCACTTGCTAACAAGTGTAAATGAGACTTAGACGTAGGCTAATTCATTTGATTCTTTTCATCACTACCTTTAATACTAGCATCATCACCCGAATGAACACGTTTAACATTATAATATTTATTACTTGTTTCTTGGCCGACAATTCTATGCGGATCAAACATTTTTTTTACCGTTATCATTGACATAGTAAACTCCACAGAATGGTCAATATTGTCATCAAATAACTCATCATCATAGCTCAAATCTTAATCATTTCAGCAAAACCTTAACTATCTTTACAAACCTTAAAGTCGCCATTCTTATCAAGCTGACCATCTTCACCACCATTATCTTTTTCAACACGAATATATTTATTCACCCCACTAAGTAGTTGCATAAAATAATCACCATCAAGCCATTCAACAACAACTCGAGTACAAGTATTACTTATGTGATCATCATTTTCCTTAAAAAAAATAATTTAACTTAAAATATATCACAAACTAAATTAAAAAAAGTAAATGAGGGCATAAAAAACGTACGATGCCATTGCAGATTGTGCTATACTTTGGTCTGAGTTTGAGGCTGATATCACCGTTTGCACGGTTCTTATCTTGCTCATTACATTTAGAACTCATGTTTAAGGATCTACATAGGATAGTATATGAAATCAAATATGAATGCAACAAATAATAAAGGAATACCTCACATTACCCACACAAAAGTTTATTCTAGTTGGTTATGCTCATGCAATCTCGATACTCAATACAATTGAACTACACAATTTATACTGAGACAATCCTATGAAAAGGCATATATATGTATATGTATATATATATATATAATGAAGATCACATTAGTCATCATCTCTAAAAATTTTCTATTAGTTTATTGGAATTGCTAGTATGGTTTTCTCTTGATATAGTGGAATATTTGGTATATTGCAACTCTAAAACAAAATTCTCCTTTTATAGTGAAACTCCTAATATGATATTCACACTCTGTATAAGATATATAATACAAGCAGCCATATAAATTTACTCTAAAAATCCATGTGCTATATTCAGAGATCAAATAAGTTAGTTTTCATCTTTTTTCATTCAGTTTTTTATACTCTGTGGTGAACTTATAAATTTTAAAGCAACATTTGATGAAAGACTACCGACCTAGAATTTTTTACCTGTTGAAACTGTGAAGCAACGTGAAAGCTAAAGCCTGCGAGGTAGAAGCCGCGGGTCTCTGTCTGCTAGGAGCCGCACATAATCAACGAAGTGGCATGAAATTGACTAGGAGCCGACGTAAAAGACAACGATGTAGAAGACAATGGCGAAGACATTACTGACGTAAAAGACAACGACGAAGACAACCAATGTAGAAGACAATGACGAAGACATAGTTGACGCGGAAGACTTGGAGCTGACACACCTGAAAGAGGTAGAAGCCTGCGACGTGGAAGACTAAGAAGCAACACAATCGAAGGAACTAGAAACTTGCGACATGAAAGCAAATGACGCATGGTATTGTTGAAACTGCCATCATCAAAACTTGGGAGGAGGAGAATGCGTAAATGCTGCAGAATGTACTAGTCAAATAAGAGAATACGTAAATGTTGCGAAATGTAACCCTCTCTAAACAGACGGCAAGAAATCAGAGATATAAATGAGGACTAAATTTACTTAATTTTAGATAGTTTGAGGATAAAATTGGGAATTGAGGGGCTATTTTAGATCAATTATAATAGTCATGGGATCATTTTGAAAAATAACGTAATTCAAAACTTAATCCATTGCTAAATTTCCTGTAAAGCCACCCATCAAGTAACCCCAGATCCTGATGTTGATCTCGGATCAACCCATGTGTAATGCTGGATTCTTAAGTAATTTTAATTGCTCGCCATATTAAATTTTTTCATGAAAAATGAAACCAATCTTGTTTACCCATTTATATAAGGACATACATTCATCATCTCAGTGCCCATTTCCTATCATTTGAAGGATTACCTATGCTCTGTAAATGTAGTTTTCACTCATCTAAACTCTACTAGCTATTCCACACATGATGCACTAGGTTGCACTGAATGGAAATTTTAAATGGTAGGCAAAACTGAGTCCTTGTATGATGTCTATTGGATTCAAATAAAAGGGAGCTAGTTAAGGCACAAGGAAAGTAGCCTATTGGATTTAAATGGTTCTCAAAAGTACAAAGATGGTGGCTCCCTAAAATGGTATGTGTCTTATTAGTTACCAACGGGCATTATTTTCAAATTTATGGATTTGAATACCATGTTACTTTTTCCCTATGTAGTCAAAATGAATTTCATAGTATTACTAACGCCTAATTGGAGTCGGTGCCAATTAGATGCAATGAATGTTTTTTGCATGGGAACTTGACGATGGAATCTACATGACCTTGCCCCTAAATCTAAACAAATCACAACAATGAAAGATATGCATGCTATTAGGGTATGCTTTGAGAAACTGCAGGAGAGTGCTGATCATCATCTGTGAACAAATTCAAGGTGCTTATATTCTCAACCAGTTTGTTCGTGCATTTTTTTTGAACACAACTTCAAGTGAAATAATAAAATTGCTTATTTATAATTTGATGATACCATTATTATAAGAAACGGCCAAGAGGAGAGTTACTCAATTTGTTAAGAAATTGAAATTCAAAGATCTTGAAAAGCTGAGGGTCCGTTTCATTTGCAACAGTGTTGGTGTAGAATAATCTAATAACTTGTAAAATAAATTTTGGTTCTGTTTTGAGGTACATTGAATGCAATGCAAAATTTTAGGGGAATCGAATTTCCTCAAATTCTTATTTTCAAGAATTCTGTATAGGTCAAAATCGGATGTTATTGAATTTCTTCGCACGATATAAACAATGCGTGCATAAAAAAATCCTAGGAAGAACACGCCAAACATTCACTGGCTGGCCTCGCATTTATCCACACTAGTCCTTGCCTGACCTTATTGTCCTTTCGTTGTTCATCACCGGTCCACTTGCCGACCATCGTCGTTCCAAACTCTACACGCTAGAACGGGCCTCGTCTCATCGCATGAAAGCACGACCAAGCTTCACCAAGCCTTGCTCTTTCCTTTCTCGTTGTCAGCCTCGTCTAGCATGCAACGCTGTCTAGGGATTTTTATTTTACTGGTTTTATGTAAATAATATTTTTTACCCAGAAAAATATCAAAAACCAAATCCACAAGCATCGAAAAAAAAATATCTGCACTGTAGTTACGCTCAAAACTATTTTATAATTGAATTTACTTGTTTGAAGAGTTACGAGAAATGCTTTTTAAATCGTAATCTAAAAAATTAAATTTATTTAATGTAATTTGATATTATTTTAGTAATGTTTATTTATTTATATTAAAATAATATATATATTATTTGAAAAATGTGTTATATATTAATAAATGTTTTAGTATTTTTTAAGTTATTATAATATTTAAATGAATTTTTAATTATAATTTTAATAAGATGAATTTTATTTTATTATGATTAATTATTAATTTATATTGTAAATGTTGAAAGGAGAGGTTATATTTTTAAAATTTATATTAAAATACTATAATAAATTTTATTGCAATGAATTTTTTAAATATTCTTTAACAATAATATTTTTTAAGAATTTTATAGGTGGGAGGAATTTTAATTACCTCCTAAGGCAAAAGTTTTATGACCGCATTAATGTTGTGTGTACAAAAAAGAGCGCTGGATTATCCTTCGTTCCGAAAGCTTCATCGTCCCCGGCGCATTTCGTCCCCTGGCTCCGGCGTCGTCCCCAGCTTTGACGTTATCTTCCTCAATGAGGTCCTTGACTTTCGTCCCTGGCTCCGAATAGTTCTCCTCAGTGAGTCGTTTTTCCTTCATCGTCTTCAGCGTGCGTGATCCCTGGCCTTCGCGCCATCTTCCTCAGCTCCGTCCTCGGCCCGCATCGTCTCCTGCTCTGGCATTGGCTTCCTCAGCTTTGTCCCTGGCGCGTGTCTTCTTCTTGACTGCAAGTCGTCCTCGACACTGGCTTCATCATCCCCGGTGATGGAGTCATACACGGCTGCAACGTCGTCCCTGATGCTCCAAACCGATATGTGTTTACTACTTAGATTTTTATTTGCTTATTAAATTTCTTCCAAATAGATAGATAAAATTGGACAACCAAATAGACTGATTCAGTTCGAAGATAATCTTATCGTTGAATTACTACACTCATTAGATTATTTTATTTCAAACAAATAATTAAATAATTATAAATTAATTAGATTATATTGTAATCGAATTATAATGTACAGATTATATTGTAGATTATACTGTAATCAAATTATATTTAAAATTCAGTATACTAAACAGCCCCTTAATTATATTTTTATCTCAAATCAAACAGCTCCCAGAGGATTTCTTGGGCATAAAACTAAAGGAGGATCTTTGTTTCACAATAAAAATCTTGTACTATATGAGTAATTTGTTATAAAGGCACAAGCCCGCTGGAAATATTTTTATTGACAAATTGAAAATGAATGATGCTAGTAAAGATGATTAGGCATGATATAGACAACTTACGGGAAGATTGATTTGGCTAATCTATACTTGGCTGAAAATAATGCACGTTATAAGTATGATAATCCAAGCCATGCATGATTCTTGAAATTTCAGCTTGATGCAGTTTATTGCGTTGTATGATATCTAATATGTGCGTTGGCGATGGGTAATTTGTTCAAAAAGGGTGAAGTTATGGGTTCAGAGTCAAACATTGATGCTGACGGTAAGATCTGTAGTGGACTTGCCGTCAACATTACTGCACTTTCTTAGGATGAAATGGTATCACAAATTAAAGATGTTTTTGTCATGGTCCAAGGAATCTGTGAATTTTTGTGGATCAAAATCATTCTAGATAATCTAAATTAAATGGCAAGGACTAATGACACCGTAATATAATAATAAATAAATGATATTGTTGTGGTAACTTGCAATCAATTTTGCACATAATCTTGTTCAATTACATAGCAAATATGTAGACGTGGAGCAACGCTTAATTAAAGAAAATCATGGAAGTGGATAGATGGACAATAATCCATAACCAAATATGTAGAGGTGGTGCAACACTTTATTTACATAACATCTTTTTCAATAGATGGACAATATACAAAGATTCAAGCGAAGAACTTGCAAGTCATGCATTTCAGGAATTGCGAGTAAACTTTGCATAGTAAACATTTATTGAATGTCTGGAGAGGAAGCTTTACAGATTGGGAATTTCCTTAGATGCTCCTTTGTCCTGTGTGGCTTTTACTATTCCTGTACCCCATGCTTCTTTCTTGCATGATCCAGGTACTGAAGCCTCCGCTCTTTTGCCATTAAGGGAGGATCCATGGTATCATTATTACACATTTTGATTCCTTCCACCCTAATGATCCACATTTGCATACAACCTTATTTGTATTGTTTATTTATGATATTTCTCTAATTTTCTTATGTACCCATGGCATTTATGCAGGGGTGTTGTATATATTATACACTATTAAGAATAACAATGAGTATTCTGCACTAATATAGCTTATATGAAGTTGAAGCTTGGAACATTTTGTATTGGAGTCCAATTATGTGATGACCCACTTAAATAGTATAAAGCAGAACTCTTAAACATAGAAGCGTCTTTTCAAATAATGGTGGAGTTCTTGATAAGAACTTCAAAGTTAAGCATTCCCAGGTGGGAGCACTCCCAAGATGGGTGATCTGCTGAGAAGTTATTTTCTGAGGGCAAAATTATGAGGCATATCAGGCCAAAATAGGCAATACTTTGGTATTTAAGAGTTTGAGTTATTATAAATTATTTTAGAGCAGGTTGTAGGGTGTTAGATGAGCTAAGTGTCATATAGGGTAAAATATCATTTCATGTGAGCAGCCTCTTGAATCCGTGATGGTTAATGTGCTATATGGTTGTGGGTGCCTCTTGAACTTCTAGGGGCCACCTTTTGCGGCGACTCGTTGCTGAGTTAGCATAGCTAATCCAGCGTTTGGCGCACACATCACAAGATTATATCTGGTCTCAGTATAACAGTGTAGTAGGGGCAGTATAAAATATATATTTTTTCATATTCATTGCAATATTCAAAAATACCAGAATAACAAAGAACATATTCATGATATGGATAATAATTATTTTGCAAACTATATTACACACTAAGTACAAAATTAAAACTTAAGAAAATAATCATTTAAAATGCTCCATCCTGCATTAGCTCCTCAAAAATTTGATTCAGAGATCGCTCCTGATCTGCCATATATATATATATATATATATGAGATACCTAAAGTACGTAGTCTATGCTTGCTTGCAAGTATACGTTGTCCGAAGTAATATGAGATGGTTAGATCCCGAGATTTATCGTCCTCTGGGAACGATGTTTAGTTTCGTTACTAGAGTATACTTAATTTCAATAATGTTTAGGTTATTAATATGATTTTGGATTTGGTCATAAATTATGATTTCAAAGTTTTCTTGGTTTGAAACTATTTTTTGGAAAATTAAGGAGAGTTGGGATTAAGCATGCAAAATAATAGGGATTTATGCAAGTACTCTTCTTCTCAATGCCATATCAAGTCAATTGGATTAATTTCTTATTTCATAATCAAGAGATTTAATTTTCTTTAGTGAACTTGCTAGATGTACTAAATCTTATCTAGTGCTATGAGATGAACACTAGAAGGTTCAATTTCAGCACATAGACATTCATATGATCGTTAGCTTATGAGTTTATCTCTTACGTCTAAGTGATCAAATCTATATTTTAGGTTGAATATCACATGAACTTGATTCCACCAATGACTCACATACATCAACTATTGATTTAGCTAAAGAAATGAGCTACTAGATTAAATGAGCATATGCCATATGACTTATAGCTTTTAGCGCTCTGGATCCTTGCAAAAACCTAGGGTGAGCTTCGGAACTCAATTGGTGGTTTTCGGCTCACATGCGTCTACTCTTGATTTAGCCAAGGTCATGTGCTACGAAGCTAAATGAGCTTGTCACGTAGCTCATAGCTTAACGTGTTCAAGTACCTCGCATAAATCAGGAGTGAGCTATGGAGCTCAGAGAATGTACATTCCTCATGGCTCAAATGATCAAGCACTTGTCTGAAGTTGTGCATGGGCTGCTTTCGCACGACGAATGTTGTTACAGACATTCGCGGTGTTAACGCTCATGCATGCACAGTTTTAAGACAAGGCGATCATTAAACCCTATGAGATTTATATTTGAGAATGTATATAGATTTATATAAAGAACCACCATTTTCCAATTGTTCATTAAAATAACATGCAAATATTCAAGATTTAATTAATATTTAATAGATAGGAAGAGTGCAAACATTACATTAATATGCTTACATGCTCTTGCCCAACCCTCCCTAAGGGAGGGTTTAGGCTGTCATTAAAATAAAAGTACAAGGAAAGCTACAAGAAATGCTTAGCCCTTGCATGGTTCTTACAAGAAATCACAAGGGATAAATTTAGAATACGATACTAGGGAACAGCTGTCGCGTTCGCCTTGACCTCTTCTTCCTTTGATCTCCTTGGCCCTCTAGCTCTCCGTGCTTCTCCTCTTTCTTAGCTTCAGCCTTCTCTTCCTTTGGGGTATGGGACTCTCCTTAATGTTTCCTCCAGCAGTCTTCATGATCAAGAACTCAAAATTGAAATTTGGAACATTTTCCAAGTCTTTAATTCTCTTTTATAGCCTTTTATTCAGCCTCTTTGCATTTAACACAGCCAGCCAACTCCTTGAAAGTTGGATGTTATAAATGTTATATTCCTTTATTCCCTTGGTAATAAAAGAATTTTAATGTATGCAATCAATTTATGTTGTGGGAAAATAGAAAGATTTAAGTTTGTTGGTTTTCCTAATGCTGACTAGGAGGCTGTTTCCCAAGCAAAATTACAGCGAGCGCCACGGCGCGCTGTAGTGCCAAATTTTCTGTTGGCGGGCGTTGCGGTGCGCTGTAGCGCCAGGTTCTCGGGAGTGTATCCGCCACGGCGCGCTACAGTGCCTTGCTCTCGGGAACAAGGGCGCTATGGCGCGCTGTAGCATTCCTTTTTGCACAAATCCCTTCTTTTTGTAATCTATTCATTTCTGAGCTGGGATGATATAAAAACACACTAAAATAATGACTTGTTTTAGGAAAAACATGCATTTTAAATAGGAAAATGACTATAAATATGGGGCTCATCAATATACATATATGACATGATGAACTAAGAAAAAAAATTAATTAGACACGTAGATTTATGTAAAGTTTATAGGATAAAACAATTTACAAATAATATTAAGTTGTATGATTTTGCAAGAGAATCATATATAAATAAAATAATATGCAATATTTAAGTAGGATATGCTTGCATAAATGCCAATATACGTATTTAAAATATGTGCTCATTCTGAAAGAAAATGCTGGTAAGATATAATATTTATTATGTTGGACAAAGTTACAAAATAATCGAGGGGTTAGATATGTTTATCTATTTGAGATGTGAGTTCCTGACTAACTAGACATTTGTCCTCAAAGACTATGTAGTCTTCTTATTTTTTCAGATATCAGCATGTTCTGGCCTAACATATTGTCTGTACAAATCTAAAATCAATCTGAACGAATCCATGATACATATATTTGATTATTTATTTCAAGTTATGAGCATAAAATCTTATATAAATATATTAAAGTAGATCAAAACTTAATAGCGATACAAAAATTTCAAATGAGCTAATTAAATAAAAAGAATGTTATCATTCATTTTATTTTAATAAATAATAATAATAATTATAGTAATAATAATAATAATAAAAGGAAAATGATTGAATTAAAATGACAGAAATGTAAATTATAGAAATAGAAATTATAATAATAATAATAATAATTAAAAGATTATAATTGAGTTAAAATGATAGAAATGTAAATTACAGAAATAGAAATAATAATAATAATAGTAGTAGTAATAATAATAATAAAAAAAATGATATAAATATAAATTATAGAAATGAGAATAATAATAATAATAATAATAATAGTAATATAATAAAAAGTGATTGAATTAAAATGATAGAACTGTAATTGTAGAAATAATAATAATAATAAAATGATTGAATTAAAATGACATAAATGTAAATTTTAGAAATAGAAATAATAATAGTAATAATAAAAAGAAAATGACTAAATTAAAATGATATAAATATAAATTGCAGAAATAGAAATAGAAATAATAATAGTAATAGTAATAGTAATAGTAATAGTAATAGTAATAGAATAGTAATAGTAATAGTAATAGTAATAGTTAGTATAATTAATAAGATTTAATAGTATATAATTCTTATTTTTAAAAATGATATGTAATTGCATAATAATAATATTTATTATATTATATTATAATATGTGATTGATAATATGATGACTGTAGATTGCATAATAATAATAATACTTTCGTTAGTTCTTATTCTTATTATTTTATTTCTTTCAAAAATTTTACTCACTTTTTCTCTCTTTTCTTTTGTTATTTTTCCCCGTTCAGAGTGATTATCTTATATTCTTTTCCTTGTTCAGAGGGGATCTCTTCTCTTTTTTCAGTTCAAAGGGGATCTCTTCTCTTTTTCCGTTCAAAGGTGATCTCTTTTATTTCTCCCCTATCAGAGGGATATTCTGTAACTGGCGACTGGCAACGGGGGTTTGGCAGTGGCTGTTGGGGGCCGGCTCAACAGGAGGGAGGAGGGCTTTGTGGAGGGGAGAAGGTTTAGGGCTCTTTCTATAAAGGAGGGAAGGAGGAAGAGGAGAAGCTGACTGTTGTCGAGAAGGGATGTGGAGGTCGAGGGCGGCGGCTGGAGACTGGACAAGTGGTTGCCGGAGGTGGGAGGAGGAGAAGGGAGGCATTCTGAGGTAGGAATGAGGAAGAGAGGTTTGTGTGGAGAGAATATGTGGGGTTTGGGATCTTATTTATTGAAAGAAAAGAGATTTTTCTTAAGGTGTGAGTAGCTTACTAAGGAAACTACTGAATAAAAGATAACATTGTGATAAAGAAACTTACTAAAAGTAACGTAACTAACGAAACTTAACCAAGAGGTGTATCTTGATGAAACGAACACACACATTCTAAATTTTTTCAGTTTGGAGTTATATTTTATATTTTTATTTTTGAAGATTAAAATTTCAAAAATTAGTTATTGTCAATCCGGAGTTCTAATTTTGATGAAATTTTTTATATAAATATTTATTTATATTCTCAGTCCAATAACACTAAAATTACTTTATTTAGATTTGTATTTAATTTTTTTAATTTTTCTGAATTTTAAATATTCAAAAATTAATTTAGAAGTATCCGTTATTTAGATTACTCTAAAATTTGGGCATTACGATACCAAAAATATACTATATTTATTTAATGGCATATTTGGCTTGATTTAATTTTGAAGTCGCCCGTAAATCTTGATTTTTGAGTTGTTTTTAGCTCTAATTATTTTAGTAACTACTTGGGTCGTTATACCTATAGTTCTATCTACTAAATGGATGATTCTTGGATCTGTATGTGGATGCTGACGAGGACATCAACTACTTAAGTTGGGGAGATTGTGACGACCCACTTAAGTAGTATTAAGCGGAACTTTTAAATATCGTTGTGCCTTTTTCAGATAATAATGGAGTTCCTGATAAGAACTCCAAAGTTAAGCGTGCTTATGTTGGAGCACTCCCATAATGGGTGATCTGCTGGGAAGTTATTTTCTGAGGGCAAAAATCATGAGACTTATCAAGCCAAAACAGATAATATTTTGTTGTTTAAGAGTTTGGGCTATTACAAATTATTGTCATATTAAACTTACATACTGACATATCTTTTTCCTATATTACATCTGCTTTCACTTATTCTTATATCCGCTTTTCTAGCAACTGCATTATGCAATATAGCTATTTTTGTTCTGTTTATCTTGAAATTTGCTATTCCTCTTACAGAAAACTTTACTTTTCTCAAGAGTTAGGTGTTGCTATGCAACCGCATTATACTGTATAGCTGTTCTTGTTCAGTCTAATCTGAAATATGTATTCCTCTTACAGGGGTTTTTACTTTTCTCAAGAGTTAGGTGTTGCAATATTTGTAAGAGGTACGTTAAGGGATTTGATCACCATTGTCCTGCATTTGGGAACTGCATAGGTTTGTGTTTTTATGCTGAATTGCAATATGGCTGAGTCAGTTGTGCGATAATTTCTATATCAAATCATTAGTCTTGCTGTGATTAATTTGATGTCTTCTGTAGGTCAGAAAAACCATCACCTATTTATGGTTCTTGTTATTGGCTTCATTGTAACAGAGATCACATTTACTATGTGCTCAAGTCAATGTATGTCATGTCATTTATGACCATCTTGTCAACTAGTATTAGACTTTAATATTTGGTTCTATGTTTAGAAAACTATTATTTTCTTGAGAAATATACTAAGAATGCATATAGTATTTTATGATTATATAACTTTGTTTGAATATAAATGTATGATGGAGAATAGCGACCCACAATCTCGACAAGATCACCACGTGCCATTGTCGATACCTCATGTGCGTCGTGGATGCCTCGTGTGTCATCTTAACATGCCATTTCCATCTCATGTCATCGTCATTTGTAGCATGAACACCTAGGCCTTTTGCACGTGGCACTCACCCACACCACGATACCATCCCCTCACTCCAGTTCCTTTCATGCGTGAAGAAAGCTTGAACACACGAAACTGCCTCTACAACCACCTATGATGCCGAATCTTTTTTGTAACTGTCTTAGAACAGCCCACGATCTCTGCAAACCGCTGGAAACCGCTTGACAACTGCCTCAGAACCGTCTAAGCAACCGTTTGCATAATGCAGCCTCCTCTTTTCTATAAATAGTGGTCGAACACCCCCCCTTTCGAGACACAGGGATACAATCAAGTGCACGCACAATGAAGCTATCGAGCAAGTAGAGTCGAACAGCCCAACAGATAAAAAAAATGTTTATGAAAGAGATCTTAAAACAGGAAGGTGCAAGTGCAAGGTAGGTACATATGCTCCTTGTAGGTGGTGGAGAGGATTAGAAGACTCCCTTCATTGATCCTATATCCTGGCCCAAGGTGAATTATAATTTTTGATATTATTTCAGGGTGTTATGCTACCGAAATTTTGTCAAAAATCCCCATCACCCGGAAATATCTCGTTATGCTGCCGATATTTTATAGGAAAATTATCGGTTAACTAATATTAAATTAAATTATTAATTAATTGAAAGTTAATTAAATAAACAATTAATTAATATTATTAATTTAAACATTAATATTTGATAATATTAATATGTTGCTGATTAAATTAATGAAATTAATTGATCATTGATTAATTAATAAAAATAATTTAAATTAATTTAATTAGTTAATAATTAATTATTGCATTGTTAATTAATTAATAATACGTATTACTAATGAAATGAATTAGATAATCTGAGAATTAAAGTTTAAATGGAACTTCAAAATGAGACATTCACAAGATTGATGTCTTGTGATGAAAGAGTGATAATGAATAACATAAGCAAACAAACAATCAAAAAGAGAATGGGTTACTCACAATATTGTTATATATTTTACTTGTACAATTAAACATCTTAGACTTTTAAGAATTCAAGGACCTTCTAAGCTAAACCCTAAAAGCTATCTTGTACCCTCTTAGAGTTCCATTTTCAGCTACTGAGTATCTTCGTCGGTGCTCATTGTTGTCAGTGCTCCACTTTAGGTCACAGTGTACAAACTATTAATGCATCAGCTATGAGTTTCTAAGTACCTGCTACTCTTGTCTATTACTTGTACATGAAAGACAAAGCTAATCAAAGATCATGAAAATATGTGAAAGAGTTTATAGAGCTTAAGTGCTGAAAATGGTAAAAGGGCGTGTATGAAAACGCGCATATGAAGACAACACAAAGTAAATCTGTAACTTGTAATTTCTAGTTGATCTAAGTAGTCTTAATTGAATTGTGTCACTCAATTTCTAGTAGATCTAATAGGTCCTAGTTGAATCAATTCAAGCAAGAGCATCCTAATACCTAAATGATCTAACATCAATTAAAGTTGTCATCTAACCTATAAAGATCTAAAATACAAATTATATCGGTTCACTTTATATAAACGATAAGGCTGCACAATACCCATTATTTTGGGCATTCAAATAGATGTAAGCTCCATCCCCAATTAAACTTGGGTATTCTAAATATATGTAAGCCTCATTTTAAAAATAAATTTGAGCATTCCAACAGATATAAGCCTCATCTTAAATAAAACGGGATATTTCAATGGATATAAATCCCATATTCAAGATACTCGAACCTAAATCCAAACTTTTAACTAATACCACCCAGTTTGCTTGAGACTTTAAAAATAAGATAATGCATGATTGCTAATCAAAATTTTTGGATGTTATAGACAAAGTTCTCTTTAACATTGTGATGACCCATATTAGGTTAGTAACAACCAATCTAACATAGGTGCATCTTTCCGCAGGATCATATTGGCAGTTAAGCAAAATAGCATTTAAATACATCCAAAGTCATACAAGAAATAAAAATATCATTTATTCAATTTAATATCACATTATCCAGAATATTACATAATTGTCATCATGCAAAAATAAATGATTGTCTCTTGGAAAGGTAAAGTTAAGGTTTTATTCTTTTAATTTGCACCACGATTCTTTATAGCACCATTAAGCCTCCTCCAGCTATACCTAGTTTGGCATTATAGAAATGATGCCTTAGAGCACATTCTAAGTATATATGATATTAAATATATACTTTAAATGAAAATAAAAAGCAAAAATGATATGGTAATAATTGCAGAAAACATGATTTAATGCAAATAATAATCATAATTCCTGCAAATAAATATTACTTTGCCATGGTTATGTCACATGCCAAATTTTCAAAGATAATCAATAATTTATGTTTATGTCTTGGTATCATGAAGTGATGTTAATAGTTTGATTGACAAAGCCAGAACCTTGAGGTTGGGTTCAATAAAAGCATGTCCTTCATCTAGGCCCCCTCAAAGGCTCTAGATGGCACCCTTACGACTCCCGATGGACTAGCCCTGTCTCTAACCTATTCAGCCACCATTTCGGAACCCTTTGCAATATTCACAAGATGCATAAACATAATTTTTTTCTTTTACATAATTAGTAGTAAAAGTAATGCATTTAATAACAGCACGAATCAAGCCTAAAGTGATGCTTAACAGCAATAAAACAATAAGAGTATAAAAAGTAATGTCCAGTGTATCCTTGTGTAGACTTGATAAAATTAATCACTCACAATTCTCATGTAGCGTTGACAGATTTGATGTGTTTGCAAAATTTATGTTTTGTAGTTTTATTAGCTTTTGAAAATGTTTGTCTTTATTATTAAAGCATATATTCTCCTTCCTAATCTTGATCTCAATTAGTTAGTTAATTAATACACTTACATGTTTTATACTAGGATGATCAGGTTTCATTATTTATACAAATAAGTTTTCACGGCACAAATTCAAGTATATTTTAAATTCAAAAATTTCAGAGCTTAATCAACAGAGCAACTGGTCAAACACAAAGATTTACAATTTCGAAATATTAACTTAATAATGTAGAATAGATCAGTAGGTCCATACTGAATTTCCACTCTTAATTCATTGTCTAACCTCGTTCACACTCTTCATAAGGTTTGCTTGATCTTAATTCATAACTAATTTTTTATTCAAGAAATTTTCATAAGCAACTGGGACTTGCTACATTGGGGATGTTGACGAGTTCATTCTAAGTGAGATAGACATTCTTCCTTGTGTTGCCATTCCTTTAAAATCTAAGAATGATAATCTTGTATCCCAACACTTATTGCTCTTATTTTTGTCCACATATTAGTTTAGGTTGTTTCAATTGACCTTAACAAATCTAACCTTAAGTGCCAAGTCAGATCCGATTTTCTCTATGCTTCCAAATTAGCCTTTGAGTCAACATTACCTTTGAATATGATTCATTTTTCTTGTTTGCCTAATTAATTTTATTGAGTTGTGATTAGGAGCATACATTCCACCTACCCTAATACTTATAGATGTCAATTGCTCCTTTCAGATGTCAGTTGCTCCTACTTCCATCAGATCAATTTATTCTAAACTTGAATTAAGTTTCAATCCTACTTATAAAGATTAATTGGTCTACCATTTAGATTCCCAAGGTAAACTACATGATTCATCAAGTCTGAATGAAAAACCCTTGTTGATTAAGTTTTTACATTATAGGTTTCTATTACATCATCCTAAGCAGAAATAGATTTGTTTTAGAGTCTAAACATGTAGTCGAGTATAACACCTACCCTATCGAGCATATAGGATTCTTAATTGCAAGCACAAATTCTAATTCCTTCTACCAAATCAGAAATAAATTAGAGAAATGAACTCACACCTTAACAGTCAAGGAAGCCTTGAAGACGAAGAAGGCCGTGCGAGAAGAAGGATCAGATGTCGATCGTCTTGTGGAGTACAGTGGGCGGAATGGTGGGATTGACGATTGCGTCTTGTGCAACACCATGGTCGGAGAGGTAAGATCTAGAGGAAGGCGTGGTCTACTGTAATGACCCAAAGTTGTTACTTTGCGAATTATGTCAAATTCTGCCTTAGAAATTAGGATCCCGAGGAAATTTTGAATTAAGGCAAACAAAAATATTATAGATAAGAATAATTATAAAGATCAAACTGCCATAGTTTGGGAGAAATTCGAATAATGGAAGCTCCCGCTTTATTTTTTGAATTAATTAAATTTTATAAATCGAGAACATTGGAATGGGTGTTCAAATTAATTGTTTTCAGTGTCGTTGTGTTAAGTATATTATTTAAAGGTTGCTCGAGAACTTTCATCAAATTCTGAGCTCTGGTTTGATCTTGATTAATTTTCGAAGTTTTAAACCTCAAAAATTAAAATAAAATAAAATATTGCTCTGAATCGAAAATTTTCAGTGCGAGGGTGTTCGTAATGTCATAACACACCTCGGTGTCAAGTTTCGTTGTATTTGAAATCTAAACGACGGAAAAATATGATTAATTTAAATTTAAGTAGTTCTTAAGAATTTTCTTGAAAAATTCTTATTCCCCCTGCCCCGCAAGCAGGCGTGCGGAGTTCTTCCATCTCTGGCGGAAGAATCTTCCGCTTCCGTAGGCATGCATGCGCTATTAAGCACCTTAATGGTGCCATTAAGGCCCCTTCTACGCCTATTCGCCCCTCCCCCCCCACGCCTCTAATCCCCTCCCTCTCCCTTTCCTCTATATATACACCCTCGATTCCCTCCTCCTCTCCAAACACAACCTTCTCCTTCTCTCCCAGCCACACAACAACAGCCTTCTCCTCCTCCCCCACACAGTCAGCTTCTACCAGCTCCTCCAACTCCCACAGCCAGCCTTCTCCCATTCCAGCCTCTATCAAGAAGCTAGCAGCTCCTTTGCAGCAGCAGCCCCAGCAGTCCCACGGCCAGCTGCAGCTCTTGCCAGCCAGCCAGCAAGCTATCGGTCACCCAGCAGCCCTCTTGCTGCAGCCACCTTGGTTAACCGTTCGGTCATCCATTTCAACTTCTCTTCGTTCTTTTCCGGCAATCCTAATCTAAGGTAAGAAATATAAAAGAGGAGAAAAGAAATGGAATTTTTCCTTTTGTGCTTAAGAAATCATTAGTATGATAATAATGATAATAGTATTATCATCTCAATACATCGCTCACATTATCATAATGGATAACAGTGAAAATTTAATAAAGATGTCTATTATTTCTAACCAATCATTTTATTTCTGTATTTTGATTACTACATCAAGTGACTTAAAAAATACGAACTTATATCATTATGAAAATATAAAAGAAAAGACAGAATAGAAAAGAACGTAAAAATCCTTAAAAATATATATCACATCACTTTTAAAAAGAGCTAATCTAAAGAAATATCGGGAATTTAAATACAGATTGAGCAAACTGTCACTCATTCGAACTTTAGGAACAAAGGTACCTAGTAACATTACAAGTATTACATTTTTATTGTATTTTTACTGCTTCGCTTATTTGCTTTGAGCCAAATTTTATTTGAAGCTTGGTTGATTGTTCGGAACCATTGTGGCAACATTCGTGGCTAATTACTGGAAAAATGACATCAGTAACAACATTCGTGACTAATTACTGGAAAGAAGATATCAGTAATAGCATTCGTGACTAGTTGTTGGAAAAATAATATCAGTAAAGGCACTCGTGGCTAATTATTGGAAAAATGACATCAGTAATAGCATTTGTGGGTTGTTACTGGAAAAATGACATCAGTAACAATATTTGTGGTGGGTTACTGGGAAAATGACATCAATAACCTACATCTTTGAGCTAATATTTTTTACAGGAAATTAATTATTTCATTTTGCGCTTTCACCTTATTATTTTTCCTTTATCTTTTTCGCAAATCGCATTCCTGGTATTATAAAATGTAATACTTCATTGCTTACTACAGTACTTAGAGTATTCTTTAATTACTGAGAATTCTAATCCCGGTATTGTTTTATGTACAATACCAGGTCAGGTGCTTCTGGAAGAATACACGCAAGAACCCTAATGCTTAAAATATTCAAATTGCTGATAGATCCACGACGCTGTTTTGTTTATGTTTTATCTTTTTATTTTCACTTTTGTACGAGGAGTACGATGAAAAGATCTTGTAATATGAACTATGGAAATAAATGAATAATATCTTTTGTTTTTCTGTATCTTTTTTTGTTTCAAATTGCTCAATATGATCCTGCGGTATGTGAACATTCGAATCTCAGGCCATCACATCTACGCTTGCTCCCCGTGCAGAAATGGGAATGGAGAGACGAGATTGAGAGGGCTCAAGCGGCTGAGAGGAAGAGAAGGCATCCGAGTGGTTAGCGAAGGTGGGGAAGAGTCGATCAGCCTATCATGGGATTAAATAAGATGTGCACATGGAATGCACGTCGGCTTCGTGTGGCTTGATCAGTCGAAGACGGCGAGCTAAGGGGCTGATTAACACTCGTATGTTACGGGAATAAGGGGAAAACGGAGGTCGCATGATTACGGGAGGGTATTGGGCATTTCGTGCATTCCGTCGACCCTCCCCAATGGAATCGGCGTAATGATTTCGGCTGGAGTAGCGATACAAAATCGTCGGCGTTACGGCCAATTCCTACGTTTGGAATTGATGACTTAATTGCCTCCTGTAACTCTTGCGTTGATTACGGGTGCAGAGAAAAATCAGAAACTGCTCAACTACGGGAGTGGAAGTAATGTAATTTTGCCTGAAATGTTACTGGGAATGTTTGTATTTTAATTCGAAATGAATTAATGAGTTCTTAAGCTTCATAAACTAATCAACCGATTATAACAGAATAAAGCGGAAGTTGACGAAAATGGATTTAGTGGATCAACTGAAAACGAAAATTTGTGGGTAAATATCAAGATTTGAGTTTTAGCTGGAACTTAACGTTTTTCTCAAAATGACCTGGGGTCATTACAAACATTGACAGATTGGATCGCAAGTCAGCTTAGGATGACGAAATCATGGGATCTTGATCGGGTCAAGTTTCACTTATCTTTACTTCGCTATTGATTAAAAGATAATAATACTCCTTGATCGAGAATCCTTTCCTAGTTGATTAGGATGGGTAATTAATTTTAGGGGCTTATACTTATAAGAAATCTTCAACCCCTGAGCTAACCAAACTTTGAATCACTCATCAGTGGAAAGTTTGGTTAAAACTCAAATCCACCTCATGAAAGGTATAATACTCCTGAAGTCTAACTCAAAAGGTGGAGATGTGTAATACTTTTCAAGGCAATCAAACTTGGCTCAATTATATGTGAGTTTTTTATGTTCTTTATCAATCAAGTTCATATTTACATCTCTGTATCAACTCAAGATCATTAATAAACAAATATTAACATTAAACTTTTTAAGTGAGAAATTTATTTAAAATTTTGATCTATTAATACTTAGAGAGTTGGATAGAAAGCTTTATTCCTCAAAATTTTAAATTTGTACATCATTTTATTTTATTTTATTGTATTGTTTCAGATATCCAAGCAACTTCAGGTGCAAATGGCGAAATGCTTAAGGTATGTCTTGTAAAAAAATATGTTGCTTTTTTAAATGTAATTAAACACCATCTTTCACATATTTATTACATTTATCTATAAATATAGCTAAGTTTAGTGCCTATATAATGACACCTACACTTGATATAATTATGTCGTTGTAGTCTAAAGTCTTGAATGAGAAAAGGGTAAGGCTGCCTTAGGTAGGTAGGCGACAACTTGCTTAAGATTTTGTTGAATCTTTTTATGATATATATATATCTCTTAAGATATTATGTTAGAGCTAGAGTGCCCCCTAGAACAAGCAAGGGCTCGTGCATAATGGACAAATGAGGGTAACGAAGCTAGTTCATAATATCAAATTAAGATTAGATAGTTAAAATATTGTTACTCTTGTTGACAAGTTTTTTGAGTTTATAGATATTATGATTAATAGGAGGATACATATTTTATATCTTTAAGAATTGAAGTGGGTGGGAGTGAGTAAAAAAAATGATAGTTTAAGGGTACTTAGGTAAGAATTGTTTTGAAAATGGCATGAGTATAATTTTGGATAAGAATTTAAAGGATAATGTAGCGAAAGTTAAAAGGTTGGGCAATAGAATTATATCTTTAAATATTATAATTGTTGGTTTAACTTTTAATATTGCAAGTGTTTGTCTCTTAATAGAATCAATTATGAGTATAAAAGAAAAATTTGGCATGATTTAAGGAGCTGGTTTAATGAAATACTAAGAGGAGATGATATTTATAAGAGAAAATTTAAATAGACATGTTGGAAGAGTGACTAAAGAATTTAATAATATGTATAATGATTTTGATTTGGAAGAGATAATCAAGAAGGAAAAATAATTTTAGAGTTTATTTTAATTTATAATTTTATAATTGCTAATACTTTAAGAAAAGGAACATATTCTCACTTTTAAAATTAAGATTTTTTACTTAGACTTATAATTTTCTATTAAATAAAGAGATCATTTATATTGTAAGGACTATATGTTTGTTCCAGGTGATTGTTTGACGAACCAAAATGGATTAATGGTTTTATGTTGAAAAAGAGAGTAAGAAAAACAATAATATTCCAAAAGATATTCTAATGCTAGATGTTCAAATTTTACGAAGAGTAATATATATATTATAATAAAGTAAAGTTTTAAAATTTGAACAATAGAATCTTGAGGATAAAATTAATATTGTATGAAATTTAACTGCTTGTATTTGTAAAGCAGCTAAAAATATACTTGGTAAATATAGATGAAGTACCTTTAATGACAAATGTTTAGTGGTAGAAACAAGATTTATAAGTAAAGTTTAAAAAAGATGTTACAAAGATGATTTGCACATAAGAATGATGAGAGAAAAAAAAAAGTTTGCTTATTGTGAATTCAAAATATTATTTTGTGATGTTAATATTCCTACATTTGAGGATTATATGATAGAAATTGTTGAGGGAGATGCATATTATTTAGTCAAATTAAGAGGTAGAAGAAATAAGATTTAAGAACTAAAAATTTGACTCAAGTAAAATATTTCAAACAAGATGATCAATCTTTTTAAGAATGAAAATATTTAATAGAGATTAATTTATTATTATTTTAAGTTCTTAATGAATATTTTACTAATACAATAAATATGAGTGATTTTAATGGTTATTAAAATAATATAAATTGCATTTTCATTAGGCGGATTAGTATGATTGAGATTTGCAATGCTTTAAAAATGATGAAGAGTAGAAAAGCTTTAGGATCAGATGATATCCCTATTAATGTGTAAAAATATTTGGGTGAAAAAGAGGTTTCTTAACTCATTAAGTTATTTAGGTGTTGTTTGGTTTGAGGTAAAAAGATTATTTGAGTAAATTGATTTAAATATAAATTTTTTCAAGTAAATCAAATGCCTTATTATTCAAAAAATAATGACTGGATTACGGCAATTATTTTTTCAGGATTTACATTTTGATGTTTGGTTGGGTGTTATTTTGAGATCATTGTAATATTGTTTTTAATTAAAAAAAAAAAAAACAAAATAAATACACAAAAGCTGATTAGCTAAGGTGGTGGGTGGGCGGGACGAAGCTTATGACGAAGTTAAGACAAGGAAGGTGAAACTGATTTTCTTGGACATAGCAGACGATGAAACCTAACGTAAATCCACTTCGAATCAGCATGAAGGGCAAAATTGCGGGGCAGCCTCTTGGAGGTGCTGGAAGCAGAGCGCTTGGTGCTACTAGATGAGAATGTGCGGTTTGGCTATGAGCTGGTGGCTGCAAAGGAAGCGTGGAGGCGATCTACATACAATAGAAGGCGGTTGAGCTGACGCGATGGGTGGTGGAGATGCGGCAAACTACCAGGGCTGCCTTATGGGGAGGAAGATCGAGGAGCTGCAAAAGCAGGTATACGGGTTGGAGAAGGCAAACAGGGAGCATTGCAAGGTTTTGGTGAATAGAGCTGAGTTCGCGAACAGGGCTATTGGGGATGACAACGGAATTGAAGCTCGTACGTTTTGCGTGGTGTAAAAGTTTTATACCCGATTAATTTTTACTCCAAAATTGTGAAGAATTGGGGAATAAAATTCACATATTAATTTACATTGAAAAAGCTTTACATCCCCTTTTTAGGAAAGCAAGCACCCAAAAATTGCAAACTAAACACCCCCTTATGTTAGTTTGAAGATTTAAAGAATACTCGATTAGTAGAAAATTTTCTTACTTGCACCCTTTTACAAGAATAAATGTGATGCTTAAGTTCATGTATATTATATGTGAATTAAGTTAACGAGCCATATATTGAAATTTTGAGAGAGTGATTGATTACAGATTACAAAGGGATTTTCATATCTTACAAAGTTAATTTAGTTTTAAGCTAAATATATTTAGCAAGGAAGTCATACATTTACTAAGAGTTATGATGAGAAAATTTAGACAAAGAAAATAAGTTTTTTATTAATCTTTATTACTTTTGTGAAGGCTTATAAAGTTCCAAGAGTAGTTTTTTGAAGATTTTTGAGAGAAAAATTATTTTTGTGGCATATATTGATGTTATTAAAGATATGTATAATGAGACTATGATGTGTTTAATTGCATGGTTGCTTGACTAATGATTTTTTTGTTATTATTGGCTTACATCAAGATTTTGCTCTTAGTCTATATTTTTTTGCTTTAATTTTGGATGTTCTTATTGACCACATTCTAGAGGAGATTCTTTGGTGCATGTTATTTGCAGATAACATTTTATTAATTGATAATATTAGAGAGATGAAGTTAAAGCAAAACTTAAGTAAAGGCTTATAAAGTTCCAAGAGTAGTTTTTTGAAGATTTTTGAGAGAAAAATTATTTTTGTGGCATATATTGATGTTATTAAAGATATGTATAATGAGACTATGATGTGTTTAATTGCATGGTTGCTTGACTAATGATTTTTTTGTTATTATTGGCTTACATCAAGATTTTGCTCTTAGTCTGTATTTTTTTGCTTTAATTTTGGATGTTCTTATTGACCACATTCTAGAGGAGATTCTTTGGTGCATGTTATTTGCAGATAACGTTTTATTAATTGATAATATTAGAGAGATGAAGTTAAAGCAAAACTTAAGTTGTGGAGGATTATGATAGAATCTAAAGTGGTATATCTTAGTAGATCTAAAAAGAATATATGAAGTGAATGTTTAATCATAATAAAATCCATAATTACGAGAACATAACTATTGAGAACCATACGATCAAGAAGAGCTAGAGTTTCAAATACCTTAGTTCATTTATGTAAAATGGTGGTGAAATAAAGAATGATGTGATTAATAGGATCTAAGCTGGTTGGATGTAATGAAGTAGCGCATTTGGAGTGTTGTATGATTGAAATATCCCAGTCAAAATTAAAGGAAAATTTTTTAGAGTAGTTGTACGACTTGTTATGTTATATGGGGCTGAATGCTGGCTAACAATGAAGAAAATTATCAATAAAATAAATATACTTGAAAGGAAAGAATGAGAATTGAGTTCATTCATAGCAATGTTGGAGTATCTCTAATCGTGGGTAGTATTAGAAAATGCCATTTTAGATGGTTTGTGCATATTAAGCGTTGAACGTTTGATGTCCCCATTTGAAAAATTAGTGTATGAATTTTGCCTATGTTAAAAGAGGAAGAGGAAGATCAAAAAAGACATGGGAAGAAATGATTAGAAAGCATCTTCTTTATTTGGAGTTATGGAGGAGCTTCTATTTGATCTTGCACAATGAAATATGGGATTCATGTGGCCAGTCTCACCTAGTGAGATTGCGGCTTGGTGTTGCTGTTAGAATGGCATTTGATGGTTTTCCCTGATGCAGGACTGTTGTTTGGTTGAAGCAATGATCTTTGGCCCTATACAAATATGTATTTAAAAGAAAAAAAAGATGTTGAGTTTATAGCTGAACTCGCTGCTTTGAGGGTGTGATTATAGCGCTACTATTACTGGTTTGGATAGTGGACCTGTTACGAACGAGTACGTGTTTGGAGGTTGCGCTATACTTTGGCCTAAAGTCTTGGTGATTAATGTGACGGTTTTCTTATTTTATTTCACATGTGTACCGGATTGTTAGTTTTTTGGGGCACTTTGTGGTTTCTTAAAATATAAATTGCGATCATAACCATTTTTAGTTTGTTCGAGGATTTTAAAATTATGCTAATATATCTTTTAAATCTAACTTGAGACTGAATTTTTTGTTAACCATACATACTAACCTTGTGTACTAGTATCTATAGATAGTGACTTTATGCATGTAATTCAGAACTTTTGAAATCAAATAAAATATCTTTGTCGGCTACCATCAAGTCTACGAGTGCAAGTTATAAATGTTATATCTTCGAGTGTAGCATAAGTGAAACTATTTAATTTTTGGAGAAATGGCTAATTTCTAGTTTCCTAAGTGTCAGTCGAAAGTGATCGTTATTTGATAGAGCAGGGTGGAGACAAAGGATTCATTTACCTTATCGTACTCAGTGGGACTAAGGATTGGTATTATTTGTATTGCTGTATTATCTTTTCTTGTACTACACAACATTCTATTATAACTCTAGACATGTGTAAACTATCATTATATTTTTTTAGTGACAAGTTTCATACTATATATCACGCAGAGCAACTTTCCTGGAAACTTTGTCATCAGCACACTGCATTTCTCTTTCCTACAAGTTCTTTGGCAGGTTTGTTGTGATGCCACTTAAATTTGTTTCAGACTTTTAAGTCATGATTTACTGTCTCTATCAAAAGTGAAGCTATTAAAATCTTGACTATAAGATGTGAAGGATCTATTGTAATGTTTCTTTATGTAATCCATGCTTCCATATGGGAATAATACTTTCAAAATGTAACTTTTGAAAAAACTAAATACTTTTTGAATCTCTTGAACTATTAGGGTGCAGTTATATGCCTTATTTTGGCCTATATTTTAGCTACTGCCACTTCAAATATTATGTCTAATTCATGCAATTGATATATCTACTTCTCATTTGCTTTATGTTTTAACTGAAACCTAGTATATTTATTGTCTAAACAGAATAAATAAATTTTTTAATATTACCACCAAGCTCCTTAAATACTTGTGTTAGAATATCTTTTCTATGTTGTTAGTCAACATTCAGGCCATTAAGATCAATTCTTGAAGTTCTCTATCATTATTAAATAAAATAACTGAAATGTGCTTATTCAAATTCCAGCTACCAGCACATGTTTAACCGGCTAATGTTTGTTCTTTAGCCTTCTGTGTTTGTCGATACCCTTTCTTTAAATTATCGAATATAGCTCAACCCCAACAACTAATGATAATGTTATCTAATTTATCTTTTTGACAAAAGTATATCATGCAAACTTATTATGATCTTACAATTACTTGAAGGAGCATGTAGTGCATAGTTCTTAAACTTATAAACTATGTTTGAAATTTGTAGATAAATTTGTAAATAGTGTTAGTATTTTTAAATATTGAACATGGAGCCTGTTATTGTGAAGGGCATTTTTAAATTAGAGTTATGAATTTTGTGTTGTGGTATTCATGTTTATTCTACCGTTATGTATCTAAGCTGTTCTTATCAGTACTTGTGTGATCTCATTAGTTCCTTACAGCACATCTTGTAAGATTTCTGCATATCAGCATGTTGATTAAAAATTTTACTGGAATGCATCTAATGTATTAATCTTCTTCTTTCAGGTGCCTTTCTTGACTTGGCACATGTATTGTATATGCTACAACATTAAAACTGAAGAATGGGTGATTTTTCATGCACAGATATTTCCATTAGCTGCTTTTTATTTTTTTGTATTTCACCAAAGCATGAATCATCATCCAGGTTAATTGGAATAAATACCCTGAATTTCAACTCGCCATTCATTCTCAACAAGGTTCTTTTATTAAAATCGTTGTGTTTGGCACTTTTTGTAGACAAGTATTATTCAATTTATTATTTGCGTTTCCTTTTGTATCTTCTCTGCATGGTTGTTCACAGCAACTAGGTTTGTGAATCCATATAACCAAGGCATTCTGAGCAATTTCAGAGAATATTGTACAGTACACACAAAGGATCTTGCAGTCTAATGATACAGTGGTGCAATGTATGACAAACTCATGGGCCAATGATATGTCTACAGAAGCACTTCAAGTTTGTTCTTTACTTCAATTAACTCAACAGGTGTTCTATATATTGGAAACATGTTTGGGATGTTGTTGGAGGTGAAAATCTAATTTAATTACCCGGGCAAAAATTTATGCAACATAACAACATTTTCTTTTTTATTTTTTGAATTGTTCATGCACTTTGAATTATGATAGAATGCTAGTGATTCTTATGATAGAACTTTAAAAAATTATGTAACCTAGTTTAGAGAGGCATCATTGGTGCCACATTTCAGACAAGGTACGTACATTTTAGATATCTGGTTGTGCCCTTTAGATTAACAAATGCTCCATTTTTTTTTATGGATCTTATGCATCGAGTTCTAAAACTTTATCTAGATATTGCACTAGTATGAATTTTGGTTAGATTCATGTGGCATTTATGGGCCATATGGCATAAAGGAAGTATATCAATCAATCATAATAAAGTTAGTGCTATAAGCGAGTAGCATAACCATCATCCATTCCAGAAATACGAAGTTTTCTGGGCTTAACAGGGTATTACTAATAAATTTGTGAAAAAGTTTTCCCAAATTAACAATGCTAACTTGAAAAAATGTACCTTTCATTTGGAACTCAAAATGAGAGTTAGTTTTTCAGTTACTCAACTTGTCCAACCACTACCTCTATTCTTATACTCCTAATTGATGGAAAAGATTATCAACTCCATAGTGATGCCTGTCTGCGGTCTTTGCTATGTGCTAATGGAAGGTTGAGTTTTTGCTTATGCGTCATGACAATTAAAGTACAAGAAAAAAACTATTCATTTTATCATTTAGAATTAGCATCTATTGTTTTTGCACTCAAAATATGGAGGTATTATGTTTATGAAGGTGTGAAAGTTCTATAGGCCATAAGAGTCTTAAATAAATATTTTTCATAAGGAACTGACTTTTTGGCAATGATATGGTTGGAACTCAAAGGACTATGATATCAAAATTTAATTTCAAACCAATAAGACTAATATTGTGTCCGATACCTTGAGTAGAAAGCCCTCCAGTAAACTTCATCAACTAACTTCATTAGATATCTTGATACGCAAAATGGAGAAATTAGAATTGAAACTCTCCCAAATTTACTAAAATTACTTTCAACCGATTAATATTAGAAGTTCCTCTAGAAGAACAAATTAAAGCAATTCAGAAGGAAGATAAAGAATATGGGTCTTTAGCAACTGCAAATCATAATACAGGAATTTGTACAGAACTTTGGCTGGATTCAAATAATTTCATTTCATGGGAGCAAGTTATGGGTACTCAGTATCAAGAACTACGACACATTATTTTATCAAAAGCTCATGATGCAGGATATACAATTCACATAGGAAATACCAAGATGTACAAAGATTTGAGAACTCTATTATGTTGGCCAAGATTAAAGAAGTACAATACGTCGCAAAATGTTTAGCTTGCAACCTGGTCAAGGCAGAACATCATATACTTAAATGATTACTCCAACCATCTCGTATGCCAAAATGGAAATGGGAGGACATATTTATGAACTTCGTAATGGGATTTCCTTGATCTAGACCAAGAATTGATTCAATTTGGGTAATTATTGACCGTCTTATAAAATCAACTTATTTCTTTCTTATTTGTTAGACAGTTTCATTAGAAAAGTTAGCAAAGTTAGCCCAACATGTTCCAAACAATTTTTAGAAGTATTGAGGCTAAGGTTACAATAGATAGCTCAAATTATTTTCTTAAAATCTTCCAGCTAAAATATTCCATAAATTACAAAACATCAATCATCATTTTTGGGATACTAGAAAACCTACTATGGATAATATCTCTCTCAAAAGCATAAAGTCCCCACAATGTGCAAGAGAAGTACAGATTACACCATAGGGCTGCACTTGTGCTTACAATGCACAAAAAAAAGGTTTCTGAACATGTGCAAAAAGGAGAGAAGGTTGTTATGAAGCTCTGCCCCGCGCTGCCCCGCGCTTCATGAGTTATGCACAATTTATTTTTAAAAGTTCATAATTACAACCTTAATTAATCTAAACACCTTCCCAATATGGAGTTTATTTGTGATTTTTTATTGTGAGGCCTTGGCATTGAGTTAACAAAGTCGATGCTGTTATTACCTTGCTACCAATTGGCCCTAAAGAATAATAGGTGTTCCGTAAAGTTAGTGCATAGCCACTGAGGGGTTAACGGATAGCTGTTAGCCTCAAGTCTAAATGCATGTCAGTTCATTAATGGCCAGAGCAATTTATAGATACTTATTGATCAAGTAGTTATATGATTATCTTAGCTCTCAAAGCTTTGCATATATAGCACCACCCAATCCTTAAAATATCTCATATTTAGCACTTCAACTTTAATTTTCACTATTAAAGCACTATCATTTCCTTAATCTTAAGTTCACTTTAGTTACTAGTAGATTTTAAGGGTCATGCATTTTCGAAGTTGTTGATAAAAGCTTTTATTTTGTCAGAAGTTCAAGTAGAGCATTTAAAGATTTGTATGCCTGCATATAAATATGCCCATGCACAATTGCAGAAAAGAAGCTTATTTTAATCATTGAGTAGCAGCATTAAGAGTTCATGCATAGAAAAACTTGTAATGATGATTGAAAGCTTTTGAGACTGTTGCTGTCTTCCACTACGGCTGTGGAAGGATTTGATAATGAATGGGGTGGTGTGTATATACCCGTGTGTGCATATATATATATATATATATATTAATAATATGTATATATATAAATAAAATCTATTGCATTTTATATATATCATAAAAAAGTACAACAAAAAGGGATTGGTGATCTCAAAACAAAGTTTAAAACACAATAAAAATAAGCAAATAAACAATAAAAGAAAAAAAATTAGAAATGGTCACTAAAACTCGATGCTAGAGAAGCTATCTCACTAGCGATTGCGTTTTTCCTTAAATTTTGACTTGTTTTCTCAGTGGATTTAGAGCCTTGCTCTTTTATGTTTCTATTTCTTTTTTCTTTTATCCTTAGCAATTAAATCATAAAATAACTTTGAATCCGATATGCTATTCTTTAATTCCTCATTTGAGTTTATCTAAGAATTCTTTTTAGGTACAATTTTATCTTTTGGTAAAAAAATAGCTTGAGCCCCTAATAAATGTGGACGGATGAAACTCCTTTGAATAAGGATTCAAAATTAAACAAGCCTCCATATCCTGAAAAGAGTCCATCGTGGAGGAAAGATCATTTTTCATTATGTCGTTTTTACATGAAATAATGAAAATTTTATCAATATATCGTTGGAGCACTCCTGAAGAGATGTCTGACACATCTGCATCATCCCCATCAAAGCTTTCATGAGAAGAAATTCATGTACCCCACAAGCTCCCCTCCATCAACAAAAAGATCTTATATATATATATATACTATATATATATATATATATATATATATATATATATATATATATATATATATATATATATATTTGCAGCAAGTGCACCATAGGAAAAAGGAAGCTGGGGTGGTTATATTTAATATAATTTCGGCTGTTTTCTTGCAACTTATTTTTGACTAAAAAGTGTTCAGGTAGTCTTAATAATTGAAATAACAGTCAAGATATTTGACTGAATATTAAGAATTACTTTTATTCATCTTTTTTGTGTTTCTGGAGTGGGCACTATGCTTTTGTTTCTTGGAAAAATAATGGCTAAAATAGAAAAAAGGGAGAACTTTATGTACGCTCTTAACATTTTTTGCTGCCTATTTGAAGCATAAATGCTGTCTAGCTTTTGCTTATTTGTGGATCTGTTTGGATGTTTTAGGGTAAAAGACATGGAAAGTTGTGACAATCACTTGATAATATAGTTCCATAAGACCCTAATCACATTATATAATACCAATAGCCTTGATTCTTTCATGATAATGAATAAAAATACTGTCTTTGGGTTGCTTTGATGGGTGGGTTTAGAGTGAAAGAATATGCACTTTGAAGAAATGAATGTATTTGTTAACTAGTTAAGTTATTCATAAAGATTTGCATGATCTTTCTCTTTTATTTTTGCTTATTGACCTTATGATAGATAAGTTATATAAGATAAATAAGTTGTGTTAATCTGTTAAGCTGTCTGGGAGTAGTTAAGTCAGATTAAATGTGAATATCCTTGGGAATATTGGCTTTATTCATAAAAATAAAAGAATATGTGTTGGATATGTGTGCTTATTAAGGCAATCATTGTTTCTTAAAAATGCATATGTATAATAGAAAGACCTAACGGTATCATTTTTGATAAAACGATTGAGTTTATAGATCATATGTTAAAATCAAAATTAGGTAATTCTAAATAAAAGTTACAATCGTACTCTACTGAAGGATGCCAAAAAATTCATCGTGAATAGCATTTATGCAAGCCAAAAAAAGTTTCCTAGCTATGGATAAATTGAGGAAAAAAAAAATGAATTGCACAGATGCAATCCTTAAGTATAGTTAAATCAAGTTTTTATTTAATAAAAACAAAATTGAGAAAGTGACGAAAGTGATGTTAGAGCTCTTTTTCTCGTTTCTAGTTGTAGAAGTATTTGATCTTTGATAGCTCAATTGCTATCACCCTCAATGATGATCCTATCAAGCTCTCTTGTCTAATCTCTAGCATGCTTTTGGATGAGAGAAATGCAAATCCTTAAGAGTTAGCTTGATCATGGCCTCTTGATCATCATATAAGAAAGCTAGGGCACCAAGTTAGAGAATAAGGTAAAAAGGTCTCTTGGGATCGTGATGTCCTAGAATTTCAGTATATGAAATACAGTGCATCAATGATTGTAGAAAGTATAGTGGCAATTGTAAAAAGAAAAAATGCAAAAATGCATAGAAAGTATGGTGGGCTAATGCTGTTGGTGAGCTAGTGGCAACTGCAAAAATGCAAATTTTTTTTTTTTTTATTCTTATATTGGTGGTTAGGGCATAAGCAATTGTAGGTTTTTCGTAGTTTTTTTGTATGATTTTTTACATAATTTTTTGGGTTGCTTGTTTAAGCCTTTAGGAGATGATGGAGAGACTGGAGAAAGTTTTAGAAAAACTTATTAACAATGTGACATTTACAAAAATTCAAAATTTTTATGTGCTCCTATGTTGGCGTTAGTGGAATATGGCAGTTGCAGATTTTAACTTGTTATTTTGTTTGATTTTCTTACTTAATTGTTGGCTAGTTTGTATAGGTTCTTAGGAGATGAGGAAGATTTAGGAAAAATGAGGAAGATAGTTGAGGAAAGAAAAGTTGATTGATAGACAATGTGGCAAATGCAAAAATTCAATTTATTGTATTACTATATTAATGGTTGGGGGCTTGTGGAAATTATATATTTCAGTATCTATTGTTTTATTTCTTACTTATTTCCTGGTTGATTATTTAGGTCTTTAGGAGATGGGTTAAATGGTTGAGAAAAGCTTTAGAAAAATTGATTGATAATGTTGTGACAATCTTATAGCGATGATGTAACAACATAAACTCTTAAATATTAATGTATTGTGCATTTTGGTTTGATAGGCTTCATGATTTTGCTCTCAAAAAATAATTTTTCAGCAGGTCACTCATGCTAGGAGTTCTCCCATATAAGCACACTTAACTTTGGATTTCTTAACAGGAATTCCACCATTAACTGAAAAAAACGCCTCAATATTTAAGAGTTCTGTTTAATACTACTTAAGGGGTTATTACAATCTCTCCAATTTAAGTAATTGACATCCTCATTAGTATCAACTCACAGATCCAAGAATAATAAATTGGGTATGTAGGACTAGAGGTGGCCCCTATGAGCTCAAGAGGTACTCACAACCATGTAGCACCTTAACCTTCATGGGTCTAAGAGTCTGATCACATGAAGTGATACTTTGTCAATAGTGACACTTAGCTCATATCTGACACTCTATGGCCTATTCTGATACAATTTGTAATAATCTGAACTCTTAAGCATCGAGATATTGTTCGCTTTTTCCTGATAGGCCTTATAATTTTGCTATTATAAGATAACTTTCCATCAGGTCATTCAAAGATAACTTTCCATTAGGTCATTCAAAGAATCGGGAGGTTCTGAGACGATTTGAAACAAAGAATAAAGTCCAGAATCAACACAGGCGCTGCGACACACTGTGGCGTGCTGCAGCGGGCCCTCACTAAAACGGAGGCTATCACGCGCCTTAGCGGTCAGCAGCCAGAAAAGCATGCTCTGCAGTGCGCCGCAGCGAAAATCGGCGCTGCCGCGCGCCACAGCAGGTCCATCTCAAGTTGCAGACGATTCGAGACGCGGGTGCCAACCCGAGACGCGGGTGCCAACCCTAGACGCGGGCGCTACCGCGCGCCGTAGTGGGCTTCAACCCGAGACTCAGGCGCTACGACACGCTGTAGCGCCTGGCAGACTTCTGCACCAGTTCAGGTTATGCCATAAGTAAATTGGAGGGTATTTTGAACCTTTCAGGGTCCAAATATGAGCTGGCTACTTAAGTGAAAAATTGGGAGGAGTTTATGATGTTGGGAATTTCAGTTGGAGGCATATGCTAGTTATGAGGAGGAGATATCTAGGTGAAGCCCTAAGGAAGCTGCAGTGCAAGAATCTTCTTGCATATTGAAGAAGAGACTCCTGGTGGCGGCTGCTTCCTCTCATCTCCATATTAGAGTAAGAGCTTGTGTATTTCTAGATAAGAGATAAGCTTTTTGTAATTCTATACCTCTTCAAGTCTTATAGTGAATTTTTTTTGTGGTATATCTTCGTGATTTTTCCTATTCTTGGGTTTTTCACATAATCCTTTGTATTTGAATGTTTGTGTGCTTGTGTTTACTTTGCATGCATGTGCAGTGATATATTATTTGTAAATCTGTGTTTTTTGGATTTGCTTGGTAACCAACCGTCAACGCAATCCCGGTCTTCAATTAGAGAGCGTACTTTATATAATCTTTTCCGCTGTGAATATTGTGTGCAGGAAGTTCTTCTCGTAATTACCAACACTAAGCACGCTTAACTTTGTAGTTCTTATCAGGAACTTCACAATTATCTAAAAAGACGCATCGATATTTAAGAGTTCTATTTGATACTACTTAAGGGGGTCATTACAATATCCCCAACATAAATAACTGATGTCATCATCAATATCGACACACAGATCCAAGAACCAAACATTGGCCAGATAGGACTAGAGGTAAAATTTTGTTTTTTTGATTAGAGGCACTTAAAGTTTTTCTGATGTTTTCATGAACGGCTATAAGGGTTTATTTGTAGGACGATTTCAACGTTGTTTATAGTTTTGTTGATGTTTAACTGTTATAAGATTAGTTCTTGAATGTTAAAATTATTTCCAAAAAAAATGATGTGATATTTTATATAGGAATGATAAAGAGATACATGAGGGATAAAATATGATATCAGAGCACGCCATAGGATGTTAGATAAGAGCTTATTATCATACAGGAAAAAATATCACTTTATGTGAATAGTCTATTAAACCCATGATAGTTAATATGCTACATAGTTGTGGATACCGCTTGATCCTGTAGGGGATCAAATAAAATTGGAACGACACATAGAAGATTAGCATGATCTATGCGTAAGGATGACACATAAATCGAGGCTTCATTTCAGATATTGTAGAATTTCTTATAAGAATTACAAAGTTAAACTTGCTTATGTAGAATGAGTGATATGTTAAGAAGTTATCTTCTGAGGGCAAAATTATGAAATCTTTTAGATCAAAATAGACTATATCTTGATGTTTAAATGTATGGGCTGTTACAAAAAGGTGATGTTGATTGGTTGGTAGTAATTGCATAAATTAAAAATGTTTTTCTCTTCTTATATCGATGGTTGAGGCTTGTAGTAATTGTAGCAAGTTTTTTGTGATATTTTTTCTTCATTGATTATGACTTTAAGAGATGAGACAAATAATTGAGAAAAGCTTTAAGTAATTGATTGACAACTGCTGAGTCCTTTGGGATGCAAACTTCTATATAGAATTTGTTTTATGGATTATTTTCTTAATTAAGCGATTATTTGGACTTTATATCATTCTACTTGTCAAAATTAAGATGATGACGGATGTGGATGAATTTTTAGGTCATATTTGATGTTTTGGTGACTTACTTTTATCTTAGTCATCGAACAAATATTTTGCTGATACTTAAGGATTATGAGCTCGAGTCGGTCACAACGGAGGATATGAATCCTAGTCTCCATTGGTTTTAATTGTTTTAGCTATATTTTTTATGTGCTTTTCCTTAGACTTGTTTGTAAATATTTTGATGTAATATTCGGCCTTAATTCTCACAAATTATAAAAGAAAATATGACACATGTTATATTTCTTAAAATATATTTTAAATTTTATCTAAAATTATAAAAATTAAAAAGAATAAATAAAATAATAAATGAATTTTTATGCCATTTCTTATTATAATAATAGAAGGAAAATGTTTGAATATTTTATAAACATATCATTAATTGATTTGTAATTATAATGTGCTAAATAATAAGATTAAATATTTTAATAATGATAAAATATCATTAAAATTTTTATAAAATAATATTATTATACTTACAAATTAGTATACATCAATTGAATGTGTAAATAAATTATTGATTGAATATATTTTTTGAAGAGATTTATATATAAAAATTACAATTATAAAATATTGTAGAATAATATTTTTTAATTAATCATCAATATTTTTTTATATATATTTTTGTGTAAGCATAATATTTTTACTTTTATAAAATAAAAATATTGCAGCAACTTAAATACTATAATATAAACTAGGAAGTATACTAAACTCATAAAATATTCTAACATTCAATCGTCAAATCAAAGTGACATCTAATCCTTAATTCCTTCAGAGTTGCGCTTTAGAGTACTGCCGAAATACTTTCAATCTAAATAGTTGATTATCTCAACAACTAATAATTAAAATTTTTAAGAAAAATTAGGAGTATTGTTATGTTTACACATTAATATATATCAAAATATATAGATGATGTGTCAATTCAATGTGTAAGTAGATGATTAGTTGAATATATTTTTTATGGAGTAATATGCAAAAAAAAAAAAAAAAAATTTCTATTGATTCTAAAGAAATATTATAGCAAAGAAGAAAAGGATAAAAAAATTAAATAACAAATAATGGAAGATCTAAAACGCATAAATAAGCAAAAATAAGCAGCTCAAAACTCAAGCACTGGCACAAGACACTCGTCGGCCTCAAGCTTCAGATCTGATAAGCGTAGAATATAAAAACTAAGAATCAAGAGCGGCTTGGTTGCCTTGCCGAGTGGTGACCACTGCATTCATCATTGCTAAACCTCCCAGCATATTATAAGTAGACATAATTTTTTTCTTAATTGTCACTATGCATGATTGATGAGATTTAAAAGTTATTGCATTTTGTTCTTGCCGGATGTGATAAATGGTGATTGAAATAAAGGTAATATGCCTTCTTTTATTTCTCTAATTCCCTACTTTTTCTGATTCTAGTAGTTGGTGAAGAATTAGAGGGAGGAGGAATCAGGGCGCAATTCCTATCAATTTTAGCAGCTCAAAAGAGTAACTGCAACAAAAAAATAAGTGTTATACATATTCTTAGGTTTCATGACAAAGCAATCAAATTGTATCACACTTAACACCAAAGTTCTAGAGTTTATCTGTAGTTGCAAGACCAGAGTGAATACACCTCCAAAGAAAAATAACATTTTTCAATTTGTACTTTTTGTTCCAAATCAGTTTATACCAACTAACAATATTAAAATTCCTTAGAATTGTGTGCTTTGCCTGAGCTAGCATGTATTGAGCCGTAAAGTTACTGCTAAAAGCCTGAGCCCAGGTGAAATATTTCCAATAAGTAGTTTTTTTCGCCTCTTGGATCCCAATGAGTATTTGTATTTTTTCATAAGTAATTCAAACGAGAGTGAAAGCACAAGTTAATAAAATTAGAGAGCTTGCAAGTTTTTAAAGTAAAGAAGCATGCAATATTCATAATTTTCTATATTGTTTCAAAGTGACAGTTTTGTTCCAATTGATAATAGGAAGTTTCCTATTATCCTACCGAGCATCATAAAGAAAACGACTTGCATAGAGCTAACATTATTAATAATAGCAATATGAATGTGAGTATCTTTGAGCCATGATGTGAGTAAATTTCAAACAAAGGATTTAAGTAGTTGAAGATGGCATGCAATAGAAAGGAATTTCTTTCTCCAACATAGAAGCCAGCCCTTAATATTCCCTAAGAGGGGAGTGGACTTCGCCATTTTGAGATTATTTATGAAAATCAGCATGCCTAGATAGAAAAAAGGCATAGGAAGCAGCCCAAACATCGAATTCCCCATAATTTAATTGGGATTAGGAACTCCTTTTGAACAGATAAAATCACATTTGTCAATATTGATGGCCAAACTAGAATAAGCTTTGAATTTATCAAGAATTTTTAATAAAGAAGCAATGTTTACTTCTGTGGCTTTTCCAAAACATAATATATCATTCGCAAAGAACTTAAGGGAGCAGGAAAAAACCTTTTCTTTATAAGGAATGAAGTTATCTTCTGCTATTTCTTTGTTGAAAAGTGCTGTTAAACCATCCATAACAACAGTGAACATGTAAGGTGCAAAGGGGAAACCTTATCTAATGGGGTTAGTAGATGAGAAATAACCATGCATTCCATCGTTGAGGATAATTGAGAACATTGTGTTATTAATACAGACCGCAATGCAATTAACAAATGCAGGAGGAAAATCTTGACAGTTGAGTCTTTCAAGAATAAAATATTTGTTTATAGTATCAAAAGCTTTTTTGATATCAAATCTGACACAAAAATACATCCCATTTCCTTTTTTGAAAGTGTGAAGAATTTCTACTGTAAGAAGATTATTTTCATTAATAACACATCCTTGGATAAAAGCATATTGAGTTGAATCAATCAAGTAATGCATATGAGGTTTAAGTCTAGCTGCCATAAATTTTGTAATAAGTTTATAAATAGTATTACACAGAGAGATATGCCTCAAATCTTTAATATTACTAAAATGATGAGATTTAGGAATGATAAAAATTGCATTAATTTCTTCCGCACATAATATATTGTCACATCTCAATAACTCATATTGTTGGGATCGTTTAGAGTTTAAAACCAAAAGCGGAACAAAAAAGAGGAACTTGAGCAAGCATTGAGAAACTGAAAAATTAAAGCAAGAAAAACAAGCACATAAAATAATCACAGCCACAAGACAGAAATTACGTGGTTCGATGATCACACCTACGTCCACGGGAAGGAGAGCAAAGTTTCACTAAAATCAGAGAGGAATACAAATGGTTTAAGGTTAGAGAACCCTTACAAAACCTTCTCTTGAAGATCATCTCTTGTGTATTGTGTTTTAAAACTCTTGCATATCAAGGCCTATTTGTTAGCCATCCTTAATTCTCAAGAGTTACAAATTCTAATCTCTCAATTAAGAATATAAAGAAAACTTCCAAATTCATAATTCCTGAAATGAAAGTTATTAATGTAGCTATTTCTTAATATCATAATTGAGAGATTTAATTATATATATATAAAAAATTAATTTCCTTTCATTTTTTATTTTAATAAAGGAAAAATCAATTTTCTTTAAATTTCCTTCAATTAAAGAAAATTAATTTTTCTTAATTTTTCTTCAATTCTCCACCTCAGGTCTCATGTACTTCACATGAGAACTAAAACATTATACTCTCGATCAATGCGACAGCACCAAATTAGTTGCCTATGTATCCCCCTCCCAAGGGAATCAAGCCACTCGTAGTTCCACCAAAAGAGAAGTCTATTAATGCTTCTCCAAATTCACCAAGGATTTACAATAGGTGAATTTCTGAACAGTAAGCACCTTTGTCATCATATCTGTGGGGTTGTCCTTGGTATCAATCTTCTCTAGTAAGATCTCACCATCTTTGATAACATCTCAAATGAAACGATGTCGAACATCAATATGCTTTGTGCGAGCATGACAAACTGGATTAGTAGCCAAAAATATAGCGCTCTGGCTATCACAATGTACTACTATCTCCTTTTGCTCTACACCCAGATCTTTCAGCAAGCCTTTCATCCAAATAGCTTCCTTGAATACCTCAGTAACTGCCATATATTCAGCTTCCGTTGTTGACAGGGCAACTGTAGACTGAAGGGTTGACCTCCACCCTACTGGACCTCCTGCAAGTGTGAATACATAACTAGTTGTTGACCTTCTTTGATCAAAATCTCCAGCATAGTCGGAGTCCACATATCCCAAGCACAAGTCAGCTATTGAGTATTACTTCTGAATTAATAATCCAACATCAGTTGTACCTTTCAAGTACCTAAAGATTCCAATTTCTGCTTGCCAGTGATCCTTCCCAGATTATGCATGTAGCGGCTCACAACTCTAACAGCTTGTGTCGAATCTGATCTAGTGCAAACCATGACTTACATCAATCTCCCAACTGCACTAGCATACGACACTGTGTGCATTTCTTCTTTTTCAAAATCTGACTTCGGACATTGCTCTGCAGATAGGCGAAAAGGAGGTGCTAGAGGTATACTTATAGATTTTACATATTCTTAAATTCTAAACCTCTTTACCACTCTCTCCAAATATCCCTTCTGGGTCAACCAAACCTTCCCTGTAATTTTGTCTCTACATATTTTAATTCCTAATATTTTCTTTACTTTTCCCAGATTCTTCATTTTAAAGTTTTTTTGATAATTGATCCTTCATATGATCCATTTTTGACTGATTCGAAGTAGCTATCAATATGTCATCGATATACAATAACAAATAAATGAAGCTATCTGGAGGTAGCCTCTTGAAATACACACAATGGTTAAGCTGGCTTCTGCAGTACTCCTCTTTTTGCATAAATTGATCAAATTTTTTGTACCATTGCCTCGGTGATTGCTTTAGTCCATATAGAGACTTGTTTAGTTTACATACCAAGTCTCCCTTTCCTAGCTCACTATACCCTAGGGGCCGCGTCATATAGGTCTCCTCCTCTAGTTCTCCGTGCAAGAATGTTGTCTTCACATCAAGCTACTCAAGCAGCAAGTCGAACTGTGCCACCAAAGCTAAAAGCACATGGATCGAGGTGTATTTCACAACTGGGGAAAACACCTCATCATAATTGAGCCCTTCCTTCTGAGCAAAGCCCTTTGCCACAAGTCTAGCTTTATAGTGCACGTCAGCTTCTGAGGAACCTTCTTTCTTCGCATACACCCATTTGCACCCAATATCTTTCCTTCATGGAGGGAGTTTCTCCAACCTCCATACCTTATTCTTATGAACAGACTCAATATCTTCATTCATAGCCTGCTTCCATAAATTTCTTTCTGAGCCTGTCACTTCTTCTTTGAAGTGAGAGTGAACATCTTCCTCCATTATAGACAATACAAATGTGACATAGTCTCTAAGCCAGGCTGGCTGTTGAGGTGCATTCCTTTTAGGTCTATTTCTAGCAATTGACTTTTTAGTTGGAGCCTCACCATCAATATCAATTTGCTCTTCATCATCACCAACATGGTCTTCATCTGTAAGAGTATTTTCAATGTGATGTGAAGTGTCCTGTAGAACAAATGTGGTGGCATCAAACCCCACTATCTGCCTTCCTTTAAGAGTCTCAGTATTATCCTCCACCTGATGAGAACTCCTCTGTCTCAAGAAATACTCTTCATCAAAGGTGACATCTTAGCTCACCATGATCCTCTTGTCAATTGGATCATACAATTTGTAGCCCTTCACGCCGCGTCTGAATCCCACGAAAATTGCTTTCCTAGCCCGCAGTTCAAGCTTATCCTTCATAACATGTAGTAAGCTGGGCTGCCAAAGATCTTCAGTTGATCATAATTTGTGGTAGGATGTCCAGACCACAACTCAATTAGAGTTTTCTTGTTAAGTCTGACAGATGGCAGATGGTTCACCAAGTAGCCAGCATAGTCTAGGGCCTCCGCCCAATAGACTCTCTCCATCCTAGCATTGGACAACATAACCGCACCTTTTCCACCAGGCTCGGTTCATTCACTCTGCTACCCCGTTTTGCTACGGTGTTTCTCTTACTGTGAAGTGGCGCTCAATCCCTGAATCTTGACATCCCTTTACAAAAGAATCGGATGTGAATTCTCTGCCATTGTTCGAACGGATTATCATGATTCTTTTGCCCATTTGATTCTCCACTATCTTCTTCCAATTTATGAATACCTCTAGTACATTTGCTTTGCTCTTCAAAGTATACACCCATATAAATCTAGAGTAATCATCTATAAAAGAAATAAAATATCTTCGACCACCGAATGATGTAGTCTTCGTTGGTCCCCATACATTTGTGTGTATATATTATAATATACCTTTGGTGTTGTGGAGGCCAACACCAAAGGACTTGCATATTTCTTGCCAAAAATACAATGTTTATAAAATTATAATTTGCAAGAATTTATACCTTTGATGAGCCCCTCTTTTTCCAATACCTTTAGTGATGGTTCTCCTGCATGTGCTAGTCTCATATGCCATAGCATCATGGCATCTTCAGAGTCTTCAGCCACAGCCACTGTACCTATCACTATACTTCTTTGCAAGTAGTAGAGGTTCTATTGTCTGACTCCTCTTAAGTAAGTCATTGCACCATTGCTGATTTTCAGAACTCCTGCCTCAATCACCACCTTAAAGCCCTTGGCTTTTAAGGCCCCAATAGACAGTAGATTCTTCTTGATTTCTAGCACGTGTCTGACTTCCTTTAGTTCCTAAAGCTATCCATATTAGCACACTACCAACTCCTGTAATCTGACAACTATCATTATTTCCCATTGTGACTGCACCGCTGTCCGTTTCCCTATACGAACAGAACCAATCATTTTGGGAGAAAATATGGTACATGGCACCGGTGTCCATGCTCCAACTGGAGCTGTCTGCTATTAGACCCATAGAAACTATTACAAGAGATACATCAGAGTATGAACCCTCCCCCACATTTTGAATCATATTGGCCTCTGAAGATTCACTCGCATGCTACTTGTCTTTCAACTTTGGGAAATCCTTATTCTAATGTCCTGTCTCTAAACAGAATGCGCACTGTCTGCCTTTCAAATCGCATGCGTCTTGGGATGGATCTGTTGCGGCGTGCTGCAGTGCTGATTTTCGCTGTGGTGCGCTGTAGCGCCAATTTTTGCTGCGGCGCACTGAAGCATTCACTTCTCAGTCTGTTGACCGCTGAGGTAGGCCCAACGCCTCCATCTCGGGTGAGGGACTGCCAGGGAGCGCTGCGGTGCGGTAGTTCCTTTATTTTCCTGGACTTCACACCTTGTTCCGAATCGGCTCGAAATATTCCGGAAGTTCACTCGAGCACCTTTAGCATCATCATGATGAACTAAATTGTTTCCACAACACAACACCCTTGACCCGAGAGTCGGGCGCTACGGCGCCCTCCCAACCTGAGAGGCGGGCCCTACGGATTGCTGCAGCACGTTGCGGAGCTATGGCGCGCAGCAGCGCGTTACAACACCCCTAACCCGAGAGTTAGGCGCTATGGCGCACTATAGTGCCCTCTGACTAGAGAGTTGGGCGCTACGACGCGTTACGGCTCTTCGATGCGCTACAACGCGTTACGGCGCTACGACGCACTACAACGCGTTACATCGGTACGGCGACCCTGACCTGAGAGTCAAGCGCTACGGCGCGCCACGGCGCTGTGCGAGTCAACATATTTGGATGTAAAATGCAGGTCTCCATTAGGCATCTTAAATCTCTCAGTTTACGGCACCTCATGGGTCATGCCATATGCCAATCGAAAGGTCTATCCGAGACCTTTGGATTGGTACCTAAATTGACATATTTGAACTACTATAATGCTGTTAAAATTGAAGTCTTACCTTCGGGTACCAGAATAAGAAATATAATCTGCGATTTTTAAAGTGCAAAACTGTTTCTCTTCATCAAAAACTAGACTCAAATCGAGCTTGTTTGGGTTCGATTGAGCACTTTAAGAATTTGATGTGAAGAGTAATAAACTTGCGAACTTGAAGTGATTGCATGATTAAATCCATAGGAAAGGAAATGCTTTAGTTCAGCTAATGGAGATTTCTCCGTTGCTTGGGATGAAGTTTCAACAGACATTTCTTTCTCATACTCTCAAAATTTCTAAGTGTAGGATGAGAGATTAGGATGGGTGTTGATAAAGGAGTGAGGTATGGGCTAGATGAGGGGATAGGCTGCAAGTTTTTGAGTTTGCAAGTGGGGAGGATGTGTTTGACTATGGAATAAATTGTAGATTTCCGAGTTTGCAAGTGGGCGAAGATTGGTATGGTTAGAGGAGGTGGAAAAGCTACAGCAAGTTCTCTATTTTCTGCAAGTATAAATGCTAGGCTTGATAAGAGGGTAAGATATAGAGGTTCATCTTTTGCTGCAAGTGGGAAAGATAAGCAGGGCTAAGAAGATAAACTATGGTTGGAAACAGGAGATGTGTAAGTAAGGAAACTAAGTTGGGTAGAGAATAAGCTAAAGGGTTTAACATTTGCTGCAAGTGGGGAGGATGAGCAGGTGGTGGAGTTGTGCAAGATTTTAAGAGGGTAGGCTGCAAGTGGGGAGGATGAGCAGGTGGTGGAGATGTGCAAGATTTTAAGAGGGTAGGCTGCGAGTGGGGAAGAGGTGACAGGCCCACTTGCTAGAATGATTAACTAATTTGATAATTAAGTTTAAGCTATTACATAAGCTCCAAAACATTCCAAAACTCTTACCCCTAGCTTCTTTGAGGGATAAGGAAACTCAATGACAAACTCCGATTTTGATTTGGAGGTAAGTATAATTATCTAATTTTTTCTAATTAAATTCATACATTAAAATAACCTAGAAAAGTTTGCAAATGGAGAAATTCTCTGAAATTTACCATAACTTTTCTTAAAGTTTGCTTAATAATTTAAAATTTTATTGATCCAAATTATCACATGATTAAATTAAATAAAAATTAGGATAACCAAAATTTAAAACTTGATATTTTACAAGCAGCCATTAAAACAAAAGTCTATACTAGAAACTTGAAATCAAATATAGAAGAAAATCAAACTCTAGTGTCAAAACAAAGCACGATGCAACTCAGGACCGGTGCCAACTGTAATGCCGCTAGGGGTCGTAGAACTTAAAACTGCTCAAATGGATTCCATGCAACCCTATAACTATTTATGTAAATTGTAAAACTTGTACAAATTGAAGTATGTGCACCATAAAAAGAGGGTGCACACATAGATGCAATCACGTATATATATTCATACATCATATGTGTAAAAAAGAAAATTGAATAGGAAAAAGCTTTAAGTTAAAACAAAATTGAATTTTCAATCTCCTAGATCATATGTACATATATGTCTCCTAGATCTTACATATTGAGTAGTAAAAAGAAAATTAACTTTTCAATCTCTCTCTATCTACACACACATATATGTATGCATTCTTTATCCGATAACATAGTTGTACATTGAGGAATATGAATTGATATTATTTTATATTACTATACATAAAAATAAAGGACCTTTATATAGAGTGGGTTTAATAATTAATGAGTAGATTGGATCACTTATAAGCTTTGTTAAAATTTTCATTTTTTTTTTCTAATATTAATTTCTTTATTTGATACAGCATGCATACATTGGATGTATAAAATTTAAAAAGCTAAAGCATGAATCCATAAAAATCGTCCTCGATAACATTGTTGATAATAAAGTATGTAATGGCCGCTTTAATTTGCATGCAAAGTGTGTAAACAGAAAGCATCTTCGAATCTGATTCCTTCAGTACGTTTATCTTTTGATCCCTGTGGCTGCTGGGCCGGCTATGATTATAGTCATGTGAAAGCCTCATCAACATCAAGAGTTATAAAATCATATTTACAGAGGTTGCTACAGCTCCCAACCACATGTTCAAGATGCGGGTGGGAACTATAGCAAACCGAGTGGAAAAAAAAAACCCGATGCAAACTTGCCGCATGGAGGGAATATATATATTAATAAAAGTCATCTCGGTGAGATTTTATTCCATCAAAAAGCGGATATAAAATTAGGACTGGGAGGGTACAGAAATCTAGCAAATCTAAAACAAAAAACTAACCCAAAAAATAAAGACACAAGGTATATCCTAAAAGGTCTTCAGACGTAACAAAAAATAAAAATGAAAAAACAATAAACAACAACCATAGCATAAACAAAACATAAAAAAGAGACTGAGGTGGGAGCCAACAAATAGCCCAATAATTACAAACAATTCCCTTTTCAATACCAACAAGCTTCCTGCAAAATGACGTTCACCATTTGATCGAGCAATTGCATATAAGAAATCCAAAACCAGAAGAAACCACCTGTATCAACAACATAAGCCTCATAGCAAGTGCTGGTGTCCACAAAAATGCCTGCGATTTCAACAATAATTTCCTGCACATAATCATCATTAAATGAAACATCAGTTTTATGAACAGCAATATCAGCACCATCAATCCTTTCAGCTACATCAGCCTTACCTCCATTATAAGGTAATGCAACAAACAATAGGGACAGTAGCAACATTCAAAGAAACAAACAATTCAGAATTACCCATAATTTTATATAATACACCAATATCCTTAATGATAGGGATACCAACAACAATATTAAAATTTAAACCAAAATATCATTTTCAATAGTGGCATGAAAAACAACAGCAATTGCAAACCCATTAATAGCATTCAGTTTAATATCAGCATCCAGTTTAATACCAGCAGCATTAGTAAGCCCATTATTAGTATCATCGGAGCTAACAACTACATTAATATCACCACTAGCTGATACCACACCCACAACTTATAAACCAACAACAAAGCCTCATCATATATATATATATATAGGAACCTATAAATTTTATTAATAAAAAAACTAAGATACAAGGGCATGGTTAGGTGGTTACACAAACCTAGAGCTAAAATCCAAAAGACAAGCCCAAAATAAGAGGGACTCAGGAAAATCCTAAAAGGTTATTCCAAAGAAAACAAAAAACAAATAAAAGAAACAAAACATAACAGGATGAAATAAGAGGAATAAGATAAGCAAACAACAGGTTCTCAAAAGCAAACATGAATGCAAAATAAAACATGTACGATCACCAGCAGCAGCTGATGACAACATCAAGCACCTCTTCAAACCTGATAATCAAATTAGTCGCAGAAAGTATCCCATCAAACCAATTAAAGAAAGCATCAGCAGCAAGCACCACATCGATCCAGCTAAGAAAATAATAGCAACAATGCCTAACTGCAACTTACAACATCTACCAGTCATAACAAACAAAGCCAGCCCATAACTAAGAGGATCAAATATCTAGCGCAGAGAGATCCTTGTCAACCCCAGCATAGCATCAAATTCCAGATAAGGAAACTCGACAAAAAATAATCAAAGGAGAGAGGCCATTGCCTCTGTGTACCAACCCTAGTTGTTACCTTAACTAAACCAAGTTAATCTAAGTTAAACCAAGTTTTAATTTTCATTCCATTTGACTCATTGAGTCATTTAAACCCAACCCTAGAAATTTGAAATTTATCAGAGCTCATTTGAACATTTTAGCTAATTTTACCTATTTTTAGATTATGAAAATTAGCTAAATTAATTTGATCTCCAAATTAAAATCTGATTTTATTTTTGAGTTCCTCATGCCCTAATTAACTAAGTGAAGGTGTATTTTTGAAAAAATTTGGAGCTCATTTAGTTCTAAATTGATTTAAATTTATTAAGAGTATTATTTAATTAATTAAATAAATTAAATTATTTAAATTAAATTTATAAGAATTTATTTACATATGGGATTTACTGTCGGGACCACGGTAGATCCGCTGCGGGGTCCCGACAGTAGTGCACTGATATATTCCATTGGATGCCCTAGTACGAATCCTAGCGCGATAATCCAACAGGGGATCCAACCTCGTGCTAAGATTTGATCCCAGTCGATGGATCATCCCTTAATATCTGATGACAAATCTCTAATCTTCATAAGTAAATATCTTAGAGGTGCATCAGGACCGTGTGGAACCAATAGTCGATCCATCAGACAGCCCAGAGCACCCCGAGTCCTATTCATCTTCGTCCCCAATCTGTCTTCGCTTGTCTGGTCCCCCCCGATAGCCCGACCTACAGTAGACCCCGTGGAAATATGGGGGAAGCTTGGTCTTCTATTTCTACCCTCAGGCGCAACAGTTTGCCGGCTTCCATCTTCTTGAATTGACCTTAGCTATTTGAACCACGCCTCTCCCTCGGCCCGAGCCTAAACCATGGCTCCCAGCCATGACAACCATTCCTAGACCTTCCCATTGTCTATAAATACCCTTGAGATATCACAATGAGTCCCTTTGCTCACCGTGATCCCCCAATTGCCCAACTGAATTCTTTGGAGCTCCCGTCACTCTCGGCAATTTCTACTGCTGCGAACCTCTGATAAAGGGCAAAGTGTGGCAAACCCGCCGCTGGGTCAGCATAGCTAATCCAGCGTCAAGTGCTCACTTCCTAGGATCATATCAGGGTTTAGTATAACAGTGTATTTAGAGGCATATAAAATACACACTTTCACATTCATTATAACATTCAGAAATATTAGAATAATAAAAAAAATATATTCATTACAAAGATAATAATTATTTTATAAAATTTATTACACACTAAATGAAAATTTAAAACTTCAAGAAAATCAACGTCTAAGTTGCTCCATCATGTATCAGCTCCTCCTCAAAGGCTTGATCCAGAGATTGATCCTGAATTGTCATATATATATGACAAGGTGAACTAAAAAAAAGAAAAAAAAAAGAAAATATTTAATTAGACACAAAAGTCTAAGTAAGGTTGTAGGATATCAAAATTTACATTTAAGTGGCATGATTCTGCATGAAAAAATAAAATGTGATATTTAAGAATGATATGCTTACGATTATTAATGCAATATACATATTTAAGATATGTGCTCATTCTGAAAGAAAACACAGTAATATATAATATTTATTATGTTGGACAAAGTTATAGAATAATCAAAGAGTTAGATATGCCTATCTAACTATCTAAGATGTGGGTTCCTGACTAACTACATATTCCCTCTCAAAGGCTATGTGCAGTCTCCTTATTTCTTAGATATCAGCCCGTGTTGCCTAATAAATTGTCTGTACAGACAGACTTGAGATTAATATGAATGAACCCATGATACTAATTTTTGATCATTTATTTCAAATTATGAGCATAAAATCTCATATAAATATATCAAAGTGGGTCAATGCTTAATTATGATACAAATGCTGCAAATGAAATAATTAAATAAAAAAATAATATTCATCATTTTATTTTAAAAATATAAATATCAATATTATCTTGATTATTTATCTTATATATTAAAAATAATAATTTTTTTATTATAAGTAACATATATATATATATATAAAAAAATGAAAGAAATGAAAGTTGTAGAAATTAGGAAATCCCTCCCTCTATCCCCCCCGCCCCTGCCCCCCCTCCCGTTGTCTCCCTCCCCCCCCCCCCCCCCCCCCCCCTCTCTCTCTCTCTCTCTCTCTCTCTCTCTCTCTCTCTCTCTCTCCCCCCCGCCCCTGCCGCCCCTGCCCGTTGTCGCCTTCGGCCTCTCCTCTCGCCCCCCCCGCCCCCTCCCCGCCCTCCCGTTGCCGCCCTTCCGCCCTCTCTCCTTCTCTCGCCCCCCCCCTGCCCCTGCCCGTTTCGTCCCTCGCCTCTCTCTCTCTTCTCTCTCTCTCTCTCCTCCCCTCTCTCTCGCGCCCCCCCGCCCTGCTCGCCCTCCCCGTTGCCGCCCTTCCCCTCTCTCTCTCTCTCTCTCTCTCTCTCGCCCCCCTGCCCGCCCTCCCGTTCCCGCCTTCTCCCTCTCTCCCTCTCTTGCCCCCCCGCCTTGCTCGCCCCCTGCCCGTCTCCTCGTCGTCCTCTTCCCCTTCTTCTCTCTCCTCTCCTTCTTCTTCTTCTTTCCTCGCCCCGTCCTGCCCCGGGTCCCCCCTCTTTCCTTTCTTTCTCCTTTCTTCCCCCTTTCTTACCCTTTATTGATGTTAATGAGGCTTTATTGGAGATTGACGGGGGAACCAGTGGTGGATGAGAAAGAAGAGGGGAAATGAGAGGAGAGAGGTGGGGGAAGAGAGGGAGTGGGCGAGGAGAGGAGGAATGGGGGAGAGGATGTGGAAATGAAGGAGGGTGGGGGTGTATTTATAAACTTTTTTTAAATTAATTAATTAATCAAATAATTTCTCTCTCATCCATTATTTGGATGAGATGCATGAGAGAAAATTTGTCATGATTGTTGGAGTGTTCAATTTGATCTTTACTTCCTCCTTATTATCTCCTCTTTATCTCATTACTTTCTCTCTCTTCCAATTTCTTTTCTAGAAAATAATGAAACTTAACATGGCGGTGTATCTTGATGAGAAAAACACACTCATGCAAAAAATTTTCAATTTGGAGAAATATTTTATTTTTTTTAATTTCTGAAGATAAAAAAACTTCAAAAATTAATTATAATCAATCCGGAGCTCTAAATTCAACAAACTTTTTTTATAGCCTTTTTATAATATTCTTAATCTAACGACACTAAAAATGATGAATTTGGACTTGTATTTAATTTTCCCAATTTTTTGAATTTAAATAATTCAAAAAATAATTCATGAGTATCTGCTATCTAGATTGCTCCCAAACTTGGGTATTATGATCACAAAAATATACTCTATTCAATAGTATTTTTAAATTTCCCTAATTTTGAAGTCACTCGGGATCCTAATTTTTGAGTTGGATTTAGTCATAATTATCCTAGTAATGACTTAGGTTATTACACTAAGTCTGGTGTTCAGACACCTTGTGCTTCTCATCGAGTCGCCTAGAAGCTACTGTTCTCTTCAATTCCTCCCAAGTCGTCTTAGTCGTCGTCATTTCCAGGTACTAGCCTAATCTCATCGAGTCGTGTGGACTCGACGCTTGATTAAGCAATCTAGGATAGCTTCTGGATGTAGTATAACTATCCATAGCACCTTGGTTATTTGTGCACAATTTTCTTTTCTTTTCTGAGATGAATATTTATTTTAGCTTATGTGCTGTATATTTTTTGGATATATGCCTTAACTTCTGCACCCTATCTTTTTATTACTTATACTGAGTATTATAATGTGATCAGCATATTAGAAATACTGATATTATTAGACATATATTGGATTTCTCATTTTATACTTATAATCCAATGTATATATTAGTTTAATACTTAAAAATAAGAATACTACTCTTATCTTAAGTATTAGCTCTCGACCCATCTTGTGGTTGAGTCAGCAGCCTTTAGTATTTTAGTTTCAGCTATTCGGGTAGATGGGATATTCCTTCCCGAGTAGTGCACGACTCCACCGCCGAAATTAATTATGTTATTTCTTTTGCGCGCGGCAATGGGGCGGGGCGCTAAAGTGGAGCACTAGAGGACTCTACATCAGCATTTACTTTTTGCATTAGCTAACCTTCAGTTCAGTCACTAGACTTTTTGCAATTTTTTTTCATTCAAGTAAACTATTTGTAATAACTCTAGATGATTAATTTACTATACCATTTCTTTCATTCAAAACCTGAGGTGTTTTACTCTGAGAATCCTTGCTCAGCGACATTGCATTGCGACGAGGACCTCTATGTGTATTTTCTTTAGATTTTGACTGTTTAGATGACTTAGTAATTTTTCATTTAATAAACAAATTTATTCCATTATAGATATTGCAAGCATTCCCAGCATTCATTCATAGCACAGAATATAGATAAACAATCAAACTTAATTTCATTTATTGCAAGAATTTACAAACAACACATTTTACATCCCCTACTCATCACATGATTACTGCCCAACCCTCCCAATGATAGTTTAGCTCTCCATTACAATAGAAATGCAAAAAGTTACATGCAATAAACTAAACCTTTTCATGGTTCAAACTAAAGAAAAAATCAGAACATAAGTTTAGAGGAATACTAGGAGCTACCCTTGGCGTTCGCTGGATTTTCTCCCTTTGCCTTCTCTCTTCTTCTCCTCTAGTTCCTTGGTGTGGTATCCTTTCTTTCCATTAAATGGATATCTTCTCCTTCTCTGGTGAGGTCTCATTCTTCTTCTCACAACATCTTATAATTTCAGGTCAATGAGTGTCAAATTTTGGAACCCTTTCTCAATCTTCCATTCTCCATTTTATAGATTTCATTTCAACTTTTTTTTTTTTAGATTTAATTCAGCCAATAAGTCCCATTTAAAAAATTGTGCTTTCATTAAATGATTATTTCTTTATTCCCTTGGAATGAAAGGTCTTAGGCTATTTCATTTATGTTTTGCAGTGCAAATGAATTAAATTAATATTTTGCTCTCTCTCATGTTGTCATAAATCTATGCTTTTATAATTTTTAAGAGTCTTCTCAGTATTTAGTGAGCCACCCCTTCCATCTTCTTCATATTTTAATTTGTTTCTTTATAAATTATTCTTTCAATCCCTTGAAAATGGGAAGTTTAAATTGATTTGCTATTAACTTTTAATGTGGGAAATAGAAGAATTAAATTCTTTAGCCTTCCCTATGCTGCCTTGAATGCTTATTTCTGGTAGAAAATGCGACGAGCGCTGGAGTGCGCTGCGGTTTGTAGCATCTCAGTTTTGAATCGGCCCCCCGCTGCACTGCGCTATGGTGGATCAAATAAATTTCATTTTGATATTCTTTCCGCTGCGGCACACTGTAGCGATCGAGTTTTGAATTTGGTCCGCTAGAGCGTGATGTGGAGGCTCAATTACATTTTATTTCCTTTGCCTAAGTTCCATAAATGTCACCTTGGCGCGCTACGTCTCGCTGGGGCGCGCTACAACGTGTTCCATCCAGAATTGCAGAATTGCTCCAGGTTTTGCAAGCTGCTCTCATGCCGCTAGGGCGCGCCACTGCGGTTTTATCCCAGAATTACATATTTAAGCCAGATTTTAATTTGCTCATATTTATCCTAAAAAGCAGCGAAAACACATCAAAATATATAATTTTTAACTGAAAAGTGTTGTTTTTATTAATCTACTTTACTATAAATTTTGGAGTTATCAAGGCGTCAAGGCGTCATAGGATTTAGGAGGAGTTCATGGAGCACTAGTGGACTCTACATCAGCATTTACCTTTTTATATTAGTCTACCTTCAGTTCAATCATTAGACTATTTTATATTATTTTATTTAAGTAGACTGTTTGTAATAGCTCTGGATATATTTTCTTTTTTTATGAATGCTTTACTTAGCTTATATAATGAATATTTTTGAAAGTTTTCTTTAACTTCCACACTCTATATTTACTACTACTTATACATAATATTGTGATGTGATTAACATACTAAAAATATTGTTATACTTATATATATTAAATTCCTCATATTCTACTCATAATTCAATGTATATACTATATTGTCTAATATTTAAGATAAGATTTTATGCTTATCTTAAGGATTAATACTTAGCTCTCTTTTCTTTGGAGTTGAGTTCAGCTCTCAACACATATTATGGGAGATAAAATAGTACTTCCTAAGTAGTGCACTGTTTCGCTGCCAATTGTTAACTCTTTTGCGTGCGGCGATGGGACGCGGTGTTACACCTACTGTATGATGTCGCTGTTCTGGAGGGACCCACCTCTGCAACTTGTGAGGATGACAGCGAACTAGCCCGATCGAAGAGGTGTGGGTTGGGTCCAACCCAACCCGACCTGAACATAGACGGGCACGATGAGAACCAAGACCCGATGGATGCCTTAAGCCTTCGTTTAGGGTTCCAATGATGCCAAGCTACGATTGAAGATGAAGAGAACATTAATGGAGTTTAATCAAGGCTTTGGAAGCAAATAATAGTGGTGAAGTGGCCACATGCACGCGACTTTGACCGCGTGCCCTTGCGGGCGCCATGTGCAAAGCGCATGAGGACTATGGATCCGGGATGTCCGATCAGGGCGGCCCGATCGAACAGCACAGAAGACGCCGATCAATCCCTAATGAGCTCGGCTGATCCGTTTATAAAACGGTGGGCCCAACCTTAAAATTAAATAAATCTAAATTAAATTAAATACCAAAATTCATTTTTAAATTTGGACTATTAAATGAGCTCTAAAAAATTTCAAAATTTCACCTCTAATTAATTTGAGGGTGAGTAATGCAACTGAGAAGTTGGATTTTGATTTGGAGATCAATTTAATTATTCTATTTTTTGTAGTATTTTAAATATATTAAAATATTTGGGAAAATTTTGACGACTTCCAAAAACTTCCAAAACATCATCCCTAACTAGTTTGGGGGAGATGAGCGCAATGAGGGCAATGGAGAAGTCATATTTTTGATCTTAGGTCAAATTGATTACCTCACTTTTCTAATTATTTAGCTTTTCCAGAATTAGGGTTTGGTCTGATTGACTCCTAATTTGAACCAAAACTTCAGGGTTTGCTCCTACTAACTAATTAAGATTAATGGAATAAAGATTATGACTTGGTTTAGTCCCGATTGATCAAGGTACAAACTTAGGTTGTTACAGACTCCCTCACTTAAGAATGATGTCATCATCGATATCACTTAAGTAGGAACAAGAATGCATGAATAAAGATAATAAGTAAAAATATAAGAAGAGTTGAGGAAGTAGCTTCGGGTGCTTTGTTTGCATATCGCATTCCTTCTCCCAAGTGGCTTCTTCAGTACTATGATTTTGCCATTGAACTTTAACCATATGGATAGATCGACTTATGAGCTGCTTTTGATCTCTACCTAGAATTTTGACAGGTTCTTCGATGAAAGACAGATCCGGCTGGATATTTACAGGAGGAATTAAAATAAGATGATGAGGTTCTCTTAAGCATCTTCTGAGTGATAAAACATGGAACACATTATGCATAATAGAGAAGCCATCAAGCAATTCCAGCTTGTACGCAGACGATCCAATCTTGGATAAAATTTGAAAGGTTCAACATATCTTGGACAAATCTTTCCAACTACGCAAAAATGGTAGATACCTTTCGTCAGCCTTACTTTCAGATAGACGAGATCACCCTCTTGAAATTTGAGAGGATGAGCAAAAGTCATGATATTTACTCTGTCGATTATGAACTGTTTAAATCCTTTGTTGAATGAGTCTGACCTTTTTATTGGTTTCTTCTATTAATTCAGACAGATATGCTTACCATAGTTTTGGAATTATTGAAGTTTATCGATTGCTGATAACTTCGAAAAGTATTTTTGTTTCAAAGTTCATTTTGGATTTTTTGTTCTTCGGAAGCATTGTTGTGATTCCAACAGATATTTGGGCCGTTTCGGTAATGATTCCTTAGTTTCTTTTAAGACATACATTAATTTCATTTTTTTATTTCTTTCTCAGAAGGGCATATTTATTCTGCCTTTTATCTCAATCGAGGGTTAATGCAGTGTGTCTCATCATGGCCAATAATAAAACAATGAGCACATTGTATTAAACAATTTTCAAACACGCACTCTTGGAAATAATCATTCCGTTCATCTCCAATCCAAATTTTGGATTCAAACTCTTCAGTTAGATCCAATTCAACTAGAACCCGCCTTCGAAGACATAGTCAATTTGGCCGTTGCACAATCAATTTCTAATGGTTTTCAGAAATAGGATCCTAAAACTAAAAGGATGGCATGCGTAAATGGATGGGTCTTGAGATTGGAAATTTGATCCAAACCGGCACAATAGACTTTATGAGTGTTTGCTATGACTCCAAAGATTTCTCCCCCTCGTCACATGTGAAGGTCGGGTAATGAATCCGAGCCTTGCAACACCATGGACGGGATCTCCACATCCATCTATACTATTGTTGAATTACCACTAGGGTTACATTTTTGCAAGTTGGAAAACATTTGTGTCTCTGTTTCAAATAGAATCTAGGTTTTGTGGAACAATATTTGGAAAGCTGAGGTGATTGATCAATGTCAACAAGCAATTCATATGCATTTTTATAATAAAGATCACAACTGCCTAATCACTTTTGTGCATGCAAATAATCTTCATAGTGAATGTATAACTCTTTGGAACTTTTTAAAAGATTGCAACTCCTCTTCCCTCCCTTGGGCTGTTGGAGGAGATTTTAATGCTATTCTCAAAAACTCTGAATATAAAGGTTATGTGAGGGATCATTCCAAATCTTCTTTTAATTTCAAACTCAACTCCGCCATTCTTTAATGTGGTCTGGAAGATTTCAATTACACTGGTTCTCCTTTTACTTGGAATTCTGGAAGAAAATTTGCTAGGCTTGATAGATTCCTCATTAATAGTTTGTAGTGCAACTCCTTTACCAATTATGAAGCTTCCTCTTTAAACTCAACTGTGTCAGATCATAAACCAATTACTCTATCCTCTTGGAATCAAACTAATGACATCCCTAAATCCTTCAGGTTCCAACACTTTTGGCTTGAAAGGCCAGATTTCTTTCATCTTGTTCACTCTATTTGGAATGAACAATGTGGTTCTTTTGGTCTCTTTCATCTTGTCGAAAAATTTAAGAAACTTAGAGAAGAGATTTGCATTTGGAACAAAAAGGTGGTCGGCAATATTTTTCATAATGCTTCCCATTTGGAAAATAAGGTCAATAACCTTGAAAACATCTTTGATTTGGATCCCTCTAATTCAAATAGGATAGAGGTCTCCAAAGCTAAAGCCTCTCTCATTCAAGTTCACAACGATATAGAAATTTTTGGAAATAAAAATGCAGCATCAACTGGACCCTTCAAAGGGAAAGAAACACCTCCTTCTATCATAACTGAGTAAACAAAAGAAAACGTCTGAATCACATATCTGAAATTAATCCCCCAAACAAACCACCTATTAAGGAGGCTGAGGATATTCAAAATTCAGTTGTTTCCTTTCATTAAAGCTTGCAAAGCCCCTATTCCCAATTTTTGTTCTCTTGAGACAAATTTATCCTCTCCCCGTTTGTCGGAAGAAGATAATGCTATCCTAAATGCAATGCCCACTGATGAGGAAAATTGGGAAGTGGTTTCCAATCTAAAGAAAAACATTTGTCCCAGTTCAGATGGTTTCCCGTGTGAATTCTTTTGTAAATTTTGGGATGTTATCAAATCGGATATTTGTAACGGCATCAAAGAATTTTTCTGTCAAACCCGTATTCCAAAATTTTTCACCCACACCTTGTTATCCTTAATTCCTAAAACTGATAAAGCCTCCTGGTGGTCCCAATTCTGGCCTATAAGCCTCTGCACCACTATAAACAAAATCATTTCTAAAATTCTTGCTAATAGGCTTAAAAAACTTTTAAACTCTTTAATTGCTACCAATCAATCTGGTTTTGTCCCGGGTAGACAAATCCAAGATAATATCTTGGCCACCCAAGAGCTATTCCATAGTTTAAGAAACAAAATTAAAAATCACAACCTCATATTAAAATATAACCTTAAAAAGGCCTTTGACAAAATTGATTGGTATTTCCTCATAAAAATGTTAAAGTTCTATGGTTTCAATGAAAATTTCATCATCAAAATCAAGAATCTCACTTAATATAACTACTTTTTTGTTCTCATTAACAGCAAGGCTAGTGGTGAAAGAGGCCTCCGTCAAGGGGACCCCATTTCTCATTTGCTTTTCATACTTGCCTTTAATTATTGGTCCCTTTGTATTAATGCTATTTTCAAAAGTGATCCTTCTATGTAGTTTATGATCTGTGGAAAATTTTTGGTCTCCCACCTCGCCTATGCTGATGATATCATCATTTTCTGTAATTCCAATAGCAAGACGGTTGAAAAAACTCAAAATCTTATCAACTATTTGGAAAACATTTCCGGGCTTAAAGTTAACACCCAAAAATCTCAATTTTTTGTTAGTCCTAAAGCCCATACCAGATTGATTAATAGGTTGTCCGATACTTTGAAAATAAAACAAGATAAACTCCCTTTCAAGTATCTTGGCATCCCAATTGCCACCGGCCATAATAAGAATAGCAATTATCTCAATCTCATTGATTCCATCTTTATCAAACTTTAAGGTTGGGAGCTCAATTCTCTTTCTCAAGGTGGTCGATTGACTCTTATTAAATTTGTCCTAAATACCATTCCTCTCTATTGGTTGGAAGTTACCTCCCCGACCAAATTTATCCTAAACAAGCTTAAAAGTATTTTCAATAAATTCCTATGAGCTCACCCTACTTGCAGTAAAATGATCTGGTGCTCTTGGGATAAACTGTAACAACCCAGGTTATTACTTTGCTCAATTAAGACTAATTTAAGTCTTAATTAAGGTTCTAAGTCACTAATTAAGTAATTTAGAACTCGCCTCGGAAACCTAGGTCAAACCAGAAGTCAACAAAGTCAAATCTGGAATTTTTTGGAAAATCCCAAACCCTAGAAATTGACTTTTTATCTAGACCTCAAATTAAAAATTTGACTTTGTCATTACGTTCAAAACACCCAAATTTTTGGAAGTCGTTGGATTTTCGTCGAATATTTTAATAATATTTAAATACCCCAAATAATCAAATAAATAAATACTCGTCGAAACGAAAATCCAAGTGCGCCGTTGCATTCCTCACCCCTCAATTAGCTAGGGGTGATTTATTGAAAATTTTTAAAATATGTTTGGTTATTAGATTTTAATAAATGAATTAAGTAAATTAATTTGAATTAATATTTCAATTAATTAACATTTGGACTTAACGGCGTCATTGCATTACCTTGCGCCGTATCCCCTGAGCCGTGAAGATCAAACAACTCTTTCGAGTCGTCCGATCATTTGATCAGACGGTGGTCATTCGTCTTCTCCATTGACACTGCGCGTGTCGCAGGAGCAGGCGCGTGGCGCATGTCCCGGCTCGCGACGCTTCTCCGCTTGCCAGTTGCCTCCCACCGCTCGATCCTAAGGTGGGAAGCTCCCTTAAGAGTCTCTGACCCTTCCTCTATCATGATTTGGGGCACCTTTTTGAATACCTAAGGTGATCTGAGGTCTCGCCGATCGGGCATTAATCCTTCTTTACCAATCACTTAAGGTACTCTACAACCCATTCTTCTTCGCATACTCAATCTGCTCATTTCTGACTGCGATCTTATTATAAAATCAAGGTTATGTTATGCATTTTTTCTGATTTGGTTGTTCGCAACTTCACCTAGTTTTTGCCTAATCAATCCATATATATTCGATATTTCAGAATCAGTCACTTCAATCCCTACCCGTATATTGCATATTGTAATGAATATAGATTTAAATTGAAAATAGAAATGATAATTATCGATACGCCAATTTTGTATCACAGAATGCAAGACTTCCAGTTACTCGCCTCCGTTCCGGCACACCTAGGGCAACGATTTACTCTCAGTCTAGCTTACCTCCGTTCTTGATCCGTATGTTCATAGATAGAGTTTTGAATCATCTTCGTTTTAGCGTATGGGTCGAGCTCTTCCAACGTCTGCATCCCCCTCAATCCCCAGCCCTAATTTTTCCCTCGTGTCGACCCCGTTGGGACGAAGGCATGCCTTCGATCCCAGTATCCACGTGTCGACGCTGGAATCATCAAGTGGACCCCACGCCAGCCGGTCTCCTCTATTACAGTCAGTGGGGCCCAGTTCAGATGCCTCAACCAATATCTCTGCGCCACGTGGATGGAGGGGATCCCTTCAGACGTCTCCTGCAGACAAAAGAAATTAATAATTATATTATTAAATAAATCATTAACAGATAATTAAATTAAGTTTAATTTAAATAATTAAATACTAATACTTAAAAACATTAATATTTTCATAAATACAAATCCAAAAATAACAAATTTATATACCATTAAATTCAGAAAAATATAAAGAATAATTTGGCAGTGACAAATTTCTATTTTAATAAATATTTAGTATAATAATATTTAGGGTTATTAATTTAACTTAATTAAAAAAAATCACAAACATTCAATTGGCTATAACTTTGCAACCACGAATCCAAATATACCCAATATGGGTCTTAAAATACTCACAAAACCCTAAGGATCATTTTAGTAGGGTTAGCTTTGCTGTTTGGATTAGTTTGAGCCTAATCACATTTAGGACCTAATCCTAATTACCCTAATTAATCCTAGAATTTCAATTGACCATAACCTGGTCAATTGAGCTCCAAATTTAATGATCCAAATATCAATTTAGATCAAAAGAACTTAATTAATAGTAGTATGTAAAAATATTTTAAATACAACGGTTAGATTTGTTAATCACCCTTAATTACTTTAAATCTTGATTAGTGAATATTAGCAAAACTACTAATCCAAATTGAGTAATTTAAGTTTTAGAGGACTCATAGAGTCATTTAAAACCTAGCTGTGAGGTTGAATTAATGTTTGAGTGATTAATTTTGCTAATCACTCACTAATCACCATAAACCCTAATTAAGTCATAACTTAGTCAAATTAGATCCAAATTGAGCCTACCACATGTCATTATGATTAGTGTACTATTTGTAATCTATAGCCACTGATTTTGCTTAATTTGGACACTAATTGGCAAAGTTATAATTTTTGACCTATAATTAAGGATCCCTTAATTAACCTTAAACCCTTAATCTTGTATTGGCCATAACCTGGCCAATACTCATCAGAATTCAATAATTTAAGGTTCTATGGAAACCTTAGAGAATAACCTTTAGTAAACTAATATAAAATTTAGGTGTCATTAAGGTAAAATTACCAATATATCCTTATAGGTCAAATTCCTTAATTTGACCCTATAAGGCTTAATACTTAAACCAAAATTAGTAAACTTACTGTCTAAACTCATATTAGATAGTAAGTAATATTCCACTTTATTAAAATTTAGAATATAGCCCTAATTCAGAAAGATGAGATTTAGACCTTTAAATAAGGGGCAAAACAGTCTTTTTGCCCAATATTAGGGTTTAATGAATTGAAGACCTAATTTCACTTCTAAATCATAATATATAGTAATTAAAATGATTTAAGCCTTGATTTAGATAATTCTAAGTCTCAAATTAGAAATTTGATGAAAACCCTAAGTTAAGTCTTGAGCAAAACTTAAGTAAATAGTGAGTGTTCTCCTTCTTTAATCATTCTTAGACCCATCCTTAGGTTTTATAACATTAGTTAGGATGTGTGTCTTGAGAGATACTCTTTGAAATTAAGAACCTTAATTCTTAAGATTAGGAATAGATCTTAAGCTAGAATTCATCTATTGAGTAAATTGGGTTACTCAATAGGTGAAACCTTGAGTTTTCTAGTTTATAGATTTTCTTAGTTTATTAAATAATTATTTGATCTTTAAACTCTAGAATTAGGAATAGAAAATCTATCTTAATGAATTGATTTATCATTAGGACTTGCCTTAACTTAATCTGTGAGATTTGGGTTCTAAACTTAGACCCTTAGATTATACCTTTAGATTAAGTGATTAGACCTCATCATCTGGAGTCTAATCCTTAATCTTTTCATCGTGATTTGGCTAATTAAGATAGGGTTGGGATGAATTAAAATACAAAATTAGGACGATGATTTATTCATTTTAACCAAATACCCATCTTTTGATTAAGTTATAATTAGGATTTGGCCAGTCCTAATTATCTTCAACTAGTAGGATTCGTGATTCTAAGTTACAAAATGTGTAAGAATTGATGATTCTGAAACTTATGTAACTTAGAGTAGATAGAATGAATAAAGTAGATAACAACGGATATCACTTGTATTTTAGATAGAGTTTCTTGCACTTTGATTTGGATGCTTCGCATTCCTTGAGTTTGATCCTTATACCTTGAACATGTATTATGTACTTAAGATATTTGATAAATATCTTATGTTAATTTGGAATATTTATAAGCAGCATTGTGTTTTCGTTTCATAAGTGGTTTGTAAGGTGTAGCTTGATTAGTATACCTCTTCGATCAACTCGTTCGGGGTCGGTAACCTTTCGAGGGTTTAATGTCCGACAGTCTATTGGCCATGCCTAGTTCGAGTGATAGGATGGATAGACTCTCGCCCTACTTTCTATAGAGTCAGGATTCTGATATGGATATGCTAATTCAAGTACACTTACATTCAGTTCTGTCTTAGCTCATCAGGCTAAGAGTTTTCAGTGATGTTCTGTTCAAAGTTTCTTAGCTCATTAGGCTAAGATTTGCTGTATATGTATTTAGTTTGGGTGACTTAGATAGTCACTGCAGTTTCAGTTTACAGTTATTATTTTACTAGCATATTCTACATCTCAGCACTATTTTACTTACAGTTTTCCTGCACTATATAGGATGCTAATTTTACTTACTGTTTTTATATGCTCACATAGTATGTTAGTGTTTTCAGTTTTTCACTATTTAAATTATGTATGTCACCTAGCATATTTGTTTGATCATAAGCATGTTTAGGTTGTACTTTTCTTACAGTTTTACTTTTCTTTTACTTACCTGTCTTTGTTGTAGTTGTTTGGAGGAGGTGTGTATTACTTCCTAGTTGTTTTAGTTATAAACAGTTTGTTTATAACTTTATACTGTTTTGTACGCTTTTCTGCACCTATTTTGCTCAGTTCTATTTTTATGGTGATATCTATTTAACTTAATAAAATTATTTGTCCCTAAAATATACTTAGACATATTGTCTAACCAATTTTTTTTTGTTGGCTGGGGCCCTACCATGAAACTGATAATGGTAGGTTATGAGTTTGTTGGAGCAGTAGATCTAGTTTAAAGATCTGTAGCTTTAATTTTCTTTCTTTCAGTGAGATTGAGAGTTCCTTTCAGTTCTTTTAAACTTATTAAATGTTGTAATAATACATGTTTATATTTCTCTTTCAGTACTTTACTTATTCTATATTGTTGTATTTATACTGTATTGGATGGATGATATGTTTTATGCTTCCGCACTCTGAGTTCATGTATGATTATTTAGTGATAGTTTTTGTATGAATGGCAAAGTCCTTATTTAAATTAGATTAGAATGTGTGTCTAATCTAATCTTAAGTGGGGACCTTGTCATTTGGTGACCCCTCCACCGTAATCATGTTAACTTAAGAGTTAACAGGACCACGGGGTATGGCCGCCACAGTTGGTATCAGAGAATTCCATAAGGTGTCAGATTGGAATTTGCATTCCTTTCTACCTAATGGACTGTTCTTCTGCCACTTGATCACTAAATGAATACTTGAATTGATATCCATCACATTATGAGTATAACTCAGAATAAGTTAAGTTATTAAATAACTATAAAACATGATAAATATCAAATTATGTATATATATATATATATATATATATATATATATATATATATATGCTCAACAAATCTAAGTAGAATGTTATAATTGTAGGAATAAAAGATCATCTAGGAATGGCATTCATGACTTACTTAAAGGAGTTCGAGACTATTTGGAAATATGAACATAAATTAGGTAAAAAGCAAGGAAGAACGATTGAAGGAGTATCAGAATAAGGATCACAAGTAATAAATAAATTACTGAAAGAAGGTGTCTATAGAGGCCTTGATTTTCCAATACTAGCAAAGGAGTGGCTTGCGAGAGTTGACCATATATTTGGTGTTATGGAGTGGCCTAGTCACATCAGACTAGAAGTGGTGCTATGTCTTCTGCGTATGCAAGCAAAAGAATGGTGGATTATGTCATACGGAGAATTGTTTCGTAAAGCATAAGAGGAGCATCGTGAAGTAACTTATGAAGACTTTCGTAGAGCATTTTTCACTGAGTATATAGGGTGGGAATAATATGTAATTCATGATGTAATAAGTATGATATATGTTACTATTATAATAAAAGTTTAATGATGAATAAATATAGAATTTAATTTTTGTCATATGATTCATATTAAGTAAGCTAAGTATACATGTTTTGATTTCAGGAAAATGAATTTGCTACTTCTCCAAATAATACTCCACTCAACCCTCAACCGTCTATGAGCAACGCTCCAAACAATACCGTGGCCACTTCTAATACAATTGATGAAATAACCTCTCTAAGAAATATGGTTACTGCAATGCTAGAGAATCAAAATCAGCAGGCCCTAGCTATTCAAAAGTTAGTATCTGTAATACCCGCCACTAATGCCAGCACTTCTTCAGCATCTCCTGCTCCACAAGTTCCCAATACCTATCGGCAATCTACAGATGGGATACTTCACAGTTTCCTAAGGTTAAGACCGCCTACCTTTGAAGGATCTGAATCCCCGATGGATACTTTAGCATGGCTGAAATCTATAGAGAAAAACACTAGTCTTGGTTGTTCAAGCAACCAATCTGTAAGACTAACTACTCATCTTTTGCAAGGAGAGGCAGAACATTGGTGGGAACAAGAAAGGAACACACGTTTTGAGGAATTCGAATTAGATGAAATAGAATGGAGCTGGTTTGTCCAAGCATTTAAGGAATCATTTATTCCACCATCCACTAAGAACATCATTGGCGAATCATTATTGAAATTAACACAAGGAAATCGAACAGTAGCTGAATATACCTCAGAATTTAGAAAGCTCATACGATTTTCACCTCACTTGGTTCTTACTGAAGCAGATAGATGTTTCAGATTTGAGAATGGACTTCGAGAATCCATTAAAGATCACGTAATTCCTTTACAACACACCCAGTTCGAGAAATTGGTGGAAACAGCACGAGTTGTAGAGCATCATCAATTAGTCAAGGACATGAAGAGAAAGGCCTTTAACATGAACAAATACTCTCAGAACTTCAAGCAACAAAGAACAAACCAAGGAAGGGTATATCAGATGGAGACTACTGAAACATCAAGCCAAACTGCCGCCTGTAATAGGCCACATCCTTATGGAAAATGTTATCATTTTGGCAGAGTATGTTTTACTTGTGGAAGACAAGGTCATGCGTATAGGGACTGTCGATCAAATAAAACAATTAATGGAGTAACTATTGATCGGAATCGTACAAATAAAGTATTCCGTGCCACTCCCATCAATTTCAGAGAACCTCAGAGGACTCTTATGCCACATCCTGCTCAAGAGCGAACCCTTGCAAAGGTTCAATACGCTGCAAAGCCTTCAAACCCAAATCAATCAACAGCTCAAACATCTGACAGCAGACCTGCTGGAAAGGCAAGAGTATACAATCTCACTCTAGTAGAAGCAGCAGAAGACAACAATGTAGTCTCAGGTACAAATCGCAACTTTTGCTTTTCTTACTGAATTAGAACTTTCTAAAATTTGTATTTTTATTAGGCACCCTATACTTTAAAGATGAGCCCTGCAGTATATTATTTGATACTAGGGCTAGTCATTCATTTATCTCTGAAAGTTTTGCTAAGAGAATAGGATTACCCTGTTACAAACTTGCAAAGATCTTAAGTGTTGGACTTCCTTCTAGAGCCCAACTTAGTGCGAACAAATTCTGTGATATTCAAATACCAATCAATAACCATACCTTCCAAGTCAAGTTAATTATTCTACCTATAGTAAATTTTGATATCATACTATTCATGAATTGGCTTAGTATGCATAACCTACTATTAACTGTCAAAGGAAGAAGGTTATCATGCAAACTCTGGGAGCTTCAATAATGTTTATTGGGAAGTTTAGCACTAGTAGCTCCTTAATCAACACAATTCAAGCAGAGAAAATGTGTGCAAAGGTTATAGTTGTATTTTGATGGTAATGATGGGTAGTAACAAAGAAGTAACCCCAATCTCTAAAATAAAAGTTGTTAGAGATTTTGAAGATGTTTTTCCTGAAGATCTGCCTAGTTTACCTCCAACTAGAGAAGTAGAATTTGAAATAAATGTAGTTCCAGGGACACAACCTCTATCAAAAGCACCATATAGGATGGCCCCAAAAGAACTGCAAGAGTTAAATGAGCAATTACAAGAACTGCTAAATAAGGGGTTTATTAAACCAAGTATGTCCCCGTAGGGAGCTCCGATATTATTTGTAAAGAAGAAAGATTGGTCTATGTGAATGTGCATAGACTACAGGGAGCTGAATAAAGTCACTATTAAAAATAGATACCCACTTCCTCGTATCGATGATCTGTTCGATCAACTTGCCGATGCTGTAGTGTTCTCTAAAATTGATTTAAGGTCAGGGTATCATCAAGTGAAGGTAAAGGACTCAGATGTAGAGAAGACAGCATTCAGAACACGATATAGGCATTTTGAGTTTCTTGTAATGTCATTTGGTCTCACTAATGCCCCATCTCTGTTCATGGATTTAATGCAGAGAGTTCTGAAATCTTATCTAGATAAATTTGTTATAGTATTTATTGATGATATCTTAATTTATTCCAAGACAGTAAAGGATCATGAAGAGCACTTGAGATTGGTTCTAGAAAAGCTTAGAGAGCATGAGTTATATGCTAAATACTCTAAGTGTGAATTTTGGCTGGATTATGTATCATTTCTTGGACATGTGGTTGATGCTCATGGAATCCAAGTAGACCAGAGTAAGATTAGTGCTATTCAGGATTGGGTTCAGCCCAAGACAGTTACTAAAATTCATAGTTTTTTGGGTCTAGCCGGATACTACAGAAGGTTCGTTAAAGGCTTCTCTCAGCTTGCCGGACCTCTTACAAAATTAACTCAGAAGGCAGTTCCATTTGTTTGGTCAGAAGAATGTGAAACTGCATTTCAGTCTATAAAGGACGAATTAACTTCTGCTCCAGTTTTAGTTCTTCCAAAAGAAGGAGTGAATTATCAGGTGTATACAGATGCATCTGGAATTGGGTTAGGATGCGTATTAATGCAAGAAGGCAAAGTTATAGCATACGCATCTCGCCAGCTTAAAACCCATGAAAGGAACTATGCTGTACATGATTTAGAATTGGCAGCATTAGTTTTTGCATTAAAAATCTGGCGCCATTATTTGTACAGAGTTCAATGCTCTATATTCACAGACCACCAAAGTCTGAAATACATCTTTACCCAAAGAGAATTGAACTGTAGGCAAAGAAGATGGCTGGAATTAATTAGTGATTATGACTTAGATATCCAGTACCATCCAGGAAAAGCTAATGTGGTAGCTGATGCGTTAAGCCGTCACACTGTTCTTAACAGCTTAATTTCAGAAAGTCCGTTGGCGAATGAGTTTCATAAAATGGAAATTTCTCTTGCTAAGGGAAATTTAGTCAGTACCTTGATATCCATGAATAATATAGAACCCACATTCCATAGAGATGTTTCAATCTCTCAAAGTAAGGATGATGAATATTTAAACCTTAAAGTGGCAATAGAAAGTGGTCGTCGACCAGAATTGCAGTTTAAGAAAGGTGCTATCTATATGGATAATCGTCTCTGGATTCCTAAATCCATGCAGAAAGAGATCTTGATTGAAAGTCACAATTCAGGATATCAAATTAATCCAGGAAATTCTAAGATGTATCAAGACCTAAAACAATCATTCTGGTGGCCAGGGATGAAGAAAAATATTGCAGAATTTGTTGCAAAATGCCACACTTGTTGCTTAATAAAAGCAGAGCATCAAAAGCCTGGTAGTTTATTGCACCCACTAGAAATCCTAGAATGGAAATGGACTGATGTATCCATGGATTTTGTCATGGGTTTGCCCCGTGTTAGATCTGGAGCTGATTCAATATGGGTTATAGTAGATCGCCTTACAAAATCTGCTCATTTCATTCCAATCCGTCAAACTGACTCAGTGGAGAAATTGGCTAAACTATATATTAAGGAAATAGTCAGATTGCACGAAATTCCTAAAACAATTGTATTCGATAGAGACAGTCGTTTTACTTCTAAATTTTGGCAGGCTGTCCATCAAGATTTAGGCACAACTTTGGCCATGAGTACAGCATTCCATCCACAAACAGATGGCCAAACAGAGCGAGTAAATCAAGTCTTAGAAGATCTTCTGCGTTTATGTATGTTGGATTTTTCAGGATCCTGGGAAGAGCATATTCCTTTAGTGGAATTTGCATACAATAATAGTTTTCAGTCAAGTATTAAGATGGCACCATATGAAGCATTATATGGGAGAATATGTTCATCCCCACTAGCATGGTCTGAGACAGGAGATACCCATTTATATGGATTTGAGCTAGTAGAAGAAACAAATAAGAAAGTCAAACTCATTCAGCAAAGAATCAGAACAGCTCAAGATAGGCAGAGTAAATATCATAATAATTGTCATCGTCCTCTAGAATTCAACGAAGGAGATTTTGTATACTTAAAAGTGAGCCCGATGAAAGGAATCTATCGTTTTGGAGTTTCTGGAAAGCTCAGTCCAAGGTTATTGGACCTTTTAAAATTTTGCAAAAAATTGGTTCAGCAGCTTATAAATTAGAGCTACCAGAAGGTTTTGCTGCTGTTCATAATGTATTTCATATTTCATCACTAAGGAAGTGTCTTCGAGATCCTTCTCATCTTATTAACCATCCTGCAATTGAAATTCAATCTGATCTTTCTTACACTGAAGAACCAATTAAAATCTTAGATCGTGATCTGAAGAAATTAAGAAATCGATCTATTCCAATGATAAAGATTCACTGGAAGAACCGGTCTTGTAATGAAGCCACCTAGGAGAAAGAGGTGAATATGCGTCAAAAGTACCCAAACCTTTTTAATCAAGGTGATTCTTTAATTATATCTTATTTCAATTCATTTCTTTATATCTGCTTAAATTCTTTTTCTCACTTGAGTGATGTCGAGGACGACATCATTCTTAAGTGGGGGAGTTTGTAACAACCCAGGTTGTTACTTTACTCAATTAAGACTAATTTAAGTCTTAATTAAGGTTTTAAGTCACTAATTAAGTAATTTAGAACTCGCCTCGGAAACCTAGGTCAAACCAGAAGTCAACAAAGTCAAATCTGGAATTTCTTGGAAAATCCCAAACCCTAGAAATTGACTTTTTATCTAGACCTCAAATTGAAAATCTGACTTCGCCATTGCGTTCAGAACACCCAAATTAGCTAGGGGTGAAATTTTGGAAGTATTTGGAAGTCGTTGGATTTTCGTCGAATATTTTAATAATATTTAAATACCTCAAATAATCAAATAAATAAATACTCGTCAAAACGAAAATCCAAGTGCGCCGTTGCGTTCCTCACCCCTCAATTAGCTAGGGGTGATTTATTGGAAATTTTTAAAATATGTTTGGTTATTAGATTTTAATAAATGAATTAAGTAAATTAATTTGAATTAATATTTCAATTAATTAACATTTGGACTTAACGACGTCATTGCATTACCTTGCGCCGTATCCCCTGAGCCGTGAAGATCAAACAACTCTTTCGAGTCGTCCGATCATTTGATCAGACGGTGGTCATTCGTCTTCTCCATTGACACTGCGCGTGTCGCAGGAGCAGGCGCGTGGCGCATGTCCCGGCTCGCGACGCTTCTCCGCTTGCCAGTTGCCTCCCACCACTCGATCCTAAGGTGGGAAGCTCCCTTAAGAGCCTCTGACCCTTCCTCTATCATGATTTGGGGCACCTTTTTGAATACATAAGGTGATCTGAGGTCTCGCCGATCGGGCATTAATCCTTCTTTACCAATCACTTAAGGTACTCTACAACCCATTCTTCTTCGCATACTCAATCTGCTCATTTCTGACTGTGATCTTATTATAAATCAAGGTTATGTTATGCATTTTTTCTGATTTGGTTGTTCGCAACTTCAGCTAGTTTTTGTTAATCAATCCATATATATTCGATATTTCAGAATCAATCACTTCAATCCCTACCCGTATATTGCATGTTGTAATGAATATAGATTTAAATTGAAAATAGAAATGATAATTATCGATACGCCAATTTTGTATCACAGAATGCAAGACTTCCAGTTACTCGCCTCCGTTCCGGCACACCTAGGGCAACGATTTACTCTCAGTCTAGCTTACCTCCGTTCTTGATCCGTATGTTCATAGATAGAGTTTTGAATCCTCTTCGTTTTAGCGTATGGGTCGAGCTCTTCCAGCGCCTGCATCCCCCTCCCCAGCCCTAATTTTTCCCTCGTGTCGACCCCGTCGGGACGAAGGCATGCCTTCGATCCCAGTATCCACGTGTCGACGCTGGAATCATCAAGTGGACCCCACGCCAGCCGGTCTCCTCTATTACAGTCAGTGGGGCCCAGTCCAGATGCCTCGACCAATATCTCTGCGCCACGTGGATGGAGGGGATCCCGTCAGACGTCTCCTGCAGACAAAAGAAAATAATAATTATATTAAATAAATCATTAACAGATAATTAAATTAAGTTTAATTTAAATAATTAAATACTAATACTTAAAAACATTAATATTTTCATAAATACAAATCCAAAAATAACAAATTTATATACCATTAAATTTCAGAAAAATATAATGAATAATTTGGCAGTGACAAATTTCTATTTTAATAAATATTTAGTATAATGATATTTAGGGTTATTAATTTAACTTAATTAAAAAAAATCACAAACATTCAATTGGCTATAACTTTGCAACCACGAATCCAAATATACCCAATATGGGTCTTAAAATACTCACAAAACCCTAAGGATCATTTTAGTAGGGTTAGCTTTGCTGTTTGGATTAGTTTGAGCCTAATCACATTTAGGACCTAATCCTAATTACCCTAATTAATCCTAGAACTTCAATTGACCATAACTTGGTCAATTGAGCTCCAAATTTAATGATCCAAATATTAATTTAGATCAAAAGAACTTAATTAACAGTAGTATGTAAAAATATTTTAAATCCAACGGTTAGATTTGTTAATCACCCTTAATTACTTTAAATCTTGATTAGTGAATATTAGCAAAACTAGTAATCCAAATTGAGTAATTTAAGTTTTAGAGGACTCATAGAGTCATTTAAAACCTAGCTGTGAGGTTGAATTAATGTTTGAGTGATTAATTTTGCTAATCATTCACTAATCACCCTAAACTCTAATTAAGTCATACTTAGTCAAATTAGATCCAAATTGAGCATACCATATGTCATTATGATCAGTGTACTATTTGTAATCCATAGCCACTAATTTTGCTTAATTTGGATACTAATTGGCAAAGTTAGAATTTTTGACCTATAATTAAGGATCCCTTAATTAACCTTAAACCCTAAATCCTGTATTGGCCATAACTTGGCCAATACTCATCAGAATTCAATAATTTAAGGGTTTATGGAAACCTTAGAGAATAACCTTCAGTAAACTAATATAAAATTTAGGTATCATTAAGGTAAAATTACTAATATATCCTTATAGGTCAAATTCCTTAATTTGACCCTATAAGGCTTAATACTTAACCAAAATTAGTGAACTTACTATCTAAACTCATATTAGATAGTAAGTAATTATTCCACTTTATTAAAATTTAGAATATAGCCTTAATTCAGAAAGATGAGATTTAGACCTTTAAATAAGGGGCAAATAGTCTTTTTGCCCAATATTAGGGTTTAATGAATTAAAGACCTAATTTCACTTCTAAATCATAATATATAGTAATTAAAATGATTTAAGCCTTGATTTAGATAATTCTAAGTCTCAAATTAGAAATTTGATGAAAACCCTAAGTTAAGTCTTGAGCAAAACTTAAGTAAATAGTGAGTGTTCTCCTTCTTTAATCATTCTTAGACCCATCCTTAGGTCTTATAACATTAGTTGGGATGTGTGTCTTGAGAGATACTCTTAGAAATTAAGAACCTTAATTCTTAAGATTAGGAATAGATCTTAAGTTAGAATTCATCTATTGAGTAAATTGGGTTACTCAATAGGTGAAACCTTGAGTTTTCTAGTTTATAGATTTTTTTAATTTATTAAATAATTATTTGATCTTTAAACTCTAGAATTAGGAATATAAAATCTATCCTAATGAATTGATTTATCATTAGGACTTGCCTTAATTTAATATATGAGATTTGGGTTCTAAACTTAGACCCTTAGATTATACCTTTAGATCAAGTGATTAGACTTCATCATCTGGAGTCTAATTCTTAATCTTTTCATCTTGATTTGGCTAATCAAGATAGGGTTGGGATGAATTAAAATACAAAATTAGGACGATGATTTATTCATTTTAACCAAATAACTATCTTTTGATTAAGTTACAATTAGGATTTGGCCAGTCCTAATTATCTTCAACTAGTAGGATTCGTGATTCTAAGTTACAGAATGTGTAAGAATTGATGATTCTGAAACTTATGTAACTTAGAGTAGATAGAATGAATAAAGTAGATAACAACGGATATCACCTGTGTTTTAGATAGAGTTTCTTGCACTTTGATTTGGATGATTTGCATTCCTTGAGTTTGATCCTTATACCTTGAACATGTATTATGTACTTAAGATATTTGATAAATATCTTATGTTAATTTGAAATATTTATAAGCATCATTGTGTTTTCATTTCATAAGTGGTTTGTAAGGTGTAGCTTGATTAGTATACCTCTTCGATCAACTCATTCGGGTCGGTAACCTTTCGAGGGTTTAATGTCCGACAGTCTATTGGCCATGCCTAGTCCGAGTGATAGGATGGATAGACTCTCGCCCTACTGACTATAGAGTCAGGATTCTGATATGGATATGCTAATTCAAGTACACTTACATTCAGTTCTGTCTTAGCTTATCAGGCTAAGAGTTTCAGTAATATTCAGTTCAGAGTTTTTTAGCTCATCAGGCTAAGATTTGCTGTATATGTGTTCAATTTGGGTGACTTAGATAGTCACTACAGTTTCAGTTTACAGTTATTATTTTACTAGCGTATTCTGCATCTCAGCACTGTTTTACTTACAGTTTTCCTGCACTATATAGGATGCTAGTTTTACTTACTGTTTTCATATGCTCACATAGTATGTTAGTGTTTTCAGTTTTTCACTGTTTAAATTATGTATGTCACTTAGCATATTCTGTTTGATTATAAGAATGTTTAGGTTATACTTTTCTTATAGTTTTACTTTTCTTTTACTTACCTGTCTTTGTTGCAGTTGCTTGGAGGAGGTATGTATTACTTCCTAGTTATTTTAGTTATAAACAATTTGTTTATAACTTTATACTATTCTTTTGTACACTTTTCTGCACCTATTTTGCTCAGTTCTATTTTTATGGTGATATCTATTTAACTTAATAAAATTGTTTGCCCTAAAATGTACTTAGACATATTGTCTAACCAGTTTTTCTTTTATTGGCTGGGTCCCTACCATTATGAAACTGATAATGGTAGGTTCTGAGTTTGTTGGAGTAGTAGATCCAGTGGAGAGCTTACCATTGGAGGAGGAGCCCGTTCCTGAAGATCTGTAGCTTTAATTTTCTTTCTTTCAGTGAGATTGAGAGTTTTCTTTCAGTTCTTTTAAAATTATTAAATGTTGTAATAATACAAGTTTATATTTCTCTTTCAGTACTTTACTTATTCTGTATTGTTGTATTTATACTGTATTGGATGGATGATATATTTTATGCTTCTGCACTCTGAGTTCATGTATGATCATTTAGTAACAGTATTTTTGTATGAATGACAAAGTCCTTATTTAAATTGGATTAGAATGTGTGTCTAATCCAATCTTAAGTGGGGACCTTGTCATTTGGTGACCCCTCCATTGTAATCATGTTAACTTAAGAGTTAACAGGACCACGGCGGGGCAGGGCCGCCACATAAACTCTCTTTCCCAACCATTGAAGGAGCCTTAGGAATTAGATGCTTATACTCTTTATATAAAGCCCTTTCTCTCAAACTATGGTGGAAATTCAGAACTTCCAATACGATTTGGTCTGAAATCCTTCAAGCCAAGTACTGTGCTCGTACCCATCCATCACAAACCACTCAAAAAATGACAGACTCTACCACTTGGACTAAAATGCTTGAATATAGAAAAATAATTGAAGAAAATATAACTTGGGATGCTTTGACTACTCCAGCTCATTTTGGTATGATTGCTGGAATGATTCTAAAATTATGGCCACATCTGTCCAATCTATTAAAAATCAAAAGCTAACTATTACTGATTGTCTCAACAATAATAGTGAGTGGAATGTTGAGTTGTTGCTGACTTTGCTGAGTCCTGAATTAATTGAAAACATCACTAAAAGGACTCCAATATTTGAACAACTGAAATTAGCTAACTCCAAATTCTGTTACAATGGTAAAATCAAACTTACATCTCTTTGGCAGGTTTGCAGATTGCACAATCTTCCTATTTTTCCTCACTGGATTTGGAATTCTTGTATTCCAACTTTGATTGGCTTATTTCTTTGGAGGCTCTATTATAACTTTATAAGTGTTGATGATATATTACAAGCTAAATGTTATAATATTGCTTCTAGATGTCATTGTTATCGGATTAGCACTGAAAACATTAATCACCTCTTCCTTAACAACTTGTCAAGCAAATTAGTTTGGTCTTCTTTGAATATTATGTCTAATGATATTCATTATCCTGCTGATATTAAAGAAGTTCTTACTCGCTGGCCTATTAAAAAAAAGATTCACATTGGCCAATTAATTGATTGTCCACTATATGGCAAATCTGGATTGCTAGGAACAATGCAAAACACTACTGGATGCCTTTTACCGCTGAAATAATTATCAATGCAATTAAGAAAGAGGTTATTAAATCCATCAATGCTTTCAAAGAAACTGCTTTCAGCTGGAAAAATACAAACATTGATTATGTCAAAAATATTCTTATTTAATTTTGCTTTAATTTGGTCTTTTAAAATTCTGGAGACAATGAGATCTATGCTCACTTTCTGCAATTCGAAGCTTTGGTTCAGTTGGGGGTACGCTGAGATTTATCTGTCGCAGATTAATATTAATACATCTACTACTACTAAGTTGAATGAAAAGGTCTACGTGTTTCATAATCAAGCTGTTGAAATTAATGTTGGTTTCAATATCCTACTTATTCTCTCTATGAGTTTGTCTAAGATGAATCTTATTGAAAGTAAGTCTTATACTTGGTCTCAGCTTCTTGTGTTTTGCTGGACTTTTTTAAACATACTGTGCCTGAATCATTTTCTAAAGTTTGGCATCCACCAAAGTCGGATCTGGGTATCCCGACGGGGTTGGCTGCTGAAGGTTAGTGATCTGTCTTCTGTGGCTAGCAGATTTTGTATTTGGTTTCTCCAGTTTTTGGTCAGCCGTAGGCTCAGTTTTTCGTACTGGGCTACTTTAATTATGAATGCGTTCATTGATATTCAGTTGGGGCTGCTTATTTGGTTTCAAAATAATCATTTGAATATGGATTTAGCATTTGTTCGCTGCGAGCTATCTTACAGTTTGTACCACGATTTTTGCAATTTGAAGGGTGGTGTGTTGGTTATACTGGTCTTAATGCGGGATTTGTTATGGGGTCGGGGTTTGTCCCAAACTAATCTTGCTGTGTACTGGATCATTTGGATGATTTTTTGGCTGTGGTCTCCTTGGAAGTTCCCGGTTTTGATGGCGTGCTGAGTTGGCGTTCATCGGTCCAAGTTTTTTGGTGCTGTTTTGAATGCCCGTTTGCGGGTGTTTTGTTTCCATGCTTTTGTTTTTGTGGTTTTTACTTATTTGGTTTTTCTTCTTTCTTTTGAGTAAGGAGACCTTTTAAGCTACACCCTAGGTCGCCTTTTTTGGGACTGGAGTCTGGCTTTTAGTTCCTAGGATCAATGTAACATCCCAGTCATGGTCCTGTTTGTCCCTTTTTTTATGAAATAAAATCCGCCGAAATGGCTTTCCAAATATATATATATATATAATTATATATATATATATATATATAATATATATATTATGCGAGATGGCTTTTCAAAAAAATAAAAAAAAGTATATAATTGCATGAAACTGGACTATGTAGGTAATCAAGCTATCAGCAAAAAAACAACAAAAAAGGAAAACAGTTAGATGCAATTACCTATTAGCCTTACATTCTTCGTCCTAAGATAGCTCAAAAGTAGGGTTTAAAGACTCATTTCTTGATTTCTTAATATAATGAATAGAAGATGTGAAGATTAGATGCTAAATAATAAATATTTTATTTTGCACCTACAAACTAAAATACTGGCTTGCCACTTTGTTTGCGTGAGAGAAGATTTTTACTTTGAGAAGTATTTTCTTGTGAGCAGCAGGAAGAGCAACCATAGGAGTATGGTGGCCCTAAATTAATCCAACTATAATGTACAAATATAAAAGACGAAAGATCTGATATATTCTAAGTAATTTTATTTGGTTGTGTTTCAAATGAAGATGAGAAGGATGCTAAGGAGCTATATATAATAGTGGTGGGTGATAATGTTCTTAACAACGATGAGAAGGATGCTAAGGAGCTTTGAAGAAGAGTTCCAAAGGCTTTGGTAACTTGAAACCTTACGCACTTCTTAGGAGATATTCCAAAGGCTTTGGAACTATTTTCATAGAGTTCTTAAAGTCCAGCCTTCTTAAAGAAGAGAGGCAAATGAAAGCACAATGAGCAGAAGATATGTTCATTACAGAGCGGCGAGGCAACAATAAGAGCAACTCCAACAAATTGCGAGAACATCTGAATCATTCTCCTTGACACATTTTTTACTTTTGTATTTATTTCATTTTATTTAAATTATTGTTAGAGATTATAATGAGAAAATATTTCATGAATATTTTTTAGATGTTTTTTTTTCTCTATTCAAACTATATATATATATAATTGGGTGCCTTGATGTTGGAGAAAGCAAAGTAGGACCAGATTCCCTCGTTCATATGGACCCATAAACTAATGTTGGGGTTTTGAGGGTGTTTAGGGAACTTCACCTTTTCTTTTGGCATTTGGTGTCTTGCTATTTCTGACTCATCTCTGATCTCTTTTCATTCTCTCTCTCTCCTCCCACCCTTTTTCTTCTTTCCTTTTCTGTTTCCCTCCTCCTTTTGTTTCTTCGTCTCACTGCATGTAGTCTTCTATCACTGGAATCCAGTCTTAGGTATTTTCTAACGAGTTATTCACAGTGCGTGGGTTTTAGTGTGATCTTAGCTTCTTTCAATTCAACATATTTGTCATATCTCTCACTCTCTCTCTCTCTCTCACTCACTTTTTATATATTGTAAACTTAGATGTGCTTACTGAGCTATACTTAGCTTACATTCAGAAAATTGACAGGTCTACTAAAGAGAAAAAACAGGATAGATTAGAGGGATCATTTGCTTCGAGTCAGACAGAGACCACTAAGTTAATTCAACAGAGTCCTTCCCGAACGCCCTACTGCTGCCTTTCAAATTTTAGTTGTTTATTGTTCATCTGCACATGCTGCTCTTTCCTTCATGTTTATATATATCCTTTTTATAATAATAAAAGTAGTATTTATTCGAAGACTATGATCTATGGAAGGATAATTCTTCTTACTGTCCTTCTATTTACATATATATATATACTTATAATTTATGTATTTACTTCCACTTCACACATCTTTAACGTATAGATGGGATTTGAAAATTCTTAAGCAACTTTAATTAAACATATTGATGAATGGGATTAAATATGAGAGCACAAATAAGGCACAAAAAGTAAATAAATAAAAAGAATGGGATTCTGATTAGTTGCTTAAGAAATATTGAGGTTCTCAATAGTTATAAAAAGTAATAAAAAGAAAAAAATTGCAATTACAACATAAATAAGGCTTAAACTGCATGCAAATAATATGCTTTTGCTATCCTTTCTACGTGTATTGCACGATATCTAGTTTAAATTTATTAATGAACTCTAAGATAATGTCTGCAATTTGTTTGGAACCCGAACATAATCTTCTAATTGAATCTTAATAAGTTATATGATTTTCATTTGCACGATATCTTTATCCTTATATATATATATATATATATATATATATATATATATATATATATATATATGCATCAATCAATTTTATTGTCTATTGCATAGCTCCTTAGGAAACCGGTCTAGCTTAGTGTCCGTACCAAAACTTAGTTTTAATCATTTATGGCTCAAAATTCTTTGCAGATGGTGGTCTGCACCAAGCCCTTGGCTGTTGAGAAACTCTTAGGTTGAGGTTATTCTTCTATGATATTAACACAAACAGGAGAAAATCACATAACACAATCACTATCCACAAACCACATATTCAAATACAAGAGATTTTATAAAAAATCTAAAAATGATAAAAATTACACTACCACAAGAAAATTCTCTATAAGAAGAAAAATTATAGAGTTACATATCAATCTCAAGAGGACGAAGAAGCACTGCCTTTTCAGCGTTCTGATCTCCTTCTTCTCATCGGTTCTCAATTTAGAGTTTCAAGGAAGAACAACCACCACAAGGATCTAATCACACCTACTGCCCTCACAATAATGTTGGCTTAAATACTAACCCCAAAGGCTCATGAAACAGCCCGAAATATCCCATAGGATGCTTAATTTTGTTCATAAAGCACTCATATTCCCAACATAACTGTAGCAGGCGGCTGGGCGACCAAGCATTGAGTTGAGACGTGATTCACGGGCGCCTAGGCACCCAAGCCTCAGCGCCCCAAAAGCAGCACAGGTGCTTGGGTGCGCCCAACTTTCAAGTTGCAGGTGCTGTTAGGCGTTCCTGGGAGCTTGGATCAATGCCGGCTTAATAAAGCCTTGCCCCGAAACCCGCCTGGACTCCGCCGACGCCTCTTTGGCTTATCCAACCAGGCTCCACACCCTAACATTTGTCATCAATTATCATAGATCTTGAACTCTACATCCAATAATAAATATGTTGTGTAGTAATAAAATAAAAATTAAAAAACTTTCAGATTAAGAAAATTAGGGATACAATGCTTAATTGCATCTCTTATGTGGATACAATTTATAAATATGAAAGCACTTACAATCACTGACTCGGTAAGAGTAAGCCTTGGTTTTTTCTTGCTCGTGCCTTCTCTTTGCAAGAAATAAAAAATTTGCATTTAACATGTTCATATGAGTATAGTCGTAGTAGTCTGATTCATAAGATGATCAATGCTTTCTTTTCCCATATTAATTGAACAAAAACAATTAAGGAGCATGCTATTTTTGAGGAATAACCGTAAACCGTGATGAATTTAATTCACAACAAGAATATTTTATGTCAAAAATATTCTGTAAGTTAATCATTTGAACCATGAGTCCCTCAGTATTAGAAAGGATAGCCTTCCAAACCTCAAATTTTTTATCCCCCCATTTATATGAGGAAGGATATACTGCTAGGCATCAGCAGAAAAGCTTTCATCAACAAGATAATTGCTAAGGAGAGGTAGCCATTCTCATTCTCTCTTATTGATGTAACGGCCTCTCCACGAGAAGATCCACCAATAACCCTTCTTCCTATATTTTCCTATTTTCTATACTTCTTTTCTAATCACCATGCCCAAGAATTAGATTAGAGCAGCATAGCATTTTTATTACGAAAAATATTAAACTCATTTCTCTTATAACTGAGCAAACGGCTTGTACACAATGCACAGTGAGATGCGCATGCAATGGGCCATGTGACCCTATCACACTCACAGAGCACAAAATCAAGACGAGGTAAAGGTAGAGAGAAAGGACCAAAAATATGAATGGTAAGAAATAGTGAGAGGATTTCTTAAAGGATAAGTGTGCATATTATCTATAACTAAGGTAAGAAATAGTGAGAGGTTCATCTGAACTAAGGCAACAGAATTTTCCTTCCAACTAAAAAGCAGCTCTTTGCTATTTAGAAGGAATTGAATAATATATAAACATGATATTTTACTTTGTCAGCTAACTTTTGGAAAAATATATATAAGAAAAAAGCAGATAGCTAAGAAATTAAAAAGTGTAATTACGAAAAAAGCATTAACATTCTTTTTTATCAGTAACATGTACTAAAGTATCTTTCAAATTTTAAACCTAAAAAAGAGCACAATTGCTCACAATATTCTATCAAATAACATAAGAAAAAACATCATCATCATTGTCATAAAATTTTACTATGGAAGGTAATTAAACAAACACCACCATTTATTAATTAATCTACATCAATGATGATTATTGGCACATTGCATGAGGCAAGCATTTTTAGTCATACAATGTAATTAAAATACTTATAAAGAAGTAGCATAATGTAAAAAAAACACAATCAATCTAACTACAAAATTAGAGTAACTTATCTTGAACTAAGAATAATATTTTGAAATAGATTAATTCATAATATCATCATCATCATCATATCATATCTAGTGACAAAAAAACTTACAAGTTGAATATTTAAGCTAATCAAAGAAGAAACGCATTAACATTAATTCTTATGATTACCAGCATGCACTATTAAAGTCTCCTTAAGTTGAAATCCCCATATCAAACCCAAATCTGATTAACTAATTGTGCCATCATATTACCAAAGTTGGATAATATAGAGATGAAAAAAAAGAAAATGCACCAAACCCAAATTAAGAAACACCTACCATATGTAGTAGCTATGATATATATCTATATATATATATATATATATATATATATATATATATATATCCCCATGATTCCATGATTATGTAATTTAAAGTCTTACTCTCCATGACTTCCTTGAAGCCATTGCAAAAGTCAAGTTCTCAAGCTTCCCAAGCTCCCAAGATGATTTACAACAAATGTCCAGCAGAGGAGCTGAACCCTGTGACATGTTCATCGCCTCCAACACTTGGCCAAATTTGCCCCTTCATCTCTCCCCATGGTGACGAAATGTTTAGGCAAGCAAGCGGCCGACGACGAGGGCAGCTTGAGTTCTTTCCTCCACTTTCACCGTCGACAAGATCTTGCCATCTCCTTCGAATTGGTATAGCCCCGGAACCATCGTCATCGGGACTGACGCATCATGTGCCAAGCCTCCAAGGAAAGAAGGCTGTTGAACCTGATGAATTCTCCACTGCTCCAATCCACCGCTCTCGGGCATGTCGATCGGGTGCTGAATTCCGCCGAAATCCGTAGTCATGAATGTGGTGCCACGGGGCGGCGAATGGCAGAGGGGCGGATGGAAACAATGGGGGGCCGTTTGATGAAGCGATGGGCGCCATCGATGGCTTGGAGGAGGATGAGGATTGGCAGTTCGCTTGTTGCGGCGACATCCGCACCTACGGGGACGCTGCGAAGGGCGCCGCCGCGCGTCCAATACGGCGGCAGGTCTTGCAGAAGTGGCGCGGTTGGGTGAGCGAGTAGTTGTTGAAGTAGCAAAACTTGGTGTTGGTGGAATCGCAGCGCGGGGCACTTGAGGGCGGCCTCGGGTTGAGGGATTTTCGCCAACCGAGCCCTCTCGGACATGGATCCACCCGGACGAGCACCTCCTCCTGCCGCTGCTTGTTGCGGTATCTCCTGCTGAAGCTGATGAATATCGTTGTCATCATCGATGGCGACGGCGTCGGCTGATCCCTGTTGCAAGGAATTGGGGAGAGAGGGTTTGAGTTAATTTAGTCAGGTGGCTGCTGTGATGATGTGCTAGTGGAGTGATATGTGACATGTGTGAGAATATTGCTTTTGTGATTAGTATGGTTCTATACGTGATGATGAAGCTGAAGAAGGGAAAGGGGAGAAGAGAGGGAGGGATTAGGGCTTACCTGGTTCCAGTTGGGTGGATCTAGATAGAGAGGAACCGATGAGAAGACCATGGTTTTGTTTGGTTGGTTGGCTTTCTTTAATTTACACTGCTCGCTTTCTTTCTTTCCTTCTTTCTTTCTTTCTTTTTTTTTTTTTTTTTTTTTGCAAAAGGTTGATGTGTTTGTGGAGATGGTGGAGAATCAATACTCCTTGAAGAGAAGAAATGAGAGGAGATAGAGAGAGAGGAAGAAGAAAAAGCAAAAAGAGGGTATTAATCTCTTTTGCTTTGTAGTGAGCTTTTATATTTTAAGGATGGAGGGTATATATGGATCAGATGGGCGAATTCCTTAGCCTTTAAGACTTAAATGATCTATCATGGCTTCGAGTGAGGCTATGAGCAGAGGGGAGGAGAGAGAGAGCTTTATTAGCTCTTTGTTTGCTGCTTAATGGAGGATAGAAAGTTAATATACGTTAATTAATTAATCAGAAAATAATTCCAACCTTTGGGATGCCTACAAATTTAAGAGTAAAGTAGTGCTTATGGACGAGGCGATCATTCAATTGTGGATATATATATATATATATATATATATATATATATATATATATAATATCTAATTTCCAAAAAAATTTCGCTCTCGATCCCGATCCTAGGCACGTGATTTAGCGTTCCCTTTGGTGTGGCCGGTGGGCGGCCTTTCAACCTTTCTCTTCCCTTCCGCTTCCCTTTTGCGAGTTCCTGGTGCTTTCTTATCTTGTGGGCTATCGTTTTGTATGTTTTTTAGCTGTCATTTTTGCTCTTTTTTTTTTGCCCTAATTTTTTGAGATGATTTATTTACTGTTTCAATGGTTGTTCCGCTGGTGCTGAGGTCTTTCTGGGATATCGTGGGCGGTTCAAACTCAAACATCCTAAAATCCATCTCCTCTCATAATGGTTTTCCTACTAATTTTTTTTTCCAAGGAGGAAATCCATCGGATGGCCTCTCCCCATGATTTGACTTTGATTGGTAAGTTCAATCGGACTAAGCCTAGCTTTAATCTGGTGATGAGCTTCATCAATCATTTAAAACTGGCTTACTCTATTTCTCTCAATTCGATTGACTCTAGGCATTTTTTTAATGTTTTTTTGATATAGATTTTGCCATGCTTTTTGCAAAAGGTTTTTATGATATTAATGGTGACAGTATTATACTTTGCAAGTGGGATTCCTATATTGATGTTAATTGCTGTTCCGATAGTTCCAGTTTGAATTAAACTTCCTGGACTTAGGCTGTATTACATGTCGAAAAATACATTGTTTATTAAAGCTAGTGCAGTAGAGAAACCGCTTCAACTTGACAAAAACATTGCCAATTTTAGAAATTTAGCAGCTCCACGTATTTAATACAAATTGACCTCTCTAAACCTAAAATCGTACACTTAACAAAGGTTATTTTCAAAACAATTTATTTTGAAAAATCTTCCTAAATATTGCTCTACTTGTTCTGACATAGGTCATGATAATGAAAATTACATTCATCGAATGCCTAATGAGAATTCTCTAAATATCCATAATAACATTTTAGGGATGGCTAATAATGCTCTGGATCTTCTGATTTACTCTAATGTTGTTAATGTTGTGGAACAAATTAATATGGCTGTTACTGACTGCTCCTTGGGCCTAAATCTCATAACTGACACCTATAATGGTTCAATTGCTTTAGTCAGAAATGCTGTATCTGAGGATACTTTTAATGCCTGTGCAATAATTTTAGAGGATAATTCGATGTTGTTAGCCGATGCTTTGAGGCTAACTCTAAATGCTGATATTAACTCTTCTTTTGCTCATAGTTTTGTTTACAAAGACTACTTGAAATATTGAACACGAAGGTGGTGATAAGGTTATTAACAAACTTGTTAAATATGAGGCTGACTGTTTTTCTAATCCTTTGATTAATCTTAATAATGCTAAATCTGATTTTAACCTCTAATGCCTTGCATAACATGCTTATGTTTTGCAAGTAAAGGTGCCTAGTCCTGTGACTCCCATTGGTGTTGCTCCTGATAATTCTAAAGATATTGTAGATCATCTGGAAAAGGCCAAGAATGGAGATCCCAACACTTATCTCGCGGCTTCTAATTCAAAGACGTTAATTCCAAATCATGTGGTTTTAAATTTGGTGACTAATCATTATGTTGTTTCTAAGGCAAGTCTCATCTTAAATGCTTCATGTGGTATTGGTAATATTGCTTTAGAAAAAGGCTTTTTTTTGCTTATCAGAAGCTGATGAAGGGCTTAACTTAAGCTCTACTAATGATCTTATTATATGTGTGGGTAAGGAGGCTTCCATCATTGGGTATGGTGGCCTGCTTGAGACTATTTCTGTAACACCCTATTATTAGATTATGCAATTTAATCTAACTACGAATATTACATTAGTACTTAATGCTAGATTAGCGTGTTATAATCCACTATTGAATACTATATTTAATTGTGGATCTATGGGTAGAAAGAAAACTAACATCCAATAAATATTTATTATCCAAAGTATAAATGTAATCATGTATAATATAAAATAAAGTTTAAACTCATCACAGAAATAGAAGTACAAACATTCACATAATAATCCATAATACAATTGAGAAAGATATATTCTCATTCTCACATAATTATAAGAGAAAATGGTAAATGCAGCACTTCCAAGAGTCTTCTATTGCTCAGGCTCTTCTTTAGATACAAGATCTAATCCAAGTTCTTGATCTACCGTATTTAGTTTTTAATACGGTAGGGCACAAACAATAAAAAGAAATAATTGATTAGACTTTAAAAAGTTCAAGTACAATTAAAGGTAAACACTTTTTCTTTATTTAACATATATCACAATAGTTGTTTACAAATTAAAAAAAGGCAGAGCATTTTGCAAGAAAATGAACAAATAGTACATAACGCTAAAAAGTCAATTTAAATATATACTTAAAATAAGCTACTCATTGTTACTACAAATAGATTAATATGCATTTATAAATCTAAACAAGTAAAGAAAGCATATATTTGTCCAAGTAAAATAAATGCTAAGTAATAGTAAAAGATAGTATAGAAAACTATGTAAGTAACAAGTATGAAATGCTACACTATACAAGCAATAAATAAAGTTGAAATGGTAAACTACTACATTACAATAAGTAAAATAATATCAGTCTCATAAAATAAATAATTTGAAAAGTATAGTCATAAGACTGTAGTAAACATTCACAATCAATAAAATTATATTAATTTATATTTTATTTTGTTCGGTGGACAAAGTACAAGTGAGGAGTCAAGCACATATGGTCAATAATAATGTAAGTGGGATCTTTTGTAAACACACATATTCCCCTTCTCAAGACTTGTGTAGTCTTTTGATACCCTATAGCCTGCCCTGACTCAATAACAACTATATAATATAATCCACTATATGACACCTCTGAGAAGAATGATTAAATATTATTTATGCATAATGTTTTAATGAATGATTTCAAGTTAGTCTCAATGTATTGCAATATTTCAAAGATTTCAAATCATTATAAATTATGTGATATCCATTATTTTGTACTTTAATTATATATCATAATGATTGGGGCTAATCAAGCCCCAATTAAATTAGACACCATAAAATATCTAAGTTAATTATATTATAATAATATAGTAATGTGACTTTGGAAAATAGAATTTTAATTAAACATTATACAATGAAAAATAATTTAAAAATATAGATGTTAAATGTGATTTAAGAAACTATCTTATTGAATACTTTCATTAGACTAAGTGTAATGACCCCAATAATCGGAAAGGAGATTAATCCAATATTGGGATGTTACCTTAGCATCTAATACTCAATTAGAAGAAAACTAATTAAATATAAATGCAAAGTGGCCAAGTCTCTTTATGAGTAGTTGTCAAATTAAAATGATAAATAATAGAAATAATTAAGGAGATATATAATATAACATTGCAAGTATAAACAATACAAGCAATTAATATCATCTACTCATTCAACCTAAGCAATTTACAAATAAGGAATCACAATACAGATATACAAAGGTAGATAGGTAAAAATAACTCAAGCAATTAAAGTTTAGTTTAATTATTACAAAACTAGTTAAAAAAAAAAGTAAGAGAGAATATAAGCATTCCCTCCCTTAAACTAAATGTGCAAGAAAATTTTAAAAGTAAGTGGAAGCCATTCATTTTAGGAACTCTTCATGCACTAGAACTTGCATTACCTGAATAAAAGAGCTATTGATCTATCATAGTTTAGGAATTAAATATGATAGGGAAAAGCCAATAAAAGAAAAAGTATAATTAGACTAAATAGTTTAAGCATATTTTAAGATTGACTACTTCTTAAGTTAATAGGATATCACAAGAATAACTTATAATTTAATCTATGCAGCAGAGCTATAAAAGTTGTCAATTAAAGGAAAAGAAGTAGACATATCTGTAAAGAAGATAATAAAAATAAGCTGAGTAAGAATACTCATTTATATATAAATCCTAACTTGCATCCATAAATGATAAGGGAAAAGCATCATAAAATGCTAGAATTACTATGTACAATTAAAGTAAATGAAATGAAAGTAATACATATTCAATAAAATTTATGTTAAGCAAGCAAATAAAATATAGTGAAATATTAAATGAAATTAAGCAACATACACAATATTTTAAATAAACAGTAAGTATGCTAAACACAATACTAAAATAGAGAGTGTAAAGCGTAAAAAATAAAGAAGTATCGTAGACTCTTGATCTAAGATAGACATAACCTAGGACTAGAAAAGTAATCATAACTAAACAGTTATGAAGAGATCTTACAATCAATAAGATTGTAAAAGAACTCTTATATCATTAATTAAAGTTATATTTAGAAAATATCATATTTTGCAGGAACACTCAATAGAATAGGACGAGGAGTTAAGCACGTCTGCCTAACTAGATACAGTGGGGGGTCAAACATTCACATTTACCTTCTCTAAGAAGTGAAGTCCTATTATAAGCGTTATCTTTTTTTGTTCAAATTTTCATAAGACATTCCCCTTAAAGTTTTATGAAACTTTATTATGCACAATGATCTTGTATGAATGTTTAATGAAAAGGCTCAAAGCTAAGCAAGCATTCAAGAAATTTTAATAATTGTAAACTATGTGATATCTCTTTGTTATTTAAATTTTAATGATCAACTTAATGATTAGAGCTAATTGAGCTCCCAATTTACTTATAGATATTGATCTTTTAGTCAATTATAATTAATAGTAGAGGAAAAAGAAGTTAGGAAAAGTTGTATTTTCAAGTAATTGGAATTCATCTTATACTAGTTATAAACTAATCAAATCAAGTAGATAAATAATTAGAGTTTAAGAAAACTAATAAGGAAGAGTAAGGAAACTAGTAAGGAAGAGTAAGATTTATAGTTTGCTAAGCTAATGAAAATAAAACCTAAAGAAAAATTTTATTGGCTTCATTTAGTTAGCTTATAAATTAGAAAGTATCAAATCAATTCAATCATAAGATTATCTAAGATTAAGTGATATTGAGTATTTAAATGAAAGAAAAGAAATATATTATATCCTACAAGTACTAATTCACTTATAGTTATAGGGTAATGGAAATCTATTAGCTTATGCAAAGTATGAAAGGAAACTATTACTTTCAAGTTTAAGTTAATGAGAATTAATTTGAAAGGTTAAAGACTATGGAGATATGTGCTAATCATCTAAGTGATTGATTGGGCACCAGTCTAATTTTGAGTTCTTTTATAGAACTTTCACTTACAAATTTAAAGTGTTAAACTATGTATAGCATATAGGAGTTGAAGGATTCTCAAGTTAATCTAACATGCACTTAAAGGAGAAGTAAAAATATGTAGAGACATAAGAATCTAATTCCAATTATAATAGTTTTAACATGAACTCTATCGTATTTACTTAAAAGGAACAAATAGAATGTTAACATGCAAAACTTCTATTCATTAGAAGATTAAATGGAAAAAATCAATATTAATGAGTTAACATTTAGCTAATTCAATGTGTAAAACATTTATTCTAATTAAATTATGTTCTAAAATCATGATTACAACATTCTCTAAATGAAATAAGATATGAGGTATTCATATAGTTTCTCAACTTACTAGAAGATAGAATGAAAGAATAATTCATTAAAGAATTATCATTAACTTAATTCAAAGTATAAGATATTAATTCTAATTATATTCCAACATAAGCAAATTACATGTTACTTTATATTCTAATTATATGAAATTTGACAATATATTCAAGTTAAGAAATCTAAATTCCATATGAAACATACATGAGATAGAAGAATCAAACTCAGCATATATTATGCAATTATTCTATTTAATTCATTCATGTAATAATTCTACATATGAAAATGATCAATTATGGAAGTTCCTATACATCTCCAATTCATAATTTACATTGATATAAGAACTAGTAAGAACATTATGAATAATTCAAATTGAAAAGATACATGCATTTCATTGAATTTAGTCTAATCATAAGTAATTCTATAATGGAAAGAAATTTAATTTAAATGAGCGTTAAATAATTTCAAATCATTACATCCATAGAAAATAAGATTTAAGCATATAAATTAAGACTATATGGGAGATAATAAATGAAATAAGTTTGTTATCCTAGGATTCCCACATTCTAAAATAAGTATTTGTCAGAAATAAGAAATTAACATTTAACTAAATTTAAGAGCTAAATATCTAAAATATCCAAATGTTGCCCAAATGATATATTATACATGTCAATGTGATCAATATATATTAAGGAGTAAAATGACACTAGGTTGAATTTGGACAATATCACATTATTTTAATTTGTATTTTTCTAATTAAATTTTCATATGATTTGATTAATTAGATTATTTTCCTTAAGGAAAATAAATCCAATTGATCAGATTTAATTAAAATGGGCTCAACCCGTTAACAGAAGACGCGGTTCGGCCAGGGCCCGAGAGACCCGGAACTGTCGCACCGCGCGGGTCACGAGTCGGCCCGACCCGCACAGTGGCTTCGTCCCCGACCCCTCGTTCCGATGGATGACTAATTAGGGAACCCTAATTGATTAATTCCAGTGCACCTAGGCCATGGCACGACCACTCGAAGATCACTACAACCTTCACCATGGTCAAACGCACTGGCAGAGACCCGAAGCCCCAAGGAAGGTGGCCTGGATCGGCCAGACCTTACTCACACGAGAGCTCCTACAATGGGGCTACTATGGGGAGATAATTCTCCTCACATAGGCCATGATTTGCCCGGGGATCGATCCCTACACCTTCAAGGAGGTGAGGCCAATTGAAGCCCCATGGCCTGAGGGTCTGACTTAACCCGATCGATCGAAACCGATCGATTGGAGCTAGCTTAAGGCACAGACACGGTCGTATTGGGTTTAAAATGACAATACATAATAATACAAATCAAAATGATACAAGCTCGAGCCTCATTGGCTCCAGACTTGCAAACGAGGGTACCTGGATTGACGGATGAGCTAGGCTGACTTATAGAGGGGGATCATGGCACTGGCTAGCTTCCAGAATGCATGAAGGATCCTGAACACCAGGAGAGCCTACTATTAGTAGTTCGCAAAAATATGGATCTGCCTAGAGAAGCTAAAGAAGATGATAATTGTGAAATAATGAAGAAATACAATTGATTCCAAATGAGTAGCAAAGGGGCAGAGGGAGAAATGCTGAGGCTATTTATAGCCTCAACAGAGATTAGGGAAGTTTTTAGAGGGTTGGCTTGGGCTGGAGAGGTCCGAGAGTTTGGGCCATGGTCGAGCTCTCAAATTTCTAATTCAAGCTCGGTCAGACCACGAGGCCCGATTGGGTCTCCAAACTAATTCGGGAGGCTTCCTAACGACCTGCTGAGGTGGACGCAGAAGTGGGAGATAGGAACAGTAGCTGGTAGTTTGGGGAAGATCTCATATCGGAAGTGAACGAGGGGAAGACGAAGGTCCACAGTAGCGGGACCTTTAGATGCCGTCTGATTAATCAATCAGATGGTGGAATGGCTCGGATCGCTCGAATCCTAGCGGTCGATCGCGGAAGTGTTCTGGGCCATAGGATCGGCCGAACAGATCTAATGGCAGATCCGCGGCTCCAGGGATCTTAGATCCCAGTCGTAGGATCCACGAAAGGAACAACGGGATGGAATGGGACTCCGCTATCGCGTGACTTAGGCTCCACAGCGGATCACGTGCGGTCCGCACAACAAATCCAAATGGCTAAATTTGTTGAAGGTAGATTTGTAAAATCAAATTATTGGAAACCCTAGAGTGCAATTAGACCAATTTAATTTAAATTGAATTATGATCTAAATAATCTCCAAAATTTACCAAACTTTCACTCCTAACTAATTTGAGAGTGGGGAATTCAAAAATGAACTCAAATTTTAATTTTAAGATCAAAATATTTTAAGTCTAATTTAGGGCATCTAGACTAATCAAAAATATTAACTTGACTTAGAGAAGCCCAGTTGACTTCAAATTTTCAGAATTTGCTTAACTTGATGTTTAAATGCAATAAGATTAAAACTAATGCCTCATCAAGCTGAAAATTAATCAGGATAACAACTTAGGATTGTTATAGACTTCCTAGCTTAAAAATGATGACGTCCTCAGCATCATCTTAAGAGAGAAAATAATAATGCATAAATTTAAGAACAAAAATTACAACTTCAAAAATTAATGGATACCTGGATCTTCAAAAAAACTAGGATACTTTCTTCAAATATCACCCTCTTTCTCCCAAGTAGATTTTTCTAGCAAGCAATTCCTCTACTGAACTTTCACCATGTGGATAGCGTGATTTCTCAATAGCTTTTAATCATGAGCTAAGATTTTTATGGGCTCCTCCGCATAGGAAGGATTCAGTTGAAGAGAAATTACAGGAAGTTGAATTAAATGAAATGGATTATGAAGACATCTCCACAAAGAGGAGATGTGGAACACATTATGGACTGCAGAGAAATCTTCAAGAAACTTCAATCTATAAGCTACAGAACCAATCTTTTCTAAGATTTTGAAAGGTTCGATGTAACAGATACTTAGCTTCCCAGCTACATCAAAATGATAGACGCCTTTCATCGGGCTTACTTTAAGATAGCAAAATTTCCAACATCAATTTCAAAGAGAACGGTGATGAGCATCACAATACTTACTCTGTCGATCTTAAGCTGCTTTAATTCTCTGCTAGATTATTTGAACTTTACGATTATTTTCTTCAACTAATTCTGAGCCATATAACTGAACACGGCCAGTTTCAGATCATGCTAAGGGAGTACTATACTTCTTGACGTACAAGGCTTCATATGGAGCCATGTCGATACTCACCTGAAAACTGTTGCTATATGAGAACTCCACCAAATGTATATGATCTTCTCAGAAGCCTCCAAAATTCAGAATACAGAGACGAAAAAGATCCTCCAGAACTTGGTTGACCCTTTCCATTTGATCATCTATTTGAGAATGGAAGGCAGTACTCATGGCTAGGGTAGTCCCCAAGTCTTGATGCACTACCCTGCCAAAATTTAAAAATGAAATGAAAAACTCGATCGAATACGATAGACCTTGGAATTCCATGGAGCCTGATGATTTTCCTGATATACAATTTTGTCAATTTCTTTACGAAAGCGGTTTAATGCATAGGAATAAAATGTGTTGATTTGTTCAGTCGACCGATAATAACCCAGATTGAATCGACACCAGATCTAGATTTTGGTAAACCCAAAACAAAATCTATAGAAATATCAAACCGCTTCCATTCTGGAATTGCCAAAGGATGGAGAAGTCCTCCAAGCTTCTGATGTTCTGCTTTAACTAGACTGCAGGTATGACACTTTACTACAAATTTGGCCACGCTTTTCTTCATTCTAGGCCACTAGAATGATTTCTTCAAATCTTGGTACATCTAAGTGCTACCAGGATGCACTTGATAACCGGAATTATGGCCTTCCACCAAAATCTTTTGTTGCGTAAATATGGGAATCCATAGACGATCTTCTTGGTAAATTACACTTCCTTTCAACTACAGGTCGAATCGGCGACCACTTTTAATTTACATTTTAAATTTTAGATAGTCTTCATCCTTTGTTTAGGGGATGGAGATATCATGATGAAATATTAGTTCAACATTCCTCATGGATATTAGCTCGCTTAACATGGCACCACCCACTGGCTTGATATCAAGCTTTCTAAAATCTTCTTCTAGAGAATTTAACGCTATTATGGAAGAAAGTGTAGCATGACGACTGAGCGCATCAGCCACAACATTTGCTTTTCTAGGATGATATTGGATACTCAAATCATAGTCGTTTATTAATTCGAGCCATCTTCACTGATGAAAATTGAGTTCATGCTTGGTGAATATGTACTTTTAACTCTGATGGTCTGTGAGTATAGAACACTGGACGCCATACAGTCAATGATGCCAGATTTTCAAAGTGAAAACTACAATGGTTAATTTGAGATCATGGACAGGATAATTCTTTTCATGCAGTTTTAGCTGACGAGACATATTGGCGATAACTTTCCCTTCCTGCATTAACACACATCCCAAGCCTATCCCAAATGCATCGGTATAGACTTGACAGTTGAGACCTTCTTTAGGTAAGGCCAGTACAGGGGCAGAAGAAAGAGCATCTTTTAACGATTGAAATGCATTTTTACACTCTGAACTCCAGATGAATGGCACTGCCCTTCTGAGTCAACTTTTTGAGAGGAGATGGTATCTGCGAAAAGCCTTTAACGAATTTTCTATAGTAACTAGCTAAACCCAGAAAATTTCTGATATCAGTCACGGACTTTGGCTGTGACCAATCCTAAACTATGCTTACTTTATTCTGATCAACTTTGATTTCTTGTGCATCTACGATGTGACCCAAGAAAGTAACTAAGTCAAGCTATAATTTGCACTTATAATACTTAGCATATAACTCATGGCTTTGAAGCTCTTTTAATACTAACCGCATATGGTTCTCATGATTAGTTTTGCTTCTTGAATAAATCAGGATATCATCAATGAAGATGATGACGAATTTATCTAAATATGCTTTCAATACGCGCTGCATTAGATCTATAAAAATGCACAGCAAATTTGTTAAGCCGAAAGACATTACCAAAAATTCATAGTGTCCATAGCGAGTTCTAAACATAGTTTTCTCGACATCTGAATCTTTAACTCGTAGCTGGTGGTAACCTGATCGCAAGTCAATTTTGAAAAACTTTAGCTCCAGATATTTGATCAAATAGATCATCAATACGCAATAATGGATACTTATTCTTGATGGTTATTTTATTCAGTTCTCTATAATCGATGCACATCCGCATCGAACCATCTTTCTTTTTCATGAATAAAATGGGCACTCCCCAAGGAGATGAACTCGATTGAATAAGATCCTTCTCTAGCAACACTTGCAATTGCTTATTCAGTTCTTGCAACTCCTTAGGCGCAATGTCATATGGAACTTTTGATAGCGACTGGGTTCCAGGGATTAACTCAATTCCAAACTCTACTTTTCTAACTAGAGGAAGACCGGGTAGGTCTTCAGGAAAGATGTCAGGGAATTCATGAACTATTCGATTAAATGAGATAGGAACGACCTCTTTCTTATCTCCTAACATTGTTACGAGATACGCAACACAATTTTTCTTGACTAACTTTTTCTGCTTTTATTGCATTAATCAATGATGCTTGGGTACTAAATCTACCTACAAAGTATTGTGATTGACTACTACTGCTAAAAGTGATTTTTTTTCTTTTGGAAATTTATAGACGTGCCATGCTTGCTTAGCAAATCCATACCCAAAATTATATTGAAATTTGTAATTGGCAACAAGATTAATTTGGCCCCATACTTCTGTTCTCTGATGGGAATATCAACATTACAAAACTTCTGGGATTGCATGAGAACTCCGAAAGATAACCCGATGCTCAATAATTCTACTATTCGACAGGTTGGTAGTTTAAGGTTTTTTGAACCCAGCTTTCTGATACGAATGAATGACTTGCTCCCGTATCGAAAAGAATATTACAAGATTTATTAGTTATTGTTAAGGTGCCTAAGATTGTAATAATTCTGATAAGGATTTGCTATTCAAAAATATTGATGCAAAGAAAAACTGAATACAGGAATAGCTGAATAAAAATTAATTTAAAGTGAATCTGAGATAATATCATTATCTTCAGAGGTAGAGACAGAGGTTAACATATCTACTCTTGCATGTGCTGAAGGTCATTTGTTCCGAGGTCATTGACCCTGGCGATTATAAGTCGTCTTCTGCGCAGGTACAATTGCCTTAGCATAGGGGCTGCCATTACAGTAAGAGTAGGCTCTCGACTATTTCTCAACTGTGCACAAAATACCTGTTTATAATGGAAGTGATCAATGAGCACTCCGTCAATTGTTGTTTTAGCATCACAGTTGAAATAGCGGTGGATTCTTCGACCACATGTAAAACATACACCACCAAAGTGGTGGCATTTTCCGTACGGATGGAACCATTTGCATTCTAAATTTTGAGGTTGGGATTTGTAGCGCCGCGTCCCGTCGCCATGCACAAAAGACTAGTAGTAAATCAGATCGGTGATGGAGAGGTGCGCTACTCAGGACGACGAGAACAAGCAAAACTCATCTTCCCGAATAGGCTAAAAGACTGAGCCATACTAAAGGCTGCTGACTCGAACCTAAGAGTATGATCGAGAGCCAATATTTAAGATAAGAGTTGAATATTTATCTTAAGTATTAGGATAATACATATATTGGATTTAAAGAAACAAGTAAGGATCCAATATACGTGGTTAATATATCAGTATTTACAGTATAATGATCACATCACAATACTAAGTATAGTGGTATAACAGAGTGCGGAAGCTAAAAGCATATCATCCAGAATTCATTCACCACAGAGCAGTACGTAAACATTCGTCTCAGGAAAGAAAAGAAAAAGTATATCCGAAGTAATTACAAACTGATTTAGCATATGAAAAAGTAAAGTCTACTAAAATAAAGTATAAAGGTAAAAGGAGGCAGACAGATCCTTTAGGGCTCCACGTACTGCTCCTGGATCTCCTGCAAGTCCTCTTGTCCTGTCTCCACAAGCTGCTCGAGATCTAGCAAATTGCCAGATCCCAAAAGTACACCGTGTTAGACAAGAAGTCTAACACATCGCAACTAACTATGCAGTAGGAAAGTAAATGTAGTAGACAGTAAAGTAAAGAAAATTGAAGAAAAGCTGATAAAAATGCTAAGTAACTGCAACTGTAAAGACTAAACAGAGTAAAACTGCATCAAAAGATAAATACTGAAAGTACATAAAAATGCTAAATGCTCAAAAATCAATGTGAAAGGAATGTCAAATGATGTACTATATGTCACTGTAAAGATGTACCAAATATGCCAGAGTATGGTATATCACGAATATGTAACAGAACTATCACTAAAAGGTTATGAGTAGTACGGTCCAATGTATGCATACACCCGGTTGGGAAGACAGTATGGTGATGCAGATGCACCCTGAAATTCTCCAGTCTATGTATGTAATATTTTGTAACTCATAAGTCATCACTGATACTCATATGTCACTGCTGAGATGATGCTTCAAGCTCATGCTTATGCTTATGCCCATGTTTCTATGCCATATGGGTAAAATCTAGAAATTCATGAAAACTTGGAATGCAGATAATGAATTCTAAGTCTCCACTGTGCAGAATTCTGCTAAAAGGATTTTGTCTCCTAGTTTCTAGGATGATAATTGGTTAAAGTGACAGATTTAATTAAAGATCACTAGATGGGATGATCGTATACACATATTCAGCACGTTCGCAAGAAAAGTGATTCTCATCACTTACTCATAACCATACTTAGTATTTTAAAGAAGGTGAATCTCATTACTTAGTTTATTTGAGCCACACCTATTGAAGCGATCTTCGCTAGAAGGCGTTGCGCCGTTGGCAATTTATATTTCAATCAAACTAAGGAATGATTACCCGTTCAATACACTCATAGGTTTGAATGATTTATTATAATGGGACTATATTCATATAATCCCGCAGGATAGAACCTGCTCATATATCCCCATTAGAGTGAATCAACCAATCCTGAATATTACTGAAGAACCAATAATAGGGGTATACCATACTACACTGCCTGATAATCGGGATTCAACCAAGTTTACTTAATAAATCAAGGAATGATTAAGACTATAAAGGCATATACTAAATAGGTAAGTCCTATACAAGGTTTCACTAAAATGTGATCAAGGATCACTCAACATGGATTATACCACAAGGAGAAGTATCATTCTAAGGTCTTAAGTGATTTCTACCACGAGAGATTAAGATCAATTCTAAGGTTAATGGATCATCTAAGCTTCTACCTCAATGAGTCATACAAGTTCTCCTACCTCAAAGTATATGTGATTTAGGTCTTTTAAATATTCCAGGGTGATCTTTTGAAGATATGCTTAAGATTTCCCATTCTAAATTCTGATATTAGCATTTTAGGTTCTATTTCATAGTTAGGTTTAAAATGATCAGATCGGATGATTAAGTCATCTGATCACAACTTAATCTAAGATTATGGGATTTAAATCAAGAATGTTATTAAAGTTTTAGATCATTTGTTCAATCAATATGATTTTATTAATCTTCTTATACTAATGGTCTTATTTAGGAGAAAATCTAGGATCTAAAGATTTGATTCAGATTAAGCAATAATATGGCTTTATTAATAACCATATCATGTCTAATTCAAATGTTTAAGGTCAATATAAAATCAAATGTATTATTGGAGAGATATCAAGTTAATTATCTTATAATCAAATCGCTCTAGTTAAGGTTCTTAAGAATTTGGACCTTAATTAAGTAGATTAGGGTTTGACCCATATCCTTATTCAATTAAGATCATGTGTTTGATTAATGATCAATGTCAAATCAATGAGTTAAGAGTGTGTTATTGGTGGCAATCTCAGACTTAGATCAAGTCTTAATAGCTTGATCAAAGTCTTAAGACTTCTTAAGTTAATTAAGGAAGTTAAGATCTCCAATTTTTTAGTTTATTCAAATTATGCATTATGGATCAATATGTATGGTTTCTAATACATTTAACCTACTGTTATGAAGTATAATAATAGAAAAGTTTATAAAAACACCAAGTAATTGATGCTAATCAAACCCTAAATCCATTTAAATAGATTAGCACTTAATTACAAATCTAGCCATCAAAATTGTTTTCGATTTTTCACACATGTCCTACTTAATAATACAATTAATTAGAGCCTAAGTTTGCTAAGATCCAATATGTATAAACCCTAATTTTTATTAATTATGATTTAACAAGATTAGGGAATAATTTGAAATATAGAACTCATAAAAATAATTTACTTAGCACATGCATTCTACTCATCATAAGTAAATTAATGGTACCCTAAACATGTAATTTGGTTAAGTATAATTACTAAAGCACCCTAATTAAGTTCTGTTGTAATTATGCAATAATAAAAAATCTAACCATCAGATGTAAAATTTTTTTTTATATTCAGATCCCTGATAATTTTTTGATCATTTTCATATATAATATTATAGGGTTTTGACCAATGGATTAAAAGTTATTTAAATAATATATTTTGTATTTTTCTAATTTAATTAAGCTATTTTTCTTAAGAAAAATAATTAGATTTGGTTTTATTTTTAATTTGAAACGGGCCCTGACCCGTTTACAAAACACGCGGGTCGGTCTTGACCCGATGGCCCAGCACTGTCGCACAGCGCGGGTCACGGGTCGACCCGGCCCACACTATGCTTCGTCTCCCTCTCGGCGCCATCCCGAGAACCAGCCGATTAGGGTAACCCTAATCAGCTAAATTCTCCTCTCCCCGACCACCTCACCGCCTCTAATGGATTGAGTTTCCATCAGCATAAGAAGACGCATCGATGGAACCCGAAACCCCCATCAGAGAGTGACTGGAGCTCCGGGGAGCTACTAAGCCGAAATCCTCCCTCGGTCAGTGAGGTGGAGGAGCAATTCTCCTCGCTGAGGGCTTGACAAGCTCGAGGCGTGCTGGCTACACCTTCAAGGTGACAAGGCGCACCTGAGCCCCACTCTGGCGTGACTCGAGGGCCACTGGACGCATGGGTCCTTACTCGGCCGCCCAGTGGTAGGCTTCATTTGAACTCCGTCTATCATTTCCGTGTGGTCGCATTGATAGTACCGGTGGCCTGTACGCCCACAATTAAAACACCTCTGGCCAAAGTGGTAACACTTGCCGTACGGATGAGGCTTGGTACAGTTTTGAGCTTGTTCGGTAGTAGGTGCTGCTTCCAGCTGATATACTTTTGCGAGGTTGGATCCATGTCTTTTGAAGTTTCCTCGCGGGTTCAGAGTTGTTTGCACTTTTCGCTTATGATCCTCTTCAGATTGATGATGCTCTATCACCTTGGCTGTTTCCACCAGTTTGAAGAAGTTAGTCAGACAAAGCAGCACTATTTGATTCTTCAACAAACTTCCGAGTCCACAAGGAAGCGGTGGCACTTAGCTGACTCAGAATTGGTGACTTCTGGTGCGAAATGAATCAATCTACGGAACTCTCTTTCGTATTTGGCGACTGAACAACTCCCTTGAGTCAACCTCATGATCGTATCTGCAATAATGTTTTGTGCGAATGGGGGAATAAATTCAGTCTTGAAGGCCTCGACGAACTCATCCCAGGGGATTTCTTCTAACTCGTAGTCAGCGAACTTGGTGTTTCGGATCTCTTCCCACCAATATTCTGCTTCTGCATTAAACAGACAGGTGGCGAGATGAACAGCTTCTGAGTTCAGGACCTTAAGACTAACGAGATCCCTTTCCACAGCTTTCAGCCAGTCAACTGTATCCATCAGGGACATGTTCCCACCAAAGGTTGGAGGTCTTAACCTTAGAAAATTGTGAAGGAGGTTATCTGCTGAGTGATATGAAGAAGAAGCAACTTGTGGAGCATGAACTGTCGGAGCAGCGACAGTGACTAGAGGTGTACGATCATTCAGTAGTTTCTGCATAACGAGCGCCTATTGAGCTTGGTTTTCCAGCAGAGTTGCCACCATGACTCGCAGATGAGCCACCTCATCGTTAGTACTACTAGAGGCCACAGTGTTCTTGATAGGAGTAATGGTGGGTGGTGATCCAGAATCCATTCTAGTTTAATTAAGAAAAGGACAAACTCAGAATTTACTCTAAGGAAGAGAAATCAAAATCTTTCATTAATTATAAAATTAAGGGATTACAATGCCAAAACTGTAAATCAAATGGAGTTGCTTGAAAATGAAATAACATTATCCTAATTCAAACATTACCAATATATTCTGCCCTAAAGGCTACACAAAAGTCCTCAAAAGTGACTTCCCGACGCTTCCTGTTACATTTCTTCTTGAGTCATGCCATGGTCTCATACCACCAAACTCTGGCGTAGTCCACCATCAGGTTGGTCACAACATCCACATAACATGACTCAGGACACTCTATGTGTATCAGAATGGACTCCACTCGGCTCAACCATTCTTATGCGTATATGGGTAAGTTGAGCCGTTGATATACAGCTTGCTGTAGAAGCTTCTCTAGGACTAAAACTCCTTTTGCTGACACCCCTTCAATCTGCCAATTGCTTTCCTGCCTCTATTTGAAGCTACAGCTCCAAACTCTCTTGAAGGCACGCTGATAATAGTCTATATCGGACTCTTCAGAATCTATTTGACTTTGAGGACAGAATTTTATTACATATGTGTTAGACTCCATATGACTAAATTATTAGTATGGGAGTATTCTCCTCCTACATTTTACATAGAGTTACTAACACTACTATGTTATGGATGTCACTTATATTGACGCTTGTATTTCAGAAGAACGGTCCATTAGGTAGAAAGGAATTATAGATCCCATTCTGACACCTTATGGTGTTCTCTGATACCAACTGTGGGGCCCCCGTACTAATAATAAGGAAGTACGGTGCTCCAACTGTGGCAAATCCCTAACTCAAGTAAAGTTAGGTAAACCCAACCTTCCTTAAGCCAAGGGCTTGTCACCAAGTGCTATAACATTATCAATATATAAATATCAAAGTGGCAAAAGCAATGAATAATAGAGTAACATTCACAAGCATACATAGTAGGAAAAAGAGAGTGCAATATAGTAACTCATCACAATGCAGAAATAAAATACATCCAGAATTAATTATTACAAACTGAAGTTTAAAGAAAATGAAAATGTCTCTCAATCTCACTGAAAATGAAAATACAATAACTATCTATTCAGCGGCAGCACGATCCTCCTCCTGAACCTGTTCCTCTTCTGCGACACTACCCACGAACATGTCTGAATCTAACATTTATTGGTATCACAAATACCAGGGCCCCAGCCAACAAAACAAAAAGGTTACAGTTAGACAATTGTCTAAGTACATTTTAGGCTATTTTAATGAACTGAACATTTAAAGATATCACATTTTAATTTGACTACACATGCAAGCAGTAAAGGTGCAACAAGCTATGAAAGAAATGAGTAACCATAAACTATCCATTTATAGCCAGCATATAATACAAAATAAACAAGGTGAGGCTAAAAGCTAAAAGAAACAGCAACTACAATACAATGCTAAACCTAACATGCTTATGATCATTTTAATATATGCTGAATATATAAAAGAAATACAAGTACTAAAAATGTGCAATTCTAGCATCCTAAATATGCCAATATATATAAGTAAGCCATATGAGTATACATACAACATGCTAGTTCAGAATAAGGAAATAAAAGAAAAGCCACTGAGACATGTGGCAAAACGAGCATATACTGAAAGTAAGGCCATTGAAGCATGTGGCAAGGCAAATCTGAAAATAATACAATCTAGCTAAAGTAGCAATAAGCCTAAGACATAGTACTACCATACCAGCCAATAGGCCATACAGGGCTTCCAATATCAATCAATCAATCCCCAGCCTAGCCATCCAAATATGCTAGGTCTGAGTCCAGTCTATACAATACTACTACTGAAGAGGAAGACTAAGCCAAGACATATTCTACCAATTGCAAACAAGACAAAATTGAATGATATGCAATTCAAATACTAACTTAGGATATATCCTAAGTTTTCCTATTATGCTCAAGGAATAAGGCTCAATAACTAAGGTAAGCAAAGCAATCTAGTCAAAGTAAGCAAGAGACTCAATTTAGACTATGTGATATATGATGTTATCTAATTACCCAATCTAACTATTTTGAGAAGGTACAAGTTTAGGATCTCCAACATCTAGCTATTGAGTAAAATCTCAGATTTACGTCCTTAAAGTTAATGTTTGAACTTAACAAGTTCAAATCCAAAATCATGTGACAACTATATGGTTTAAGTAAGTAAATTAATGACCTAATTTATTTATATTTTACTCTCTTTCCCAAATCTCGATTAAGTAAATCAAGATTTAAGGATTTAGAACTTAAACCCTATGTTGAGTTCAAATCCTAAATCCAAGGTAATATTCTAACTAGGATCTAGGGTTTACACTTATTACCCAATTTAAAGGTAAAGGATTCTATAGGCTGAAAGATTCAGGAACTACGAACTTAATGAAAGGCTATTCTACTGATTATAAGATAAAACAATCGATTAAGAACTTGAGAATCTAAGATCTATATTCAATATTTAAGATAATTTCCTTATTTTATAGATTGAATCATCCTATACCTACATGGAAGGTTTCAAAAGGTTAAACAATCAATCATTAAAGAATTTCAATTGGAGATGGTTCAATTTCAAATTGAAGATCTAAGTCTAAGATCTTAAGATCTAAAGATCTGAGGTTTGATCACTGTAGATCTCTAAATTAGAGTTTTATCTTAAGAGCTTCAATTTGTGATTATTTTAGAATCTAAGTTCATTGTTAAACTATATGGAGTTTATTAAGGTTGAAATTGACAATTTTAAGCATTAGATTAACATTAAACTCATATTGACCTTTTTAGAGCTACTTAAGATCTAAGGATCTGACATTTGATCACTTTAGATTTCTAAATTAGATTTTAACTTAGACTTTACCAATTACATTTCTTTTAAGTATTAACTCTTAGGTTAACTTCACTGAACTTATTAAGGTGATATTAAATCATCTAAATTATTAGATTCAAGGATTAATGCCAAATGACTCTTATAAGATCACTTAAGATTTAAGTGTCTTAATTAGGGATTAAGTGGAGATTTCTTGAATTGATGATCACATTAACATTACTATTAGTCTAAGAGTTCAGAGAACATTTTTAATCTACCTTAGGATAGTTTACTAAAATTTCCAAGCTTTAAGGAGCATTTAAACACATTTTGATCAAAATAACCAAAATGCCCCTCTTAAGGCAAGAATTGGGATGTTAGGGTTTAGTTATCCAAGTTGATCCCAATCTGTCTTAATATGTTTCATATTGATTAATGAAGTGAGAAACACCCTCATCACAGAATTACTTAATTAAGCCAATTAGGGTGATTAGTATATTTAGGCATCCTTAGGGCAATCCAACCTTATACTTAAGCTAATATAGACCTAATATGACATTAAGAACAACCTCCATCCAAATAAAGGGCTTAATTAGTTTTAATTTCACTAATCCTTATTTAAGATGATTAAGGAGTGATTAAGAAAGATAATTATCCAAAATTAAATTTAAGGGTCTGATATTGTTCCTTAGGGTACAAGGAGCAATCAGAGCCCTTAACCTCATAAATTGGATACTTAAATAAATTATATGATTTAATTGATGACAGCAAGAGTTTAGCAAATAAATTTTAATCCAACCATTGGATTTGAAATTTTATTTTATATTTAGATTCCTTGAATTTTTCTGATTCAAATGGTATATTGGATCATACTATTTGGATTTGTATAACTAAAGTTATTCAAATAATTTAATCTGAATTTTTATTTAAATCAAAATCATAGGTTTTAATTAATTAAATTCACAACCATAGAAAATATCATCCAATAATTATTTAATTAGCCGCGGCCCAAAATCAAAAAGGCGCGGGTCACAGTTGGGCCAGGCCAAGGACCGACGACTTCGTCTTCTTCCTCTCGACGGGTCCCGAGCCCGCCGAACTTCGGCGCTGAAATTCTCGGCGCACAGTCGACGACGGCGGCTCGGCTTGTTCCTTACACGTTCCCTGAGTCAAGATGCGTCGGTTGGACCAAGAACCCCCATCCGAATCCCTCCGGATCGACGGGGTGCTACTCGACCGAGGCGCATTCGATACGGGCATCTCAGGCTGACTGTGAGGGGCAATTCTCCTCACCGAGGCCTTGATTCGCCTAGGGTTCGATTCCTACACGTTCAGGGAGTCAAGACGCGTCGAACCCCCAACCTATCTTAACATGAGGCGTAGCCAATCGCTGGGTCCTTACTTGGACTCAGCCATGGCTCAGCTGCTAGCTCAGTCGATCGATACGATCAACTTGAGCTAGCTTAGCCCAAGCGATAATCACACTAGGTTTCCTAGGTGGCTAAGGTAACTTAGACGACATCCAGAGCTCATTCAGAGGGCAGAAACCAAATGGAGCTTGAAGAAATTTCCATGGGGGAAGGCTGTACCTCAAGTCGGGCTACAGGCTTAGCTGAGGGAAATTGAGATGCGCTGGAGCTACCTGGACAGCAGACGAAGCTTCACAGGGGGTTTGAACACCAGACGAGCCCTCTATCAGCGGTTCGAGCTTCGAAAATGCCAGAATTTGCCGAGGAAGATGGGAGCTCTAGAGGCTTCAATTGGGGAAATTGAGGGTTCACAGTGAGCAAAGGGACTCACTGTGAATCACTGGGGGTATTTATAGGCCTGAGGGAGCTATGGGGTGATTTCCAGAGCTCGGGCAATGGCGAGAGGCTCGGGCTGAAGGAAATGGCTCGGGCCAATGGCTATGGGCAATTTGGGGAGAAGGCAGCTGGCCAGACGAACGCGTCGAGGGCAGGAGAGGAAATTCGGTGGATTTCCCGTACTGCCACGTGACAAGGAGGATCCTAGCTATCGGGGGGGGGACCAGACGTAGACGGGCGAGGCGAGGGAGACGATCCACAGTGCTCGGGTTCGTCTCCGCAGTCTGATGGAATGACCATTGGTCTCGAACGGCTCTGATGCGTTACTTAACGGGATAGAATGGTAACCGTTGGATACGTGCAATGGATTTAACGCCTATGATTTAATCTTAACACGGAGGAGATCCTGTCGTTCGATGGCTTGCGCCAGGATGCGTGCTAACGCATCGGGAGGCTGAAACGTGTGCGCCGCTGTCGGGACCCCGCAGCGGATTTGCCGCAGTCCCGACAGCAAATCCCAGGTTTAATTTTAAATAAAAATTAATTTTAAATATAAATAAGGTTAATTAAATATATAATTATTCTTAAATTATTCAAATCCAATTTAGGACCAAATGAGCGCCAAAAATTCCCAAAATTTCACCCATAGCTAATTAGGATATGAGGAATTCAAAAGTAAAATTAGATTTTAATTTGGAGATTAAAATAATTTAGATATTTTTTAGGGCTTAAAAATAGCCAAGAATACCAAATTTTCCATTTTTGCTCCAAATGATCCAAAACTTCTAGGGTCAAGTTTAAATGACCCATTGAATCCAATGGCACCCAAATCAAGCCTTGGTTTGGCTTAATTAATCCAGATCTAGCTAGGGTAACAACTTAGGGTTGTTGCAAGAAGTCCCTTAGAATGGCCCGAGGACTGAAGGAATTGGGTCGAGGTTAGGCGAGGGAAAACCCGGAAGATTGAGGTGCCATGCCGTTGGGAATTCGAGTGGTAGTGGGGAGCAGGAAGGATCCCTGTACTGCCATGCCAGCACTGACAGCAGGAGCTGTCGGGCCCCTTCAGGAAAATTAGGGACGACGATTCACAGTGGGAGGTAGCCCCTGAGTCGTCTGATCGGGCGTTGGTTAGAAGTGAACGGTCTGATCTTAGCCCTGTCAACAAAAAAATGCGAATCGAAACTGCTAGATCAAAGCTCCAAGATTTGTGCGGTGCCATCCATGCGCCACGATTGCTGAACCGGGGTCAGGGTCCCGCAGCGGATCCCCCGCTGTCTCGACAGCGGATCCCGACCATTGGAAGGTATTATTGCAATTTAGATTTGTTAGGAGCCCTAGATTGCAATTAAACCATTTTAATTAAATGTGAATTATGGTTTAAATAATTTCCAAATTGCACCAAACTTATACCCTTAGCTAATTGGGAGTGAGGAATTCAAAAATGCAATCAAAATTTAATTTTGAGATGAAAATATTTTAGGTCTAGACTAGGACATCTAGAGTGATCAAGTTATCATTTTAGACTTAGAGAAGTTTTATGGACTTTAAATTTTTAGGATAAGATTCAATTAATGTTCTAAAAGAAATGAGATTAAAATAAATGACTGCTTAAATTATAAATAATTAGGGTAATAACCTAGGGTTGTTACAGGATTGTTCAGCTTTAAGGTTATAGACTTTTGCCATCTTATGATGACCAAAATGCTCTTTCCTTGGTTGCATGACTATTGCCTTCTGCTTTCAATCAAGTTGACCTTGAAATCCTTCCTGCAGATAAGCAGCTTCAATCAATTCTGTCAAATTCTTGATCTGGCAGATGTGCTTTAATGGAGTCACTCATACCCTTTAGGAAACGGTGACATCTAGACGCTTCAGTTCTAACTAGGTCCGGAACAAATCACGGCAACCTCCGGAACTCTTGTTCATAATCAAACACCGAATTGTTGCCTTAAGTGAGATGGAGGAGTTCATCCTCCAGGATTTCATGAGACGATGCTGGCATGAACACTTTGCGGAATGCTTCCAAAAACATACCCCACGGGATATCCTCAATTTCATAATAGACGAATTTGTTGTTTTGTTCGTTCTCCCACCAATATTCAGCTTTTTCTTGGAATGAGTAACCAAGCAAATGGATTCTGAGTTAGGGCACTTTATACTAGTCAGGTTCTTTCCAGCTATTTTGAGCCAGTTTACGGTGTCCATTGGATTTAGCGCTCTAGTGAACGTGGGCGTTCAAAGGCGAAGGAAACTGTGTAGGATTCCACCACCAGTAAAGTGTGAGGATGATGAAAATCATGATGGGGTGCAGATTGTTGTCGAATAGATAAAATAAGGGCACACATTTCTTGCATCTGTTGCGCATTGCTTTCTATTAAGGCCTTCATCAGGTTGGCCATTGGGTTTGATTCTTCGGGTACGCCAGTTGACGAAACCACATTCTTGATCGGAGTAGGGGCAGAAGGAGAGTTGGGATTCATGACTATAAGTGCAAGAATGAATTCAGCAAAATAAAACTTCATTATCATTTCATTCATATCTTTCTCAAAAGAGAAGATACATGGATCCACAAAATGCATAACTGAGATGAAAGAAATGGCATAATAAGATCTCTAAGACCCTAGTTATAATACTCTACCCCAAAGGCAGCACACAAGTCATCATAGGTGACTATATGTGTAACAACCCAGGTTATTACTTAGGTCAATTAAGACTAATTTAAGTCTTAATTTTGATTTTAATATCTTAATTAAGTCATTTAGAACATACCTTTAAGATCTGGATTAAATCAGGGATCAAATAGAGCAAATCATGATTTCTGAAAAAATTTCAAAACCCTAGAAATTGACTTTTTATTTTGATCTCAAATCAAAAATCTGACTTCACCATTGCATTCACCACCCCCCGAATTATCTAGAGGTGAAGTTTTGGAGGCATTTGGAAGATGTTGACTTATCGGCGAATATTTTAATATTATTTAAATACTCTGAAAAATCAAATAATTAAATTCTCGTCAAAACAAAAATCTGATCACGCCATTGCGCTCCTCACCCCTCAATTAGTTAGCGATAATATATTGAAAATTTTGGAATGCGTTTAATTATCTAAGTTTGATGAATAGAATTTAAATGAATTATTATAATATTATTAATAATTAATAAAAACTAACGGTGTCGTCTGCCTTCAACTGACGCCGCCCATCCTTTTTATTTAAAATTGACGGTCAATCTAGACCGTCCGATCTTGATCGGACGGTTAGTGCTTCGTCCCTGTCCCTCTGCGCCACGCGTCGTGCGCGTGTCAAGCGGGTGAACGCCTCGCAAGCCCTGCTTGCCAAGTGCCTCCTGCCACCCCTCGACCACCGCTTTTCCTTCAGTATAAGGTACCGCAGACATGGATCGGGACTCCTTTTCATCTTGTTTTAGTCAAAAGCTGTAATCCAAAGAAGACGGCCCTGTGATATTCCCCTCGATCTCGAAACCCTCTGGTACTTCAAAATCCTATTTTTAGCAATTCGATTCACACTTAAGATTGTTTCTAGTTCCAGTCAGAATAATTATAGGATTAAGTGATAATAATTGAACAAATAATTATGAAATTGATTATCTTTGGTTATTTTTCGGGACTCTTGCACTCGCGAAATTAGGACATCAAGGTTAGTAAGCTTAAGTCAACCTCTGAAGGAGTCTTAGGGTTCGACGGATAGGACTATTCAAGCTCGTCATTTTGGCATGTGATTTGAAGCCTGAGGCTTCATCTTCATCGAGTGTCTTGTTGCCCTAACTCCACACCCCGCTGAGGAAGAAGACTCCATTTGGACCGGACCGGGTTTGTTCCACCGGTTCAGCCCGTGTCTTGAACCACCCACGTGTTGAGGCGAAAGCTATTGCGGTCCCACTATCACCTCCTCACCATGTGTCACTCGCTGAGTGGCCGGCTGACCCGTTGTCATTCAGGCATGAACAGATGCGAAAAGTGGGTCCCACCGTCTCCATTCAAGCCAATTAGGCATCGACACGTGTCGATGCCTGAGTACTTTCAAATGGCAGTGTTAATTTGGTGGGTCCCGCTACAGAAATCAAATCAAACAGATTTGTTAGATAAGAAATAATAAAATGATTCAGAATTAATTTAATTAAATCAAAAACTTTAAACATACATATTTATCAAACCATAAGTCCAAAGTATACAAATATATATACCATTTTGATCAGCAAAAATAGAGGATTAATATGAAACTATCAAATTTCTGTTTGGACTTATATTTTGTATAGTGATATTTAGGGGTATTAAATAATTCAAAATTATGTCCCAAAACTTAAATTAATCATAACTTTTGAATCTTTAATACAAACATACCTAATATGGGTCTCAAAGTACTCAGAAAATCCTAAGGATTAATTTAGTAATGCCCACTTTGTTGTTTGGATTAGTTTTAGACTAATGACTTTTAAGACCTAACCCTAATTAGGTCAAATAACCCTAGAACTTCAATTGACCATAAGTTAGTCAAATTTGCTCCAAATTAAGTGATTCAAATATCTATTTAGATTAAGAAAACCTAATTTACAGTAATCTGCAAAAATAATTAGAATCTAACAATTAAATTTTCTAACAACCCTAATTACTCTAAATCTTAATTAGTAAAGATTAGCAAATCTAATAATCCAAATTAAGAGATTCAAATTTTAGAGAACTCCTAGAGTAGATTAAAACCTAGTTATGTAATTAGTTTAGTGATATTGTGATTAATTTCACTAATCACTCATTAATTACACAAACCCTAATTATTAGCCCTAGAACTTGTATTGGCCATAACTTATATACACATCAGAATTTGATGATTTTAGGTTCTATGGAAACCTTAGGACATAACCTTTAATAAATTAACATAAAATTTAGGTGTCATTAAGATAAATTTACTAATTTGCTCTTATAGGTCAAATTCCTTAATTTAACTTTATAATGCTTAATCCTTAACTAAAATTAATGAACTTACTGTCTAAACTTATATTAGATAGTAAGTAATCATTCCACTTTAAGAAATTTTAGATTTGATCCCTAATTCATAAAGATGAAATTTAGACCCTTAAGTAAGGGGCAAAATGGTCATTTTTCCCAAATTAGGTTTAAGCATCTTAAAACCTTAAATTCAGTCTTAAATCTATAAAATTAGTAATATGACTAATTTGAACTCATTCTGGAATATTTAAAATGACCTAAAATAATCTAAGCCCTAAATTAAGTCTTATAAGGTAAATTTAGTTCATCTTATGCCTCATTTAAGTTATACTCCTCAAATAATATCAAATTTAAGATTTAATTATTCTCTTAAGATTTTCCTTCAAACTTTAGGATCTTAATTCCTTAGGATCTAACTTAGAAATTAGGTTAGAATTCATCTATTAAGTAATTGGGTACTTAATAGATGAAACCTTGGTTTTATAGTTTTCTAGATTTCATTCTTTATTTATGATTATTTGTATTTAAATTTTAGATTTAAGATTAGAAATCCATATTATTAGGCTTAATTTTGCTTAATAAGATAGCCTTAATAATAGTTCGTGAGATATGGGTTTAACTTTAAACCATTAGTATTAGAACCCATTGGATTAAGAAGTTAAGATCTGATACTTGGATTTTAATATTTTAATCCTCCAATTTTGATTCATACTAATCAAGATTGATTTGGGACTCATAAAATCATTAATTAGGACATTTGATTTATTATTTTAACTTAATTAAACGACATGTGATTTAAAAGTGTTAGAACTCGATTAGTTCTAACATTCTTTCGATTTATAGGCTCGATATTTTGGATTTATACTCGATAGCTGGATATTAGAGATCCTAAACTTGTAAAAGTTCAGATTAGATAGAACATCTTAATTAAAAAACAAAGTGATATCACAAATTTTTTTAGTGCTATTTTATATACACTGAATATTGTATGCTATGCTTTCCTTTGTTTTGGACTTCTTTATATTTGGATATATTACATTAAACATAGAATATTGGATGATTATTTCTATGTTGATGTTGATGATATTCATATAGCATTTCATATTTTTAGAAGGAAATTTGATGGAAAAATAGCTTTACTAAACTTGAGGAGATATGTTTTTTTAGTCTGCCATTTAGTATGACTTTATTTTAGGATAGTGTTTGGGCTATGATAACTTTCCTAATGCCTGAGGTTTTGGGCTAGGACTACTTTCCTAGTGCAAGTTGCTTTGGACAAGGACTACTTTCCTAGTGCCTGTGATTTCTGACTAGGACTACTTTCCTAGTATATATGAGACTACTTTTCCAGATGTTTTGCAGTACTTTTCAGATGGAATCTGGGACTACTTTTCCAGATGAGCAGATGGAATTTACTTGTGGCAGGACTAAGTAGGAATATCTCACATTTTGCAGTTACTTTTCAGTTACTTCATTTGTATTATTATAACTTTGTAGTTATCTTTTTATTACTTGACAGTTTTGACTTACTTTGTCATATAGTTTAGTACGCCTTCTGCTATATTTTCACTTTCTACAGTTCCTTTGTACTTACAGCTTTGATATTCATTTTTTTACTTTCGGTAGTTCACTTTTACTTTTGGCATGTTAGGATGTTAGAGTTTTACTTTCAGTTCTGTACTTTTAGCTTAATTGTAAATTAGCATATCTTATATTGATCATGTACTTAGAAGTTTCACTTGTGTTTAGTAAATTTTTTTATGTATTACTTAACCCTTTCTGCAGCTTAATTTGAGGTATGTGCTTACCTTACATCTTTTTTAAGTTATAATTATGTTAATTATAAATTTGTTACCTTTCTTTAATTCTTTACTGCTCCTATGTTGCTTAGTATTGTGATATCATTAAGAATTTAACGATTTACAGCCTAAAATGTACTTAGACATTTTGTCTAACTAAATTTTTCCTTTGTTGGCTAGTGCCTTACCATTGTGAAACTGACAATGATAGATTCTGAGCTATTTGAGGTTGTGAGACCTTCTGGAGATCCAGTTCAAGAGGAGGAGCATATAGGAGAAGATCATTAATCACTTTCTGATATTTATGAGGATATGAGAGAGTTTACTTTCATTACTGCATAAACTCTAATATCGTTTTGTAATAATACAAGATTTAACTGTTTTATTTTTCATGCTTATGTATTCTGAGTTGTACAATTTTATCTGGATTGTATGGATGGTACACTTGTCTTTCTTCTGCACTCTGATAAATTATAGTATACTCACTTATACGATTGTTCCCTTTGCTACTCTTTACTTATTAAGGCACATCCTCCCTTAGCATTTGATTAAGAAGGCCCATTCCTAAATCTGAATGCTAAGTGAGGATTTGCTCAGTGACAACCACCTCCTAATTCAGATGATTAGGGGGCGGCCGCCACAATATGGCTCCTCCGAGCTAACCTCCTATATACCTAAAACCACTAATGACTCTCTGGTCCCTTCAGTAGGATCTCCATAATCTAAAGATGGTACTCCTCAGAATAGGCCATCTCTCGAAGTGCGGTAGTTGCACAATTGAATCACTCTCTGGCAAGTGCTGAAAGATTGGTACCTCCAAAGGATGAATGGACAAGGATCTTGTCCAGCACCTCAAGTCCATGAGATGACACCCCATCGATAATCCTACCATAGATCTGACCATCTCGAAGATCATCCAGCCAATAGTCTTCATACCTTATAAGGTAGAACCAAAATGCTGACCGCGTGTGTTCCATTCTTAAAAGTAACTCAACTTATAAGTACTTTATTCATATCATATTTCTTTCTTTGAAGTTCGTTCAAATCTTAGGATGTCCAATTTATATTCTTGCAATTCACTGTTTCAATGATGTTATTATGTGCATTCAATTCATAAGATGTCCTTATTCTAAACATAATCAAAATTTCATTTTTGAGATAACTTGATGAACTTTTGGATGTTATTTTTCCTACACTTAGTAACCTATGAACTTGACCTGATACAGAGAACATATCATAAAGTAAATAGGAACAAGCTACTTATTTGATGCTGTATGATACTTCTCTGATACCAACTGTAGCCACCTGCCCCGTCACCCATGCAAAATAAACTAAATTCGGTGGTGGAGCGGTGCGCTACTCAGGAAGGCATAACTCATCTCCCCGAATAGGCTATCTAAAGAAACTAGCCACATTGAAGGCTATTGACTCAACCTAAGAGGATTGTCGAGAGTCAATACTTAAGATAATAGTAAGATACTTATCATAAGTATTAAACTAATACATATATTGGATTATAAAGACAAGTAAGGAATCTATTATCTATTCTCAAATATCATCATTTATGGTATGCTGATCACATCACAATACTAAGTGTAATAATAGAATAATAGAGTGCGGAAGCTAAAGCAAAACATTTAGAATACATTCATCACAGAATAGTAGTAAGCATTCATCTCAAAAAAGAAAAGCAAAATGCATCTTGAATTATTACAAACTGATTACTAAATAATACAGAAATAAAATTCAATGAAGGTACTGAAATAAAAATAGACAAGTGATAAGGCTGAAGGAGGGTCCATTATGGCGCCACGAACTCTTCATGGATCTCTTGCATGTCCTCCTGACTTGGCTCAACAAACTGCTCAGGATCTAGCAAATTTCTAGATCCCAAAAGTACCCGATATTAGATAAAAAGTCTAACATATTGAAACTAAACTTGATAGTTCTAAAATATTTACAATATAATGGTAAAGTAAACAAAACTGCAGAAAAGCTGTAAAGGTAATTGAATAACTAAAACTACGTAAAATTAATTAAAGTAAAATTGAACTGTAACTAAATACTGAAAACAAAGAAAAATAATGACTGATCTGGAACTGGTGTAAGAATACCCAACACTTTGTTATATGTCATTAGAATTATGCATTTGAATATGCCACAATATTGTGTGCCATTGATATGTAACAAAACTATCACTGAACTACTATGAGTCATACGGTCCAATGTACACATACATCTAGTTAGGAATATAGTTTAGTGTGATGCCAATGCATATTGAAATTCCCCGATCAATATATGCAATATTTCATAACCCATAAATTATCACTAATACTTATACATCATCACTGATACTCATATATCATGCTTATGCTCATGCTTATGCTTTTAAGCTACATTAGTTAAATCTAGAAATCTAGAAATGCTTTGAAATCTGATAAAGAATTCAAGGTCACCATTGTGCAGAATCCTGCAAAAATGATTCTGACTCCTAGATTCTAGTTTTGATAATTGGTTAAAGTTGAGATTTTACATAAAAATCATTAGATGGGAAGGTTTTATACACATGTTTAGCATATTTCCAAGAAGGGTTATTTTAAACACTTAGTTTGATTAAGCCACACCTAACAAAATAATATTCGATAAGAGGCGTCATCCGATGGCGATTTGTATCTCAAGCTAAGCCATTAAAATACCCAAATCACAAGCACACTTAGTGTTCTAAAGAGGGTGACTTGAATCACATAGTTTGCTTGAAGCACACCTATGGAAGTGATCTTCGATAGGAGGCATCACCCGATGGTGACTTTTATTCAAACAAACTAATGGTCTAAGTCCCTAATCATAACACTCTTAAGATTGAATGATTTATTCTAAGTGGGACTATATCTAACTAAACTCACATGATAGAATATAGATATAATCCTACATTTAGATGAATCAACAAATCTTGAATATTATTAAAATAATTCAGCACCATATGCGTACTCTACTGTACCCAATCAATAATCTGGGTTCAGATAATTATATTTAATCAATAAAAATTTATCAAAGCTATCAATCCTTACTCTAATTAGGTGAGTCCTACATAAGGCTCTAAGGATGTACTCAAAAGATTTCTAAATATAGATTCTATCATAAGGGAGAAATTTCATTCTAAGTACTTTAGGTGATTCCTACAATAAAGTGTTAAGATCAACTTCTAAGGTTATGAAGGATCATCTAAGATTCTACCTCAATAAGTTACAAAAATTCTTCCTACCTCAATGTGTCAATATTTAAAGTCCTTCAAGCATTTCAATAATGATTCTATAGCAAGATCCTTGAGATCTCACTCTTCTATTACTCAAGCTAATATTCAAGATTTACTTATTAACTTGGATTAAAGTGATTATATCAGATGATTCAATTATATAGATTCAATATTAAGCTTAGCACTTTTAATTCAATGATTTAAGATCAATACTAAATCAAATACATTATTAGAATAATGTCAATTGAATTATCTTATAATCAAATTATTTGATTAAGTGATTAATAATTGAGATCCTAATCAAATAGGTTAGAGTTTAACCCCTATTATTATCCAATTAAGACAAATTATTGATTTATATATCAAATGTCAAATCAATATATTATTAGTAAACTATTGGTGGCAATCTCAGATTTTAACTAATTATAATTCACTTGATCAAGATTTTAAAATTTCTTAAGGTTAATTAAGAATTTCAATTACTTAATTCAAGCTTATTAAATTGATCAAATGTGTATTAACATAAATGGGTTAAGTTTATTCACATTATTATCATAAGGCATATTAATAAAAAAATTTAGAAAAAAAGAAGGTAGTTAGTGCTAGTCAAACCTTAATCCAAAATAAAAGGATTTGCACCCAATTATAAGTCTAATCATTGGAATTTTATACAACATGGCATATACAATCCATATAATCATATAAATAATCAGAGACTAAGTTTACTAAATTTGGATAACTAGAAACCCTAATTTTCACTAATCATACAATTATAAGATTAGAGCATAATTAAGAATATATAAATCAAAGAATTAAACCACTTAGCTCATGCATTCTACAAGTCATAAGGAACATAATGGCACCTAAATCATGCAATTTTGCTAAGTATATATGCTAATCAACCATAATTAAGTTTTGCAATAATTAAGCTAATCCAGAAAATCCAACCATTATAAGTTCAATAATATTTTATATTCTGATTCCTTATGATTTTCTGATCAATTTGGTATATTATATCATAGGGTTAGATCAGTGGATCAAATATTATCACATTAATTTAATTTGTATTTTTCCAATTAAATTTCCTCATGATCTGATTAATTAGATTATTTTCATTAAGGAAAATAAATTCAATTAATCGGATTTAATTAAAATGGGTTCGGCCCGTTAACAGAAGACGCGGGTTGGTTGGGGCTCGAGAGACCCGGTACTGTCGCACCGCGTGGTTCACGGGTCGGCCTGGCCCGCATAATGGCTTCATCCCCAACCCCTCGTCTCGACGGATGCCAAATTAAGGAAACCCTAATCGTCCAATTCCCATGCACCCAGACCATGGCACGACCACTCAAAGATTGCTACACCTTCACCATGGTCAGACGCACTGGCAGAGACCCGAAGCCCCAAGTGAGGTGGCCCGGATCGGTCGAACCTTACTCACCCGATGTAACAACCCGAGTTGTTACCGTAGTTGATTAGAACTAACCATAAGTCTTAAACACAATTATAAGTGCTAATTAGGTCAATTGGAGTCAACCTCTGAGACCTAATCCAGATTAGGAGTCAAATGAATCGAATCCTAATTTTTAGAAATCCAGGAACCCTAGAAAATTGACCTATTTAAGTTGACCTCCGATCGAAAAACGGATACCGCCATTGCATTCCTTGACCCCAAATTAGCTTGGGGTGAATTTTTCATGTCAATCTGAAGTCGTCGAAATTTCGACGAATATTTTAACAATAAAAATACCCTGGAAATCGAGGTATCAAAATTGTGGCGCCCCGCACCCTTAATTCACCAAAGGATTAGGTTATGGGTGGGGTGTCACTATGGCTAACCCCTCACTTATCATTAGATTAGGATAGACTCCACAATCCACCTGATTAGGGAAGGATTAACACAGAATCAGACTAACAGTCACTGTATAAGTAAACAAATAGAGTGCGGAAGCAATTTAAGGAAATGTAAACCATCCAAGTATCACAGTGCAAATATGAAAGAAAAATAGAACTCATAATATAAGTATACAATCAAAAATCACAGTCAATAGTACTTGTATTATTACATAATTTAAAATATTTAAATTGAATAAAAACCACTCATCCTCACTTGAAGTAAAAGGGAATTAGACGACAGCTTCTTCCACGGGTTCCTCCTCTGGGTAAGGCTCCACACCTAACTCCTGCTCGTCTAGCTGAAAGGAGTCTGCCATTGTCGGTTTCACAATGTAGGGCCCCAGCCAAAGAAAAGAAAAATCTGGTTAGACAATTGTCTAAGTACATTTTAAGCTGATGAATTATTATAAGTGTTAAGTAATATCACCATTTGACAACATCTAAGCAACATATATATATATATATATGAAAAGGAGCGGCAAGCAATATAAAGGAAACAGGGAAGCTATAAATCATCATTTATAACTTAAGCAAAGAAAAGGAAATAGGCTGAGACATGCCTCACATACAAACTAAACAAGGAATGGCATATAAATATACATAACTGTCATGTGCTGTAAGAAAAGTTCTACATCCTAAACATGCTGGTGATCAACAGAAAACATGCCAATTAAAATAAATAACTCAGCAGTGGTACATATAAATAGCAGCAAGAGTCTAACATCCTAAATATATATATAAAAGCAGTATAAGGAAATAGCTGACAGAATAGAATACTGAAAGGTAAACTACAACAACTGCATATAAAGCCACATGTGCATCGACTGCCATACAGAAAAGAGCTACTCAAGCCCATCGAATACCAAAGAAGCTTAACATCATCACGGCTAAGTCATAAACTGTGTACCCCTAGCGACATAAGGAGGCTATACAAATAAGCACACAAAGCAAATGAAGGGTCTTAGCACCAGTATGGTTAAGCCCCAACTGTATGCCCCTAGCGACATAAGGAGGCTAGTAAACTAAGCATACAAGGCAACCTTAACGCCAGTACAGCTAAGGCACCAACGGTGTACCCCTAGCGACATAAGGAGGCTAGTAAACTAGGCACACAATAAAAGCAGATCCTTCCCCTAGCGACATAAGGAGACTAGGCAATAAGGACATAACTGAGAGGCAGCTCATAAAACCATTATCTTTTCATAAATTACTTTATAATTTTCACAAGGAATCTAAGGAGTCTCCATATTTTCCTAATAGTTTATTCATGCATCAAATATCTTATATGATATGCTCAAAGAAATATGGCACAAAAATCAAGGAACGCGTAAGCAACAAAGTATCAAAGTAAGCAAGGGACTCTACTAAACATGGTGATATTATTTGTTTTCTACTTAACCATCTAACTGTTCCAAGTTACATAAGTTCAGGATCACTGTTTTCCTACTATCGAGTGTAACCCAAAAATTACTCCTTATAAGTTAAAAAGGACTAGAACTGATCAGGTTCTAATCTAGTTCAATCAGTTAGATAACTACGGGTTAAATCAATAAATAATACGTCCTAATTTTGTGAATTTAGACGTTCTAACTAAGATCTGATCAAGATCTTCTAAACCTATAGATTATGGATCAAATACTACAAGATTTAGGTTTAATCACATAATCCAAAAAGGTTAAGACCTAAGTTCTATGTTTTATACTAATAGTAATCTACTAGTTAAGGCAAATCCTATTAAGTAATCAAACTTAATAGGATGAATCTCCTATCTTAAATATAAAGTTAAAAGACAAAATAATCAGAATGAGTTGTAAAGTAAAAGAAAGTCTAGAAAGCTAATAAAATCAAGGTTTCACCCATTGGGTAACCCAATTTACCCAATGAACGAACTCTAACCTATGATCTAGTCCTAATCTCAGAAAGGTTTTTAAGGTGTAGTGCTTAAGACTTAACATAAATTATTAGAATCTAACTTATGGGCTGATTTCACTCACTTAGATGTCACTACGATACGTATAACATTGGTTTAAGAGTTTTGAAATGTAAATTAGAGGTTAATAGTACTTGGTCCACTCTTAGGGAAAAATGACTATTTTGCCCCTACATTAAGGTCAAAAAGTCAACTTTTGACTTACATGTCAGAATTGAATTCTCTTAATTCCAACTGATTCATTACTGTCTAACTTGAAAATAGACAGTAAGTACGCCTAAATCGGGCGAGAACCGGTCAAGTTATGACTAAAATAAAGCTAGGGGTAATTTGGTCATTTATCTAAATTTTCAGAGTTTAAATCCTAGATATTATTTTATTATATTGATGACATTAAAATTCTAAGCTGGTTAGCATCTTGAACTTTTCAATTTGGAGTTGATTTAACTAAGTTATGGCCGCTTGAAGTCTAGGGGCATTTTGGTCAATTTTCACTAAAGTCAACTCTAAGTTATAGGGTTGAATTTTTGTTTCTAATGTCCGAATGAGAAAACTAATACTACTACGGTAATGGGGTCGCTCTCCTGAGCATTTTAAGACCTATATTGACTATGTTTCGATAATCGGGTAAAAAGTTACGAGGCTCTAAAGAGGTCCTAAAATGCTACCTCATTGTACATACTCCGAAATAAATTTTTACATTACGTTATTTGAATCCTTATATTTTTCTGAGTATTTTAAGACCTATATTAGCTATGTTTGGATCATCCTACAAAAAGTTATTAAACTTCTAAGATTTATTATTCAAAAATACAATTTGAATTATTTTACTATTTATTTATTCAAATTGTATTATTTTACTGTTCATTCCTAAAGTTTTTATATAAAATTTCTGAAATCATTAATCTTTAATTATTCTGTAATTAATCTATGATTTAATTATTAATTATTAATTAATTAATAATTAATCCATTTCTTTTTAAATATTCTAATTATATTAATATTACTAGTTAATTAGGTTTAGGTTAAATCTATGTTTAATCAGTACTAATTTTTAATAAATCTATTATTTAATTAATTCATATTATTATATTAGGGTTATAGGTTTAATTAAGCATGTATTAATTACTGATTATCCTAATTTATTCAACTAACTAATCCTAATTACTTTAAATCAGAAATATATTATTTAATATATCTATAATTATACTAATTAATTAGCACAATTATTATCTTATTAGTTGATAAATCTAAAGTTTCTGTAATATAAATTTATCCTAAAGCGCCTAATTATGAATATAACTATATATATATATATATATATATAATATAATTTAATTAACTTTTATTTATTTATATTTCAATTTCTGCAAGTTTTAATGGCGGGGGACCCGCCACTGCCACGTGGCAGTGGCTTACGGGTGCTCGGGCAGTATGCCAAATTGGGCGTATGCCAAATTGGATCATCCTAGTTTAATCCGAGTGATGGAATAACAATACGAGAAATCAAATGCGGGATTGAAAATAGATCGGAGAAGTTAGAGGTATACCTGAACGGACAGTCGACGGCTAAGGCTCTCAGCAGGAAGAGGATCCGTACTCCGGTTTGCAGAAAACGTGTGAGCCCGCATCTTCGGCGGGGTCTTAAGGGCGTGTGGCGGACTCGACGAGGATGAGCCCTACGAAACGATTCGCGACCGCGGCGGCGTCCTCACGCGCGGCAACACGCGGCGGCCTTCTCGGGACGAAATGTCGAGACCGTTCGATCGATCGATCGAACGGTCACGACTCACCATTCGATCGAACGGTCTGGCAACGACGCGCAGAGGAAGGAGGGGGTACGGCGTTAGGGTCCACTAACGGTGCACGGCAAAAAAAAAGAAAAAAAAAAGAATTAAATTATTTTGTTTAACTTCATAATTACATTTAAATTAATTCTAAATAACTAAATGGCTTAGGAAAAATTTCAAATATTCACCCTAAGCTATTTGAGGGGTGAGGAACATAACGGTGAGGTCGGTTTTTTGATCCGACGAGTATTTTAATTTCCCAATTTTCGAGGCATTAAATATTATTAAATATTCGTCAAATTTTTGACAACCTCCGATTGACATGAAAACTTCACCCCAAGCTAATTTGGGGTCAAGGAACGCAATGGCAGTATCCGTTTTTTAATCGGAGATCAATTTAAATAAGTCAATTTCCAAGGTTCCTGAAATTCTCAAAATGATGATTTAATCCGTTTGACTTCTGGTTTGAAATGGATCTTGGTGGTTGACTCATAATGACTTAAATAATCACTAATAATCAAGATTAAGACTGAGATTAATTATAATTAACTAAGGTAACAACTTGGGTTGTTACAAAAATACTCATCGGATCGAAAATCTGACTTCATCATTGAATTCCCTGACCCAAATTAGCTAGGAAAAACATGTTCAAAATTTTCTGCAAAAATTTTCAAGAAAAAAAAAAATAATAATAATATTATTATTATTTTAATACTTAACGGCGTGCCGTTAAGTATTTAACATTACCGTCAATTGTAGCTAACGACGCCATTAGATCGGACGGCGCCACCGCAGCCGTGGGATCTGATCCAGATCCAACGGCTGCGGGGCCGTCTCCCTCTGCCCCGTCGCCCACGCCCGATACGCGGTGCCCCGCCGTGAATCCTGGCCAATCCGGCCCCTCCCTGGCCACGGCGAGGTCGCCGATGGGTCTATAAGACCTCGGCCGACCACTGGGCTCCGGGTTTGCAAAAATCCGAGCCCAGATCGAGCCAGATCAAGCCACGACACCCGCCACCCGTCCGCCGTCGACTTCAGGTACCCCGATCTCCCCCTATTTCCATTTGATCATGACAATAATTGTAGGATAGGTAGGTGGACTTGTCCTCTACCCATCCACCGGTTCCGATCGGGCTCCGCCGAACCCTAGAAGGCGAAAGGTCGCGGCCTCGGGTTGGGCCAGGTCAACCCGAGCCCGACCCGTCATGGTCGGGTCCGCGTAAGCCGCGGGTGGGGCCCACTACGCCACGTGGCAGCCTCCGGGCCCGCCACATGTCACGTGGGGCCCACACGTCGAGCCCGTGACTCCTCAGCTTTGACCGTGGGGCCCACCAGGCCACGTGGCATGTGGGGCCCACTGCCCGAGCCTCGCGGCTCTTCGGCTTAATAATTTCAGAAATTTTATATAAAAACTTTATGAATGAATACTAAAAAATTCAATTTGAATAAATGAACAGTAAAATAATTCAAATTGTATTTTTGAATAGTAAATCTTAAAGGCTTAATAACTTTTTATAGGATGATCCAAACATAGCCAATATAGGTCTTAAAATATTCAAAAAAATGTAAGGAATCAAATAACATAATGTAAAAAAAAATTTCGGGTACATATAACGAGGTTGCATTTTAGGACCTCTTTAGAGCCTCATAACGTGTTACCCGGTTATCGAAACATAGTCAATATGGGTCTTAAAATGCTCAGGAGAGCGGCCCCATCACCTTAGTAGTATTAGTTTTCTCATTTGGGCTTCAGGACAAAAAGTCAACCCTAGAATTCTCTATGAAAAATGACCAAAATGCCCCTAGACTTTAAACAACCATAACTTAGTCAAATCAACTCAAAATTGGAAAATTCAAGATGCTAACCAGCCTAGAATTTCAATATCAATAATATAATAAAATAATATTTAGGATCTGAACTCTAAAAATTTAGATAAATGACCAAATTACCCGTAGCCTTATTTTAGTCAAAACTTGACCGTTTCTCGCCCAATTTAGGCATACTTACTGTCTATCTTCAAGTTAGACAGTAAGGAATCAATTGGAACTAAGAGAATTTAATTTTGACCCTAAGTCAAAAGTTGACTTTTTGACCCTTTAAAGTAGGGGCAAAATGGTCAGTTTGCTTTAAGATTGGATCAAGCACCCATAACCTCTAATTAACATTCCAGAACACTAAGAGTAATATTATAATCATCTTAGTAATATTTAAGCAAGTGAAATCAACCCTTAAGTTAGATTTCAGTAATTTCTGATAAGTCTTAAGCACTACACTTTAAGGGCCTTTCTTGAGACTAAGACTAGATCATATATTAGAGTTCACTCATTGGGTAAATAGGTTACTCAATGGGTGAAACTTTGGTTTTGATAATTTCTAGACTTTCTTTTATTTTACAACTCGTTCTGCTTATTTTGTCTTTTAACTTTAGATTTAAGATAGGAGATTCATCTTATTAAGTTTGATTACTTAATAGGATTTGCCTTACTAGTAGATCATTTATAGAATAAAACCTAGAACTTAGGTCTTACCCTCTTTGGATTATGTGATTAAACCTAAATCTCATAGTGTTTAATCCATAATCCATAGGTTTAGAAGATCTTGATCAGATCTTAGTTAGAACGTCTAAATTCACAAAATTAAGACGTATGATTTATTGATTTAACTCGTAATCGTCTATCTGATTGAACTAAATTAGAACCTGATCAGTTCTAATCCTTTTTAACTTATAAGGATGAATTTCTGAGTTACACTCGATAGTAGGAAAATGGTGATCTTGAACTTGTGTAACTTGGAATAGTTAGAAGGTTAAGTAGAAAATAAATGATATCACCATATTTAGTAGAGTCTCTTGCTTCTACTTGATATTTTGTTGCTTACGCATTCCTTGATTTTTGTGCCATATTTCCTTTAGCATATCATATAAGACATTTGATGCATGAATAAAATATTAGGAAAATATGGAGACTCCTTAAATTCCTTGTGAAAATATTAAAGTAATTAATGAAAAGATAATGATTTGATGTGTTTGAGCTGCCTCTCAGTGTTCTTTTGATCATACTGATTGTTGCCCTAACTGTATCGTGCTAGGAACCACCCTAGCCATACTGGTGCTAGGATCTTTCGGGTATGACTGTTGGTGACCTAACCGTATCATGCTAGGAATCGCCATAGCCGTATTGTGTTAGGGTCTTCTATGTTGACTGTTGTTGCCTTAGCCGTATCGTGCTAGGAACCGCCCTAACCGTACTGGTGCTAAGATCTTCAGCCCTTTTTGGTGAGCTAAGTAGCTCTTTTTTGTATGGCAGATGTACACGTATGGTTTTATATGCAGTTATTGTTTTTTACTTTTCGGTAATCTTATTCAGTCAGCTATTTCCTTATACTACTTTTATACATATTTAGGATGTTAGAACCTTGCTGCTATTTATATGTACCACTGCTGAGTTGTTTATTTTAATTGGCATATTTTCTATTGATCGCCAGCATGTTTAGGGTGTAGAACTTTTCTTACAGCACTTGTTTAGTTATGTATATTTATATGCCCTTCCTTGTTTAGTTTGTATGCGAGGCATGTCTCAGCCTCTTTCCTTTTCTTTGCTTAAGCTATAGATGATGGTTTATAGCTTTCCCTTTTCTTTTGTATTGCCTGCTGCTCCTTTATATATACATATATTTTGCCTAGATATTGTAGAGTGGTGATATTACTTAACACATAATAATTCATCAGCTTAAAATGTACTTAGACAATTATCTAACCAGATTTTTCTTTTCTTTGGCTGGGGCCCTACATTGTGAAACCGATAATGGCAGATCCTCATCAGTTAGATGAGCAAGAGTTAGGAGTGGATCCATACCCAGAGGAGGAGCCAGTGGAAGAAGCCGTTGTTTAGTATTTACTTTATATGTGAGGATGAGAGTAATTGCACTTTCTTTATTTAAACTGTTAAATGTTGTAATAATACAGGTACATTGACTGCGTATTTAGATTGTATGATTATACATCTATACTGTGACGCTTGGATGATTTACATTTCCTTAAATCTCTTCCGCACTCTGTATGTTTATTTATATAGTGACTGTTAGACTGATTCTATGTTAATCCTTCCCTAATCAGGTAGATTGTGGAGTCTATCCTAATCTAATGGTAAGTGAGGGGTTAGCCAAAGTGACACCCCACCCTTAACCTAATCCTTTGGCGGATTAAGGGTGCGGGGTGCCACACCCGAGTGCTCCTACAATGGGGCTACTGTGGGGAGAAAATTATCTTCATAGGCCATGATTTTCCTAGGGACCATTCCTTGCACTTTTAAGGAGGTGAGGCGGATCAAAGCACTGTGTCCTGAGGGTCTGAGGTGGGCTGGATCGCTAGGTTCTTACTCAAACCCAGGCCACTTTACGAACTTAGCCTGATCGATCGAAGCTAGCTTAAGGCACAAACACGATCACATTGGGTTTGAAATGACAATACACAATCATATGAATCAAAAGGAGATAAGCCCGAGCCTCATTGGCTCCAAACTTGCAAACAGGGGTACCTGGATTGACGGACGAGCTAGGCTGACTAACAGAGAGAAACCAGGGCACTGGCTAGCTTCCAGAATGCACGAAGGATCCTGAACACCATGAGAGCCTACTATCAGTAGTTTGCAAAGCTCTTGATTTTTCTGGAGAAACTCAGGAAGACAATAATGGCGAAACAAGGAAGAAATGCAATTGATTCCAATTAAGCTGCAAATGGGGCAGACAGATGAATGTTGTAACAAGTCAAGTTGTTACTTATGTCAATTTGGACTAATCCAAGTCCTAATTATGTTTCTAGTGTCTTAATTAAGTCATTGGAACTCACCTATAAAACCCAGTCCAAATCAGGGATCAAATGATCGAATTCTGATTTTTGGAAAGTCCAGAAACCCTAGAAATTGGTCTATTTAATCTGACCTCAAATTAAAAATCTAACTTCGTCATTGTGTTCACCACTCCCTAATTAGCTAGGGATAATGTTTTGGAGGCATTAGGAAGTCGTTGGATTTTTATCAAATATTTTAATATTATTTAAATACCTCAAAAAATCGAATAATTAAATACTCATAAAATCAAAAATTCGATTGCGCCGTGGCGTTCCTCACCTCTCAATTAGCTAGGGGTGATTTATTGGAAATTTTTGGAATGCAATTAATTATTTATTTTTAATTAAAAAATCAAGATAATTAATTTAAATAATAAAGTAATATAAATTGAAGAAACGCTGTCGTTCACACCGTCCACCCTTCCTTTGACGCCATCCAAATCTGGTGTCAAACCTGTGTCGCCATTCGATTGGATCACATGGTCAAATCCAACGGTCAACATAACGTCTTCTTTGCTGAGGCACTCGCGCAAGGCACGTGGCATGCACGTGGCAAGATCCGCCGCGTGTTGGGATATCGCTACCGCTTTTGCTCGCCACATGGATGGCAATGACTCTGAAATTGGATGATGAAATGAATGAACATTTTTGAGCGTCAGTAAGCATCTGAAGCTATCATTCGAAACTTTGAATCCTCCTTTGCCATCCATTTCAGGTATGTCAATCTCCCGATTCATCTTTTGAATCTGCAATTGCTCTTTTCGTTTTGTTATTTCATTGCTTGGATTAAAGATCTATCGGGTCCGATCAGGTTTTATCGAGCCCAATCGATCTAATTTAAGGTTTGATTCACAGTGATAAACAGTGTCACCCTCGTTTCTTCCCGTTTGAGTAGATCTAAGGATTGATCCTATCGTCGATATAGACCACCTCAAGGTCTTGAACCAACCGCCATTAAGAAGGCCCCATCATCCTCTTTCCATCAATGTATGGGCTGAGTCTTGCAACTGCTGGGAAGGCTGATGAATTCTGTGCCCTAATTTGAAGGTGCGGGTATCCTGCGTCATTGAAGATGATGATGTCGGACCAGGGCGAGTCGGCCTGGGTCCGACCCGAGCATCCGGGTCAGTCGTGCGAACGTTAGGCGATTATCCATCGTGGGGCCTGCCCCTGGATTCTATCGTCTGATGGTGGGACCCGCCTTCCCGTCAGCTATTGTTGTCGCGGGGCCTACCAATGATTAATTAGAATCTAGTTTTAAAGTTTAAATTAATTCAATTTGAATGAGTTGAATTAAATTAAATTTTGAAACTTTAATCATTCATAGTTAGCAAACCAATAATCCAAACATAGTGATATTATATGTTATTTTGATTAGTAAAAATAGTGAGAAAATATGGAACTGACAAATTTTCATTTGGAGCTATATTTCACCTAGTGGCATTTAGGACCCCTAAATATAACCCTAATTGCCACAAAAATTTATTTGGCCATAACTTTGTAACCACTCACCAAAACATACTAAATATGGATCTTAAAGTAATCAGCAAACTCCCATAAATGTTCTAGTAGTATTAGTTTTGATGTTTGATTAATATTTTGACTAGTCACTTTTGGACCCAAACTATAATTTTTCAAGGCTCAAAACATTTTAACCACTAGTCCAAATATAGGCAATATGAGTCTTAAAGTGATTAGTATAACCTCTAGAACAATTTAGTAGTGTTCAATTCTCTGTTTGTACTAGTATTGGCTTAATCACTTTTAGGACTTAACCCTAATTACCCTAATTAATCCTAGAACTTTAATTGAGCATAACTTGGTCAATTAAACTCCAAATTAGGTCTTCCAATATACCTATTTTGATTAGGAAGACCTAATTAACAGTAAAATACAAAATACTTTAGATCCAATGGTTAAATCTCTTAATTAGCCCTAATCATCTTAAAACTTGATTAGTGAATATTAGCATAATTAATAATCCAAATTGAGTAATTTTAGTTTCTAATTATTGCTAGAGTAGAATAGAACTTAGTGGTGTAGTTAGTTTAGTGATTCTATGATTTATTTTAGTAATCACTCACTAATTACCCTAAACCATAATTAAGTCATAACTTAACTAAATAAAGTCTAAATTAGGTATACTCCCAATTAAAGTACTCATATGGGTTATAGAAAACCTATAGCCACCAAGTTTACTGAATTTGGACTTAATTTGGAAAAATTAGGTTTTTTTATCCTAATTAGGAAACCTTAATTTCTTTAAATTGCCCTAAAACTTGTATTGGCTATAACTTAGCCAATACTCATCAGAATTTAATGATCTTAAGTTTTATGGAAACCTTAGATAATAATCTTCATAAATTGATAGAAAATTTAGGTTTCATTAGGTCAAATTACCAAATTGCCCTCATAAGTCAAATTTCTTAATTTGACATTATTATGCTTAATACTTATCCAAAATAGATGTACTTATTGTCTAAACTCATATTAGACAGTAACTAATCATTCCACTTCAATGAATTCTAGATTAGAGCCCTAATTTATAAAGTTGAATTTTAGACCCTTAAGTAAGGGCAAAATAGTTATTTTATAGTTATTTTGCCCAAATTTAAGTTTAAGCATTCTTAAATCTTAAACTTATAATTAAACCTCTAAAATCAGTATTACAACTGATTTGGAATCATTTAGGATATCTTATCTTATCATTTTGCCATTTTTTTGAAAATGCCTTAAAATTCACTTTAAAATCTCTAAGTCATAAATTAAGTCTCATAAGGTGAATTTAGTAATTCACCTTATGCCTTTCATAAGTTAATTATACCATAATAATAGTTAGGTAAGATTAATATTAAAGTTTAATTATTCTCTTTATTCTTTCCTTCAATCTCTAGGATCTTATTTTCCTTAGGATCTAGCTTATAAATTTATGTTAGTGTTCATCTATTAAGTAAATGGGTACTTAATATATGAAACTTTAGTTTTATAGTTTTCTAGAATTTCATCATTTATTTATAATTATGTTGTATATAAATTCTAGATTTAAGATCAGAGGTCCATCTTATTAAGTTTGATTTTGCTTAATAAGATATCCTTAATTATAGTTCGTGAGATTTTGGGTTTAACTTTATACCATTATGATTAGAACCTATTAGATTAAGAAGTTAAAATCCAATACTTGGATTTTAACATCTTAATCCCTCAATTTTGATTCATATTAATCAAGATTAGTTTGGAATTTGTAAGATCATCAATTAAGATATTTGATTTTATTTATTTAACTTAAATAAGTGCCATGTAATTAATATATGTTAGAACTTAAATAGTTCTAATTTCTTTTAACTTATAAGACTGATATTCTGGATTTCTACTTGATAGCTGGATGTTTGAGATCATAAACTTGTATAAGTTCAGATTAGGTAGAATGATGTAATTAGAAAATAAAGTGATATCACAAATGTTGTTTATTGCTATTTAATACCTTGAAATTTAAATACTTTGCTTCCTTATTTTGGACTTTATACTTTGACACATTATATGGATCATAGTATATTTTTTATGTTAATTTGATTCATTCATAAAGCATATTATTAATTGAAAGAAAGAATTTAAGGTAATGAATATTATGCAACTTATAGTGGAATATTTTTTATTTAGTCTGCCTGGATAATGTGACTTTACTTTTGCACTAGAATATTTCTCTTAGGTGCTCAGATGATACTTTACTTTTGCTCTAAGATGTTTCTCCTAGATGTTCAGCATGTACTTTATGGCATTACTTTAAATATGGGATGTTTCTCCATAATTTTCAGATGGAACTAATTGGAAATAAGTGATTTTGGATCTGGGATGTTTCTCCTAAATTTTCAGATGGAACTAATTGGAAATAAGTGATTTTGGATCTGGGATGTTTCTCCTAGATATTTGCAGAAAGACTCTCTTAACAGGCTTTTACTTTTTGGCAGGACTAACTAAGAATATGTCCATATGAGTTAAACTATTTTACTTTACATTTTCAGCATACTTCTTTAATTACAGTATTTTCAGTATACTTCTTCTTTATGCAACACTTTGGTCATATACAGCAGTTTCTTTAGTACTTATAGTTTTTTATGTAAATTGTACTTTTCAGCATCTTATTTTCACTTGATGGTATGTTAGGATGTTAGAACTTTATTTTTAGCTTAGTACTTTCATTTTATATTATCAACCAGCATGTATTAAATTAATCATATTACTTTAGAATTCTCTTGTACTTAGTAGATTTTGTTAATTATCACTTAACTCTTTTCTGCAACTTGAATTGAGCTATGTTCTTACCTCACACTTTATTTGAGTTATAACTAAGTTAATTATAACTATATCACTTTTTTTGATGCTTTACAACTCCTACTTTGCTTAGATGTTGTAATATTATTAAAATTATAAAATACTTAACCTAAAATGTACAAAGACATTTTGTCTAACTAGATTTTTCTTTTGTTGGCTGGGGCCCTATCATTGTGAAATCGATAATGGTAGACTCTAAGCTTTTTGAGGTTGTGGAACCTTCTGAAGATCTGGTTCAGAATGAGGAGCATGCAGAGAAGACTCTTAGTTCTTTCTTTTACTTTGTGAGGATTGAGTGACCTTACTTTACTGCTTAAACTCTTAAAGTTGTTTTGTAATAATACAGGATTTAAATTGCTTTTCTTTCCATGTTTATATATTCTGAGTTGTATAGTTTTTATCTATATTGTATGAATGTTATTACTTGTCTTTTCGCACTCTGATATATTATTGTATGCTCATTCAGTGATTGGATCATTCTGCTCTCCTTTCTAGGGCATATTTCTCTTAACATTTAATTAAGAAAGTTTATCCTTAATCTAAATGCTAAGTGAGGGTTTGCCCGTTGACAAAGACCTCTTAATCTCAGACGATTAATGGGCGGCCGCCACAAATGCTGACGCTATTTATAGCGTCAGCGGAGATTAGGGAAGTTTCCAGAGGGTTGGCTTGGGATGGGGAGGTTCAAGAGTTCAACCATGGCCGAGCTCTCAGATTTCCAATTTGAGATCCATCGGGCCACTATGCCCGATTGGGTCTCCAAACTAATTTGAGAGGCTTCCTAACGACCTGATGAGGTGGATGCATAAGTGGAAAACAAGACCGGCAGCTGGTAGTACGGGGAAGATCTCCTGTCGAGTGCGAGCAAGTGGAAGATGAAGGTCCACAGTAGCGGGACCTTCAGATGCCGTCTGATCAATAGATCATATGACGGAACGGCACGGATCGCTCGAATCCTAACAGCCGATCATCGAAGCGATCCAGGCTGTAGGATCGATCAGGCAGATCCATAGGCAGATCCGCAGGTCCGAGGATATTAGATCTCAGCTGTAAGATCCATAGAAGTAACGACGAGATGGAACGAAACTCTACTGTCGCGTGACCTGGGCTCCACAGTGAATCGCCCATGGTCCGCACAGCAAATCCCAATGAGTAAATTTGTTGATGGTAGATTTGAAAAATCAAATTATTAGAAACCCTAGAATGCAATTAGACAAATTTAAGTTAAATTGAATTATGGTCTAAATGATTTTTAAATTTTACTAAATGTTTACGCTTAGCTAATTTGGCAGTGAGGAATTCAAAATTGAACTCAGATTTTAATTTTAAGATCAAAATATTTTAGGTCTAATTTAGGGCATCAAGGTTGATCAAAAATGTTAACTTGACTTAGAGAAGTCCATTTGGCTTCAAAGTTTCAGGATTTACTTAACTTGATACTTTAATATAATAGGCTTAAAACTAATGCCTGATCAAGCTAAGAATTAATCAGGGTAATAACTTAGGGTTGTTACACCTATGGTTAAATTAAGTCTCAATCTATGTTAATACTTGTTGTCCTTGGGTTTAAAGGTTAATAATGTAATTTCCATAACAATTGACTTTTCATTAATGATTTAAGAGAAGTGCTAAAAATGCAATTTTACTAAATGATGTCTAATTGGCATAAAATCAGTGGCTATAGCTTCCTTATAGCATAAGGAGTAAAATGACCGTAAGCATGCTTAATTTGAATATTAAATAGCTAAACTATGGTTTAATCACCCTTAATTATAATTAAAAAGGTGATTACTAGAATTAATGATCAAAATGTAAATTTAATGTTATATTAATGTTCTTCATATTTTTTTATCACTTTAAGATATAACATCATTATATAACATCACTTTATAGTTTTCTAGAATTTCATCCTTTCTTTATAATTATTTTGTATATAAATTCTAGATTTAAGATTACAAGTCCATCTTATTATGTTTGATTTTGCTTAATAAGATATCCTTAATTATTGTTCGTGAGATTTTGGGTTTAACTTTATACTATTATGATTAGAACCTATTGGATTAAGAAGTTAAAATCCAATACTTGGATTTTAACATCTTAATCCCCCAATTTTGATTTATATTAATCAAGATTAGTTTGGAATTTGTAAGATCATCAATTAAGACATTTGATTTTATTTATTTAACTTAAATAAGTGCCATGTAATTAATATATATTAGAACTTGATTAGTTCTAATTTATTTTAACTTATAAGACCGATATTCTGGATTTATACTCGATAGCTGGATGTTTGAGATCATACACTTATATAAGTTCAGATTAGGTAGAATGATGTAATTAGAAAATAAAGTAATATCACAAAGGTTATTTATTGCTATTTAATACCTTGAAATTTGAATGCTTTGCTTCCTTATTTCGGACTTTATACTTTGACACATTATATGGATCATAGTATATTTTTTATGTTGATTTGATTCATTCCTAAAGCATATTATTAATTGAAAGAAAGAATTTAAGGTAATGAATATTATGCAACTTATAGTGGAATATGTTTTATTTAGTCTGCCTGGATAGTGTGACTTTACTTTTGCACTAGGATGTTTCTTTTAGGTGCTCAGATGATACTTTACTTTTGCTCTAAGATGTTTCTCCTAGATGCTCAACATGTACTTTGTGGCATTACTTTAAATCTAGGATGTTTCTCCATAATTTTTAGATGGAACTAATTGGAAATAAGTGATTTTGGATCTGGGATGTTTCTCCTAGATTTTCAGATGGAACTAATTAGAAATAAGTGATTTTGGATCTCGGATGTTTCTCCTAGATATTTGCAGATTGACTCTTTTAACAGTCTCTTACTTTTTGGCAGGACTAACTAAGAATATGTCCATATGATTTAAACTATTTTACTTTACATTTTCAACATACTTCTTTAATTACAGCATTTTCAGCATACTTCTTCTTTATGCAACACTTTGGTCATATACAACAGTTTCTTTAGTACTTGCAGTTTTTCATGTAAATTGTACTTTGCAGCAGTTTGTTTTCACTTGATGGCATGTTAGGATGTTAGAACTTTATTTTCAGCTCAGTACTTTTATTTTATATTGTGAACCAGCATGTATTAAATTAATCATATTAATTAAGAATTCTCTTGTACTTAGTAGATTTTGTTAATTGCCACTTAACTCTTTTCTGCAGCTTGAGTTGAGCTATGTGCTTACCTCACACTTTGTTTGAGATATAACTAAGTTAATTATAACTTTAACACTTTTTTTTGATGCTTTACTGCTACTACTTTGCTTAGATATTGTAATATCATTAAAATTATAAAATACTTAACCTAAAATGTACTTAGACATTTTGTCTAACTATATTTTTTTTCTGTTAGCTGGGGCCCTATCATTGTGAAACTGGCAATGGTAGACTCTAAGCTTTTCCAAGTTGTGGAACTTTCTGAAGATCTGGTTCAGAATGAGTAGCGTGCAGGAGAAGACTCTTATTTCTTTCTTTTGCTTTGTGAAAATTGAGTGACCTTACTTTACTGCTTAAACTCTTAAAGTTGTTTTGTAATAATACATGATTTAATTACTTTTATTTCCATACTTATGTATTCTGAGCTGTATAGTTTTTATCTATATTGTATGGATGTTATTACTTGTCTTTTTGCCCTCTAAAATATTATAGTATGCTCATTCAACGATTGGATCATTCTACTCTCTTTTCTAGGGCATATCTCCCTTAACATTTGATTAAGAAGGTTTATCCTTAATCTAAATGCTAAGTGAGGGTTTGCCCGTTGACGACTATTTCTTAATCTCGGACGATTAATGGGCGGCCGCCACAAATGCTGACGCTATTTATAGCTTCAGTAGTGATTAGGGAAGTTTCCAGAGGGTTGGCTTGGGATGGGGAGATTCAAGAGTTCAACCATGGCCGAGCTCTCATATTTCCAATTTGAGCTCCGCCGGGCCACGATGCCCGATTGGGTCTCCAAACTAATTCGAGAGGCTTCCTAACGACCTGATGAGGTGGACGCGAAAGTGGGAAACTGGACCGGCAACTGGTAGTACGAGGAAGATCTCCTGTCGAGTGCGAGCAAGTGGAAAACAAAGGTCCACAGTAGCAGGACCTTCAAATGCCGTCTGATCAATAGATCAGATGGCGAAACGACACGTATCGCTAGGATCCTAACAACCGATTATGGAAGCGATCCGGGCTGTAAGATCGGTCAGGCAGATCCAATGGCAGATACGCGGGTTCGAGGATCTTTGATCTCAGCCGTAAGATCCATGGAAGTAATGACGGGATGGAATGGAACTCTGCTGTTGCGCGACCTGGGCTCCATAGCGAATCGCCCATGGTCCGCACAGCAAATCCCAATGAGTAAATTAGTTGATGTTAGATTTGCAAAATCAAATTATTGGAAACCCTAGAATGCCATTAGACAAATTTAATTAAATTGAATTATGGTCTAAATGATTTCTAAATTTTAATAAATGTTCACCTTTAGCTAATTTGGTGGTGAGGAATTCAAAATTGAACTCAGATTTTAATTTTAAAATCAAAATATTTTAGGTCTAATTTAGGGCATCAAGGTTGATCAAAAATGTTAACTTAGAGAAGTCCAATTGGCTTCAAATTTTCAGAATTTGCTTAACTTGATACTTTAATACAATAGGATTAAAACTAATGCCTGATCAAGCTAAGAATTAATCAGGGTAATAACTTAGGGTTGTTATACTTATGGTTAAGTTAAGTCTCAATCTATGTTAATACTTATTGTCCTTGGGTTTAAAGGTTAATAATATAATTTCCATAACAAATGATTTTTCATTAATGATTTAAGAGAAGTGCTAAAAATGCAATTTTACTAAATGATGTCTAATTGGCACAAAATTAGTGGCTATAGCTTCCTTATAGCATAAGGAGTAAAATGACCGTAAGCATGCTTAATTTGAGCATTAGATAGCTAAACTAGGGTTTAATCAACCTTAATGATAATTAAAAAGGTGATTACTAAAATTAATGATCAAAATGTAAATTTAATGTTATATTAATGTTCTTTATATTTTTTTATCACTTTAAGATATAACATCACTATATTTGGATTTGTAATTAAAAAGATATAAACTTCGAATAATTGGGATTTAATTATTAATTAATTATTCCTTGAATATTATCCATCCGTACATGGCACCATCTGCACGCGCCTGAAGCTACTGGTGCAGACATAAACTGCCCACATGCGTGGGTATGAGGAATTGTGTCGTGCGAGTCGAGCCGACTCGCCTGTCATAGTTTCTCTTCCTGACAGAGGAACAGTACATATGGGGCTCTATAACAACCCAAGGTTGTTATCATAGTTAATTAGAACTAAACCAAGTCGTAATTTTGATTCAAACACTTTTAAATAGTTTTTAGGACCTCGCCCTAAAGTTTTGGTCCAAATCAAGGGTCAAATGGATCAAGCCCTAATTTTGGGAAATCCAGAAACCCTAGAAATTGATCTCAAAACAAAAATCAAATTTTGTCATTGCGTTCGTTGCCCCCAAATTAGATGGGGGTAAAATTTTGGAGGTATTTGGAAGTCGTTGGATTTTCATCGAATATTTTAATATATTTAAAATACTCTGAAAATACGAAACGTAAATACTCGTCGAAATCGAAATTAAATTTTGTCATTGTGTTCCTCACCCCTCAATTAGCTTGGGGTGAATATTTGAAAATTTTCAGAAGCTATTTAATTATTTAAATTTAATCAAGAAATATGAAATTAACATTTATTATTTATTATTTAAATTCTCTAACCGCCGTCACCCACGTCGTTCCCTCCTTTACTTGCACCGTCAGCCCTCCCATCTGATTAAATGGGAGATCTGAGTCGTTTGATCAGCCGCTCCGTGTCCCATGCCGTTCGATCAGCCACTGATCGATCTGAGCCATTCGATCAGCTCGCCTTCTTCGTCCCCCATCGCGCCGCGGCTCGTAACAAACCGCTACGAGCGGCTGACCTGGAAAGCTTCGTTGAGCTTCCCTTAAGCTCCCATCTGCAAGCATGAGTCGTATTGCACATTTGAGGATCCATCGAAGCCTTCGAGTTTTGTTGCAATCGATTGAATCTTTTGAAGCCGTCGAATAAGGTACTCCACTATCCCTCGATCATCCTTATTGAATTGCGATTTCTTAATTCGAGTAGCTATTCTGCATGGTAGATTAGGGATTGTTTGGCTCAATTTGGTTTGATCGAACCTGATCGAGCAGAATTTGATCATGGTTTACAGTGCTCTACAGTTTCTTCACCTTCACCGAACCATAGGTGCTAGGGTTAGTCCTTAACAGCGGCATAGGTCTCCTTAGCCACCGTATCAACCATCGACGGGTAGGTCTTGTCGAGCCCTAGCCGTCACCGTGCGGGCTGAGTGTTGGCGTCGCCAGGAAGGCCTTTAAAAGTCATGCCCAAGCCAGTCCCTCTCGAAATGCATCGTAGTTGAGGGTGGGACAGGGTAGGGTCAGGTCACCCGGGCCCAACCCGTATTTTGCTGGTCGCAGTCTGCGCTGTGGTGCCCCGCCCCCAGACCCACAATCACTAGTCTAAGGGTGGTGCCACTTTAGTAAATCTCTCGCTTATCATTGGGTTAAGTATAATTCACAATCCATATAATAAGGGAAGGATGAGCTCAGAATGCATACTTGAAATATCAACCACTAAATGAAATATAAGCACAAAGTGCAGAAGCAAATAAAGTAAACAGTACATCGGGGTCTATGTTTGATTGTCAGGCCTCGATCAAACTCAAATGAGTCCAGTCGAAGCTCATTTCGTCCAATAAAATGTAGTCAAAAGATGTAGGATTTTTGTATACCCGTAGCAAGGGCATTACTGTTTGCTCGATATGATAATCTTTTTATGCCAATTTTGGTATCAATGAAAAGGTATTTGAAAGACATTTCCATCGGTATATGACAACTCACGTGAGGTGCCATAATTGAGAGTATTTGAATGAAAAAAGGGACACATGTTATTTTTTGCCCTAAATATAAATTCATGAGCTACTTTATGTTTGTGTTTGGTGACTGAATTTTACTACAATAATTTGTAATCTCTTGGTTGCAAGAGAGGTTTGTGAGGCAAATGGAAAGATCCATCTATAACTTCCGCCAAAAAATGATATCTTCTTCTCCTGCTGCCCTGCGGACATATATGATTTCATTAAATCACTCAACTTTGTATATGTTTTTTGAGAGCATTCGAAGTTCACAAAGGCACAACAATTGTCAATAATTTTTGGCTGTCCTCGACTTTATTTGCTTTTAAAATTAGGAAAGATCAGTTTGTTATATCTAGTGCAGCATGTGGAGCTAGTTCGAGGAGTTTGTGGAGCGCTAGAGGACTTTATATCAGCATCTACCTTTTTGTATTAGTTTACTTTCAGTTTAGTCACTAGACTATTTATTGTATTTTCATTTAAGTAAGCTGTTTGCAATAACTCTGGATGTATTTTTCTGTTCTTTTTTGAGATGAATGATTTACTATCTTCTATGATGAATGATCTAGATGTACGCTTTAGCTTCCACACTCTGTGTTTACTATTACTTATACTTAGTATTGTGATGTGATCAGCATACTAGAAATGTTGTTAAACTTATATATATATATATATATATATTTAATTACTCATAATCCAATGTATATAGTGTATAATCTAATACTTAAGATAAGGTTTTATGCTAATCTTAAAGATTAGTCCAGCAGTTCATATTTCAGCGGAAATTCGGGGAGGTTCAGCAGTCCTTCCCAAGTAGAACACCATTCTGCTGCCAATTGTTAACTCATTTGTGCGCAGCGATAAAATGGGACGCTACAGGTAGTGATGAGAGGAATAACAGAGCTCGAACCTCATCATCAAACTTGGCACCCACTGAACTCAACTAACTTGTCAAAGTGTTGAACCCATTTAGATGTTTCATCACTGAGCAGTCGTTCATCATCTTCGTATTAAATAGTTATTTCATCAGTAAAACTTTGTTGGAAGTCGAATGCTTTTCATCAATAATGTTAAATGCAACCGAAGAAGACAATGAAAGATAAATCAAACTCAATGTGGTTTCATTAAGAACCTCCCAATCTTCATTGGACATAGTGGTCGATTTCTTGTCAGCTCTACCGAGTGATAAATACAACCTTTTTTGGTAGAGCAGATCTTCTATTTGTATCTACCAAAAGGCAAAATTAGTTCCGGTAAATTTTTCTATTTTGTGTCTCATTTCGTCGGCCATTGCTCCCACTCATACAGTAAACCCTAAAACAACAACGTGAACCCCTCTCTGTTACAAATTGTTGTTGCACGCTGCGGAAGCGATGCAAGGATGGGATACGTTGATGGTTACCAAGCAATAGACTAAATTAATCAAGCACAAACAAAATAGAACACAGCACATTCACATGCAAAAACCACAAGCATTCAAACTCATAAATTTTATGTAGAAAACCCGATGATGGGAAAAACTACAGAGCCACACCACACAAAAATTTTCACTATGAATAAGATTATTACATAGTTACAAAGAACTTCACCATCACAAAAACAAGAAGGATCTACCGTATGCATAGCCTTCCAATCAACTTCTTCTTCTTCAGAGAACACCAGCTCTCACTATAGGTTAAAGAAGAATAGCAGCAACCACCACCTAATTAGGATTTATTTCTCCTTCACAAGCATTAGAAAATATCTCCATAATGTTTCTTTATATATTCAGGCACTATTTGGACCCCAAATGGTCCAAAATACCCTTAAAAGCACTTAAGAGAGCGCTTAGATCTGAAGCATAAAATCTTCAGTATTTGGTTGCCTGGCCCCCAAATGGTCTAAAATACCCTTAAAAGCGCAGTAAACCTTAAGAGAGCGCTACAGCGCTCCAGTATCTGGTTGCCTGGCTCCAGAACGCGTTGTAACGCTCTGGTCTCGGGTTGCTTAGCGTCAGGGCGTGCTACGGTGTGCCACGGTGCACTACGATGCTCGAACTTTCCAGCTTGTCCCGGCACACTCTGGAACCTCCCGAATACCCACCAGAGCTCCATTGGCATATCACGATGATTTGAATGGTCTCTACATCCCAACACTAGATACATGAATTATTGAAATACTTTTAGAATCACCCAAAAGAAGGAAAAAAATACTCTTACAAAAAGTTTTTAGGCATACTTAATGAGAGAAAATTCTAGAGATTCATTTATACAGTTACAAAAGCATTCTAGATATAAAATAAATTCTAGCTAATTCTAAGAGCTAAATCAAGTTAGAGTGGCACATGGATATGCCCAAGCTCCAATCGAACGTGTTATTTTTTGCCCTAAATATAAATTCATGGGCTACTTTATGTTTGTGTGTTTGGTGACTGAATTTTGCTATAATAATTTGTAATCACTTGGTTGCAAGGGAGGTTTGTGAGGCAAATGGCAAGATCCGTCTATAACTACAGCCAAAAAATGAATTCTTCTTCTCCTGCTGCACTGCGGACATATATGATTTCATTAAATCACTCAACTTTGTATGTGTTCTTTGAGAGCATTCGAAGTTCACAAAGGCACAACAATTGTCAATAATTTCTGGCTGTCCTCGACTTTATTTGCTTTTAAAATTAGGTAAGATCACACACACACACACACACACACACACACATATATATATATATATATATATATATATATATATATATATATATATATATATATATATATATATAGATAGATAGATATATATATATATATATATAGTACTAATGGTAACAAGGGAAAAGATTTCACTTGGCAGTGAGGGGCATAGAGTGGTCGACGTCGAGCCTCCTTGTTAATTCTTTTCTCCTCTGCATGGGGGTGTAGATAATGGAGGGCCTAGTGTTGTGCCTATATTTATGCCTGCATTTATTTGTTTTTATTTGTTTTTATTATCTATTTCACTAAACGCTAAAGGGAAGATTCAAAAAGAACTGGACGCCACAGAAGGCTATTCATTGCCTACTGGCTTCTGGGATGCATGTTCACACAGGGTTTTTTTGGTCATCTATGCAAGTCTATTACCTTGAGAACCAAGAGCACTAGTCTTAACTATAATGATATTAAAATGATAATTTCTATTTGAGAAATATTGCAAGTCAACCGTAATATTTGAGATGCTTCCTCGATGGAGTTTTCGTATATAAGCTAATTATAAAAAGGCAAGCATTACTGCAAATAAACAGCATTCGAATGATTAATTAAATCAAGCTTTGATGCTGCTATGCAATCCACTTCTCGTAGATGCTACTATACAATCAAGCTCGAGCTTCTTTTTCGAAATTATATGAAAAAACTATGACCATATTGGGCTCAAGATTGGCTATGTAGGCCCCTGTTTGACTCTATGCAAGTCTATTACTTGCATGTTCGAGACCTATAGCCGGCATCAGTTCTTGCATGTTTTACAATCTACAGCCCTTTAGTTGGTGCTACCTTTAGTCTAAACTTCGTGGGATCATTATGTACATATAATCAAGTTTTTGGTGAGCCAAACATGATGCAACTTTAAAGTGCATTGCATAAATCACATATAGGTTTCATTTTTTTATTGAGCCTGGTTAGCAGTTCGAGATCTATTGTTGAATAGATTTTATTCGAAGGTGGGATATTTTTGTCATTCTCTATAATTTGTGACATTGTCATAATAATTCTTATAGTCACCTTCATCGGAAAGGAGAGGAAGAGAGAGATATATAACTTTTATTTTTTTTCAAAGTGGATTTCTACGGTGTAGTGTGGCAGATTTCTACGATGTAGTGTGGCTCTGTGATTTTTCCCAATTTTAAGCTTTCAATACAAATCTGATATTCTTCATTTTATATTTTGTTGTGATCTATGTTTATTTGATTTTGCTTTGATGATTTTTACTATAGTCAGACTCATGTTCTTTGATCTAGTGGTAATTAGGTTTGTTAAAAAAGCAGCTACAAGAAAAAAATCATAACATAAAATATTATGATTATGCTAAGAGAGAAATGAAATGTGGATAGTATTGTAGCTCTATAATTGAGCTCTTGGTCAAAATTTTTAGCAAGTTATTCTAACTACCACATAATTAAATTATTAAAGTTTAACTTACTCAAAAAAGAGAAATGATATATGAAAACTCAAAAATCAGCCTCATCTATGCAACATTTGTTAGGTTCAAAATAAATTTGAGGTATACAAAAATAAGTGCAAATTTTTAGATATTTGTAAAAGTTCAAAGTATTAGAAGCTTCTTCTTAACACATAATATGTAGCCGATTAAATTTGAACTCAAAATTTGAAAAAACAAATCCTGAACTTCAATATTTGTTTATTGGTATTTATTGAGTAAGCTAGAATAAACTTTGATTGATATTAACAAATTGCATATTCCTTAGCAATGAATGGAATCTAAATCTCATAATATAAAAGTCATGAATATAATCATACTTATGTCAAATCTAATAAATCTTAACTTTTATTTATATAAGTTCTCTTTTTTTCAAGTTACTATATAGTTCTATATTACAACATAAAATTAATTATAATCTTTTTCCAAAAACATATTGACAAAGCATAGTTCAATTGGTCTTCCTTTCCATTTTATGGCTTTTGTTCTGGTTAGTCGGACCTATTTTTTCCTATTTAATATTGATGTCAGGCTTTCTGATGTTATTGTTGTTTGGCACTGTTTCATGCTTCTTTGGTACTTCTTAACCTGTTGGGGAAATATCATTTGGTATTCTGGCAAAGATGCTATTTGGCACTGCTTATTTACTTCTTCTTTTGTCTGGCATTTGGATGATGCAGTTTGTTTTGGTGATTCTGTTGATGTCTATATTAAGTTCACCCTCTTTTTGCTGAATTTGACCTGCCTTTGGTTTGATGCCTGCTAGAATGATGTCTGTTGTTTTAGTTTTCTGAATGGGCCTGCTGGAAAGGTTTTTTCTACTGGAATAGCCATTGGAATGTTGCCTGTAGGTTTAGTTTCTGTATTTGAACTATTATTGCTTGCAGTCTTAGTTTTGTTTCTGACTCTCCTATGTGTTCGATTGCTGCCTTTGGTATGTTGCCTATCTGGTTTTTAGATTCTAGGATCACAGTTTTCCTTCTTGGTAGTTTCTCTTGGGACTGGAATCTAAGCCATTCTAGAGAGTCTCTCTCTAAATTTGTCAGTGGGACCTCCTCGATCACTCCATTTGGAAACCGTTATCTCATTGGCTCTTGTTTGCTTAGGAATTGATGTGGAAATAAGTGCCTCTGTTGTCTCTCTTACTAACCTCTCCTCAGGTATGGTTGTCGATAATATTACTGAGACTGTTTTAATTGGCTCTGATTTGGCTAGTTTTGGTATCGACTATGTTTTATCTTGTTGGTTTTGCTATATGGCTGTCGATAATATTATTGGTACCATTTTATTAGTTCTGATTTGGCTGGCATTGGTAACGACTGAGTTTTTCTATTGTTGTTTTTGCTGTATCCTTTTGCTAGTTTTGCAATATACTCTTATTGTTTACTTTTGTGGTATCCTCTTGATGTATACTCTTGATGTATCCTCCTGTGGTTTCTCTTGCTGGATTTGTTGTTTCCTTTTACTGGTCTTGCTGTATACTTCTGCTGGTGGCGTTGTTAGTGTTTTAGCTATGGAGATTTTCTCTTGCTGGACTAGCCGTCCTGTGATGCTTTGCTGTACTGATATGCTGTGGTTCCCAAGAATCGGTGGTGCTAAGGCTGTCTTGGTGCTTAAGGTTTTGATGATGCTTTTGTATCCTGAGCTTGCTGTTGGGGGAATCGTAGGCTGAGTCCTCGCCCCTTTTTACTTATTGCAGTTGGTGGAAAACAGTCTATTTTTACTGCACTCTTTTTGTTTTGGTTTCTTTTTATTTGCATTGCTCGTCTCTTTTTCTTTTCGTGTCCGGAGATCGTTTAGGATATTCCTTGTGTCTCTTTTTTTTTTGGCTAGTTTATGGCTTTTAATATCTTAGGACTCCGTAACCTCCCAACCCTGGTCCTATAAGTTTTATTTCATTGAATAAAATCTGCCAAGATGGCTTTCTGAAAATATATATATGAAGGAAAACACTATCACCAATACTTCTCCTTCTGGTTTTATGTTGTTGATTATTAGCAATTAGGGCGCTTCTAAAAAAAAGGAAGTTGGTGAAGGAAATGCTAACTCTTCTCCTATTTCATCCAAAAAAATATTTTTATCTAATATTGTAGATGCCTCAAAAAAGTTATTCTGAAAAGAAATTTCTCCTTCACAACAAAAATAAATTTCTTCTCTTCAAAATAAAGATGGGCAACTAGAACCTTTCGCCAAGCCGAAAAGCTCAATTAAAGCCAATTCTGGCAAAACCTCTCTCAAAGCAAAACCAAATATTCTTGTTACCAACAGGTACAAATCTCTTGCATTGCTTTATGACAATAATAATGATGCTGATGCTAATTCTTAGATTGAGACTGTTGCTTCTTTAGTTAATGCTTGCCAGAAGTCTCCTAAGGGTACTTTTAAGGTTTTATAATGAATATTTTGTGTTGGAATATCAGAGGCATTGGTAATGTCTCCTCTAAAAACTAGTTTAAACATATTGTACATGATAACAAGATAAGTATAGTTGCCATTCTTGAACCAAAACTTAAATCTGAGGCTCTTCTCCATATTATTCACTTTGCTAATTTGACAATGCAATCTCTTCCTCATCTAACAAAATTTGGGTTATGTGGAAGAATGATTGGACTGTTGAGCTTATTTCGCAATGTGACCAAGCTATCCATCTCAAAATTAAAAATGATAACCACAACTTCTTAATCACCTTTGTGCATGCTTTCAATCTTTGTCTAGATCGTATTCCTCTCTAGTCCTTCCTCAAAAACTGCTGCTCCTCTAACTTACATTTGGCCGTTGGTGGAGATTTCAATATTGTTCTCAATCAATATAAGGGTTACTCCTCTAATCGCTCGGCTTCTACTTTTGATTTTATTACTACTACTATTGAATGTAATCTTGATGATTTCAAATACTCGGGTCACCCATTCACTTGAAATGTGGGAAGAAAATTTACTCGCCTTGATCGATTTTTTCTCAATAACATTTGGGGTAACACCTACTCTAATATCATTAACTCCTCATTGAACTCAACTGTTTCTGATCACAAACTCATTACTCTCTCCTCTTGGAATGCTCCCAACAATTATCCCAAACCTTCAAATTCCAATTATTTTGGCTTAATATTGAAGATTGTGACAATATTGTTTCTTCTAGCTGGAATAATCCTTTTAGTTACAATGGGCTTCACAGGCTTGTTGAGAAATAGAAAAGGCTTAGAAAAGATTTAAGAATTTGGAACAAAACCTCTATGGGCAACATTTTCTCTAACCTTATCAGTCAGGAAAATTTAGTCTCCTCCCTTGAGAATATTTTTAGTTCTGACCCAATAGATGCTAATAGGATTGCTCTCTCCAAAGCCAAAGCTGATCTAATCGCTAATCACAATGACGTGGAGTCCTTTTAGAAACAAAAGTGCAGTATCCAATGGAAAATTAAAGGAGAACGAAACACTTCCTTTTATCATAATTGGGTCAAGAAATGAAGGCATATTAACAAAATTGGTGAAATCTCCTATCCTAATATTAGTAAAACTTCTAATCCTTCTGAAATGCAAAACTCTGTGGTTGATTATTTCAAAAACATATTCAAGGCTGATCTTAATTGGAACCCCTCCACCTTGCTTACTCTTCATACTTCTCAAATCTCTCATGCTGATTATATTAACTTAAATCTTATGCCTAACAATGATGAAATTTGGGACATTATCAAGGGCATCAATTCTAATGCCTGCCCTGGCTCAGATGGCTTCCCCAGAAAATTCTTCCGTACTTGCTGGAATATTATCAAAGAGGATGTTTGCAACGGAGTTAAAGAAGTTTTCTGTGATGTTCCTCTCCCTAAATTTTTCACTCACACTATAATTTCTCTAATCCCTAAAACTGACAAAGCTGCCTGGTGGAATCAATTCAGACCCATTAGTCTTTACATTACTCTAAACAAAATTATATCCAAAAAAATTGCTAAAAGACTCCAAATACATCTTTCCTCCCTTATTGAACCTAACCAATTTGGTTTCGTCCCTGGAAGGAATATCCAAGATAATATTCTTGCCTCTCCAGAGCTTTTCCTTAGCCTAAAAAAGAAGTGTAGGGGTGTAACAACCCAGGTTGTTACCTTGCTCAATTAAAACTAATCTAAGTCTTAATTAAGATTCTAAGTCACTAATTAAGTAATTTAGAACTCACCTCTGAAACCTAGATCAAACCAGAAGTCAACAAAGTAAAATCTGGAATTCTGGAAAATCCCAAACCCTATGAAATTGACTTTTTATCTAGACCTCAAATTAAAAATCTGACTTCGCCATTGCGTTCAGAACACCCAAATTAGCTAGGGGTGAAATTTTGGAGGCATTTGGAAGTCGTTGATTTTTCATCAAAATTTTTTAATATTATTTAAATACCCCAAATAATCAAATAATTAAATACTCGTCGAAACGAAAATCCGAGTGCGCCATTGCGTTCCTCACCCCTCAATTAGCTAGGGGTGATTTATTGGAAATTTTTGGAACATATTTTAAGGTTAAATTTAATTAATAAAATCTGTGTAAAAAATAATTAAATAATAATGTAAATTTAAATATTTAACGGTTCCCGTTAAAACCTCTAACGTCGTCTCCCCAAAATCTCTTTTTCTTCAATCGGCACTGCTCGACCGTTCGATCTGGATCGAACGGTGGAGGGGTTTTCTTCCTCCTCACGCACCGCATGTCGTGAAGGGATCGCACGCATCGCCTCCTCTCTGCACGCGGCGTCCTCCTTCGACTCGTGCCCTCAACCACCGACGAAAAGCGCCGTTTAAGGATAGGTAAAGACCCTTAATCGACTCAGCTATCTCATTTGCGTAATCTGATCCGGACAAGAAAAAGGCAGCCTTCGATCGATCTCGAGCTCTCTTGACTGCCATTTTAGGTACTTCACCATTCCCGTGATTCAAAGATTTGCTTGTGTATGTATAATTTCATATAATACAAGTTCAATCTCTGTATCCTAATTATCAATTATCAATTTTTAAAGTTATTTAATTCTATGATTTTGATCAAATATGAACGGTACCCAAATATTTTCTCAACTTGTATCCATTCAGTTCAGTTAATGGATGTTTAAATTAAGTAAGCAATTATTGATAGTATGGTTGCATTGTGATCTCATCGAGTTCAATGGAGCTCGATACGTTTCCACCGATTCGAAAAAAAAAAAGGAATATTTCCCTGAACCTAAGGTCGATTCTAGGGCATCATAGTTACCGATGATAGCATAGTCCAAGCATGTCAATCTCGATGTTAATTGAAAGGTCTTGTTAAGACCTATCGAATAGCATATTGATTTCATCAAACGGAGCCCGGTGTTGTGAGGGATTAGAAACCCTAATCGCTCCTTTGTCGGGGAAGAAGACGACGCTGGGATGAATCGCGAATGGGCCGGGTCGGGTAGAGGCTAACCCGCGAAGAATGGATTTTTGGGTCAGTTCAAACAGCTGCACGAACTGCGAAGACGTGGGACCCACGCGAAGCTGGCACGTCCCTGCTGTGTGATCAGCGGTGGGCCCCGCTGTTCTCAGCCCAGCGAATGCCAGACCAACACGTGTCCTGAAATAAATTATAAATGTTATATATTTAACAGTATTATAGATAATCGAATATATATATATATATATATATATATATTTATAAATCAAATCAGAATAATTAAATCAATTAAACAGAATTTAATTAATCAATTAAATCAAATCTTTAAACTTAAATAACTCCTAAAATACACATCCAAATTATGCAAATAAATATACCAAATTGATCAAAAAAATATGAAGAATTTATTGATGCTAATAATTTTTCATTTGGACCAGTGTTTAGCAAAATGACATTTAAGGTTTAATTAAGTTCAAATTTAAGTCTCAAATATTCAATTAACCATAACTTTGTGTAGATTAATCCAAACATACCCAATATGGGTCTTAAAGTGATCAGAAAACCCTATGGATTAATTTGGTAGTATTCATTTTGCTGTTTGGATTAGTATTTGCTTAATGTCAATTAGGGACTAACCCTAATTAGCTTAATTAGACTTAGAACTTCAATTGACCCTAACTTGGTCAATTGAGCTCCAAATTTAATGATCCAAATATCAATTTAGATCAGAAAAAAACCTAAATAACAGTAATCTGTAAAAATATTTAGGATCCAACAGTTAAATTTGTTAATCCCCCCTAATTACTCTAAACCTTAATTAGTGAATTTTAGCAAATCTAGTACCTCAAATTGAGAGTTTTAAATTTCAGAGGACTCCTAGATCCATTTAGAATCAATCTATAAGATTGGAATAGTTTTTGAGTGATTAATTTTGTTAATCACTCACTAATCACCCTAAACCCTAATTAGGTCTTAACTTAATCAAATTATGTCCAAATTGAGCCTACCACATATTATTATGATCAGTGAGCTATTTATAATTCATAGTCACTGATTTTGTTTAATTTGGATACTAATTGGAAAAGTTAGGATTTTGACCTATAATTAAGGATCCCTTAATTAACCCTTAAACCCTAAATCTTGTATTGGCCATAACTTGGCCAATACTTATCAGATTTTAGCAAATTTAAATTCTATGGAAAGCTTAGATAGTAAAGAACATTAAACTAAAAGAAAATTTAACTTCCACTTAATAAAATTACTAAATTGCCCTTATGAGTCAAATTCACTAATTTGATCTCATATAGCTTATTAATCACCCAAAATTGATTTAGTTACTGTCTAATCTTATATTAGACAGTAAGAAACACTTTCCAAAAGAAAATTTCAGAAATTAAGTCCTAGATTAAAAGTTGATCTTTTGAACCCTTAAGTAGGGGCAAAATAGTCATTTTGCCCAAAATTTAGGGTTTAGCCTTTAAAAGCCCTAATTTCATTTTCAAATCACTAAATTCAGTAAATAAAATGGCTCATAGTTGAAATTAATCAAATTTAAGTCTAAATTAGGTCTTGATTAAAATCTCAGAATTTGTTCAGTAAAGAAAATTCCTAAGTGAGATTCTTCTTCTTTAATTATTCTTAGACCCATCCTTAGGTCTTATAACATTAGTTAGGATGTGTGTCTTGAGAGATACTCTTAGTAATTAAGAGCTTTATTTCCTAAGATTAGGAATAGATCTTAAGTTAGAATTCATCTATTGAGTAAATTGGGTTACTCAATTAGATGAAACCTTGAGTTTTCTAGTTTATAGATTTTCTTAGTTTATTAAATAATTATTTGATCTTTAAACTTTAGAACTAAGAATAGAGATCTGTCCTAATGAATTTGATTTATCATTAAGATTTGCCTTAATCTAATCTGTGAGATTTGGGTTATAAACCTTAGACCCTTAGTTATACCGTTAGATTAAGTGATTAGACCCCATCATTTGGAGTCTAATTCTTAATCTATTCATCTTGATTTGGCAAATCAAGATGAGGTTGGGATGAATTAAAATACAAAACTAGGTCGTTGATTTATTCATTTTAACTAAATAGTCGTCCTTTGATTAAATTATAATTAGGACTTGGCCAGTCCTAATTATCTTCAACAAGTAGAATTCGTGATTCTAAGTTACAGAATGTGTAAGAATTGATAATTCTGAAACTTATGTAACTTAGAGTAGATAGAACGAATAAAGTAGATAATAAAGGATATCACCTGTGTTTTAGATAGAGTTTCTTGCACTTTGAATTTTTGATGCTTCGCATTCCTTGATTTTGAGCCTTATACCTTAAACATGTATTATGTACATAAGATATTTTGATAAATATCTTATGTTGATTTGGATCATTATTTATAAACAGCATTATGTTCATTTCACAAGTGGTATGTAAGGTGTAGCTTGATTAATATACCTCTTCGATCAACCCGTTCGGGGTCGGCAACCTTTCGAGGGTTTAATGTCCGACAGTCTATTGGCCATGCCTAGTCCGAGTGATAGGATGGATAGACTCTCGCCCTACTGACTACAGAGTCAGGATTCTGATATGGATATACTAATTCAAGTACACTTACATTCAGTTCTGTCTTAGCTCATCAGGCTAAGAGTTTCAGTAATGTTCAGTTCAGAGTTTCTTAGCTCATCAGGCTAAGAATTGCTGAGTTCATGTTCAGTTCAGAGGACTTATATAGTTACTATAGTTTCAGTTTGCAGTTACTATTTTACTAGTATATTCTGCATTTCAGCACTGTTTTACTTACAGCTTTCTTGCACGTGTTTTTATAGGATGCTAGTTTTATTTACTATTTTCATATGCTCACATAGGATGTTAGTATTTTCAGTTTTTACTGTTTAAATTTTGTATGTCACTTAGCATAATCCGTTTGAACATATGCATATTTAGGTTGTATTTTCTTACAGTTTTACTTTTCTTTTACTTACCTGTTTGTGTTGAAGTTGCTTGGAGGAGGTTTGTATTACTTCCTAATTGTTTAGTTATAAACTGTAGTTTATAACTATATTCTGTTCTTTTGATACGCTTTCCTGCACCTATTATGCTTAGTTCTGTTTATATGGTGATATCTTCTTAATTTAATAAAATTGCTGCCCTAAAATGTGCTTAGACTTATTGTTTAATCAGTTTTTCTTTTATTGGCTGGGGCCCTACCATTATGAAACTGATAATGGTAGGTTCTGAGTTTGTTGGTTTAGCAGATCCAGTGGAAAGTTTTCCATCGGAAGAGGAGCCCGTTCCTGAAGATCTGTAGCTTTAGTTTTTCTTCCAGTGAGATTGAGAGTTTTCTTTCAGTACTTTTAATCTCATTAAATGTTGTAATAATACAGGATTATATTTCTTTTTTTTTCAGTACTTTACTTATTCTGTATTGTTATATTTATACTGTATTAGATGGATGTTATGTTTTATGCTTCCGCACTCTGAGTTCATATATGATCATTTAGTGATAGTATTTCTGGATTGAATGGCAAAGTCCTTATTTAAATTGGATTAGTACGTGTATCTAATCCAACCTTAAGTGGGGACCTTGTCATTTGGTGACCCCTCCACCGTAATCATGTTAACTTAAGGGTTAACAGGACCACGGCGGGGCAGGGCCGCCACAAGGGGCTATAACCAAATCCTCAAGATTGACCTTGAAAAAGCCTTTGACAAAATCAATTGAAATTTCATTATCAACTTGCTTAGATCTTATGGTTTCAATGATAACTTTATTACTAAAATAAAGAACCTTACCCAACACAATTGGTTCTCTATTTTACTTAATGGCACTCCTTCGGGGTTCTTCCCTTATGAAAGAGGTCTTAGGCAAGGTGATCCTCTTTCCTCTATTTTATTCTATCTGGCTATGAACCATTGGTCTCATAGCATCAATTAGTGTTTCAAAATCAATTTGCACCTTCAATTCATGGTGGGTGGCAAAGTTATTATTTTCCACCTAGCCTATGCTGATGATCTTATTATCTTCATTAATGGTAGCAGCAACTCGCTGAAAATTCTGGCTGCCCTTCTTTCTACTCTTGAATCTGATTCGGGCTTAAATATCAACCATGCCAAATCAAAAATTTTCATTAACAACAAAAGCCCCACTAGACTTAACTCAAACATTACCAACATCCTCAAGTTCAAAAAAGGTCATCTTCCTTTCACCTATATTGGTATCCCTATCTTCACTGGGCATAACAAAAATGAAATTTATAAAGGCCTCATTGAGGCTATTTTTAAAAGGCTTCAAAGTTGGGAAAATAAGTATCTATCCCAAGGAGATCGGCTTATCCTAATCAAACATATTCTCAACATTATTCCTTTGTACTGGCTTGAAGTTTGCTCTCCCATTAAAGCTACTTTCAACAAAATCAAATCCATTTTTAACAAGTTCATGTGGGTCCATAAAAAAGGTAGCAAAATTATTTGGTGCCCTTGGGATCAAATCTCCCTTCCTTTCAATGAAGGTGGTTTTGGTATTATAGATATCACTAGTCTCCACGATGCTTTCTCTCTGAAGTTGTGGTGGAATTTCTATTCCTCTAATACTATATGGGCCAGCATCCTTCTAGCTAAGTATTGTGCCAATACTCACCCTGTTGTTATAAAGAATAAAATTTTTGATTCTCCTACTTGAAGGAGAATGATGGCTCTTAGGGACACTATAGAAGATTCTCTTGTCTGGGATATTCTTGACCCCTCTATTAACTTTTAGTATGATTGTTGGAATAAAGATAAAGCTCTATACCATATCTATGGTAATATCATCCAGTCTAATTGTAATAACCCTAGTGTTGTTACATGTTAATTAGTGACTTAATTGACTCTAATCCTTTCCATTAGTCTTATAATAGTATTAAGAACCTCCATTTCAATTTTCTTGCGATTCAGAGATCGTTTGGCAATTTCCAATATTTCCCAGCTTTCTGATAATTCCGAGAATGCCTAATTTATTTAGATCTTAGAATTGAATACGGAGTCCATCATTGGACTCACCACACCCAAATTAATTAGGAGTGGTATTTTGGAAGTGTTTAGAAGTCGTCGAATTTTCCCCGAATATTTTAATAATATTTTAAATACTCATAAAATTAAGATAATTAAATTGACCTCCGATCAAAAATTTGATTGCATTTTTAAATTCCTCACACCTAAATTAGGTAAGGGTGAATTTTGGGATTTTTTGGAGCGCGTTTGGTTATTTAAATTTTGATTAATAAAATGTGTAAGAAAATTAATTAATTAATTAAAGTAAATAAATTAATAAATATTTTATAATTTTAATTTATTCTATTTTTATTAATCGGGACCACGTGGATCCTGTGCATGGATCCAACGCACGGGATAATCGCGCAGCTAGATCTGAGCCGTCGACCCTTTTTATATTCCAATCTGACGGCGGTTCAACTAAGGCCCGATCAGACCGTTGGATCACGCATCTGATCCAATGGTCCAGGATTCCCAATGGCGATCCTGCGCTCAGACTGCCCTTTGTACGCCACATTCCTTTTTACGCGGCCATTAGTCTTTCCTAAAGTATTCAATTCTTGGTTTTTCCTCCCATTCTAAAGGTAGCGACCTCTCAGAGCTCCTAGGAAAGCGATTAGAGTTGGAAAAAGATTATGCAAAAACCTAAAATCCTTACCGGCAGTGACGAAGCTATTAGCCCTTAAGGCTACTTATCCTAACCGCATCAGTTTAATCGTATATCTAAAATACTTTCTTTAACCTTAAATCAACATATCAAAGTTCAATCGGACTCTTTTGAGTCCGATTGAACTTAGGATTTCTGAGCCGCTTACAATCTGTGTCTAAGCCCGACCTTAGGGATCTAGGGCATCGCCCTGTCAACGGTATAAGCATCCCTTAGCCCCGATCTTAATCTTCGAAAGTCAGTCTTCTCGAGGAATAGCCGTCGACATCTGGGTTGCATTGTGACTCCCCCAGATTTGACTGGGGGGTCAAACCCTGTGGCACCCCACACCTTAATCCACAGGGATTAAGTCAAGGGTGGAGTGTCACTCTGGTTAACCCCTCACTTACCATTGGATTAGGATAAAATCCACAATCCACCTGATTTGGGAAGGATTAACACAGAATCAGTCTAACAGTCACTATCTGCTAAATCATACAGAGTGCAGAAGCAAATTAAGGAATGACATCTAAGCATCACAAGATAATAAATATGGAACATGACTCAGAATAAAAGCATAAAATAATCCAAATACAGAGTCATAAGTACATGTATTATTACAACATTTAAAGTTTAGATAAATAGAAAAGAAAGTGCACTCGTCCTCACAAGTAGAATAATCAGCTAAATGTCCTCGGGTCCAAGTTGCTGCTGCTCCTCCAAATAAGGCTCCTCCTCAGGTACTGTCACCTCAACCTGCTCTAAACCTGATATTGTCAGTTTCACAATGTAGGGCCCCAACCAAAAAAAAGAAAATCTTGTGTTAGACAATTATCTAAGTACATTTTAGGCTGATATATTTTTATGTGTTTTATAATATCACCACTTTACATTTTTTAGGCAACAATAAAAATAAAAGCAACTAGCAGTATAATAAGAAATGAGAAAGCTATAAATAACATTTATAACTTATACAAAAGGAGGCTAAGACATGCCTCAAAAGTAAAGTAAACAAGGTAAGTGTGGGGCCCCCGTACTAACAATAAGGAAGTACGGTGCTCCAACTGTGGCAAATCCCAAACTTAAGAAAAGTTAGGTGAACCCAACTTGCCTTAAGGCAGGGACTTGTCATCAAGTGCTATAACATTCATCAATATAAATATCAAAGTAGCGGAAGCAATATAAAAATAGGGTAACATCCACAATCATACATAGTAGGAAAAGAAAATGCAATATAGTAACTCATCACAATACAGAAAGTAAAGTACATCCAGAAAGTTTAATTATTACAAATTGAAATAAATAACTAAAAATAAAAAACTCTCGTCCTCACTAGAATAATAAGACAAAGCTAGTTAGACAATAGCTGGAAGGTCCTCCTCAGCGAGACTGCCCATGAACACGTCTGAATCTGACATTTGTCGGTAGCACAAATGCTAGGGCCCCAGCCAACAAAATAAAAAGATTACAGTTAGATAATTATCTAAATATATTTTAGGCTATTTAAAGTGAACTGAATATTAAAGGATATCACATTTAAATTTAACCATACATGCAGCAGTAAAGGGGTGCAACAAGCTATGAAAGAACTGGGATACTATAAACTATCTATTTATAGCATGCAACAGGTATGTGAAGTAACATACAGAACTCAAAATAAGCAAGGTAAGGCTAAGAGCAAAAATAACTGCAACTACTGAATAAACATGATCCTAACATGATTATGATCGAAGTAAAACATGCTGAGTATAAAAGAACACGAGTACTGAATATAATAAAATTCTAGTATCCTAAACATGCCATTTATACATATATCTAAGCCATAAAATATACATACAACATGCAGATTAATATAAAAAGAAAGGCCACTGAGACATATGGCAAAAGCAAAGAAATATATGATAAGTAAAGCCACTGAGACATGTGACAAAGCGAGCAAATATTGAAAAATAAGGCCACTGAAGCATGTGGCAAAATAAACCAGAAAACCAAAACAATACAATACAGGTAAAGTAGTAATATGCCTAAGTTCTAGTACTGCCATACCAGCCAATAGGCCATACAAGGCCTCTAATATCAATCAATCAGTCAATCCCCAGCCTAGCCATCCAAAAATGTTAGGTCTGAGTCCAGTCTATACAATACTACTACTAAAGAGGCAGAATAAACTAGGTCATATTCTACTAACTGTGACAAAACAAAACTGAATGATATGTAAATTCAATACTAGCTTAGGATACATCATCCTAAGTTTTCCTATTATTCTCAAGGGCTAAAGCTCAAAATCCAAGGTATGCAAAGCAATCTAGTCAAAGTAAGCAAGAGACTCAATCTAGACTTATGTGATATCTGTTGTTGTCTAATTTCCAAATCTAACTACTCTGAGAAGGTACAAGCTTAGGATCTCCAATATCCAAGTATCGAGTAGAATCTCAGATTTACATCCTTAAAGTCAAAAAATTAGAACTTAACGAGTTCTAATCCAAAAATCATGTGACGACTATATGGTTTAATAAGCAAATCAACGACCTAGTTTTATGAATATTTTACTCTCTTACCCAAATCTTGATCAAATAAATCAAGATTTAAGAATTTAGAACTTAAACCTTATGAGGGTTCAAATTTCAAATCCAAGGTGCTATTCTAAATAGGATCTAGGTTTCTCACTTAATCCCAAAGGCAAAGAATCCTATAAGTTGAAAGATTCAGGAACTAAGATACTAGTGAAAGGCTATTCTGCTGATTACAAGATAAAATAATCAATTAAAAATTTGAGAATCTAAGATCTATATTCAATCTTTAAGATAACTCCATTATCTTATTAATTGAATCATCCTATACCCACCTAGAAGGTTTCAAAAGATTAAACAATAAATCATTAAAGAATTTCAATTGGAGGTGGTTTGATTCAAATTGAAAGCCTAAGTCTAAGATATAAGATCTAAAGATCTGAAGTTTGATCACTTTAGACTTTTAATTAGAGTTTTGACTTAAGGGTTTCCATTTGTGATTTTCTTTAGAATCTAATTTCATAATTAACTATAAGGAGCTTATTAATGTTAAGAACTGACAATTCCAAGTATTAGATTAACATTAAACCCATTTTGACCTTCTTAGGCTACTTAAGATCTAAGGGTCTGAGTTTTGATCACTTTTAGAACTTAAGCTAAGATTCTACTTAGACATTTCTAGTTCCCTTTTTCTTTTAACACTTAGCTCTAATATTACCTTAACTGAACTTAATAATAAGGTAACTGACCATTTTAATTATTAGACTTAATTAAGTTAAATTCCAATGATCTTTATAAGAAATGCTTAGATTTAAGTATCTTAATTAAGAAATTAATGAGACCTTATGGATTGGTGATTATTATTGTTCTAGGATTTTAGAGAACATTTCCAATCTATGTTATAGTGGCTTACTGAAATTTTCAATCCTTAAAGAACACTAAATCACATTTTGGCCAAAATGACCAAAATACCCCTCTTAAGGCTAAAATTGGGATTTTAGGGTTTTATTATCCAAATTATTCTAATCTATTTTAAAGCATTTCATATGACTAAATGAAGTGGGAAACACCTTTACTTTAGGTTTTGATGACCTAAATGGTCTTAATTATCACTAATCACTTAATTAAACCACTTAGGGTGATTAGTGAGATTAAGGCACTTTAGGGCAATCCAACCTTATACATAGGTTATACTAGATCTAATATGATATTAAGAACCATCCCCACCCAAATCAGGGGCTTAACTAGGGTTTAATTCACTAATCCTTGGTTAGGATGATTAGGGAGTGATTAAGAAAATTAATTATCCAAAATTAATTTCAAGGGTCTGGAATTGTTCCTTAGGGTACAAGGAGCAATCAGAGCTCTTAAACTCATAAAATGGTCAACTAAATGATTATATATGATTTAATTAAAAACAGAGAAGGTTTGGTAAATATTTTTAAATTTAACCATTGGATCTGAAATTTTATTTTATATTCAGATTCCTTGAATTTTTCTGATTCAAATGGTATATTGGATCATACCATTTGGATCTGTATAGCTAAAGTTATTTAATTAATTTATTCTGAATGTTCATTTAAATTAAAACTATAGGGTTTAATTAATTAAATCGCAACCATTAAAAATGATATCCAATAATTAATAATTAGACGCAGCCCAAAATCAGAACCATGCGGGTCACGGGTCAGCCCGGCCCAGAACCCGCGACTTCGTATTCAACCTCTCGACGGGTCCTGAGCCCGTCGAATTTCAAAGCTGAAATTCTCGACGCTCCGGCGACGGCAGAGGCTCAAATCGATCCCTACACGTTCATTGAGGCAAGACGCATTGATTGGACCAAGAACCCCCATCTGGATCCCTCTAGATCGATGGGATCTTACTCACCCGAGATGTCCTCCTGCTAGGCATCTCAGGTCGCCTGTGAGGGGGAAATTCTCCTCACAGTGACCTCGATTCACCGGGATCTTAATCCCTACACGCTCAGGGGGACTAGACACGTCGAAACCCCAATCTATCATAACCCGAGGCGCAGCCAATCGCTGGGTCCTTACTCGAACTCAGCCATTGGCTCGCTGGCTAGCTCAGTCGATCAATACGATCGACTTGAGCTAGCCTAGCCCCAGGCAACAATCACGGAGGGTTCCCTAGGTGGCTAAGGTATCCTAGATGGCATTCAGAGCTCATTCAGAAGGCAGGAACAAAATTGAGCTTAAGGAATTTTAATGGGGAAAAGGTTGTACATGAAGTCGGGGACACATGGCTTGCCGAGGGGAATTGACGGGCTCTGGAGCTTTCTGGAGGTTAAGTGAATGTGCACAGTGGGTCTGAACACCAAACGAACCCTCTATCAGCGATCCTAGCCTTCTGAAAATGCCAGGAGTTCACCGAGGAAGGTGAGAGCTCTATGGGGTTCTAGCCGCCATCTGAGGGATCACAGTGAGCAAAGGGACTCACTGTGATTCTCTCAGGGTATTTATAGGCCCAGGGGCTATGGAGGGTGGCTTCCAGAGCTTGGGTTGGGAGGAATGGCTCGGCCCGAGGGGGTTCCCTCAATTTCCCGAATTGGGGGTGGACCGAAGCTCAGGCTTGGCTGGGACTGCTCGGGAAGCAAGGGCAAGGCTGCAACGGTCTTCCTGATGTGGCGCGGGAGTGGCAGACCGGCTGGAGGACGTGGCAGTATGGGAGGATTCTGCTGTCAGGCGCGGGCTGGGGGAAGGAGATGATCCACAGTAGCGGGAGCTGCCGGAGCCATCTGATGGATTGTTGGTTGACGCAGAACGGTCCAGATCTTCTGACATCTAACGAACGATCAAGGATAAAAGATCAGCCATTGGATCCAATCGGGGAATCTAACGGTTGATCGAAGGTATTTACGGCGGATCGCTTAGATGCCGTCAGATCGGGATCTTGAAACCGCGGAACGGCGGAGATTAGATGGATTCATCCAATGGTGCGAGCCGTTGGATCAAGACCGCGGAACGGACGGCCCAGATGGCGCCCGCAGTTTGGGAAGGAGCTGACCGTTGGGGAAGGGTAGATTTGCAATTTGGATTTGTCTAAAACTCTAATTTGCAATTAAACCAATTTAAATTAAATCCAAATGTGACTAAATGACCTTCAAAAATTCCCAAAATTTTATCCTTAGTTAATTTGGGTATGAGGAATTCAAAAATAAAATTAGATTTCAATTTGGAGATTAAAATATTTTTGGTATTTTTTAGGGCTTAAAAATAGCCAAAAATACAAAATTTTCCAATTTAGCTCCGATTGATTTCAAACTTTTAGGTTTAAGTTTAAATGACCTGTTGAATCCAAAGGAATCAAAATCAAATATTGGTTTAGCTTAATTAATCTAGTTTTAGCTAGGGTAACAACCTAAGGTTGTTATAGTAAGGCATATAAATAACTAAACAGGTGCTAAAAGGAAATACTATATCCTAACACATGCTAGTGATCAAATAAAATATGCAGATTAAATAAGTAAACTCAACAGTGATACGTATAATAGCAGCAAAATTGTAACATCCTGTTGTATATAAGCTGAACAAAGGAATAGCTGACTGAATAAATAATATTGAAACATAGCTAAATATCAAGCTGTATATGAATCTCTGTATATTGACTATCATATCAGAAGACTTGGCCAAATTAGCCCATATATATATATATATATATATATATATATATATATATATATATATATATCAATCTGTTCCCATAAACATAACTGAATATACTGTGTGATTGAAGAAGCAGGCAATACTATGCAACATATTTTAGTTATTTTACTTTTTTTTCTATGGACAACTTCAGAAATAACTGAGGAGTCAAGCACATCTGCAAGACTATATGGGTCCCAAGCCTAACACACTCTCCTCAATGAGAATGTCAGGCATCCTGATCTCACCTTACCCCTATCCATCGGGGCAAATGTGCACCATAATCACCACGAACTGGACCCCAAGGCAACTGTTATCCTATTATTTTAAGTTTTTATTTTCATGCACAAAGTTCTCTTGTATGAAATGTCCAAGGAAGTAACCTCAAATATACAAGGAATGTGTAGCACAAAGTATCAAAATAAGCAAGGGACTCTACTAATATGGTGATAATATTTGTTTTCTAATTTACCCATTCTAACTATTCTAAGTTACACAAGTTCAGTATCATCATTTTTTTACTATCAAGCATAACTTAGAAACTCGTCCTTATAAGTTACAAAATATTAGGACTAGCTAGGTCTTAATATACTAAATCACAGTCGACTATAAGAGTTAAGCATTAAATCATCACGACCTAATTAATGATTTTAGCCGTTCTATGTTATAATCTAATCAAAACTACTAAACTATAGATCATGGATTAAACGCCACGAGTTTGAGTTTAATCGCATAATCCAAAAAGGATAAGACTTAAGATCTGAGTTTCGTTCTAAAAGTGATCTAATAATTTAGGCCAATCCTATTAAGTAATAAATCTTAATATGATGAATCTCCTATCTTATATCTAAGATTAAAAGATAAAAATAATCAAAATAAGTTAAAAAATTCTAGAAACTAATAAAATCAAGGATTCATTCATTGAAAACTCCATTTTTCAATGAATGAAATTAACCCTATGATCTAGTCCTAGTCTCAGGAAGGGTCCTTAAGGTGTAGTGTTAAAGGTTTAGAGAAATTCTGAAATCTGACCTAAGGGCGATTCAAAAATTTCACTCTATTGAAACCTAAATTTTGATGCAGTTTATTGTAGGTGACTGTTCAAAGATTTCGTAGAGTCCAAGAACACTGCATTCTGAAGTCAATTGACTAAGTTATGGATGTTTCAATTCCTAAAGAGATTAATTGGTATCTAATCTATTTTAAGAATCATTATACCTTAACATTTAACTTATCATAATTAAATTTAATCAATGTCTTATTTTTAAGTACAATAGTAAGTAGTTTTAATTACTTCTTCGCAGGTATATTCTTACTATTACATATATATATATATATATATATATATATATATATATATATATATATATATATATTTATATTCATTTAAATATATCTATCCTAATATTTCTCTATATTCTCGTACGTCCTAAGGTTCTCACGTAGATGCACTTATATATCCATTTAATAATATGAATTAAGTCTAATTAGTCAAAAATTCTTTAACTATATATATATTTATTTATTTATTTATTTATTTATTTATTTATTTATGTATATATATATATATATATATATATATATATATACATACATATAAAATTGCCTAATTGTTTACATAATGATTTCTGATTTACAATATATAATTATTTTACATGTATTATATGTATTATTTAATCACAATTTAATTTTTGTCTCTAACTTAATCAATATGCCGACATAAGTTCCTCTGTCTGTTAACCAAATATATATAGTATATCCATGTATACTTCTAATCCTATTATTCTTTATAACTAACATATATTTAACATATATTTATATAAGATTTGGTATATAAATGATCATATTATCTATACATGAATATTTTTACGCTCTAAAATTTCTATTCATATATTTTATTCTTCACTCCGTATTGAGACTCAATCACCCTAACTGCTAACCATTTGACTTGATATTTATATTATTAAGTAATATGTATGTCTATATGTAATAGCACATCAAATCATAATATATATATATATATATATATATATATATATATATATATATATATATATATATATATATATATATATATATATATTATATTCCTATGGAACCCAGCCAAATCTTTGTATGAGGGGGGATGAAATATTTGTTTCAATAAGAATGCGTAGCGCTGCAATATTTCTATTTAATGCCGTATTGCTATCGAATTGTAAAGGCGTGCCTATAGCATTTCCTATATTAAAAAGAGTATCTTTAGATGTGTATTGCAATCGAAGACCTGGGAAGCTCACCCAGATTGGGACAATTGGAACATCGTGAGTCACATCGGAGAAGGGATCCCACTTGCAAAGTTTCATCGTGTTACCTTTTAAATCATAGGATCCTTTAGAGAAAACACGAACATAGTCTAAATCAGATTGAAATGTAAAAAAGGCTCGGTGAGCATCAAAAGATCTAATGTTAACAGGGGCTAGGTTTAATACGGGAAAATTTTCCCACAAGTGTGAGGGAGTGCGGGGAGGCGAGCTGAGAAACTTCCTCATCTGTAAAAAAAAAGGGCCGGGCCACCATTGAAAGAGCTAAGAGGTTTGGCAATCGAACTAGGGTTTTGAGCGACAAAATCACGAAAAGAACGAACAGAGGGATCCATTAGTGCATAGCGAAAAACAGACTAAAAACAAAAGCAGAAAAAAGCAACACATAACTAGCAACGTAGACCAGGACAAACTAAAGGATGCCGGGGAAATCAGACGAGATCTCCAGCCAGAGCAACCTTAGTTGATGCCGGAAAATAGCTAGTGAAAGGTAAAATGGAAACAAAGTAAAACTGATAGAAATCACAAGCAAGCCACGCCACCCGACCGACGGCCGAGCGCCGGGATCGAGACCCTAAGACTCCTCCTTGCAGATGTAGCCGATCGCCCAAGTCCACGAGGCACTTCGGGGAAGCCCTGAGGCCTCCGGCCGAGCGCCGGAAGGAAACCCTAATCGCTTCAGAATCGCCACGAAATCGCCTCAAAAACGAGAGCAAAAAACGTGAGGTTCTAAAGGCTATTCTCAGGAAATTTATTATGAGAATATGCCATCTTATTGCAACTGGTGCTTCACTTTAGGCCGCAATACGGGTTCATGCTCACATAGAAATCAAAACACTCCCCCCAGTCTAGCCCGGATACTGAAATTGATGATGGTAATGCTCTTGAAAAGGATGTTGGTAGTGATCAAAATGTCGGTATGGAAAATTTTATTAGCCATACTACTGTTGATGTTGGTACTAAATTGGCTGCTGGTTCTGAATTTGTTGTTGATCATATTTTTGCTACTTCTGAATGTGCTGTTGGTTCTGAAAAAGCTATCATCTCTAAATTTTCTACTGATTCTGAAAATGCTGTTGGTTTTTCTAGTGCTACTCTTGAATGTGAGGATCCTAATGCTACTACTGGATTTGCTGTTAGTTCTGAAACTGTTGATGGCTCTGAATTTGCCGTTGGTTCTGAAATTGTCGTCGGGGACATTGCGGTGATCTCTGAACTTGCTGTTGACAAATCTAATGCTTTTGCTAGCAAGGTTGTTATTCATAATGCTTTAAATGCTATCCCTCATTATGTTGAAGCTTCTGCTCCCGTCGAGATGGAAAATAAGTCTGAGGTGGTGCATTCGACCACTTCCGACCCTTCAAAAGGTGCCCGAGTATTTGTTCAAAGGTCTGCTGCGGTTACAGATTTGGATATCCCCCTTATATCTATAGAGGTGTGTAATGAGGTTAGTTCTTCTTCTTATGGAAAGTGTGTAGATGCTATTTCTTCTAAGGTTAACAATTTATCCTTTTTTACAAAGCAAAACAATACTGCTGTTAAAAATAATGTCCATAATTTTAAAGCTGTTGGATCAATTGATGGTTTGCATCAACCCAGTGAATGTATTTTGAACAATGCCCCTGATCTGGAAATTCCCTCTGTTACGACAGAGGGCCTGCTGCTAAGGACAACTCCTGCTGAAAGTGTCATAATTGTTAGAAAATTAGCAATTGAGTCTGCCACTGATCTTAATAATGCTTTTACTTTAAATTCTGCTGACTCTAATCTGCAGTCGGAGAGTGCTCCTTTAGCAACCACTGAATCTGGAAATGGTAAGCTTAATTTTTTTGATGTTTGCTTGGAACAAATAGTTGTTGATGATTTAAAGAAATGTGATAACTTGGTTACTTTTGCTAAACCCAAATCACTGCTGAAATACAAGAAAGTTCAATTTAGCTCTCACACAATGCCAACTACAAACAGATATAAATCGCTCGCTTTACTTATTGATTCTGATGTTATTGATACCTATAAGGCTGAAAATTTAGGCCCTCAGTTTGAAAAGACTCAGCTGATCCCAAGTGGATCATCTTTTGTCCCTTAATGAATATTCTATGTTGGAACATAAGAGGAATTGGTAATGTTTCCTCTAAAAACAGATTTAAACATTTAGTGTCGGAAAAAAAAAATTGCGATTGCGGCTATTTTTGAACCCAAACTAAAAAGTGAAGCTATTAAAGCTGTGGGAAATTTTAGCAAGTTGGAAAACGTTTGTGTCTCTGCTTTGAATAAAATCTGGGTTTTGTGGAACAATCTTTGGAAAGCTGAGGTGATTGATCAATGTCATCAAGCAATTCATATGCATTTTTATAATAAAGATCACAACTGCCTAATCACTTTTGTGCATGCTAATAATCTTCGTAGTGAACGTATAGATCTTTGGAACTTTTTAAAAGATTGCAACTCCTCTTCCCTCCCTTGGGCTGTTGGAAGAGATTTTAATGCTATTCTCAAAAACTTCGAATATAAAGGATATGTGAGGGATCACTCTAAATCTTCCTTTGATTTCAACTCAGTCATTCTTGAATGTGGTCTGGAAGATTTCAATTACACTGGCTCTCCTTTTACTTGGAATTCTGGCAGAAAATTTGCTAGGCTTGATAGATTCCTCATTAATAGTTTGTGGTGCAACTCCTTTACTAATTATGAAGCTTCCTCTCTAAACTCAACTGTGTCCGACCATAAACCAATTACTTTATCCTCTTTGAATCAAACTAATAACATCCCTAAATCCTTCAAGTTCCAACATTTTTGGCTTGAAAGGCTGAATTTCTCTCAACTTGTTCACTCTAATTAGAATGAACAATGTGATTCTTTTGGTCTCCTTCGTCTTGTCGAAAAATTTAAGAAACTTAGAAAAGAGATTTGCATTTGGAACAAAAAGGTGGTTGGCAATATTTTTCAAATTGCTTCCCATTTGGAAAACAAGGTCAATAACCTTGAAAACATCTTTGATTTGGATCCTTCGGATACAAATAGAATTGAGGTCTCCAAAGCTAAAGCCTCTCTTATTCAAGTTCACAACAATATTGAAACTTTTTGGAAACAATAATGCAGCATCAACTGGACCCTTCATGGAGAAAGAAACACCTCTTTCTATCATAACCGGGTAAACAAAAGAAGACGTCTAAATCACATAGTTAAAATTAATCCCCCGAACAATCCACCTATTAAGGAAGCTGAAGCTATTCAAGATTCAGTTATTTCCTTTTTCACTGAAGCTTGCCTGTGGCGACCGGGGATCGAAGTTCGAGAGTCTTTAAAGAATAATTCATCTCAATTGAAAATATAAATATTTTTATAATTCAAAAAGGACATAATAAAAATAAAATAATGAAATTCACAGTCCTTTTATACATGGAGCCAAAACATATATGAACAGTTACATCAATTTTAAAAAAATATAAGAAATATCTACATTCTTCTGCTTCCTTTATTCTTCTTCTTTTAATTTGGCAGATCTTCTAAGTTCTTTAATTATTAAAAACCTGAAAAAATTCAGATTACCAGTCAGGTAGGAGTACGCAAATTGTTCTTATAAGAATAAATCTAGCATCCTATAATATGTATGAATCATATATGAAAATGACTGAAAATAAAACTGCAAGTAAAGTAAGCAATTTCCAAATACAATTTCTGCCCTGCAAAATAGCTATGAAAATCAACATATATGAAATAAATTTTATCGAAAGCACTTGTAACAATAAGGCGAGTCCGAAGACTCCTGAGCCCAAATGGGTAAACCCATAGGCATAACCTGTATGAAGCTTATCTCGTCACCCGTCGGTAGCTTACTTAAATAATAATTCTTGGTGTGTCTTTCCTCTGGATTTGCCTACTTCCTACAAGAGGCTAAATCCCTCCATATAACTCCCAGGGGCTGTTAGTTGGCCCAATCTGTACAGATTCTCAGTATTGTGTTCTACCCTCCAAAGACAAACACCACAATAATATAATCATTGTTTCATCTTTTTGTTACATGCTATTCGATATCATTCTTTTTGCAGATTATTAAGCAGTAAGCAGTGTAAATAATATTAAAATTTAAAATGGCTCAAATATAAGAACACTGAAATGAAACTTATAAGTAGATTTACGTACCTGACTATTTTGATTCAAAATCAACCAATTTAATTTGTTTAATCTGCCAAACGTAGTTTAAGTCATTAATTTGATACTTCATGATTTGTAATAATAGGTTTTTATGATATTTGATTTGGATTCATTTTTATAGTTTATATTTTCAAGTGACAATTTATATGAAACTTTTAGAAATATATGAAAACACTTGTATTTCCTATAAATTTTCTAAGTCCTAAAATTCTTAAAAATTTTGGCAGAATCTCCTTTGTTTTTGTTCAAATTTTCCAAATTTTATACAATCAAAATATAAGTCAATCCATTGACTATTTCCAGTTCTAAAGTAGAGTTCAATCCTTTTTATAGGATTGCTCATTTCCAATTCTAAAATAAAGTCTATTTCCAGTTCTAATATAGATTTTAATTAAACTAAGCAATTTATACATCCCATATACAACATCTAAAAGAAAGTGTAGAAATAAAATTATCATTTATAAGAGCAATTTTATGTGGCATTTTGCACATAGTATTTAATTTTAACTTGACCTGCAAAGAATAATATCATTAAAGTTTAGCATCTAAATATTTAATGAAACGATGATTAATCATAAGATTAAGGATAGCATTTGATCTTATAATGAAAAGATGACATTTATTCTTTCAAACTATTGATGACAACATATGAATTCATCTAATAGAGAAAACAGCATTTGATTTAAAATGGATAATTGCATTTGAACTTCAAGTATGCCTTTAATTACACTCATTCCATAACAATTGAGTTACATGAATAAGAAAATCATCAATAATATTTGGAATTAAATTTAGCTTAATATGATTGTATACAATTTATATAATTCAACTCATTCATGTAATCATTTTATAGATGATAAAATTGTTTCATGAAGTTTTAAATAATTACCCACACTAAACTCACAACATTTGAATTACATAAGAGGCGAGGACTATTTACAATAGTAGGAATAAATCTAATTTAGATAATCTCTTTCAAATCATTCATATAATTATTTAAAGTATGAAGATGATCCATTATTGGTAATTCTAAACAATCCCAATACAAAATTAATGGAAATTCACATCATTTATTTTTCATAAATGTAAGAGCTATCAATAATGATTTAAATATTTCAATTTGAAAAGTTATATTTACAATTCAATTCGTTCATGTGATCTTCCTTACGAATTTCTTTAATAAAAGAAATTCAATAAGAATGGGCATTAAACATTTATGTTCATTTACATTTATAGATATGTAAGATTCAAACATCCAATTTAAAAATTATATTTGAGAAAGTCATATAAAACAATTTGCTGTCCTAGTATTTATACATTTTAAATCGAACATAATTTTGAAAATAAGAAATTAACATCTTATTTAAATTAAGAATTAAATACTTGAAATATACTAATAACATTGTAAAGCACATCCCTACTTGTCTTTCTATGTAATAAGCAATTGCATTTAATTCAGCATTATAAGGGATATTTGTAAGAAACAACAACATATGATTCAACTTGCAAGGGATAGTAGTATTTAGTTCAACACTTAAAAAAGGCAGTAATTATTTTATATAGCATTATATGGTATAGAAGAATGAATTTAGTATTTCACAATACAATAATATCTATTCAACATGATAGTGAACAGAAATATTTAATCCGACATGTAAGGTATAGTAATATTCACTCAGCACTGTGAAGCATTTAAATTCATTCAATTCAACTAATTATAGAAAACAACCATATTAATACAGCATTTCAAATAGTAGAATATTGATTCAGAATTTCAAGGATATGCAGCATGTGACTTAATATGAAAGATGTAATGGCATTTGATTAATTATTGTAAAGGACGACAATATATAATCAACATTTTTACTATATATGGGGACAAATGGGTCAGCACCCAACATTTTCCAAGAGAAGATGTCCCTCATTCTTTATTCAAGTTCAGATATATTAGCATTACTTGATTTATGATACTCATTATGGTTGCAATTACCAAGACTTGCTTGAATAAGAATTGCAGTTTCAAACACTTGTTCTACAGCTCGATATATTTATATTTGTGATTTTGACTAAACAAACTACATAGCAATGTATAGCACAAGGGCTAATAAGATACATAATTGGGAAATCATTGCAAGGAAACTGATAAGAAATTAAAACAGTATCTAAGAGATTGCCAATAAAACATTGTGGAAATGAAATCAAATGCAAAACAAAGCCTGACGACAATTTTAATAGTTCCATCATTCATATCTACAAACATCTCATACATTGAGGAGTTATGCAGATTCATTGTAAGTCATTACTAAGCCTATTATAATCAGGACAATTAAAAAAATGTCTACAAGGAAGTATTAGTGGTAACGTAAATTGAAATAAATTTTAGAAAGATTTAGCCTTAATTAAGTTCAGATAAACTCAGCTGTAAAGTTACCAAATGAATGAGATAAACTAAATATGATGGATTCAACTTTCCATAAGCACATCCAAAATGAAGGAGATGGAGATATGGAAGTGTACTCGCCATAGCATTATTTTTGAGTCTAAGCATTTCGATCTCCTCTATGTTATCTTATCCATCCTTTTTATTAGATTTATTAAGGATTCCATTAAATTTATGCAAATGATTTCATAACTTAACAGGGAATAAAGATATGCCTCTTGATGATTTAGATTAATCGTATAAGATCCTTAATAGATCATATTTGCTCACCAATGCCCTAATAAAAATCAAAGTTCAGCATCGACATAGAGTAAAGTGAAAGGAATGGGGTACCTTGATCCTTAACATGCTAGAAGGAGCTCTTGATGGAATGAAGAAGGTTTCGGCCAAATGGAGGAGTTCGACCTCGTCTCGGTCTCGCCTATGACTTCTCTTTATCATCGCAGGATTCCCTCGCATGATGAGATAAAGGCGAGAGAAATTCGAGCCACGTGTTGTCGACTCACCTCTCAATAGCTTACGGAACAAGGAGCCGAGGATGGAGCCGAGCATGCGTAGGTGGCCGCTTGAAAGAGATGAGGATGAGAGGATATCGGGATGTGAGATTGATTGCGTGCGTATGGAAGGAGGTCGCGTCAGGCTTGCGTAGGGAAGAAGGCGGTCGGTCGAGCGAATGGTTTGCGAAGGAATTTCTTTCGGCTGAAGGAAAATTAGATTAGGTTTTGAAGAGATAAGATTATATAAGTAAATTTAGGATCTTAAATAAGCCGTTGGATCAAAATGAACGGCTGGAAATTCTGAGCCAGGATCTGGAGTCATTTGAGCTTCAAAAATTACAATCTTAGTATCGAAACGACCGTCTTGACGAGACCAAAGGACGCGTCCAAAAATTATTGAATTTGGACAAGTAATTTATTTTATATTGATTTTTAAGTGAAAAACTTGAAAAATTAATTAAGATAAATTGGAAATTTGAAAATTAACAAAACTTGAAACATAGCATCCTCATATGATGCTTGACTTAGATATACAAAAATTTTCAAATTTCGATTTATATTTTTTATATTATTAGCCTTTGAAGTTTATACTTCATGAATTTATTTAGGACAATCCAGGATCCCATATATGCTCAAATTCTTGCAGTAGGATCCTTTCAATAGGTATTATAAGAGAATATTTTTATTATATTTTTATTTGATTTAAATTGGATTCCTATTTTTTGACGAAAATTTCTGAGTGACCGAAAAAATATCTGGGAAAATCAATGATTTTTAATAATTCCCAGAATAACACTCTTAGTTAATTTGGAGTTACTGAGTCCAATGATAGACTCCATTTTTGATTCTGAGTTCTAAATTATTTAAATATTAATAAATAATTTTTAAAAAAAATTTCTGATAATTTACATTGCCAAGCCCCTATTCCCAATACTTCTTCTCTTGAGACAAATTTATCCTCTCCCCCTTTGTCGGAAGAAGATAATGCTGTCCTAAATGCAATGCCCACTGATGAGGAAATTTGGGAAGTGGTTTCCAATCTAAAGAAAAACACTTGTCCCGGATCGGATGGTTATCAAAACGGATATTTGTAACGGCATTAAAGAATTTTTTTGTCAAACCCGTATTCCAAAATTTTTCACCCACACCATGTTATCCTTAATTTCTAAAACTGAAAAAGCCTTCTGGTGGTCCCAATTCCGGCCTATAAAACCTCTGCACCACTATAAACAAAATCATCTTCAAAATTCTTGCTAATAGGCTTAAAAAACTTTTAAACTTTTTAATTGCTTCCAATCAATCTGGTTTTGTCCCGGGTAGACAAATCCAAGATAATATCTTGGCTACTCAAGAGCTATTCCAAAGTTTAAAAAACAAAAATCAACATCACAATCTCATATTAAAATATGACTTTGAAAAAGCTTTTGACAAAATTGACTGGCATTTCCTCATAAAAATGTTAAAGTTCTATGGTTTCAATGAAAATTTTATCATCAAAATCAAGAATCTCACTCAATATAACTACTTCTCTGTTCTCATTAATGGCAAGGCTAGTGGGTTTTTTAAATCTGAAAGAGGACTCCGTCAAGGGGACCCCATTTCTCCTTTGTTTTTCATACTTGCCTTTAATTATTGGTCCCTTTGTATTAATGATGTTTTCAAAAGTGATCTTTCTATGCAGTTTTTGATCCGTGAAAAATTTTGGGTCTCCCACCTCATTTATGCTGATGATATCATCATTTTCTGCAATTCCAATAGAAAGACGGTCAAAAAAAGTCAAAATCTCATCAGATATTTGGAAAACATTTTCGGGCTTAAAGTTAACACCCAAAAATCCTAATTTTTTGTTAGTCCTAAAGCCCATATCAGATTGATTAATAGGCTGTCCGATACCTTAAAAATAAAACAAGGTAAACTCCCGTTCAAATATCTTGGCATTCCTATTGCCACCGGCCATAATAAGAATTACAATTATCACAACCTCATTGATTCCATCTTCATCAAACTTCAAGGTTGGGAGCTCAATTTCCTTTCTCAAGGTGGTCGTTTGACTCTTATTAAATTTGTCCTAAATAGCATTCCTCTCTATTGGTTGGAAGTCACTTCCCTGACCAAATTTATCCTAAACAAGCTCAAAAGTATTTTTAATAAATTCCTATGGGCTCACCCAACCTGTAGTAAAATGATTTGGTGCTCTTGGGATAAACTCTCATTCCCAACCACCGAAGGTGGCTTAGGTATTAGATGCTTATACTCTTTGCATAAAGCCTTTTCACTCAAGCTTTGGTGGAAATTCAAAACTTCCAATATGATTTGGTCTGAAATTCTTCAAGCCAAGTATTGTGCCCGTACCCATCCTTCTCAAACTACTCAAAAAATGATAGACTCTAGCACTTGGACTAGAATGCTTGAATATAGAGATTTAATTGAAGAAAATATAACTTGGGATGCTCTTGACTACTCCAACTCTTTTTGGTTTGATTGCTGGAATGATTCTGAAACTATAGCAAAATCTGTCCAATCTATTAAAAATCAAAAGCTAACTATTGCAGATTGTATCAACAACAACTGTGAGTGGAATGTTGAGCTGTTGCAGACTTTGCTGAGTCCTGAATTAATTGGAAACATCACTAAAAGGACTCCAACATTTGAACAACAGAAAATTGCTAACTCCGAATTCTGTTACAATGGTTAAATCAAACTTACTTCTCTTTGGCAGGTTTGCAGATTGCACAATCTTTCTATTTTTCCTCACTGGATCTGGAATTTTTGTATTCCAACTTTGATTGGTTTATTTCTTTGGAGGCTCTATTATAACTTTATAAGTGTTGATGATATATTACAAGCTAAAGGCTATAATATTGCTTCCAGATGTCACTGTTGTCGGAATAGCACTAAAAACATTAACCAACTCTTCCTTAATAATTTATCAAGCAAACTTGTGTGGAATTCCTTGAATATTAGGCCTAATGATATGCATTACCCTGCTGATATTAAAGAAGTTTTTACTCGCTGGCCTATTAAAAAAAAAAAGATCCACATTGGCCAATTAATTGATTGTCACACTATATGACAAATCTGAATTGCTAGGAACAATGCAAAACACTACTGGATGCCTTTTACCGCTGAAAAAATTATCAATGCAATTAAGAGAGAAGTTTTCAAATCCATCAATGCCTTTAAAGAAACTACTTTCAGCTGGAATAATATAAACATTGATTATGTCAAAAATATTCTTATTTAATTTTGCTTTATCTTGGTCCTTTAAATTCCTAGAGAAATTGAGATCTATGCTCACTTTATGCATTTCGAAGCTTTGGTTAAATTGGGGGTACGCTGAGATTTATTTGCGGCATATTAACATTAATACTTTCACTATTTCTAAGTTGAATGCAAAGGTCCACGTGTTTCATATGGAAGCTGCTGAAAATAAGGTTGGTTGCAATATCCTGATTATTCTCTATGTGAACTTGTCTAAGCTGAATCTTATTGAAAGCAAGTCTTATATTTGGTCTCGGTTTATGTTTTGCTGGCTGTTATTAAACATTCTGTGCCTAAATATTTTACTAAAGTTTGGCATTCGCCAAAGTTGGAAATGGGTTTCCCGTTGGGGTTGGCTGTCGAAGGTTTGGGATCTGTCTTCTGTGGCTTGCAGTTTCTGCATTTGATCTCTCCATTTGTTGGTCTGTCGTTGGCTCTCTTCTAAGCTGTACCACGTTTTCTGCAACTTGAAGGGCGATGTGTTGGATTTACGGGTCCTATTGCGAGTATTGTTTTGGGGTAGGGGTTTGTCCCAAACTAATCTTGTTGTGTTCTGGATCATTTGGGTGTCTTTTTTGCTGTGGTCTTTTTGGAAGTTTGTTTTCTGCATTTGTTACTGCAGCCTTTTGTGGAATCACTCGTGTAGGCTCAATTGTGTCCTTGCAAGCACTCTTGCTTTGTTGCAGGTTCAAGGTTTTTGAAGGCGGGTTGAGTTGGCGTTCGTTGGCCCAAGATTTTCTTGGTGCTTTTTTGTTTGCTCGTTTGCGGGTGATTTGTTTCCTTGCTTTTGTTTTTGTATTTTTTACTTGTTAGGTTTGTCTTCTTTCTTTTGTGTCAGGAGACATTTTAAACTATACCCTGAGTCTCCTTTTTTTGGGACTGGATTCTAGCTTTTAGTTTTCTAGGCTCTTTGTATCCTCCCAGTCCCGGTCTGTCGAGCCCATAACTGAGCACCTTATAAGTATATATATATATATATATATATATATATATATATACCCATATTCACTAAATGTACGTAACTTTAACATTAATAAGTACGTAAATCAATTATTAGTAATTCAGGTAGTTAAATATTGATTCGTTATTACGTATACTAATTACTACATAAGAATTATCCTATATTATTTGTTCTACTTCATAACTGCGTCTACTATTATAATTAGTTAAGATATACTAACTAGCTATAATAATTTAGTTAAATTAAATTGATTAATGTGCACTGCATTCTAACTGCTAATTTTCATTAATACTAATTAATAATTACTTTAACACTAATTGATTAGGTACTATCCTAAAGCATATGCAGATAGATTAACTATTAATATGACAGCATCTTTATGAAATCTGTATATATAATATATATATATATGTATTCGTGTATATATATATATACTTATAATATAAAATTATATTTTCTTTTTTTTCTTTTGTTAAATATATGACTATATATATATATATATATATATATATATATATATATATATATATATATATATATATATTATTTATTTATTTATTTATGAACGAACTCTAATGTTAATTATCTAAGTATCCTACTATGATTAATTTACTAACCGGCTTATTTAGCTTGGTATATTATTAACAGACTACTTTACATATGCATGATTATCCTATCCTTATTATTTGTATAGCAGCATGAACATATATTAATCTACTTAATTAAATCAAAACAGTCTAAATAATCCAATTATTAACTTTTATAATATATACGTTATGTTATATATATGGTAATTATATTTATTTTAGATAGTTTATTTATATAATCTTCACGGACTTGAATTTAATTGACTAGTATGTAATTTAATAAATCCTGAATTTTCATTAAGTCATCTGTTATGTATATAACTATATAATATAATATAAATAATTATTTACCTATTTAACTCTGCAGGTTTTAAGGCGGTGGGGCGTGGGCCCCACAAGGATAGCTGGCGGCCCCTGGTTTGCCGCGGTCACTGCAGTGGGACTCGCAGAGCGCGTTCGAGGCTGCAGCGATAGAGCGCTGGGCCCCACGAACGTCAGCACTGACGCAAACGCGGGCCAGAGGCGACACGGGGTCGACAAGTGTCGACCCACCCAGAACGAGCGCGCAGGCCGGGGTCGACCCGCTCGGCCCAGCGACACTTCATGAGCCCATTATGCAGGTCCTGCCCCCTGGATGGCTTTGGTTGGTTGCTGTGGCTGGCTCTGTTGTTGGATGTTTGGTCTTACTGGCAGAAAAAGGGTTTTACCTTTTGTCCTCTGGATTTGAGGATGTGGCTTCTGTGGTTTGCTGCTTCTCTACTCCCTTTTGTTTAATGCAGTTGGCTCGATTCTTTCTCCTCTCTACTACTTTCCTTTTGGCTAATTTTTGCTTATGGTCTTTTAGTTGCTTTACCTTGTTTCTATTTTTCCTTTTGTGTCGAGAGACCTTTTAGGCTTTCCCCTGGGTCTCTATTTTTTAGGCTAATTTCAGGCTTTAGTAATCTAGGAATCTGTAACCTTTCAACTCAATCATGTAAATTTTTAGATTATAGAATAAGTTCTGCCAATATGACTTTTCCAAAAAAAAAATTAAATAAATAAATATATATGTGTGTGTGTGTGAATTATGTTGTAGCCCAGTGGATGAGGCTCAGAAGTTATTATTCTAGGTCATGAGTTCAAATCTCACATGCCACACATAAGAAATATATGTGTGTATGTGTGCGCGCGCGTGCGCGTGTGCGTGTGCGTATGTGTGTGTGTGTGTGTTAGTGATCTAACCCACAAACCACCAACAATCACAATAAGATAAAGCAATCAGCAAGAAAATCAACAGCATCCACCGAGCCAACACCAGCATTACCCATAGTAGTAAACATAACAATCAACATAGAAAAAGCCTGCATCAAACAAGCAGTATCCACCAAGCCAAACTCAGCACTACTTGTAACTGCAAACAAAACAAACAGCAGAGACAACACCTGCAGCAACAGGTTGAAAGAAACCACAACTAAGGACAAACCGCAAGTAAACATGCCAACCAAAAACAAACCACCAACCAAATAACAAACATCCCACCAGCAATAGTAAGACAAACCAGCTACAAAAAACCACCAGAGAAAACCATAACACCAACAACCAACACCAGCAAAATTCGAAGACGCGAAAAAAATAATCAGCATAGACCAAATAAACCAATATATATATATATATATATATATATATATATATATATTTATATTAATTCTATTAAGGAAGTCCGAATAGGAACAGGTAAAGATATTATGAATGTGTTTATTGGGAAGAAGTTGAAGCCTTCCCTGAAGTCTGCAAGGAAAACGCTTCCCTTGCTATATCCTTTATCTCCTTGTGGTTAGTTTAAACTGTCTTCTTCTGCTATTTCTTTTTTTATTTGGAGAATCTGGAAAAATTTCATTTCTACAGATGATGTGCTTAAAGGCAGAGGTGTTTCTTTAGCTTCGAAGTGTATTTTCTGTAATAGTGAGGAGTCCTTGTCTCATCTTTTTCTCTCTTGTATTTATGCTAGAAGTTTATGGCAAAATTATGATCATCTTTGGCATTTTAATAGCCAAGGATTCTCTCTTGCTGTGCCTGATGCTCTCCTTATGTGGAAGAAAGGAGCAGGTAATTTTGGCTTTACGCTGGCTTGTTTGGTTTGTTGGCAAATCTGGAAGGTCAGAAATTTGATAAAATGGAAATCTGTGCGTATTTCGACAAAGAGATCTATTTTTGTCATTGATAAGATCATGAAATTAGCTATTGATACAAGATTTTTTCCGAAAAATATTACTTTTCCTCTGTATTTTGATTCTGGTATTAATCTGGCCATCTGTGCTTGGAAATCTGATTTCCTGTTTTCTGAAAGTAATTATATTCTGTTTTTTAAAGTGCAAATTATTGAATATGGGAAATGTGTTCTTAAAGTTTCCTAATTGAGAAATGTATTAAATTCTTTGGTCATCAGTTGCTGGGAAATCAATTTTTCCATGGATGGTATTCGTATGTGGATGATCCCTTAGATTTTTATTTACTGCATAGTTTTATCAGGTGGTGCTATAGATCTTGTGTATCTCTCGGGTGATGAAGAGTTAATGTTGTATGTTAAGAAGGATTTACGTGATAAAGATAGTATTATTTCAAATCTGTATCTTCTCTAGATTGAAGTTTTCAAGATTAGTTTTTGGTGGCTGTAAGTGTTGTTGTTAAGATTTTGGCAGAGCTTTGATTTTTAAAGTGATCGTCTGTTAGAGCTAGATGGCAGGTACTTTTAAAGTACTCTATGCAACCGCTCTCTTCTGCTGGCTTCAGACTTGATTTTTAGTTATGGGTTTGATGTTGGCTGGTATTATGCGGGTTTTTTCGGTCATTTTATTTATTTTTCTGGTGCTTTGTTATTATGGTCTAATCCTATGTGGCTGAGGTCGATTTCTCTGCTGAGGTGACTATCAGTCTGCTCGTTTAGTTTTTGTCTGCTGTGGAGTTATCCCGTTTGTATCTGGTCCTCCCTGTCTTCTGGAAAGTACCGAGGGGTATTTGAGTCTTTTCTGCTTCAAGATTTTGGCGTTTGAGATTCTTCGACTGGAAAGTCTTTATCTAGGGTCTGCTTCGGTGAAAGCTTTTTTAGGTGGTTTTTTCTTCATTGCTTCAGGATGGGTTCAGTATTGAGCTATAGTTATCTGGATAGCTGCGCGGTGATTTTAACAATCTCTTCTGGAATTTACTCTTTTCTTGCAAAGAATCTGGATCTGTTCCTTCTAGTCTCTTGGCTTTTTTCTCTGTGGTTTTTGCTGGTTCTGAGTTATTGGTTTTTTAGCATCTTGATTTTTCTTTGTAAGAGCGCAGATTGGACCTTTTCTTGGTTTCGAAAGGCCCATGTTTTTTCAGGTGCTGCAATTGGGTGCTTGTGGTGGTTCTCGTGGACGAACTCCTTGGGCTCATTCACAGCTGTTTGCCGCTTATGCTTACAATGTCTTGATCCAGCAATGAGTGACGTACTGCTGCTGCTAAGGAAGGTGTTTGTTATTGCTTGGAAGGTGATCTAGACCATTGAAGTGGTTTTAATTTTGCTTTTAGCAATCTGCATTTTGCGTGATTAATTAAGGTTGTTTTTTTTAGAGGGCGTTTGGATTGGCTGAGCCATCTTTTGTAGCCCTATTTTTTTTTTACTATTTTGCTTATTTTTTGCCTTTTGGCTATTTTTGTAAAAATCAAATCCATCTGTGGATCGATTTTCTGGATGGATTACTGTTCAAGTCAAAGTTTGTAAAGGTTTTTGATTAAATAGAATATATATATATATATATTTGTTATAAATGTTTTCAAATAAAGTATTTTGGAGCACTTTTAAATAAGTAGGTTCTGAAAATAGCAAGAACTCAAAATAATTCGTGTCTATCAATATTAAGTAAACACAATTTTAGAGAATATTAGAGGTAAAATAATTTAATTATAATGTAATTACAGAATAATATAATTACAGAGGAAAAAAATATGCGGCTTCATTTCCAAGCTTCGCCTCCAAAACCAAGCAAATGAGATTTCAACAAGAACGTCTTGGCTGCTTCGAAACACCTCTTGCGGTAATGGGGCTTTAGCTGGGGGCTCCAAAGCATTCAAACAGCTTACATAAGGAGAAATAAATGTCTCAAGCGTCCTCAAATACATCATACTAAAAGAGAAGTGGGGTTTCAAACGAATGCCCCCCCGCTGATTAATTGCAGCGAGCTTTGTGCAGCCGTTACTGCTTCTCCGAACGAGAACCGAACGGTGTCGTCATCGATTCAAATCGTTCAGAGAGGAATCGTCAACTCGAGTCGTTCGATGCTTCCGAACGAATGACCGAGCTTTCGATTCGAATCTTCAGGTTGTCGTCGGAGCTTGCGAATCTTCCGAACAATTCAAACTGACCCTACTCTCCCGAACGAGAGCCGTTGATTCGAATCATTCGATGCTTCCGAATGAATCTCAAGCTTCGTCTTCATCTCGCGAACGATGTAACAGAACGAATCGTCGACGTTCCTACCGGCGATTTCCCTCTTTGAACAAACGGCATTCCTGCGCTCGATTCTCGTAAATAATAAAATTTTAATAAATATTTATTGACATAATTTTTTAAACTTAATTTGAAATTAAACTGCATGAGTTTAAAGCAGTCTTTTAAAATGGAATATATGCAAATCTAAGAAAGAAACGGGATAAAGTAAGCAGCCTTATCTAAAGGTTTATTAAGCTTATGTTCAGCTCTGCCTATTTTTAATGAGAAATGCTATTTAGAATATGTGGTATTTAAAAAAAATTTATTCAATAGAATTTGAATATAAATTTAATATAAATTTTAAAAATAATATTTATATTATTTTAATATAAATAAATAAATACTAATGAAATATGTTCAAATCCTATAAGATGAATTTTTTTAGTTGTTATGTCAATGGATAAATAGTTCTCACCATTTGAAGAACATAACTGTCATTAATATAAGCACATCATAAAATACAAATATTTAGGGTAAGAAAGATACAAATATTTAGACTATAATTCAATTTTGTGTTTATATATACATATACATGAGGGATTTGGGTTACGCTCGAATCAAGCGTAACTCGAGATTACGAAGACTAAGCGGAGCGAATTTGTTCGTTTGAACAAACAAACGAATGATTTCATTCGAACGAACGAACTAATCGATTCGAACAAATTTGATTTCGTTTGAATTCATTGAAATCATTTCGTTCGAAATCGATTATAGTGAAATAATCATTCAATCGAATCGTTCGAACCCCATAATTTACTCAAAATCCAGCACTCATGGATCACTTTCATTCCAAATAAACAAAATGTTAAATTTTCAATAGCAATAAAATAACCTGATTATATTATAAATGGATGATACTATAATCAGATTATTTTACTCTCAAATTTCACAAGATAACCCTTAATTAATAAAGAATGACAGTAACAAAAGGTTGTAAAGTTCTGGACCCTTACCAATGACTATTTTATCATAGAAAAATCATATTATCCTTCAAACATGAAAAAAATAACGTATATATGTTATTTCAAATCCTAAAATATCTAAAAAATTTATATTATGGGTCAAACTATACTCATAGTTATCAAATTAAAGCATTTTATGCATTATTTGGGGTAATATGCATGTTGCTTAGGAGCGCCCATGCATCGTCTTCTCCGCCAAAAATAGTATGTCATCCAGTTACAAAGCCCCAAAATCCTCTAAATAGCGCCTCCAAGCGCCTGTCTCTCACCTCAAACGACCTAAGAAAAGTGAGGCGAGCGCTTAGCCAAACGACCTAAAAATAATGAGGTTGAGCACTTGGACAAGTGCGGGACGAAAAAATAACTTTTGCCTCAAAGCCTGTTCTGAGCCCGTTTTGCAATCTGTAATTAGATGTCAAACTCGTCTAATCAATTCCACAACATGAACTCTTTAACTATATTACAAATCCAAACCCTAGACTTCTGTGCTACAAAGCCATTGGCAACGGCATATTATTCAAATAAAACTTAATATTAATATATATATGTATATATCTATATTATTTCTTAAGAAAAAGTCGTATTGGCGACATTTTATGCAAATTTTATACTTCTGCTTATTACGAGCATTCCAGATACTTCAAAAAGTGAGAGCATCAATGATATTCCCAACGTGCATTTTTTTTCTTTTTATACTTCCCTTAATGGCCAATAATATCATTAAGACTGAAAATGATGTTATTATTATTGATAGAAATGTTCAATAAGTGCCACACTTTATAACTATTATGGTAGTTAATGAAAAGATGATTCAAAATTTCAGAATCATTGCAACAATGACATTTATAAGTAATGAAAAAGCCTCTTTTAACTAAATTAGCATCGAAACTAATGAAATCATTGTAGATTCTCCAAATAAAAATACTTATGAATATGGGAAAAGATTTATGCCAGAAAGCAAAAATTTATCATTGATCACCAAATCAGAAGAAGCCACATTGTAGTTTTCCAAAATAGAAGATAGCGAGAGAATTCTATTAAAAATATCATCCTGGACAATATTTCTTAATAGAGATTCATTCATTCCAGCCATCCTGCATATTGAAGACCTCACCAAGATTAAATTTAGGCAACCGAAAAATACATTTATCAACAATGATACACAAACCACTTCAGTTATCAAATCAAAATGAATTATTAAAGTCAATTTTAGTTCAAATTATACTATTATCAATAACACTTCTGTTATCCCAGCAAACGCTTCCAAGCTGGAGAGTCGGTGGTTCTATGGTTAACGTTAGAGGGGTGATTGATAGCATAATATTTGGCCAAAAGAATAGAAACTCAAAGAGAATTGGATGTTCTAAATTTTCATCATAACTTAAGGAGAAAGCCTTATGAATATTCGATAGGTTTATAATGTTGAGGCCACCTTCATTATATGGGAAAGATATATTATCCCAAGAGGCTCATATGAGCTTAGAGCCATTATTGCGAGACCAAAGAAAAGTGTTGAATAATGTTTTAAGTTTTCTTAAGACTAAGAGTTTAGTCAAACAAAATGAATGGTTGGCTCTTAAACTGTATAAATTTAAACTTAACGACAAAGCAAATATGCACTTAAATTAGACTATAAAATTTTCACACATAAATATGTTTCTATACATTAAACTTATAAATAGTTAGCTAAGTATTTATAATAAATAGGATTACCAAATATGATATCATAACTATATTAACTTGTTACATTATTTAAGTTATAATTATATTAGTAGTGTCATAATAATAATAATAATAATTATTATTATTATTATTATAATATCAAATTTTTGTGCTTTATAGATCATTAGAATTACAATAGTACAAATTGGAAGAGAAATGTTATTTAGAATTATTGACGCGGCACTCAAAAAAATTTAAGATTTGTTCATCATTTCATTAATGTTTATTTTTAAAATTTGTATTGAAATAATGTCCAAATCTTATTGGATGAATTTTTTTGGATGTCACGTCAGCGAATTTAAATAACATTTCTAATAAAAAATGCTTAAAGTTGTGATTCAAATTTAATATAATAATAATTATAATATGAATCATTTTTATTATAATAATAATAATTAAATTTAAATTTAAAAGTTATGATTATATATGATTATATATTTGTTGTATAAATAGCAAACTTTAAAAGTTAGATATGTAAATACACATATTTTGAGGACCATACAAATAATTATCCCTAATAAATGAGGTCGTGGTGTCTAAAGTCTATGAACATTTGTTATTGCGGCAAAAAGAACAACGATTAAATAATACATCCCTAACATGCTAAATATTAGCGGTGAGCTAAAAAGCTTTGAGAATATACACTAAAGGAATCTTTTGAAAGTGGTTGGCTGTTAAAAAGGAAGAAATATAAGAGGACTAAGTTTTCAACTTCGAAATAATGTTTAATACTTCAATCCTCGTAAGATTGGTCATTACATTATTATGGTTTGGAGTTATTGGATCAGCATAGGAGGTGTCAACGAAGTTAGGGCGGGGTTCGGCACAAGGCATTATTGGGCTCACTGTGAGCTAGGCGCCTAGGCGTGCGTCATGAAATTTACCAGTGCCCGAAAGGCCTCGGCCGGAGGCCTGAGCGCCCAAGCGTGTTTTGGCGCCTAATACAGTAGGCCCAGCCCGAGGCTTGTGTCTCAGGGCATTGAGAGAAAGATTCTAGATGTTTCCTTGACGGTTGTAATTTTCTTCTTCTTCTAAGCGTTGCTTTATCATGAATAACTTTATAATCTCTTTGATTGTCTTCATTGTGAATTTTTTGAGAGGAGAAAGTTGATGAGATATATGATATCATTTCATACGAGAGAAGATTAAAGAGAAAGGAGGTGATATTGGAATATGTGAAGACAAATGATCAAATGGTTTATTTCCTTGCTGAGCTTATAAAAGTGGATAATTTTAAGAGACTTAAAAGATATACAATAGTTCGGTACAAACACTTACGTTTATGAAAAAAGAAAATGAAATTTTTTATTTATAGGAGCATAGGTTACAAAATCTAGGGTTTAGAAAATCCTTACCCAATTTTCAATGGAGCTCTAGCTGCCTCCAAGAGCAGCCACCACACAAATAATAGCAGAAAATCAGGGGTTAACTCTAAAAATAGCCTAAGAACAAATTTATAGGCCCCTCAAAATGGGCCTATAAATACATAGACACCTGGGCTGTTGGAATCTCTTATGGTATAAATTAATGCGAAACAATATTTGAAATGTTGAGAAAAATCAAATAAAGCAAGAAATAATCGTATGCAATCACAACACTGCACAACAAAGAAATTTATATGGTTCGGTGCTAACACCTACATTCACGAGGAGGAGAGCAAAAGATTTCACTATAGTGAATGGAGTTACAAACAGTTTTAGGGTTTACAAAACCCTTACAAAACAAAACATCAACGAGTTTTATCTTCTTTGCAATGGAGCAGCCACCACACCCTAAAAACCCTCAGCAGCCAATGTCTTTCCAAAATGAGAATAGAAGCATATGAAACTCCTTCAATATATTTCATTAAGTATTCAGCTCATTTTCGGACCCTAAAAGGTCCAAAATGCCCTCTAAATTACTTAGGGCGTAACATGAACCGGAGTAGATTTCCGCCAGGCACTACAGCACCCTGTAGCTCATGGGCTTCTAGCAGCCTGTATGTAACGGCCGCCCCTTGACCAGTCGTCGAGTAACACTAACCCAACTACGATCAAGCGGTGGTCGTCACTAACACCACAAATAATAAGCAAAATATCCATGGTATTAATCTGAATGTGAGTACAGTATTAGGCAGAAACATAAGTAAAGCAGTGCAGAAACTAAGGAAAAATGCATTTATCACAAAAGTTGTATGAAAAACATTTATTTCAGAAAAGAAAAGAAAATATATTCAGAGTTATTACAAATATTTATCTGAGATACTGAAATAAACTAAATACTGAATTGAAAATAACTGAGTGGCAAATAAGCTGAAGAAGAGTCCACTAATGCTCCACGAGCTCCTTTGGATCTCCTGGGTGTCCTCCTGATCTGGCTCAATATACTGTTCAGGATCTAGCAAATTGCCGGATCCCAAAGGTACCTCGTGTTAGACAATAAGTCTAATACATTGAAACTAATCTAAGCAGTTCTAGTTATTCATTTAACATTTACATTATATAACTAAAACTGCATAAATACGATAAAAGTGACTGAAAACATAAAGCTATATAAAACGGTGCAAAACTGTAGTAAAATAAGGTAAAACTGAACTATAAACTGTATAATAAAAATAAATAAAAATAGTACTAAATCTAAAACTGAGTAATCATCTATGAACTATGCTGTATGTGACTGAAATGGTGCATCTAAATATGCCTCAATATTATATACTACTGATATGCCACCAAAATATTACTGAACTGTTATGAGTAGTATAGTCCAATATCTACATACATCCTGTTGGGAATACTGTTTACTGATGATATTGATGCATCCAGAAATTCTCCTGTTAATGTATGCAATATTCTGTAACTCATATATCATCATTGATACTTATACATCCTTCAGATACTCACACATCATGCTTATGCTCATGCTTATGCTTCTATCTACATGAGGTAAAATCTGAAAATCCAGAAAGTGCTTTGAAACCTGATAATGAATTCTAAGTCTTCATTGTGCAAAATCCTGCTAAAAAGATTCTGACTCCTAGGTTCTAGATCGATAGTTGGTTAAAGTTGAGAGTTTACTTAAAAATCATTAGCTGGGATGATTGTATACACATATTTAGCATGTTTGCAAGAAAGATGGATTTAACCCTTAGCTTGTTTAAACTGTACTTATCGAAGCGCACTATGATAGGAGGTAGAACCCGGTCACAGTTTACATCTCAAGCTAAGCCGTTAAATATCCTAATTACAAGCATACTTAGTGGTCTACGCAAAGTGACTTAAGATACTTAGTTTGCTCAAACTGCACTTATCAAAGTGCACTACGATAGGAGGCAGAACCCAGTCGGAGTTTACATCTCAAACTAAGAATCTTATTCACTAATTGTAAAACTCTTAGTCTTGGAGGATTTACTCTAACGGGACTGTATTCGTCTAATCTCTCAAGATAGCACCTGGTCATAAGTCCGCATTGGAGTGAATCAACAAATCCTGAATACTACTAAAATAATCCAGTAATATGGGTATACCCTATTATACCCAACTAATAATCTGAGTTCAGAAGGTTCTATTTAATCAATAAGGATTTATCAAATCTATTAATCCTTACTCTAAGTAGGTGTATCCTACACAAAGCTTTAAGAATGTGATCAAAAGATCACTCAACATAGGTTGCTACCACAATGAATAAGTCACACTCTAAGTATTTTAGATGATTCCTACCACAAGGTATCAAGTTCAACTTTTAAGGTTATGAATGATCAACTAGGTTTCTACCTCAATAAGTTACAAAAGTCTTTCCAATCTCAATGTATCATTAGTTAAGGTCTTTAACCATTTCAATAATGTATTCTATAGCAAGACCCTTAAGATCTCACTTTTTCTACTTCTTAAGGTTTACTTGTTATACTTAAGTTAAGGTGGTCAGGTCATACGATTAAAGTTCATTTGATCCTTGCCTATTCTATAATCATGGGATAAAATTAAAGATCTTATTAAAGTTAGATCATTGCATAAATCGTTATAATTTTATTTCCATCTTATGTTAATTATCTTATATAAGAGAAAATCAAATATCTAAAGTTTGGATTCAGATAGTTCAATCACACATATTCAATGTTATCCTTAGCACTTCTAATTTGATGATTTAAGATCAATATCAAATCATATGCATTATTGAAATAATGTCAATTTAATTTTCTTACAATCAAGTTTATTAATTAAGTGATTAAGGTTTAGATCTTAATCAAGACATGCTAGAGTTTAACCCCTAACCTTTCTATCATTAAGACCAATGTTAATTTAAAGGTCAATAACAAATCAATATATTATTAACATATTATTGATGTCAACTTAGGTTTGGATTAAGTAACAACTACTTAACCAAGTTATTAATATTCTTATATTCAAGTAAGCATATTTAAGGGTCCCAATAAATGTCAAAGTTCTCTAAAATACATCCTAAAATCATGAAGGTAATGAAAAGATAACATAAAATAAAAAGGTAATTAATTTTAATCAACTCTTAATTCAAATCAAAGAGATTAGCACCTAATCATAAATCTAAAATACTTATGTTTCATACCATTTAGTTGTTAAACTATATCTAATTAATATAAGCAATTAAGATTTTAGTGCTTATTATTTGACATAACACATATTTAAGATCTATAGTATATATGAGCTAATTTAAAAGTAGTAAGTTTCAAATTTAACTTTCATATAAATTTTTATGCAATATTCAATTTTAGTTAAAATAGGTTCACATTTGATATAACTTATCCCCACTAGGGTTCAAGGGGTGTTAAAATATCAAAACAGTTAAGTTTTGGTCATTTCAGCCAAGCTGGGCAGTTTTACAAAATCTGGGCAGTTTCTAAAATTTCTGGGAATTTTGCAAACTTGGGCGCTGCAGCGCGCTGTAGCGCTTTCCGCGCGATAGCATTTCCCGCGCTGAAGTGCGCTGCGGTCCGCTGTAGCGCGCTATGGCGCGCTGTAGCGGTCCGATTTGCAAAATCGCTGTTCAATTACTTTCATCATATGGTTTTATGATTTTCGTGGAATTACCGTTGCAGCGCGCAACAGCGCGCTGTAGCGGTCCATTTTATAAATTACTGTTCAATTAATTTATTTTTAACATTTACTAACCCCAAAATATTTCTGCTATAGTCCGCTGCAGCGCGCTACAGTGCGCTGTAGCATCCAAATTTGCAAATTACTGTTCAATTAATTTTATGGCCGTTTTCCAAAGTCTTTCATGAAATGCCACTGTTGACCGCTGCAGCGCGCTCCAGCGCGCTGTAGCAGTTTATTTTGCAATTCTACGGTTCAATTAATTTTGTTAATATTTTCCTTAAGTTCCTACTAAAATGCCGCTGCAGCGGCAGACGGTGATTTCGCCAGGTGCGAAACCCATGAGGCCCTTCTTTCGAGTTTAATTACTCCTAATCTAAAGCGTTTTATGAGTGGTTCCATATATCAATGGAAAGGCATTTCTGATTATTTCTGATACCTTTCCATCGACACCAAAATCGACACAAACGGAGTATCCTAGCTATACTAAAAATGTAGATGAATGACAAGGTATACGAAATAGATAAAAACAGAGCATATTCCTTTGAAGCTTTTAAGAGCCTTAATGGCTTTCATTCATGCATATAGACTTCCAAGGCTGTATTCTAGCATAATAACAACATGTAGAAGGTAAAAGAAGAGGAGCAAATAGGTACTTTAGTCTTGCAAGGAGTGAAGGAAGAGTGAACCTTTGTCTTCCTCCAAAGCCTTAGAGGTGAGCTGAACTCCTTCTTCTTCAACACAAGTGCCACAAGCAATGGAGGGGGAAGTGAGAAAATTTCAGCAAGTCAAATAAAGAGGGTTGAGCTCTCCTTTTTAAAGGGGAAGAGTGAGAGGGAGGCTTCATCATGGCTAGAGAGACTAGGTGAGGGGAGAGATAGGCTATTTCCCATCATATATTGGAGGGGGGAAATGGGAGGCATGGGTCAGCCGAAAGGAAGAGGTGGCCAGTCGAAAATTTGGAATAAAAATGGGGAAATTGCATTTTGGGATCCAAAGATTGCTTATTTATTTTTCTTATTTATTTAAAAATTCAGATTTTTTAAAATGCGCTCCTAGCTAATTTGGGGGTGAGGAATTCAACGGCGAAGTCGGACTTCGATTTCTACGATTATTTAATTCGACGACTTCCAAATGCGTCCAAAACATCACCCCTAGCTAATTTGGGGTTGATGATCGCAACGGCAAAGTCAGATTTTAATTTTGAGATCAAAATAAATACCTCAATTTTCTAATTAATTAATTTTTAAAATAATCCAACATATTGGATTGAACTCCGAATTATTTCAAATCTTTAGGGTTTGGTCCTAATGACTCGATAAACTTAATGGAATGATATTTATGCTATGATTATGCTAAAATCAAGCTGGGTAACAACCTTGGATTGTTATAGTCTATGTATCCAACGCATAAGTCAGCTATTGATGACTACTTTTGAAATAATAGGCTAACACCAATTGTACCTTTCAGGTACCAAAAAATTCCCATCACTATTTGCCAGTGATCCTTCCCAGGATTGTGCATGTATCGGCTCACAATTCCAATAGCTTGAGCCAAATCTAGTCCAATGCAAACCATGATATATATTAAGCTCCCAACTAGACTAGTATATGGCACTATGCATAATTCTTCTTTTTCAAAATCTATCTTAGGATATTGCTCTACAGATAAGCAAATGTAAAGTGCTAGAGGTATGCTCATAGACTTTGTAGTGTCTTCAATTCTAAACCTCCTCAGCATCTTCTCCAAATCCCCTTTTGGGTAAGCTGACAGACCTAAAATACGTCTGCGCTTTCACACAATTGATGTGGTCTAAAGTAATAAGTGGAAACTTTGAATTTCCGAGATTTATCGAACCAGCGAGAATTGGGTTGATTCCTGAACAAGCACGACAACACTTAGTAGAAATTACTTCTGATAAAAGGAAGATGAGAGTTGGGTTTCTCCCATATGATATGATAGATAACTTATGTATGATGATTCCTCAAGTATTTATTAGTTCTTTAGTCAAGTGCATATTGTTCTTCTTAGAGTTTTAATTCAAAGAATTATAAGTTCAAGTCTCATGCATAAAACAAACACACAGTCAGTTCTATTTTAGCACATAGACCCTTTTAAGATTTTAGATTTGTAGATTTTATCTCATCTCTTGATCATGGGGATGAGTGTTATTGTAACAGCCTAAACTCTTAACACCAATGTATTGTCTACTTTTGCCTGAAAGGTCTCACAGTTTTACCCTCAGTAGATAATTTCTCAGCAGGTCACCCATCCTGGGAGTGCTCCCACATGAGCATGCTTAATTTTGGAGTTCTTATCAAGAACTCCACCGTTATTTGAAAAGGCGCCTCGATGTTTAAGAGTTTCACTTATCACTACTTAAGTGGGTCTTCACAATCTCCCCAAATTAAGTAACTGACGTCCTCGTTAGTATCCACACACAAATCCAAGAACCATCCATTGGGTAGATAGAGCTAGAGGTGACCACTACAGGCTCAAGAGGTACTCACAACCATGTAGCACTTTAACCATCATGGGTTCAAGAGGCTACTCACATGAAATGGTACTTTTCCCTGTATGACACTTAGTTCCTATCTAACTCCTTATAATTTGCTCTGATACCATTTGTAATAGCCTAAACTCTTAACACCAAGGTATTGTTTGCTTTGGCCTGAAAGGCCTCATGATTTTTCCCTCAGTAGATAATTTCCCAGTAAGTCACTCATCCTAGGAGTGCTCCCACATGAGCATGCTTAACTTTGGAGTTATTATCAAGAATTCCATCATTATCTGAAAAGATGTCTCGATGTTTAAGAGTTTCACTTATTACTACTTAAGTGGGTCTTCACAGTTATAAAGTTTAAGATCTTATAAGTATTGATTCCACTAAGTACTTCACGCGCCTCAAGCATAGTTTAGATGAGTGAGTGATTTCATTTGGCTCAATGACTATGTCACCTCGTTCATGAGCACTCAATGAATATATTCCCTCTCTCAAGTATGCTGAGCAACAGAGCTTAATTAGTTGGTCTTAGCATCACATGCTTCAACTCATTTGTTGAGCATAGATTAAGGTGCACTAAGCTCAATAACTTTCTCACATAGTTTTAAGCTTTCATGCACTCATAAATCTAATATCAAAACTAAGGTGAGCTATAGAGCACAAGGCAAAATAGTCTTTGAGTTCAATTAGTCCTTTATCCTTTGGTCCATATTCAAGTTCACAATAGTCCTTTTTATTTCTTTAACAAGACATTGAGTTCATGATTTTTATTAAAATTTGAGGAAAACTTTATACAATTATATTATCTATCAATACATGTGGGATTACCCCAACCCTCCCCAAGAGAGGGAGGTTTAGCTCTCTATTACAAAAGAGATGATAAAGACCATTTCATAATCAACTAAGAAAAATACAATGCAAGAGCTTAGAAAATACTAGGAACATTTCTTTGGAAAGTTCTCCGGGCTCTTCTTCTTCTTGCTTGAAGTTGCTTCTCTTAGGTCCCTAGCACTGCCTTTCTTCTCCTTCTCCTTAGTAAGATGAGCTCTTCCACCCTTTGAGGGTTCTCCTTCTCCTCTATGTAGCCCTCTCTATACTTAGGTTATAGTGAGCCAAGTTTGGAACCTCTCTTAAGTCAAGAGAAGTGGTATTTATAGAGGAGGGCTGTTTCTTCATCTTCTCATTTCAAAATCTGCTTTTGCCTTTTAAAAGTTCTGATGCAATGATGGCTAAATCCACCTAAGGGATGAAAAGACTATTACTTTTCCATTGATAATTCTCCACATCATCTCAAGAAAACCATTATCTTCTTAAAAAATGTAGCTGTTGTAGATGGAATGATGGCTGGAGATAAGGTGCTGGTTGGGGGTCTTGTCCCAGCCGCATTTAATGCTCTGCTTAAAAGCTTTTTTGGCGGGCCGCTGCAGCGCACTATAACGGAAATCTTCGCAAAGTGGGCCGCTGTGGCATGTTGGCGCGTTTTGGCTCATACAATGAAGGGCCACTGCAGCGTGCTTTAGCGTAAGTGATTTCGGAATTAGGCTTACTTTAATCAAATATATCCTTAACACAATTTCACTATACTGTATTGAAGTTACCTCTCCTCCCAAATTGATGATGGCTAAAATTAATATCATCTTTAACAAATTCTTTTGGGTGAGCAGCAAGGGTTCCAAATTAATTTGGACCAAATGGGAGAATCTTACTTTCCCCCTTAAGGAAGGTGGCCTTATTATAAGAAATCTTGAAGCCATTTACAAGGCATTTTTTGCTAAACTGTGGTGGAACTTTAGAACCAAAAATAATATTTGGGTGGATGTCCTTAAAGCTAAATATTGTTCCACAACTCATTCGGTCCTTGTCCCTATGAAACTCACGGACTCTATATCTTGGAAGAGAATGTTGGATTCCAAAAATCTCATGGAACATATAATTGATTGGACCAATCTGGACTCTTCTTCCTCCTTCTGGTGTGATGCTTGGAGTTATCTAGGTCCCCTTCATTTAATATGCAATCCGACTATTCCTAAGCTTACTCTTGGTGATTGCTACAATAGTGACAATTCTTGGAATACCAATCTTATTAACTCCATCACGACTCCCAACATTTAGGACTCAATTTTGAATTCCAAACTAATATTGATGGCCGAGAAGCATGCAACCGCTGACATTATCATCAATGATAAATTTAATCTCTAGATAGCTTGGAACATTCACAGAAAGCATAAGCCTATTAATTTTAAATCGTAGTTCTGGCACAACATCATCCCTACGCTCATTAGATTATTCATCTGGAGGCTTCATCCTGACTTTATAAGTGTTGATGAAGTCCTTACCCCAAGAGGTTTAAATATGCCCTCTAAATGCCATTGTTGTCATTTATCTAATGCGAGGTCTGAAAGTATCAGCCATTTGTTTTTCAACAATTCCTTTGCTCAATCTTTGTGGTCCACTTTCAATAGCATCAAAAACCTCAATCAGCTTGTCGCGGATCTCCCTTCCCTTATTTCCCATTGGAATGCCAGTCATGCTAAGTTGAAGAAGCTGCGTCTTGTGACCTTAATTGATGCTTATATTATATGGAACATCTGGGCGGCCCGCAATTTCAAAAAATATCAAGATGTTGATTTGAATTTTCATAAATCAAAACTAAATATTTTAAACGATATCAACTCAATCATTAAATTTTTTCCTAAAAAGTCTGTCTGTTGAAAAAACATTAATAAAAATGCCTATGTAGACTTATTTAATGTTTGAGATCCTTAATAGTTTGATAGTCGATGGCTTGCTGGATTTCAATTTTTTACTCTGGGTTTATGATTCATCCTTTTCAATAATGCTAGATTGGCTAGTAAACAGGAAGGGTGTTCGAATTAATTTGAAGGTTTGTGTTTGGTCTATCGTTTGGTATATTCCATGTCTGGCTGTCGTCCCTCTTGCTTGCAAGTTGACCGGTGCATCGCTGTTCTCGTTGAGATGCTTTGGCATGATGCGAGATCTGGGGGGAGGCCGGCTAACAGGCCGCAGAGTCTTCAACCGGTCTAAGGGAATGGAAGGTTGGTCTGCCTGTCGTTTTTTTATAAGTCTGAGATTAATTTGGCTAATCTTAATGTCAACTTCTTATGGTCTCGGCTGCTGGATGGGTATCAGATTCAGGCTGAAATGTTGAATTCTGGTAGCGTCACTTTAGTTTAATATCCAGCAATGCTTAACTGTGGTATCAGAAGCATGAAGCCCGCCCGGATAACCCTGTGGAGTGGTTGTTTCGATGTTAGTTCAGTAATGATAGCGAGGTTACTTTGGTGCTATTTTTGTACTGGTTGGGTTAAGGAGGTGCGGATTATCCTGTCTGCTGGTCATGTTATCAATCCTATTGCTTGCAATCATGCCGGTGTGCTGCAGTTTTTGTCGGTCTGTCCAATTCAGGCTGTGATACGAGACCTGCTGGTATACTGGATGTCTGATTGCAGGGCTGTAGAAAGGTTCATGGGTAAGACTGATTTTCTTGTGAGGGTTCAGCTTTTTTTGGAATTTTGTTTTTCCAGATTTGTTGTTAAGGCCTTGATGGCCGGGGGTAAAAGCTCGTTTGTGAGGCCCGTGGTTGTTGTGATTAATTTGCTTTATTATCATATTATTGTGAAAAGCTATATATTACTTCATGTAGTTAATTGCATTCATAACATCCTTTTGAACTACTATTTGATTAGAGAGGTGTTTTACTCTTTGATTTTTCATTTGGCTGTTAATAGGTTTTATAAATGGGGCGGCATCTGTGTTGCTTATGTGATTGACATAGATTTATTGTTTACCGTATATTATGCACGCTCTATTAATATCGGCTATTTTATTACTTATGTCCCCTATGGTTTGTGTTATTTGATTGTGATGGAGCGTAGTATCTACTCCCAAATAGCTTGGAGTTTTTTCATTTGTTGGAGGATGTTTATGACGGGCTCAAATGTGCCTTTTCTGAATATCAATGGCGACTGCACAGTTGTGTCGATGTATGCTTCTGTTGTTATTTTTTCAGGGTGGCCTCTCCTTTTACCCGGCTTGCAACCTCTCAATCCAACATTAAGTATCGTTGTTGGGTCGATGTATGCTTCTGTTGTTATATTTTCAGGGAGGTCTCTCTTTTTACCAGACTTGCAGCTTCTCAATCCACCATTAAGTATCGCTGGCACGTTTCCTCGGACAATTTCAATTAATATATTTCCTTGTGAGAGCTTTGTGCAGGTCCTTTGTCGGCATGGGGAGATCGTGATTGCTGGTTGTTTTTTTGTATTCTTGTGGACTGATAGATTCTATATTGTTTTGTCTTTTTGGGATAGATCTTTTAAGACATTTCCAGGGTCTATCATTTTGGGGTTGGCTTTTGTTTTTTTTAGACCTAGGTTCGTTTTCTCCTTGCGTCGATCATCGAAAGAAGAAAGGAGGGTCGCTGGATGAAAATTGTGATCCTTAGGTTTGGTTTGGAAGAAGCCGTTTTGGGATTTTTTTTATTCTTACTACATTTCTTTAGGACAATGATAAAAGTGGCTATTTTTATTTTGAGGGTTGGATGGAGATCAAATATTGCATAAGTTGCATCGTGTGAAGAAAATGGACAGAGAAATGAACGAATAAAAAAAGAAATAATAAGAATAATAATTACTTTTAGTCTTTTTAATTCTATATATCACTTCCACATTTGGATTCCAAATTGTATGAAATTTAGGCCAGATTAAGCATTTTAATAGGACAAGTGTGATTGAACAAAAACTATTGAATTTGAACAAAGCATTTTATTTAATATTAATTTTTAAATATTAAAGTTTCAAAAATTCAATTTAGCAACATAGAACTCGAAAATTAGCAAAACTCAAAGCATAGCATTCTCATTTGATGCTTGACTTAAAATTATAAAAATTTCTAAATTCTAAATTATATTTTATTTATTATCAATTTATGAAGTTAAAACTTCATTAATTTATATCTTTCAATCAAAACACTATTTTGATGTATTATTTTACATGAATGAATTAAGTTAAAGGATTACTTATGATTAAATTAAATCACTCAATATGATCATACAACTAGATGATTACTCAGTATATTAGTTTAGCTCTTACTAACTCAGCATCAGCTCCCCACATCTTTTGCATTCATAGTTTCATTTTATTACATCCAAGCTCACCATATCGTTACTAATGGTGCACTTGCGGTGTGCGTGTAATCATAATTATTAAGCTCTTCCTACTTTACCATTTGTAACTCTTCAACTCATTAAATCATATGTAACTTACCAGCTCATTAAAATCGTATATTTGTAACTTTTTTCGTTTATTTGTTTATCTGTGTAACAGTAATCAAATACATTATGTTATATATTTAATCATGAAATTATTGTAGTAAGATCCTATATTCTATATTTTGCTTTCTCTTATTTTTGTTTCATATGCAAATACATCTTGATAAGAACTCCAAAAGTGTGCATTTTCAGATAACGTTGGAGTTCCTGATAAAAACTTCAAAGTTAAGTGCGCTCAGGTAGGAGCACTCCCAGGATGGGTAATCTGCTGAGAAATTATCTTCTGAGGGCAAAACTGTGAGACCATTCTGACCTAAACTGACAATACTTTGATACTTAATAGTTTGTGCTGTTACAAATTGGGTTATAAAACTACAGACATAATTATCATAAAAGGGATTATATATAGTATGGTTTACCAACTATGTACATAAATGCTTGAATCAATAGAGCAAATTCCTCTTCACACATGCTTTCTCTTTCAAGGTTATGTGAATGCTTTAAGTTAGAGTCTCATCATTCTTATTCCCTCTCAATCTCTTGCAATTGCTTGAATACTATGCTAACTTGAAGACATCTAATTAGGCAATTTTATTCTCCTGATTGGAACTACTTCACACAAAAATTGGCTTTAAATAAACATTGGAATTTTCTAGAACAAAAACGTGCACAATGGCTATGAAAGCATCGTAAGAAAAAATAAAAGAGCCATAAACAAGGTTGACTGTCCGGGCGTCTATTTTGAATATTCAGCTAAAGATTCGTATATTTAAAGCAAACCTCCGCGTTCATTGTACGTCCAGGATATCTCTCACACACCAAATCTAACGGCCCTGATTTCTCTAATCTTCATCGTCAAAGCCTCGAAACTTCCGTTCAACAACACTCGGCATACCGACAATATAGGGAATCATGCGGTCACAATGAAGCCGGTACTCGATCCAACGGATCAAAGCCGATAGAATTTTCTAGAAGCCAATCTCCAGACTCTATTAATGCCTCCTCCTGCCCTCTTTAGATTTCAAAAGCGAGCTAGGGTTTCAATCGGCAAAATTTCTCGCTATTTTCTTTGACAATCTCTCTACGAGCTATCCCTTGTCTCTTCTCTACGGTGAATATGTCGGGAAAAGGCGAAGGTCCGGCGATCGGCATTGATCTTGGAACGACATACTCTTGCGTTGGCGTTTGGCAGCATGATCGGGTGGAGATCATTGCGAACGATCAGGGCAACCGCACCACGCCATCTTACGTAGCATTCACAGATACGGAGCGCCTTATAGGCGATGCCGCGAAGAATCAAGTCGCCATGAATCCCACCAACACTGTATTCGGTAAAATTACTTCTCTTCTAACTCTAGATCTGTTAATGTTGCAAGGTTCTGTTTAAGATTTATATTGAGATTCGTGCAGAGATGATCTAGTTGTTGTCTTGGATCTATTTTTTTTATCATATTTGATTCAATATGATGCCGTGCTTGTTCAGATCATATCCTTGTCCCGATGCTTCTACTGTTGAGACAAACCTATGATAACCCTAATTAATGTTTATTTGTAACTTGTTTTATAGTCTGTATGTAATAAAACTGGTTGACAAGCACAAATCTCCGACTAAACATTCTGTTTTCAATTTTCAATTGTTAAAACATGTATCATCTTTTCTTATTTTAGGTTGCAATTTAAATCCTAGATTATAAAAATATGCTGTTTGTTCATAGTTCATTAATTGGTAATATTCATAGTTTTCTCAAACATGCATTCACCTACTGCAGATGCCAAGAGATTGATTGGCAGGCGATACACTGATACATCTGTTCAGAGTGATATCAAGCACTGGCCTTTTAAAGTTACTCCCGGCCCTGGAGACAAACCCATGATTATTGTCCAGTACAAGGGCGAGGATAAGCAGTTCGCTGCTGAGGAAATATCTTCCATGGTTTTGATAAAGATGCGCGAGATTGCTGAGGCGTACCTCGGATCCACCATAAAGAACGCCGTCGTCACCGTCCCTGCCTACTTTAACGACTCGCAACGCCAAGCCACCAAGGATGCCGGAGTCATCGCTGGACTGAATGTCATGAGAATCATCAATGAACCCACTGCTGCAGCAATTGCTTATGGCCTGGACAAGAAGGCCACCAGCGTTGGTGAGAAAAATGTCCTCATCTTTGATCTTGGCGGCGGCACCTTTGATGTCTCGCTCTTGACCATTGAGGAAGGCATCTTTGAGGTGAAGGCCACTGCCGGAGACACCCATCTTGGCGGAGAGGATTTTGACAACAGGATGGTGAACCACTTCGTGCAGGAGTTTAAGCGGAAGAACAAGAAGGACATCAGCGGGAATCCTAGGTCGCTCAGGAGACTGAGAACAGCCTGCGAGAGGGCGAAGAGGACCTTGTCCTCAACTGCCCAGACGACCATTGAGATTGATTCGCTCTATGAAGGCATTGACTTCTACTCTACGATCACCCGGGCCAGATTTGAGGAACTGAACATGGATCTGTTCAGGAAGAGTATGGAGCCCGTGGAAAAGTGCCTGAGGGACGCCAAGATGGACAAGAGCAGCATCCACGACGTCGTCCTTGTGGGAGGGTCGACTCGGATTCCCAAGGTCCAGCAGCTGCTGCAGGACTTCTTCAATGGGAAGGAGCTCTGCAAGAGCATCAACCCTGATGAAGCTGTGGCTTATGGTGCGGCAGTGCAGGCGGCCATTCTGAGTGGGGAGGGCAATGAGAAGGTGCAGGATCTGCTGCTGCTGGATGTGACACCTCTGTCCCTCGGCCTGGAGACTGCTGGGGGTGTGATGACGGTGCTGATCCCGCGCAATACGACGATCCCGACGAAGAAGGAGCAGGTTTTCTCGACGTATTCGGACAACCAGCCGGGGGTGCTGATCCAGGTGTACGAGGGGGAGAGGACGAGGACGAGGGACAACAACCTGCTGGGGAAGTTCGAGCTGTCGGGGATCCCGCCGGCGCCAAGGGGGGTGCCGCAGATCACGGTCTGCTTTGACATTGATGCGAACGGCATCCTGAACGTGTCGGCGGAGGACAAGACCACAGGGCAGAAGAACAAGATCACGATCACGAACGACAAGGGTCGGCTGAGCAAGGAGGAGATAGAGAAGATGGTGCAGGAGGCGGAGAGGTACAAGTCCGAGGATGAGGAGCACAAGAAGAAGGTGGAGTCAAAGAACACTCTGGAGAATTATGCATACAACATGCGGAACACCATCAAGGATGAGAAGATTGCGTCGAAGCTGCCAGCGGAAGACAAGAAGAAGATAGAGGATGCAATCGACAAGGCCATACAGTGGCTGGACAGCAACCAGCTTGCAGAGGCCGATGAGTTTGATGACAAGATGAAGGAGCTTGAGGGCATCTGCAACCCCATTATCGCCAAGATGTATCAGGGCGCTGGGGCGGATGTTCCTGGCGGAATGGATGAGGATGGTCCATCCGTTGGAGGCGGCGGCGGTGGCGCTGGCCCTAAGATTGAGGAGGTTGACTAAGAGAGAGGAAACCGTCCTCGTTGTTGCGTTGCTTGTCTTATGGCCTGTTTGGGCCAATATATTATTATGTTTTTTTGTTTTCTCTTCAAAATTTCCAGTGACTACTGCTTATTTTCATAATTAAACTATCCTTTGGTATTTTTTGCGACCGTCTGATTGTTTGGTCTGATGGGCGGATGGATGTCTTTTGGGATATGAACTTTGGAATTCTTAAAGAGGCTCTAATTTTCTTCTTATCTTGCGAATGTTAAGACTTTAATTAGATCAATGTTGCTGTTTAACCCTTTGGCCACAATTCTAGCTGTAGGCAAAGCCCTATTACGACAGTGAAATGTGTGTTTCTCATAGCACTGAGTCTAGTAAAATTAAAATAAGAACTTCAGAAGCTATCACTGAGTCTAATAAAATCACACTGAGTAGTGAGTTTTCCTTAGAGAACTTCCTTCATTAGATAATGGCTGGGTTCCAATTAGATAGAGATGGTATTCTTACTTGGTTTATGTTTGAAGGCAATTTTAAAATTATCCTAATTTAATTTTTATATTATAAGACACTATTGAAGCAAGAAAATGAAATGTTTTGACCTTGTGCAAGGCATGATCATCATGATAGGTGTTTCCAAGTTTTTGATACAATTTCCTAATATCATTATTTTATTTATTATTTAAAAAAAAAACATGATAACAATAGATTTACTAATCAATTGTTGTAACTAATTTAGTTATTAGATGCAATAAATTCCATTATTACCAGCTATCAATGGAGCAATAGAGAATGAAATGCTTATTCTCCATGACTATCATCAATGCTTTAATTTTATAGTTCTTATAAACATGTCATGCACAACAAAGTTTTTTCCTATAATGTCATACCATCACATGATAAACTCCTAAATTGTCATCAACCATACTAACAATTTGAGATTCATTCACAAAATCCAAAGAAAATTGCAACCATAGCTTTTAAGATAAAACTTATCTTGTTGTGGGCTCTATAGCAGTAAAGCGCATCACTCAAAAAGTTCTGTGGCAGAAATGATATTTGCTATTGCGCAAATGCCTAATATTTGCCTTAGGAAGATGAGATAAGTCTACATTAGGGCAGGCTTCAAGTCGAGTTTGAGTCAAGTCAACCCAAACTCGAACTTGTCAAAATACCTGATATTTGCCTTAGGAAGATGAGATACGTCTACGCTGGCTTCAAGTCGAGTTTAAGTCAAGTCAACCCAGACTCAAACTTGTCAAAATATTTTGAGTTTTGAGTTTTGAGTCAAATTGCCAATCATAAATATGCTTAGAAATCAATTGTGAAGAGAAAATATGGCCTCTTCTGAGAATGTAAGCCGTATGGTTCAAAAGGAGGAACATTAGTGTAACTGTTGTGAGAAGCATGAGCACCGCAGTGGAAGTGATTTCAAGCTTGAGAATTGGGGTTGCGTTGACAATTACCAAGCAAATAACAGCATCACAAGCACAGCAAAATAGATACACATCACATACACAAGCATTCAAACATAAAGGATTTTACATGAAAAATTGAAATATGGGAAAAATCACGGAGCCACACCACACAAAAATTTCACTATGAATTAAAAGGATTATAAAGTTACAAAGAACTTCACCTTCACAATACAAAGAAATATCTGCCGCTTACATAATCTTCCGATCAATTTCTTCTCTAGTAGAGCACTATCTCTTACTCTGGGGTGAAGGAGTTCAGTAGCCACCACCTTTAGGGTTCTCTACAATAGCAGCCAAAACACTTAGCTTGTCCTTTCAAATATAAGAAACTCCTCCATAATATTTCCTTAAATACCCAGCTAACATTCGAACCCCAAATGGTCCAAAATACCTCTCAAGTTGCTTAGGATGACGCTCGAACCAGAGTAGATTTTTGTCAGGCGCTACGGCGTGTTGTAGTGCCCTAGCCTTGGATAGGTAGGCGCCAGGGCGTGCTACAACTCCCTTGTCTTAGGTAACTTGTGCCATGCCGTGCTATAGCGTGCCACGGCACGCTAAAACGCCTCAGTCTCGGGTAGACTAGTGTCAGGACGTGTTGTAACGCCTTGCTCTTAGGGGTTGGGCGCCAGGGCGCGCTACAGTACCCTGGTCTCGAGTATTGGGAGTCATGGGGAGTTACGGCGCATCACGACGCGTTGTGGCGCCTACTACAGCTAAACTTTCCCAACTTTGTTCCGCATGTTCTCGGAATCTTCCGGAAGCTCACTGGAGAACCATTAGCATTTCCATGATGATCTTAATGGTTTTCACATCAAAATAATTTCCCACTTGGAGAACTATTGGAATTATCCCTCTTCTAGCATTTATCCTTCATTACCTTCTTCAATCCCTGCCAAGAACGTGGTGTGGCTCACCCCTGCTCCCTCTTCACGTGCTGAGGCCAACTGAAGCAGCGCATAGCTTCAGTTTCTTCATTGCTATTACTTTCATAAGCATGTCACCGAGATTCTTCAAAGTGTGAATCTTCTCCAATCCAAGTTGTTCTTCATCCAACAGTGTCCTGTTGAAATTGTATCGAAATTGTATGTGCTTCATCCTGGCATAAAATGCCGCATTCTTCACTATGTGAATAGTGCTCATAGTATCATTGTATAGCTTCATATATTCCTGCTTCTTGTCCAATTCTATCATAAAACTTTTTAACCAAATCATCTCTTTAGCCGCCTCAGTAATGGCGACGTACAATATCTCCGTGGTAGATAAAGTAAAAATGTTCTGTAGCTTGAAGATCCAGCTCAGCGCTGCATTTTCTAATGTGAATACAAATTCAGTGGTGCCCCTCCGACAATCAACGTTTTCAACAAGATATGAATCTACATAGCCCTGTTGAGAAATGTCAGAGATGAGTATCACATGTCAAATTTGAATTGCATAAACATCATTTGCATTTTTGTTGATGCTTTCAATTTTCCTGATTTTTGGTTCAGTAGAGTGTGACCTAATTAGTCTGCCTCTCAGTTCAGTTCTTTTACTGTTGTACAGGCCAGGCCTAGGCCTATGCTTGGCTAGGATTGTATTGCTTGACTTCAACAAGCCTAACCAAACCTAGACCTATGGAGGTCTAGGCTGGTATTGTTAGACTCTTTGGTTTAGCATGCTAATTTAGCCCTCTTCTACATGACGATACTAGTTTTAGGTGCACTTCTACATTTTCAGTTCAGTTTTTCTGCCTTAGCCCAGCAGGCTAAATGAGTCTGTGCATATTTCTCAATTCAGTATTTCTGCCTTAGCATAGCAGGCTAAGTGAGATATTACTTATTTTCAGTTCGAGTGGCTTGTATGGCCATAACAGTTTTCAGTTCTATATTTATTATTTTCAACTCACTTTTATTATATTTTAGCACTTCCTTACTTGTTGTTTGCTATATATATTAGCTTATTCATGTGTTATATTGTTAGCTTATTACTTATTCATGTGCTAGATTGTTAGCTTGTTATTTATTCATGTACTAGGGTGTTAGCCTGTTCACTTGTCTATGTGCTAAGATGTGGCGGCCCTGCCCCGCCGTGATCCTGTTAACCCTTAAGTTAACATGATTACGGTGGAGGGGTCACCAAATGACAAGGTCCTCACTTAAGATTGGATTAGACACACATTCTAATCTAATTTAAATAAGGACTTTGCCATTCAATCCAGAAATATTATCACTAAATGATCATACAAGAACTCAGAGTGCAGAAGCAATAAAAGGTATAACATCCATCCAATACAGTATAAATACAACAATACAGAATAAGTAAAGTACTGAAAGAGAATTATAAACCTGTATTATTACAACATTTAATGAGTTTAAAAGAACTGAAATGAACTCTCAATCTCACTGAAAGAAAACTAAAGCTACAGATCTTCAGGAACGGGCTCCTCCTCCAATGGCAAGCTCTCCACTGGATCTACTGCTCTAACAAACTCAGATCCTATCATTATCAGTTTCATAATGGTAGGGCCCCAACCAACAAAAGAAAAACTGGTTAGACAATATGTCTAAGTACATTTTAGGGCAAACAATTTTATTTAAGTTAACTGAATATCACCATAAAAACAGAACTGAGCAAAATAGGTACAGAAAAGCGTACAAAAGAACAGTAATAAGTTATAAACCATAGTTTATAACTAAACAAATAGGAAGTAATACATACTTCCTCCAAGCAACTGCAACAAACACAAATAAGCAATAGATTAAACTAAACTGTAAGAAAATGTACAACCTAAACATGTTTATGATCAAACAGAATATGCTAGGTGACGTACATAACAGTATGAAATTGAAAACAACTAACACCCTAAGTATGTATAAGAAAACAGTAAGCAAAATTAGCATCCTATATATATATAACATGTGTAGAAAAACTGAAAGTAAAACAGTGCTGAAATGCAGAATATGCTAGTAAAACAGTATCTGCAAACTGAAACTATAGTGAATATCTAAGTCACCCAAATTGAACACATATACAGCAAATCTTAGCCTGATGAGCTAAGACAGAACTGAATTTAAGTGTACTTGAATTAGTATAACCATATCAAAATCCTGACTTTATAGTCAGTAGGGCAAGAGTCTATCCATCCTATCCCATGGACTAGGCATGGCATAGACTATCGGATTGAAACCCCCTACAAGAAGCCGACCCCGAACGAGTTGATCGAAGAGGTATACTAATCAAGCTACACCTTACAAACCACTTGTGACATAAAAACACAATGCTATTTATGAATGTTTCAAAACTGACATAAGATATTTATCAAAATATCTTAAGTACATAATATGTGTTCAAGGTGTAAGGCTCAAAATCAAGGAATGCGAAGCATCAAAATCAAAGTGCAAGAAACTCTATCTAAAATACAGGTGATATCCTTTGTTATCTACTTTATTCATTCTATCTACTCTAAGTTACATAAGTTTCAGATTTCATCAATTCTTACACATTCTGTAACTTAGAATCACGAATCCTACTTGTTGAAGATAATTAGGACTGGCCAAGTCCTAATTATAACTAAATCAAAAGACGGCTATTTAGTTAAAATGAATAAATCATCGACCTAGTTTTGACATTTAATTCATCCCAACCTCATCTTGATTAGCCAAATCAAGATGAAATAGATTAAGAATTAGACTCCAGATGATGGGGTCTAATCACTTAATCTAAAGGTCTAATCTAAGGGTCTAAGTTTAGAACCCAAAACTTACAGATTAGGTTAAGGCAAATCCAAATGATAAATCAAATTTATTAGGATAGATCTCTATTCTTAGTTCTAATGTTTAAAGATTAAATAATCATTTAATAAACTAAGAAAATCTATAAACTAGAAAACTCAAGGTTTCACCTAATTGAGTAACCCAATTTACTCAATAGATGGATTCTAACTTAAGATCTATTCCTAATCTTAGGAAATAAGGCTCTTAATTACTAAAAGTATCTCTCAAGACACACATCCTAACTAATGTTATAAGACCTAAGGATGATCTAAGAATGATTAAAGAAAGATAAACACTCATAATTTACTTAGGAATTTTCTTAAAGAGTATATTTTGAGATTTTAATCAAAATCTTATTTAGACTTGAATTTGATTAATTTCAGTTCCAAATCATTCTATTTACTGATTTTAGTGATTAGAAACTGAATTTAGGGCTTTAAAAGATTAAACCCTAAATTTGGGCAAAAATACCAATTTGCCCCTACTTAAGAGTCCAAAAGATCAACTTTTAATCTGGGGCTTAAATTCTGAAATTTTCTTTTGGAGAGTGCTTCTTACTATCTAATATAAAATTAGACAGCAACTAAATTAATTTTAGGTGATTATTAAGCCATATGAGATCAAATTAGTGAATTTAACTCATAAGGGCATTTTAGTAATTTGACTAAGTAAAAGTTAAATTTTATTTCAGATTATTGTTCTTTACTACCTAAACTTTCTATAGAATCTAAATTTGCTGAAATCTGATAAGTATTGGCCAAGTTATGGCTAATACAAGATCTAGGGTTTTAATGTTAATTAAGGGATCCTTAATTATAGGTCAAAAATCCAAACTTTACCAATTAGTGTCCAAATTAAGCAAAATCAGTGGTTATGAATTACAAATAGCTCACTGATCATAATGACATGTGGTAGGCTCAATTTGGACCTAATTTGACTAAGTTAAGACCTAATTAGGGTTTAGGGTGATTAGTGAGTGATTAACAAAATTAATCACTCAAATACTAATCCCACCTTATAGATTGATTCTAAATGGTTCTAAGAGTCCTCTGAAACTTAAATCACTCAATTTGGGTACTAGATTTGCTAATATTCAATAATCAAGATTTAGAGTAATTAAGGGAGATTAGCAAATCTAACTGTTAGATCTAAAATATTTTTATAGATTACTGTTAATTAGGTTCTTCTGGTCTAAATTGATATTTGGATCATCAAATTTGGAGCTCAATTGACCAAGTTATGGTCAATTGAAGTTCTAGGGTTAAATGGCCTAATTAGGGTTAGGTCCTAAAAGTCATTAAGCAATTATTAATCCAAACAGCAAAATGAATACTATCAAATTGATCCTTAAAGTTTTCTGAGTGATTTGAGACCCATATTGGGTATGTTTGGAGTAGTGAAGATAAAGTTATAGTAGTTTGAAGTTTTATAACAATTAGGGCTTAATTAGGAATCCTAAATGTCACTTATTTAAATACCCAACCAAATTGAGATCTGATAATTCCATATTATTCCTCATAATTTTCTGATCACAATGATATATATATATGTGGTATTTGGATTTCTGGTTTAGAAATCATAAGCATTTAAAGTTCTAAAGATTAATGAAAATTTAATTTAATATTAACTAATTTATCATTGCATATATCATTAATTCTTGAATTGATAATATAACCCGACAATATTGAGCGGTGGGACCCACCACTTACGGCGCGATTGGGCCGAAGAGAGCCCGACCCAAAATCACCGCTCCTTCGCCTCTCTCATCCGACGAACTGGAGGGATCTAGGGCTTCATCCCAGACGGAGCCTTCACACTTTCTGGCGACTGAAAGCTTGCGGATCCATAGCACTAAATCCCCTATTCTTGACGAGATAAGAGACACAATTCACATCAACTCCTAACACTCAATATGAGGATGCCCTAATTTGCGTTAATCAACTGAAATCGGCATATCCTGAATCTCAAATTCTCGGCTTAACGCATTGATTTCATTAATCATAATATTCTCATCATAATGCAATATTATGTCTAATAGCAAGCTTGAAATCGAAAGAAAAATCAATGAAGAATTCATTTTAAATTTTGAATTTGTCATTTGATCCAACATGAATTCGAATCATTAATGCAATATCATCTTTAAGAGCTTTCGTCTAAGGTAGACTAAATCAAGAATTGGAAGTGAAGGTACCTGTTGAGCAATGGAGAATGATTAGGGTTTTGTCAAGCTCTTCTTGTTGCAACGCCCAAAAGGATTCGAAGGGAGATCCATACAAATTTGAGATGTAAAAAGATTAAATGGGGATCCTAAAGAGCGGTGGACTTCCTTCGTGGCGCGCGAAGGAGTTTGTGTGACTCTGCGTTTGACACGCGCAGATGCGCGAGGAAGATACACAGGAAGCGTCCGATCTCCTGATCGGACGGCTCAAGACAGGAGCGTGAATCCAAACGGCGAAATTAGGAAGAAGGAAACGGCATGAAAGGATCTTAACGGCGCCGATTATATAAATTAGAATTTATTAATTTAATTATTTGTTACTAAATTTTATTAATTAAACTTAAAATAATATATGTACTAGACAATTTCCAATAAATCACCCCTAGCTAATTGAGGGGTGAGGAACGCAACGGCGCATTCGGATTTTTGTTTCGATGAGTACTTAATTATTTGATTATTTTAGGGTATTTAGATAATATTAAAATATTCGACGAATAATCGACGACTTCCAAATGCCTCCAAAATTTCACCCCTAGCTAATTTGGGTGTTCTGAATGCAATGGCGAAGTCAGATTTTCAATCTGAGGTCTAAATAAAAAGTCAATTTTTCTAGGGTTTGGGATTTTCCAGAATTTCAGATTTGACTTTGTTGACTTCTGGTTTGACCTAGGTTTCAGAGATGAGTTCTAAATTACTTAATTAGTGACTTAGAACCTTAATTAAGACTTAGATTAGTCTTAATTGAGCAAAGTAACAACCTGAGTTGTTACAAACTCCCCCACTTAAGAATGATGTCATCCTCAACATCACTCAAGTGAGAAATAGAATTTAAGCAGGTATAAAGAAACGAATTGAAATTAGATAGAGTTGAAGAATCACCTTGATTAAAAAGGTTTGGGTACTTTTGATGCATATCCACCTCTTTCTCCCAGGTGGCTTCATTACAAGACCGGTTCTTCCACTGAATCTTTATCATTGGAATGGATCTATTCTTTAATTTCTTCAGATCATGATCTAGGATTTTTATTGGTTCTTCAGTGAAAGAAAGATCAGGTTGAATTTCAATTGCAGGATGTTCAATAAGATGAGAAGGATCTCGGAGACACTTCCTTAGAGATGAGACGTGAAATACATTATGTACAGCAGCGAAGTCTTCTGGAAGTTCTAATTTATAAGCTGCTGAACCAATCTTCTGTAAAATTTGGAAAGGTCCAATATACCTTGGACTGAGCTTTCCAGAAACTCCAAAACGTAGATTCCTTTCATCGGGCTCACTTTTAAGTACACAAAATCTTCTTCACTGAATTCTAGAGGACGTTGATGATTATCATGATATTTACTTTGCCTATCTTGAGCTATTCTAATTCTTTGCTGAATGAGTTTAACCTTCTTATTTGTTTCTTCCACTAGCTCAGATCCATATAATTGAGTATCTCCTGACTCAGACCATGCTAGTGGGGATGAACATTTTCTCCCATATAATGCTTCATATGGTGCCATCTTAATACTTGACTGAAAATTGTTGTTGTATGCAAATTCCACTAAAGGAATATGCTCTTCCCAGGATCCAGAAAAATCCAACATACATAAACGCAGAAAATCTTCTAAGACTTGATTTACTCGCTCTGTTTGGCCATCTGTTTGTGGATGGAATGCTGTACTCATGGCCAAAGTTGTGCCTAAATCTTGATGGACAGCCTGCCAAAATTTAGAAGTAAAACGACTGTCTCTATCAGATACAATTATTTTAGGAATTCCGTGCAATCTGACTATTTCCTTAATGTACAATTTGGCCAATTTCTCCACTGAATCAGTTTGACGGATTGGAATAAAATGGGCAGATTTTGTAAGGCGATCTACTATTACCCATATTGAATCAGCTCCAGATCTTGATCGAGGCAAACCCATAACAAAATCCATGGAGATATCAGTCCATTTCCATTCTGGGATTTCTAGTGGGTGCAATAAGCCACCAGGCTTTTGATGCTCTGCTTTTATTAAGCAACAAGCGTGGCATTTTGCAACAAATTCTGCAATACTTTTCTTCATCCCTGGCCACCAGAATGATTGCTTTAGATCTTGATACATCTTAGAATTCCCTGGATGAATTTGATATCCTGAATTGTGACTTTCAATTAAAATTTCTTTATGCATGGATTTAGGAATCCAGAGACGATTATTCATGTAAATAGCACCTTTCTTAAAATACAATTCTGGATGACGACCACTTTCTATTGCCACTTTCAGGTTTAAATATTCATCATCCTTGCTTTGAGAGATTGAAACATCTCTATGGAACATGGGTTTTATGTTATTCATGGATATCATGGAACTGACTGAATTTCCTTTAGCAAGAGAAATTTCCATTTTATGAAACTCATTCATCAACGGACTTTTTGAAATTACGCTGTTAAGAACAGTGTGACGGCTTAACGCATCAGCTACCACATTAGCTTTGCCTGGATGGTACTGGATATCTAAGTCATAATCACTAATTAATTCCAGCCATCTTCTTTGCCTATAGTTCAATTCTCTTTGGGTAAAGATGTACTTCAGACTTTGGTGGTCCGTGAATATAGAGCATTGAATTCCGTACAAATAATGGCGCCAGATTTTTAATGCAAAAACTAATGCTGCCAATTCTAAATCATGTACAGCATAGTTTCTTTCATGGGTTTTAAGCTGGCGAGATGCGTATGCTATAACTTTGCCTTCTTGCATTAATACACATCCTAACCCAATTCCAGATGCATCTGTATACACCTGATAATTAACTCTTTCTTTTGGAAGAACTAAAACTGGAGCAGAAGTTAATGCGTCCTTTATAGACTGAAATGTAGTTTCACATTCTTTTGTCCAAACAAATGGAACTGCCTTCTGAGTTAATTTTGTAAGAGGTGCGGCAAGCTGGGAGAAGCCTTTAACAAACCTTCTGTAGTATCCGGCTAAACCCAGAAAACTACGAATTTCAGTAACTGTCTTGGGCTGAACCCAATCCTAAATAGCACTAATCTTACTCTGGTCTACTTGGATTCCTCGAGCATCAACCACATGTCCAAGAAATGATACAGAATCCAGCCAAAATTCATACTTAGAGTATTTAGCATATAACTCATGCTCTCTAAGCTTCTCCAGAACCAATCTCAAGTGTTCTTCATGATCCTTTACTGTCTTGGAGTAAATTAAGATATCATCAATAAATACTATAACAAATTTATCTAGATAAGGTTTCAGAACTCTCTGCATTAAGTCCATGAACAGAGATGGGGCATTTGTGAGACCAAAAGACATTACAAGAAACTCGAAATGCCCATACCGCATTCTGAATGCTGTCTTTTCTACATCTGAGTCCTTTACCTTCACTTGATGATACCCTGACCTTAAATCAATTTTAGAGAACACTACAGCACCGGCAAGTTGATCAAACAGATCATCAATACGAGGAAGTGAGTATCTATTTTTAATTGTGATTTTATTTAGCTCCCTGTAGTCTATGCACATTCTCATAGACCCATCTTTCTTCTTTACAAATAATACTGGAGCTCCCCACGGGGACATACTTGGTTTAATAAACCCCTTATTTAACAATTCTTGTAATTGTTCATTTAACTCTTGCAGTTCTTTCGGGGCCATTCTATATGGTGCTTTTGATAGAGGTTGTGTCCCTAGAACTACATTTATTTCAAATTCTACTTCTCTGGTTGGAGGTAAACCAGGCAGATCTTCAGGGAAAACATCTTCAAAATCTCTAACAACTTTTATTTTAGAGATTGGGGTTACTTCTTTGCTACTACCCATCATCACCATCATAATACAACTATAACCTTTGCACACTATTTTCTCTTGCTTGAACTGTGTTGATTAAGGAGCTACTAGTGCTGATCTTCCCAATAAATGTTGTTGAAGCTCCTGGAGTTTGCAAAACAATCTTCTTCTTTTGACAGTTAATAGTAGCGCTATGCATACTAAGCCAATTCATGCCTAGTATGATATCGAAATTTACTATAGGTAGCATGACTAACTTGGCTTGGAAGGTATGGTTATTGATTGGTATTTGAATGTCACAGAATTTGTTCGCACTAAGTTGGGCTCCAGATGGAAGTCCAACACTTAAGATCTTCGCAAGTTTGTAACATGATAGTCCTAATCTCTTAGCAAAATTTTCGGAGATAAATGAATGACTAGCCCCAGTATCAAACAATATACTGCAGGGCTCATCTTTAAAGTATAAGGTGCCTAATAATAAAAGTATAGACTTTAGGAAATTCTAATTCAGTAAGAAAAGCAAAAGTTGCGATTTGTACCTGAAACTACATTGTTGTCTTCTGCTGCTTCTACTGGAGTGAGATTGTACACTCTTGCCTTTCTAGCAGGTCTACTGTCAAATGTTTGAGCTGTTGATTGATTTAGGTTTGAAGGCTTTGCCGCATATTGAACCTTTGTAAGGGTTCGTTCTTGAGCAGGAGGTGGCATAAGAGTTTTCTAAGGTTCTCTGAAATTGATGGGAGTGGCACGGAATATTTTGTTCACACGATTCCGTTCAATAGTTGCTCCGTCAATTGTCTTATTTGCTTGACAATCCCGATATGCATGACCCGGTCTTCCACAGGTAAAACACACTCTGCCGAAATGATAACATTTCCCATAAGGATGTGGCCTATTACATGCAGCAATTTGACCTGATGTTTCAGTGGTATCCATCTGATATACCCTTCCTTGATTTGTTCGTTGTTGCTTGAAGTTCTGAGGGTATTTATTCATATTGAAAGCCTTTCTCTTCATGTCTTTAATATTTTGATGATGCTCTATTACCCGAGCTGTCTCAACCAGCTTCTCGAATTTGGTATGTTGCAAGGGAATTACATGATCTTTGATAGACTCTCAGAGTCCATTCTCATATCTGAAACATCTATCCTCTTCAGTAGGAACCAAATGAGGTGAAAATCGTATGAGCTTTCGAAATTCTGAGGTATATTCAGCTACTGTTCGATTTCCTTGGGTTAATTTTAATAATGATTCGCCAATTATATTTTTAGTAGATGGTGGAATAAATGATTCCTTGAACGCTTGGACGAACCAGCTCCATTCAATTTCATCTAATTCAAATTCTTCAAAACGTGTGTTCCTTTCTTGTTCCCACCAATATTCTGCCTCTTCTTGCAGAAGATGAGTAGCTAGTCTTACAGATTGGTTGCTTGAACAACCAAGACTAGTGATGTTTTTCTCTATAGATTTCAGCCATGCTAAAGTATCCATCGGGGATTCAGATCCTTCAAAGGTAGGCAGTCTTAACCTTAGGAAACTGTGAAGTATCCCATCTGCAGACTGCCGATAGGTATTGGGAACTTGAGGAGTGGGGATGCTGAAGAGGTGCTGGCATTAGTAGCAGGTATTATAGATACTAACTTTTGAATAGCTAGAGCCTGCTGATTTTGATTCTCTAGCATTGCAGTAACCATATTTCTTAAAGAAGTTATTTCATCAACAGTATTGGAAGCGGCCACGGTATTATTTGGAGCATTGCTTACAGATGGTTGAGGGTTGAGTGGAGTATTGTTGGGAAAAGTAGCAGGATTCATTTTCCTGAAATCAAAACAACTATCTTGAGTTCTTTATTAAAACAAGACGTAAAATAACTACTGCTTTTCTCATTTATTTAAAATTTTATTGAAATAACAGAATACATCATCATAGATTTATAAAACTATTCCCATCCTATATATTTTATGAAAAATGCTCTACGAAAGTCTTCATAAATCACTTCACGATGCTCCTCTTGTGCTTTATGAAACAGTTCTTCGTATGACATAATCCACCATTCCTTTGCTTGCATACGCAGAAGACATAGCACCACTTCTAATCTGATGTGACTAGGCCATTCCATAACACCAAGTATGTGGTCAACTCTTGCAAGCCATTCTCTTGCTAGTACTAGAAAGTCAAGGCCTCTATAGACGCCTTCTTTCAGTAATTTGTTTATTACTTGCGATCCTTGTTCTGATACTCCTTCAATTGTTCTTCCTTGCTTCTTACCTAGTTTATGTTCATATTTCCAAATAGTCTCGAACTCCTTTAGGTAAGTCATGAATGCCATTTCTAGATGGTCTTTTATTCCTACAATTATAACATTCTACTTAGATTTGTTGAGCATATATATATATACATAATTGATATTTTATGGTTTATCATCTTTTATAGTTATTTAATAACTTAACTTATTCTGAGTTATACTCATAATGTGATGGATGTCAATTCAAGTATTCATTTAGTGATCAAGTGGCAGAAGAACAGTCAATTAGGTAGAAAGGAATGAATTCCAATCTGACACCTTATGGAATTCTCTGATACCAACTGTGGCGGCCCTGCCCCGCGGTGGTCCTGTAAACCCTTAAGTTAACATGATTACGGTGGAGGGGTCACCAAATGACAAGGTCCTCACTTAAGATTGGATTAGACACACATTCTAATCTAATTTAAATAAAGACTTTGCCATTCAATCCAGAAATATTATCACTAAATGATCATACAAGAACTCAGAGTGCGGAAGCAATAAAAGGTATAACATCCATCCAATACAGTATAAATACAACAATACAGAATAAGTAAAGTACTGAAAGAGAATTATAAACCTGTATTATTATAACATTTAATGAATTTAAAAGAACTGAAATGAACTCTCAATCTCACTGAAAGAAAACTAAAGCTACAGATCTTCAGGAATGGGCTCCTCCTCCAATGGCAAGCTCTCCACTGGATCTACTGCTCCAACAAACTCAGATCCTACCATTATCAGTTTCATAATGGTAGGGCCCCAGCCAACAAAAGAAAAATTAGTTAGACAATATGTCTAAGTACATTTTAGGGCAAACAATTTTATTTAAGTTAACTGAATATCACCATAAAAACAGAACTGAGCAAAATAGGTGCAGAAAAGCGTACAAAAGAACAATAATAAGTTATAAACCATAGTTTATAACTAAACAAATAGGAAGTAATACATACCTCCTCCAAGCAACTGCAACAAACACAGATAAGTAATAGATTAAACTAAACTGTAAGAAAAGGTACAACCTAAACATGTTTATGATCAAACATAATATGCTAGGTGACGTACATAATAGTATGAAATTGAAAACAACTAACACCCTAAGTATGTATAAGAAAACAGTAAGCAAAATTAGCATCCTATATATATATATATATAACATATGCAGAAAAACTGAAAGTAAAACAGTGCTGAAATGCAGAATATGCTAGTAAAACAGTATCTGCAAACTAAAACTATAGTGAATATCTAAGTCACCCAAACTGAACACATATACAGCAAATCTTAGCCTGATGAGCTAAGACAGAACTGAATTTAAGTGTACTTGAATTAGTATAACCATATCAAAATCCTGACTTTATAGTCAGTAGGGCAAGAGTCTATCCATCCTATCCCATGGACTAGGCATGGCATAGACTATCGGACTGAAACCCCCTACAAGAAGCCAACCCCGAACGAATTGATCGAAGAGGTATACTAATCAAGCTACACCTTCCAAACCACTTGTGACATAAAAACACAATGCTATTTATGAATGTTTCAAAACTGACATAAGATATTTATCAAAATATCTTAAGTACATAATATGTGTTCAAGGTATAAGGCTCAAAATCAAGGAATGCGAAGCATCAAAATCAAAGTGCAAGAAACTCTATCTAAAATACAGGTGATATCCTTTGTTATCTACTTTATTCGTTCTATCTACTCTAAGTTACATAAGTTTCAGATTTCATCAATTCTTACACATTCTGTAACTTAGAATCATGAATCCTACTTGTTGAAGATAATTAGGACTGGCCAAGTCCTAATTATAACTAAATCAAAAGACGGCTATTTAGTTAAAATGAATAAATCATCGACCTAGTTTTGACATTTAATTCATCCCAACCTCATCTTGATTAGCCAAATTAAGATGAAATAGATTAAGAATTAGACTCCAGATGATGGGGTCTAATCACTTAATCTAAAGGTCTAATCTAAGGGTCTAAGTTTAGAACCCAAAACTTACAGATTAGGTTAAGGCAAATCCAAATGATAAATCAAATTTATTAGGATAGATCTCTATTCTTAGTTCTAATGTTTAAAGATTAAATAATCATTTAATAAACTAAGAAAATCTATAAACTAGAAAACTCAAGGTTTCACCTAATTGAGTAACCCAATTTACTCAATAGATGAATTCTAACTTAAGATCTATTCCTAATCTTAGGAAATAAGTCTCTTAATTACTAAGAGTATCTCTCAAGACACATATCCTAACTAATATTATAAGACCTAAGGATGATCTAAGAATGATTAAAGAAAGATAAACACTCATAGTTTACTTAGGAATTTTCTTAAAGAGTATATTTTGAGATTTTAATCAAAATCTTATTTAGACTTGAATTTGATTAATTTCAGTTCCAAATCATTCTATTTACTGATTTTAGTGATTAGAAACTGAATTTAGGGCTTTAAAAGACTAAACCCTAAATTTGGGCAAAAAGACCAATTTGCCCTCTACTTAAGAGTCCAAAAGATCAACTTTTAATCTAGGGCTTAAATTCTGAAATTTTCTTTTGGAGAGTGCTTCTTACTATCTAATATAAAATTAGACAGCAACTAAATTAATTTTAGGTGATTATTAAGCCATATGAGATCAAATTAGTGAATTTGACTCATAAGGGCATTTTAGTAATTTGACTGAGTAAAAGTTAAATTTTATTTCAGATTATTGTTCTTTACTACCTAAGATTTCCATAGAATCTAAATTTGCTGAAATATGATAAGTATTGGCCAAGTTCTGGCTAATACAAGATCTAGGGTTTTAAGGTTAATTAAGGGATCCTTAATTATAGGTCAAAAATCCTAACTTTGCCAATTAGTGTTCAAATTAAGCAAAATTAGTGGCTATGAATTACAAATAGCTCACTGATCATAATGACATGTGGTAGGCTCAATTTGGACCTAATTTGACTAAGTTAAGACCTAATTAGGGTTTAGGGTGATTAGTGAGTGATTAATAAAATTAATCACTCAAATACTAATCCCACCTTATAGATTGATTCTAAATGGTTCTAAGAGTCCTCTGAAATTTAAATTACTCAATTTGGGTTGCTAGATTTGCTAATATTCACTAATCAAAATTTAGAGTAATTAAGGGAGATTAGCAAATCTAACTGTTGGATCTAAAATATTTTTATAGATTACTGTTAATTAGGTTTTTCTGGTCTAAATTAATATTTGGATTATCAAATTTGGAGCTCAATTGACCAAGTTATGGTCAATTGAAGTTCTATGGTTAAATAGCCTAATTAGGGTTAGGTCCTAAAAGTCATTAAGCAATTATTAATCCAAACAGTAAAATGAATACTATCAAATTGATCCTTAAAGTTTTCTGAGTAATTTGAGACCCATATTGGGTATGTTTAGAGTAGTGAAGACAAAGTTATAGTAGTTTGAAGTTTTATAACAATTAGGGCTTAATTAGGAATCCTAAATGTCACTTATTTAAATACCCAACCAAACTGAGATCTGATAATTCCATATTATTCCTCATAATTTTCTGATCACAATGATATATATATATGTGGTATTTGGATTTCTGGTTTAGAAATCATAAGCATTTAAAGTTCTAAAGATTAATGAAAATTTAATTTAATATTAACTAATTTATCATTGCATATATCATTAATTCTTGAATTGATAATATAACCCGACAATATTGAGCGGTGGGACCCACCACTTACGGCGTGATTGGGCCGAAGAGAGCCCGACCCAAAATCACCTCTCCTTCGCCTCTCTCGTCCGACGAACTGGAGGGATCTAGGGCTTCATCCCAGACGGAGCCTCCACACTTTCTGGCAACTGAAAGCTTGCGGATCCATAGCACTCAATCCCCTATTCTTGATGAGATAAGAGACACAATCCACATCAACTCCTAACACTCAATATGAGGATGCCCTAATTTGCGTTAATCAACTGAAATCGGCATATCCTGAATCTCAAATTCTCGGCTTAACGCATTGATTTCATTAATCACAATATTCTCATCATAATGCAATATTATGTCTAATAGCAAGCTTGAAATCGAAAGAAAAATCAATGAAGAATTCATTTTAAATTTTGAATTTATCATTTGATCCAACATGAATTCGAATCATTAATGCAATATCATCTTTAAGAGCTTTCGTCTAAGGTAGACTAAATCAAGAATTGGAAGTGAAGGTACCTGTTGAGCAATGGAGAATGATTAGGGTTTTGTCAAGCTCTTCTTGTTGCAGCGCCCAAAAGGATTCGAAGGGAGATCCATACAAATTTGAGATGTAAAAAGATTAAATGGGGATCCTAAAGAGCGGTGGACTTCCTTCGTGGCGCGCGAAGGAGTTTGCGTGACTCTGCGTTTGACACGCGCAGATGCGCGAGGAAGATACATAGGAAGCGTCCGATCTCCTGATCGGACGGCTCAAGACAGGAGCGTGAATCCAAACGGTGAAATTAGGAAGAAGGAAACGGCATGAAAGGATCTTAACGGCGCCGATTATATAAATTAGAATTTATTAATTTAATTATTTGTTACTAAATTTTATTAATTAAACTTAAAATAATATATGTACTAGACAATTTCCAATAAACCACCCCTAGCTAATTGAGGGGTGAGGAACGCAACGGCGCATTCGGATTTTCGTTTCGATGAGTATTTAATTATTTGATTATTTTAGGGTATTTAGATAATATTAAAATATTCGACGAATAATCGACGACTTCCAAATGCCTCCAAAATTTCACCCCTAGCTAATTTGAGTGTTCCGAATGCAATGGCGAAGTCAGATTTTCAATCTGAGGTCTAAATAAAAAGTCAATTTTTCTAGGGTTGGGGATTTTCCAGAATTTCAGATTTGACTTTGTTGACTTCTGGTTTGACCTAGGTTTCAGAGATGAGTTCTAAATTACTTAATTAGTGACTTAGAACCTTAATTAAGACTTAGATTAGTCTTAATTGAGCAAAATAACAACCTGGGTTGTTACATAAGATTCTAGCTTTACTTACATGTGTATAAATAAGATGTTAGTTTTATTCAATTGTTCATATATAAGATGCTAATTTACTCAAATATTCATGTGTATGATGCTAGTCTTACTTACTTGTTTATACATAGGATACTAGACTTGTGTATTTGATTATATATATATATATATATATATATATATATATATATATATATATATGATGCTAGAATTGCTTTTAAATTATTTGAATATAATTCATGTTCGTTTATGCTATGTAAATCAACATAAGTTCACATTGATCATAAACATATTTTAGGATGAGTTCTTTTTAAGTAATAGCATTTATTCTTTCTTTTATGCAAACATTATTGCAGCATTGATTTTGGAGGTATGTGTTTACTTCCTCTCATTTAAGTTATAAATATATTGTTTATAGCTTCCTTTTCATTTCATATGCTTTTATACACCAAAGTGATTGCTTAGTTGTTAAGTAATTGCGATATCTAAAAGAACATAAATTATAATTGCTTAGCTTAAAATATGCTTAGACAATATGTCTAATCATATTTTCTCTTTTTTGGCTGGGGTCATACCATTGTGAAACCAACAATAATAGATTCTGAGCTATTTGAGGTTGTGGAGCCTTCTGAAGATCTGGTTCATAAGGAGAAGCGTGCTGCTGGAATTCCTTAGATCCTTGGCCTTATTTCTTTTCGCTTGTGAAGATGAGCGCTTTCATTTTCATATTCAGTTAAACTTTTAAATGTTTTGTAATAATGCAGGTTTGATTCGTATTTTATATCAATGTACTTATTCTGAGTTGTATGTTTTACTTATCATATTATGATTGAATAGATGTTTACATTTTGCTTCCACACTCTGATTATTTCATGTATTGGCATTTAGTGAATAGTACTTGTAATGGCAAACTCCTTAAATATAATGGATTAGGGTTAAACCTAATTTGTCTATAAGTTAGGAACTTGTCATTTGGTGACTACTTCACCATAATCATGTTAACTTAAGAGTTAACCGGACCACGGCGGGGCTGGAGTGCCACATCTCCACACCTTAACAATCTCCCACTTGGTGATTAACTACGATCTATCCATCTTCAACTCTAGAATTTCTTCTCATTGGCTTCAATTCTTGCAAAGGATGTGGTGTGGCTCTCTCTGCCTTTGATCAAGTACCAAGGTGTGACAGTCACAGATCAAGGTCGAGAATTTCTATGCAATAAATTTTCAATTAAATAACATCAAATGACAATTTTATTTATAGAACAAAATTCATTACTTATAGAACCAACATAACATATATTAATATTCAAAAAAGTGGATCCCAAAAATTTTTAAAAAAAAACTAAAATTTTATTTTGGGTTTTATCTTACTTCTTGGCTAACGTTCTTGTGCAATATCTCCTCTTACTCATTTTTAATTTTTGAAAAAAATACTTTTATCAATTCCAATAGGAGTACATAAAAGTTTAGTAAGAAATACATTTTAGTATCTTATGAGGTATAAAATAAATAATAATATTATTTAATGAATCTTGCATCATGAAAAATTGTTCAACTCTATAATAATAAATATCATCAAAATGCATTGCATAATTTATTGAAATAAGCAATAATGAATTTATTTTCATCACTAGTTCTGTGTGACGTGATTTTAATCGGGTTGACTTTTCCGATAAGACTATATATTTCTATTGCTGCTGGGCATTAAATGCCCCAACTTCTCTAGTATTTCTCAAATCATATGCCATTCTAGGAATGTATCAATTATTCGTCGATAATTTTACTTATTCTTGGAATTTGGTGAGTCTTTCCTCCAGCTAGATTTCTCCTTATTTCGATTTGAGTTACTGGCAAATCTGGCTCATTAACATGTCAATTTCAATTTTCCTTAAAAGACTTTCACCACAGACATATGTTATAAGCTGTCAAGATAAAATTTTGCGATTCATATAGCGGTTAATGCGTATTAATGTCATAATTAGATTTTCATGCAAAAAAAATGTGATTAAATATAATTGCTTTGATGTAAAACTTTCAAAAATCTACTTACCAACTGTGCAATACTTAGGTGAGTACTTTTGCTGATATGATCTAGTGATTCTTGTTGATTTTTGTCCTTCAAATATATGGTTATACTTATTTTGTTTGTTTGATATAGTTGGATTTGTTAAAATCTTTGAAGAATAATTTTGAATAAAATATGTAAAAATGTATTAATGAGATTTTAAATTTCAATGCTACTTTATTCTACATAAAATATAAATTTATAAAGAACTTTCTAAAATTCAATATTATTACAATCTAGTTAATGTTTCATTCATTAATTTTATGTTTCTTTGAATATGTGTATTATAATTTACTAAAGTTCACAAGAGATCATGCCTTAGAGAGCTAGGACGACGAGGGAAGGCCGACGCCGAGAACAAGATGCCGCCTGGTCAAATGATGGAGACCGGGCTAATCCGGGATTGCGCGGGCCGTTTCACGCCGGCCCTAGGGCGATCCGCCCCGATCGCTTGCGGTTTTGGCGATTCAGATGATGCCGGTGCTGTAGTCAGTGGATCGTCGCCGACCACCGACAGGGATGATGCTGATCCGATCCTCTCGTCGAAGGTCGCCCGAGCCAAGGCGGGCTCGCCAAATGGCGGACTGCACGGGGGTTGGCCCGAGCACAAGTCTCGGCGAGAGCACGGCTGGAGCCGCGACGGTGACTTGTCCGACGGCTTCGGCGTCTTCAGCTAGCTCGGAAAATGTAGTGACTGGTTTGGTTGTAGCAACTTCATCTTCCAATGACATTGAGAGGACTGCAGGAGGCTTGTTGCGGTTCATGGAGAAATCCACCACTTCGCGGGGTAGGACAGAAATTTCAACATCCAAAAATCAAGGTTTGGATACAAATTTACCTTCCTTAACTGAACCTCATACTATTGGTGATGTTGTGAATGCAATGGTTGTGAGAAATGGGTTGCAACTTGATAGCTTTTGCTCCCATGAGGAAGGAGAAGTTGCAGAAATTTCAGCAAAACGCCTGCCAGCTGTTCGACATTTGGCCTCAAAAGGGGTCGCAATTTCTGAAAAAAAAAACACCTGGACAGCCAAAGAAGTAGAAGCATTTGAGAAACTCCCAAGCCGGGACTAACTGCTTTATTGGAGACTCAGGTGGAGTCTTTCACTCGTCGAGGCTCGGGGTGCCTCTTTGGGCGACATTAGAGCTTTGCGGTTCAGCCTTCTACGGGACATTTGAGAGGTATCATTCTTGCTTGGAAAAATGATTTTTTGCAATGCGAGATCCATCTCTCCAGTAGTCGGGTGATTCTTGCTACCATCACTTTGAGGTCGGGGAGCTGCTTTCAGTTCGACGTCATCTATGCGTCCACTGATCTGTATACAATGAGGGAGTTTTGACAGACAATCCTAGTAGTCCGGGTGGAGCGTTGCCACTGGTTTTTGGTGGAGACTTCAACTGCGTTCTCTCTTAGGTAGAGAAATGTAGTGGGAAGGCATTCAGAGTGACTATTGCTCAGACGGACTTACGGGATGTCCTAAATATGTGCCTGCCATCTTCACGACCCAGGCTTTGTTGGACCACATTTCACGTGAAACAAAAACAATGGGAGAGCTCGACGTATTTGGAAGTGCTTGAACTGATTTCTTCTCAGCATGGAGGCAATGGACCTTCTGCCTGGTGCAGTTGTGCACCACCTCCCCCGGGTAGCTTCTAATCATACCCGATTTTCTTGGCAGACGGTTGTCTCAGGTTTCAGAGTACCGGAGGACTGTACAAGTTCGAGAACACTTGGATGTAGTACCTGAAAGCTTTCTCTGTGGTCGAGAGAACTTGGGGGCGATCGTCTCGCGGCTCGTCGTCCTCAATCCTCAACCACAAGATAGCACGCATTCTCCGGGCACTATTGAAGTGGGCTGAGATATATTTTCCTGATCTGCGGAGGAGGGAGACAGAGCTTATTGTGATTCTGAAGCAGCTCCAGGCAGAGGATGTGGAGATGAACCGAGGCGGCAACCCTGAGCTTGTTCAGCAGCTCTAGTTTGCCACGTAGGAGCTCTCTCAGATGGAGGCGATGATGACGAGTTGGTGGCAGCAGCGTGCCAAGGCGCGGTGGCTTTCTCAGGGTGATCGTTGCACCGTGATGTTTCAGCGGCTTACAACACAACGTCGGAAGTCGAACGCCATGCTTGTGCTTTAAGAGGAGTTCAGGGAGTTTTCATCTGACCTGAAACGGATTTGTCATGTATTTTTCAATTTCATTTAGGGGAAGTGGGGCACCTCTAGTTTCACAAGGGATTGTCCAGTTGATCTGATTCCAGACTGTACCCTTGGTGACGCAGACTATGCCTCTCTCCAAGGTGCGGTCACGGACGTAGAAATTTAGCTTGCCTTGCGGTCACTATTGAAGTGGGCTGAGATATATTTTCCTGATCTGCGAAGGAGGGAGGCAGAGCTTATTGTGATTCTGAAGCAGCTCCAGGCAGAGGATATGGAGATGAACCGAGGCGGCAACCCTGAGCTTGTTCAGCAGCTCTAGTTTGCCACGTAGGAGCTCTCTCAGGTGGAGGCGATGATGACGAGTTGGTGGCAGCAGCGTGCCAAGGCGCGGTGGCTTTCTCAGGGTGATCGTTGCACCATGGTGTTTCAGCGGCTTACAACACAACGTCGGAAGTCGAACGCCATGCTTGTGCTTTAAGAGGAGTCCAAGGAGTTCTCATCTGACCTGAAACGGATTTGCCATGTATTTTTCAATTTCTTTTAGGGGAAGTGGGGCACCTCTAGTTTCACAAGGGATTGTCCAGTTGATCTGATTCCAGACTGTACCCTTGGTGACGCAGACTATGCCTCTCTCCAAGGTGCGGTCACAGACGTAGAAATTTGGCTTGCCTTGCGGGATCTCGGCACCAACCGTTCCCTGAGATTGATAATATTATCCCGTCTTTCTTTACGGGCTATTGAACGGTCACATAAGCTGACACCTTGGTCATTGTTCACCATTTCTTTGATGGAGGGGGCCACCACTGCGTGCTGTTTTGCCCTATCAGTCTGTGCAATACTGTCTATAAGGTGGTGGCCAAGATTTTGGTCATGCGCTTTAATATAATGCTGCCCTCGTTGATCTCCTGAGAATAGGGTGCCTTTGTTACCGAGAGAGACATCAGTGAGAACTGTCTCACAGTTCAGGAGATCCTCACGTGGCTATCATAATCTACATCTACGGTTGGTCACATGGCCATCAAGGTGGATATGGAGCAGGCTTTCGACTGGATAAAGTGGGGTGCTTATGTTTGGTTTTATATAGATTTGGCTTCTCACAAAGGTGGACGGACTTTGCCATGCAATGTGTGGAATCCCCCAGGTTCTCGGTTCTGGTCGGTGAGCACAGGTTTCTCTGGATAGTGGGGAGAAGAGGCTTTCGGCAGGGATGCCCCTCTCCCCTTATTCATCCTGTGCTCGGAGCTCTTTTCCCTCTTGGTTAGGTGATAACAACGGATCGGACACCTGATTGGTAGCACTTTTGATCGGGGCAGTCCTAGCTTCTCCCACCTCATATATGCGAATGATCTGATACTTTTATTCCCAGCTTCTGAGGCGGTAGGGAGAGTTGTGCAGCAGATTTTGGCAGACTATGGTAGCTAGATTGGGCAATCTGTGAACTCGCGCAAGTTACATGTTGTCTTTAGCCGATAGACCTTAGTCTATTGCTAGCATAGGATTGCGATCCAGCTGGGCTTCCAGAGAGGATCGTCGCTTCGATACTTTGGAATTACGGTCATTGATTGACCTCCGCGGAGAGCAAATTTTGCAGCAGTTATTAAGCAGGTCTTGCTAAGATGGGCTCACGGAGCAGTCGCCACCTTTCTCTTGCTGGCAGGTTGTACTTGATCAAATTCGTATTTGCCATGATCCCCAGCTATTTGATGTTGGCAGCCCCGATTCCGGACTCCTGCCTCTCGAACATTGAGGCTATTCTTCATAAGTTCCTTTGGGAATGAGCGGAGGGTAGTGGTCTGCACTACATAAGATGGCAGGAGGCCTGTCGTTCGCTTGAGGCTGGTGGACTCAAGATCAGAGACTTGCGGCTGTGGAGGACTATTCTTGTAGCTCGTCACACGTTCAGCTACGTCAGCAGGGAGAATCTCCTCTGGGTGAGGGCCATGGAGTTTCGCTTCACCGTTGAGGTGAGGATTATATTATTCGATGTTCTGATTCTACAGTTTGGAGGATACTGGTGTGTGGGTGGCCGATCGTCCAGCGCCATACTCTGTCAGTGGAGGAGAGTTTGCAGTGGAAGTTCGTTGCTTTCACGGAAAGTCTGGCTAGCCAAATCTACAGAGCGGAGGTGGGCGACCGGCCTTGACAGTTGCGACCATGTGGGAAATGGCTATGGCCCTCCAGGAGACGTGTTTCCAGTGGCGATTACTCAGTGATGCCATCTCGACGGAGTGTTGGATGCTCAGGAGGGGACTCACTCAGTTAGCGGCTTGTGTCTGGGGCTGTGATAATGATGAAACAGTGAGCAATTCGTCACCCACTGTAGTTACATGAGGGCCATACTAGAGAATTTTGTGCATTGGGGCTTGCTGTCGGCCACTCTGATCTTCTGGGACAAGTTTATTGCTTTGTATTTAACTGCCACTGTGTCTCGCTACCGTTGTTTCAGCTGTCAGGTTGTGGCATACTCCCTCTACTAGGCTTGGTGGAGTAGGATAAAGCGTTCTCATGACCGTCCGTACCCGACTCCGCTGATTTGTGCGGGTTCGATCATCTCGGTGATGATCAATGTTGGTTTGCATGACTGGTCTGATTCCTGGGTTTACACGGCTCACCAGGGCCTCTCCACCTCTTTGAGATGGTGCCCCCTGACCAAGATTGATGCTTCCTATAGATACGGGGAGCCTGCTGCTTTTGATGGAGTTGTGGCCCGCGACTCAGGAGGCCACTTGCTCGCTGCTGCTGGAGCCAGTTTACAAGCCCTGTTTCCTCTCCAGGCTGAGATGCAGGCGGTTACTATTCTGCGACAGGTCCTCTTGTTCAGACACTGACACTGAGAGAGAGTCATCATAGAGGGCGACTGTCTTTGAGTAATCTAGAGGCTCCAACGTCACTGAGAGAGGACTCTTCGCTCACGAGGCGGAGAGCGTCATACTGATCACATTGCTTTTTTGCTGAACTTTCCCCGTGTGATTTTTATTCACCATTCGCACGATGCAAATTGCGCGGTGGACTTTGGTTCTATGTTAGCCCGACAGGGCGACTTTTCTTTTGTTATTGGGAGATGTGCTCCCCAGGAGATTCTTAGACCATCTCGTTGATGACTCTGTGGAGTTTGATCCCTGTTGATGATGTACTGGTGCTTTTATTTATACTTAGGTTATGGCCGTCTTTCACGACTACACTATGAAAACCTTGTCTTAGCTTGCATAAGCCTATATGTCTTGGATAGTCCACCGGACTCAATACACCTAAGCACAGAGCCCATCTGTGTCAAATGCAGTGTGCCTAGGCATATCGTGGTTATCGGGCCTAGGCGTGTGCTTGTCATATTATGCCGCCCAGATGAGTCGAGAAGGGTTTCAACCATACTTAAGTGGGTTTTGAAAAGAAAGTTGGGTATCATGGGACGCACCCAAGCATATCCGATTAAGAATTAAGTAGGCTGCGAATCACCGTCTTATGTTCCCCGACCCGCTTACAATTATTACTTGCTTTATAACAACCCTCAAGCTTCACCTATAAATAGGGCTTCATTTTTAGCATTTTGAACATACTATTAGCAGCTAAAAAAAGCTTTCTTAAGCAATCATAAAGAGATCTAGAACACTCTATGAAAGGAAACTATCTTAAAGTTTAGAGGTTGTGCTTTTATTTTTATAATTTTTTTTTGTTTTATAACTCTACTATGATGGGATGTGTAAGAAAAGCATGATTTTTTCAAAGGAGGAAGGATTGAGGAAACCTTGCCTCAGCATTGTTTTGGGAAAGAGGGACAAATCTACAGCTTTGTGGCTAAGTGTGTGAAGAGATTTTTCCTTGGGGCAGTTTTAAGAAGTCGATTTTCGCAGATTTGCGGTCAAAATATCTAAAGTAGTGGTACGGGCTTCTTTGCCTACTATTGTATTTACAAATGAACAACTTACAAAGAGGGAATTCCGGAAGAGATAAATTTCCAAAGAGTGAATATATGGTTAGGGAGACCCTCTCTTTATTATTAATTTAGTTTTTACTTTTTCTGTGTGTGGTTGCGTGTTTTCAATTAGATTAATTAAAATATCTCAAATAAGGCAATCAATAATTAAAGTTTTTTAATACTCAAATTTTTGTAAATTAGCAACCAATTAACCCTCTTTTGGTACTGTTGATTTGGCCTCTAAAATCAACAACTTTAATTCTTATCTTTCTTCATGATTAATTAGTCGTTAATTTGTTGGAATATTAGGGGTCTACACAAAGACAGCCATATTTATAAGTGTAGGAAATTGATGGACACTAGAGCTCCCTTAGTAGTTCTCTTGAAAGTTAAGGTGTCAAAAAATATATTGGCTAATGACTTTCAAGCGCTTAAATGGTTTCTATTTGATGACTAGAAATTTGCTTACAAGTTTTCTAAAGCTCATCAAGGGAGGATTTGGTTAAAATAGGATGCACGCAAGGTTGATTTTAGTACTCTCTCTTGGTGCTTATAATATACACGAGTAGCTTGCCTCCTCTGGTATGGTTCCATTTTTAATTACTAGTATTTATGCTCCAAATTGGCAGATAGCTGGACAGCCCTTTGACTTGAATTAGCTAATTTAACTGCATCTATCTCTTCTTTATGCTGCTTTGTGGTGATTTTAATTGTATTCATTTTAGCTATTAAAAAAAAGAGCTGCAGTAGCTAATTTGACCAGTCTTAAAGCCTTAAATGATTTCATCTTTGAAATGGGTTTGAATGATCTTTCTTCCTTTGATCTTGCATTGTCTTGGTACAATCAGCAGAACAAGTACCCCATTCTTGCGAAATTGGATAAGGTTCTCTGTAATTATCAATGGATGGACATTTTCTTCGTATCTTCTATGATGCAGGAAACCCTCCCATCTTAGAGCACTCCCCTATTCGGATCTCCCTTTATTTAGTGTTAGAGAAACGTAGATCCCTACGATCGGGGTTTGACCTCTGAGAGTTATCGAAGCAAATACGAAAATATACCAACACAAATAGAAATAATCACAACACAAATAATCACCAGCACACCAGCATACGAGCACAAAGATATACGTGGAATATTTTAAAAATGGGAAAAATGATACATAGTTACAGATAACTTATTAAACATTGAATGAAGAAAGGAATCATTGCCTTGAAATCCTATTCTCCTTCTACCAGATTTTTTTCTTCTTTTTCTCACTCTAGGGTTCAGGATACTCAATCACCAAAGAGCTTCTATAGAAATAATATACACTAAAAACCTAACACAACATCTAGGCTTTTATATGAAGCTCTAAGCAAACCCCAAAGTGCCCTAAACAGCCTCAGGACACGTCAGTCCCGTGCTGGAATGTCCGCAGGCGCCTAGGTGCACTTGAGCGCCCGCCTAACGGTTTGCTGGGGCGCATGGGTGCCAAACTTGCTGTCTCTGGGGTGCTTGGGCGCCTGCGTCACTGTTTTATGGGCCCCAGGCTTGCTATTGGCTCCTACTTTGGCCGTCTGTCTTGCTGTTGGCTGATGAAAACTTGCCCCGAAAACCACTAGGACACCATTTGCACTTTCCTTGATGATCCAATTGGTCTCCACACCATAACAATATAGAGCAAGTTTTTGGAAGTAAAATTTTATACACAAACTTTTGGAAATATAAGAAGGCTGTGATTATATTATTCAGCCAACTTGAAATATTTATTGTACGATTGACTTTTTTTTATTTTGATGAATAAGCTAAAAATGTTAGAAAGGTGTTTTTGAATTTTTTAGATCCTCTCCTAAAAAGTGTTGAAAGTTCGTATATTACTTTATGATAATTAAAGCTACTATGTAAGGGACTTTGGCATTGATGACAATGCACTTCATGATGCTTACAGATTTAACACTAATGCTATTATCTCTGAACTTGCGTTGGCTAAGCAGAGGAATAAAACTCATTGTCTTAAGGTGGGAGAATATAATTTGGCTGTCTCTACAAATATCTAAATGCTAGATGGAACTTTTCTTTCATTATATTTTTAGATAGCTCTTATGAGCAGATCATTAGGCCTTTTTAATTCTATCTTAAAGAGTACTTCTAATCTTTGTCATCAAGGAATGTCACTCCCTCCTGATATGGATTAAGATTCACTTAAGCCTTTTTCTAACAATGGCATCTTTAATGCTATCGAATGTATTAACATTAATGCTGGGCCTGATGGCTTCACTTCAAACTTCTTAATATCTAATTGAAATATTGTGGGTCCTCAAGCGTATTGCTACATCATTTTTTTCATTAAAGGGTCTCTCCTTGTGGCATCACTTATTTTGCCATCACCTTTACCCTAAAACCTCTCTGTTGATTGCATCTCTAACTGCATGACTATATCTTTATGCAGCATTTTTAAAAAAATCATTGTTAAACTAATTGCCTCCCGATTAAAAAAAGTACTGCCTCATTATATAGATGCAGCTCAATCCATTTTTATTTTTAGCAGACTAATTGACAATAATATACTGAAATCCATGAAAATTCTACTCAAAATTAACACAAGAGATGGGAAAGCCTTCTGGCCAAAATTGACTTAAAGAAAACTTTTAGCAGGATTAGCAGGAATTTTGCCATCTCTAGGCTTCTTGCTTCTGGTTACTCGACACTTTTTGTGAAATGAATTAGAGCATGTATAATGAACATTTATTTTCTGTCACATCAATGGAAAGCTTCATGGTTCATTTTCCTCTTTCACCGGATTAAGGCAACGATGTCCCATATTTTCTTGTTTGTTCTTGCCATGGATGTACTTTCTCAAATTATAAACAAAGCTTCATACGAATAGTTTCATTTATTTTGGCTCTTCTTCTATTAGATGCTCCTATCTCTTATTTGTGGATGACATCCTATGTTTTGGCGAGACTAGTAAAGATAACAATAATGATCTTTAACATTGCTTCGACACTTTTTAAGGTGCCTCTGGCCCTGCAATGAATCAAAATATATCTGGTATTCATCTCTCCAAAAGGGCGCCCAGTTATCCTGCTTTCTATAAAAAATTTCTCATTGTGAAAGGCTTGTAGACAAAATAGTAGGTGGCTGAATGGGGTGGTAAAAATATTTATCTTTTGCAGGTAGACTCCAGCTAATTAGAAGCTCTATTCTAAATTTATTATTCAATTAGGGAAGGGCTATCCATACACCTGCTGCTCCTAAGAAAACTATTTCTTCAATTTGTGTATATTTTTAAGTGACAGACAAAGCAAAAAAACATGGAATAATTAGTTGGGACACTGTTGCTTCCCATAAAGAGTTAATTGGATTGGAGTTTGTTAATCTCAATGTGCTTTTTAAAGCCTGTAAAATTTTCACCTTTGAAGAATTGCTTTTGACACCAACCCTTGAGCGGAGGATGGGTCTTGAATAAAATTAATATGGGATCCAAATGGCTTTAAAAGCCAATATCTTCTGAAAAAGTGCCAAGTATGATTTTACTATATTGCCTTTTGTATTTTGTTTTCGTCTGATGGTAACTGCAGTCTCTCTATATATTGAGAGTCTCTCCTTTAGTTTATGCACTCTATCTGCGCCTCTCGTTCCCTTTTCATTGTATCAAAGAGATAATGGAGATGGTCTTTCCATTGCTTAGCAGGTCAATCCGGAAATTGAGGCTGGAGATCGCGGAAGCAAGCCGACGTAACCGAAGTCAATGTTGCTTGACTTCATAGCATAAATCTACGTGATATTCGCAAGAACCAGCCTTGGATCGATGGCTTCCCTATCACAATCTGGAAGCTCCACCGCTCTATCAAAAGGTTTGACCGTCTTTCCACCATATTCGCCTCATCCCCAACTAATGATGATTCATCACCTTCTTCCAGCGAGACTCAACGACAAGAACTATTTCATATGGCGAGCCAAATTCCTTTCCATTTTCTGCGCATATGGGCTGATCGGCTATGTCGACGGTTCCCGTCCTGCACCGCCTCAATTTGTTAACCAAAATGAAGCAAACCTAGAATACATAACCTGGTACAAACAAAATCAAATAATCTTAAGCTTGATCATCTCTTCCTTGACAGAATCCACATTCGCTCAATTTCTTGGCCATGATACTTCACTCGGAATCTGAAAAGCTCTTGCTGAAGTTCTTGTGTCATCCAGTCTGATTCGCTTGCAACAACTAGAGTTCCAATTATGCGACATCAAGAAAAGTTAGTTATCAATGTTTGATTACATCAAAAAGCCAAACATTTTGCGCATCTGCTCTTTGTCGCTGGTGCTTCAACTTTTGAATAACAAACGATCCTCAGTTCTTTGATCATTCTTAGACCAGAGTACATCTTTCTCACTGCTGCAATCATAGCTCACATTGACCTAGTTCAGCTAGATGAACTTTATGGAATCCTCATCAACCATGAACTGATGTAATATGAGACCCTCCCCATTACGTACGTTTTTACCCCAACACCACATTCCCATACAGTTGCTACTCCGATAAATTTCATCGACAGGGGTCGCGGCCGCATTCCAAGAGGCCGTGGTCAACATAATGGAGGTCGTGAGTGCTCCACCATCCAGTGCCAACTATGCATCAAATTTGGTCACGTAGCACTAATCTGCTATAATCTCCAGAACTTTACTCTCTAGCCTACTGCACGACCTCCTCCTACAGTTGCAAGCACCATGCACCCAACCTCCTGCAAATTAAAGATCAATTGTGATGGATCCTTGGCTCGCCATAAGGCTCGTCTTGTCGCCAAAGGGTTCACTCAAAAAGAAGGAATTGACTACTATAAAATGTTTGGTCCAGTTGTCAAACCTGTCACAATCATGATTGTGCTCACATTAGCTCTTGCCTTCAATTGTAATATTCGACAACTCGACTTTGATAATGCATTTTGAAATGGGGATCTTCATGAAGACATTTACATGGAACAAACACCCCTTCATACCTCTACTTAGCCGCAGTTTGTGTGCAAACTGCATAAGGCTCTCTATGGTCTAAAACACTCCCCTTGTTCATGGCATCAAGAGCTCACCACAACCTTGCTCTCATTTGGATTCACAAACGCCATCAACGATACCTCCATTTTTTTCTTCCAACAAAAAGATATTCACCTCTTTTTTATAGTATGTGGATGATGTCCTCTTCACGGGAAATAATCCCACCATGCTTAACAAACTTGTCACTTTTTTAGCGGCACAATTTGCTCTCAAGGATTTGGGAAATATCCATCAGTTTCTGAACATCAATGTGCAATCCTCACAAACTTTGTTGTTCCTATCTCAATAACACTATATCACCGATTTGCTCAAACGCCAACATGCAGACCTCCAAACCAACTTCATCACCGATGACAGTTCCAAGCAGCTATGACCTTTCCGACAACTTTTCGTTCTTAGATGGCATCCTCTTCCGAAGTGTTGTTGGGGAACTACAATACCTACAACGCACGCATCCATACATCACCTTTAGCATGAATATCTCTTGTCAAGCCATGCATAGCACGACCAACTTGGATTGGTCCAAAGTCAAGTGCATCCTTTGCTGCCTGCAGAGTATATTTTCAAGTGGTCTATTGCTTAAACCTCTACCTATGTACATCATCTCAGCCTTTTGTGATGCTGACTGGGTCGGTGACTCCTCAGATCGTAAATCCACTTTGGATATTATGTATTTTTCGGAGACAACCTAATATCGCGGTCCTCCAAGAAACAACAAATTGTGGCTAGATTCAACACCGAAGTCGAATACAAGTCCATTGCTAATACCGCCAGCGAGATCCTCTGGATCACATCTTTCCTGCAAGAGTTTGGTTTTTCATCTTGGGTCCGCTCCCACTATCTAATGTGACAATCTTAGCTCCACCTACCTCGACGCCAAGAACGCATGAAGCATGTGAAAGTGGACTACCACTTCGTCCGTGATCTAGTCCATTCCAACCGCCTCAACGTTAGCCATGTGTCTAGTGACCAACAAATAGCCAACATCCTCACAAAACCTCTACCAATCACGAAGTTCAAGGAAATTGCAGACAAGCTCATCCATCAACCGGCAATGACTTTGTGGGTGCGTATTAATAATACTATATGATTTTATTATCTTGCCGTAGTCTTTGGGGGTAGCTACTGCTTCATATTGGTCTTCTAAATGCTTGCAGAAACCTCTGCTGAGACCGTTCGTGCTGCTGCCGATTGCTTGCCTTCTGTGGTTGAACATTCTAATATGAATATAATTGCTTATACTTTTAGCTCGGTTAAATCTTATGACTGATATTGGCTCATGGAACTGCTCGTCTTTGGAGTACTTGCATTCCTTCTGTTACTATTTCATTTTGGGGATAAAGAATGGTCAGAATGCAACTGAAGCTATTCTCTCGGCATGAGGAAAGGCCTCTCTTGGTTTTAGTCACTCCATAGATACTACGCCTGGATACCATTCAGGCCTGCAGCTGTTTCGAGCTCAGCTTCACTGATCCCGAAGTCCTGAGTCTTAAGCCCCATAAATTTCTTACTTTTTTTTTCTATTCATTTTGGCCTCCGCTCCCAACTTATTTTACTCTTAGCAGGATTTCTACTATGCTAGTCCAGATCACAAGGACTTTATAGCGCACTGGCTATTGGGTGATTTCTATTCTATGTTCTGCTGCTTAATAGATAGATGGACCTCAAATGGTACACCTTCTCATGACTCTTTGCTTCCTGAAGTTTTAGCTGCTAAGGCTGCTTTTGGTACTACTCGAAGGTGTTGATCTTATTTCAAAAATGATGTTTATATTAGTCTCCTGCATTTCTGGCTTTATGGCTGCAGCGGATGATGAGATTGAAACAATTTCTCCTTGACAACTCTATTGCTCATATTGCTTTTTTTCCTGTTAGAAGTTAATCTTTGTTGAATTGAAGAGACTGATTATTATTGGTAATTTCACTGGCTTTAGAAGTGTTGGCTGCTCTTCTAATCCTGCTGCTACTCTCTTGAAGGGATTGGTGAGATGAACAATAACAAAGATATATTTTAGACTTTTTTTATTCTCTTCGGGATATGCTACAGATCTCTAGAAGTTTCACTTTTTAGATTTACAACAGCTCCTTAAGTCCCACCTGTAGTACTTAGTATTCTCTTGTATTGATTTGTCGTCTGACTGGGTTTAGTTTTTTCATTTTTGTTTATCTGCGGCATAGTTTTGTAATTATCATTTGAGACTCAATAATTGCGCTCATGTAATTATTGTTTTTGGTTTTCTGCGGAATAAAATTAGGCGATATGCTTACCCAAATCTTCCAAAAAAAAATGGCCATTTAAAAGGCTCTTTTTCTGACATTCCAATTTCTTGATTTTTTTTCAATATTTTTGAGCAAATTATTCTGAGGCTCATAATTTGTTATGCCATATCTTGAATTCAAATCAAACCAGCCACGTTCATTTTATATTTGAATCAAACCAGCCACGTTCATTTTATATTTGAACCTAATCTAATGTAAAAAAAGAGTTAATGAAACCTATTGCTGTACTGAATTGCAAATGGCCATTAGGTTTTTATTTTAATTTGAACTTAAAATTATCAAAAAGGTAGACAATTAATAGTTAAAATAAAAAAATGGAGAGAAACATGAGGATCAAGTGCAAATGTATAGAGTTGATTTTAAATTGAATAAGTTTTGAGAGTTTTTAAAAGGAATTCAGTTTCCAAAAGAAATTTCATTTTCTGGATACTGATTGAAAATAATAGATCATATTTTTTCTGTGAATTATTGTTCGAGGCAGTGATTTTTCTTATATTATTGTTTTTCATCTAAAAAGTTTGTGCACTTGGATGCGATGAGTTGCGGTTTATTCAAATTTAATTGTTCTCTTATATCTGCTATGTTATTATGGACTTTGCTACACTTGCGTATTCATATACATATTAAAATAAGGATGATGTGATAATCATATGTGTAAATATATGATTGATGTAATTCACATTTTGCTTGGATCAATGTGTAAGAAAAAAATGAAAAAAATAGAAATTTTGTTTTTGATTAGTGATGGATGTTGTTGTTGTGTATATAATGGTGTAAGTGTAATATTTTTTATAAAATTTGAACAATGCTAGCTGCCAAATTTCAAACCAAAACGGGTTAAGGCTACCGGCCGCTATATGGCGATGCCAGATATTTCACTTTTGCTCCTGTCGCCCTAGTATCCTCTTCAGCATTCTTCAGTCTAAGTTGCGCCGCTCTACTGTCTCTCCAATTGACATTTCCTCTGCCATTTCCTCCAATACGCTGTACACCTTCTCCATTTCCTCCAATCGGAAATTCCGTGCGCTAATAACCTCTTCGGCATTCTCCAAATAGCGCTGCTCTACTTTCTCTGCGACGCTGCGCTCTCTCCCCGCAAGATCGCCAAGGCAACCACCTATCGACAAAGCCATTCGTCGCGACAAGAGGCATTCGTCGTGGCAAAAAATTTGATCCCAGTACTGCTGGATGCAGGACAAAAAGACAATCGAGAGGGTGTTCGTCGCGGCAAGAGGCATTCATCCGCCATTTTCCTTGTCGTGTCCACCATTTTCTCCTGGATTCTCGCGACGCCAGCTTTCCATCCTCCAATCGAGGCTGCTGCAATCCTTTTTGAGAAGTCACTACTAAATTCTTAAACAGATAGAATTTTTCTACCCTAAACAAAGACAGGAAGTTGGGATTGTTATGCTTAAATGCCCTTTAATTTGTTCGTCTCCAAAAACTTGTCTATCTGAAAATTTGAGCGGCTTTACATTATCTGTGCAATTGATTTATACGATTTCGGTTCATGCTTTATATGATGCGTGCAAGACAAGTTGCCTTCATTTGTCTGGTTTTCCTCAACAATTCTAATATAAAACAAATGCGGATCTATCAAATCTCCATAATATCTGCAATCCTAACTTGTTTGAAGTATAAATTTCATCATAAAATATGACATCATGAGTGCATTTGCAATGATAGAGTCGCATAGCATGTTACCCTTCTTGAATCATAGCAAGCAAATACAAGCTTTCATCTTTTTCCCTTAAGCCTTCCTACAATACTCCCCGTTTTAAAGGTGTTTATGATGGGGTGTTTTAGCACCAAAAGACATCTTTTAGTGTACTTATAAAATAGTTGTAGCAATTAAGGTTCTTACTCATATGTTGATTGCATTATTGATTATTCCAATTGTAACAACAATCTCTTTATACTAATATTGGAGATAATAATAAACTGACTAGTTATAAATATGATCAAGATGCCTGCTATAATTCTTTTTCTAAATTTTAGGGTTTGATTTTAATTGAAGGTGAATGGCACAAGATTTGTTATCACAAGTCCTTATCAACAAGGACTACTATATGCTAACTGATTCGATGCAAACTAGTTCATCAGAAGCAAACATCAATTGGGAACTATTTCCAAATATCCCTCTTGGAGGTGAACGAATACTGATCAATTATTCCAATTTTGATTATTAATGCTGTTGTAACTATCAATCATTCTTTTTTGTTGTTGCAGCAATTCAACTCGATAACAATTGTCAGCATAATTTTGAGTGTAACGATATGAAGTTTTTATTAGAATTTCTGAAATTTGTTTGAAATTTGTTTCTATTGATGATGCTTTTAATTTTTACAAGGCTTATGGATTGCTCACAGGCTTTGCTATAAAAAAGAGGTCAAGCCATAATTATAATGGGTTAAAACGGCAAGATATTTGTTTAGTTGTTCTAAAGGATACCTGAATAACAAATGCACACTTTCTATGCAACGACGAAAGCCTATTATTCGAACTGGATGTAAGACCATAGTAGTTTTTGTTGATCAATATTTGAATGATACATGGGAGATGCATGATATCATAATTGAGCATAATCATAACTTGGACCCTCAAATAGTTTGATTCATGATGTGCTATCAAGAATTACCACTAGTGCCTAGAGACAACTTCTCATTAATGACAAGGCTGGGGTGCCTCTTAATAAGTCAATAAATGCAATGTTCACAAAAGGTGGAGGTTTTGAGAATCGTGTTTTCACAGGAAAATATTGTATGAATTTTATTTCAAAACAACGGGCTCTGGTCGTTGACGGGGGTGATGCAGCTGCATTAATCAAAGTATTTTGACTCTCTTCAAAATGAAATTTCTAACTTCTTCAGGTTTGAGTTATCTGATAGTGGTCAGCTAAAAAATATATTTTTGTCCGATGCACGATCTAGAATGGCATATAAATACTTTGGAGATATTGTGACTTTTGATACGTTAGTTATTTAACAAATAAATATGCCATGCCATTCACACCATTTGTTGGAGTAAATTATCATGGCCAGTCTATATTTTTGGATGTCCATTGTTAGTAGTCAATATTTTTGAATTTGCATTGTTAGCAGATGAAACAACAAAAACATTTAATTGGCTTTTATTTATAGGTGGGTTGTCCTGTATGCAATGTAAGCATCTTGAAGGTATTATAACCAATCAATGCTAATCAATGGAAAATGTATTTCTGAAACATTTCCAAGAACAAGGCATCAATTTTGTGTGCGGCATATAATACGTAAGTTGCCTGAAATTAAGAAACAAGCATGACCGCAATGAAATCTGCAGTGAGTTGGGTAAACTAGTCTATGATTCCATGAGCATTCTAGAGTTTGAAAATGAATGGGAAATTATGATTGCAAAATTTAAATTACAAGAAAACTCATGGTTTGGTGTGCTTTATGATAGCAGAGCAAAATGAGCACCAATATTTTTGAAGGACAACTTTTGGGCTAGAATGTCGATGACTCAAAGAAGCGTATTGATCAATGCTTTTTTTGATGGTTATGTTAATTCAAAGATAAGCTTGCGAGTTTTTATCGATCAATATGCAAACGCCTTTAAGAATAGGTTTGAAAAGGAAGCACAAGAAAATTTCAAGTACTTTCATTGTCAAATACATGGTATCAAGGTTATGCTACGAGGAACAAATGGCGAAAGTGGACAGGTTAAACATATTTTATATGTTTTAGGATGAGGTTTAAAAATTAATGCATTGCAATTGTTCTTCACCCGAGTTGAATGGTCCAGTAAAGTCATATATTGTTGTTGAAAGCTGAAACGCCTAGAATTTAGATTTAACTATTTTTCAAATGAAGGTACGATTTGGTGTATGCATCGCCCTTTTCAATTTAAATGTATTATTTGTTGTCACATGATGTGTGTTTGGAGATAAGAAACAATAATCGAAATTCCAACCAAATACATATTATCTTGTTGGAGAAAAGATTACAATTGACTATTCATCAATGAGTATCTGCATTTCAGATGATTATTTCATCAAGGCCTTCAGTATGCTACTGAACTACTTGAGCTTGGTTCGATAATTGATGTTGAAAAAGTTAAAGTGCTCTCGTTACTACAAGAAGCCAAAGATAAGTTTATTCAATTTTGTGCTGATGACAAACTAACTCAAATGAAAGATCCACCTTAGTATGGTTCTTTCCTTATTAAGTTCCACCTTTTATTTACAAGTTTATGTTTGCTTTGTTTCAGGGTTCGCAAGTATTGAAAAAATAGACGGATACTGCAATTAAAGCTTGTTACACTATTGAAAGTTGTTATTTTAAGTTTCTCCTACCTAGTATTGGAAGTTTGTGGTTGGAGCAGTAGCGGGCCGAAGTTCATGATGTTCTCATTTTTTGCGTTCTAATGAATTTTGTTATGGATAAATAAAGTTCTTTTTTTGTTTTTTCGTTTTTGCATTTTACTATGTTATGGATAAATTATGAGATCATGCCATTCAACTCAAACTATTGTTAGCCAATGATGAGATGCCAAACTTGCAAAAATCTGATGCCATAGTTTTCTTTTTGAATGTAGTTTGAAACACCTTTAACTGCTCGCAAAAACTAAATGTCATTATGGTCCTCTGCATGCATGAATCGAATTTTGTTAGTAAGAGCCTTTTTGCCATTTTATCTATGCTCATAAACTTTTGCATTGCTGATGAGATGCCAAATCTGCAAAATATTTTGTTCTAGCAGCTACTTGAGATGCCAAAACTGCAAAAACATCATATATGCAAACTATATTCAGTTGCATGAAATAAAAATGCTGGCACCTTAACACAATCACTAATGACATGTGTGCGTCTCTTCTGAAGTAAATTCAGTCCTTCCTAATAAAAAGGAAACTATCAAAACAAAAAGTATTCTGAGAAAAAACATGCAACATAAATGGAGATTGAAGTTCCATGAGCAAAAATATACAGAGAAGCCAGTCATAAATCAAAAGAAACATTTGCTGATCCTGCTCGTAAAAGGGGTTTATGAGATTGAACAAATGATTGAGGCTTTAACCGGATCCAATGACTAATGTGAATTATATATATACATATAGTATTGTTTATATATTGCATGCTCCATCGCGAAGCGTCCACATATGCACCTAGACTTGAATTGAATAAGGCAGCTCAACAATTGATTAAATGTTCAACACAACTTGTCCAAAAGGTGTCTTTAATTGCTCACTCTTCTTCGTCGATAACATTCTACTTTTTGGCAAACCAGCTCCCACCAACCTCATGGACCTTAATCACATCCTCAATGGCTTCCAAGCAGCCTCCAACCTCTAAATCAATCAAGCCAAATCAACCATCATCTTCTCCAATGCTATCTATTATTTTGCGGTTGGATCAGCTTAGCATTTATGGATAATCTTACCCTCAGTTTTCATCGATCGGGCATAGAACTTCTATGTTTTTGTCTTTTCTGGAGAGATCTGCCAACCCTTCTATTTATGTGGTTTTTTCTATTTTGGGTTTTCCACTTAAATCCATGTTCTTGGTTTGTTTTTTTAACTTTCTATAATATGTAATTCTTGTGTTTTGTTTTTGCTCCGATTACTTTTTTCACTACATTATCACTGGTCATGAACATTTGGCGAACAACATGGGCTTAAATATCAAGTCTTATCCAATGAAATATAGTGGCATCTGTATATATTCACCACGAAACCTTTTCTCCCTCCAATGCTCCCCCGCATTAATAAGTTCACATCCTAGGCAAAAATCTGAACCCAACATCTTCTCTTAGTTGCAGAGCACCCCACTGATAGAGCACTAGGTGCTCGGGAACACTCAGGCATCCTGAACAAAATCCCTAATTTTTGGTGTGTGAGGGCTCAGAGGTAGTGAAAAATTCCATTATTGAGGGTTTGGGTGAAGGGTTTGGAAACTTTAGTTGTATTCTTTTTTCAGTATAGTAAAATTTCTCATCCTCTTGCCCAGTGGACGTAAGTGTTTACATCGAATCATGTAAGTCGTTGTGTTGTGCTTGTGTTTGGATTGTTTGTGCGATTTTAGTTTTCGATCTCAACTTGAGGTCATCAGAGAGAGGTTGGCAAGAGAAGTCATAAAAGATAGAGTTGGAGTATAAGCTTCTGGTTCTTCATCGTCATTGGTGGTGGAGAGAACTTTCAACCAAGTTGTAACAATCCGACAAAGATCGATGTGGTCAAGTTTGATGAAGAGAACAACTTTTAGATGTGGAGATGCGAAGTCTCGGTTGCACTTTACACATTGAATTTGGAAGATGTTCTTGAAGGCGGGGAAAAACCGGAGGAGATATCATAGAGATTATAACAAGGTGAACCGCAATGTCGGCTTGATCTGAGATTGTTTGACCCAAGATATTTAGTAAGCGGTGATGACAGAAATGTCGGAGTGGAAATTATGAAAGTTCCTTTAAAGCAAGTATCTGACAAGAGCGTAGAGAATCGTCTCCACATGAAACCCATTTTGTTGGTTTTCGACGTGGAGTAAATGGCAACTAGTTATATGATCCGGTATATAGAAATATAGTGATCGATTGGCTCTCAGCTAGGCAAGTGCTACAATGCTCAGAAATGCCAAGGTTTGCACAAACTTCATATTGCATGAAAACTGCATGAATTGGAAATTGCCAAACGATCTTCAAATTGCATGAAAATTGAAATGGAGACTCCTAATACTATTATAAGACTAATGGAAAAGGATTAGAATCAATTAGGTCACTAATTGACGGGTAACAACACTAAGGTTGTTACGATAAACCACATCCAATATTCAAGGAGCACTGCCAGGCGGACGTAGGCCTTGATTGGCCTAAGATTGCTCATATGGATTGCTTTTCCATGACAACCTAATTAATCATTTGATTTTGATAAATACATTATAGGTAATTTTCAAAAAGTTTCTTGTCATTATTTGCTTATTAATTTTCATGCCACACTTCAATTTTTATGAAAATTATGCAAAACTCAAATTTGTTGTATTGCAAATAGTTCATTGCGCATTTCATTGTCCTTGGAACAAACGTCAATTCTTATGTTCTCTAGAGTTTACTTTATAAAAAGTTCGGTTAAGGGAATTAAGGAAACTCATGGTGTTTACTTTCATGTTGTTTGAGAATTGGCTTTAAGTTTCATTGCTACTTGCCTCACTATATGTCTATTATTGAATGAATGAAAACTTCATACATAATTAAATAGTTATTTGAATTCATAATTAATATGTAATTAGTTAACTAAATATATATAATTATTTAATATCAATTAATATGTATATACTAAATAGCCCAAAAAAGATAATCATGATCTTAACTTTATGCATTTGGTTCAAATTTATATTAGCTTTAGCCGGGATGAATTGAAGGATTTACTAAGCTGGGATAAGGTGTCCTTTCTTGGACATCAATATCAATGAATCTACTACAGTTTCTATCATCATATTCCAAGAGATTGTTTTGTTTGATCCATGCTTTCGTGAGAGTTATATTTCCATGTATAGAGTGTGACTGGAGAGACTATTCTTCAATATACATGGCTAAAGTTAGCAAGCTAGATGTAAAGCAATGGCTGGCAAGAGACTATTGAAGGTCACAGAGAGATAACGATAAGCCATTAGACTTAATAGTTTGTTACTAATTTTAGTAGAACATCATTAAATCTAATGGGTCGGTGTCGCTAAGTTCAAAAAATAAATTTTGAGATTGAAAGGTTAGCATCAATGCAATTGTGACTGCAAGTTAATGTTATACTAATAATGATAAGATATTGTAAACATAATATTGTACACAAAAATAAATTTCAAACTTAATTACCCTTTCAGCTCATCTTAAAAATTAATAATTTGAGAAGAGTTAATGTCATTACATTCAAAACACTATAATATATTAAAAATTTTGAACAAGCTATTCCACCATTAATGAAGTGTTATTAAGAATAAACCACAAGCAATAATTTGCATGTAAACAATAATTTGAGTCTCAGTCTACCATTAGTGAATTATTACTAAAACCTTTCAAATATTGAAGTGTTTTTTCATATAATGGTAGAATATTTGATATGAACTCCAAATTTAAACTTGTTCAATTAGGAGCGCTCTCAAGCTGGGAACTCAAAAGTTAAGTATGCTTTAGAATTGAGTAAATCAGTCATTTTAGATCCACACGTACTGTTTTCCATAAGGAATAAGAGAATTTTAGCTTATAACCTTTGAACAAAACTAACATATGGCTCCTCTTGTTAGGTAAATGTTTTAAAAAAAGTTTCTAAGCATCAATTAGCAAGAATTTGGCTTTGCGCCAATAGAAAGAGAATTATCAATGAACTTGCAAAGAATATACAGTGCTAAAAATTAGTCGTATGTCTAAGACAATTCCACATCTTAAACTGATTACTTAAAGATAGTGCATTGAATCCTGGCCGTTGAATTGAAATTATTGAGTTGATGCATATATAATATTAATATAAATCATAGTGCTCTTTTAATATTGTATGTTGAGATTGGCATTTTGAGTCTCTCCCAAATGCATGACATTATCTTCTTCTACTGACTGTGATTCCATGTTTTAGCTCTACTTTTTATTGCTGGTTTATAGGGGTGACAATTTTACCCGAAACTCGAAACTCGTTCGAAAATCGCTCGATCGAACTCGACTCGAAATTTTCAAGTTGATTATCGAGTTGAATATTTGGACTCGAACCCAATTCGAGTTGAGTTCGAGTTAGGATTGACTCGACTCGAATTTGGTTCGAGTCAACTCGAAATATACTGCCGGTTAATGCATAAGTATATAAAGCCGCATATCTTAATTGAAATATACCGCAGCACAGTCGGGTGAAACGCTCGCTCGACACTCGACTGGGTGCGGTTTGAATCCCCGAAATGGCGAAATAATGTTTTAATTTTTTCGAGCTGACTCGAACTGAGTTTTCAGTTCGAGTCAACTCGAACTCGAATTTGAATGAGGCGAATTTGACTCGACTCGAACTCGGTTCGAGTTCGAGTCGAGTTCAAGTTGAGTTTAACTTGAAATTTTCGAGTTCGAGTTAAGCCTAATTCGCTCGAATTCGAATCGAAACCAGTCCTACTGGTTTATGATCCTTGTAATTGAAATTTCTCACTCTGATATATTAAGTTATGAATATTCTATTAGTATTTATTTTTTCTCATTATAGTATATATATATATATATAATAAACAGGATTTTATTTCTACTCATTCTCAAAGTCAAGTACAAGTTGTCTCTTGGTCAAGTATAAAATGTTGATTCCCTTAACTAGAAGAGAATATCTTATTTTTTGGGACACTTTTGACTCTTCTTCTTTATCTTTTTGGTTCGATAGGTTGGATTTGTGTTCCCCTACCTTTCCTGACCTTCAATTTTGGGGATTGATTCGGAATGACCTTTTTGTTATAATCACCTCCCTCTCCCCAAACCTTGTATTCAGATAGTTGGGCAGATTTATTTAGCTCATCATTTTATTTTGTATAGTGCCCACATAATATATTTGTAAAATAAGATATAACATAATAAATTGGTGCAAACTATTAGTATTGTACACTTCAGTTTAGATGTAATATGATAGACTATGTTTAGATATAATTTTCAAGAAATATATTGCTTGCTCACTACTTAAGTGTTATTTACCTTCTTAAAAGTATTTCTTGTACAGTTCTTTTTTAGCACTCAGCAAATGTTTTCATTTAGTGTAACTCCCCAGAACGCACCCCTCTAAATTAGGCTTAATAAGAATTTAAACATAATTTCATTCGAAACATCATTAGGAGAGACTATCGGTGAAATCCGGAGTCAGATCAGATAACGTCAAAATTTCAAAATATTTTAATATTAGATTAATGCTCAAAAAAAAATAAGAAAATTATTAACCTCAAATTCAAAATCCGACTTCAAATTTAAGTTTTTCAGGTCAGAATATGATAGGGGTGTAAGCTTCTTAATTTTTGAATTTAAAATTGAGAAAAAATCAGCAAAAAAAATGGAATTTATATTTAAATCGAATTTTAAATTAATTCTATTTTTTTTAATTATTTAAATTTGAAAAAAATCGAATTTATTTGAATTGTCGAATTTTTGCAAATAGATGGATTGTAAATTATTTTTGTTAGTAAACCTTAATGCAGAAGGATTACAGATCGGTTAATGCGGGCGACACATGCCTGCATTTATGCAGAGATTAATGGGATACAAAGAAGCTGCATAAGCTGTGATTTTATTCGCACGCAAATATAACGACAATCAGACGACGCATGTCTGCATTCATGCATGCAAGGATGCGTCAATATGCATTTCGGATCAACCTATATAATGGCTGGAAATGTATCGACTAAAACTTCCTGGCCCGGCGGCGATATATTCATCACCACCGTTTTGGCACTGAAAGCCAGCATGGCAGCACCGTACGCTGCCACGTCTTCCGGATTGACGCCATCCCAAATCACCGCACCGGGAAACCTTCCCTTCGCAGCCTGCTGCACTTGCTTCAAATCCTCCTTGTCTTTTTTCCCACTAACACCCCCGAAGCAACCGGAACCGTCCCTTCAATCTTCACACCCCCTAAAATGCCGTTCACGATGGACAGAGAGTCGTTAACGACCTCGCTGACGACACCTGTCACGCCGTCGATCAAGCCCCCGACCAGCCCGCCGCCGCTGCTCTGCGCCGCCGGCTGGAATTCTATCGGATTAGGATAAGTCGCGTGCGCGCGGAGGTAGAAATTGTAATGTTTGAGTTGCGGATTGTCCATTGTAGTGATAGAAACCACGCTGACGTCAAGCTTACCGGTGGTGAGTGAGAGGATGACGATCTTATGGTATTTTTGGACCTTCTCCCAGTAGGCATAGGCAACGGCGAGGTTTTCGCTGATGAGCTGCGGTATCTGGAACCCGGAGTTCCGCGCGTAGGCGAGGATCTTCTCGCGGTTGCCAACGCTGGTGGTGTTTGGGACGACGACAACGGCGCTGTCGTAACCGCTGGCGCCCATGTACGACTTCACGACGGCGTTCGCATCGTCCCTCAGGCACGCAATCACATCCCGTTGATTCGGAGCATCTGGACCGTCCACTTCTACTCCTGAGATTAGTTGAAGATTAATATTATTATTGTTGTTAGTGCTGCTATTAGTAATAATGTAAAGAAGTATTATAAGATGGATGGAAAATATAATGAACCCTTTTCTCCTGAAAAGGCAATGAATTTCCCGAGCACAATCCCTCCGACATTGATCGGAGAAAGACCCAAATCGATGCCAATTAAAGTTGGTGCCATATTATATCCTTAATGCGAGTGCTTAATGGGATAAGAATGGCTTTCACGAGGCTGCTTATTTATAAGCTCAGTGCATTTAATCGTAGCCGTTGAATTGAAATTATTGAGTCCATACATATCCGACTCGATTGGATTCCATCAAGGCCTCAATCATCCGTCCAAAATACTATTAAATATTATACGCGTGCATCAGTCTTTGTTTATTATTATTATTATTATTTTTTTTTTTTTTTTTTTTTTAAGAAATTAAATTTTTAAAATTTGTATTGAAATGATACTCAAATTTTATAGACAAAAAAAAATATGAATTGAGTTCAAAGAGGCTGTGAAGGATAATCGAGGGCAGGTAAACAGTAATTTGATTGGGAGCAACGGGTCTCAATCTACCATTAATGAATTGCAATTAAGAACTTTCAAATATTGAACTGCTTTTTCGTATTTGAGATGAACGAACTCCAAATTTAAACTTTTTGCAATCTCGAGCTCATCCTTTGAGCTGTCGAGGAATTCGGGTGCTCCTCCTTTGAGCGTCAATGGAGTCCGGCGATCCCTTTTTGGCTTTGGGAATGTGTGAGCAAACAGGCAACGGGAAAACTGCTGTGCTCCTTTAGAGACAACGCAGTCGAGGAATTCCGGCGTATAATTGTGCAAGTAAAACAGGTGATTTATTTGGCTGGAATGGGAATATTTCAATTACTTGCCCTTTGATCCCCTCTGCAATAGAGCAGCACCGCCATTGCCGATCTTAATTATAATTTTGATTAGTTTATCTTAATGATTATACGATAAATATTAAATTTTAAAATTGACAAACTAGCATTATTGCAATGTATTATTATTATTATTTATCGCTTTATATTATATTTGATCGAGTCACCATAAATAATCTGTGTTCTCCACTCGCCAGCAGTAAATTGAAAATTCTTATAAAGTCACAAATATGGTATTATAAAGTGAAATCTGTTTGAAATCATTCAGAGAGTTTCCTTTATTGTGTTCAACCGGAAGAAGAGGTGTTCCCATGATGATTTGGATCAGCCAATGTGGTGTCGACGAGTTTCAGAGCATTCTTGCCAAGGCGTTACTGGGCTGGGTAGAGCCCAGGTGCGCCCAGTACAAGCACAGGTCGAGGCTTGGGAGCTCGAGTGCCTATTAAAGGAGTTTTATCCCGAGGGCTTGGTGCTCTGCGGCGGTTCAGATCCGATCAGATGCTTCCCTGAAGCGATTTTAGGCGATTATGGGAGTGTTTATATGCATTTTAAAGCCATTTCTCATGTTATATAGAGTGTGAGGGCTTGGGGTTGTAAGAAACATCGTTTTTGGGTTAAGAGTGAAGGCTTTGTAAAACCCTAATTGCAATATCTTCTATGTACACAAATATATGGAGACCACTGAAAAATGCATCTTTTGGTTGTCGGCAGCATTTTGTTTCTTTTATAGATGATTTCTCCAAATATGTGTGGGTGTCATCATGAAGAGCAAAGGCAATGTGCTGTCGATTTTCAGAAATTGAAAATAGTGGGTGGAAAAACAGATTGGCAAGCGAATCAAGACGATCCCAAATCATATAATTGCTGAGAGTATACTTCTGATTCTTTCTAACATTAGTGCTAAAGTTTAAGGATAGAAAATCATTTCATTGTTAGAGAGACACCACAACAAAACGGAATAGCAGGCGAATGAATCAAACTTTAGTAGGAAAAGTTTGATGTCTATTGTCCAATGATGGGTTGGAAAGAGTCTACTATGTGGAGCCCTTAGACTATGATTGCTACTTAGTCGATCGTTTGTCCTCTGCTACAATCAAGAAAAAGGCTCCAATACAATTTGGTCTAGATGTCCTGCACGGATTGTAATCAGTTAAAGATTTTTGGATTCTCGACTTAATATCATTTGAGGAAGGATGAACTAGAGCTGTGAGCACCTTCATTAGGTTTCAACGAGGAGTCAAGAGCTATAAGTTATTTGATCCAGTTGATATAAAGATTGTTATTAGCATGGATGTTACATTTAATGAGGAGTTCTTCCTAAAATAGAAATGTTCGTATTATTATCATGATGATAATAATTATAATAATAAGGATAATAATATGCTTATAATTAATATTATTTTATTAATGGAAAATGATGAGAGAATACTATAATAATATTATAATAGTATTATTAGTATTATAATTATAATTAGATGATAATAATAATAATAAATAAGATAATATACTTGTTATTATTATTATTATTATTATTATTATTATTATTAGGAAATGATACTAGAGGGAGAATAATAATATTAATAAAAGATAATTACTATTATAATAATATTTGATAATAATAATAATAATAATATTGCTATTATTAATATACGCAATAATAAGTATATTAATTTATATACCTATTATTATTATGATTCTGATTTCGAGATTAATTTAAATATCTCAATTTTTCTAATTAATTAAATATTAAAATAATCCAAAATATTTGATTGAGCTCTGAATTATCCAAATTTTCAGAGTTTGGTTCCAATGGCTAGAAGAACTTAATGAAATGATAAATAAGATGTGATTAAACTAAAATTAAGCTGTGTAACAACCTTGGTTGTTATAGAGAAAACAGAAGAGGGGGAGAAGATGGGGAAGGTTTTGGTGTTGCTGAGGGCGGAGGGAGAGGAAGACTAGGAGTTGCCAGCTATGTGGGGAGGTGGAGGAGGAAGCTTGGCGGCCGGCTAGAGGTGGAGGAGAAGGTGGATGTGAAGGGAGAAGGAGGGAGAGGGGGGCTTTTATAGAGAGAGGAGATGGTGGGGAAGGGCTGCTCGGCCGGCCAAGGGAGGGAGGGGTGACGGGAAAGAATAGGGGGGCAGAGAGAGGAAGAAAAAAATTTAATTAAAAAATATGGATTGCATTTTTTCATCATCCGATTTTCAAATTTGTGGTAATTTGACCGGGAGGTCTGTCTTAAACAGACAAATTTCCTCGATCAAAACTTTTTCAATTTAGAGATATATTTTATTTTTTATTAAATGTACCAGTGACATAATCAAGTGCGCCTCCCAAATGAGGAAGATGACTAGTGGCACCACCACCACCACTTCTACCACTCTTTTGATTCAGTTGACTGCTCTCCCTCTTCAAAAGCCTATACTTGTACCCCTTCCTATTTGCCGTCATCGTCACCACGCACACCTCGTGAAAGCCAGCACTGCTCGATATCACAGTGATTTTGTGATCGAACTCCGTGGGCTGTACCTTACAATATTATTAGAGATACATTAGCATGTTCATAATATAATATTTAGTTGTTATTTAATATTCTCCTAGATGCCCGGTAGCTGGATATTTCAATGAGAAAATGCTATTTAAATTTATTGATGTGACATCCAGAAAATTCATCTAATGAGATTTGGATATCATTTCAATAAAACTTTAAAAATAATATTTATATTATTTTAATTAATTAATAAATAATAATGAAATAATTTTCAAATCCTATTAATGAATTTTCTTGAGCGCTATATAAACGGGTCTAAATAGCATTTCTCTATTTCAATAGTCTTAAAGTCGAAGTATGAACTTTCTCACTTTATCCGCGTAGGCTGCCGCGACGGCGACGTACTCCGGAAGGACCTGCTGGATTCTTATGAGGGCTCCGCTCCCGGTGATGCTTTTTAGGCTTCGATGGGCATCAGCGTTCGGCACGACGACAACGGCGCTCTTTATGTTCGGCGAACCGAATTGGCCTTTCGCAATCTCCCGCGCTTCCTTTAAGCAGTCGAGGAATTCCAACGTGTCCACGGCGTGCGCCGGAGCTCCCTGCTTCGAGAAAAGCCCGACGTTGGAATCATCGCCGTCGTCTTCGTCGTCATCGCCGTAAATACCCTTTCTTTTTATAGAAGTCGCTCCAATTTATACCTGCATGCATATTATTGCTCAAGTAAAAACAGATGATTTATTTGGCAAGAATGGGAATATTTGAATTATTTACCCTTTGATCCTCTCTGTAATAGAACCACGCCCCTAAAACTATAGCCCGCGCATCAATGTGTTGTTATATGCTGTTCGTATTTGTTGATGCGGTAATTAAAAAAAATTTATTTATGATTATTGTATTATATTTTTATTAAATATTTATTTTATTAGATATTTAATTTTTGTTAATGTGATAACTCACAACTTTCTGAACGAACATTTTTGGATGTCAACTTAGCTCGTGTGAGCAGCACTACTTTTTTATAAAAGAACTGAGTAAATTTGTTTGAGTCTTAACATTAACAAACGAACAACATTTTTTAGTGTCACCTCAATAAATACGAATATCATAGTTGTAAGTTTATTACTATTAAAATATAAATGTTACTTATTTCAACTCTATTTTATAAGTAATTTATTAATTTTTATGAATTTAAAATTATGATTTTAATTAATAAATCTTAATAATTATGTGTTAAATAGATTTAAAAATTTTATTAATATTAGGATATCGGAGAAGTATTTTTAGCAGCATTCTTATAAAAACTCCTCAAAATAATTGTATCAATTCTATTTTTCTATTCGCAAATTTAGATTCTTTAAATAAAAATTAAGTATTTTAACAAATCTTTAATTAATTCAAATAAAATATTTTATTTTGAGTATTTTTAATTGTAATTTTATAACTGGATAAATATATTTAAAAATAATTCATTTTTTCAAAAACATTATGATATATTTTGAGAGTAAAATATTTATCTTATTTTATTATTCTACTAAATCTCCAATAAATTCAAATAAAAAATTTTAAATGAGATTTCGACATTATTTTTATTTATTTATATTAAAATAATACAAATATTATTTTTCAAATTTATATTGAAATGATTTTAATTTTGCTAATAATTTTAATAACACAGCATTTATTGTTATAATTATATGATTAAAGCAATATAATTTAAAAGAATATCATTTTTTATTTATATTTACTTTATATAAATAATATTTAGGACATATTGCATTATTTTAAATTTTTCTTTTAGTTTTACGCTTATATACTAGTTTTGAGTAATCATCTATAAAATAGACAAAGTATCTATGATCACTTAAAATATAATTTTATTTTGCTCCCCAAATATCTATGTGTATATATTCAGTCTTTTGAGTTATGGAAGTCAATACTAAAGGATGTGTGTACTTTCTTGCAAAAAATACAATATTCATAAAATAAATTTGCAAAAATTTATACCTTTGTGACGACTCTCCAGTATGTGCTAGCCTCATGTACCATAATATCATGGCATTAAAAGAATTTTCTACCACTGTAACTATGCTCTCTTGAAGATAATAGAGATTTTGATGTTTGACTCCATGCAGATAAGTCATGGCACTTTTACAGACTTTCAAAACTCCTACCTCAATCACCGCCTTAAAGCCCTTGTTTCGAAGGCCTCAACAAGCAACAAATTCATTTTGATCTCAGGCACATGTCTGACTTATTTCAGCATTTACACAGTTCCCATATGTGCCATGATCAGCACACTACCAATGCCAGCAATTTGGTATGCGAAGTCATTCCCCGTAGAGATTGTACCGTTGTATGCTTCTTTGTACGAACAAAATTAATATTCTGTGAGCAAATGTGGTACGTCACGCATGTGTCCATATCCAACCGAAACTTTCTGTTATCAAACCCATATAAACTATAACAAGAGAGACTGTTTCTAAGTCACGTTGGCGTTTGCATTTGAATTTCCACTAGCCCAATGTTTTTCTCTTAACTTAGGGCAACACTTCTTCCAATATCCTGTCTCTAAATAAAATGCGCACTGATTGCATCTAATGCTTCAACCCCTTGATTTATTTTGTTTCTAAACATATCCAAAATTCTTCTATGTTCATTTTTTTTTCTATGTTCTCCCACTATGGAGGGTCAAGGTAACAACCATCCCTGATTTCATCATCTTCTTATCCCTATGTTGAAATTCGTAATTCAGTAAGGTGGTCGTCACTTCTTCATACTTCAGTGCATTCTTCCCATGAACAAGTGTCATGATGAAGTTTTTAAACTCATCTGGCAATGAGTTCAACAATAGTAGTGCCTTATATTAGTCATCCATGGCCTCGTTCAGATTCAACAAATATATCAACTACTTGGTGAACTCATTAAGGTGTGCATCAATAGAGATTCTCCGTCGCAACTAAAATTGTACAAACATCGATTCATTTGGAAAAGATTCTCCACGGTCATTGTCAGATAGTTGTTCTCAATGAACTTCCATAATTTTCATGTCGATGTTTCCATCATCACCGCATGCTTTATATCTTGGGCCAAACAGTTGATGGATCAAGTCGCATGCGCTGCGGTTCATTTTGATTCAACTTATTTATGATATCTCCTATGGTTATGCTTCATCAACAAGAACATCCTCCAAGTTCAATGTGCAAACGTGCATCCGTGACTCCGCATCTCCACATATTGAAGTTATTATTTCTATCGAACTTAATCACATTGATCTTTATTGAATGTGTCACAACTTTGTTGAAAAGTTCTCTCCACCACCGATGACAATGAAGAACCTGAAGATTTTCCTCTAACTCTATCTTCCATAACTTCTCTTGCCAACATCGCTTTGATACCACTTGTTAGAATCGATGAACACTTATTGAGATCGAAAACCAAATAAGAAAAATAAGAGAAAATGGCCCAAAGACACAATAATTTACGTGGTTCAATAAAAATGCCTACCCCATGAGAAGAGATGAGAAAAACTTTCAGTATACTAGAAAAAATAATACAATTTAAGGTTTCACAAATAGTATTTTTTATAACCTCTAGCCATCACACACCAGAAAAATTAGAGATTTTGTTAGAGATACCCATAAATTACGTGACAAATGTATTTATATGCACCATAATCGAGCCTGAAAGAACACTGGAGTTTGAAATCGGGCCTGAAAGAACATGGGAGCTCCCTTTTAACTTAACAAGTTCTTCCTCCATTTACAAGATGGAAACATTGGAGATTTTAATCAAAGAGGATGCGATGTGTCAAAGAGTTAATGCATACTTGGAGAGTAGGATATTCTAATTCCTATCACACCAAGATTAAAGGTGACAGCTGTGCATATGCAGCTCAAACTTTGATCTTGTTCCAACATACAAGACAAAGTTTTCTCACATGAATGTTGCATCCCGATTTTAGTAAACACTATGTTGACTAGTGAGTGGCTGCTCGATTGAGAATCCAAAGTATATATGCTTGAGAATGGAGGCTAAGAGCATTTCAATGGGAGCTTGCTTAGCAAAAGACATAGGAGAGAGTTTGCCTACTCTTAAAAGATCCTTCTCCTGTAATGCTGGCAGGTAATTCTGGCCTGGTCAGAGTTTCAAATTGTGGAAGGGGGGAAGATGAGATTTCAAATGATATATATGAATGATGTTGTAGTTTAATGGTTGATGCTCATGATTTATTATCTCAAATTATAGGTTCAAATTTTACCATATTCCACAATAATGTATTTTTGGGCATTGTGCTATTGTACCAATCTCCATTCTCATATAATCTTATAGAAAAATGCTATATTTGCACAAGAATATATATCAACAAGTATTTAAAATCAATAGAATTTTTTTTTTTTTTTGCATATATATCACACAAAAAATAGTATTCAACAAATCATCTACTTACACATTAAATTTATCACATATTTTTTTTTTTTTTTTGCATAAATTGACATATCTATATGTTTTGATGTATGCTAATATATAAGATCTCATATACTCTCCCAAGCTCATAGAAATGGGCCCCCACGAACGGGCCGCTCTCCATTGTCTCCATTCTCATCACCCTCGGCACGATCCTCCACTGTTACCCATCTATATGTGATAAAAACCTTCACATAACTAAGACTTATAACATTATATTTAAAAATAATATTTATATTATTTTAATGTAAATAAAATAAAATACTAATTAAATATCTCAAATTTATATTATTCTAAATATATTCTCATATACTGTACTATTCAAAAAATAAATGACTTCATTCCTAATCCAATACATAAATTAATTAAGTAGAATATAAAAATATGAGTCAGTTATAAATTGAAAAAATACAATAATTTCAAAAAATAATTAATCATTATAATTTTAATTTAAAATATTAATATCGTGCATAAAGTTGCAATTGATCATCATGTTTTTTTTTTGGAAAAGTTTGAGGGTTTTACCCATGTATTGCTAATAATTATAATGTTCAAAGTTCATATACATATGATAGCTAAAAGAAAGAAATAAACAAAATACAGACACAGAATAGGAGGAAGATATAACTAAAACATTGAAATATTACAAAACTAAAACTATTACTTGCAAAAATGAAAAGAAAAAAATAAAACTGGAGGAATAAGGGATGAAAGGATGAAGGGAGGAAGAATGATTCAGCTTCTCCACTGTGAGGTCGACTTAAGATCAAAGATCTGCCGGGCAACAATCTCAAGGCCAGTGTAGTATCCAAGTAAGCTAGAGGAAGTCGTCAGCAAGCAAATGGGGTCTTGAATAGCTTCATTATCCAGCATTTCCAAAAACCGGGGCCGACAGCGAGAGAGAAAACCAGGTAATCAGACTCACATAAATCCAACTATAAACTATAAGAGGAGAGATCACGCAGAGAGCAAAAATCCCAATGAGCTTCCAGGAAAAGATTCGTAAGGAGGCAATCACAGTAAGCAAACGGCGAGACAAGCAGTCCAACCACCAAGCCCACTTCTCAGGCAATTCCAGCATGAGAGTCAAACATGAGAAAACTAGATAATGCTTAAACCACAGTACTTTTATAAAAATAATCAAAAGGGACAAAGAAGCAGTTGAAAAACACAAAAAAAGTAATATTATATAAAATAAACAATATACTTATATTTAGTTTCTGGTTTTATGATATAAAAATAATATTATATATTTAAAAAAAGTAATTTTGAACTTATAAAATAAACAATAAACTTATAATAATTTAATACTTTCATACTCATTGCTTTATCATCTATATTATAATATATTATCCTATATTCATTCATTCATTCTCTTAAATATTTTTCAAAATATGAATAATTATAATTTAAAATTTAAAATAAGTATTTTTATAAGTTTCATAAATAAAAATAGATTTAATAATATTTTTTTATTCCGTTTAACTCCTAAATTTTAATTATCATTATTTTTTAAAAAATATACGTAGCAATAATCTATTAATTACGCACTCCTATACTTATAATTTAATACTATTCTATGCAACATATCTAAATCTTGAACCAAATATATAATAATCAAAATTTATTAATTAAAATTAAAATTATAATTATATTAAGAATTATAACATTTTTAATATTAAATTTGACTCAAAAATAACTTTTATTTATATTTTGGAGGGGAAAGTTAAATGTTTGCAGCTGGTGCGGCAAAAGAGGTAAAGCGGCCGTAGTTGTCACCGGCGGTAATCGTTAAAAGAAAGCACAAGCATTAAATAACGAGGCACCTTCTTTAACCTAACCACTCACCCGCCGGACATCGACGGCCCCACCGCGCTGAACCCAACACCTTACTTGCGTGTTCTTCCCCCAAAAAACGTCACCTTTTCAACCCCCCCCCCCCATCCAATTCGAACCAAAACCCTCAGCTTTATTCTCCCTTTTTTTTAATCATCTTGTATTTTTCTATTTCTCTTTTCCTTCCTGCGAAGCACGGATAGATAGATTAGAGGGGAGGAATAAATTCACTCATATGTATGTATGAACAAAGAAAGCTCCATCTGTTCCTTTACTGTCCAATCCTTCTTCCTCCTCCCTTTCTCACGCGGATAGCGATGTGAGAAAAGGAGGTTTCTCGTGACTCCACCGACGATCTCTTGAGATCAAAGAAAAAAATCGTTCTTTGCACCCGCAGCAAACCAAAAGCTGAAAGCTTCTCCTTTTTTATTCACATGAGTCCTCTCCCACCACGCCGTGGACGATGCCATCTCCTCTCCGAAACGGTGACCTCCGGTCACCAGCCGTCGTGCACCGGCAGCTGCCATTCCAGTCGACTGTTTCTGAACACAAGCTCCGGCGGATCAACGCGCTTATCCTTCTCCTCCGGTCTGCCGCATTCTGCTTCTCGCTTGCAGCCACAGTGTTCACTGCCACGAACTCATCACGATCGCAGGGCTCTCCTTCGTGGCTCGACTTCCCCAGCTTCCGCTTCGTCCTCGCAGCCAACTCGATGGTTTGCATCTACTGTCTCTTCGAGATGGGCGCTTCGATCTGGGAGATCCTGAAAGGTGACACCTTTCTTCCTGAGCCGGTGCAGCTCTGGTTCGATTTCAGCCACGATCAGGTACGCGAGGCATGCTGCTTTTGAAGTTTCTGATATTGGGAATCGATTTTCTGATAGGGTTCTGGGAACGGGCATCAGGTGTTTGCGTATATGCTGCTTGCGGCAGAGGCAGCGGGAACAGGGGAGGCAAGGAAGTTGCACAGCGGAGGTGCGTGCGGCGCAGCCGGCGCCTTCTGCGTGCAGGCTTACATCTCCGTAGCATTGGGCTTTGGAGCTTTCGCGTTCCTCGCGCTCTCTTCGCTTCTCTCCGGCTTCAGAGTCACGTGCTTCGTCATCACGGGCTCGCGATTCCACCTCTAAAATATGAAACTTTGAGGAAAGATCCAACCTTTAGCGATCTCCACTTTTCGGGCACGCTCTCCTCTTTTTGCTTCCGATCGAGCTGGGGAGAGCGTGTTCTTCGAAAAGCGCCTCTTTTTCTTTCTTTCTCTTTCTTTTTTTGAAAAGAAAAGGTTCAGTTTTTTTTTTTTCTTTCTCTATATTGTGTAAACGCAGAGTACTTGCTTGCTGATTTTTAGTATTGGATTACGCTTTCGTAAACCTGTTTGAAGATCTAACGATTTGTTGAAGTGAATGATTGGAATTGGCTCTGTTGTATCGGAGATGGATGCTAGTTATAATCCTGAGGTTTGGATTTGGATCTCTGCGGAAATGAAGCAGATTCAAATGATGATTGTTTGTATGATCCTCGACGTCATCGCCTGTGTTGTTTTCATCTTCTTCTTTTTTGTCTTCTTCTTAGTCCTCGTCAATCTGCACAGCTGCAATTTTCCCTTTTTTGGCTCTCTAAGGAACGTCTTCAAGCCGGCTAATGTGTTCAACTTTCTTCATCGGCTCTCAAACGTTGTTTATTCACTGTATATTTTAATCTATAATTTTCAATTGGAATATTCCGCCATCATCCGATGTCATCACCATTACGGACGAGAACGAGGAGGTTGCTGAAGGCGAGAAACAATGGGTAAACCGTTTAGTCGGCTTTAGCCTTGGAAAACGCATACATATAAGCTCTATTAGATACTATGCAAAAATCTTGGAAGCTTAAGAATTCATTTTTTTCTGTTTGATGAAGATGTGCAGTTCATCATGCAGGAGGTCCGTGGTTTTTCTTTAATACGCCAATTATAGTGAAATCTTGGACGAATGACTTCCTTCCCTCGGCTTGGGTAGTGCTGTGGGAACTTGATCTTGGCTGACTTACTAACTATAAGTCAGTCTCCCTTAACTTTTCTTGTGTATGTGTTAAAATCACAACTTCATCATCTTTGCCAATATATTGTTTAAGGGGCTATTTGGTTCACTGACATTTCCATTCATGCTATGTTATTTAAAGATGTCAGTAGGATTGGAGCTGTTTCGTTTAATGTTATCTAATTAATGACATTTGAAAAATCACCTAAATATCAATGTGAAATGTTATCTGAATGTCGGCCGAAATCTGCTGACATTCAGATAACATTGCTGACAATCTATAGCAAGCGATAGGGTTCTTCGTGTCATACTCCAGAGATTCTCGTGTCGGCTTCCTCCGCTTCCTTTGCCTTCAGCGCTTTTCCTCGCGTCGGCTTCTTCCTTCGCCTTTGCGTTTTTCCTCGCGTCGGCTTCTTCCTTCGCCGTTGCGTTCTTCCACGATACTCCAGATGATTAAGGGGCTGTTATTTGAATGTCGCCTTCGCTTCTTCCGCTGCCGAAATCTGCCGACAATTTTTTTTACTATTTATATAATTATCTTTTTAGTTATTTATTGTGTTTTTTTAACTCATAATTGAATCTCAGTATTGGGGTAATCTTACTTAATGTATAATATAACATGAATGCCAATGAACCAAATAACATATATCTGAATAACATTGATATTTGTTATTTAAATAATATTGAACCAAACGGCCCCGGTTATCTGAATAATATGCTATCTTAATAATTTTACAATTGACATTCAACCAAACAGCCCCTAAGTGCAATCAAATGGAAAGGTTATCACTCAAAGAGTTGATAATGATTGAACATCTAGTGTGTTTTGCTCGTAATAAATTATTAAATGCAGGTTGTAATTGTGCTAACACAACACCTATGCACTTCTGTTCCTAATAGTAGTAGGGGAAGGAGTAGATCTCATAGACCAAGAAAGAGGCCAGCTAGACCTCATCGACAAAACCTAGCGGAGGTGCCATCTCTTCCCACAATTGTAGAATCTCCTCCTACCCCTCCTCCTGAGTTGGTAAATGTGCCCTTTCCCAGGCCTTCAACTAGAGATTTAAAACTTTCTTTTCCCCTGCTATAGCTAATACAGCACACCGGATTTAAATGCATTGATGAGCATGATCCCTCTCAACTCCCTTCTTCCTCCTTTGAACCGCATTCCCCGTGAGAATTTATCTTGCCAGTGGTAAGTCTTCTTACTCTTCTAATCCCATTCCCATTTTGCTAACTAATGTGAGCATCAATCTCAATGATGCTAAAAAAAATGGTGATGCAGTGAAGTTTATTAAGCTTAGTGGTTGTAGCCGCTCTCTTTGAGCCCGCCCAAAATAATGGTGTTTTCTCTACTTTGTCGCTACTGTTAGTGCTTGTTTTTGTAGTTCGGATGTTTATTATTTCTTGCAACTTTCCTTCTATATTAGCCTTCGATGTCAGGGGTCTTCATTTTGACATTAGATTGCATGATTTATTTTTTCAAGTTAACTATATATTATGGGGATTCTAAAACAAAATTTTTGAGTCAAGGACCTTAGCATCACTTATACTGCTACAAAGTATAAGCTATTTGATGATGAGGGAGATTATCACAATTTTAATTATTCTTCTGTTGATAGGATATGGATTGAGTGGAACTTGGCCAACTGAAGTTTGAACCTCTTGTAATCTCCTCTTAGTGTATTCACGAGTGTTTGGATAGTCTTCTATTCAAATGTCTAATTTCTTTTATTTATGTCTCTAATTTGGAACATGATAGGATCATTCTTTTGGATTTTCTAAAAGAATTGTATGGTGAAGTTAAGGGGCCTTGCTTCAATTGTATACGTTTTGTTAAAGAAAAAGTTGGGAGCTTTACCCCCTCTCCTCAAAAACTTGTTACTTTTAATGATTTTATTGTTAATGTGGATCTTATGGGTCTGAATACCATCAGTAATGCTTTCACTTGGGATAGCCATAGAGTGGAAGCACCATTCAAAGCTAAATTTGATCGAGCTTTATGTAATGAGTATTGCTTGTTTAATTTCCTAACTCAATTTGTAAATTCTTTCTTACCTTGACCTCTGATCATTCACTCTTATTTACGCACGTTCCTTGCTCTATTATTGTTAAGCCCATCAAGTTCCGTTTTAAGAATTTTTGGTTTATAATTGAAGGTTTTTCTACTATGATGAAAGCAATTTGGAGTGAATTTTATGGTGGTGGTCATTTATTTTCATTGAAGTAGAGGCTTTATCAAACTAAAAAGATGTTAAAATTTATGAATTTTGAGTGGAAAAGTTCTCACTCTAGTGATGTTAATCATATAAGATAGGAACATTTTTAAATTCTCTCTTATATGAATCAAGATCTTCTCAATCTACCTTATTCTTATCAACATCATAAAACGCTGTTGTTGTTTACATAATTATATTGCTAAGCAAATTTCTTGGGCAAAACAAAGATCCCAAGTGCATTGGTTTTTTATGGGTGAAGATAATTTAAAAATTTCTTAAACTCAAGTGGTTATTATGATGAATCCAAATTAGAAGTATAATTATGATGATGTTGCTTCTCTTAATGAAACAATAATTCTCTTCTAAACTAGAAATTCGGATATGGTAAAAATAGCTTCTCTGTCTTTTCTTCTCACCACTCTTATATGTGCAAGCTGGTCGCCCGTCTCAGAAATTAAAAAGCCCTTTTAATATTGGGGACAATACCTCCTAAGGCTTTGATGGATTTCCCACATATATTTATAAAATTCTTAGGATGTCATTAGCAATGCACAATGCAAAGGAATTTTTTATTTCTTTGAGAAAGGCAAAGGTCCCAAGTAGCTCAATCATACTCTTATTATATTGATTCCAATGTTTAAAAATTGTATAATGATGATTTCATGTCTTACTCCGCAAGAAGAATTTCTCTTTATTTTTAAAATATTATAATCAACCTCAAGCCACCTTTGTAAAAGAAAAGCAATTTTCTTATCATTTTTTTCTTGCAAATAAAATTATTAGAATGTTTAATAACATTAACAATAATGGTTTTTGTGCAAAAATTAGCTCGCGTAAAGCTTTTAATAGTTTAAACTGGAACTTTATTATTAACATAATGAAGGCTTAATTTTTCCAATGAACTGATGGATTGGATTCGAGCTTGTATTCAATAGGTGTATTTTTCTATCAATATTAATGGTGCAATCGATGGTTTTTTTTCCTCATCTTCATACTTATACAGGGTTGTTCATTCTCACGATTTCTTTTTTATGTTGGTCATGAATGGACTTTCATCAATTTTAGAAAAAGCTATTATGTTAAAAAAACATTTCATTGTAAATGCGGAATTTTATTTGCTCTAATTTGCTATTTGTTGATGATGCTCTTTTATTTGGTGAGACAACTATTCTAATATTAGCAATTTTAAGGTGGTATTGGATTCCTTCTTGGAAGCATTTGGTTCGACATATCAAGGTGCTTGAGTTGGCTAATAATATGAATGTAAACCATCTATATTTTCTCCACGAAGTATTTGAGTCGGCCTGTTTTACCTATTAAAGTTAAGTCTGATCAATGTGCTTTGGCTCAAAAGCGTCTCCCCTAGTTGGCAAGATTCAGATACTAAAATTTTCAGTTTGGTCGTTTCTTTTGCATTGGTTTAGAGTAGCTCATGTTCCTTTATCTATCATTAAACTCATTAATAGTATATGCTATAGACTTCTTGATCATTGATCCAATGCTAAGAAATTGCATGCCCTTACTTGAGATTTTATTACAGCTCCAAAAAGAAATGTGCGAATGGACTTGCCAGTTCTAATAAACTTATAATCAATTGTAAATTGTATATTTGTTGGCATTATTTTTGTGATACATTGGGATTCAAACATTATGCTCTCCTATACATTACTATTGAGCATGTTAGTCTCCGTGTTAGCAAGTTGGAGTTAATTGAATCCAATTCATGTTATTATTCTAAATTGGGATTCGAACATATATTGTTGATCTTAGTTTTTCTTTACATGTGATGGCCAACCCGTGAACTCTAATTTACTTAATTATCTTTTACCGGCCCGACCCGACCCGACCCGACCCGAGCAACTGGCCGGCCGGGTTCAGGCTAAATGAAGAAGCCCTAATAAAATATATATTGCTTGAGTTCAGAGAGGCTTCGCCGGATCAGATGCTGCTACCTTGTCCGGTAAAATTATAATGCGTAGTTCAAAAGGGAAGGATAAAACCCTCGCCATGCCGCGGCAATAAGCGATCTCTTTCTCGATGGTAGGGTTGAAGTTGAGCTTTCGGCAGAGAAATAAAGGGGTCTATTGAACAGGGAGGATCGGTGGCGGGGAGGGTGCTTGTCTTCCTCCTCGATCAAAACCCTAGGGTTTTGTTGCGATCCCGGCTGCCATGACTGCGGGCCTCTGCGGGAAGCGCCTAGAGTTGGAGGAAACCTTCGGATCTCCGGCCTCGCCTCGGTCCGCCAAGAGGTTTCGCTGCTCAAGCTACGGTTCGCCCATCCGGATTGCCGAAATCGGAGCCGCCTTCGAGGACAAGCTCTCGGTTCTCCTTCGCTTGTTCCCATCAATGGATCGAAAGGTGATTTCTATTGAGCTGGTCGATTTTTGGATAAGAACGTCGAATTGTTTGTCTTGTCGATATTGCTGAAATTACCATGTCAACTTTATCGGTGATGGTCTGTTTTGTTTAGCAGTGTTAAATGTTGTGAAGAAATGTTTTTTCTTTTGCTCGTTTAAACTAGAAAAGTAAACCTTTGATGTATAGTAAAGAAAGAATAAAAATGGAATAAAATAAAATAAGAGTTATAAATATAAATAGAATTTGAGTATTCCTGTAAATCTATACATTTCTTGGCTTAATTACCTCTCATATTTTAAGATGACTTGAAAATTATTAGCTTTACTTTAGACAATAGTTCGTGAAAATGACTTAAAATTATTTCTTAGTGCAGATATTGGTATCCTGAGCATAGAACTATATAGAGCTTAACAAAAACAAATCATGAATAATATGCAATCACACAGTATAATTAATTTTTATTCGACTGGTGGGCTTGTGAAATATATCATTATTGGCGATTCTAAGGGCACAATGATTATATAATAATGAAGAATTGTGGCAAAGCATTTGCTAACCTCTGTATCTTTCAATAATTCGTTTGACTAATGTAGTTCAAATATGGCATCGACAAAAACTTGGTATTTATATTCAATAGTGGAGTGGGCAACAACAACTTGCATCTTGCTACACCAATAAATAAGAAAGTCTCTTAAAAAGAAATAGTAAGTAGTAGTTTAATGATGATCAACAGGGTCATCAATTCAAACAACATTTGAAGTTTTTAGTGTCATAGAAGAGTGATCAATGAAATAGGGTTTTTGGAAGATAGTTTCTTAGACATATTAAAGAATTCTAAAAGATAGAATAATGTGCATATCGGTAGCTTGCTATAAACTAATCAAATGAATGATATGAACACTAGCAGGTTAGCTAATAGTAAGATAAGCAACACTCAAGAATTTGTCTATAAACTATGGGATCATCAAGTGAGTTTGATGTTCTGCTCTAATGAATTTAAGAATTTCTTGCTTATGTAATAATCCCTACCTGAGAAAGTAGGTATGGTGCATATTTTACTTGAGATAGATAATGTCCATCTAAGTATGAGAAAATTTCAGACCAAGAAATTGAGAGGGCCTAGATTTTTATTTTTTTGAATGGTTGGCATATGTATTGTTTTTGGTTTAAAATGCATGTCTAAGTATATCCAAGGTATGTTGTCAACATGCATAAGTAAATGAATAATACCTTATTTTGTCATCAGTTGAATATGGCATAATTAAGCAGTCTTTGTGTGAAGCAAATTTTTTATTGACAATATTACCTAATTTGCAAACCAAACCCTTTTATGCTTGCTTCAGACTATATTGATATGTAATATCATAATAATGTTGACCCAATGTGTTTTTCTAATGGAGTAATTGAAGGAGTGTGGATTCTTAGTATTTTATCATATTATTTATTTGGAGAGTTATTACAAAATGAGAGAATTGGTCCATCATCATTATGGTATATTCTTAATAAGCTTAACTTTAGCTCAATATTTTTGTTGTAAGAAATATGACCTAGTAAATAAGAATAATTATTGATGATTATGGAAAAAATCTTAAAAATGATCATTAAAGGTGTTGTTTAGCAAGTTAATATTTTTACTGATATGAATTTCATAATTCATTGATCTCAATAAGTCATGAGAAAATAAATGTTGAAGTTTACTTATAGATGCATGTCATAGACAAATATGCCATTGGTAGAGAGAAGAATTAGATTTGATGGAAGTAGATATATATTTTTTGAAGGAAGACATAGAAAAGTAGTCTCAAATAGTTGGCTTATTTTGCAACCCTTCTAATAGGAGAATTTTTTTGTTGATATTGTTTGAAGAGTCTTTTAGGTAATAATGATAGCTTTTGGCTTATACGCCATCGGCGCTTACGATCTTTAGAATGTAAAAGGTGGCACAAAAGAAATCAACATGGCTTTGGAGGCGTGTCTACAGCATCTTCAAAGAGGATTGTTAAGTCTGAGTGATCACCTTGGATCTAGGATTGTTATAATTCAATATGGCATCACAGATGCCTTTTTAAGGGTACGTAAAGAGATCAGATATTAACCAAGGACTTAAATAGATGTCATCGATCAAGTTGTTGGGCAGATGTACAAGAGATGAGAAAAGTCACTATCAAGAAGAGCAATAGTCAGTGTAAATGGTTGCAAATTTTAATGAGAAAGTTAGCCAAGGTGCATGCTGGCAGTTGTATGGTAAACAGTTGGGGTCGTCAACATGGGGTGCAGCCATAAACACAACTTGCTAGTTAAAAATCACCCCTTTTTTAGTTTCTTTTGAATTTGTAGAGATTGGGGCGGAGTTCATCTAAATAGCTAATGACTTAGATGGATAAGCCAGCTGTTAGACATGGTTGATATCTCTCCCATTGAGATCAAATTGAAAATGATTAGAGACGATCACAGTAGCAGGCCATGATAAGATTTTGAAAGGTGATTAGCCGTACAAAGAGATATGCTGGAACAAGGAGATGGAGCTAAAGCTGAATTAATTTTTGAGAAGGAGACATTGGAGTTCCAACATTGATGTTTGAATCAATGAAGGTAAAGGCACTGATAGTTGCAGCACTATTAGTTGTCCATCATCAACAAACTAGGTTAGTGGTAACTATCAATAAACCGAAGTAGAGGTGGTTTGATGGGTGTCGTGAAATAAAGGTTGCCAAGAAATACAAAAATTGAATATGGAATAAAAAATTGCACTGGAATGAAATGATTTCTAATACCGTCTTACAAATATTAAAATATATCCTTGTTTTGTGTTTGAATGTATAAGAAGAGTCTCTTTATATAGAGTAACGCAGGGACAAGAGAGTAGTTAACCAATATAAGAAAATCAAAGTATATGTTTGAGAATCTATATGATTCACGATTTAACAATTGGATGATATCGAACATTTGATTTTTACGTTATTCAACCAGTTGCAAACTTAACATCTTTGTACAAAATTTGGGCCGCATAAAATTCTGTCGTTCTTCTCTACCATAGGATTGAGTGTATGAGGCTTTTTTAGAGTTGTGTTATACATAGTGAAGAAGTAAATGCCTGAGAAAAAATGCTGAGAGGTTATATTAGTGAGAAGCTTTTGTTAAATAAAAATTACAATGAAAATTTTTTCTAGAAGAAACATTGCATCCAACCATGCTTTTGATATAATAATGCTAAACAAAAATACATTAACAATTCACTGATATCTAAGTGTTATGACATTCTTATAATTTCAAATTAAAATCAATTATGTTCAAGTAACCTCTAATCACCTCTGATGTCATTTTTGGAAATTTGAGTAAATTTCTCAAATTCTTATAATAAGGTCAAGGTCTAATTATAGGTGCTACATTAATATAGACAGGAACTGGAGTATTTGTTTCCCCCTTAATATGAAGGTTTTTTTCCAAAATTTACACCTGAAGACTCTCTTCAAGTGTCAACTATCTTGTTTCATTTCAAACATTGAAAAACTATCTCTTGTTTCATGTGTTGGAAGAGTTGGCTAATCCATTAAGCTGCAGCAGATTATAGAACAAACCACATGCTCTTTTTTTAGGAAGTTTAAATTAAGGTTTTAAATGCGGACGAATGTTGGAAGTATTTTAAATATATTTCGGCTCGATATGTAGTGATGATATAACATGCTGTGAAGAATTTTATACATAAAGTCATGATTTCTCTTAAAAATTTTTATATGAACTTTTAGAATTAAGTTTATGCTTTTGATTGCAAGCTGTTATAGATTGCAAGAAGAATATGTTAAATCATTAGGTTTCTATTTTTGATAAAGATTTGTTCCTGAAAATACATTAATCTTGACGTGAATTGATCAGATGTTATTTATAATTTTTATCTGCAAACAAGTCATGATCTTGATAAAGGCTTGCACTTGTACATTCACGAATTTGAATTGAAATATTATTCCTGCAATCAGTTGCTATGCACTTTAATGTTTAACAATTTTTATAGAACTGCTACAACATCAAAAACAAATCAAATAGTATTTCCACTGAATGATTTAGGCTACATGAATCCTTTTGTTTCCATTATAACAAATAGTAGTCTCTCCTTTTCTTGCCATGACTTTTTTGTTTTTCTCTTCATTTTTTTAACAGGTGTAAAACTCATCAACTCAATTTTCTCTTTATAATGATTTATTATTAATATACCCAAATCATTTAAAACAACTTTTTTTGAACTTATTATATGTTGGAGTTATTCCATCATTGTTGTTTATGTATTCATCGTTCATCGTATTCTTGTTTTGTACATCCACTCATTCTTCTTTGCATTCTTATTTACATAACACTTATTTTATTTGTATGCTTTTAATTTTTTTGGGCAAACATGTTGTTTCACATAATGTTGCTGGTTTTATATCTACTTTAAACTTTTTATCGAGCTTGGGTAGAATTTTTTTATTATATAGCCCCATAAAAGTGCTCCTTTATTTAATCTAACCAGACTAATTTCTGTTAATTGTAATGTTTTGTTTTATTGAACCATAATTTTTGAATTCCTTACTTGTTTGCTAACATGATTTGTTGGTGTCTTGTCTTTGACATTATAACTTATATTTTGATTAAACTTTCATTTCATATATTTTGTTTTTGTTCTATCAAGACCTGATAGATTCTAAAATTCAAGTTTTACTCTAGCCCCATTTCTAGTCTTAACTTTAAGAAAAATTTTATTATGTATAATAAGAATATTTATATATAATGCAAAGAAATACTAACTTAGAGTTTACCCTTAATCTAGTTTGAATATAGTAACAACAATAACAACACCATGCCTTAACCCCCCTAAGTGTGTTTCGACTATAAGGTTTGCTTGTTTTATTTGTGCACAATCAAATATTAACCCCTCTTTAAGCTCAAATCTCTTTTAACATGGGCAAAGATCAACTCAAATTTTTTAATTAAGGCATCAACAATCCACATATTTTACACCTACTCATCATCCTTATTGCTGTCTAACATTTTGTTCCTTATAATGTAGTAGGTCTTATAACATTCTAAGTAGTTTTCTAAATGAATTTTTTTAGTTTTGGTGGAAATTTCCAATGGCACAAACCCCAAAAGTGCTCTTCCAATTTATTCAACCTGTATGGATCATAATAATCACATCACCCTCACCTAAAACCCTTTATTTTGTATGTTTGGCTCAAGATATTTAAACCTCATTATCTTCCTAATAGCATGATCTTCAACTGCTATATGTTTTTGTTATAACTTCTTCCATGATTAAACTTATATTTCAATTGGATTTACCGTGATAAAATCCTTAATATTCTAAGTAGTTTTTTATGGACCGAGTTTAACCTCATTTCTAGTAATATTAATAATAATATCATTAGCAAATAGAATGCATGAAGACACCACATCTTGAATGTGCACAATAAAAAAAACCATAACTAAAAAAGATATTTACTAATAGTAGAACTTTAATATAATTCAATTTAAATTAGAAGATCAACAGGAACCCGCTGTGCTCTTGCACAATTAACTACTTTATTTTGCATATCTTTAATAACTTAACATAGGCCTAAAAAATCCCTTTTCTTTTTAGCTCTCTAAATGACGTCTCTTTTGATTTTATCATATGCTTTTTCCTTAAATTGATAACTATCAAATCGAGATATATCTTAATTTCTTTATCAAATCTATAGGATGAACTGTTTGAATTACACTAATTGAATTTTTGAAGTAAACCAATTGCCGTGTAACTAATTTTAGATTTTTAAAATAGTGTATAGCTAATTTGATATGGAAATTGGTTTTTCTCTTAAGTATTTTAGTTTGTCAAATTTAGTTTTAGGCTATACAATTTGAACTATTTAATTCTCAACTATTCAATGTGTTCAATTTAGTTTCTAAATTTTCATTTTAAGCTCAAAGTAATCCTAAGAAATAAAATTATGAATTAAATCTGTCTTTCAATGCATAAAAAGGGACTAAATTGGACATTTATAGTTTAGGCGCCAAAATAAACATATTTAATAGTCTAGGACTAAATTTGCAAAAATAATATATTTAAATGACTAATTTAGTAAATTACTTAATTGGATATGTTTGGATTGTAATAAAGTTTTCTTGGAATTAAACTTTTGATATTTAATGTTATTTGCTTTTAAAAAAATGATTGTGGCGAGTGGTTACAAAGGCCTGCTGTTGTATGGCCATTTCCATCTAAGGACCAATTGGAAGCCGATGAAGGTGTTGGACATGGAGTTATAATATTTGGACTATATCCATTGTATGTGTTGGCGCTTGTCCAGCAAATGGCCAAGGAAGGCAGTCAATGGCTACTAGTGGCTGCCTATGGCTGGAAGTCAACTAGGGGCAAACAAAGACTGTCGGAGCCTCCTTAAATATTGTGAGGTTACATCGTCGTAGGTGTCGGAGGTACGACCAAGGCATTGTGGTGGTCGACAAACTTGTTGAAGGTCTAACAAATGAGTTGGAGGCGAAGGTGTCAAGGATGAAGGGGTCGAACATGATTGTGTTTTTTACAAGTAAATTAATTAAGCCCAATTTTGGAATGATTCATTTTATGTAAAATTTAACACAGCAAGGGAGTTAAACTCTTCCAATATTTTACATTGCACAGCAATTCTTGCAATCTAAATGTTCACAATGTAAGTTTATTAGGAATTGAATTATTCCTAAATAATATTTCAAATAGTCCCTAAGTATATGAATTCCCTTGTTGATTTACCTAACGTAAAACTAAATTGATTATATGAAGTACTAGTATCTCGTGTAATATATATCCAAGATCTAGTTCGATTAACACAAGGAACTCATTTTACAAACTACTTTGTATTTGAGTACATGTAATTGCTTTATTATACATTTCTTTAATAAGATCAATTTATGTATTATCAGTATCTTTATCCCCCTATTCTTAAAAACTTCCTTATCAAACTATTTTTCAAATCTCAAAAAATTTTTAATGAAATTTTTTTTATCTTTTTATAAATTTCTTCATATCTCTTAGCAAATTGTTAGCCTATATAGTCAATCTACCTTTCAAAAAATATATTATCTTTGTAGTTGATCTACCTAGCATATAATCAAATTGATTTTGTAAAATCATGTTTCATCATAATTTGCATTTGATCACTCCCTCCAAAAGTTACATAATAGTGCCATTATCTTAATTATTAAATGCTTTTCATAGTAATGCACTTCACCGTTGATCTTGTAAATAATTATTACATTACTACCCTTATTCGATAGGAATGCCATTGGCATAAATGCCTTTTATTATTACAACTTGTTTGTTCTTCATTTAATTAATGCATCACAATCTTTAGTTTCACTCGGTGAATGAAAGAGCAATCTAGATACTAAACTCACCCATGTTTATGGCATTATTGCAACATCATTGAATGCTTTTGAAAATAAGTCATTTTTCTTTATTAAATTTTCTCATTTCCAAATATTTATATTTATTAACATTATTAATATAGTTCACTTGGATCAAATTTTTAACTTCTTCATCTCATAATTTAACTAGCTTTTGTGTTCTCACAGTAGAATCCACTTTTTGTATAATCTTTAACTAGTCTTGGTTTGAGATTAGGGCTTTTAATACTATTGAACTTACACTCCATATATTTTATTTTAGATATACTAAGATTGAAGTTCTTATATACTAAAGTAGTATTTCATAACTCAAGTTTTCTTTAACTCCATTGTTAGCCTTTTTAATTAAAAGAATATCATCTGCTAATAACATGCACCAAGAAATATTCTCTTAAATGTGCTCTGTAAGAACATCCATAATTAAACAAAAAGATATGGGATGAGAGTTGAACAATGATGTAATTCAATAATGACAAGAAAATCATTAAACAAGCCACCTTGCGATCAAACACATGTTACAACCCCATTATATATATATCTATATTAACATTAATATATTCAACACAAATCCATTTTTTAAAACTCTCTAAAAAACTTATCTTGGTACTCTATCATAAGCTTTTTCACGATCAATAAAAATTAAATGAAGATCTTCTTTTTTTATTCTAAATTTTTTTATTAAACCTCTTAATATATGTATGACCTCCATGATGGATCTACTTGGCATACAACCAAATTAATTTTGAGAGATATAAGTATCCTTTCATAATCTGTATTAAACTACTCTCTCCCAAAGTTTCAATGTATAACACATTTATTTGATTCTTTTATAATTAACACAATCTTGGGCATTATCTTTCTTAAGTTTTTACAATAGCATTAAAGATTTTGGTAAACCAAGAAATTCTTTCATCACTCGAATATTTTCATGCATTAATAGGTATGTCATTCTATCCTACAACTTTTTCACTTTTTGATTCTTTTTAAATCATTCTAAATCTCAATTTTACTAACACGGTGAATGTAATTGTAATTGAGTATATTTTCATAATTATTAAACTTATTTATATTAATTGTATTGGAACAACCTTCATTAAAAAGCTTAGTAAAATAATTTATCTATCTATGTTGATATGTTCATCCCTAAAAAGAATTTTTTGATCAATGTGTTTGATATATTTTAATATGAGTCAAATATTTAGTTCTTTTATCTTTTAATTTAGCTAACATATTATCTATTCAATGTAATTAATTAATTAATCTCAAACTAACATAATTATTTAATATAATTCTTATAATTAATTATATTAAATATATAACATAAAAATTATTTATTACAACAACACCAAGCCTTAATCCCACTAAATAGGATCAGCTACAAGAATCCTTCATTTCCATTGTGCACGATCAATTAGGAGCACTCCCCTAACTTCTAATTAGAGAAGATCCTTTCTAAATTTGTACAATACTAGGACTTCCAAGAGATCACCTCATCATAGTACTATAATTCAAGCATGTTTAACTACGGAGTTTTGATATGATCCATTGCACTAGTACTCATATGGTCGCACCTTGCTACAACAATAATACCAAGCATTAATCCCATTAGGTGGAGTTGCTACATGAATCCTTTGTTTCTATCATTCATGATCGAATACAAACTTCTCTCTAAGTTCCAAATAGAGAAGATCCTTCTTAATAATTTCTTTCAATATCTTTTTTGATTTTCCTATTTCTTTTTTAATATGGGCAAAATTCATAAACTCGAGTTTTTTAACATGGGTATTGCAAGGTCTATGCTTAATATGTGTGAATCATCTAAGGTGACATTATCTAATCTTATCTACTTTTAAAGCCACAACAACTTTTCTACTGATAAACTCATTTCTATTTCTATTTTTATGAGTATTCCCACTCATCCATCTAAGTATCATCTCTGTAGCACCTCTATTATCAGTAAGTTTTTTCTTTGTTGAACAACATTCAGCCCCATATAACTTAGCTGGCCATGTAGTTGCTTTATAATTTTTTTCATTAATTTTGAGTGAGATTTTTGGATCACACAATACTCCAAAAATGCTCATCCATTTCATCTAACTGGCTTGGATCCTAGTAATCACATCGCTTCTTCAGTTCAAGCAACACAACATCAATGCCATCAATAACTATGATGCTTTTTTGGCCAAAAACAATGAGCAACACTTCCTCCCTATTAGCTTTCCAGTAGCTTTTTAAGGCATCCAGCTATCCCAAATGGGACTTTATTTCTCCCGTGAAAAATACTATTTTCCTTCAATGCATATCGACAATTTTTTCTTTAATTATGTAAAAAGTTTAACTTTTATTAACATTTAATTCTGTTGGTTGGCATAATTTTATAATATTAATCATTACCTTACTAATCATAATCGTTAAAGATATAGTTCTATCTCTCATTCTCTTAACTGTGGCTTCATTCCTTAAACTCTTATTTAAGATGATTTGAATCTTTATTCTATGCTCTTTCTTGACTGAATACTAAAGGCTTAAACTATTGAATTGTTTTGCTTTCATTTATATTCACATTGTTTAGTAAAGTCATGAATATTGATCTTTCTATTAATCATAATATTCTTTAACTTTATAGGCTTGACTACCAGAGTACACTAATATTTAAAAATGAAATTCTCAATCTAGAGTCTTGGCTTGCTTTTTTATTTGCATTGATTTATAATGTTAGAACCTTTGTTTACTTAAACTACACTTGGCTCACTTTTCATTGCATCCAAACAACACATGCTGCCTTACAAAGAGGCCTTGGCTCTTATTTAATTTCTCAAATAATTTATTCATAACTATTTGGCATGCTTTACAAAGAGGCCTTGGCTCTTATTTAATTTCTCAAATAATTTATTCATAACTATTTGGCATGCTTTACATTGATTGTTGACTACCTAACACATTTCTTCAATTTTTTATTCAGATACAAACACATTTTGTTTTTCAGAGATGCCTTACCCGACAATTTACTAAATATTTTTAATATAGTTATTATGTAATTCAAGCATTTTAAGTATGCTTGTAACAGTCGGTATCAGACGTAACAAGTATGATATCAACTATTACTTACCATAAGACTATGTTGAGGTATTTAAGCACTGAGAAATTGAAAATAACTCATGTTAAAAAAATTACAATAACAATTATAGATAGTTTTCAAAATACACCACTGCCACAATTTAGTATTACAAACTAATAGTTTTCAAAGCTTCAAAAGTCTCAATATTTGGAACATATATATATATATATATATATATATATATATATATATCTAGAGTTATATATCTCTCAATATAATTGCTAGGGGATCTCATAGTAGAATTTCAAGCAAGTTAGTTTTCTTCACCTCAATGCCTTCTGCCACGCCATCATTCTTATATGCTACTTGGCTCGACACATAAAAGGTGCCAGGGAATTGAATCCGACTAGAGTGATCTAAGTATTTGGATATTAAATTAATTTCAATTAATTTTGGAATTGGACAGAATTTGAATGTAAATACAAAAGAAATATTAATTCATCTTTTCTCAAAGGGATCTAGTAGGCTTCAAATAACCAGCATAGCATCAAACGTTGCCATCAAATGGCTATTCAAGTATGCCTGAACAATCATGCAATATTTTATGCAATTGAACAAAACTTATACCTATTCAACATATATTATGCACAAAAATATCAAGAAGCATGCTTTCAATTTTAAGCTGTGAAAATGCTCATGTTTCAACAGTACTCGCTGAAAATGTCAAGAAACATGCATCAAGAGTACTTTTCTATTATTTTCTATTGGCTATGGAACACATTGTATGGAGGATTTATTTGTGCCTCAACATATCTACTGGGCTGGCTAGTTCCTTTTTGTATTATTTTTTACTTGCTTTGACCCTCCTGACAGATCATGCAAGTTTTCCTTGTCATCCTAGTAGATCATTGTCCATTCAACAATCTGGACAGATTTTAATTTAACATTTGTGTGGAACCATTTCCATTTCACATTTGTTCAATCATCATGTACATTTGATTCATGCAATTTAGTATAATTCAAATGCACTAGTTATGCAATATCAAGTATTACATGTGTCAACAATGAATTTTTGCTCATCTCAAGATACATCAAATAAAGTACATGGGTTAATTGTAAATATAGAATATTTGTTCACCTATTGCTTCCAAAGAGAAGTAGTACAAAAAGAGGTTAAGTATCTCTCGAGTATGTAAATGAAACACAATTTTGATATCATCATTATTTGCATGTTTCACTTTATTCTTAGCTAAGATTGTCTTTTAGAGGTTTACTAGGTCCCGATGCTTATGCATTTAACTCGTGATGTTAATCTTTGTGGGCTATCTACTATATGGCTAGTTTTTAAGGTCTTACATCACTTGGTATTTTTAGCTAGCCAAATTAGGCATCTCAAGGTCCTTTTTCTATTAAGATTGATCCAATTTTCATCCCAAGTGGAGAATGAGTCAATGGAGCATTGTAGGTTACAATTAGGACTTACAACTTGGCTCGAAACTCGAAACTCGAACTCTAAATATTTTGACTCGATTTGAAATTTTATAGTCGAGTTCGAGTCAAACAGCTCGACTCGAACCATATTTGGCTTGACTCAAAATGATTCGAACTCGAAGAGTCTAGTTCGAGTTGAACTCAACTCGAAAAATTTCAAGTTCGAGTCTGGGCTGACTAAAATCGAACTTGACTCGAGCTAACCCTAGTCACAATCCAACCTTTGGTTGTCTTTTATTGGGTTTGAGTCAACCTAGTCAAGTCTTGTTTTGTCTACTCAAGTGAGAAACAAAGGAGTATTTGAGTCCTTGTGCTAGTAAAGTAACTTTTTCCATTAATTTATTTCAGTATGATAATTATAATTATATCAATATCTGAATCTAGTGAGATTTAAGGTTCTAGTGCTTATTCTTTAAACTTAGCCTTTTAAATTATCAAAACAGGTGTAGTATTCATTACTTATTTGTTGGCTAAGTCCCTTCCCAAGTGCGGAATGGGCCAAGGATTTTTCATTGGTCATTTCCTAAACTTGGATGAGAATTGGTGGGGGTTGGGTCTCGGCTAAACTCAAGTTGACCAATTCCAAAGGAAGGAGCCATGAGAGGTGGCTTTCTTGAAGGCTTCTCAAGTACTATTTTTGGCCTAGTCTAAAGGTATTCTCTTTATTCTGTTAGTTACATGTCGTGGAGTTTCATCATTATATTTATTACTTAGCAAATTTTAGCATCCCTAAATCTTATTAGACAAAGGGTTGGCTTAGGCTAGGCTTTGGACTAACTAAGGCTCTTAAATGATTAAGCTCACCTACCTTAGCCTCAAGGTTTAGATAGGATTCACTTAATTTCTAAAGGTTTTGATTAGACCATGTCTTAGTTCCCTTTCCATTGTAGTTAACCCAAAATAATCCACCATCAAGGTTGGTCATGGGCCTATGTTTGGAGTTTGAGCTTGGACTTGAGTTAGCCCAAAGGAGTTGATTATGTGGCTTCATTATCAATTTTTAAACCCAAGTCATGGGATGTTAGGGATGGGCCAATTTCATCTTTAAGATCACCTCTTGACCTTGGCTTGTCTTAGCATTCCCCAGGATTCATCATCATTTGGGTTGAACCTAAGTGCTACCAAGATGAAACTAGGGCTAGCCTATATGTACAAATCGTAAGATTCCATGCTTTTCAAGTCCAAGCAAAAATGAGAATAAGGGTGAGTTTGCCCCACCCTTAGAATTACATTGGAAGTTTTTGCTTGATTTTGAGCTCATTTGGGTTCACCCAACCCATGAATCAACTCAAGTTTACTCAAGATGGTTCAAGAAGGGTTCTAGGGTACTATTAATTAAATTATCTTAAAATCCCCAATCCAAGGCAAGCTAGGAATGGGTCAAACCCATTTTTGAGATCATTTTAGGGTGCTTGCCTTAGCTTAGATTTGACTAGGTTAGTTCATTGACTATTCAAATTTTGTTACGAGAAAAGCTGTCTTTAAATTGTAATATTAGCCCGTTAACCTAATTTAAAACAGTCAAATTCACTGACGTTGCATGTAAAATGTGTAGTATGCTGAAAAGTTTATGCTTTTAAATTCACAGTTCATTCTAATTTTTCAGCATCAATAGCGCAAAACAAATGCAGTCTTAAATCTACATATTTTCTGAAATTTCCCTTTTCTATTCATTCGGCATTTTTTTTGTTTGATATTCACAATATTTTTATCAAGAAATCTCATCTATGAAGTTAAAAATTACGGCACATAAGTCATTTGCCAGTTTTTTTGGGTTCCTGTGTGCTTTGAGTTCTTTAAATTTGTTTGAGGAGCTCGATCTGAGAGCCAACCTGGGCTGAGCTAGTAAATTTCGGGTACATTAGTGAGTAGAATGAAATATCAAACAAACTGTCCATCTGAGGTCTGTTTTGGAACATTTTAATTCTTGTTTTTGGAAATGAATCTATGTATTTTCTAGTTATCTTCTTGAATTTCATTGTTTTTGCATCATTGGGTGTGATGTTAGTTATCATTACTATGTGGTGTTCTGGCAAGTGTTTTGGACTTACCGAATGAATAACCTTTTTCCAAAATGGACTCTAGGGAGTGGTTCATGACTTTTCAATTAAAAATTAACTAAAATTGTCTTCGTCACCTTAAAATGGTACTATGTTCTCTTTCATGGTGATAAAATGCATTTTTTTTCAATTGACGACTTTTCAGATTAGCATTTTAACAAGTTTCGAACAGGTTGTAGAAACTATTCTAAACTCAAGTGATAACAATATTGATGATGCCATCAAGAATCTTCATGCTCTTTGCCTTGGTGGAACATCAGTCAGGGATGAACCTGTGAACATTAGTGCAGAGCTCCAATCAAATGAAACTGGGAAAGAAGGTTTGAATGCAATCAGAATATCACATCTCCAGGCTTTATTCTCTATTTAATACTGTTTGCAATGCCTCTTTCAGATTATTGTCTGCTTTCTTATGGTAGGTAATATAAACACACAGAATCCTGAAGCGAATGCTGCAGCCTTTTCTAATACTGAGTTAGATCTTGAGTTTATGAAAGCTCATGGATCCTCATGGGTAGACATACTTGTCCAAGAAATGATGAATGCATCAGATTGGCATGATGTCAGGAGTCGAGCCATGAAGATTTTGGAGTCTTTTGAACAAATGATTGTTGCCCGATCTTCTTCTTCAAAGGAGGTAGCTAATTAGCATTGTAATTTCTAGAATTTCAAAGTTAGAGCGAGTGACATTTCAAAAAAAGTTTTATTTGAAAACTTGCTAGTTTTGATTGTTTTCACTTGAGGGCAGTTAGAGATTGCATCTCTAAAGGAGCAGCTGCTGTGCTTGATGAGGGATAATCAAATTTTAAAGAGGGCTGTCACAATTCAACATGGACACAATTCTGAATTGGAGGAGAAGCTTAAGGAAGTGCAGCAGTTGAAGAATATAATTAGCCAGTACCAAGAGCAAGTTCGCACATTGGAGGTAACTTGCTTTACCTTTCAGCTCAGTTCTACTTCATAAATCTATCATGACCTTTCAACGGACATCCACTTCATTTAACTTGCATTACATTTAATGTTTTACTAATCTAATATAAATTGAAGTTTGTGCTCATCGATTTACTAAATTTTAATATTTAAAGCTTGTTTGCATATGCTTGCTTCAAGTTTAGGTGTGGATTAGGCTATTAAACATAGTTTTTCATTCATATCTTAATGACTGATTCAAACACAAGATTGAAGAACAAAGTGAAGCTCTTATCTTCAAAATAAGGTAAAACGCACTCTAAAGATTGATTTGCAAACATTTGTGAGAACATTCCGTTCAAGTGAAGCTCTAGATTACCAGGGTTGAGATTGGCAAAAAAACATTTTTCCAAATACCCAAAATTTGTAGTTTTTCATTTTATCAATAATTTCTTAGGGAATAATTTTAACTTAGATACGAAGAAAGAAAGAAAGATAAACAGATATTACATTAACAATTTGCAAAGATAAGGAAAATTGTTAAAATGTTAATCCCTTTCAAAGGCTCTTAAAGGCAAGAAAAATTTTAGTTCTTCACACCGAAAAGGTTATGTATCACAAAAAACATTATATTAGCACAATTGTTGTTGTGCATGGTGGATATTCAAGTGCTTCGAGAAATTGCAAATTGTATTTATGGCTGTTTATGGAGGAAACACCCAATATTCCTAAATGCATTCAAATGGGATGTTTAGGACTCCGATAAATCTTGAGTTGCATTTATAGTTGTTTATGGAGGAAACTCCTAAAAGTCCTAGATGCATTAAAAGGGATGTTTTGAACTCTTAAAAATAGTCATTTACTTTCATGGTCATATATGTGAGAGATATTACATACTCAAGACTTCTAAATAATATTGGTTAGCATGTGGTCGGGATAAGAATGTGTGGTGTATGCAGAGAGCGTGTTTGCCAGTATATTCTTCTTTTACATCGTTGTGAAATCATCATTGTGTGGTTCCATTTTTTCATGGCTTGGGGTTTTCCACAAAATCTGGTGCCTTCTTCTGTGTGTGCTTTGATTGTTTGTGTTGTCATTATCAATTCAACATTGCTCGTGTTCGGCCCAATTGTAATGAAAGACGAATTTTCATAACCATTGCAAAGACTTGCATTAGCAAAAGAAAACTTAGTCTTGCACACCGAAAATGTTATGTATCAGAGAAGATATAGATAATGCGAACAATGGCTAAAGTGACAAACTTTTCTTTTAATAAATTTGCTTAAGAGAGCAGTAGTGCTCTCAAGGGTATTTGTAAATGAAGGCTTAAATGACTAGATTGAAGTAAATTAGCAAGTGAGCTTTTGATTTATGAGTTTCTAAAAATTAAGTAGCCTTTATCATGCGTATTAATTGCTTTTTCTTTCTATGATGACGTTGTACAACTCACTGTTTTCATTTTCTCAATTGCTATCAGCTAAGGCTTGCTCTTAATGGAGAGGTGTATATACATAAAATGCTTGTTACTATGGGATTTCTTACAATATTGTTTATATGGTGCAATTTCTGGGAATTGTTGTTTAGTGGAGAATCCCGCATGTAATTTATATTTTAATAAACATTATATGGGCCGAAACAAGTTCTTGTGCTTGGTTTTATATACTGTGCAAAGTTCTTATGGAATTCTGCTTACGAGGAAGCACTATTGATCACACTATTTTATTTTGGCATTCTTCTTTCGAGTGGATGATTTTTTCTGTCTATATTTTACTAATTTATAAACCTTTATTATTTAAATTTTCAAAATGATGATTATTTGAAAATTATTTACTTGCATATCACCTTAATCCTTATCATTTACATTAAAGCTCCCAAGCTTTAATATTTATTTATAAAGCATTACTATTCCATCTTTGACTTTCTTAAATTATATGTAGAGATAAAAAGATTTCATACCATTTAGGAATTATAATTTTTTTTTGTAAATATAATATTTTTGTACTAAATTATGTTATTTTAAAGATTTTTGGTGTTGTGATGTATAAATCTATATATTTTAAATATTAAATTCTATTCAATGTATAGTTTGAGTTCGACTCATTAATAAATGAACTGAACATGAAATCATATTTTTTGTTCGTAAATGAACTCTAATGCAGTTCAAACTCTGTTTTTTGATGAGATGAACATGAACACAGACTAAGCTTAATCAAGATCGGATTGTTGACATGCCTAAGAGAGAGAGAGTTGTTACGAACGCACAATTGCACTGTTATTACTGCACTGAGAATATTGATATGGATATCATGCATGGTTTCCCTCAAGCTTGATAATCTAAATGCTTTTGATCTCATGCTGCAGGTGAACAACTATACATTGAAGATCCATCTGCAGAGGGCTCAGGAGGCCACCACCATTCCAGGTCATTTTCACCCAGACATATTTTGATGGTCAAGCAGCGCTAAGTATACCACTAAAAAAATTAATCGCATTCTTATATGAGGTTAGTCCATGGCTCCTGTTGTGCCCTACAAGATTAATGTGCCTCTATTTTTTTCCTTAAGATTTGTATCTTATAGCTCGCTTTTGCCTGCATGTAAGGTAGATGGCTGATGAATAGACGCAGAATGTGCTGATTGGTTTCAAATTGAGGTACAGCAGTATGCTCTCTCCATCAATTTTTATGCTAGCAAGATTTTTTTAGTGTGCAATGTGCATATATATCTATATATATTAATAAGATAATTTCTAAGATTTAGGCATCCTGATGTATATTAGGGGCATGTGTATAGCTCTCGTTTTACATGGATTGAATATCTAGTTGCTGGATCCATGTTGGTACTTCCTGTTTATTCTGTAGTTCACTTTCTACTTCTGTACTTTGATGAATGTTGCTATCATATTAATAATGCTTGTTCCCACTGATTGACTATGATGTTGTTGTAACATTGTAAATTGATTTGGAGAAAGAAGTCTTAATTTCAGTTAATTATTGATATAAAACATGTAATTTGCAGGCTTTTTGTCTAATGATTAACCTGTGCTATGTTAGTTCAAGAACCAAATACCAGTTAAATTACATAGGTTCAGAACCAAATGCATTGCGATATTCACTGCATTTTACATTTATTGTCAACCTGAGCCTATTGATTAATTGATCAGGTTTTGAGCTAGAACTACATTAAATAATCATATTTGACCTAAAATTTACGATCTCCAGTCAGCTTTCCGATTAATTTATAATTTAACAGGTTGTTATACTTTGATATCAAGGAGATATCATTTCAAACTGATGCAAATATTTATAAATTAATTATATAATCTCTTATTTGTTTGTTTTTTTTAATTTGGAAAGTTTCAAAATGAATTTAGCAATATTTCTGTAACAAAATTTTTGGTTCACAATAGATAAGCCAACATTGTGTGTGTTGGTAAATGTATGTGATTGGTGGGATTTGAACGGTTGCATTGCTAGCGTGCAAAACAACAATTCAAACTATTGAACTACAATAACACATCACTAAGCCTTTTAATCCTATTATGTGGGATTAGCTACATATACTCTTTCTTCCCACTCCCTAAAAGAGTATTTTTTCTAATTGTCTCTTCACATGCTTTTTTGGCCTTCTCTTTTAAATTGGCAAATTTTATAAACTCGATTTTCTTAATAGGGGCATTGAATGGTCTATTATTAATATGTTAGGATCATCTAAGATGACAATTCTAGTCTTACTCATTTTTAAAGCCACCTAATTTTGATATGGATAGACTTATTTCTCATTCTATCCTTACAGGTAAGGTAACTACATAGTTACCCAAGTATCTTTATCTTTGTTGGTAACACTTATTTTGTCGATCAATTTCTTCTTTGTTAGTCAACATTTTATTACATCATAGTTGATTGTATAACTGTTCTAAAAAAAAATTTCATTAATTTTGAGTAGGATTATTTGTTCGCACAACTGGAAGTAGCTTGGATTGTATCAATCGCGTTCTCTTTATTTCACCATTATTTTGAATAATTGAACTAAATTCTTTTTATCAAATGGTTATCAATAGTTGTCATTTAAATTAGAACTTTAAATATAATTTAACATGCACTTGTTATATGTTGTTTTGAATTTACTAAAGGGTTGTTTGGTTTGAAGTAAAATTGAGTTAAAATAAAAATGGTTGAAAATTTTTTAGTGTAATTTAATTTTGCTCTTATATATAAAGGGTTGATCTAATGGTAGTTATACCTGAATCTCTTAATAAATGTGACTTTCACATAGAACCAATTTGATTATGATATATATTCAATTACTCGCTAAATTTTTTTTAATATATGGACTTTAGTTCTCTGTAATTTTCACAACCTTGAGCATCACATTAGTTTTTGTAAATATACAACTCATTTGAGATTTTCTTAGTATTTAAAATAACATTAAATGACCTTGTAAACTTTGTAAATTAAGAAGATTTTTTCACCCCAAATATTTCAATCTGGATATCTTCAACAAGATTCAAATAATTCGAGAATGTGAGCTTCGTACGAACAAGAGTCGATCCAAAAGAACTTCAAACTGGGGAGAGGAAGCTCGTTGGAGTCGTTCCCGAGTCGTCGCTCGCGATCATCTGCGTTCCTTCGCATAAAGTTAAGAGCTATAGTTTTATCTGGTTCATTTTGTGGTTGAAGTTCATAATTTATTATTTCAGATCTTAGTTTTCAAATTTTATAGATCACATGTTTTTTTTATATGTAAAACTCACATAATCTAAAATATATATATGTTTAATGCCAAATTTTTTGACAAAAATGTAGCCCTTCAGCGAAATTTGCCAATCAATCCATCCATCTTTTGATTGATACCTATAATATAATTTTCAACAATGACGCATAACAAATTTGTGGGGGCGCCTCTCAAGTTGGGTTAACATCATTCCCAAAGACTTTTATATAGATTAATGTGTTCCACATTTTATTGTGACCAAGGTACTACAATACTCCAATAAATATTCCTTCAAATATCATACAATTATTATTAATACATTTAAAATTAATGATTAACTTATAATAAATGAAATTCACTGTTATAATTATAATTAAAAACTCATTAATAATCTAAGAAAAAGTGTTGGGATATTTATTGGAGTATTATAGTATTTTCCTTCAAATAATGTGATTATAATCATAACTAAATCACATAATATGCAATATGAGTATTCAACTTTATTGGATAAAGGTCGAGTTCGGTCGAATCAGGCTCAACTCCAAGCTGAATTGTTTGAGCTGAGTACAATTCTAAACGATGGAGTCTTGAGTTTATTTTGATTCAAAAAAGATCAAGTTTGAGCTGACTTGAGTTCATCATTTTAAAAAAGCCACATACTATGCGATGTTTATGAGAATGAAAGAAATGCATTACCACAGGCACTGTTCTTGCTACAATTAAAGCTTTTGATACCAATAATATAAAGAGAAGGAAAGGATTTCTCAGCCGAATTATCATTCATTCATCGTAGCAGAAAACTAATAGCAAAAAAATCCGAAAGCAAGTATGATTGTGCATATAAAATCTCAATTAATGGCATCATATGCTTTAGAGATGTCAAGCCTTAAAACCAAATTCTCAAGTTATTTTATTAGCAAGGAAACGATCACAAACAAAATCAGATTGATTGGGAGTAATGATTTTAGGGAGAATATTTGTTGATCTACCATTTATAATTTTATATCTCAACCTTGTGAATAATAATCCAACAATATTGAAAGAATAAAACAATAAACCCATCGTGCCCAGCACATTATCCCATCTAAAGAAAAAATGACATTTAGTCTCTTCCTCATAAAGGATTTGCATCAAATCTGCATTTTCCTCATTAAATATCTTGTGGATCACAAATAGATTGAGAGAATTGGAAGTATGAACACTTTGTCTATAACTAAGAACATAATTGTGGATATTATTTTGATTCGTAAGCCATATCTTTCCATCTTCAATCTCATGAATCCATTTAACATTTCTTTTCTGTTTCGACATGATTCGAATCTATTTTGAGCTTCTTTCACCATTTTCCAAAGGTTTTAAGGAAGTATTTTGCCTTCAGTAACTTTCTTTAGTAGGTTCTAGCTTTTTTAGCAGCCTCAGTAAAAGAAGTGTGGCTAAGCACAGAGCTTCCATTGAATTAATAAGTGCTTAGGGAATGTATGGGACAAGTTTTAATTTAGGATCCAACTTCATCAAATTTGGACTTAAAGAACCAATTGGTCTCTCCCAAAAATGTGATTATTTTCGTTATTAAATATCAAATTGATGTGCCCATTATGAAGCTCTCGTCCTAAAAACTGCATAGACATCAAAATCTTGCGAAACCGTTGAGTTTTGGAATAATATGACAATAATCAAGTGCACGCCTCTTGGTTTTGATGTTCATCTCAATTAACAGCGTCTGATCCCCGATGGATCAGATCCAAACCCAAAACTATGGATCAAATTCCATTCATTCTATCTTTGCATGAAAGGGACGGAGAATATCATTTTTGCATTACGATTTAATCGTAAACCGTTGGATTTAATCCAACGATTTGGGTAACAGAGCGTTTTAAAATAGTGGATAGAATCTGGGCCGTTTAATCTCTATTAATATCCGACAATAAAATTGGCTTCCATGATTTCTTTAATTGTAAATTATTGGATATAACCCTACGGTTCAGAATAAGGCATGTTAACTCAGCGGAAGAATAAAGGATCTAGGGCGCCAAATGAGTGTCTCGATCAGTCCGACGGCTTGGATAAGATGCCGCCAAAATACCAATGAAAATCATTAGAGGGTGCCAGCTAAGCGACACATGTTCCGTGCCCGATCGTGATTTTGTCCACGATTTTATGTATTTAGAATTTTAATTTAATTAATTTTATAATTTAATTTCAAAATACTTGCCTTTTTCTTTCAAATGGAATTTAAAAACTATAAAATATACTAGCAAGAAATAAAAAAAAAAAGTATTTTAACATATATTATATTTATATAATACTCTAAAAATGAAAATTTAAAAATTCATCATGAATAATTCAATTATAAGAAAATATTAATTTTTCACAAAATATCTACTAAACCGCCTTTTAGCTGATGACATATTTGGTTAAATAATTTATTAAATATTCAAAGAAATATTTCAAAATTTTACTTTTCCAAAAATTGTAAAATTTTAATTATCAAACTTCCAATTTTAATTTCTAAGAATCTCAAAGTTTACGGAATATTTTTTAAATTGATGTTTTATGTATATATTCATACAAGCAGTATACATCAAAATATATAAATAATATATTAATTAATTATGTAAATAGATTATTAATTTAATATATATTTTTATCATATATATATTTCAAAAATTTAAGAAATTTTTTTTATTAATTTTAAATTCTTTTTAGTGTATATTATCTATAAGGATAACATTTTTCTATTTTATTTATGAGATTTGAGTTTAAGATTTGAATAAGAAATTTAGAATAATTTTGATTTTTTATGATATAAAAATATTAATATTTTTATAAATTTATTTAAGAGATTATTTGAAGAATAATTTTAAATTAATTTGTTATATTTATATTATCGTATAAATATTAAAATGAATATAAAAATATTGTGACAATTTTATGTATAAATAAATATATGATATCGATTTTATCTAAAAAAAATATCATTGGGTCCGGCAGCTGACGTGCGATTGAGCAAGTAGGCGTTCTCCTGCGCTATATATGTCGGTAAGCCGACAAACCGAAGGAGTAAGATAGCAGGGGAAAGAATCGTCTGCGGGAGAATCTCGATGGAATATTCCGGCGAACTTCGTATTTGAAGGTGGCAGCCGTGTCTTCACCGGCCGTTCGAGCAGGATCAGACGGCGGTTCGGGGATGGGTTTAGCAGGCGACGAGCTCGTGGAGATCCAGTTGGGGAAGAGGCCCGGCGAGCCGAGCGTCGTCACCGTGAACTGTCCCGATAAAGCTGGGCTTGGCTGCGACCTTTGCCAAATTATTCTCGAGTTCGGGCTGTGCATTAGCAGAGGAGGTAAGGGTTTAAGAGCAATTTGGGTTAGGTTTTCTCTTATGTGAAGTTGATTCGATGACTTTTTTTAATTTTCATGCCTCCCATGTTCTGAATATATATATTTATTTGGAATGCCTTTAGATTTATGTCAAATTTATTAACAGAACGTCTTTAGATTTATGCCAAGCATCAAAGATTTTCTTATCTTGGCCAGTGCCTTTGTTCTAATTTATTTATTTAGCTTCAAAATGTTTATGCTTTCAAAATTAATACTCATATTAAATTTCATTACAAAACTAGCATTCTATTTTGATCTTTTTTAAACATTGAATGAAGCTAAGATTAATGTTAGCTTTGTAAGGAGCTGTGCATTAGTAGAGGAAGTTCGGGATTAAGAGCACGTTTTACTCTTCTTCTTCTTCTTTTCTTGATTCGATTTGGGTTAGGGTTTCTTTTATGCCGGAAGCTGATTCGATGATTTATTTATTTTTATGCGTGCCTATCATGTTCTTGACGATTGCGCCCGAATTAGTAGAGGAGGTTTGGGTTTGAGCAGACTTTTCAGTCAACTGGTTGTTAAGCGTGGTTCTTCAAATGCCCATTTGTGCTATAAAATTATGAAAAAACTTTTTTTATAAACTTATTAGTCATTTTTTATCAAAATTTTATTAGATTTATGCCAAGCATCAAGTTTTGTTTTTAATTATGGCCAGTACCTTTGTTATAATTTATCTAGTTAGCTTTGAAAACTTCCATGCTTGCTATACTATCACTCAAATCAAATTGTGACAAAAATCTATTTTGGTTTTTTTAATCATCGAGTGAAGTTAAGTTTTATGTTAGCTTTGCAAGGGGCTATTTGGTAGAAACTGCTTGGAGATTTAAGAAAATTTAAACACTATATGATTAAGAGTTAGTGATATGAAAAAAATTCAGCCAAGCTTGACCAAATAATTTGAATTTAGCTTGAAAGATAATTTAGCATTGGATACGTATAAATAAAATTAATACATTTACTACAGGATACTTATAAATAATACTTTCCCAATTCAAATTTCTAACAAGCAAAGAATGAGCTCCTCTATGGTGGTATTCAATGTTAATTTCATTCTGCTTACCTCCCATGAGCTTTTTAAATATCATTTACTGTTGCCTATCAGAAAGATCTTCCTTTCATCCTCTCCCCAACCGAGACCAATCCATCGGAATCTTCATGCACTCATCCTGCTTCACCCATCTCCTAATCATATTTCATTTAAGCGTGGGACATGTTAAAGTACATGTCATGGCGACATGGAATCTTCTTATAAAAGCTGTGAAGCACTGCACAAGCTATTACAATGTTACTTTGGAACAATCACAAGAGATTGCCTCATCTGGTTAGAACTTAAAATTTTCTTTCCAATTGCTAAATATTCTCTCAACTACATTGCAAAGTTGAGCATGACAATGATTGAATAATTCATGTGGAACATGGTATCTTTGCAATGCGCCCCCACAATTTTACATAGACAGTAACGATAACACCTAAACGGTTCTTTCAATTTATGTGTTGTCATAGCTCGAATAAACCTGAAATTATTTCGTTCCCGAAACCTGGAAGTTAACTTTCTTCAAAAGTCCACCTTAGCACTCTCTTATTAATAACTGAGCCTTTCCATCCCACTACTATCTACACAAATTATTTATCAAATAAAGCAGTTATTGTATTCTGTGATGCAAATCTCTTCCTTTTCCGATATCTAGTTTGAGTGGCACGGCTTACATTAAATGGATTGTGCATTCCATCAATGTCGCCGACCGTATTTTTAAAGAAAATATAAAATTGTGAATTACTAAGAACATGCAGATGATTTTGCGTATCTGAATTTGGCAAACATAATAAATTTGTTTAACAATAACATGATCTGGCAAGAACAGTCCTAAATATTTATTAACTGCTTTTAGATAATTTTGAAAAAATTAGCAGAGTTGGCCATATGACCATAAAATGATCCAGTTGTTCGGCTGTAGACATTTTTTGTCACCAAGTAACCACGATTAACCAGAAGGTCGCACAACTGAACAAGTGCCTCTGTTCGTAGTAAAAAACACTATAAGATCTTGTTGGGTGGCCCGCTAACACATGGAGCACATTCTGTTTACTGTATATGGGCAGTCAAGCACTAGTCTATGGAGTAATAATATACTCTTTTTGTCTCACATCTCTACTGTGTGAATCATGTCCATTTGTCGCCATAGGATATGATCTGAGAGCTCACGGTTAAAGTTCATATTCACCTTCTAGCTTGTATTGGCTTTCTTATAGCATCATTTTCATTAGGATGGCATTTTTTTTTTTTTTTGCCTCAAACAATAGGACAATTGCCCCTGTACAAATTCGGAATAATAGAAAACTCTTGAAGCCATAGTAAGAAACACTAATTACATGAATCACTTGGTTCGAGTTGAAACACACAATTCTTCTTGCTCGATTCATAATCAATAAGGTAATTGCCTGTCTAGAAGTAAGTGAAACACATAATTTTATGTTATTGCCTCAAGATTTAGTTCCAACTCCAAGCTGGAAATATATCAAGATTATGCTCATCCGTATTTTCTGTCGAGTCAGCATCAGTACAGCCATTGAGTTTTATATTTTAACTGTAATAGCTTAAATCTAGGTCTGTAGTACTTTGTAAGGCAACCAAAGATTCTCTTCACAGCTTGTGAAGTGTTTGGGCTTTGGTAAATTTGATAGCAACTGACCAATCCCACAGCTACTGCAATATCTGGTTCATTCCGTGCATTAAACAATTTATTTTCATTGAATGTGTGCAAGAAGTTTTATTAGATGGGATTGCTGGAATATCTTCAATTGTGGTAGGAAATTCAGTCTACCGAAATTGATATTTCTTTTTGCGAATTTTAGCAAAGTTCACCCACCCTTTTTTTAATCTTTCCCAGCAATTCTTACGCAGATGTATCAACTGATGGGCAGTGGTGCTTTGTGGTACTATGGGTTGTTCCTTGCTCTCCAAAAATTAGCATTCAATGGACAAGCTTGAAGAGCCGGTTGTTATCAGAGTGCCCATCTTTTTCCATTCCATTTTATTTGGATGCAGGAAGCGTACCCAAGGCAGCTCACACTTGTCTCCTAAAACTGTTCTCGGTTAATCGAAAGGGGCTTCTGCACGGTAAATTTGTTATTTTGTTTTGTCGGCTTGTCTTAAAGCTGTTAAAGAAGGTTTTGGTTATTTATATTATGTGCTGTTGAGTTGATGCAGATGTTACTCATGTTCTTTGCGAGCTTAATCTCTGTATCCATAGATTAAAGGTGTCTACAACACCAGATGGAAGAGTCATGGATCTCTTCTTCCTAACAGATGGCATGTAAGTACAAATCTGTTGAGCACGTTTTCATGATTTCGCATGAAATTCATAGGATATTTTCCCTATGGTACTCAGAATGAGCCAATTTTTTTTTAAATTAAGCACTTTTCTTCATATTGGGAGCTGAATGTTTCTTTCAATATACTTCATGAATGTATTCATACTCTTCTGTTGCCAGGGAGCAACTGCATACGAGGAAGCGACAAGACGAGACGCGCCAAAAACTAAGATCTGTTCTTGGAGATTCGTACATAACCTGCGAGATTGAGCTGGCTGAAGATTTTCAGCAGGGATTCTCTTCCCTCCCTCCTGCCGTTGCCGAGGAGCTGTTCAGTCCCGAGCTGTCGAGTGGCCAAGTCAACTCAGACTCAGCCAAAATGATAAAGGTTAATGTAAACATAGACAACTCATTGAGCCCTTGCCACACTCTGTTGCAAATTCATTGCGTGGATCAGAAGGGGCTTCTCTATGACATTTTGAGAACCTTGAAAGGCTACAACATTCAGGTATATAATTTTATATGCATAAATAGCTCTCATTTCTCGGGACTTGTCGGAATTCAATGTTTCGCTGTGTGGGTCTGGAATTAGATTGCTTATGGGAGATTCTTGCCGGTTTCGAGCGGTTTTCGAGACATAGATCTGTTCATCCAGCAGGCGGACGGGAAGAAAATCGTCGATCCGGAGAAGCAGGAAGCTCTGTGCTTGAAGCTGAGGCTGGAAATGCTGCATCCGCTGAAGGTGATAGTGGTCAGCCGAGGCCCAGACACAGAGCTCCTGGTGGCGAATTCCGTCGAGCTCTGCGGGAAGGGAAGACCGCGGGTCTTCTACGACGTCACCCTGGCCCTCAAAACGCTCGGCATCTGCATCTTCTCGGTAAGGAATGGACGACTTTGGCTGTGTTCCGGCATTGATGATTTCTGACCCTCTGCTGATTTAACCAGGCCGAGATCGGGAAGCATCGGACGGCGGAGAGGCAGTGGGAGGTGTACAGATTCCTTCTGGACGAAAGGCGAGAGTTTCCATTGTCGGGGAGGAGAGCCAGAGGGCAGATTGTAGACGGGGTGCGGAGGACTCTCATGGGTTGGGTTTAACAGCTTTAACTGACACACTCTGTCTGTGTGCTATGCTGTACAGTAACAGTTAGTCTCATCCTTTATCCATCTATAATAGTTTCTTATTGTTTCTTTGAGGGTTGATTGATGGGTGGAAGTGGGTCGGCTTTGGTCGGTTGATTGATCTGATTTGGATTCTGATGATCGATCAATAATTGTCTCTCTTGTCATGTCAGTGACATGCTGCTGATGTGGCTTGTTTTGTGCATACCAGTCATGGTTCAGTAGTCGCAGTGAGAGGCTCGACTGAGTGACACTTTATTTGTTAATTTTTTTTTGGAAAATATTATGATTACATAAGATCTAGGATCAATTAGAATTTTTTTTTTTTTGTAATTTTTGTATATAAGTTTTATCAAAAAAAAAAAAAAAAAAAAAAAAAAAAAAAAAAAAAAAAAATGTATTCAACCAATAATCTATTTATACATTGGATTGATACATATTTTTTTGATATATATTAGTGTGTAAGTTCATCTAATAAGATTTAATGTTTATTTATTTATATTAAAATAATATAAATATTATTTTTAAAATATTTATTGAAATAATATTTAAATTTTATTAGATGAGTTTTCTTAGAGATTATTTTAAACGAATCTGAATAATATTTCTCATTATATCTATTAACATCATTTAGATTTGATCTAATCGGTAGGCAGGAATTTTTGACCTTATTATGAAGTTTGATTTTTTATTTTATTTTATTTCTTTATTCATAATTTGTAATATTATTTCGTTGGACATTTATTTTTATAAGACTCATTTGGACATCTTATTTAATTTAAGCAATGAAATTGAGTGTTTATTGTATTAAATAATCTGAATTATTATTTATCTTCCTCAGTCGAGATCTCCGAAGAGAGAATTCTCTTTTGGTGGGGTATAATGATTGTTGTTCACCCATGACTATCGTTCGGAGCAAAAGTTTTGCAACACGAACTTGCTCGAATTGACTCTTCCCCAGCAGTAGTATCCCATAATACTAGTGCTCATCTATATTGAGCTTGCTCATTTTTGAGTCCTCACTCATTAGCTATTTTGCTCATAATTGAAGCGTTTTTTCTTTAAGCTAACCAATAATGTTGATGAATACCATTGGATTGTTAAAATGAATTTTACATTTTGTTATAGGTGTGGAATTTTCTAAAGGATGGGTGGGGTGGCTTTCACCATGCTAAGAATTCATTTTTGCTATTAGAAACATGTTTTGCATCATTGGGTTTGATTCTGGGAAACAATGTCACCCCTAATAACAAGTTTGTGTAAATCCGATATTATGGCCTATATTTGGTATAATAATATATTCATAATTGAACATTCACCGTAAAAATCCAATCATCTTACATTACATATATATATATATATATATATATATATATATAAGCACAAAAATTACATGTTATCATTTTTTAAAAATTGAATATATCAATCTCAAAAATGAATATTTTATAAAACTAAGTTATTCTATCAGACAAGTAACTGGAACATTGACAAATCAAGCACATTAATTTTACAAACCGATGAGATTCTACTATTACCAAAGCTAATTAAATATGTCTTTAAGCCCTAATTAACATATAGATTTAGTGTCTTAATTAAATCATATATAAAAGCTCTTTAGATTAGGTGTTTTTGTGCTCCAAATGTTGTCGGGCAAAGTATGTCACTGATAGATTATACTTTTAATATTCTATATAGTATTTCCATGCATCAATTTAAGAAAGTGCAGGCAGCCTGATTCATCTCTAAATATGTTGGTTAACTATGTGCGCGGAATCATTTCAACTTTCAAGCAGTAATATCACAGCATTAAAAGATATGAAGTTCTAAAGTCACAAAAATCATTAAAGTTTCCCAGTATTATACAACATATCATTATCTTTGTTATTATTATTATTATTATTATTATAGTTATAGAGACTCCAACACTTCAACAAATTATCTTAATATGAGATTTAAACAAAAAAAAAAACAGAAGGGCTCACTGGAACAAATTACACAACTACAGGAAACCACCCTCAGTCCACCGATCACCAGATTTTCCGTCCTGGACGATTCCGGCGCTCGACGAGCTGCGGTGCTTATTCTTGGAGCCGTAGAAGCCATCACCATCATCATCGTCATCCTTGGCATCGTCCCACCCGGCCCATCCATCGCCGTTTTGGCCGCCCCTCTCCGCCTTTCGATCTGTCCCGTCCCAATCATCCCACGAGCCCGCAGGGTGGTACTGGCCGCCGCCGGCCTGGTTCTTTCCCAGCTCCTGATGATAGCTATTCCTCAGAGTATTATTATTATTACTATAATTAGCAGCAGGAGCAGAAGCAGCTGAAGCATCGCCTGCTGGGGGCTTCCAGTTGACGCCTCCAATGCCTTCCTTGGTGTATTCCTCGACCTTCTGCGAAGCCATGGCCATGACGCCTTTCATGATGCCCCAAGTTTTCTGCCCGATTTCATTGGTTTTCGTCGTCACCACGCTGACCGTCTCATTCATCTTCTGATCATATCCCCCTTCCTTCACCTGAGAAGCAGCCAGGAGGCAGCCTGTTAGGTAATGCACAATGCAGGGCGGAGAACCAAGAGGGAAAGCAATTGATTGATATTACCTTGGAAGAAAATTCCTTGGTGCTCGCCTGGACAGCGTATGCGGCGGATTGAGCGGCAGAAGCAGCAACCAGGGATAGTTTGCCGAAGCCCTGGCAAAAATGAAAGAAAGAAGTTCATGGAGAAGGAAATCAGATTAGCAAAGTTTCCACCAGCCGGACAAGAAAGTTTAAGCTTTCAAATTTTTATGAATATGTCAGATAGTTCAGTCATTTTTCATTTATTTTTTCTGCTGTAAGCAGCTAATTGTGGGCTCGTAGCTCTTCAACCATGTAAGCAGCTAATTGCATAAAGTTGCTCAAAAAATGTAAGCAATTTAAAATAAAAAATAATGAATATGAACTTTCTCTTATGGCACGAGAGTAGGGATAGCTCGATAAACTCAAACTATCATCCAACATTTTATTCAGAAGTTTAATTATATTATAGGCGGTTTCAGTTTGATTATTTCTAACCATAATTTCCTGTAGCCGTTTGGATGTAAAATTAGGTTCATTATTGATTTTTGTGGATATGCGAAAGTTGGATCTAGAGAACACTGTTCACATATATAACTTAATGCCCTCTAAATGTGTTATCCTGATTTCCTGATGTCTGGCAAGGCTTAGCCAGCAACTTAATTATTCCCTAAAACATTTAAATAACAGCGTTTGATTGACTGCAATATTATCTTAAAATAGAAAAACATTGTAAAATAGCCATTGTCCAATATTATTCAAAAAACACTCCAAATTGGCTTCTACATGATAATAAGACTGCTACATTATATTTGTATCTTTGTTCTAGCCCCTATTGCCAGTGATGTTTTGTGATTTTGGTGGCTGTTGCATGTAGTTTGGTCCCCTTTATCTCTGGCTCCAACTACAAATTTATTTTTGTTTTTGTGTGCAGGTGAAGATATCGGTTTCAGTAAAAAGATAGAAAGTAAAAGAATAAAAAACTAGTAAAAAAATTGGATAATATTATCTAAGAATATTATCTGATGAGCTAAGAACATTCTAATATTATGTTATTCTCTAAAACATTCAAATTACAGCTATTACAGCAATATTAACTTAGCATGGAAAAAAAATTGTGAAATAGTCATTGTCTAATGTTAGTCAAATAACACCCCAAAGTGCCTCTATATGCAAATAAGACTGCTTTCTTATATTCGTATTTTTTCCATTGGTAGCGATTTTGGCGAAAACAAGGTTTTTGTCCCAATTGCCAGTGATGTTTTGAGATTTTGGTGGTTGCTACATGTAGTCTGGTGCCCATTATTTCAGGCTTCAGCCACAGCTTTTTTCATTTTTGGGTGCAGGTGAAGATATTGGTTTCAGTAAAAAGATGGAAAGTAAAGTAAAGACAATAAAATTAGAAAATATTATCCAAAAATATTATCTTATATGCTAAGAAAGTGCTAATATTATGTTATTTCCTAAAACATACGAATAACAGTGTTTGATTTACTGCAATATTATCTTACATCGAAAAAAATTGTGAAATAACTATTGTACACTCCAAATTGGCATCTATATACAAATAACACTGCTTTCTGTTATTCATATCTTTGCCATTAGTCGCTAAGCAAGGTAATAATGTAAGAGATGCAAATTCAGTATGAGCTCAATTCATCAAATCCATCGAGAGCATTTAACCCCCAGGGGGATCCATAATAACCCTTTTGAAGAGCTTTTAATATCCTATCCCTATACCTTCCTGCGATCAAATTGTACCACCTAAGTTCACTTTTGAAAAGCGAAGAAAGACATTTTCTCGCTCTTCCATGGGTTCCCCCTAGCAGAGGAAAAACAATCGTCTAGCCCGCTTCAGTGATCACCCGGAAAGGATACTGCAGGTGATGTTCGGTGAAAATAGGGTTCAAGTCCCTACTGCCAGTGATGTTTTGTAATTCTGGTTGCTGTTGCACGTAGTTTGGTTCCCTTGGCCTCCGGCTCCAGCTACAGTTTTTTTACCGTTTTTTGGGTGCAGGTGAAGATACCGGTTTCAGTCAAAGAATAGAAAGTAAAAAAAAAGAACTAGCAATAAAATTGGATATTATTATTTAAAAATATTTTACAAAACATATAACACACAAATAATACTGCATCAAACACTCACTATAATCTCAATAATAATGTTAATAAGGAGTAATATTTGAACAGCGTGTTATTTTAGTAACTTTGCATAATGCATCCAACCAAACGGTCTCTATATTTAATCATAAAGAATTCATTATTTAAAACTGAATTTTGTCAAGTATTGTGAGCTAGAAGTTAAAAAATGAAATAAGGGGAAATGAATACAATAAACATAGATTTATAGTAACTGGGCTCTATATCATAATTCAATTTTTAAATGTAGTAAACTATTTATCTATGTATACTAGCAAATTCAAAATGTAACAGAATATTAGCTCTATTGTGCAAGATGAAGTTGTAAAAATTTCAAAAGTTTAAAAGTTCAGATGAGGAGTCATCAAAAAGCACTCCCTAACTATAATGCAAGGGAGGTATTTTTAGTATTTTTAATCAGGTCTTGATAGGTCTAGAGCATTGGCATGGCTTTTATGATTGGTTGATAAAGTTTTTATGTTTAAATTGAGATGTTGTGTCATCCCACAAAAAAGCGTGACACTAGGTCAAGCAACCATAGAGAGCAGGTAAGTCTGAAATTTGAAGAAGTCTGACACAAATGTATGTCGGAAATAATTGTAGGCAGAGTCTAAAGAGCCAAACAATGAAGTTGCGATTTAGTTGACCAGTGATCCATCGTAGCAGATGGGTCAGGCGACAAACTCCCCAAATACAATCCAAACATAGCACGTATCTGTTTTAAAACTGCTCCCATGAAACATAAGGACAGTTGAGCTTCATTGATGAAAAACACATATATCAAAAAGATTCTCTATTCAGGATCTATGTTTTAAATATTAAAACACATGATTCTATCAGCACACACAAGACACTGCTTCCTTGCTAATAATTAGGTTGTCAGACCTGCTCACTTGATATGCCGAACCTGAGGAAGGTTAGGTACTAGGCCAAGATTTTCAAACAGGCCTAGGTTGAGCACGGGCACGGCCTTTTGATCAAAATTGGCGGCAAGAAAGGGCCGAAGCCCACATCATTTAGACAATGGGCCAAGCTCAGCTCAATACAGTATTTGCATAATCCATAATTCCCCTTGAGCCATTGCGGCTGCCTTTCCCACCAACCATTCTTGTTGCCAGTGCAGCATATGCTCCATAACACCACCAAGGCCGCTACCCTTTTTTAATTACCTACCTTCATCATCCCCCTAGTTCCGACAACCACCATGCACCTACGAACATGTTTTGTGTTGATGACATACAATTTAGCTTTCTTTAAAAGATAAGATCACAATATAAAAAATTTAATCTTTGAAATTTTTATTAAAATGTCAGGTAATCCAATCATTTTGCAATTTTAATTATATTGTATATAGCTAATAGTAAGCTTGTCTTTTCAATTATGTTCATGTCATTGTGTCAAGCCCAGATAATGTACAGAAAGTTGCTCAAAAATTGTATTAGCAGAGCAATTTAAAATTAACATTCTCTAGCCACAAGGTTTTGTGATTCTTCGAATGTTACAACTTCCAAGACAATATAATGAAAATGAGCTTTCTCTTATGATGCAAGCAGGGGTAGCTCAATAAACTCATGCATTAAGTAAATCTTCTATCCAACTTCCCCTCATCATCTAACCATTTATTCAGAAGTTGAATAATAATTTTATAAAGGCAATATCAACATGGTCGTTGATTCAAAGGTGGTGAACAAAAAAACCCTCTACTAAAAATTATTTTTAACTAATAATTCCTATACCTTTTTAAAAGCCAAATGAAATCAATTATCAGTTATTGTTGCTATGAGCAAGTTAAATTTAAGGAAAACTTGATCACATATAAAGTCTATGCTGCATAAAAATGTTGCCCTTATATTTTGCAAAACATAGCCAAGCAAGCCAAATTTAATCATGAATAATTCACTATCCATAAATCTTATTTCCATTAAGTATTTAATTATAAATTGGATGTAAAAAAAAGAGAGAGAAAAACCACAGTACATATATTTATGGTGATTTGGCTCTATGTCTAAAATTCACTTTCAGACTTAGTAAGCTGTTTCACTACGTATGACGATAAGTCAAAAAGGTAACAGAGTATAACTCTATTGTACAAGATAAATTTGTAAAATTCCTGAACGCCCAAAATTCTAATGAGGACGTCATCAGGAAAAAAAATATTTTTAGTGTTTTCAATCAAAATTTGGAAGGTCTCTAACATTAACAAAACGTTATGTTTGGTGTATATTTAAATTGAGATGTGTGGAACTACAAAAAAGCGTGATTCTTGGAAGTAACTCTATGGAGAAGGTAGGTCAAAAGCATGAAGAAATGAAGCATGTTCTTATCAGTACGCACAGAACATTGCTTCAATGTTCAAAGTGTCTATAAATGATCCTATGCTCCTTTTGTTAGCAAAAAATTATCTCCACCAGATCAGCTCACAGCTCACAATTCTTTCACATAAATTCGTATTACATTAATCCCAAACATTTAAAATTTTTTTGTTAAGTGACAGGAGTCAGATTCTTTTCAATTGATACCCTAAACCAATGGCTACTCACAGCATAGTTATGCTTAACAGATCAACGGATAACCACATTTCAATTCTAAGAAATGGGTTTTTAAAAATCGATCTTATAAAATCAAATTTAAATAGCAGCAACACAATCGACTGCATGAGATGACCCGATAATGAGTTTTGGATTCATATCAACACATGCTTCAGCATTGGAAACACTTCAGTATAAAATAAAATAAAAAACGCAATAAAAAGTTGCTACTCCAATTCTCTATGTTAAAGAAGCAAAATAGCAGTTCCCAGAAATCTCCGTCTTATAAAATCAAATTCCAAACTTTCTTCGTGTGCTCCACTTGCCATTCTTTGTCAGCTAAGCAGCAATGCTTCTATTACCTTCCTTTTATATATTTTTTTAATAGTAATTTATCAATAACTCGTTAATTAAAATTGAAAACCAGGACATTTGGATTTAAAGGCTAATAAACGCGTCGTTAAGAATATAGACTTCACTGTATACGGAAATAATTATAAGAAAACAAGATAATTCACCTGGGAGACAACTGACATTGTATCCCGCAGCACATCAGCCTGCGTGCCATTCCGCTGGGCCGATGGCGGCGGGGTCGATCCAAACCCCACATACTTCCCTCCCTGTGATGGCGGGATTCCCTCTGGGCGGGAATCATTTTCCGCCATTTTTCTAGCAAAGAAGCTCTCTTTATTAGCAGAAGATGCCTCCAATTGCGCTCTGGCATGTATATCCTCTGTAGATCTAGATCTTGAGGGCACACCTCCAGCCCCGCTCCCATTGCTCCCAAATCTAACATCATTGGCCGATTGATTCCTCCTAATATCAACCGGTCGATACTCCTCACTGTCCCAGCTATCCCAACCTCCATTGCTCGAGTTCGCTGACAACCCAAGCGGCGGCTTCTTCGCACCAACGCCGATCGCCTCCTTCTCGACAGGAGGGTCCCTCCATGGACGGCCTTCGGCAAGGGCCTGGATGCGATCACGGTAGATTCCGGCAGCTCTCGTGTTATACTTAGCGACGATGTCGGTATCCTTTGGAATCCCGTACTGCGCCAAAAATGCGTTGAGAGGATCGTTTCCCCCAGCTTCCATCTTCTTAAGCTGAATCTCAGACCACGAGTCCATCGTCACGGATCGGACGAAACTGATGTGAACACCGAGGCCGCGGTGCTTGCCAGAGCATTCCAGGCACATGAAGACGCCATAGGAAACCGACGCCCATTGAGGATTCTTCTGCGAACAATCGACGCACGTTTTGTTTCCCAGATAAGATTGGAGATCTCGTAGCCGTTTCGATGCAGATGCTGCCGCCATTAAATCGCCGGCGATAGATAAGATCTAGATCTCCGGTCTACAAAAGGAAAGAAATGTAAAACAAAGTAGGGAACAGAGACGGATGCAAACCCTAGATTGATCGATTCGCAACGAAATAGTCCGTTAAATTAGGGTTTAGTATTCCGGAGGTAGACGAAGAAGGGGAGGCGGAAGATTTGCGATCGGGATCGGTCCGCCCCCTCTTCCTTCTGCCTTCTTTGATAGAAAAGAAAATTCACCGAGAAACCGTTCCGGTGCGCTCAGCGACCTTCTAAAATTTTACAGCTATTAAATATATTTAATGTTTTTTATTTTATAATTCTTAATAAAATATTAAAAATAAATTAAAATAAATTGTAAATAATATTATTATATTTGAATAATCTTAGAACCTTAACTTGTAATTCAAAATATTAACAAATAAAAATATTAAAATGACAAATTAATTAGAAAAGAGTTTTGTTAAATTTACACATTAAAATATATAAATGATATGTAAATTAAATATGTAATTAGATGATTGATTGAATATATTTTTTTATATTTATATACAAAAATTAAAAAAATATATATTATATTGATGATGAATACTATTTTTTATATATTTCAGTGTAAATATAATATTTTTTATTTTCTCTCATATTTTTCATTTTCTCTCATTATATATTTAAAAAAATATATAAGATTTAGATATTATTTAATTAATATTTATTTATTTAATTTAGATATAATTAAATATTATTTTTTAAATTTTTATTGAAATAATGCTCAAATTTTATTGGATATATTTTCTTGAATATCACATCAGCAAGTCTAAATATCATTTCTCATAAAAATATAATTATAATTATTATTGTTATATAAAATATTAAATAAATTTATAATTTAAACATTATAATAATATAGATTATGTCGGCCAGCAGCTGAGCTTCATTTGCACGATGTCTTAACATTTTGATAATTGGCTACACTATGTTAGATGCTCATTAAAGCTATATAGATGATGTTTAATCAAATATGTGGAATACTACTTGTTGATTTTAGTTGTATTAGTTCACATATTTTATATTATAAATTAATATAATAATACTTTTTGTTATTATTTATTTTTTATAAATTATTAAAAAAATAAATAAATAAAATCAATTATTACTATCTTAAATTTAATATATATATAATAATATAAATATAGTAAAATTAATTGATGCAGGCCCCAACTATCTCCAACCAAACCACCGTCCTATCCCCCATAAATTTCCTTTCCCTCCTCTTTCACCCCGCATTATTATATCTGCGCCCGCACCTCATTATTTTGCCGAAGCTCACACTAGCTGACTTTGGGGGAGAGAGCAGCAATGGTCAACGTGGTCTCTCTGATGACCGGATGGCCTGGCCCGAGCGGCTATGGCTCAGCCACCACCGCCGAGCGGGTTACAGAAACCATCGACGCTTCTAATCTCACCGTCTTAATTACAGGTTTCACAAATCCATCCTTTTCTTTCTCTTTTTTACCAAAATCACAATCTTATCTTTGTCCGTATATTATTTTTTTTTCTTTTACACATTTAATGTAACTTTATTATATATTTCATATATAATACAAAATAATAAAAAAATTTATTTTAAAAACTAATTTTTTCTTTTGGTTAAAATATGATTTTTGTTGCGGTATATATAATGTATTTAAAAATATTATATTAAATTTATAAATTAAAATATGTTTTTGATATGTATGTAAAAACTCATATTTTCTTATAAAGGGTTTATTTTTTCCATATTAAAAATCAAAATTAAATTCAATTTTGCCAGCTAAAAATATATATTTAGTTAATATGTTAGAGCTAAATAATAATTTATTTTGAAAAATATAATTTAAATTTCAAATATCTCATAAAAAAAATTTGAAGTATATAATATTTAGTTATTTTTTGATGCAAAGATGGAATAAAAAAAAAAATTCACGAGATATCTCAAAACAATCTCTTCAAATAGCTTAAAAATATTTAAAATATTTTTTTTCTCATTAAAGTAAAAAATAATATATTTTAAATAAATATTACTCTTTTGGAAGTAAATTAAATAAGAACAAATAACTTTTTAAAAAATATATATTTTTTATTATTTTAGACCGCTGGAAAATATTTAAGAGAAATATATCAAAATCCTACTCTTCAAAAGAGTTATATAAAATTATGAGAAATGCTCTGTACATTTAAAAAAATCTTTTTTAGGTGTATAAATTTTAAAATTTGTATTATTTTAGTGTAAATAAATGAGAAATAATTTTTAGATCCTTAGTGGTATCTAAAAAAAAACTTAATCAATATGATATTTTGGGTGCATTCAATATAAATTTTAAAAATAATATTTGTATTATTTTAATAATTTCAAATTTTATTAGATGAATTTTATTGAGTGTCAGGTCTAAATAGTATTCCTCTAAATAAATATAAAATATATCTAAATTCTATTGGATGAAGTTGTATTGAGTGCAAGCGGATGTAAATATATATTATTTAATTAATATCTAAATTTTATTAAAACATTTATTTTTTTGGACACTCATTTTCATTTTTGCTAAACTTTTTTTAAATAATTTATGTGATATTAATTTAAATTTATTAAAATAAATATAAGTATTAGATTATTAAACATGAGCTGATTTAGTTAAAAAATAAATATTTTTCTTCTAAATAGTCTTAAAATATATAAATTTGATGTTAAATGAGTCTGAGGCCTGCTTCGATTACTGTCTTCTATATATTTTGATGTATACATAACAATACTACTCTTTGCAGGAGGGGCAAGCGGGATCGGTGCAGAGACGGCGAGAGTCTTTGCGCTCCGAGGAGCGCACGTGGTGATCGGCGCACGAAACATGAGTACAGCGAACGAAGCCAGGAAGCTCATCGTCGCCAGAGACTCGAAGGCTCACGTCCAAGCCATGAAGCTCGACCTCAGTTCACTCACGTCAGTCAAGGCTTTCGCTGACGAGTTTCTCAAGGCCGAGCTTCCGCTAAACATCCTGATGTAAGAGAGCATGCATTGTCTTCAGAACGTTCATTACTACTGTTAAGACTCTGAATTTGCCATCGCTTTCAGAAATAATGCTGGAGTAATGTTCTGCCCTTTTGAGCTTTCAGAGGACGGTGTGGAGATGCAGTTTGCTACCAATCATCTTGGTTAGTGATTAATACTAAAAACATCAATATGGAATATGATTGTAAGTATATTTCGATTTTTGATATTTACAGGACATTTTTACTTGACCAACCTTCTCCTCGACAAAATGAAGAGAACCGCAGAGGAGACCGGAGTTGAAGGCAGAATCGTGAATGTGTCCTCTATAGCTCACCGCCACACTTACGAAGAAGGAATACAATTCCATGTAATTAATGAAAAATTCAGATACAATGGAAGGAAGGCTTACGGGCAATCTAAGCTTGCTAACATATTGCATGCAAATGAGCTATCAAGACGCCTGCAGGTAATTTATTAAGATTAATTGGATTAATAAATGTTTAATTTGTAATAATTATTGTTAAAAATCAACTCTTTATTATAACTGATTTACTATTTATTAAATTAGTATAATATATGATTTTTATTATAATTAATTTAGGAGTAATTATGGCAATATAGAGAGAAATTCCAATTGGATCATTCCAAAATTATATTGTAATTGTAATTTGAGTCATAATTTATGTTCAAATTCTTACAATTATAAATTTCTATATAAAAATAATCATTTAATGGTTTTAATATGCAGGAGGAAGGAGCTAATGTTACTGTAAACTCTGTTCATCCAGGGTTAATCACGACTAACTTGATGAGACACTCTGTACTTCAAATGAGTAAGCTTTGATTCGCACACTTTTTTCAATTATTATAATTTAAAAATATCTTAAACGATTCCTTGTGTAATCTGCAGAAGTGCTGAAAATATTTACCTACATGTTCTGGAAGAATGTACCGCAGGGGGCAGCAACGACTTGCTACGTGGCTCTTCATCCAACCCTAAAAGGCATAACAGGGAAATATTTCGTTGATTGTAATGAGATGAGCACCAGCGATGCCGCCGGAAATGAAAAGCTTGCGAGAAAATTGTGGAGTTTCAGTGAAGAGATGGTTAAATCGGCTCTGCTTCAATGAATATATATATATATATATATAAATAGCTTAAGCAGAGCAATTAGCTATCTGTTAATCCTGATTAACTGCTATCCTTTTTTTAATCTACGTTTTCCCATTCAATTTTCATGGGCTTTGTTCAGGTGTTCCCGTTTAGAATTTATTATTATTATCTTTTTTATTAAAATTTGCGTGATGGCTACAATTTCAGATTAAATTATTTTAAATAAAATAAAAATATAACATTATTAAAATAAATATATATATGTTTTCTATTCATTCTAATAAATATGATTAAGTTAATTAGTTAATATCTTAATATTAATTAAATCTATTTTGATTGTGAGATTTGTAAAAATATTTATTTTAAATTATATTTTTTTAGAAATATTTGAATGCAAATAATATTTTTATTATATATATTCCAAACGTTTACTAAAACAAGTCGAAACCAAATCGACTCAACGCAGTCTTTTTGGGTCGGCCGAGTATTAGACATCCCGACAGCAAGTTTTTCTTAAAGTTGCAAGGAAGGAATGCAAGCGCAAAAAGCTGGCGAGCCTGAAAGCAGGCAGGCTTCTTCTTCTGCAGCGCTGGAGGAGGGGGCTCAGCATGAAGCAGCTGCTTGAGGTGCAAGCTGTGCTGATCACAGACCCTCCTCCTACCGCCGTGCTGGACCCGAACGCGGCGGCCGTGAAGCTGATCTCGGCAGCGTCCTCTCTGGGGAACCCCCGGCACGCATGGCTGGTCTTCTCCTCCCTCTCCCGCCCGAATCTGGTGGCCTGGAACTCCTTGCTGAAGTGCCTCTCCGACAATGGCCTCCACTCCCTCGTCATCTTCCGCTTCAACTCCCTCCTCCTCCTCCGCCCCCTCCTCCTCCCCGACCCCTTCACCTTCACCTCCATCATCCGATCCTGCGCGGCACTCCGCTCCTTCCCCGCCGCCGCCGCCTCCCACTCCTTCCTCATCTCCCACGGCTTCGCCTCCAACCTCTTCGTCGCTAACGCTCTGCTCTACACGTACTTCAAGCTCGGGCGCCCCGCCGACGCCCGCATTCTGCTCGATGAAATGCCCATCAAGGACATCGTCTCCTGGAACACCGTCATCGCTTCCTGCCCCGACGTCGCCGCCGCCCGCCGCCTCTTCGACTCCCTGCCTGAGAGAACCCTGGTCACCTGGTCCTCCATGATCGCCGCCCACTCCCGGGCCGGCGAGCTCCCAGCCGCCCGGCAGCTGTTTGACGAAATGTCTCAAAGGAACTCCGAGTGCTGGAACGCCATGATTTCCGGCTACTCCGGCAACGGGAGGTACCGCGAATGCCTGGACCTCTTCCGCTCGATGCTCGCTGCCCGCCAGCTACCGGACACGGCCACGCTCGTGATCGCGCTATCTGCCTGCGCCAACCTGGGCGCCCTCGCCTCCGGCCGTTGGATCCACCGCTACATCCACCGGAGAGGCCTCCAGACGGGCCTCTTCCTAGGCAACGCCCTCGCCGACATGTACGCCAAGTGCGGCTGCATCCCGGAGGCTGTGCGGGTCTTCGGCGGAATGCGCGACATGGACGTCGTCTCGTGGACCATCCTCATATCAGGCTTGGCCGCGTCCGGCCGCTCCGCCGAGGCCGTGTCTGCCTTCCGCGCGATGCTACGGCGAGGAATCGGCCCCAACGGCATCACCTTCGTGGCCGTGCTTTCGGCCTGCTCCCACTCTGGCCTGGTTGGCCCTGGGATTCGCTACTTCAATATGATGAAGGAGGAGCTCCGCATCGCCCCCAAGGTCGTGCATTTCGGGTGCGTGGTGGATCTCCTGAGCCGCGCGGGGCGGCTGCAGGAGGCAGAGGACGTCATCTCTTCCATGGGAGATGTCCGCCCGAATGCGGCAGTCTGGGGAGCCCTCCTAGGCGGCTGCTGCATCCACGGGGATATCGGCCGCGGCCAGAAGGCGGCCCGTCGAATCCAGGAGCTGGATTCTGCGCACTCCGGTAGCTACGTTTATCTGGCCGCCGCGCACGTTTCGTCGGGAAGGTTGGAGGAGGCCGCGAATTGCCGGGTAGAGATGAGGAGGCGGGGAGCCGCCAAGGCTCCAGGCTGCAGTTGGACCGAGGCCGAATTCGCTGCCCACGAGTTCTTCTCTCGAGATTTACGAGGATTAGGGGCGTCGGTTAAGCGCCCAACACCGCCGCCGTGAGCCTGGGCGTCGGCGAGAAGGAAGACGCAGTTTCGATGCACAGTGAGAAGCTCGCCTTCGCCCTCATCCTCACCGAGGCCTACATTCGAATGTTTCATTTTCGTTTGGAACAAAATAAAATGAAATCGTTCCAACTGAAGTAAATCGTTTAATTCATTTTTAGCGGAAACCCTAAAAGAAATTTGAAAAAATATATATGAATATATTTTTTAAGGGATAATTTCATTCCCATATTACGTTTTTAATCATTTAATTATTTCATTCAAATAGAAAAATTTTAAATTTCATCTTATTTCACTATAATTATATTACAATATAATCAAAGTACTTTAAATTAAAAATTTTCAAAATTTTTAATTCCAAACAGCAACTTAATAGTTAAATAATAGGTGTGTTATGATGTTTAATATATACATTTTAATTAATTAATTAATTTATTTTCTTAATCATTTTTGCACATTCAATATGTATTTAATAAATGTGTTAATTATCAATTATTAATAGATTTATTATTAAATTAATTACATATAATTTTTTAATTAGTTCATATTTACTAATTATATGCTAATTAATCAGTTACTTAATTATGTAATGATTCCTTGTTAATTATTAAACTAGGCATAGTTAATAAATATTTGTAATTAATAATAATAATTAATTATACATTTATTAATATTTGTTATTATGTGTTATTTATGTGCTAATTAATTAGAACATAATAATTAATTATGTGCTACTTAATCTTTTACTTAATGGTGCATTAATTATCATTTATGTGAAATTTTATTATTAATATTTGTATAAATTACATATTAATTAATTATGAATCCATTATTTAGTATTATTTCACATTCAATTAACTATTGATTAAATTTGAATTATTTAATTAGTTTTTAGTAATAAAATATCTATTAATTATGTATTCATTAATATTATATATATATATATTTTTTTTTTTTTTTCTTTTTTCTTGTTATAGCCTAGTAGTTGAGGCTCAGAATTTATTATTTTAGGTCACGTGTTTAAATCCCACCGACCACACATAAAAAAAAAATGTTTAGCTAATTAGTTAAGAGTAATGAATTTATAGGTGATATATTAATTTAATGTGTAAATATATTATTAGTTGAATGTATTTTTTTATAGAAATTTTTGTTGTTGTATATTTCTTGTATGCATATAATTTTTATTAGTTAATTAGTTATGTATTAATTAACCGGCTATAAATTTAGTAATTATATATATGTTATTTAATAATAAGCACAAATACAGAGGAACGAGTTGCCGAGACCAAACCCATAACAATGCTTAAGAGCAAAATTCCCTTTAAAGCCGGGAACTATCAGCAGGGACAAAAGATAAAAGTGAGCACATAGGGGCAAAAGCCATTAGATAATCTCCCCAATTCAAACTGAACTAGGGCGGAATGTTGCAGAGAGAGCGAGTGTTGTAGGTGCCAGTCGCAATATTAAAAAAAACAAAATCTCAAGGATTCATCTTCGCGGCCTGCTGATTTTTGCTCTCGCGCGGTTTCTTCTTGATCTTCAATTCGTTTCTCTGTTGCAATGGCTTTGCCTCTGAACCAATTTATCTTCACTGGTTTCAAAGAAAAGGTGACTCGTGGTTTGCTCCATTCATTTTCAATTAGGGCATTTACAGCATCGTTTTTTTGTTGCAATCTGAATTTATCAGTTCCGGAGCTGTGATGGATCCCGTCGGCATGAGAGAAAGCTTTCCGTCGTCGTTTGCTCGGATGTGGGCACTGCGTCCAGATGCATTCCCGCGGCTCCGATAGCTATTCCTGAAGGACCATGGAGGCAGGTGATTATTTTTAATTTTTTAATTTTTATTTTCTTCCAGCTTCATCAACTCCTTGGAGATGGAATGTAGATGCGCGCGCCGTGCAAATCATAATAAATGTAATCACGAGCTGTGAATCATACTTCAAACCAATCACTATAGCATTTTAAGAAACACGTATGCAAACCTGCTCTAGGGGCAAAATATGTGTTTGATGTCACTTCGTCTGCTCATTGAGATTGAAGCTTTAAAAAAATAACGAATTTCGAGGTAGATATTACTATGTTTAGAGGGACAGATTCAACACGATAAGAAGATTCAGGTGACCTAAGAGTGGATCGCTGCAAAGTTAATGATAAAATTTTCTGTCATGCTGTCAAGTGATACTAGGTTTAGTGGGTTATTGCTTATTCCTACGTGACAAGCTATTGAGTTAGTGCATCACCGTTAAGCCACAACAGGAATTGACATGGTTTGTTTTGAGTTGTTTTCTCGTGGAATTTTTAGGGCTCAAAGAAATATTCTTCCTGCATTCTTCAGATCTAATCGGAATGTTGTTGGGTGATGTTTGCACTTCTCTATCTAACATTAGATTCTATCTTAATTCTCATGTAATGTTTCCCTTTTAACTAACTTTTCCAATTTTCTTGAAGAAATGAAAGATCTCTAGTGCAGCATTGTAGGTGAATTCCTACCAAACCACATAATTCTGTATAGATCTTTGTGATGCGTTTATCTTCTTTACGTACGCAAATGAAGAAGAACATAACTATTATTCTTTTGTCCAAACAGATCTTTAGCAACTTAAACTATCGTTTTGTGCATTTCAGGAGTGTCTCAAATTGAGCAGCAATTTGTACGATGAAAATGTATGCTTTCAAGATTAGTGCTATTAAAATGATTTGATCTCAGCTCAATGATCCGATTCAATTTTGAAATGTGCCACCTTAATTACTTTTGATGTACATAGACATCTTGAAGTTACATTCGGTACAAGTGTTTACATGTGTTATTGAAAAAAAACTGTAATGGGAAGGGAATCAATGGTTTTTCATTATTTTAATTTATAAAGGCCAAATGATATAGTTGTTCATAGATTGAAAGTGCAAGTTTTGTAAAATCCTGATTTTAAATTTTGACCGCAAAAATTTCCAATGAAAATACCCAATTGTTTTATATGTTAATTTTAACTAATTTTGGAAGAGCCAGTGACAGACAAGACCCCCCCCCCACATGTTTAGAATAAGAAAGAAATCATTATGCCACAAACGCCTCTTCGACTACTTGCCTGAGAGAACCCTGGTCACCTGGTCCTCCATGATCGCCTCACGCAAGTTATCTTTAAACTACAAAAGGAATCAGCATTGCTTGAGACAATTAGGAACAGTGTGCTATATCTTTTCCCATGGCTCTAGCCTTCCAAATGAAATGATAAAACAATGGAAAGCACTTAACTTGCTCACAAGCAATGCCTTGAACTTCCATCCATGATTCCTCTCTATTAACCAATCATGTAGCTTTTTGTCATGGAATTATCTTGTAATTCTTTTTGTTTTTTTCATTTGTTTTTATTTTTTAATTGCATTAAACCTTTAAGTCTATAAATAGGACATGGTTTTGTACTATTTGATTTACTATCTTCTGAAGTCATATAAACTATGTGTAATTATATATGTAAATTTTTTTAGTGTCAAATGTGACAAAAACATTGGGAATTTTGCTTGTTTTGGTGCAAGGCTTATATTTGTGCTACTCTGACAACCTTTTTTTTCAATTTCTTCTTAAATAATTAGCTGTTAACTTTTCTTGGAACACGCCGATGCTGTTGTGAATATTGCAATTTGATGAATAATTTTGATATTTAACTTATATTGTGAAACTTCTGTACATTTCAATTTTTCTTGCAATAGTCTTGCAAGTTATACTTGTTAAAAATATGTTTATATTTGTTAATGTATGTGCTTAAGTTAAATTTTTAATGGTCTTTATTTGGGAGTTTTATTTTAACAATAACTTAGCTTTATGCTGGTAATAATTATTTTTCTTTAATATTAATTAAAATTTTATTATATGTTTCTAATGATTGTTTTATCTACTTATCGTCTTTTTTAGTATTCATTTTTTAGTATTCATGCAACTTTTTTTAGCTTTTAAGATTTCTTTTAATTTTATTAATCTTGAAAAGGCAACAAAAACTTTGAATGGATGGTTGCATTTATGTGTTTTGATATCTTTATAAATTTGGTCTATGACATGTTTCTAATCTGGAGTTAAAAACTAGTTGTTAAGGCATGCTTATTCTCTAATACTGATACTTGAGACCTTCACCTGGCGGAATTATGTTCATCAATTTCCACTAAATATAATGCACTCATTGACTCTATTGAATGCTTTGATAATATTTTATTTTATTTACGTTTTAGATTCCTGGGGGTGTTACTGCTGCAAAAGGATTTAAAGCTGCTGGGATCTATGGCGGTTTGCGTGCAAAAGGAGATAAGCCTGATTTGGCTCTAGTAACATGTGATGTTGATGCCACTGTAGCAGGTGCAAGCTCTACCTATTGACATTGTTGGTTATTTCCTACCTACTGGAGATATTTTAGTTTGAATGGAATTAAATGCATTCATGTAAATCTTGGAGGTAGTGGTTAGGTTGTCTCCAGAATATTAAGAACATTTCATGTGATGATTCAAAGAACACTTTGTTTGGGACAAAGCTGCTTACATCAACTGCTTGTCATATGCTAGTGGGATATCTGTACATTGCTTGTTCTTTTTTAATAATACATAACCTCAACAACAAGTTGTTTATGCCTCATTGCTTGTGTTTGAGTTTTTTGTACATGATTTCAACCAGATGTTTGTGCTTCATTTCATATTCTTAAATTTTTGTTTGGGATCTAACAGCTTCATTTGTCTTGAAAATTTTAATCATTGTTATCTCTATTATACTGCCACAGAATTTTCTTAGGTGGGTGAATTTTGTATGGTGTCTTGGAACCTATCCTGATCTGGTGGGTAATTTTTTTATGGTGTCTTGAAATTTATCCTGATCTGGCCTTGAGTTTTGTTATTGATATGCTTTCTATGTTTTGTGATGCTTTTCTCTGTTAGGCAGTTCTATGTTCATTCTTATGCATTAATGCATTCTTCAATTTTTACGTATACACTTTTGAGATGGCCTTCCTTACAGTTTCATTTTGTATGAATACTGAATTAGCTTCTTTATGATTTTATCTGGCCAAGTGATTTTCACTCTTTTGTGTTTAGTCTTCTTACAGTCTAATATGCTTCCTATTATTGCTATTGAATTCTTGATTTTGGATGATTTATGATTCTAATTAGAAGTTCTTGTAGCATTTAAAAGGTATTTTATTTGATTTTTTATTTTGGTTTTACTAAAGTTTCAGTTGAGTACCAATTAAATGCGATTCTTTTTAGCATAGTGCTTCTGATGATTGTAACTCTTGGGAAGTTGTCTCCTATCGTCGAATTGTTTTTTTGTATCTTTCTTTGCTCTATTTTAATTCTTTATATTAGTGATTTATTTGACAACATGATCAATCAATTAGTAAATCTGATCATTATCATATCCGGTTAAATTTGATATTTCTGATTACTGTGTTTTTTCCCTAAAACTAGTCATTCATTTATGATCCAAACTTTTGGTGACAATTTTATTTGACAGCTGTTAAATTGGCTTTTATGCAATCTTTCATCTGAAGTTTCATTATTCTAAATTGAATGTTAGTGAACTGAATTTGATCCGGTGTGCAAGTTGTGAACGGTGGGGTTCTTGAGATTTGTGGGTACTAAAATTTTTATTAATTCCTTGTGAGTTTTTATTATCCAATGATCAAAGCACTTTTTAAATTTTAGAAATAAGTGGCGAATGCTTTGCTTTATGTTGTCAGGAGTGTTCACTAAAAACATTGTTGCTGCTGCCCCGGTTATATACTGCAGAAATTTACTAAAATTTTCTGATACGGTATGCGAATTCACCTGATTTGGGTTTCTTGCCATATATAGGATTGTTAGTGCTAACGTCTTCTTATCAAACTAAAATTAAATGCTTTTTTTTTCTAATTAAATTTCACAGGCACGAGCAGTGTTGATTAATGCGGGTCAAGCAAATGCTGCTACTGTAATATTGTTTTTATAATATATTTAGTTTAATATTTCCATTCCATTTAGATATGAAACTAAATGCGAAGACCATACTGGCTGTGATGGTAATCGCGAGCTTATAACATAATTAAATGATTACACAGGGTGATGCAGGTTATCAAGATGCTATAGAATGTGCACAATCTGTTGCCGAGGTTTCTGATTTCAAATTAATTATCTTAATCAATTTTCTCATTGAAAATTATGATCAATTAAGTATTCATTAAATATCCTTTTTTGCAGTGTCTTCAGCTTAGACAACAAGATGTAATGATCCAATCAACTGGTGTTATTGGTCAAAAGATAAAAAAGGTATATAGATGAGTACATGGTTTCTCTATTGCGCACATGTTTCTATATCTAATGCATTCATACTTCAACAACAACTACAGCACTTTGAGAACTTTGATTCCACAAAGTGGGGTTGACCATTCACACACATATACATAATTAAATGTGCCACTAGCCACAATGACTAGATCTTGTTCCATTCGATTTGTTGCAGATGCCCTTTCTTTCTGCAATGATTTTCTGGTGCCGACGGTCATCCGTTTGGCCGTGCCTCGTTCATTCCTCTTTGATCAACTCTAGTCACTGGTTGGCTTGAGTGTTGGCTTGGTTGCTTCATTGCACATCTCATACCAGTTTCTGGCCTGCTCTTTCGCTGGTACCAGTCGGTGGTCAGTTCCTCAATGGTTCCTGTCATCTCGTCATAGTGCTTCCCTTCTCCTTTGCTGGTGGCCAAGTTTCTCCGACCTTCTCTTGTCTGTGGGCCCTTTTCATGGGTAGTTGCAAGGGACGCAGAAGGAGCTGTGAGCGAGGCCGCAATCAGTGCTCTCCCTGGTCACTTTTCTCTCTCTTATTTTTGTTTTCTTGTCTCTGATTAGAGCTCCCACTCTCCTCCTATGCGCTCTGTTCGCGTTCTGTTGGACTGCAGAAATTTTCTTACTGTATTTGCTTCTCAGCAGGTGGTCCTTGTGCCTGTGACCTTGAATCCAATGGCTTTCTGATCTTCTGGCTTTGGATTCTTCGGTTTTAGTCTTGTCAGCTGGGTTTGGAGTTGGTGTTGGGAACTAGTTGGCTTTAAATCAATCAACGAATGTTTAAACTTCTTGATTGGGGTGGACATTCTTTTGTTTAAGTTGTCACCGGTGCTTTTGTCCAACTCGTTTTGCCCCCAATAATCATTATGTCAAGTGGCATTCGCCTGTGGAATGTAAACCTGTCCTTTTGTTTTTGGAGGAGGTTTTGTTTTGGCCAAACCCTTTGAGTTTGCTATTGTTGGACATTTTTTGTTTTGTCAACATTTGCTGGTTTGTATTTGTAAGTGCTTGGCCGTGTTTCATTCTTTAAATCATGGTCAGTGGATCTAAATGATTGGGCACACTTTCTTGAAACTGTCTAATGGTTAGATTATGCTTGAATCTTCTCCAAGGTTTCCATTTTAATGGAGAATTTTTCAGTGTGATTTATTAAATGGGCCCTTAATCTAATCCTTCCAAAAAATCTCTTGTTAAACCGATTTGGATGGCACTTTCTAAATTGCACATTCAGTTTGTAACAATTTGTTTTTTTAGGCTTTTGGATCTATTTTTGAAAACCCTTTTAAAGTTAATGATGCCACTATCAACCTGCTTTGTCCTTCAGTTACCCATATCTTAGTGGAGCTTAATGTTATTATATTACACTCATCTCAAATTTGGATTGAGGTTAGTGCTGAAGATTATTAGCAGTTGATGATTTTTGAAAATATTGTCCAACAATGTGGGCATTGCAAAATCATTGGTCATGCAATTGACATTTTTTTTTATACGTGTGGCCAGTAGGATTTGAACCCATGATTTAGAATAATAAATCTTAAGCCTCAACCACCGGTCATGCAATTGACACTTGCTTTCACTTGTTTCGTAATCTTTACCCTTCTTGTGAATCTGTCTCCCCAGTGTTGTGGATTAGGAAAATGATTTTTGTGACCCCTTTGTTCTTTCACCTCTCTTTTGTCATTAGAAGGAATCATCTTCATATCCTCTAGACCCATCCCAATTTGACCTTGCCAAAGTTTCTATTTAACTTGCTTCTCTGAGTGGATTGATAAAGAATTGAAAAATAATGAAGCCAATTATTCATCATTGAACTTATACAAACTTTGGTTCCTAGTTGTGTGCTCTAATCTAGACTCAGATAAAAGACTATCTCATCACCTGCAAAGGTAAATAAAAGAATAGTGTTCAATTTTTACTAGCTGAACTTGCTTACAGTGAGGGAAGGCATCTTCATACTAATTTGTTTGATCAAAATTTTGTTGCCACTAATTATGGCTTTTTGTTTATTTAAGCTTTTTATGTATTATCTTTAGGCCTTCTTGTATCATTTTCTTTTGTTTCAATAAACCCTGATTGCAAAAATTTATATGTGCTTCTAATTTGGATTTACATACGCATGTACATGTTACTATATATTTATAATATGGAGTCACTTTGTTTCGATCTCTCACCATTAGAGGTGACTTCGAGTCTTGAGATAGTTAATCTAAAGTAGAAATTGAAATTTCCATATTTAGCTTTGCTAACTCCAATTAAGTCGACAATAGTTGATTTTAGATTGAGTTTTGAGCTGAATCAATTAGTACTCCCAATTACATAAAATCATTTATAAGTATTAATAATGATTATTAAATATATAGTTGCTCTCAAATGTATTTTCAAATATTTAAAAAAATTTAAATCTAATATTTTACAATTTTTTATTATATTATTTATTTTTTTACATACTTATAATTTCTTATATATATATATGTATGTTTGCATGTACAAACATACATGTAAATATATGCAATTGTTATATATCAAATTGATTTTAGTTTGGAACAAATTTATTTTTTGCATGTTATTTCGAGTTAGGCTATAGTGATTTTGATTTTAGTCAATTAAAAGATGAGTGATTATCAAACAATCTTTGAGTTTTAAGCGTAATTTCTAGCCCTTTTCATCCTCCACTAGAAAGTTTGAATGACTTTAACTTTTAGCAGCTAAACTAGACTAATTTTATATTTTCTTCTTGATTATTTTTCTCTTTAAATATTAAAGTCAACAAAATTCAAATTTATTATTGTGGGTAGTTAGAGACTTGTGAAAATATTGATAATATACTTTTAAATCTATATTAGCATAATTATTTTTGTTAAACAATTATATAGAGTTAAATATTGTTTGTTGTTTATAATTCACGTGTATAAAAAATGCTGAGTAATTTTAATGATGGTAAAGAATGCAGTGTGATACATTTTAGGTGTTAGAACGTTGAAAGTCATTGATTTTTTGGATTAAAGTTTGCGTTAATCTAAAAAATTAAAAGTTGTCAATGATGCGATCCATGGGGAGGTGTGTGATGACCCGACACTGGTTCATCGGAAACTGTTCCGACATCGGGTGTTCATTTACCGCAGGATCATATTGAGCAACTTGAGGGAAAAAAAAAAGAAACACACATAAAAGCCAAATATATTTCTCATTTATTTCAATATTCCAGAATACAAGATCTTTCATTGTACTCTTCATACAAAAATGAGAAATAAAATAAAAAGGTAAAAGATAAGCAAAATAGCGCCATGGATTTATCAGCAGGATTGAAAAATTTAAGCATTAGGATTCTTGTGCGTATTCTCCCAGCCTGGTATTGTGCAGAAAATAATACTGGGATTGGAATTCCCAGTAATTAAGGAATACTCTAAGTACTGCAGTACACAATAATATTTACACTTTAAAAAGATGATTAGCGGAAATAAGACGGTAATAAAATGCATGAAAAGTAAGGCAATAGCGTGAAGTAAATAAACAATTTTCTGCAACAATACAAAATGAAGGTTACTGATGTCATTTTCTAGTAATTAACCATAAATGTTACTGATGTCATTTTTCAGTAACAACCTCAAATGTTACTGAAGTCATTTTTTAGTAACAACCCTGAATGGTACTGATGTCATTTTCCAGTAACAACTCCGAATATTGGTTCCGAACAATCAACTAAGTTGCAACATGAATTTGGCTCGAAAGCGAGGCTAAGCAGCAGTAAAAATGCAAAATATAATATTTGTCATGTATTAGGTACTTTTATTTTTGAGGATTAGATGAGTCACAGTTCACTCAATCTGCATTTAAATTTTTGATATTTTCTTAAATTAGCCTTTTTAAAAGTGATGTGAAAAAATTTTTCTAAAGGATTTATATATTTTTCTTTTCTATTCTGTCTTTATTTCACATTCTCATAATGATAAATGCCCGTATTTATTAAATTACTGATGTAGTAATATAATGTTATTATTATCATTATGATAATATTAATACATAAAAGAATAAAGACAGAAATGAAAATTATTGTAAAAAAATGCTTAAATGGAAATAGTAGTCATTTTATAACTTATTACGGTTTATTCATTATTTACTTAATGAACACAATAATAATGTGAATGACGTATTTGAGATATTAAAACTATCATATTTTATCATATGCAAAAGATAATAAAGATAATGGAAATATCTAAACTCTCCTAAATTCTTTCCTAAATTTCTTTCACCTTGTACCTCGATTTAGATTTGCCGAAAAATGGAGGGAGGCCGAAGGTTGTTGGCTGGCTGGCTGGCCGAGGAATGATTGAGAGCTGAGAAGGCTAGCCAGAGGTTGGCAGGTGGCCGGCCGGAGGAGGCTACAGCAAGAGGGTTGGCTGGCAGCGGCAGGAGGGGGCTGCTGGGTGGCCGACTGTTGTTGGAGGGCTGGCAGGGGCTGAGGGAGAGGAGGCTGGTTGCTAGGGAAGGGAGGAGCTGGCTGGAATGGTAGGAGTCTGGCTGGGAGATGTGGGGGAGAAGGGAGGGAAGCTGCTGGGGATTAAATAGGCGCAGGGGGGACATTCCCTGCGCCAATAAATGTGCAGGTTATGCCTGGGTTCCGCCCAGAGGCGGAAGAATCCTACACTGAAGGGGGGAAGAAGGGAAGAAGAAATTCTCAAGGAATTTAAAAAAAAATACTTAAACTTAAATTATTCGTTTTTTTCACCGTTTGGCGTCCAAACACAACGAAACTTGACACCGAGGTGTGTTGTCATAACGAACACCATCACACCAAATTTTTTTGATTCGGAGCAATATTTTATTTTATATTAATTTTAGAGATTTAAAACTTCAAAAATTAACCACGATCAAATCGGCACTTAGAATTTGATGAAACTTTTCGAGCAACCTTTAAATAATATACTTAACACAACGACATTGAAAACGATGAATTCGAACACATATTTGAATGTTATTGATTTATATAATTTAACTAATTTAGAAAATAAAGCGGGAGCTTCTGTTTTTTGAATTTCTTTCAAATTAGGGCACGTTGATCAAAAAATTATTCTTATCTAAGAGTATTTTTTGTTTATTCTAATTCGAAATTCTCCGGGATCCTGATTTCTGAGGCAGGATTTGACCTTATTCACAAAGTAACGACTTTGGGTCATTACAAACCCGATATTTGGTTAGTAAAACTAATCTAATATTAGGTTCATTCTTGCAGGATCCTATTGGACGGTTAAGTAAAATAACACTTAATAAATTAAACATCCAGAGCCATAAAAGATGCCAGAAATATCAATTCATTCAATTTAAAATATAAAATCATCCTGAATATTACAATAATTTTAAAAGTTTCCAACATATAAATCTTCAATTGTTTTCTTATAAGCATAAAAAAAAATTAAAAAAAAAATTCAATTCGCATCAAATTCCTTAACATGCCTTCAAGCTAGCTTAGTATCTTCCGACTGTACCTAGTCTGGCATTATAATAATAATGCTTAGAACATATTCTAAGCACAAATGATACTAATGATTATACAAACAAATACGAGAAGCGAAGGTAAGGATATGATAAAATTGTAGGAAAATAAGAGTTTAGTGCAATATAAAATAATATAAATTCTTGCAAATTAAATATTTTCTCTTGTCATAATTATGTCACATGTCATTATTATGAACATAAATAAATCAACACGTGAGAACTTCCATAAATATGTCTTGTTGTCGTGGAGCAACGTTAGCAGTTTTGTTGGGCAAATTTAGAAACTCGAGGTTGTGTTTAATAAAATATGTTTATCACTTAGGCCCCTTCAAAAGCTCTAGATGGCACCCATATAACTCTCGATGGTCTAGCCCCGTCTCTAACATAATTCAACCATCATTTTGGAACCTTTGCAAACATTCACAAAACATAACAAATACATTCTGTTCTATGACATTATTATGACAATAACTAAGTATTTCATTCAACATCAACAGGGATAAAACACAAAGCAAAATTATGCAGCAATAAAGAAATTTAAGTGCAAACAATAATATCTATGTACCTTTATTTCAACAGCGACTCAGAAGTACTCATAAAGCTGTTGTCTATAAAATTCACATTTGAAATCTTTATTTGCCTTTTAAAGTGATATTTGCATTATAAAACATATCTACCGTTCTCTAAACTTAAATATTATTACTTACCATAATAACCTCTAATGCATACACAACTTACAAATGATAAGAAAAATTACATTCATTCTCTAGAATCCTATAACTAATAGCTTGATTAAAATCAGCGGTTACCTTATAATTGATCTGTTTGATATCTTTACCTCTAGCAAAGTTTCGCTCTAAACTAACCTTCAAAAGCTCTTGAGATAGTAACGGATTGCCTTATTAACACATTGATTCTTTCTTTCAAATTTAAGACTTTTAGGACAACTCCATAAATGACCTTAGATTCAGTTCTTATTACAGCAAATAGATTCCATTTATTTCTTAAAATCGGACTTAGAAATGGTCAATAAATCTGACCAAATTAGAGGGCATTCACAGTACAAATTCAGTCTCAAAACAACCACAAATTTGAAATTAATAGAACTTATGATGGTTCAACTCAACCTTGTATACAACTCCCCAATTGACTGCTTAGAACAGCCCTTGTTCAAAGGTTAGTAGCACTAGACAGCAGCCATCACTTTCATTCATACAACCACTCGATACAGCCCTTGGACAGCTACTCAAATGACACTAAACTATAGCCATTTGGATCCTCCCAAACAATTCCCTAACAACTTCGAAATGCAGAATTGCCAATGACATCGTTTAATTATAGGAGAATTAGGTTCTACTTCAGCAAGTGGCAAATTCACTCATCCCATATCATCAGATTCATTAAACTTTTAAGTACCGATTCTATATACATTTTATGGGCTTGAAGCTGGGTTGAATAGCAGCACTCAACAGATCTTGGCATCTTTGTTTTTAATTTCAGCATTAGCTATATTCCAAGTACCACGGGATTTACTATCTTGAAGTATCATATGCACTTCAAATCTATGGCCATTTCTAGGATCTCAACAAATCTTTGGTAGCTTTGATTCTTACTTACCGCATGAAGGTAAGATTGTTGCAGAACCTAAATGGTGTTTCGTCGGATCTATAATTCAATAAATTCTCTTTGGTGAAGCTCTCCCTATCCCTATAGGTTTGGATGGCAGCTTATACTAACAGTAAATGGTTCAAGTAGACTATAACTTAATCATTACCAGATTCATTCATGCATATTGGAGTAATTCTAAACATGCAGTTAGTTTTCATTTAATTTTAATTTGAGCATGCAGATTTCAATCTAAGCACTATTTAATCTTCTAAAGATTTAATCGTAATCATAAGAAAATTAAGAAATTCTAATCTAGATTGACGTCAATAGATTATTATGTACGAGAAACTATAAGAACTCGATTATTGACTGCATTTGATACTATCAAAGATCACTAGATTGTGAAAGACACGGTAAAAATGCCTTAGGACTCACAACTAATAATCTACAACGGCCTATTCAAATTTAAGTTTCAGATTTGTACCTGGATGAGAGTTTAGAGCCCAGAAAAAGGATAAAAATCTGATTTCAGTGATCAGCCTTGATTCCGGTCACGAACTGCAACCCTTCTACCGCTTCCAAAGTCGTCGGAAGAAGTTGGTAAGGAAGATGGAATGCGTCAGGGTTTTCGTCGAGGACGCTGAATGGTTGAAGAGTGTCGGAACAGTCGGGACTTGTCTTCACCTTTGTCATAGATTTCTGGGTTGTGCTAGTTCCGTCGGCTATGGTGAGAGCTTACGGGATCGGCAGATGCTCTTTTGAATATGGGAGGGTGTGGTGGTTTGCTGTTCAGGTGTCGTAGAGTTCAAAGGCCTTAATACGCTCCATCTGGCTTTGTTGAAGCACCGCACCTCTGCACCCTATGGAGGCGTCTCTTCTTCGATGCGGCGGCAGAGAATGAATCGCCAGATGATAGAAATGGGCTCCTCTCACCATTTAAACTTAAATGTTACCGTTTTAAAATTTTCGTACAATATATATATATATATGTAAACTGATTTTAGTGAATAAATTTGATTATAGTGTGAAACAAGATTGGTAGGATGTTAACATAAAATAAAATTTGGCGGGGAAATCAATAGAAAAACAAAAATTTGTGGGTAATAAACGCAAAACAAACTATAGTGAGTATTTAACGAACAATAAAATTGAGCGGGGATGTTAACATTCTTCTTAATAACGACCAAGGGCCGTTACAGGAGGTAACCACTGGTGGTTCTGTGGCGAAAGAGATCAATGTTGACTTTAGCTTAGTATGACCTGAAAAGGGTGCCATGGTTGACTATGATTTAATTTAGTCAATGAAAGGTTGATATGGTTGGCTGCAGAGTGGACCCTAGGATTGGTATTGGTTTGATTTAAATGGATTTTGAGCTGACTTGGTATCAGATTGATCTAATTTGAGCTTGGCATGAGATCAAAGCGTGTCTTGAACAAGTTCAATTTAGTGCCAACTTGATTCAAATGAGTTTTCTTTTTAGTCTGACCATGTTTCGATGTCTGTCTTCTCAATTGCCTTTGAGATGAGCTGTGACCTTCTATCAAAATCTCATGTTGCATGAATTTGGGAATCCAGAGATGATTATCTATATAAATAGCACCTTTCTTAAAATTCAGCTCTGGACGACGATCACTTTCAATTGCAACTTTAAGGTCTAAGTAGTCATCATCCTTTGTCTGGGTGATAGAAACATCTCTATGAAAAGTAGGTTCTATATTATTCATAGATAGCATACATTTCTCTTTCGATTTTAAAATGAATCCTTTGGGACTTGCTAACTAATCGGCCAAGTTTCTTATTTTCTTATTTTATGAGGTTGCTTTGTGGAGTTGGCTTTTCCTCCTATTCTTTGGGATGGTTTGGCTGTTGTGCGACTTCTCAGGTAGGCTCTTGCCACTCTAGGATGAATTCTCTCAGCTGAGCTTTTTTGATTAGCTTGTTCAGAAAAACTTTTGAGTGTGATGTAGCTGTTTGTACTAAGGCCTAGGGCATTATGGTACAAGCAAAACTTAATATATATATATATATATATATATATATTAAATGCTAATTTTTATTAACATCTAATTGAAAAACAATAGATCTGGATCGGGGCATTAACAAAGCACAACCCATCCTCCCAGTATCCATAATGCCGAGCATTTGGGATTGCAAAATTGGGAAACATTCATTATTTATCACATGCACTTCCATCACAGCTGGAATTGATTGAATAGTCTCTGCTTCAGGAGCAGATACTTTCACCAAAAGGATTCAGTACTATTGGCTGTCTCAACCTCAGTAGCCAATGAGTTCTCCACATTCATAGCAAGCACATTTTTCCTTATAGGAATATAAACCAACGTGTTGTAGGTTTAATAGGCTTATGAGTTTAGCTCTAGGTGCTACAACAAACAGGGTTAAGCTCTTCTCCAGAGATGGGGATGAGCTTGAGACTGCCAGAAATATCATGTCCAATCATTCTACAGTTGGAACATAGTAATGACATGTGTTCAATTATTACTTCCTGGAAGTAACCATCCGTTTATCTCTTATCCATTTTTCTATCTCAAAAAATTCAGTAATATCGATTTTGACAAGCACTTGGGCGGCAAAGGGGCGGATAAGATTTGCAGTCGCAAAGTTAACTTTAAGAAGCTTGCCATACTAAGAACTCAAAGAAAATAGAATGGAATGAGTAATTAAGTGAATCTTGAGCAAGGTGAAATTTATCCAAACCGGAACAATCAGAGTTTCGCAAGTTGTTGGATCAAAATCAGTTATCCGTTTCATCACTTTCATATGACAATTTTCAATAAAATAAGATCCTTTGGCAAACATCCTAGCATGATCATTTTCATTGGAAAGTTGTACAAGGATGTGCCGAAAGTCATTCAGCCCAACAGAGAAGGATCCCGCAAGGCCAAGGTTGTTGAGAAATTTCCGGACGACAACCAACGTCGGCTTACCATTAGAAATTTCTCAACTGAGGTATATTCAAACGGTCGGGCTAGGATCTCAATTAAGGCATAATCGTTAAAGTTTCAAGAAATGAGATGGGGATCGACGGAGTTGAACTAAGCTTGGATTGAAGATTAAGGACCTTGATTCTACGCATCTCTTGCACCTCCATGCTTGGTTACGAAGCCTCACCAAGACTTGAGCTGCCACCCGAGAGGCGAGAGTTTTTATATGTTGTGACAACATATAAACAATTATTGCAAAGCATAATAATTAAAAGGTGTTCTCTCCAAATAACTATATTGGACGGAACGTACTATTCTTTCATATAGTCTAATTGGATGAAGTAACAATTATTACTAGAGATTGGGTAGAACCATATTGTTCTTCCATATAGTTTAATTGGGATGAATCCACATTTGTTCACACCATACAGTTCAACTTGGGTGTAACCAATGGATTGTTATAACCATACAAACTGATTGGGTAGTAACCACTACTTTACTTACTCTATACAATTAGACTGTGAGGTAACACATAACTTGTTCACTCCATACAGTTGGACTGGGAGGAACTCAAAATATAATATGCGTATCATTTAATTTTTTTTGTTTTTAATGATTCATTAAGGGATTTCAAAATATATATTTTTCATAGCCAAAAGTTAGTGTGCATAATTCACTAAAAAGTACATTAGAATAAAGACATTTCTAATCTTATATAGTGATATACATGTATCGAAAGGAATGTAGTGATATACATGTATGGAACAATATAAATTTATTATATTTTTAAATCTTGGGGTTCAACACTGGATTAGCAAACTCCCCCTTTCATTTGATTGCTCACTTGTTATCTGTTATAATTTACAATATTTGAGAAAAAATTTATATCAATTAATAGACTTTCTCAATATTATTATGTTTATATATATATATATATATATGCTTCTGTTAAAATACTTATTTTAATATGTTGGCATTAAGTTAACCTTCTAATAGGTATATTTTTAAATTTATTAGACATCGACTCTAGTTTGCAAGTCTAGCTCACTTAAAGTTCTATAGTTGGATTGACATAATCAAAACTATTAGAAAATAAATGTCTAATACTTGTGTACGCATAATATAATACTTCCACAATTAATATCTCATACACCACTAATTTAGTGAACTAATAATGAAAGCTCCACATTTAAAAATGTTGGCATATTTTATTTAAGGCATCATAAATGCGTCATAAACTATATGTGCACAATTTAGATAAATATAGCTGAAATTGTGTGTTTGCAATATTTATTATATAGCACGTGTATTATAAATGTTATCAACTTGCATATTAGAGCTTCACCCATCCTATTGACTCAATTAAAAAGATATTAGGCCACTAATTAAGTAAACCTAATTAAGAGAGATTCTCTAAAATTCACACATGTGAGTATCCATTTGAATAAGAGTTTGTTAAAATCCTAAGGGAAGACATAAAATCTTATCAGTTTTGAGAACAAAATTGATATTTAATAAAGCATGCACATACAACCACATGCGTTTAAAATTACTTGTGTATGTATACAAATAAAAAATAATATTTATATTTGTATTGATGCATTTCAGTGAGAGTTATCTCATTGAAACCACAAATTCAAATTTATTAATTGTATGCTTATTAAGTAATTATCAAGTATTGCAATAACTAGAATATATTATTTTGCAAAGTTTAAGGTTCGCGAGAATTAAAGGGTAAACATGTTGATCATACACGTGTATGCTAGTTCTGAAATTAATTAGATCATGAGTGGTAGCTTCATACTTATCTACATATGATTAATATTACTTTTATATATAACTGAATTTTCTATTTACTATGTATGTGCATAGACCTGCATCTTATACTTACTAATCTTACTAATCTAATACTAGCCTCATTGTAAACAATAAAAAGATTCAAACTTATACCCATTGGATTTTAAATTTAAAAGTACAAGCAAGTATTTTATTAGTAATTATGTATGTAAGGATGTATGACCTGATTTTTTAAACAAGGAGAATTGTTTTTTTAAACCCTTGCTTTGTTAATAAAAAATAGGATAGGGCAAGTTTTATAATAATGAGATTCTTCTCAAATTGGCGCACACTTTAGATGCTTATACCTCAGTTGAATGTGGTAAGAAGAATCTTGACCTGGAGAATGACTGGGTGCGTGTGAAGGCCCAATGCCGGTTCGGCAGAAACCGTTCTAGTATTGGGTGACTACTCACTGCAGGATCATATCGAGCAATTTGAGAGAAAAAGAGCATACACATACAAAAGCCAAAAGATAATATTCATTTATTTCAATGTTCACTTTACAAGGTCTTTTCAACGTTCCTCGTACAAAAGTAGAAATAGAGAAAAGATAAAAGATGAACAAGCAAAAATAGCGCCGTGGATCTCTTCGGCAGTTGAACTTATTAAGCATATGGTTCTTGAGCGCAATCCCCTAGGAGCACCTGACCTGGTATTGTACATAAAACAATATCGGGATTTGAATTTCCAGTAATTAGAGAATACTCTAAGTGCCACAGTAACCAATGCAGTATTACAATTTATAATAGCAGAGGTGCGATTTGCGAAACAGATGTAGGAAAAAAATATTAAGGTAAAAGCGCAAATGAAATAATTAAATTCCTGCAAAAGATATTAGCACAAAAATACAGGTTACTGATGTCATTTTTCCAGTGACCTGTCACAAATGTTGTTACTAATGTCTTCTTTCCAGTAACAATCCACGAATGCTATCACCGATGCCATTTTTCCGGTAATTAGCCACGAATGCCAGTTACTGATGTCATTTTTTCAGTAACTGGCCACGAATGCTATTACTGATGTCTTCTTTCCAGTAATTAGCCACGAATGCTGTTACTGATGTCATTTTTTCAGTAACTAGCCACGAATGATGTCACGTTGGTTCCGAACAATCAATCAAACTTCAATTGAAAATTTGGCTCAAAGCATATACGCGAAGCTAAGCAGCAGTAAAAGTGCAAAATGTAATACATGTCATGTACTGGGTACCTTTGTTCCTTAAATTCAGAAGTTCAACAGCTCGAATGAGTGACAGTTCGCTCAATCTGCATTTAAGTCCCCAATATTTTTAAGTTAGCTTTTTAATCAAATGATTTAGGAGTTTAATTTATTCTTTCATTCTATTCTTCTTCCGCTTTTGCAGTTCGATTGTTTTAAGCTACTATTAAAGCAGTTATAATTATTAAAGGGTCTTAAGATTATGATCGAAAAAGTCCGAATAAAATGACTGAATTAGCAAAAAGAAATAATAGTCATTTATAACCATTTGAATCGTTCTCATTATTAATTAATGAGGATAATTCTATTGTGAATGACTAATAATAAACTTGATAGTTATAAAGAGACAAGATTTAGAGAAAACAAATGTGTTTTTCCAATTCCCTCTTCTTTAGAATTAGGATCGCCGGAACACGAAGAGAAGCTGGAACGGGTTGGCCAAAGGATGGCTGAGGGCTGTCGGGGGATGCTGGAGGGAACTGCCGGGGCTGCTGGAGCTTCGGGAGCTGCCGGGAGCTGCCGGAAGCGGCTGGAACGGCTGAGGAGGGGCTGGCCGGCTGCTAGGAGAGAGATGGAGGCTGCTGGAAAGGCTGGCCGGTTGTAGAAAGGGAGGGAGCTGGCTGAGGAGGGGCTGGTGCTAGCTGGAATGAGGAAGGAGGGTGCTTGCTGGAGGGGGCTGCCGATTGTGAGGAGGAGAGGGGAAGGGGGCTTAAATAGGAGCAAGTAGTGGCACCAAACGTGCGCCAAAACGGCGCCTGGTCGGTGCCTGGCATGCGCCAGGGGGCTTCTGGCGCAGAAGCTTCTTCCGCCAGGCGGCGGAAGTGGGGTCAGGGATCGGTGGTCGGCCCAATTGGTCGACAGCCTGCGCCAAAAACGGCGCAGGCAGGTGCGCAGGATGCCAGGCTTCCGCCTTTTGGCGGAAGAAAGATCGCATTTTTGCGATCTTTAAAGGGGGGGCGTAGAGGAAACAGGGGAAGAAAAAAAAATAGGATTTAAAAAAAAAAATTTCTCAAAATTTCCGTCGTTCAGCGTCCGAATGCAACGAAATTTGGCACCGAGGTGTATTTCGACATGACGAACACCCTCGCGCCAAAAAATTTTGATTCGGAGTAAAACTTTATTTTGTTATAATTTTTGAGGTTTAAAATCTCGAAAATTTGCCACGATCAAATCGACGCTCAGAATTTGATGAAACTTCTCGAACAACTTTTAAATAATATACTCAACACAACGACACTGAAAACGATGAATTTGGACACACATTTCAATGTTTTTTATTTTTAGAATTTAGAATTTTAGAAAATAGATCGGAAGCTTTCGTCTTTCGAATTTTTTCCCGAATTATGGCACTTTGATCTTTAAAGTTGTTTATATCTATTGGTAGTTTTGTTTGCCCTAAAGTGAAATTCCCCGGGATCCTGATTCCTAAGGCGGGATTCTGACCTAATTTGAAAATAACGACTTTGGGTCGTTACAGTGCGTCAGGCTGGTAGCTAAGTAACCAAACAGAGGGAGAACGCTTGAAGAGTTAGAAGAAGATGGATGCTTGAATTAGACCTTTTGTGATGGTGACAAACATTGGCACAGAAGCGGCTCAGCTTAATTTTCAGGGTAGCATATCGGAAGTAGGATCGTCAATCTGATCGATGACGAGAGGCCTAGAGAGTGAGATGAGAGAGAGAGATTAGGATTGGTAGGTTTTGTCTGTTTTGCGTGAGGAAAAGGGAGATGGTGACTTTGTATGAGAGGTGCATTTTTCTTTTTTCCTTTTACTTACAAAGGGAGCCCATTGGAAAAAGAGGAAGGGAGAGAGAAGAAGCAGATTTATTTTGCATGCATGTAATTCATTTTTTATAAATAATAATATTAATAAATCTCCAAAATAAACATAATTAAGTTTATGATTCAACTTGGCCATTTAAACAAAAAATTGAGGTTTAACCATTAAAGCTCAAATTTTGTGATTAGTTAAGGGCTAAGAGATTTTTGTGATTTTCAAAAGAATTAGTTAAGGGTTAAGAGATTTTTGTGATTTTCTAGTGTGTTTTGAAGTGTTCTCTGTTAGCTTTGAAACGCATTGTATTTTGTTCGATTTTGACTCAGTTTGCTCGTTCAATCGTCTACTTTATGAACATTGTACGAGGTGCGACGTTTGGAACCTCCACTCATCATATATCTCTTAGCCTTTAACTAATTCTTTTGAAATTAGCGCCTACAGTTTTTCAACATCATCTACTTAGCATTCTAAAATTTCATAACATTCCGATTTCATTTGGTTCTCCAAACTACCATTCGAAGTCGAACAGTCATTTTCCCGTACGCAAACCTCTTTCACCACTTTGCCCCATCATTGAGTTCTTTGAAATGATATAAAAATTATATTTTGAATTTAAATAAATATTATCAAATTCTTAATTGGGGTATCTGTACATTATATTTAGCGGTATGACCCAATAGCTTGACCATTGTAGCCAGAGGTTTCTGCATGCAATTAAATTGAAATATTGACTGACTGTATAAAGGCGATGCTGGTGATCAATCAATGTTCAACCAGTACACCATGGAAGGCTTGGGTAAAAATGGTGATATACTGGTGGAATAATTCTTTATTCTTGTGGTGGCCCAAGATTCGGGTGTTCACGTACCGCATGATCATATTGAGTAATTTGAGAAAGAAAAGAGACAGAAAAATCAAAGATATTATTCATTTATTTAAATAGTTCATATTACAAGATCTTTTCATCATACTCATACAAAAATAAAAATAAAAAGATAAGCAAAACAACGTCGTGGATCTATCAGCAGATTTAACATTTTAAGCATTAGGGTTCTTGCGTGTATTAACCCAGAAGCACCTAACCTGGTATTGTATATAAAACAATACCGGGATTAGAATTCCCAGTAGTTAGAGAATACTCTAAGTACTGCAGTAAGCAATGAAGTAATACATTTTATAATAGCAGAAATGCGATTTGCGAAAAAAGATGTAGGAAAAATAAGATGGTAAAAGCGCATGGAGTAATTCACTTCATGCAAAAGATATTAGCTCGAAGATGTAGGTTACTGATGTCGTTTTTCCAGTAACCTGCTACGAATGTTGTTACTGATGTTATTTTTCTAGCAACAACCCACGAATGCTATTATTGATGTCATTTTTTCAGTAATTAGTCACAAATGTCGTTACTGATGTCATTTTCTAGTAACTGGCCACAAATGCTATTACTGATGTCTTCTTTCCAGTAATTAGCCACAAATGCTGTTACTTATGTCATTTTTCCAGTAACTAGCCACAAATGTTGTCACGTTGGTTCTGAACAACTAACTAAGCTTCAAATTGAATTTGGCTCGAAAGCGAAGCTAAGCAGTAGTAAATATGCAAAATATAATATTCTTCATGTACTGGGTACCTTTGTTCCTTAAGTTCGAATGAGTGACAGTTCGCTCAATCTGCATTTAAGTTTCTGATATTTCTTTAAATTAGCCTTTTTAAAAGTGATGTGATATATATATTTTTTAAGGATTTTTTACATTCTTCTTTTATATTGTCTTTTCTTTCACATTCTCATAATGATAGAAGTCCGTATTTATTAAGTCACTAGATGTAGTAATATAATGTACGAAAGATAAAGACAGAATGGAAATGACTGAACTGAAATTAGAAATAATAGATATTTTATTACATTTTCACTGTTATCCATTATGATAATGTGAACATATATTTGAGATGATAATACTGTTATCATTATTATCATATTAATGATTTATCAAGCACATATAATGAAATAACAAATAAAATTTCTTTTATTTTCTCCTCTTTTATATCTCTTACCTTCTAGATTAGGATCGCCGAAAACAAACGGAGAGAGGTCGAAATGGGCGGCCGGACGGCTGGCCGAGGTGGCAGCAGCAAGAAGCTGGCTGGCAGCGGCAACTGAGTGGCCGATGGCTTGCTGGCTGGCAGGGGGCAGGGGCTGCTGCTGGAGGGCTGGCAGGGCTGAGGAGGAGGAGCTGCTGTTGTGGGCTAGTTGGCAGAGAAGGGAGATGGGAGGTTGCTGTTGTGGGCTGGCTGGCAGAGAAGGAGAAGGGAGGTTGCTACTGTGGGCTGTCTGGGATAGAAGGAGAAGGGAGGGCTGCTGTGTGGGGAGGAGGAGGGAATGGAGGAGTTTAAATAGACAATGAAGGAAAGGGAGAGGGAGGGGGCGAATAGGCGCAGGGGGACATTCCCTGCGCCATTAATGCGCAGGTCACGCATACTATCTCTGGCGTGGAAGCTTCTTCTGCCAAGAGGCGGAAGAGTCCCGCACGGGATCGCAAGTTTGGCGGCGAGGAAATAAGAATTCCTAAGGAAAATTTAAAGAAATAGTTAAACTTAAATTATTTGCATTTTTCTGCCGTTTGACGCTCAAAAATAACGAAACTTGACACCGAGGTGTATTATGACATAACAAGCACCCTCGCGCTAAATTTTTTTGATTCGGAGCAATATTTTAATTTATTTTAATTTTTGAGGTTTAAAACTTTGAAAATTAATCACGATCAAATCGGTGCTCAGAATTTGATAAAATTTTTTGAGCAGCCTTTAAATAATATACTTAACACAACGACATGGAAAACGATGAATTCGGACATGTATTTCAATGTTCTTGATTTTTAGAATTTAAATAATTCAGAAAATAAAGCGGGAGCTTCCGTTATTCGGATTTTTTCAAACTAGGGCGCTTTGATCTTAAAATTATTCTTATCTAAGGGCATTTTTGTTTGCCTTAATTCGAAATTCTCCGAGATCCTAATTTTTTGAGGCGGGATTTGACCTAAATCACAAAGTAACGACTTTGGGTCGTTACAGTTCTCATGCTCGAGTTGCATCAGATGCTGAGAAGACTTGGGCGGTCTTCTAACTGCTACAAAGTGAGTTATGGATTACTCAAATTGATGAAAGCTTGATACGCCCTCGTGGGATAACGAGTTGACCTAACTTCAAGGTATTTTCATGAGCGGTGTTGCGAACACTTTGCATTTGATCGTGTTGCTTGAACTGCAGAGCTAGACTTCTATCTCATAGTGGTGCACATGTGCCTTCAGATCTGAGGTGCAACGATATTTTTTCAGGCTCGGGATTCTGAAATCATGGGGTTTCATGGCATCCTGGATCATTGTGCTCTCGGGAGCATGGAGAAAAGCCCTCCTTTGAGCCGATCCTTCCAGCTGATGGGTGATGAATGATTGATAGTTTGGTTGTTCTCAGGTTTTATGCTTCATCTCATCTTCGTAGTGATGGGAGGGTGCTGCCATGTCTTCAGCAAATGCTCTAATTGGGTAAATTTTCTTAGAAGCCTTTGGTGCATAGGGAGGGGGTATCAAAAAGCAGTTGCATGTTCAATCACAACGATTAGAATATTGAAAAGAAGATGATGTGAAGAGCTGTACCTTGTTCCCATCTTGGATCAGCCTTGTGCCCTCCAGCTCGGGTTGACATAACTAGTTCACACCAGGAACGCCTGAGAGAACCGAAGCAATCAAGATAGCGTATGCCTTATACGCAGTGAGTTGATTTGGGGTTTTTTTTAGGCTATTATGGTATGATAGAATGGGTAAGATAGATTCTTGGAATACCCCCAAATTATTTTGCGTGGAAACAAACTTTGTGCGGATAAACCGTTAGGTCAGAGGTTTTGTCGAGTGATTTTTGGATTGTAGTATGGTAGTTAACGATTCTGTAATATATAATACTTAATTTGTTCATTCACTTAAAAACAAAAAAGCTCAGGAAAGCAATATAGACAAAGAAAGCATCGATTTATAGTTGTTCGGCTTCTGCAAGAACCTTTGTCTACTTTTAGAGATGAGATCTCCGGATGTTTTTCATATGTAGGGGAATGATTACACGTTACAATCTGTATTGCTGGACTGCTTAAGGTAAGACGCTGTGGATCTTGTGATCTTCAGTGTTCAGTCGTATAGCACTTTCACAAAAGTACCTGATGTTCAATCCTTTGCCTGTAATGGAAGGGAGCTATTGATAGAGGGTGTGAGGAATTTGGATGGTTAGAGCTGCTCACATGCTTCGATGGGAGCTGTTAAAGATGTACATAATGACTTTGATACCCTCAAAAATGGTAACATGATCCAGACAGGCAGCCTTAAGTTGGAAGTGCATCGGAATAGATGATGCGAAGTTCTGGAGTGTTTTGGATCACCGGTCCCAAGTCATGGAGATATAAATATCACTCAACTACGATGAAGGAGACTCGGTGATGAGGTAGCCAGCGAGATTGCAGGAACCGGATGATTGCTAAACCATAAAAAGATAAAGTTAGACAAGTTTTTAAGCTAGCAAGGAGGGGTTTAGTGATGACCATGTGAACAGCTGCGATGAGATGGAAAGCATGCACAATAACTCTCATATTGTCTCCTTTTGTGTATGTAAACATATAAGCAAAGACTATATATATTCATTATAAAATTTAAATTTTGCATAAATAAATATATATATATATATATATATATGTGTGTGTGTGTGTTCATGTATGTATATATGCATGCATATATAAATTTATTTTTGAGAAATATTATGTTACCCAAAATTTCTATCAAAGTTTATAAAAAGTGGGAGAAAGGTATGTATAGAATGAGAAATGGAGAGGGAGAACGCATTTGGCTCTAGGTTGAATGTGCATTATATAATTTCCTTTTTACACGTTAATATGCTGTTTTGTCAAAAATATTTTTTGAGCAAGGTTCTAGAACCTTTTATTGTGTGAAGTACAATTTATCTTGAGAAATATTTGTTTTGCATATTCAAGTTGAACTTTCTTTTCTTTGATATACCTGGTATATTGATTATCTGAATGCAGGACGCTCTTCTAAAATCGCTTCCAATATTGGTTAACTCCCTGTCAGCAAGTGTTGAAGGGTATTGCTTATATCTTTGTTTCAGTTACTGTTTGATAAGGCTAGTGCTAACCGTTGCCGTTGTGCCTGCTTTAAACATGTAACAATATTAAAATAGAGCAACTTCTTAAATGCTTCCAGTATGATCGTTATTTAGATATCCAGCACCCAAAATGAAATCTTTCAATTCATGTGCATGGCACTCAAATTACATTATTATACATTATATTTAGTTTATATAATTTCTATTTATTACAATTGAATGAGATTCAATGTGTGGTAAGATTGAGAACTGAATATGTAAAAAATCAACGTTTGGGTGTTAGATCTACAAATAACAAAGCTTGTTATGCATGTAATTACCTCTTTTATAATTCATGCATCTTTTGAGCTTGCTTATGTGTCTATTTAGTTTTTAAAATTTATTATTACAAAATATTATATATATGTATGTATATATATAGTGCACGTTTGTTCAAAACAAATAATGGCTGGCTAGGTCCTGCAATGGCAAGCTTCGTGCACTAGCTTAAACGTTTATTTTGTAAGTCAGGAACATTAACTTTATCATGTATTCTTGTGAATATAGGAAGCAAGGGTTGGCTAGGTTTAAAACTAAGATGAGATTGGCTATGTAGAATTTCATGGATTCAGTTGGGATGATGAGAAAATTTGGTAGACATTATGGCATACAAATATTGTTTACTTGAGGTATAGCTAATGGGCTGTTTGGTTTGAGAGGAGTTGAAGATTCAGATATTTTCAAGCGTAAAACAAAATCATGATTTTTGTGTTTTGTTGACTCTATTGAATTCTGAACTATTGTCAATAGGAAAACGGATCTCAAGATGGCTAGATTGGCAAATTGTGGAATTGAATAAGAAGAAATCATATTGGAGCAATGTGGTGTCCCGACATTCGGGTGGTCATATACTGTAGGATCATATTGAGTAATTAGAGAGAAAAGAACATACACATACAAAAAGCTAAAGACATTTTTCATTCATTTCAAAATTCCATAATACAAAAATCTTCATCGTACATCACGAACATTGTTCAACCTTTTTTAGAAATAAAGGGGAAATAAAAAATAAAAGTTTAAGTAGCGCCTTTGTAGATCCATCGGCAGTTTGATAATTTAAGATTTTAAAGTTCTTGTTCAGGCTCTTCCATAAGTACCTAACCGGGTATCGTATAGAAAGCAATATCGGGATTGGAATTCTCAGTAATTATAGAATACTCTAAGTACCACAGTAAATAAAATAATATTACATTTTTATAAAAGCAAAAATGCGATTAGCAGATATAAGAATGTAATAAAATGCAGGAAGAATAAGGAAATAGCGCGAAAGAAATAAAAGTTTCATGCAATAAGTGTTGTCACAAAGATGTTGGTTACTTGATGTCTTTTTTTCAATAATCAACCACGAATAAAATGATGTTGGTTACTTGATGTCTTCTTTTCAATAACCAACCATGAATGTCACTGATAGCATATTTTCAGTGACAACCACGAATAAAATGATGTTGGTTATTTAATGTCTTTTTCCAATAACCAATCACGAATGTTACTGATATCATATAGAAAGTAATATCGGGATTGAAATTCTCAGTAATTATAGAATACTCTAAGTACTACAGTAAATAAAATAATATTATATTTTTATAAAAGCAAAAATACGATTAGCAGATATAAGGATGTAATAAAATGCAGAAAGAATAAGGAAATAGTGCGAAAGAAATAAAAGTTTCATGCAATAAGTGTTGTCACAAAGATGTTGGTTACTTGATGTCTTTTTTTCAATAATCAACTACGAATAAAATGATGTTAGTTACTTGATGTCTTCTTTTCAATAACCAACCATGAATGTCACTAATAGCATTTTTCCAGTGACAACCACGAATAAAATGATGTTGGTTACTTAATGTCTTTTTTCAATAATCAATCACGAATGTTACTGATATCATTTTTCCAGTGACCCACGAATGTTACTGATATCAATTTCCAGTAATCCATGAATATTATCACGTTTGTTCCGAACAACCAACCAAGCTTCAATTGAATTTGGCTCAAAGCAAATAAGCGAAGCTAAGCAACAATAAATTAAAAAAATTAATATATATCGTATACTGAGTATCTTTATTTTTTAAGATCCAAAGTTTGACAGTTTGACTTTTGGAGTAATTACTATCTTCTTTTCCAATCTGTTTTTCTTTCGCTTTTACATTGGGTTGGCATTTATTATTATTATAATAATAATAATATACGAAAGTAAATGACATAATGGAAATGACAGAAATTAAATTTCATGGTAATAATAATAATAAAACATTAGAATGAAAAGTGCCTGAATGGAAACATAGTCATTTTATAACATATGAACTTATTTATTATTATTGATTAATGACAATAACGTTAATGTGATGACATAAAGGTTTATCATATTTATTTTCATAATAATGACTATTAAGTATATATATGAAAAGAATACTTAATAGTAAAATCTTTTTGTTTCTACCTTATTTCTCTCTCCTCTTACCTAGGATAGTATTGTCGGGAGGCTGAGGGAGGCCGGACGGTTGCAGGAGGTGGCGGAAATGATGGCTGGCTGGTGGCCGGCAAGAGGAGGGCTGCAGGAATGGGAAAATAGGGGCTGGCTGATTTGGAGGGTCCGTAAGGGTGGCCGGGATGGCTACCAGGGCTGGCGGCTGCCTGGGGGAGGGGCTGGCTGGTGATGGGAGGAGGTTAGGGAGTGGGGGGGTTTAAATAGAAGAAGGGGGGAGAAGAGGAAGGGTCAATAAGGGGGGTGAGGTCCTCCCAGGCACAGGTAGAGCCTGGGAGGCAAAGGAAAATTGAGAGGGAGGGAGAAAATCATAAGTAAATTTGAATAATTTGTTTAAAGTTAAATTTTTCATATTTTTCCTCCGTTTGGCGTCCAAATATAACGAAACTTGACACCGATGTATGTTATGATGTAATGAACACCATCGCGCCAAAAATTTTCGATTCAGACAAACTTTTATATTTTTTATTAATTTTTGAAGTTTTAAACTTCAAAAATTAATTTAGGTCGGACCGACGGTCCAAAATTGACGTAACTTTATGAGCAGTATTTAAATAATGTTCTTAACACAACGATACGAAAATCGATGAATTCGGGCACGTATTTTATACTACCATAGAATATTGTAGTGTTAGATTTTTATTTTATTTATTTTTTATAATTTTTAATCAGAAGAGTAAGTAGTATATGGGTGTGTCGGGCAAGTATGTTGAATATATTATACTAAAAAGGGGATCTAATTGAATATACAAATTTCAAAGTTATATATTGTATTGTTAAATATGAAATGTGCTTTGGATTGTTATGCTACCATGGAATATTGTGAGTCAATGGTAAATCTTATATAGTTATAAGTAGGATATCTATGATGCACAAATTAGAGTGTTTAGAAATGAAAATTGATATGTTTAATTTAAACATATTGGAAGTGAGAATGCCGAGACGTATTTTTGAGAAAAATAGATATAATAAGGTTAGGATTGTATATTACATAAAAATTTGTACATGATGTTTATATATGATATGATAAAAGGCTGATTTTGGAAATTTGGACTTTGGACATGCACGCATGATGGATTTCTATGACTCCTATGTGGTGAAGTTGCACTCCTTTAATTAGTAAAATTGCAAAAAATGTGTCATATATTTTATAATTGCAAAAATATTGAAATTACTTTAACCGCCTATTTCTTATACTTGCTCTTCTCCCCAATAAAATTGGGCAATTTCATACATGCCATCAAAAAAATCTTTATTTAAATACCTAATGTTTTATCTTCAAAGTTTTTAATATAGAACCAAAATCTTATAAAACAAATTAAAATGTTCATGTTCGTAAGGTTCTTTTTATTCATTATTTGGATATGAGAATTCACATACACTATGATTAAGTATTATTTTTTTAAATATAAAAAATGAACTTTGAATATTTAAAGAGAAAATTATTAAAATAGTCCATTGACTCTTGCAAATATTCAAAATAGTCTTTAGCTCTTGTGATAATTGTTTTGGTCTCTTGATTTTTGTTTGAGCGTTTTTTTTCCCTGCTGTTGATTCCCACGTCCATTCCGTTAAATCTGTCTTTCTCGGCCTTCGTTTTTCTTCTCGTGGCGAACAGCCTGGTGAAGGCATTGCACAATGGTCATTGGATGTAGAGCTCGACCCAGCCGGTAATGTCCGGGATCCTCTCCACAGCCTCGACGTGGACGATTCCAGCAGCCAGAATTAGTCGCTAGCAACTGGAATCGGCTGCTTGCAGCTGGAATCGGTCATTGGAATCGGAAGAAGTTACCGTAAAATTTTGAGTGTTGTATGCATCTTTTGAATCAGCGGCCTCCAGCTGCAAGCGGCGGATTTCGGCCGCAAGCGGAGAGGATCCAGCTGCAATCAGCCAAATTCAGCTGCAAGAGGCCGAGCCGAATCCAGCAAAGCAAGCGGCCAATTTCGGATGTTGGAATTGACCACACTGGATCCCGGCCATTGCTGGCCGGGTCGAGCTCTTAATCCAGCGATCGCTACACAGTGCTTTTACCAAGCTGTTCGTGAATGGAAGAAAGATGAAGAAGACCGGGAAAGACAAATATAACGGAAGGTACGGGAGAGTTAATGGCAGGGACAAGAGTATACTTAAACAAAAGTCATGGATTAAAAAAATCATTTACAAGAGTTAAGGGCTATTTTGAAGATTTTGCAAGAGTCAAGAGACTATTTTGATAATTTTTAAGATATTTAAGGTACGCGTGTATTAATTATTTTTGGCTTATGCATTCCTCTGTAGCTCCAGCACTCCACCCCTATGCTTATTTCACCTGCTGAGTTCCTCCGCCTGCTTTGCTTGCCCCGCCTATTTTTCTGGGCTCTAGCTATAGGCTTAAACCGCCAACTGCTTTCAGTCTCTGTCTTTGCCCCTTGATGGCTCGATGCTTGTAGTCGACGACTCTTTCTTATGCAGCTCTGTGCTTCTATTTATTTTTTTTATCCTACTTCAGCTTGGTTGCCAAACATAGAGACACCCATATACAACCTTGCTTAGCTTTTTGTCTCTGGCTGAAGTCATTTTTTTGACATCACGAACTACTTCAGCTGATAACCATTGTAGGAAATTCATAACAAAGTATTCATAGTAACTTTATTTTTAATTACTTGTATTGTCCTCTGTTAATCCGATTATTAATATCTGATTGTTAGAATTGGATCAAACTTTCTAGCCAGTTTAACACCCCATCTATGTGTGATTATGCCTCCACCTTCTATTTGGAGCATTCAATCTCTGCTAGACTGCCACTCAATAGAGGCATTAATGTATTTTTTTTTTATTATGTGCACATTTTAAAATTATTTTATCAAGTTTAATGATTTTTTATCAAAATTTGATTAATGTTGCAATTTTTTTTATATTTATGTTGAAGGTATTGTTGATTGATGAAACATGAGTACTCTCAGCATGATTTATTAGTCACTTGTAGGCTTAAAATCATGAAAATATTTCTTCAAATAATATAATTCATACAAGTAAAAAAAAATTACACCCTCTAAGTCTATTATCCTCTAACACTTCATGATGATGAACAATTAAAATAGTTTCTATTAGACAGCTAGTTTAATAGTCACCTAGGATTATGATGAGAAAGTGGCTCACCACATAAACATGGATTGAAATATTTGAAGTTGCTAATAATAGGTTTAATGAGTTAGACAATATTTTATCAAAATGGTCCATTGACTCGCGCAAAATGTTCATAATAGTTTGATTCTTGTAGATGACTTTCTTGACTCGTTGACTTTTATTTAAGTATTTCGTTTAAGTCTCTGGTACTATTTTCTTGTAAAATCCCTTCCCTTCCTTTAAAAAAGGATAAATGCGTAATTTTAGTGGGTAGCACTTCTTCGTCTTTGATTTCTTTTACAAGTTCCGAATTTTTACAAATTGTAATTCCTTCTACGGGTCCTTCGTCGACGAAGAGGTCGATCTAGCGACACATTGTCAACTACAAGAATCGACCTCTTTGCCGACGCATTGCAAGAATTGGCCTTTTCGTTGATTTTTGATTACATATTGTGATTCCAATTGCAAGCGTCTCTGGTATTGATTCTTGTAGAATTCAATCTGTCCTTCGTCAGCATCGACGAAAAGGTTGATTCTTGCAGTTGGAACCGATAATGAGTCACTGGAATCGTCCTCTTCGTCGACGTCGACGAAGTGCACGTGGAAGAAACTGTAATTTGTAAGATATTGGAAATTGTAGAAGAAATTGATGTCAACGTCGATGAAGAGGCCGATTCCAGCTACACATTGCTGTATTCCAGAGGTGCAAACAACAATGCAAACTCGATTTGCAAGTGGCCGATTCCAGCTGCAAACAGATTGAATTATATCGAGTTTGCATTGTTGTATGCGTCTCTGGAATCGGCCCTCTTGCAACTAGAATGGCAATATGTAATTAACAATCGATGAAGAAGCCAATTATTGCAATGTGTTGCTGGATTCATAATGTCCTTTTGTTGTCGTTGACGAAGAGGCCGATTCTTGCAGTTGGAATTGACGATGTAGCTGGAATCGGCCTCTTCTTTAACGTCGATAAAGGACCTACTGAATAAATCGCAACTCTAAGAAATCGGAACCTATAGAAGAAATCGAAGGCGAAGAAATGATGCCCGCTGGAATTGCGTATTTTTTTTAATGGAAGGGAGGAAAGTTACGGGCAAATAATAGCAGGGAACAAACTAATCACTTAAATAAAATTCAGGGGACAAAAATAGTATTTATAAGTGTTAAGTACTATTTGGAACATTTTTAGGAGTCAATTGACCATTTTGTTAATTTTCTCTTTAAAAAAAATAAACATAAATGAAGATCAAGTATCTTGTTTTATGTTTAGAAGGATAAAAAGTAATTGCGGATCTTGTGATTAAATGGAATTCCATTACTTTTTCTTGAAAAAGTATGTTATTACCGATAAAATTTTACCAAGAATTTGAAGATAATACCTACTGGATAAATACTACTGTTTAGAACAATATGTGACAATATTTGCCCGTACACTTTTATTTTTTACTGAGAAATTTACAAAGTTCCATACTAACATATGCTATGATCATTAAGAGCACACTTATCGTTCTTGGAATTCTTTTTTAGCTACCCTGAGGTTTGCATATCAGTAATGGTATCTATGTTCTTGCAGGGCAGATGCTGCAGCTGTTGCAATCACCACTACTGATCTTGTTTGCAAAAGTATTGCCATAGAGGCTGAGGTTGACATCTTTTTCTTTATAGGGTTATATTATCTTTTCTTAATGTGATATACAACCCAAGCTTGAAACTATTGCGTTTTGTTTTTTGATCTGCTTATTATATTTTTTATATCATTGAATATAAAAGATTGGAGGAGCGTATGTAAGAGTTGGGGGAATGGCCAAAGGTTCAGGAATGATTCACCCAAATATGGCAACTATGCTTGGTGTAAATTCCATCATTTCTCTCTGCCAAATTTCTCCCTGACATTGCATTTAATTTTATAAAAAGAAGTGATTCAATTTAGTTATTCTACAGGTTGTAACGAGCGATGCTCTGGTAACCAGTGATATTTGGAGAGAGATGGTTAGAATATCAGTAAATAGAAGCTTCAACCAGATCAGTGTGAGTGAAGGTTCTTATAATCATTTGTAGATACGAACTTCTAAGTTTTTTTTTAGTATTCTCTTAGCTCTAGGTTAACTAAGATTTCTTATACTACAGTTAATTGGGTGAAAAAATAGCATATATTTTTGCCATTGTGTTCATAAAGTATTACTCTTATGCAGTTCCTTGCCAAGTAATTTTTGTGCTGGTGTGAATAGGGGTGCAATGCAAATGAACTGTTGTCCCCGCATTTATAGATGGTTTTTGTTATCACCATAAAGAACTTGATATGTTTTTTTTCTTGAAGGTGGATGGAGATACGAGTACCAATGATGCTATTATTGCTATGGCTAGTGGATTAGCCGGTTCAGACAAAATCTCTTCCTGTAATAGTTTTGAGGGGCGTCAACTTCAAGCATGCCTTGATACCGTGAGCTCACTTGCATGTAATTCTTTGTGAATCAAATATATATGCTCAATCAATGCTAGAAAAGTTGATTGCACATTTTTTATGCTTTATTGTGCCTATATTTAAATAAATTAATGATAATAAATATGATAAATCTTCTAATTACAGATGATGGTGGGATGCTTATGTTTAGGATTTTTTAATCATTTGTTGTTGTTGGACGATGTTTCATTAAATTAGTATATAGCTGAATGTTATTAGTTCGTTCAGTGTGTTTTTATTTGCATGTTAGCGTATCGGGAGGTGTATTCAAATTTGATTTGCATAAAAATGCTTTAGTACTTATACTTGAATATATGAGCTGCTTTACAGCTCTATCTTTCGCTTAATAAAAATAATAATAACATTCTCTTGACCACCGGTGCTCTAGAAAACATATATATAAGATTGTGCAATGATTTTTTCCTCTAGAAGAAGTATAATCAGTAATATTTGGTCATTCCATATAGGCTGTTTTTTCCGTGAACATTTTAAACATTGATAGTATACTAAATTGTGCAAATCATTGTGTTTAATTTGCAGGTTATGCAAGGCCTTGCAAAATCAATAGCTTGGGATGGTGAGGGTGCAACATGCTTGCTTGAGGTTTTTCTCATGCATTTAGTTGTGTATGCTTGTGTACATATATAACCAAATTTCTATATTGATGCATAAATGTTGATAGTTTAGCAGATCATGTCTATTAACACTGTTTCAAGTAGTAATGATTTTATGATATTTAGGTTCTTGTATGGGGCACCAATGACAAGGCATAAATGTTGATAGTTTAGTAGGTCATGTCTATTAAAAATATTTTAATTTAGTAATGATTATATGATCTTTAGGTTCTTGTGTCGGGTACCAATAATGAGGCAGAAGCAGCAAGGATTGCTCGGGCGGTAGTGTCATCTTCTCTTGTAAAAGTATGTTGCATAGTCACGAACAGTTTCTATATGTGAATTCAATTAACTTTCTATGTAGGTAGTTTTATATTTCTTACCGAGAAATACTTTGTAGCCCAACTAAAAACCCGCCTTAAGGATTCTTTTATGTTCCATTAGTCTTGGAGAGTTTGATAGGGCTATGCATTAGGGTTGATAATGCTTCCTTAATGTAGTTTTTGTGGATCCTAACTCTTCTATTTCTCCATTTAGGCAGCTATATATGGCAGAGATCCTAATTGGGGTCGCATTACGTGTGCTGTTGGTTATGCTGGCGTTGATTTTGACCTTAATGAGCTTCACTTATCTTTAGGAGATATTCCTCTCATGCGCAGTGGCCAACCAATTCCTTTTGATAGGTATAATTGAGCATACCATAATTTTTTTCAGTTAGAAAATCTCAACTATATGGAGATATCTTTAAATATAATTCATGGTGACAGTAGCGAATGTCGAGTCCAGGAGATCTGTGCAATACAATATTTCCTGTACATTAAGCCATTTTATGGGGCTGTATTTGGGCATTATAGTCAATATTTTATCCGACGTACAAATCATTTGATTCTTTATAGCAAAGATAAATAATTTGATGCTCAATTCATTCCCAAAAATACAAAAATTGATTTTGAGTATATCGCGTTATTAAGAATCACTTTGCGTTATGAATTGGGTACTTTTATCCTCTTGCTAGGGTTGAAGCCAGCGCTTATCTCAAGCAAGCTGGAGAGTCTCATGGTACTGTAGAGATCAACATTTCTGTAGGTAAATGTTTAAATGTGCTGTTATTTATATCTATGCTAATTAAGTACTTGTACGAGGCAATCTTTATGGCATGCGACTATTCATTTCTCTTGTGAGCTATATGCACAGGTAATGGAAGAGGATGCGGGAAGGCATGGGGATGTGATTTAAGCTATGATTATGTTAAAATAAATGCTGAGTACACTACTTGACATATTCAAGAGAACTGATAGGCGAATTATCTTAACATGTAAGCCTACATTATTTTCTATGTTTTATTTGTACTATTTACTATACCAAAAATTTTGTTGTCCAATTTTGAGATTGAAGACCTATCCTTTTTCTTGCTTGAACATGCTTCACCTCTGCTTCATTTTATTTTTTTCCTTTTATTTTTTGATATTTTCTCGTTGGTAGAGCTTTTTATTTATTTTGTTCTTTTTTCTGCAAACCACCTGCCAAAGTTAAGCTGCCACTGTAAGGGGGAGGAGTATTAGCAAATAGAGAAATGGCTCGAAATTCCCAAAAATACACTATCTCTTTTCCCCCCTAGGGTACTTAATTGTTTTTAAGAAAGTTATAATCACGATTTTAATTAGTGAATCTCAATAATTATGAGTTAAATAGTAGATTTTGAAACTTCAATAATGCTGGGGCATCGGTGTGGGGGGTATTGTAGCAGCTCTCGCTTAATTGGACGAGGACAGAATCACCTAATTTTTTTCTCTTGCTCAACAAGCCTCCTACACTCCGTAGGTTTGTCCCATGAAACCCTTCTCAACCATTTTTCAGAATTTTCCAGAGCAAAATCAAAACAAAAACACATATTGCAGCAAAATAAAATTAAGAACATCAGATTTATATGTTAAAATTGGAAAAAGTTGCTGAGCTACACTGCAACACAGAAGAAATCCACTATGAATAAATATAGAGCATTACAGATCTCTCTTCCCCTTCTATTTGAAAGAAGACAACGGCCGCCCAGGATTTCAATCTGTGTACCAAACCCTAAAAATGCCAAAGCACGAGATCAAATATAATAAAATATCCTCTGGAAAAATATTTTGGGGGCTCCGCCACCGAACCCCGGGCATAGGGTGTGCCGCCTCTCAATCGACTTGACTTGCGAAAATTGAGGATCAGTTCGGCAGCTCATCATGAGCTGATCCAATCATGCTATCAAAGTAACACTATGGATTTTATACTTTCTTCTTGTGATACTTCCATGCAGCCTATTCCTCGTTGGTCTTCTTATTATAGCTGATGAATAGATTCATCGGGGATGTTAGGTGTTAGTTAAGAGTAGATTTGGATCTGCAAGTGGCACATTACTCTCTTGGAGGTTAGAATTGGGCCAATCTTAGTAGAGTGGGAGTTAACGGCGGCAATCTGCTGCTAGTTTTGTCGTCAATTTTCCTCATCAAATTTTTTTTTTTTAAATCTATGTATTTTTCATTTTTGTTTCAAATTAAAAAAGATTATTTTATATATACTTGAATAATTAAATTTCATTATATATACTTTTAATAAGTTAAATTTTAAATATAAAATAAATACGTATTTGATTAAATATCCTTTATTCTCCTCTATTATTATTAGGCACGTTCATAAATCCATCCCTCTCGCCCAATCCTTATTCTATAGTACAACATTCACAGTATACTTTATATATATAATATACAGCATATTTATGTATGTGTATGTGTATGCATTTGCATGTATATATGTTACTACGGCATCATCACCGTGAGATATCTCGATTCGCCATGAAAGAACTCAGAAGTGAATAGATTGTAAAAGGAAAAACAGATTATAGATAAATTATTATTATTATTTTAAATATTAATATAAATTATATCAAAATGGCAAAATTTCAATTCTTGAAATGTCGTCGCAGAGCTTAGTTTTCGACTGTGCTGATTGTGATATGTGATTCATATGTTTACACCAAACCATAAAATAAATTAGTATATTTATCTCAAACTAAGTAACCAAAAATATATGGAAAAGATAATTTAGCATGCTTATCTATGTTATCTACGCTGGGAACATATTATCTCTTTAAACAAACTAACAAATAATCCAAAATGATTATTATATTTTTTTTAAAAATTATTTGACTTTCAAATAATTCCCAAAATAATTTGATGATTAAGATTTGTATTAAAAATATATACCTTTTAGTACGCTTCATAAACAAAAAAGAGTAATTTTAATTTTTAATGAGATAAAAAATATTTTATACAATATTATCAAAACTGATGAATAAATATATAAACAGTATAAATTAAATATATTATATGAGAATAAATTTAAGATATGATTGCTGATACACATAAATGACATTTTTAGTAAATTTAAATGTATATATCATGAAATCTTTTTCAAACAAACTTCCTTGTATATAATTGTTTAAATTTGCGCATTATTTATCAACAAAATCCCCAAATCTACTAATTAAAAAAAAAGAAAAAAAAAAAAAGGGCAAATCATTGGAAGCAGTCAACCATCGCCGGGGTCAACGTGAATCCCATCAACTTAGGCAGCCGCCGGGCTTCCTCGTTGTCGTCCTCCCAGTCCAAAGGCGGCCGGTTCAAATCAAACCGAGCCGCCCTCTTTTCATCTCCCGGTTCGGCCGTTCGGCTGGACCCGCTCCCCTCCACAACGACCCTGTGGCGCCTCATGTGGCCTCCCAACGCCTGCCCGATGGAGAATTCCAGGCCGCAGATGGAGCACTCGTGCACACGTGGCTTCTCCTGCGCCGCCGCACCGCCGCTGCCGCCAGGTCTGGGCTTCTTGTGGCTGGCCCTGTGGCCGCCCAGCGCCTGGAAAGAAGGGAACTTTCGGTTGCAGGTTTTGCACTCGAAGGCTTTGCGCTCAGCCGCATCTCCTCCGGCGGCGGCGGCGGCTGTGCTGACGTGGCCGCCGGACAGAAGCATGAGAACCTTAGCCAAATCGAAGCCGTCGATCGTGGCTCCGGTTTTGTCCTCCCCTTCTTCTTCGCTGCTTAATCTGAATCTCTTGACCATTAATTAAGATAATAATAATGAATCGAGAGAGAAAAAGAAAAAGGCTGAGATTGGAAGGATTTGTTCGACCTTTTCGACTTCTTATAGAATTTTTTTTAAGGCGAATTTTCGCTTTTCTCGCATCATTTTGACGGCTTGAAGCTTACTCTAATGGTTTATATTACCTCAGCAGCCTATCTTGACAGGAAACAAGAAGCCCTGCTTTAAATATATATATATATATATATATATATATATATATATATATATATATATATATAAGTCACAAGCTTTTTTATTAATTAAGTAGGAGTTCTTCAAATTTTAAAATTTAAGAATATTCAAGCTTATATATACAATGATCAGGAGATTTGTCAAAAAAAAAAAAAGTCAGCCAAGCATCTAACCTGGTGGCTAGTCAAATTTCAGAGCCACTTATCAGTCAATCGACTTCAAACATCCATATTGCTCCTATATGTCGGATAGAAAGAAGCCAAATGATGGATCCAAAGGACTGTTAGAGGTTTGTTAGAAGGCCAGTCTTTACTTTTCGGTAGAGAGCTATGGGCGAGGCTATTGTTGCTGGGTGGGCTGGGTTCGTTTGGCCGGATGGATGCAACGCGGTTGAACGCAGTGCGTCTGAGTGCAGAGCAGCTGCGCGCCTAGACGCAGCGCGTCTGAGTGCTCCTGTGCAGGCTAGGGAAACTGCTTCATGCATCTATGTTAGTGATGATATTTATGCATATGATATACAATTCAAATGCATGCAACTTGAATGGTAATGCTCCATACAGAGGCTAATGCTAATTAAATAATAAAACGGTTAAGCTGTATTTTGATGTTAATCAGCGTGTTTTGAGAGGATCTTAAGCAGGAAGTCAACAGATTAAAGCAAATATAATAGCTGCTGCCTCTTTCCTTAAAGTATTATATGCAAATTATACCTTTTAATTCTGCCATCGATTGTGGATTAATTAACAAACTAACTGTCAAAGCACTAATTAAAAAACTAAGGGTGATTAATAAAAGTGATGGCGATGCTGTTGATTAGTCAACGCGAAATGCATTCTCCGGACACTTCTTGAGTCAGCGATAATTAATTATTAAGTGGGCTAATTAATAAGAAGTTGGTGGTAAGTCAATGAACACATTAGCGAGGCAATGCTGCAATTCATGAACTGGAATTTATTTTATTGTTCCTTTGGTTCTTTGAATCTATAGTTCGATCGTTCCTTTGGTTCTTTCAATAATGCATCTGCTTTAGAGCTTTTTGTACGCAAACAATCTTTTTTTTTCTCAAGTCAAACTCTTCCAAGTGTTTGCATAATTTCTTAATCGCAATTTGAGAAATTAACCAATTAATTATAATGTTTATAAAGTAATTAACAAACGAACTACTTAATTGTACTTAGTTATATTCTTAATCCAAACGCCTAAGAGTGTTTCGAACTACTAACTATTAGAGTTCTTCACGTTTGGTCATTGGAAAGGTTCATTTGACACGTCTCAAATGTCAAATTAGGTGAAGTAATTTGGAATTAGAAAAAATGAAGTGTTATAAATGACTTGTGGCATTGAGTAATCCATGCTTCTTAATCAACCATAAAAAGATTATATTATATTTAATTACACTGCTGAAACTGCTTCAAGGGTGAGCTTTATAAGACAAATATGTGACTAGTGAGATTCGAACCATTGAACTGTCAAGAAATCAGACTCAAGAGCTCAACTTTTAAGCCCCAACATATTCTCAAACAATAAGCAAGTGAATAATGATGCTCTCCTTAGAGAGAGAGATCTAATTATTAGGAGTGTATATATATATATATATATATATATATATATATATATATAGAATGCTCTTCTAAATTTTGCTTTTAATTTACATATATATTTGCATTTTCTTAATTAATTATTAAAAATTTTAGTAAGCTTTTGAAAATGTTTTGATATTTTATCATGCATAACACTTAGCTCCTATTTGACACTATATAGCATGCATAAGTATAAGAGTCTGAGCTCTTAAGTATCATGTATTGTCCTGAAAATACTCACAATTTTATCCTAAAAAAACAAATTTTCAACAGGTCACTCATGCTGTGATTGTTCTCACCCGAGCATACTTAGCTCTGAAGTTTTTATCAAGAACTCCATCGTTATCTGAAAAAGTGCCTCGATATTTAAATGTTTTGCTTAATACTACTTATATAGATCTTTACGATCCGCCGCTTACGATAGACGTCCTCGAATGCCGGCATCTGTCTTAACCGTTTTTTTATATATATTCCAAATTTAGACTTTTCTCTAAATTAACTTTAAAGATTATGAAAATTTCTCGGATAACTAATTTGGACATAAATAAAAAATTTCAAATTCTTCTTAAAATAATTATTAGAGATCTAATTATGGATGATTTTGAATATTTTTCAAAAACATGATAATTCATTTCTTTTTTATTTATTTTGCTTAAACACCCAATAAATTTTGCAAATGACATCCCTAATATTAGAATTACACAAATACGAGATTATGTATCAATAATTTATTTATCAAATTGTTTTCTTAAAAATAAATGCAAATTAAAAAGGTTTATAACTAAATTATAAATTATTTACGTAACTCGTTTTCCTTTATATATTTGAATTATTTTTCCAAAAAATATCAGCAAATAAAACAATTTAACAAATTCTGCATATTATTATTAATATTATTTAATTTGAAACTAAATAAACGGCTACTTACCGCAATGCCGCCCCCACCTAATTTATGACAGCTGCGCCGAAAACATGCAGTCGACAGTTTTTTTTTTTTTTTTCTTAACTGCTATTTGTCTCTAAATAATACTTAAAAATAATAAATTTTTAGAATTTTTATTTATAATATATATTTTTTAATTATTTTAAAATTAACTTTTTAGAAAAAAAAAACCAAATTTTCTTTATTTTTATCTTTTATAATTTTGAAATACATATAATTCATATTTTATTTGACTAATTTATCTTTAGGATTCTACTCGTAAAATATCATATATTTGACTATTTATTTCAACTTATATTGAAATATTTTCTTAAAATTAAATAAATTTTAAATATAAAATAAATATTATATATCTGGATCGGTGGATTTTAAAATATTTTAAGAAATATTTGAGAGTTAAATAATATTTTTCTATACAATATATAGTTAGCACATTAATTAAACATATATTTAAGAAATATAAAAGAGACAGTGGGTTCAATAAAAAATATGATTAAATATTTACTCATTAGTTAATATGGATTTCATAAACTAATATTTCTTAATTAAGTCAAATGATTACGCCTCATATATATGTAATGTCATATATATGACCTCAAATGATTACACCTTAATATGATTACATATTTGGCTCTTAAATACCTCTACACAACCTTAACCACACATACAGCTACTAATGATATTAATGTGAATTAATAATATTGATTCATAGATAAAGATAATAATAATTTAATATTATTATTATTTTTATCTCTAATTATTATGATTATTATCTCTACTTTTCTAAGCAAATATATATATATATATATATATTATTTCTTATTATTATATCCTCTCTAAATAATAATAACATTCATATTTATATAAATAATAATAATATTATTATTATTATCACAAATTTTCACCTTCATCCTTATTACTATTTACATTATAATAACATCCTTGTTTACATTTATTTTTCTTACTAAGAAAGAAATCGAGAGAAAGCAAAGATAATAAAAGTCTGTATTTTTATGAAAAAATTCTTTCATCGCATCAAAAATTTTACACATATTTGCAAGAGATTAACTTAACAAGAAAAAAAAGTACTCCAAATATCATAAAATACATTTATACATACTTATTGAATTACATATTTTTTGCTCTACTTTAAAATTCGCAAATTTCATTGATTTAATTTTATACTTCATATATCTACTTTAAACCCCGCTATTTTAATGATTTAAGTATACTGGTACTATTTGAAATACTTTAAAAAATAGATAATGAATCTTGATTGAATAAAAATGAGATTCGCTAAAGTTATTTAAAATCTATATATAATGTAAATTTATATTTAAAATGGGGCTGGTTCGTCATCATCCTGGTTTTGAAGATATAATGATACTATGATTATGCCTACAATGGGGCTAGCATTTGTGAAATGATATATGTTATGTTAAAACCCAAAATTTAGAATTACTTTAGAGGAGTTCTTATTTGGAGGATATTAGTACAATTGTCATTAAGTCTGGGCAAGCTATTGGAGATCAGGAGATCACATTATTCATATAAGAGGGAATATGTGTGTTTGCAGTTAACCATATTTTACTTATAGCTGAATATACATACTCAACAGAATCAAATACAAGATAAATAAATCATGAATTACATTTTTCACAATTTTATTGATTATGAATGATTATTATAATTTTATGACTATATTTATTTAATTTCTTAGACTGAATTTGCTTACTTTATTATTTTATAGTACTTTAATACTTTATTGCAGTTGACCCTATTCCTACAAGCACAATTTACTTAAATTACTTATATTGTCTTCTTAATCAGCATGTAAATCCATTTAAATATATTCATGTTTCTTAAAATGCACATTATACTAAATGCAATGCTAATATATTTGATGCATGAATGATTAAATTACTTGAAACTATGAGAGCCCTTCTTACTTTACAATTTTTAGTAGTTATTTTCATGTTCATTCTTTTGTACTAAATGCACCACTCATAATTAATATTGTAAATTACTAAACGTGAGATTTGCTTACATTAAACAATGTACTACTTTTAGATTGTACTTAGACTTTTTAAGTCTAATCATTTTTTTTATTGGTTGTGTCATACCATATTATAAACTAAATATGGTATATTATGAGCGTGAAGCAAGTGCTACACTCAAGGAAGAACCTGAACTGTAGCTATGTTGAAGACTTTATTTACCTTTCATTTTCATTCATGTGAGAAAGAGTGATGTATTTAAATAATCAAATTCTGTGCAATGATCTGCGATGTTAAACTGTTCTTTTATGTTGTAACTTTTATGTATGATGAATATTTCATTAGATTGTTTGTGTTTCATTCTACCTATAAATCCACATATATTTAAAGGTATTACTTAATAGTGGGTTATAGCACTTTAATACATTATTAAGTATTATCATAACACTTGCTATTGGATTAATTACTATATAACCTAATAGCCGGGCATTGCAATGCTATTATTTTAAATCCCGATTACAATTCCCGACAAGTTAGACGATGCCACCAGAATCTATGTACCTCAGCTGGGAATCAGAATTGAGGGACGTCACAATAGAAAAGACCTTCATAAGCTTTAAGTGTACACGATGCATTTGTTTCAGGAAGAAATATAATTTTTGTGTGATAACGAGAGAAACTCCTGTTTCGCTGACTACGACATCGAAGATATCCCTTGGGACTCGTTCGTGGAAGCCTTCAGGGCATAATATATTCCTCCATCAGCGCAAAATATTCTTGATGACACTTTGCTGAAGATAAAACAAGGTGGTCGACCAGTATCCGAGTATGAAATGGAGTTCAGAAGGTTAACTAGCTTCTTTCCAAATCTAGTAGGACAGAGGTAGTGCGTTGTCACACATTTGTTTCTACTTTTTATTACTATACCAAACAGAATTATACAAATAATGTAGATCAGGAACTTGAAGAAATTCATGATGTGAGATGGAGATTACTCATGAGGTAAAGTAGGAGCAGCTTGAAGTTATTATAACTTTTTATTTTATTCAGTGAGAATAAGAATCATTATTGTTAAAACCATTTGTATAACTTAATTTCATATAAATTTTTTATTTTTATTTTCTGTGATATATGCTTTTATTTACTTTTATAGGATGAATAGAAAATAAACTTGTATATTTCCTCATTTAATATTTATATATTTAATTTAAATCTCAATTAAATTCTTAGCCTAAGTAATACTTCATATTTAATTATTATTAGTAATATAATATTAAATATTACAGTAATATCTAATATTTGGTTAAATTACTTAATTTAACAGAGAGTGATTATAGAAGGAATTACTGCCTCTGAGCTTCTTCTTCTTATATTCAAAATTTCTCTCACTCTAGGGTTTTATGTTTCTTAGCTCCACAAACTCTCACACAGAAATTATCATACGCACAATTCTAATATAACATATTAGTATTTATATATAACTTCAAACTAACCCCCCAAGTGCCATAAACATCTTAGGCCTCGTCACACCCGAACTATATTTTTCATAGGCGCATGGGCACACCAAGCTCTCTGTCTGTTGGGTGCCAGCCTTGCTGTTGGCAGCTATAGATGAGTTCGAAATCCACCGGGATACTATTTGCTATTTCCTTAATGATCCATCATATCATTTATGACCTCATTAGCTCTAAGTATGAAGGATCTCAATTGTTCAATTGAATTTTTTTATATTTTAAATTATATATATATATATATATATATATATATATATTTTTAATAGGATTTTTAAGATTTGATTAAATCTATATATTGATGATTGAAGTATGCTTCAGCAACTTAAGATGAGGCACATAAGGATACCAAATTTAGGTAATTTATTAATTTTAATAAATTTATAATTATAATTATAATTTTAATTAATGGATTTCAGTTATTATATATTAATCAGTAAATTTAGAGATTTAGTAATAGTAAAACCGACTGCCACTTCCCACTCTATCCATTATAAAAAAACCCTTTCTATGCCCTTCGTTTCTTGTTAAGACAAAGAACAGAGAGCTTAGCTCGCTTCCTTGACCTCGGTGATGGTTTTATCTCGAAAAAAGCTTAAAAGGAAGTTTCGTGCGCTTCTTGCCCAATCGCTCGCAGTCAATGAATCCCATGATTCCGGGAAAGGTGCTTCGAGCGCCGCAGAAGCTGATCATGAACTGCAGAACATTCGAGAGCTCCTAACCACTAAATCTCACAGGACCAAGCCTTCCAAGCGAGGACAGAGAGGAATTAAAAAGCCGATTACGGATGCTTTAAAAAATGAAGGCGGAATCTTGGAGGGCCGCCGAGGAAACGGGGAAAACGAGGGATTGGTTGTTATGGAGGAGAAAAATAAGAACGCGGAGAGAAAGAAAGTGAAAGATGGAGGCCAGGAATTGGAGGAAGGTTTCAAGAAAGAGGAGCGGAATTTTTCCAAAAAGAAGAAGGACAAGCAAAAGAAGAATAAGAAACGGCGTGATTTGAAGCTTCAGAGGAAAGGGAAAGATGGGAAGGATGGGAAAGCGGAAAAAAATAATGAGGGTGAGATTCAGAGCATGAATGGTTTGAGCAGAGTTGCAGAAGTTGTGATGCCTGCTCAAGTTGATGAGAGGTGAATTTCTTTTCCAGTGTTTATGTTTTTGCGTGTAAATTTGTGGGAAATTATGTAATGTTTTTATCTGGTTCACAGTGAAGTAAAGAAAGTATATGTAGGAGGCATTCCGTACTACTCTAATGAGGATGATATAAGAAGTTTTTTTGAAGGATGTGGAACTGTAACTGAGATGGATTGCATGACTTTCCCTGAAACTGGAAAGTTTAGAGGAATTGCTATACTTTCTTTCAAGGTTTGTTCTGACCCTGACATAATATATTAATTGCCAAGTGCCACCATTAAAGATTTATTTGTTTTCGTATTTGATTGCATCACTCACTGAACAATTGTGTGCCTCCACCTAAAATACGGAGTGCCATCTGTTCGATTTAGAAGGATTTAAAGTACACTTAAGATGCAGCGCATTCACTGTCTTGAAAATATTAAACTCTCAGAAACCAAATCATGTATTGTTTTTATAAAAAAAGGTTTGTTATTGCTTCTAGTTTATTAGTAAAAATAAACGCCCCTGATTCAAAAAACTCTTATTCGAGCTTACGCGAACTTTCAGTCTCTCCCCATATTTTGTTTTTTAAATCATAAATATACATTGATCATGTGCCATTCTATGCTTGCCACTTTATGCTCTACTGTGTTTATTCGATTATAAAATGTTCTTCTGTTCGATTCCTCTCATGGTTTTCTTGATCTATGATTGGATGACTTGATCTGAATATTTACTAATATGTTGAATTGTCGTGCATTGTTTTAGTCTTTTCACTTTTTGTTTTCTTGTTGCTAGTTTGTCGGATGCATTTAACAATTTTTTTCTCAATCAAGTATCAAATATTTAACATTTTCTGATGTTTTTTATCCTTTGCCAATAACCTATAATGTCTCTTGCAAGTCATGCTAACCTAATTCGATCACCTGCCCTGGTGATAGGTTGACTATGTATGAGAGCGGAAACTGATTTACTACTTAAGGTTTTGAATTCTTATTGAGAAGATGAGAGATTGAGTGGTTTAATGCTGAGAAGATGAATGCATATTTTCTCTTTTCTAAAATTAAATGGAAATGAGAAATACTAAGTGCTAAATGACCATCTTTGTTATATTGTTGCTCTATAAAATTTTTATTGGTGCATATTTTGTTTACATACTACATTCTATGAAATGATAAGACTAGGGATGGAGTTAAAGCAAAACTCGAGTTATAGAGAACTATATTAGAATCTAAAGATTTTAGTCTTAGTAGATCTAAATGGAGTTTGAGTACAATTGTATTATAAGCTCTAATCTTGAGGACATAACTATTGAGGACCATAGGATCAAGAAGAGCGAGTGGTTCAAATTACCTTGGTTTAATTATTTGAACTATTGGTGAAATAAAGAGCGATGAAATTAATAGGATCTAAGCTGGTTGGATGAAATGGAGGAGCGCTTCTGGAGTGTTGTGCAATCAGAAAATCCTATTCAAAATGAAAGGAAAATTTATAGAGCCGCTGTATTACTAGCAGTGTTATTGGGGCTGAATGTTGGCCAACAAAAAAGAAACTGATTGTTAAAATAAGTGTTACAGAGATAAGGATGTTTAGGTGAATGAGTGGGTTACTCATAAAGATAGAATGAGGAATAAGTTTATCAGTAGCAAGGTTGGAGTAGCTCCAGTAGTGGATACGATTAAAAAATGACGCTTTCGATTGTTCAGGCAAGCATAAATTGTTCAATGCCCCTACTAGAAAAAATTAGTTTATCAATTTTTTCATATTAAAATAGGAAGAGGAAGAGGAAGACCAAAAAAGACATGGGAAAAAAATATTAGAAAGGATATTTTCTATTTGTAAGTTAAGGAGGTTTTTTTTTATTGTGCATAATAGAAACAAAGGATTCATGTAGCTAACTCCCTCCTAGTGGGAAATACCAAGGGATATGAGGAAAGCCAGATGCTATTGATATGCTAAAAAGGTTAATTGATGAGCCCCATATATATAGTTATTTTCTTATCCAAAATGTGTATTTTCAATACGTTCAATTGTTGTTTTAGTTGATTTTTGCATTATTTCAGTTCAAAATGATCAAAACATCAAAAAGGAGAATTTTCATGAGGAGGGTGTCATTGCGCGCTGCAACGTCAAGAATTTGCAAGCAAGATGCCACGGCGCATTGCAGCGCTAGACAATTTGCAAGGAACCTGCCACAGCGCAAGACAAGGATATAAGGATCGATGCCACGACGCGCTACACCGCCTAATACCGAAACCATGGCGCCACAGTGTTATAGCGTGCCGCAATGCCAGACGACTCGAGACTAGCGCGATAGCGTGCCGCAACGCCAGACAACTCGAAACCTTGGCGCCACATGCTTGCCGACGAATTTATAATTAAACCTGCTTCAATAGGGAATTTGAAAGGACCAAAACACTTAATTCATCCAGCTCCCAACACCATAATTAAAAGTAAAAGATGACTATTCAATTTTTAAGAGGGAATGAAGGGATATTCCGAGCATATGAACTTAATGAATTCAACTTTCAAGAAATTTATTAAAGGAAAAATTAAAGTAGAAGAGGGGCTTTTTGATCATTTTTTGAACTAAAGGGGAGGAACCTTAATCTCCGCATACCATCAAAAAAGGTTTCTAAGGAAGAAAGCTGCAACCCAAACAAGAGGAAGTACTGCAATAAGGAGAAAGATCAAAGCATTGAGAAAGGAGAACACAAAGAGAATGCCATAAGCAGTTCTTGCGTATCATCCTCTTAACTTTGCTTTTGTACTCTTATTACTTGTTAGAACAACTGTATGCATTTACAAATTCCTATATTTCCCTTGTCTTATTCATTATGATGGCAGCCTAATCCCCCCTTTGGGGAGGGTTTGGCGGAATGCATGTAATGAGTACTAGAATTTTGTAGGTGATTAAGAATTCAATTTTAAATAAAATGTCATGATTTTGAGCTAAAACATCATTTACCTTTTATGGAATGAATAGTTGCTGATGAATGAAAAAATATTTTAAATATTATCAAATTATATTTTTAACAAAATTTTATGGTGCTCAATGATCATCTTGATTTAAAACATGTGCACTTAGGGCATCCACACCGCGAATGAATGTGACATAATTCACTGAGCGTAACTGCTCGTGCACAAACTATAATCCAAAGATTTGATCATATGAGCCATAAACAAAATTTTAATAAACCTCTGAGCTTCATAGCTCAATTTGTAACACTTAGAGAAGACATATTAGGTAGTGGACAAGGTGACATAATTCACGTAGGTCATTGCTGACTCCAAGTTAAGTTATGAATTTGATGCATGTGAGCCGAGACCCACCTATTGAGTTCCATTGCTCACTCGTGATTTATGCAAGATAATAGAGCACGTTAAGCTGTGAGGGATGTAACATAAGCTTATTCAGCTTCGCAGCTCATTATCTTGGCTAAATCAAAAGTAGAAGTGTGTGAGTCATATATGAAATCGAGATCGAGTGATCATAAGATAAAATATGAATTTTATCATTTAGACATAAGTATAACTTTCATTTATAAAAAGATCATGAAGATATCTATGTGTTGATTTGAACCCTAGAGTGTTCATGATAGTACTAGATAGAGTGATAATGAGATTAATGTTAAATGAAAATTAGACATCTTGATTAGAGAAATTTTAAATTAATTGAAATTTGACATGATATTAGGAGAAGGATTTTTTCACACGAATTTATTACAAATTGTATGTTTGAAACCCCATTCTCCCCAATTTTATTAAATTGATTAAAAAATCAATTTAGGATCATCTAGCATAATCTTAAGACAAAAATATTAGCTTTTGTTAGTTTAAACATTATTAAAAAGAAGTATACTTTAGTAACAAATACACCGTTCTCAGAGGATGATGAATCTCGGGATCTCACCATCTTATATTACTCGGATCACATTCACTTGCGTGCAAGCGTAGACTTACTATTTTGGTCTGTCAAGTTAAGTAGGGATTTTTTTATTGTGCACAATAGAAACAAAGGATTCATGTAGCTGACTCCCCCCTAGTGGGATTAAAGCTTGGTGCTTTTGTTGCCGTTGATACTGTTGTTGGGAAATATCAAGGGCACCGAGGAAAGGTAGATGCTATTGATATGCTAAAAAGGTTAATTATAAAAATGAGCCTAGGGTAGTAGTTGATATAAAAGTAATATATATATATATATATATATATATATATATATATATATATAGATATATATTAGTTTGGTCAAATTTTAAATAAGATATAAAAATGTAATGGGAGAAAGTATGCTTGATTTTATACTAGCGTATGACCTTGTATTGTACACAAACTTTACATTATCTAAGAAGCACTTTTTAGCCTTCAAAGCAAAGCCACCGGTGGACAATCAAACTTTTTTGATTAAGAGAAAAAAAATATTTATTAGAATTGTAAGGTGATTAGAGGAGAGTCTTACCATACATTCACCATAGTAAAGTAATTATGAATGGAGTATAAATAAAATAATTAAAATAAGAGATTGCTTTTGTATAAAATGTGGGATTTGGGTGGTTAGAAATTGCTGACCTTTAAGATACTTTGCTAGGAGATGTAAATTGGAATACCTTTCTTTGAGTCAAAGTTGATGTAGGATAAAATTGCAGAATATAATTCTAAAAGTTATAAATTTAAACATTAATTTAAAAAGGTCATACATTAGTGACCTAATGGTAAAGTTGGGAATTTAAAATAACACCAAGAGAATTCTGCTTTAGAATAAAAAGTTCACTACCATAACTTATAATGTTATAGCAAAGCTAGATATCTTGCATAGAGGTTAATATTTAGTTTAATAGTTGCAAGTCTTTATGATTTATCTTGTAGGCTTGATAACGAGGGACTAAAAGAGATTATAAAATAACAAAACAGGAGAGGAGATCTACAGCTTTGACCAAGTTAGATGCATTAGAACTAAAGCTATAATTAAAAATTGAATTGTTTTGAAAGAGCGTCATGAAGATACTAATATTGTATGGTATAGTCTTTTTCAACAAAGTTGAGTTTTTTGCTCTGAAGCTGGTTTTCTTAGGGGATTTTTATAATTAGTCTTGTTCTTGCTCTGTTGCATGATACTTCCAAGTATGATGATGAGTGGTTTCTGATTTTGGATACCTTTTAACTTTATATTTGGGTGCCATTTTACTTCATGAGGGATGGAATACTGGCTGTTTGAACCAGAAACGTCATAGAAATACCTAGGACGCAATTCATTGCTTAAAAAAATTTTTAAAATCGGTTTTCATTTTACTTTTTATCTAAATATGTTGAACATGAATTTCCAGTGATGATCAGTCTTTGGACACTGCATTATTTGTCTTTGAAAATGGCTACATACAGACATGCTTAATTTTGTTTTACCCTGCAGTTCCACTCTTTACGCATCCGCCTTTGTGATTTTAAGTTTCACAAAATGTTCCGTTCTATTTTCTGCTTTATTGAATGTTGTTCAATTTCCGTAGGCATATTGAAGTTTGCATCTTTTGATTTATTTTGTGGATTTAATAAACTTTTAGGATACTTCATTTGATGAGATGTGTTTGAATTTGCTGCCTGTGTGCATTTATATTTGTTTCCTTGTGTATTTGTTTGTACTGTTTTGAATGGCTTATTTCATGTTCACTTCCCATGCTGTTAAATGTTCTGATTTGATAATTTATAAAAAAGAAGTAATTTAGGGCAGACATCTTTATTATCTAAAGTAAAATTGGATATCAACTTGCATATTTTTATAGATCTTAGTCATGAACTTGAACTCAACTTATGCTCAATGCTTTGCTCAATCTTTCTAGCGCATATATTCAGCAGTTGGAACTGGGCTACATTGCATTTGTTTAAGTCTAACATTGCTCATTAAGATATTAAACTCTATTAGCCTTTTTTGCTTTATTTGTATATTTATTTCCTTTAAATTGTAGTCACTTGTTATTGAGATTAATAAACTAATAGCATAAGTTGTTGCACTGATAACCTCATTTGAACTTCGTTTGGGAGTAGTAACAAGACGGCAGGAATGTTTATTTCTAAATAATATCAATTTTTTTAGTTATAGCCTGCTACAAGCTTCTTAAAATCAAACTTTTTTTTATTAGGTTAGCCATAAAATTTACGTGTTTTATAGTAATTCATACGGTATTATTAAAATATACAAATCTTGGATAAAAATAAAAAACGCACTAGAACGCCCTTTTTTGATGATCTTTTACTCCGACAGCATCTAGAATTCCTCGAATAATGTGATATCTCACGCCGGGTAAATCTTTAACCCTTTAAGTTGCTTTGCCCCTTCTAGCATGATGTGGATTTTCATATTTATGGAATAGCATACCTACGAGGCTGTGTACTGCAACCTTTTCCAGAATCATGCAATTTTGATAGCGGTATTTCCAGAATCATGCAATTTTGATAGCGGTAGGGGTAATTCTCACACGCCAATCCCAAATCTCCCTACCTTGAATCATAGGATGAGATTGGGATGGGGTATGGCTAGGTGATAAGACACTGGGCATAATTATAAAATTTTTTGATTCTTATAAAGAATTACATCATTAGGTACATATGCTAGATCTCCAGGAAATTTCTCAAAGGTAGAGCCTGAATGATTACATGATAAAACATATGATGAAAATACATCAGTGGAGTCTATAACTAAATTTAAGGAGCATTTTTTAGTGCTCCAACATGATAACAACTTGTTCTGAAAATGACATCATAATGAAGGAGAGCCATATGATAATAAAATGCATCGATCAAGTATTATGAGTGCAAACATAACAAGTGCAACAGAATGCTAAGAATTTATCTTTCAGTTAGTAACTTATTAAAATCACAGCTACTCATATTCAATTGTATTGATTTCTTAACATAACCAATCCACACTTGTGATTAGATGATAATAAATCAGTACGGCTTAAATTAACGCCTTCTCTTTGTACTATATTATAAAAGCAACTATGTGGCCTTTTAGTGGCTTCACATAGTATCAATGTGCCAAAAGCATATTGTGGGTTTAAAGTGGTGTATATCAAGTATTTCCTAGGAGAATCATGAGTTAGAGATAGAAATATCTCTTAAAGAATATAGTGGTGTCTTTGAACCATCAAGTTCTTTTAAAGGACAATGGATGAAAATTTAGTTAAGCTTGCCGCTGGTCTAATATTTGAAACCTTGTAATCTCCACTCATAGTTATCTTTAAGTCAACCTATTTTGTTATTTAGTTTTTTTCTCTCCAAATAATGATGCGATAGAGGATGATGAGATTATAAATCTATGCAAGATAGATGATATGGACTCGTGCTTTTAGAATTATTTTCATTTGTACTTTAGTAAAGTTCTTAGAACAATTATAGGATCAATGTATGGGATACACATGACGTAAATTTGGACATTGATCTTAAAATTTTGTAATTAAACTAAAACAATTGTTTTTCATTTTATTATGTTTTCTACAATTTTTTTAAAAAAATGACACAATATTGCTACAATACTACTGTGACACCTCTTGTTGCATTATTTGTTTCATTGTCAGCTATAGTGTTAATGTAGTGAAACATATACTAATTATTGCTGTGTTTTAAAACCAACGTGATACTATCCAAGAGGGTTGTGGATTGAATTTTAATTTTTTGGAAAATTAAGACTTAGATTTTTAAAAGAAAAAAGAGAAGTTTGAGCTACCTTTATTTTTTACATTAGCACATTAATAAAATCATAATTTTTTTTAGTAGTTTAGGTAAATTCTAGACCATGCACCAACTCTTTGAATATTTGCCTCTTTTGAGAATTCACTCATGAGCTGGAACCGCTTCTTCGTTGTCCAATAGCAACTTGCTTTCGCAAACTTTGGCTACAAAACTACGAAGGTTCTCTCCTTCCTAAAATTTTTGTTGACACGAGCAGCTTGAGTTTTCTCTTGTATAACCCACATGATTAGGTTAAGAAAATAAAAATTTATAAAATTAAAGTATTTACAATCTTGAGGTGAAGTTTCCAAAATCATTAATTCCTAAATTTTGAAAGAGACTAAGAATACTTTGTGGGAGAGCCGAAGAGAGTTATAAGGTTTTAGAGCTTTTGAGAAGTATTGGAACTTGTTTATGAGTGATTCTCAAGGCTGATTTTCAGCCCCTAATTACATGAGTTGTGGAGAGGTTCAAGTTTGGATGCCAAGATGCATTTGAGCATGTGACATGGTGATTTGTGGTCGACTTGTACCATATTAGGCCCGCCCAGCCTCATATCAAAACTCGATTGAGCGCACAAACAGTCAGATTATTTAGCGCTAACATACCTTCACACGGATTGACCCGTGAAAATCCTTCATTCTTGAGCACGTGCATCTGTCGTGTGGACAAAAAGGAAGGGCTTATGTTAAGTTGGAATCTCTAATTACTTTGTTCTCTTAAACTTTGTAAGCAGTATAAGTCTAAGTGTATGCCTAACACATATATAATTACATCAACGAGTACAAGTACATCAAACATAAGATAAAAATTGAAGTCTTCAATCTTTAGAATTTTTTGAGCTGCAGTGCTAAGTCTTTCTCAACTTTTCAAGCCTCAACAAGTTAATTTCCTAACTTTCTTTGTTTATCATCCAATTCTTCTTAGCTTAACATCTAAATTAGCATCTTAAGTTTTAGGATCTGACTCAACTAACATCAGAGATCACTTGAGCAACTTAAGTCTAATGCTAATGTGTGAGCTATTTTTTTCTGAAACTCAACATCAAACATTAATGTCTTAAAAGTTATTTCAAGATTATTACCTTTAAAATAAAGATATTAATTCTAGACCAAATATACATGTGACTTTAAATTTAAAAACTGCATTAATCTTGTGATGTATAAACCTATGAAACCTGCCTTGAGGGAAAAAATGCTAGTGTGGATGGAAATAACGACAAAATTGATTCTACAAGGAAATCAGCTAACTATACATCTGCGGATGTATAGAATTAAGAACCTTTGACTATTTTATAATTTAGTAGTTGGAAACATATCTGTCATGTGATGATTTCAGTAAGAATATTTTTTTTTTTTTGTATTTTCATTAAAAGCAATGACTTAAGAATCTATGCGTAAGGGATGCTGCTGTACTTTGAGAAATATTATTGAGTAAATTATTATTTTTCTATTGTGTGCAACTTTGAGTGTTATTTGAAATCGAAGAGAGATCATTTTCCACGGATTTCCCCCAATGCTTTGGAGTAAGGCTTGAACTTATTTTACTTTGGTAACATCTTTTCTTCTATTTTAATTTCTTTTTATGATTGGCTTTGTTGGCGGCTTGGGTGAGTTGTTAACAAATGTTACAATTTTAGAAATTGTTGGAACATTTTGCTTTATGTCGAGAAATCTTCAAAATAATTCAACTTTTTTGCAATTATTTCATAGGTTATATAATTGTCCTTGAATTTTAAATTTATATTAATCTTCTTATAACTAAGTTTAAAGGGGGTTATCTAGGAATTTTTAATCATGATTATCATATATATATATATATATTTTACTATCATGCATAATTTTTTTTAGTAATTTAGGTACCTTATATAGTGAGCTCTAGCCTTTTTATGATATGTCCTTTATCAAATTGGTATCAAAGTCATAGATTTAATCCAAACCTTTTCACGTGAGTTAAATGGTGTACTTAGGAGCCGGGAAAAAGATGTTAGGATAACCCATAGATTTAAATATTCTTATATCCTGACTAAAATTTTAGTGGATGAAATTTAGGAAGCCATATGATTGTTCTGGAATGTATTTACCCTTTTAATTAATAAGTTGAGCCGTTTGAAAGACACTTATGTTAATCTCTTATTTTAAAACTCAGTTCAAACCATTTGGTGAACCAATTTTTTGATTGATAATTCAAATAAAGGTAGAAACACTCATTTGATATAAAATGTATCTTGGATAGTTAAAGATTACAATTTCTATATCCCAAAGGAGTCTAGTATTCATTTATTCATTTGTATGTTCCAAAGAAACTTAGTATGGCTCCTTACCTATGGATGAGCCTATGTTATTTTATGATGATCTTGGTTATAAACACAAGATAGAATACCAAGTGAAGTACTCATTTTTTCTATTTTAGTATTAAGAGAATAGTTATAAATCCATCTATTACAACTGACACAAATGGTACTTTACACAAACTAGTGCACTTAGTGAAGACAAGAAATTAAATTTTTGCATGCATTTAATAACATGCTTTTGAGAAAAATGAAAGATATGAGAGTGGTCTTTTATGTATTAGTAGCGGTAGCGGTAAATCATGTCAAAAGTGAGAAAAAGTGAAAGCCATTGTAGAGAATTTTTGGGAGATATACCCAAAGGCATTGCCTGATGAACTACCACCATTTATGCATACTCAATATGCCATAGACTTGGTACCCGGATTGTCATCATTTAGTCTTCAAGCATATGAACATATCAAAACAAAGAGACATGTACACAAGTCTTTAGAAAATGATTAATTAGAGAGACTTATACCATAACTTGCACTTTTAACTTCAAAATAATTGTAGCCAAAGGATTTATGTTGATGATCACAATAATCATTGTAAAATATAGATTCTTTATCTTTAGGTTAATTGACATTTTATATATGATGATAAATATATGAGTGATTAGTTATGCTTTTTATATTATTTAAAGCACTCAATATGTTTATGAGAATTATGAACTTTATCGTGTTTCTATATGTTCAAAAGTTTTAGTAATTATTTTAATAGCATTTCTATTTTTGACATTAAGGATGGACACTTGATATATCTTTTGAATGTTTTCAAGATCCTCAATTTGAGAAAGTGTATATAAATTTTATGAAGTGTATTTTGGTGACCCATTTATGATATTCCTTAGATTTATTATTTCATGAGAAGGTTATGTATATACTGATATGGTGAAAGCAATTCATGAGTGAGTTAGAACTCTCACAATTTATGATGTTAGAAGTTTTCATGAATTGATTGCATTTTATCTTATATTTATTCAAAAATTGTGGGGCTTTAACAAATAGTGTATTAGCACAAATCAGCATGTTTTCATGGATTATCTTAATAGTTTTCATGAAATTCTCTAACCATTAGTTTATTAACATATGGGGCTTTAAATGCTATTATACAATCATTAGCTACCAAAATTGATTTGAAGAGTTTTAACATATAGTATATTCTCATTTGGGGCTTTAACAGATAATATAATCCCTATCATGTTTCTTTAACATGCTGATTTCTTTCGCACTAAATGCTATAATTATCATATCATCAATATACAACAACAAAAATTATTTATTGTCATCAAACCTCTTCATGAAGTTATAATATTTATCTTACATCTTGTGAAGTATTATTTACATGATCTCTTAAATTATTTTGTACAAATGCATTGTCTTTTGCAATAATCTATGCAATATTTTAACAAATCTACACATTAGGCTTTTTTTATAAACTTTAAACTTTTGGTTTGCTCAATATAGTTATTTTCAAAATCTTCATGAAAAGTATTCTTTACACAACATTTAAATGATATATTTGATGGCAGCGAGAGATTGAGAGGTAAAGCAGTAATTTCGCATATGGAATTATGATTAATTCCTTACATTACATTGTAGGTGTACATAAGTGCATATATATAGATGTTTAGAGACACGACTAATGGTCCTTATTAAATCATGAGCTAATATGTAATATGTTGGTTATTATTCCCCCTCAAACTCATTATCGGTATGTTGATGTTAAGTTTGTCTCTGAGCAAATGATAGCGAGCTGTTGGAAGTGGTTTGTTGAGTATGTTAGCGCTCTGAGCTTCTGTAGGAATGTCGGAGAGCTCCACATCCTTCTTTGTAATGCAATCACGGATAAAGTGACAGTCGACCTCGATGTGTTTGGTTTTGGCATGGAATATGGGATTCTTGGTGAGCGCGATGGCTAAAAGATTGTCACAGTGAATTTTTGTGGGTTGTAATATTGTTTGGTCGAATTCTTGTAGGAGGTGGCGAAACCATAGGATGTCCGTAGTTGTGGTAGCTAAAGCATGATAGTTTGCTTCTATGGATGATCTAACACCGTGCTTTGTTTTTTGGCGCTTTAAAAAAAGGGTGTGTTGCCGCGTAATGACCCTTGGTCGTTACTAAGAAAGGCGTTAACATCCCCGCCAATTCTAAATGTTCGTTAATTACCCGCTCTAGTATTAATACCCGCGAATTTCTGTTTTTCTGTTAGTTTTTCCCTCCAAATTTTGTTTTGACGTTGATAACCCGCTAACGTATTCCTATCATTGTTACTAATCTAGTTTTAAAAAAATTGTAACGGTAATATTTTAATTGACAATTGCCGCCACATTCCAGAAATGGCGGTCTCTATCTCCATGAGGCGTGACGTCGCTTGCGGAAGGGGGTGATGCCTCGATAAAAATTGTCAATAGTGTATTTAGGTGGATAGAACCTACGACGCTTAATGCCTGAGCACCTAAACTATCACAGCTCGTGAAATCCATACGCTTCGTCTCCATCTCCCGACGTCGTGACCGAGCCGCTCCCTGTTCTCTACGAGCGAAGCGGCTATCAACGAAGACTCTCGACGCTTGCGGTACTCCCCTCATCCAATCCTCGTTCAACAGCAGAGGTCGTCTCATCCGTCGGCAAGCAGCTCGACTCCATCCACCGAAGCTCCACTCGATTTCCTGCGTCCAATTCCTTCTTTCTGGAGAGGGACCCGATCTTTTAAGGTATGGAAATGCTCGTTATAACTACTGAAACATATTTTATTAAGAAGCTTGATTCAATGTTAAAGAGGTAGAGGTTGCATTAAGAGCTTTCCATGCCAAGCATTAGTTGTTAAGATTTTAAGTTCAATTTGAAATTTGCTATTAATTGAGTATTTCCGAAACTTCAAATCATTAATTAGAGAATTAAGAATCCCAAAATCATTCACATCTATTCATCTATGCAATGCAACTTTAGAAGGAACTATTACATTGAGCAGTAAGGAATTTTCTTACATTTATATGTTCATTTCTTAGTTATTACTATATGGTTCGATTGAATGTCGATATATGCATCAGCAATTTTAGTAATATTTCCGATGTAGTTGCTCTAAGAGCAGCATTTTGACCGGCTATATTTTCTCATCATCTGTGATTGAGATGAAGAGAAGATAATTGATATCACTTTAGAGAGGAACTGTAAGGCTCAGATCTTCAAGTGCAATAGGTTCATTAGATCGTGTTAAACAATAATTTTGGCTTTCCTCTGAACACCACCAAAATGAAGGAGTGACATTAAAATATCAACAAATTAAAATTATACGTGCATTAGAAAATCCAGAAACTCTATAATCTGTCTAGCATATCACATACGATTCAGAACATGTATAACTTTAAATGCATGCACTTCCACCTAAAATAAAAAGTATATATATATATATAATTAAGCTTTTAATTCATATAATATAATAATACTCAATTGAACAACTACCAGTACATTTTCCCTACCTAAAACTCATTTAACCATTTACTTGTGTCAAGGAGTTATCCAAAATATCTTTTAAGATAAAAAGGAAAATATATAGGCTCTTTTGGTCATCGAATTCAGAATTGTTGAATTAAGATTAGGATAAGTTGAATAGATTAAGATATAATTGGATTGAGCCAGATACTTTTATATCCATGATGGTGAGCTTTTAGTTCTTTAGTGAAATGATCACTCACCCACTATTTTCAAGCTTGATAAAGGTTCATGTAAAAAATCAGATCTTTATAAAGCATTAGAGTTTAATAAAATGAAGAATAAGAATTTTAGGGAATGCTTACATAAGTTTAAAAGTTTTTAAAGTAATCTTTAAGGGAAACAACTCTAAAGGAATATTAAGACTTAGGAGTAAGAATTTATATTTCATTATTATATGGGTCATTTTCAAAATTTAATAATATTACAAACATAACTTTTGTAGACACTACATATCTTTGAGTGCTAAAATTAGCATATTTGAATACCGAAGTACATTGATTTTACTGTTTACACTTAAATGCTTTTATTGCCGCTTTAGCACCGCTTTGAACTTTATCCCTGTTGATAAATGAAATGCTTGTTAAATGCCAGGATAATGCCATAAATGAAATGTATATGTTATGTCTTGTGAATGTATGCAAGGGTTCCGAAATGATAGTTGATTAGGTTAGGGACAGGGTTAGTCCATCGGGAGTTATAAGGGTGCCATCTGGAGCCTTTGAGGGGGCTTAGGTGAAGGAGATGCTCTTATTGAACCCAGCCTCATGGTTCTGGATTTGTCCAACATAATTGCTAACGTTGCTTCGTGAAATGAAGACATACATACAAATATGCATGAAATTTCTTATATGTTAATAATATGACATGTGATAATATTATGGCAAGAGAAATGTTTAATCTGCAGAATATGTACTTTGCTCTAAATCTTTGATTTCCTGCAAAATTATCTATTTTTCGCTTTTCGCATTTGCTAAGTGTAATGTTTAATATCTTTTGTATTTAATGTGTATTAAGGCATTATTCTTATAATGCCAGATCAGGTGTAGTTGTAGGAAGTTGATATAGCTTAAGGAATATCTAAAGTATTGTAGTGCTGATATGATGCATAAAGCTTTGATTGTTATTTTAAATTTTAAATTTGAAAGAAAACATTTACTTATATCATTTTTTTTTAGTTTGTAATAATCTGGACATTATATTCTTTAAATTGAATGATTGTTAAACTTTATATATTGTATGGTTCTGGATAATTTAATTTATGTCTGAATGCTATTTTAATTTAATTGCCAATATGATCCTGCGGAGATGTACCTAGAGGTAGTTGGATTGATACCTAACCTAACCTAGGACCATCACATGCCGAGTATAATGCAGTAGCCGGTTGTAGATTTTTGATCCTCTATATCCCTTGTCCAATCAGAGTATGCGTAGGCTCTAGGTTGCATGTTGTCAGGGTTTATCTGAATGACTATTTGGGGAGTACCTTTGATGTAGCGCAATGTTCTTTTGAGCTGCTCAAAGTATGTTTGGGTTGGATGATGCATGTGTTGACAAAGTTTGTTGACCGCCAAGCTGATGTTCAAATGGGTCATAGTGAGATATTGAAGGCATCCCACTAGCTACTTATAGGCTGTGAGAATGGAGCAAAGAGGACCGTTGTACGCTTTTGGCGTACAATAAGTGTGGGGGGGCCGTGTTGCAGTGAGTCATGCCTGCTGTTTGGAGAATTTTGGATGCATATGTGACTTGTGATAGCAAAACACTTGTTTTGGATGGTGTTATGGAGATGCTAAGGAAGGTGGCTGGTGTGCTTAGGCATTTCATTCTGAATTCATTAATGAGTGTGGTGATGAGGGATTGAAGATCTGCTTAGTTCGGCTTGGTGATGAGAATGTTGTCTATGTAAACTAGAAGATAGATGGGTATTGTGGAGGTGTCGACAATCAAGAGAGAAGGGTAGACTGTACTTGTCCGAAACCCTTTGCTGTGTAGCAAATCTGTGATGGTGGAATACCATTGGCGTGGTGATTATTTAAGGCCGTAAATTGCTTTCTTTAGAAGACAAACATGGTTGGGGAATGCGGGGTTCTCGAATCCTTTTGGTTGATGCATGTAGACTTCTTCGATTAGACGTCCATATAGAAAGGCGTTGGATACATCCATTTGGACTATATGCCATTTGTGATGTGTGGCTATGGTTAGAAGAATCTGGACGGTTGGCATTTGGCCAATGGGCTGAATGTTTCAAGGTAATGGGTGCCATAGTTTTGTTTGAATCCTTGCGCTACTAGCCAGGCTTTGTAGCGGGCCACGGTGCCGTTGTTGTTTAGTTTGGTGCAATAGGTCCATTTGCAGCCTCTTATGTTATGATGCGGTTGAGGAGGAACTAGAATCCAATTGTTTTGATCTATCAGGGCTTTGTATTCTTCAGCGTGCTGCCAGTGTTAGAGTTGGGAGGCTGTTTTGTAGGAGGTGGGTTTGTGTTGGGGTGTGACGTCGTGGATCAGATTTTGAGGGATTTTGGTTGAATTGTTCCTGTTTTTAGGCGAGTTTGCATAGGGTGTGTTGGGAGAGGTGGTGGTTTGAGTTTGGGTATAATGTTTAGGTATTGGTTGGGTGTAGGAGGTTGAACGTTTTGTGTTGAGGAGGTTGGAGAATTCGGTGAAGCGATTGTTGTGGGGATAGTTTCCAGTGAGTGGGTGGTGTTGGGTATCTGTGAGAATGGCATATTTGATGTAGGTAATAAGTATGTGGTAACGATGGTTGTGTGAGAAATAATGGGGGACTAGGATGAGTGGGGTTGAGGAGGATTGAGAGGAGAGAGCTGGTTTGGTCGATTCGGTTGAGTTGAGTGGAACAGAATATGAAAATTGTGTTTCAATGAATTTCACATGATGGGAGATTAGAGAGGTGGAGGTCTTTGGGTTGTGTAGCATATGTAGTCTTTGTGATTAGGAGAGTAGCCTTGGAAGATACAAGGGAGAGATTTTGGATTTAGTTTAGATATTTTTGTAGGTGGGAGAAGAGGGAAGCAAAGACATTCGGATACTTGTAGATGAATGTAGGTTGGTGATTTTTGGAAGAGAATTTGGAAGGGAGAGAGGTTATGAGTGTTTGAAAAGGGTAAGAGGTTGATGAGGTAGGTTGCGGTAATGGTGGCTTGAGCCCATAATTTTTCTTGTATATTAGCTGTTTGTAGGAGGGCTCGAGTGATTTCTAGGATATGTCAGTGTTTGTGTTCCACCACTCCATTTTGTTGAGGAGTGTAATGGCAGGAAATTTGACGATGGATACCAATTATTTTGATTATATTATGGAAGGTTGTAGAGCTGTATTCTCCTCCTCCATTAGTTTGAATAATTTTAATACGTTTGTTAAATTGACTTTCGATGAATGCTTGAAGATGAATGAAGGTTTGTAATGTTTCTTATTATTGTTTGAGTGGAAAAATCCAAATGTATCTAAAGTAGTGATCAATAAATATAACATAAAATTTGTAATCATCTTTAGAGATTGTTGGGGCAGGCCCCCATACATCAGAATGAAAACATTCAAAGGCATTATACATTCTAGAAGACTTAATAGGAAAGAGTAATTTGTGGTATTTTGCTGTGATACAGGTGGAACATGGGAAAGAGGAGCTACTGGTACCAAGTGTTGGTTGGAGCTTGAAGAGAAGATAGTGGATACCTTGGCTAGGGTGTCCCAAACGAAGATGCCAAGGTGATGTTTCGGGTTTCAAGATGATTTGTGGAGAGGTAAGTTCGACCGATTGTGTTGCAGATTTCAAAATTTGTGGAAGGGGAGGTTTTGGAGATGGTATGATGGTGTAAAGATCGTTGATGCATCAACCTTTAAAGAGAGGGGTGCCGAGTGATGGTCTTTTATGACAAAATGGTTGGATCAAAGGAAATAAAGCATGAATTGTTAGAAGTTAGTTTGTGTATAGATAAGAGATTGTATTTGTATTGAGGGATTTGTAGAATGTTGTTTAAGAGAAGCTTACGGTGGGGAGTAGGGAGAATGCCCTTGCCCTCGATCGGTGCCCTGATAGGGTTTGGCTATGGACATTTGTTGATGTCATTAGTTGTGAGGACCCCGACACCGGTTCAAAAGAAACCGTTCCGACATCGGGCGTTCACTTGCTGCAGGATCATATTGAGTAACTTGAGAGAAGAAGAGCATACACATACAAAAAACTAAAAGATACATTTCATTTATTTCAATGTTCATTTTACAAGGTTTTTTCAACACTTCTCGTACAAAAGAAAAAATATAAAATAATGAAAAAGATAAAAGAGAAACAAGCAAAGATAGCGTCGTAGATCTCATTGGCAGTTGAACTTTTTAAGTATTAGGGTTCTTGCTTAAGCTCTTCCAAAAGTATCTGACCTGGTATTGTACAACAAACAATACCGGGATTGGAATTCCCAGTAATTAGAGAGTACTCTAAGTGCCACAGTAATCAATGTAGTATTACATTTTATAATAGTAGAGATGCGATTTGCAAAGGAGATGCAGGAAAAATATTAAGGTAAAAGCGCAAATGAAATAATTAATTTTCTGCAAAAGATATTAGCGCAAAAATGCAGGTTATTGATGTCTTCTTTCCAGTAACCTGCCACGAATGTTGTTACTGATATCTTCTTTCCAGTAACAACCCACGAATGCTATTACCGATGTCATTTTTCCGGTAATTAGCCACGAATGCCGTCACTGATGTCTTCTTTCCAGTAACTGGCCACGAAGGAAAAGGATATTGGTTTCTAACAACCAACCAAGCATTAATATTACTGATGTCATTTTTCCAGTAACCCACGAATGTTACCACGTTGGTTCCGTACAACCAACCAAGCTTCAAAACGAAATTTGGCTCGATGCAATTTAAGCGAAGCAAAGCAGTAATAAAATGCAAAATGTAATACATGTCATATACTGGGTACTTTCGTTCTTTAAGTTCAGAAGTTCAACAGCTCAAATGAGTGACAGTTCGCTCAATCTGCATTTAAGTCTCCGATATTTTTAAGTTGGCCTTTTAATCAAATGATTTAGGAGTTTAATTTTCTCTTTCATTCTGATCTTCTTCCGCTTTTGCAGTTTGATTGATTTAAGCTACTATTAAAGCAGTTATAATTCTTAAAGGATTTTAAGATTATGATCGAAAAAGTCCGAATAAAAAAAAAGGAATAATAGTCATTTATAACAATTGAATCATTCTCATTATTAATTAATGAGGATGATTCTATTGTGAATGACTAATACTAAACTTGATAGTTATAAAGAGACAAGATTTAGAGAAAACAAATGTGTTCTTCCAATTCCTTCTTCTTACTTTAGAATTAGGATCGCCGGCACACGACAAGAAGCTGGAACGGGTTGGCCGAAGGATGGTCGAGGGCTGTCGGAGGTTGCTGGAGCCGCTGTGGGGATTGTCGGGAGCTGCCGGGCTGCCGGAGGCTGCTGGAAGCTGCCGGAGTAGGGGCTGGCTGGCTGAGAAGGAGTAAGGCTTGCTGTCGGAGGCTACTACTGGCTGGGAGACTTGCTGGAGGGGGCTGCCGTGGGCTGCCAGAGGTTGGCAGGGCTGAGGAGAGGCTGCCGGAAGCTGAAAGGAGGAAGATGGGGGCTGCCGGAAGGCTGGCCGGCTGCAGAACAAGGGGAGGGGTAGCTGTTGTGGGTGACTGTGGGAAGGAGAGGGGAGGGGATGGGGATTATATAGGCGCACGTAGTGGTGCCAAACTTGCGCCAAAACGGCTCCATAATGGCGCCTGGTCGGTGCCTGGCATGCGCTAGGGAGCCTCTGGCGCGGAAGCTTCTCCTGCGAGAAGGCGGGAGTGGGGTCGTAGTCGGCCCATGGGCTGACAACTTGCGCCAAAAACGGCTCAGGCAGGCGCTGCATGTACATGCCAGGCCTGGCGCTGGAGAAAGGCCGCATGCGAAGGAAGGAAGGAAAAAAAAATAGAGGAAAGAAAAATGGAAAATTTTAAATTTTAAATTAATCGCATTTTTTCGCCGTTTGGCATTCAATTACAATGAAACTTGGCACCAAGGTGTGTTACGACATGACGAAAACCCTCGCGCCGAAAATTTTCGATTCGGACAAGTATTTTATTTTTAATTAATTTCTGAAGTTTAAAAATTTCAGAAATTAGCCACGATAAATCCAACGCTCAGAATTTGATGAAACTTTTCGAGCAACCTTTAAATAATATACTTAACATGTCGACACTGAAAACGATGAATTTGGACATGCATTTCAATGATTTGATTTTTAGAATTTAAAGATTTAAAAAAAACAGAACGGGAGCTTCCGTTAATCGGATTCTTCCCGAATTAGGGCACTTTGATCTAAAAATTATTTCTATCTATTGGTAAATTTGTTTGCCCTAAATTGAAATTTCTCGGGATCCTGATTCCTAAGGCGGGATTCTGACATAATTTGTAAAATAACGACTTTGGGTCGTTACATTAGTGATGTGGCTTGAGGCTTCGGAGTCGAGATATCAATTGTGGTCGCTTAGGCTGTTGGTTCGAAGAGCGGTTGGGTGGTGGGAGGGTTGATTGTAGGTGTGAATCATGCAATGCTAGCACTCCTTGGCTATATGTCCTGATTTTTGGCAGATTTGACATTCAACGAAGTGTGATTTGAAGGTTCTTTGTGCTGGTGGCATCCTTGTGTAGGTTGCGGTGGAGCGGCCTCTTCCTCTGGATGGTTGAGTTTGGAGGCCCCTTCCACATCCTCAATTTTGGTTGCTGAAGAGTGATAGATTGTCATGGTTGGCCAATAGTTGCTGGTGCTGTATTTCTTTGTGGAGATCTTGTTGCGCGTTGATTTCTTTGCTGCATAGGAGGGAATAAAAATCGTTATAGGATTGAGTGTTGTACTAAATGCTGTTTTAAATGCTTGGTAAGTGGATGGGAGGCCGTTGAGGGTGTAAAGAATGACTTCTTCATTGTCAACTTTAGAGCTGATTGCAGCAATTTTGTCCACTAGAGTTTTGATTTTGGATAGATATTCGTACATGGATTTATCTTTGAGAGATACATTGTGGAGTTTATTTTTGAGTTGAATAACTCTTGAACGATTTGGGGCTTTAAGCCTTTTTGCAATAATGAGCTACACTTCAGCGGAATAATTGGCCTCCAAGATATATGGCTGAATTGATGGGGAAATGGTAGAGTAGAGAGCTGCTATGAGACTGCAGTCAATCAAAATCCAGGAGATTTAATTTGGGTCGGTGGGTTGTGGTGGATGATCAGACCCATCAAAATGTCCTTTTAGATTGTTGACTTTGAATAGTTGGAGTATTTGTGCTCTCCAAATTGAGTATTTTTCTAAGGTTAGTGGAGAATGTCTCATATTCTTGATGAGAGACATCAAGAATTTGAGTTCTTTTGAGTCGGAGAGGTTGAAGGCTTATGGTGCGGGGGCTTTAATTGTTACTGAATTGAGATTCGGTGTTGGCGGAGTCCATTGGGATGATTTTGGATGGGTTGTGGTTTTTCTGCGGGTGGAAGGGGTTCTTGAAGTTCGGAGTGGGTGGTTTACTTGGTTGTGTACAGGTTCTTGATATTCTTTCTCTTTGGGCAGCGGTTCTTGAGTGTTCTTATGGGCTGAGAATAAGTGACTTTGGAATGCTTGTGGCTAATCTTTGTTCTTTAGTTGGAGGGTTGGGTTCTTGATGGTTGAAAGCTTCTTGAAGATGTCTATAGAGGGTTCTTGAGAGAGTAAAGAGGAAGGAGATAGTGGATATGAGGAACCGGGGCTGGGATGAATTCTTGGGAACAAAGAGTTGATTGTTGGAGATGCTAGTCTTCACTGGAGGGGTTCTGGCTAGAGAAGAGGGACGTTTGGCTAGCTGGCTGTAGACAGAGAGGTTGGAGGGCAGGTTGGAAGTTCTTGAGGAGGGTTCTTGAGTTGAGAGGTGATTCTTAAATGTTCTTGATGGATATTGAGGTTAGAAGGGGTGGAGGAGAGACCTTACTCTGATACTATGAAGACAATGAGAGATTAAGAGGGAAAGCATTAACTTCGCATATGGAATTATGATCAATTTATTACATTACGTTGTAGGTATATAAGTGCATATATATAGATATTTAGAGATACGACTAATGATCCTGATTAAATCATGTTTGGGTGGAGGGCTGTGGCTGCAGACAGAGAGGTTGGAGGGCAGGTTAGAAGTTCTTGAGGAGGGTTCTTGAACTGAGAGGTGATTCTTGAACGTTCTTGATGGATATTGAGGTTAGAAGGGGGTGGAGGAGAGACCTTGCTCTAATGCTATGAAGACAACGAGAGATTAAGAGGGAAAGCAATAACTTTGCATATGGAATTATGATCAATTTATTACATTACATTGTAGGTATATAAGTGCATATTTATAGATATTTAGAGATACGGCTAATGATCCTGATTAAATCATGTTTGGATGGAGGCTGATATATAATATATTTGTTATTAATATTCATCTCAATCTTGGGTAATTGTACTTATATCCGTATCATGCCCACTACTTGTAGCCTTTCCGCTTTTGATCTTGCATTTTGTCTCCTTTTGCCATTATATTTTTTATTTTTTGTACACCCATTTGTTCGATAAAACCTGCTTGCCATTTATTAGTGAAGCTAGCTCCCGTACCTTCTTTTCAAAAAAACCTTTTCACATCTTTCTTGACCACCTCCCAATTAATCAATTCGCCCACATATATTATATCATTATAATTCTGTGACTCACCTTCTGTCTACTACAGCATATAGTGCAATGTTTTGGACAAGTAAGTTGTGTGCTTGTTTTGCTGGATCTTGAAGTGTCAATATATGATTCAATACCAAAATAAGAACTCAATCTGAAAAAAGAGAGTTGGATTGACCTAAATATAATTGAGTCAAGTTTAGATTGAAATTCTAGACATGTATAATATTCAAATCGGATTTCGTGTTGTCTCTCGAAATTTGATTATGACTAATTTGATCCGCTAGACATAAGCTTTTCATACGGGTTTTGTTCTCGTTAATTGGCTTAGATGCAGTTCAAGTAACGGTTTGAGGATTTTGACTTGTTTATTAAGCATGTAGGGTTGAACCATTTTGCATTCGGTTATTTTTGGGTCAGACGCAAAATTAACCCACTGAACTGTTTTGACACCTCTAGCTGGATTTCTCCAACTATGACCAAGGAGTTCTTGGTACAAAATTGCTGCATTATACAGATTCTCTTATGAATTTTGTAGTACCCTTCTACTAATATCATTTCCATTGATTTCATCTAACTATTTTTCTCATTTCTCATTGTTTTTCATTACACCATTTGATCCTCTCTAATATTTATCTTTGTACAGCGTATTATCATCAAACACTAAAATGTTATGCCATATAATCAGTCTTATGGATTATGATTTTCTCATTTGATCATCCCAAAAGTTATAACTAATAGTGTGAATCATAACCAATATGAAAATATTAAGTTTCTTTGATTTGCAATGCCATAGAGTTAATGTGCATGTATGACAACAAAAAATCTTTAAATGTAAGTTATCGGTTGATCAATTGTGTGCGACTTTTATTGTATGTCTTAAAAGTTTAGCAAAGTAAATTGCATTCATGTGTCTTGCATTCTCATTTATGGTTATATTCATTCTTTCAACAATACCATTTTACTCATTTCCTTTTGTAAGGTGTCTTCAACATCAAATCCCATGATCTGAATTTAATGCTTTGAACTATTAGCTTTTGTAATCTAAGCCATCGCTAAATTTCTAACTTTTAGTCTAGCTTGATTATCCATTACTTCCACCCCACCTCTTAAAGATTGCAACTATGTTTGTTTTCAAAAAATAAATCCGTACCTTTTGTACAATTATAAATACTAGTAACTTGTTGACGCCTCTAGTGGATTTGATTGGGTTTGCTCTGCATATATATATATATATATATATATATGGGCACTAACTTTTAGCCTTGTTTGCCTTTAAAGTTTTGTTGCTTTTAGATGTTGATTTTAAATATGAACTTTTCATACCAACTTTTTTTTTTACTTATTTTTTGTTTGCTGATATTATCATATTTATATTAGATTATATGTATTGATACATAAAATTTTATTAAATATAATCATTAAATGTGTATTGGTGCATGGTTTTTGACATTCTATTAATTGATAAGATTAGGAATGGAGTTAATGCAAATCTTGAGTTGTAGAGGGCTATTTTAGAATCTAAAGATTTTTGTCTTAGTAGATCTAAAATGGAGTATATGGAATGTAAGTTCATTTATATTTAAAGCCCAAATCTCAATAACAAAATTATTGAGGACAATGTGATCAAGAAAAGCAAGAGGTTCAAATTCCTTGATCAATTATTCAAAATAATGGTGAAAAGCGATGTGATTAATAGGCTTCAAATTAAATGAATGAAATGGAGGAGGGCTTCTGGAGTGATGTGCGATCGAAAATTCCCACTCAAAATTATATGAAAATTGTATCGAGTAACTATACAACCAACTATGTTATATGGTGTTGAATGTTGGGCGATAAAGAAGAAATTTATCAATAATATAAGTGTTACAGAGATGAGGATGCTTATGTGGATGAGTGGGTATACTCATAAGATTAGAATGAGAAATAAGTTTTATGTAGCAAGATTGGAGTTGCTTTAATAGTTGATAAGATTAGAGAATGCCACCTTAGATGGTTCAGGCATATTAAGTGTAAGTTGTTCAATGCTCCTATTAGAGAAATTGAGTTTATAAATTATGCCGATACTAAAAGAGGAAGAGGAAGACCACCAAAAACATTGGAGGAAAGCATTACAAAGGATCATCCTTATTTCGAAATTAGGGGGGTAGGGGGAGGGGGAGGGGTGGGGCTTCTCTTTGATTGTGAACAATGAAAACAAATGATTCATGTCGGCACCGCCTAGTGGGATTAAGGCTAGGTGGTGTTGTTATTGTAGTTGGCTATGCTAGATAATTAATTTATGAATCTTAAGTAGTATTACAACAACAAGAACACCAAGCCTTAGTCCTACTAAATGATCGGCTACATAAATTCTTAGTTTTCATTGGACGTGATCAAATGGAAGTCCTACCTTAGTTTTGAATAGAAAAGATTTTCTAATAGCTTTTTTATCTTCTGAGGTCTCCTTTCCTTGGCAAATCTATACACTCAGTTTTTCTAATAGGGCATTAATGGTCTACGCTTTATATATATATATATATATATATATATATATATATATATATATATATATATATATATAGTAATAGGCTACTGTCTTTCAGTTTGGAAATGATTTTTTTTCACATTCTATACTTCCCCTGCCTATCACTTGGTTTGAATGATGCAGTTAAAAAGTGTTATAAGATCACATCTCGCAAAGTAACTTTTGATTTGGTGCACACTTTTAATCCATGCCATTTAAATCAAGAATGAACAATTCTCCATGTAGAAGGAAAATATTCTTTTTTTTTCATACAGTACAAACCTTATTATGTGCAATAGCATTGTTGATCTTATGCGCCTTAGTGTGGTTTTTTTTGGAAAATAAGACAAGTCTAGCCTCACAATTTCAAATCAAATCAGCAAATAAGCAAAGTTTTTACCGTGAGAAAAAATTGATGAGAGAATCAAGAGAATTTGATATTTTCTCATTAACCGTGAGCAAAGTTTTTGGAGACTGGGTTACTACCTTAAGTGATTCCTTCTTTAAGAGTGATTGGTTAGTGAGATAGGAAAGTCAGCGGTTCTTGAAATACTGGTGATGTCAATTCTATTCATGCAATCTTTATTCTGAGAAAAATCATTGTTTGAGTTTCCCTTTGTTTACATTCAATTTCATTACAAATGCCTTGTGTGATCCTTGTTGTTGTGCCACTCTTGATTGGTGGAATCGACCTAATGAGGCTGTAAGCGATGAAGAATAGTGTTTGAGCTCTCCTCTATGTGCCTATTCTATTTTGCACCTACCTCACTTAAAGAACCAATGCCAGAATGAAGAGACTAACGGAAGGAGCCTAGGCCAACAATGTAGAAGAGAAATGTGGAATCTCAAGTTGTTCATTCTTCTCCGTCTTGCAGAAGAAACTAATTGAATGTGTTTTTGTTGAAATTATTCATCACAACAAAGCAAGTTCATTATTTATTTTGAATAAAATAGTGTGCAACTTGTTTAAAATAGTATATATACTTTATAACATTTTTAATATGTTAAATCATGCATATTTTCAGTATATATATATATATATAATATTTCAAAGCAGTATTTTAGTTTATCATTTATATTCAAAACACTATGCCAAAAAAATATAATTTGGAGTTTATAAAAGCACTACTTTTTATTATTCAATCTACTCAAACTGCTTTTAACAAACATATGAATATTTCTTGCATCATTATACTTGCCTCTAATATTCCCTCTTAGCTTGAATAGATCTTCAGGCCCAAACTATTTTGATGCTAAAATAGATGTTCACAATGCTGTTTACAGTTTGAATTGGGAGTTCATACTTGACATGTTTTTGAGGAAGATTGTGCATTAAAATTTGACAGGTGGGCCAAGTCGTATATTGTGATGCATCATTTTCTATCATCATAAATGGGGAGCTACATGACATTTTCAAGCCATCAAATGGCGTAAGTTAGGGTTGTTTACTTCTCTGTTTTAGATGAATATGTAAGTCTAAATTGTTTCAATATTATCAGTAAGAGATTTAGATACACATTATCCTCTATATCCTAACGAGATGCATACATATTGGTGAAGCCTCCAATTTCAAAATTTGTTTAGGGTTCGGGTTTTGTTGGAGGGTAAGGAGTGAAAAGGACTGTTTGGGTCGTTTCTGGAAGAGGAAAAGAAAAAAAGGGAAACGGCCAGCAATAAAAAAGGGTGCCAACTGGGAGTGGCCAACTAGGGCTCAATGACTAGTATATGTTTTCTGCATATTAATTAGTTTTAACTATGTATTACTTAAATATGTAATTACATATTACATAATTAACTACATATTAATCATGCATTAATTGTAATTGTGTATTAATGCTAGGTTCACGTTAATTATGTATTAATATTAAAACATTATTTTTTAAATGATGTATTTTTTCTGTATCAATAAAAAAAAGTAATCCCAAATTTCTAGTCAAATACTTTTACTCATTTTGATTATCTTTTTTAACAAACAAAAATTTTATCTTTTTTAGAGGTTTATCTTTCCTTATCTTTAGCTTGACTTCTCTAGTTTGAGCTAATAAAAGCCTGAAATGATCTTACCTTAGATTAGCTGTGGTTTTGGTTCGTTTTTTATTGGGTTGCTTCTGCTTTTTAGTCAAAGCAAAAAGCCTAAACAATCTCGCGGCTCTTTTTTCTGTGAATATATTTGCTTAGAATCAGGTCCTGAACATTCTTTAAGAACTTCCTGATGAACTGATAAATTCAATCACTCTCGCTAGCCAACTATTTGGTAAGGATGACAATTGAAGTAACGCATTCATCAGCGACAATAATTTCAATAAAGCATAACTGAATTAAAATCATGTGTTTATTCCACTCGTACTTTGAAATTGAATAACTGATGCATGAGATGTATTTTCTTTAAGGCACACAGTTTTTTGTACTTATTCGGCAATGCTTTGATAAGACATGATGTTGGTTATTTGCTTACCATATCGGACATCACATTCCACGTTAATTACCCCTTCAATCTAATAGAGTTTTGATCTTGTGTATCATTGCTTTTAGCTGTTTCCTGACTACAGCTTGTGCAGTTTCTTTTGATGCATACAGTTCTTTATTTGCTTCCTTTAATAGTTGAAGTTCTTGATACAAACTAGTGCTTTTGATCTTTTATTAATTTTCAAGCGAATCAATCTCCTCGAACCTAGAATAACAAACAGCCTTGCGCGCATTCTAGTACCAATTGTTGGTGATAAGATGAAGATCAAATTTATTTCTACTGTTGCAAGAGGAAGAAGGTGTGCATGAAGAAGATTGAAAAGCATGCACAAGAATTAGAGATTCACAAAGTTTGACTGAGGATCCATTTATGTTCATGATAGCACTAGAGGTTCTTTATTTCCATGAAAATAGGGGACGACATTCCGGAGACTTTCTCTGTGGAGTCTGGTTTGCCTAAAGGCACTCATTACATCAAACAATCCCAATATATTTTTGACTGTTTTAGTGAGAAATTTCATTTGAACACCCTGAATTAGGTAGACCATCATGGTTAAAATTAACCGAATTGGTTCTAGGCCCTGGTCAATGATGAATTGCTGCTAACTATTAAGTCCGATTTCTTGTGTTCTGAAACACATTATCTTCTTTCTTATTTCTGCATTATTTTCAGACAGAGGGCGCTGCCAAAAGAGCTCTAGGTCTAGATGGTGCCGATATGTAAGAAAAACAGCACACTGTTGCCTCCTCCCTCTCATCCTCTTCCTATTCAACAAATACTTTTGTGTGTATTTCAGGGGAGGGTTTTATCTAAAGATCCAACCCTACAAAAGTAGCCGCAACCATAGATCCGAGTTCTTCGCCCCCGAGATCATCGACGGATACAACCGCGCCTACGTCGGGAATTTGTCGTGGGACGCATCCGAGGATGACCTGAAGCAACTCTTTTCCGACTGCAAGATCTCGGCGATCCGTTTCGGCGCCGACAAAGCGACCGGCGACTTCAAGGGCTACGCCCACGTCGACTTCGCCGACTCCGTTTCGCTCGCCGTCGCGTTGAGACTCGACCAGAAGGTTGTGCGCGGCCGGCCGGTCAGAGTGAGCTGCGCCGTGCCGAGGAAGAACGGGAGAGCCGAAACCTGCCCTAAACCTAATAATTCTGAAAAGCGGGAAGGCGATTCCGTCCAACCCAAGAAGAAGAGGAGGACGTGCTATGAGTGTGGCGTCCCGGGCCACCTCTCTGCGGATTGCCCCCGGAAAAGAGACGCCGGCGAACCGGCGGCGGTCCTTTGAAACTTAGATAATGTTTTTGTTGTCCTAAAAATTATTCAAATTTTATTTTTTTCTTTGGTACATTGTACAACGAAAATGATCGACTTCAGAAAAAGCAGTGAACGGAAAATATTTAAATATCCTAATAAATGTAATTAATTCATTTTAATTGATTTATAATTTTGGTTTTTAATAATAAATTTTAATTATTATGTGCTAAATATTAAAATTAGATGTTTTAATAATGTTGGGGTATTATAGTAACTTTCTTATAAGAATTTAAACAAAAATAATGTCCCTATCAAGATCGCACACACTAATGCATATGTACTAAACAGGCCTAAAAGGTACAAAAGCCTTACAACTTGCAACAATGTGAAGGGAGTATTGTTACACTTGTACATTTGTATGTATTAAAATATATAAATGATGTGTTAATTCAATGTGTAAGTAGATTATTGGTTAAATGTATTTTTTGATAAGATTTATATATAAAAATTACAAAAAAAAAAAAATTTTAATTAGTCATGAATATTTTTTGATGTATATTTTTATGTAATCATAATATTTTTCATGTGAAGGGCCGATGAAAAAGATAAAATGGTCCCAAACAAAATGAAAATTGTAGCTCTCTCTCTCTCACATCATCCATTAGCCCTCAAAGAGTGGAAAACTTCGCTGTTTGTGCTCTGTTGCACCATTAAAAGATCCGTAATCCATATATGTTTCATACTAAAATGAGACTTGCGATTTCTTTTTACATAAACCAGACAAAAAATAAAAGGAAATTTGCTTAGTAATGTGATTTAGTTTCCATATATATTATAGATTTAATCAAAGGATACTTAACATTAATTATAAAGCTACTTATCAATAATATAAAGCACCAGGCTTTTCCGAGCAACTCTTTTGATAAAGTGACGTGTCAATATCGGAATGGCGTGCCTCTAATCTTTTTGCTGAGTGCTGCTGAGAGGATAGCTTAAAATAATAGCAGATTAACTGATAATTACTTGTTGCTTTCTGCTAATACTAACTTAAAAGAAGATTAGCACTTTGAGAGGCAACTTGCAATAACAAGGGAGCAGCTTTTTCATTGACTGTGATGGAGAATGTTTGGTATGTCTCACGCCATTGGTGGCAGCTAGAAAATATGGGGACATCCAAAGCACTTTTATTTTTTTTTATTTTTTCTAAAATTATGTATTTATATTTCACTTATTTAAATACAAAATGGGTATACTATTTATAATTCACATATTTGCTATACGATTAGATGTTTTTAATGAATTTATAAATACAATTTTAATAATCTCAATTATTAGGAGTTACACTAAATTTAGATGTATTAATAAGAGTGCCAAAAACATTGTCAAAGAAATTAGGGATGACGTCTCAGTCATAGACGTTAGTTAGCACAATAAAAAATTTACTATTGTTCTCAATTATTTTTTTCATTGAAGGTTTAGTCTTTTTCTATTAATAATACTGGGCACCAAATAATACTGGATGGAGTTGATAGAATATATTCCATGAATCAAACAATCTGTATTTTCAAGCATTCGTCATAACACAAACATATAAGAATAGAAAAACACCATGAAGATTTACCATAGCATCTTATTTTCTATTTTATAGATCCCAAAAAATAGGTCCTAAGAACAGAGAGCTCCTAGGCGCGCCTGGGTATTTGCCTTTCAAGAGCCTGAGCTCTCAAGTTTCTGACTACTGACGGGGCGTGCACGCGCCCAAATTTTTGACTACTTGAGGTTCAGGCTTCTATCAATGTCATGCGTGAGCGGGGCTGCCTTTCGCGACAGTACCATAAATTATAAGTAAAGTTTATCCTTCAAATTCAAAGTGTAAAGCGTTCTAAATTAAAATTCTCAAATATACAGCTAAGTAGAATTTGTAGCACGAAAAAAGTGTACAAATAAATAGAATTTGTGTTTAAAATATATAGTTTTTAGTGGACAGAATTTTTTTTTAATATTCTTAAGAAATACTTAAAAATTTATTTAAAATCGTGTATTGAGTTCTACCATATATGTTCATATATACATATATATGTATATAATATACAAAAAAGAAAGAAAAAAAAATCAGTATTTTAAGAAATATATTAAAAAATCAGTGATCTCAACAAAGCTTTATGCCTTATTAAAGTGATCACCGAACACACAGCATGTAGCCTCTAACAATTGCTTTCATCAAATTAATCGGTATGCGCATGTAATTTCCTTATAATTAAGTGCGTCATTATTCAACTAATGGTGTTTAACTATTCTATGAAGGGGGGATCATTAATGAGAAAGGGGCCATGGACAGAGCTGGAGGACCTTCAGCTCACTTCCTATGTCAGTCTCTTTGGTGAAAGGCGTTGGGATGTCATAGCAAAAGCCTCAGGTTCTCTATTTTTTTGTAATAGATTATTCTTAATTTCTTGATTAATTAGGCTTAAAATATTAATTATATTTGCATACAAATGGATGCAGGACTTGATAGAACTGGAAAGAGCTGCAGATTAAGGTGGGTTAATTACCTTCAGCCAGGCCTTAAGCATGGCCGTATGACCCCTCAGGAAGAGCAGCTCATACTTCTGCTCCATTCAAAATGGGGCAACAGGTTTGCTGTTTTCTCCAGCAATATTGATGATTCATTGCACAAGTTTCCAATTTAATCTATCGATTATTCATTTTAAGCTCAATTTATTCCAACCATATGAAAATTAGAGACTGGCTTGATCTTTAATGAATAATTGAGAGACTAAACTATCATATTTAATAGTCTAACAAAACTTAAATAGTCAAAGGCTATTATGACAAATATCTCTTCGAGTTTGATTTTTTGCTTCCTCTTATTGATGAAATTGAGATATAAACATATTTGATGAATGTTTTTGGTTATGCATAGGTGGTCCCGTATTGCTGCAAGTATGCCAGGCCGCACAGATAATGAGATTAAGAATTACTGGAGGACGCATATGAGAAAAATGGCACAAGAAAGGAAGAGGAATAGCTCAACTTCCTTCTCTTTTTCATCTTCATCAAACTTTATCTCCTTTTCCAGAGCTAGGAAGCACGGCGAGACGAGCTCTCTCAAGGCACTACTTACTGACAAAGAGGAGGAAGAGAGATTGAAGGAGCAATACTGCATGGATCAATTATGGAATGAGATTGAGACCTTGGAGCTGTCGAATGAAATTTGTTCGAATTTCGAAAATTACCATTTACAAGAGTGTTATTATTGTAACATTAGTGTCTCATGTGATGATCTATATTCTCCTCAATTAATGGATCAATACTACTCTTCAGTGTGGGAGGAGTGCTATCACACTGAATCACTGAAAGAATGAAGGAATCATTACAATGTAAGGTTGAGGAAGATAGAGGAAGACTAACACAGAGCTTTAACTCTCTTTTTGTATGATTGTAATTATGTGTGCTCATATCACAATGTCTTAAGCTTATTGCTTGAATATCTATGATGTAAGTTAATTAATCTAATACTTTTTTCTTGAATTTAATCTTGAAACAATCTCTTGAACTTGGTCAAACCTTCCATATCTTACTGAGATGTTTTCTCAAATTTACTTTTTTAATCCTAGAATTCATAATGTATATTGTTTACCAAATAAAGAGGTAAAATAAACTGAATGATGTTAAAATCTAGTTGTTAAAATTTTATATTTATGATTCCATATCATTGATTTTATTTTCATCAACAACATATTTATTTTTTATTTAAATCATAAAAACAAAAAAGAGGAAAAAGAATACATATTTTTTGTCACAATGAACAAATTGTGTCTGTAGGAAGCACTTAAAAAATTCAATATTTAAGTATAGTTTTATTATTATATCTATTTTTATATTTAATTATAAGTATTTAATTTAAAATATGTTAACCAATGTGAAATTAATTTTATTTAATGTCGACTAAAAACTGAATAATAATACTAAGGCCAGGAGCAACAAACTAGAACTGGACGATTCTTTGCATGTAGTCTATTATAACAAGAAGTCAATTCATGCCCAATTACAAGAGGAAATATATATGTATGTATGTATTTAATCATGCATATTTTAAAATATTATTTGTTTAATAACATTATCAATATTGCTCACAACTTTAATGACATGTGACGGGTTCCATGAATGATTCATAACGAATCACATACATTAGCATTATTCAGCATGCTGCAAGCATGAAAAAAAAGCATATATTTATTTAAAAATCATTAATAAATTTTGTATTAATGAATTTAACAAAATGCATATATTTGCTTTTTTTTAAAGAAGTTGAGACTTATAAGACTAATTGGTGGGATTTGAACCATAGATCTTTCTACTTAATGATCTTCTTCTTTAAATTTCTGATGAATGTCAAGAAGAATGGGGTTTCATTCTGCATTTCTGCGAAATGACCTGAAAACAAGTAAAGAGCTTATCTCAATCAGAAGAAACTTCAACCAAATATTACACTTTTTAGAGAGAATAATTTAGATACTTGGCTTGCCTTGATTGTTCAACTCAGCATAACAATATCATACTTCATATAGTATGGATAAATAGCATGTGTGAAAAAATAAATGAAATGCAGTTTTTATGTAAAAAATATTTTGTTTAAAATATGTATTTTCATTTTTTTTAATATTTGAACAGATGGTAAAACATTAATAATAGAGTCCTCACTTTCTTATCAAAGTAATTAACCTAATCTTTAAGTATCAATATATGAATAAGTATATATAGAATTATCATACAATAATATGACTAGCTATAGTTTAGCAAATGGGCACACGATAAAAGAAGATGGTGTTATGGTAATGGTCAAATACTGTTATTAATATTATTGAAAATTTACATATGCATTTATTTATGAGTAATAAATGCATGATAACGATTAACTGCCATTATAATGTAATTGGGAAAGTTAAATACATCAATATACCAAGCATAGAGTTAATGTATGCACATAATTATATTTATAAATTTTCAAATAAAAAAAGTTGTTACCAATGCGAATATTAAATAAATACTAAGCTATTTCAAAAGAAATATAATTTCTTTCTTAGCATTAAATTTAGAATTATGATATACCCACAAAACTACAATATAATTCGCACAACATCCTACATTTTTTGTTCATAGGACTTGAAAAAAAAAGATAGAGTTAATGAGGTTTGCTTCCATTAATGAACTCCACACGGTACATTTGCTTAGATTTGTTTGTCGTTGCTTGTTTATTATGAAAATGTTTACAGACTACTTAATGATTCCTTTATTTAAAAGAATAGAAATGTGATGTTTCGCTTTTTGTAATTAATCAAAAGCCTTTGTTTCCCAACACTTGTCAAGCTAGTTCGTATCATTTTTTGGTCTCTCTATTCCTCCTTTAACATACCAAGGTATCAAATGATCTGCATGTGAGTTAGCTATCTAAGATGAATATCCCTAACTTTATCCTTAACTATAAAACTACTTCAATCTTGCTATGAAAACTCACTTCTCATCATATCCTATAATGTTTGTTTTATAGTTGTTCATAAAATTTTCTTTTAAGTTTGAATGAGATAGGTTGACAGTACGTTCCAAAGCACTCCTTCATTTTGGCCAAACAGCATGAATCTTTTTAATCACATAGCCTCTTTTTCCTAATAATCAGGTTTACTTGCATATGTTTCTCGTATATATAATCAGCATAGCATAAATATTGCCAGAATTATATCAATTAAAATAAGAAAAATGACAATTTTCATAAAAATTATAACTATTCAAATTGACATTATACTAACCTCACGACAGATTGTATGGCAGGTAGTGCATGCATTTCCCACTCAGTAGACCATCTCGAAGAGGATCTAGTATCCAAAGCTCCATCCCTCAATGCCTTCAAAGCATCACATTTATTTGGAAACCCTCTGAAAAGCATCTGTGTTGTTTCCATAAAGCACAAAAAAGCGTATCAAGTCTTGTGATGTATCAATAATAAGAATTCATTATTACACAGGTATAATGATCAAATAAACTACATTCGCACACACAATATTTTCAGAGAGAGAGAGTGTGAGGCAGGGAGGAATGCTTTTATTCTTTTGGGTAAAAAAGATTTTCACATCTATTGCCATCCATCCAATTTGACTATACATCTCATCCCATCCATCCAATTTGACTATACATCTCATCCCATCCATCCAAATGAATGGATGTGGAAAACATATATATTCTTGTAACTTTATCTATCCATTAATAAAATGCATCATTAAAATATTACTATAAAGATGAGATGCGATTTGCCATAGTTTATATTCGCAAAACTATCAAAAGAATGCATCTTGTCTTTGGGTCAATATTTTAACAATGCAGGGGCAATATTTTCCGGCTAAGAATAAAACGTAAATGAATTGGTATGAAAGACGTGGCTGAGTTTAATGTAATAAGCTGTCTTTTTATATATTTTCTAAGTTCATTATTGCAAATGCACTTGTACATATTTATCGTGGAAAAAGCTAAATCCAAGAATAAAATTGCATTAAGCAGCTCTGTAATTGTTTTTATATTGAAAAAACTGGTTGTGCCCAGTTTTTCTTAGTTCCAGTAAACAATAGTAACAATAATAAAAATGATGATGATGATGACAATGAACTTCCACGATAAATGCAGAAAGAAGAAGAATGGATAGAAACTTTTTTATATCTGATGTTACTATAAAATTCAGGTTACCATAAGCTGTTCGGCAAGCTCAGATGAATTTGAGAAAAGAAGGCCATTTTCTCCAACTTTAATGAGTTCTTCAATGCTTCAAATAGCACATTGTGAAGATATTTTTTTCATTAGTGCCACAAAATATATTTTATAAAAAAGAAATTGAAGTTAATCCAAATAGTAAATCAACATTGAATACATACCAATTGTAAGAATAAGCACAAACAGGAAGCCCGCATCCAAACATGTCAACAACCTAAGATTAGCAGAACATTCTGATTAAATATTGAAATGAATATGAAATATTTTAAACTACTTTTTTAATAAAAACTACAACAAATGTATATATATATATATATATATATATATATATATATACACACGTAAATGGTGTTACAGCCCAATGATTGAGGCTTAAAAATTGTTATTCCAAGTCATAGGTTCAAATCCCACCAGCCACAAAAAATGAAAGAAAAAAATAAAATAAAATAATAATAATAATATATATACACCACACATGATAAATTCAAGATATTTAATTTACCTTCATGGGTAGGTCTCTTCCTGATGAGGATTTGTGAAGGCATACACCAAGATCAGCAGATCCTACAAAATAAAGTTAACAGGGAAACGCATACTTTAAATCTTAAGGTGTTGCTTCAAGGATGGTAAATTTAATAGCATACCGAGGATGGTAAATTTAATAGCATACCGAGTAACAGTGGATAATCTTTATAATCTAACCACATCGTTCGGAAAGCCACGTGCTTTAGCTTTAATGCCTTAAACTGTTCCTCATATTTTTTTCTATCCGGCCCTTTACCTTCAACATTTGGTGTTCTTACGATAAACAACTACACTCAATTAAATCAAACCAAAACATATATGATTGCAGATAATAAACATTAATGCCATACCGGTGACTATAAATACCAATCTTGGATACAAGCATTCGCTTCCATTGCTCAAATAGTCAATCCGATGTTTCTCTTCATCAATTGAAGTATTCTCATTTAAAGCAGCAGCAACAAGCTCATCATATTTAACTGCTGCTTCAAGAAGCAAGCCAAAATCCTCATCTGAAGTCCTGAAGAAAAAAAAAACAATAAAATCACGCCTGAATAAGAATAATTAAATCTTCCGAGAAAATTGAGTACTATTCCAATGTTTTTTGATAATTATATTATATTGAAAATTACAGAATAAAATTTCTCAAGAAAAACAGCTGCAACAAAAAAAAATGTGGGGTACAAGTGAATAATGTTGTACACAAACTTTTTATTCGATCCACCCTTCATGTGTCCCACTATAGGATTATAGCTGATCTTGGATCATATTTACAGAATGGTGAGGACGACAGGTGCCTACATCACTTTCCAGCAAAGGATTATAGTCGAAGTGATGTCAAGACCTAAATCAATTTCAGTAAAGGATTATAGCTGATCTTGAATTTGGATTCAACTTTAGATTATTTTCAGCTCAGCTAAAACACCTTGGTACGCCTATGCGGCCGATTGATGACTGTTATTTGGAAATCAACATATTGTATATCATGGATAGAGTGGCTCCATTAATGAATTGACACATCCCTATGTTGTCCAGTGACACATTAATGCATCAACAACATCTATCACTATTGGCGAACTCAAGTACTAAAAATACCTCCCTTGAATATGGCACTTGTCTCCCAAGCTTGAATTCTTTAATAGAGGAAAAAACTTAATCAAAGCGTGTGCTTAAACTACTCCCTTTACCTGGTGAGAATTCACTCACATACCTAAAGTGGACAAAAGTTAAAAAAATAGTCAAACCACTATAAATTAGTATGTGTTCTTATAATTTGATTGGTATACTTATCTCTCAAATCTGCAAACTTAACGATTCAACAAAAGTAGGGTATTTCTTAAATCAATTGAAAAATGCTCAATTTAGCATCCCAATTATTAAAATATCCAAAATAGTCCCCCAACTCTTTTTAGAAGTCAAAACTAGTCTCATTTTAACTTTTTTCCCTTTTGGATGAAAAAGTTGAATTAAATAAAAACATTGCGATAACATTGCATTACACCTGCATGCTAAATTTCTATTCATTATTAATTTAACTTTTTCATCCAAAAAGAATGAAAAATTTAAATTAACAATATTTTGGACTTTTAAAGGAATTGGAAGACTATTTTAGACATTTAAATAATCAAAAAACCTATATTAGACATTTTTCAATAGTCAGGACCATATCAAGAAATAACTCAGTATAAGTTTCCTTGTCTTTAATGCGAACTTCATTCCTATAGATTTTAAAACGTGAAAATCAAGAAACAACTAATGAGAATGACAATACCATGAAAATTGTTTAGCTCATACCAAAGCCAATATTGAGCCATGATAATAAAATGTTTCAAATCAATAAAGAAAGAATTTAAGATTCACAAAGAAAATTAATATATGCAAAATTTATGACGTATTAGCAAATTCCACTAAACTAAAACTTACCAGCTGGTACTGCTCACAACAAGTGCCGGTCTGGATGGTTTCAGGTAAACATTATCACCATTCCAAGTACTAAAAAGAGTTTCAGTTGAATCACCATTTAATCTTTTCAATCCTATTAACACGGCAGAAGCAAGAATTCACACATCTATAACATAAAAACGAATTCAAATAGCTACAAAATTAAATTGCCTAATAATAACCAATACCTATGCTAACAAAATCGGGACAGCCGTCAAGCTCACTTTTACTCAAATCTATGCTGCCAAACAACTTAAGACATTTTAAATGTCAAGTCATTAATCCTTATATAATTACCAAAATTCTGCAAGGATGGGAGTAATAGTTCACCTCATGCCTTTCCTTCAGGGAAGAGGGATGAAATAAATCATGAGGTTTATCATAGAAAACAGAAGCTCTGATGAAAATGAAAAGACTAAAAAAAAGCATTAGATTACAACAAATAAATTATGAATGCTTTCTTATGCCTATAGAAAGTGAACAGGATTAATTTTAAACACCAACATGACATCCCAATTCAATGCTAGATCATGCTTCATCTCCTTTGTAACACATAAAGAAGCATCAGCCATTTTCCCAAAATATTCCTCAAACCTGCAAGTTAATATAACAAAACAAATTAATTCTAAAGTCAACCAGCATTTGTAAGAATGTTTGGCCAAAATAACGATCCATTACCATTTGTACAGTTTGACAAGAACATGACTTCTATTTGGTGACATCTTAATATGACTTCGATCATGTGACACATACAGCAGAGTATATCCATAGTTGTGCCAGTCTATCACAAAACCACTTTGTCGAAGCCAACTACATAGTTTGACAGCAATTAAAGTCGGAACAGATGGTGGATTCTGCCGAGGAAAATTTTTTTAAAAATGTGAACGCAAACAAAAGTATATATAGCAAATACCACAAAGTTCAATTTAAGCAATATGATTAAAACATAACAAACTTATAATCAATATATCAATACTGCACTACAAAGAAATGCTAAGATTAATACTGGTGACAAGTGCCATATATTTTAGCATTCAAAATTTTTTTTCTAGTGGTAGCAGTAGCGATGGAGGTGATGTTGTGCAAGTCTAAACAAAGATAGCAAAAAAGTTTAAAAAAAAATCATAACAAAATCATATAAGCAAAAGAAAAAAAACTAGAATTAATACTCTCTAGTCTCTTTGGAGAAGTAGATGCAACGGAAAAAAAGTAAAGAGCTACTTTAATGGAAACAAAAGATTTAAAAAGAAAATATAATTTTTGTTTAATGTCTAATTCTACAAATAATTTTTCATACAGCAAACAAGTTCAAGATCTAATCAACATATCTAGCTTTCTCTTGACTCTGTTATGAAAGATTCCTATTTTGGCAGGGTGCAATTTTTTATAAGAAAAATTCCACTCACTTCTAGTTCAAAGTAAGGCTCATTTCAACTGTTACAAAATGAGCCTGAAAATGTAAGAAAGCAAAAAATTTAAACAGTGGTTTTATTCCACGGGCATATAGTTCAATTAATTTCAAAAAATAATTTATGAACTCTCGAGCCTCCGCAGCAAAACTGCAAAATTTGCAAGCAAAAACTGTTAAGAACAGAATGCGCTGGCACCTGCACTAGGAAAGCATCTGGGCGGGAAATCTTGAAACAAAGAAACCAAACTAAAATAAAGAATTGTGTGGCTGCCTTGATTAACAATGAAAGTGCTCTGGATATTCTAGATAGACCTTCTAAGTTTACAGATGCCTGCAAAAAATGCGTGCGTCACTATTATATTCTTGAGTATGGATATATATTAAAATTTTAAATAAGAAACCAAAACACACACAGGAAAAATCATAAAAGGATACCATCTTATGAATATGGATAGACTGGTTCTCAATAACATCCAGGTGGGGCTTGTTACCTGCCATTTAAAAATGAGAAAAAGAATAATAAATCAATAACGCAAGGAAATTAACACTAATTATGAGTGAGGCATTGACAGAAATCCAACTATCATGCCATCATTAATTACTTAAAGAAAAATGTAGAAAATTAGGACTCCCAAAAATCATCTCACATCCTTTACTGTGTTCTCTTACACAAGCTCAAGCTTACTATTTTAGGGCCCTTATAAAGTAATGAATGATGCCATGATAGCTCACAAAGTGTAATGATGTAAAGTTATATTTGTGATGATACAACTTCAATTATCAAATCCTTATGCCTTTGTTATAAATTGTACATATGATTTCTTACAGAAAACGTACACTTGTGAGAATGAATGCACTTGAGATATTTTGTTTACAAAAAGCACATGGCTATTCTTGTCAAATCTGTTTGCTACAAGAAGATTTCTGCAATTAGCACCTTCTAGTCAAAGCGACATTAGATTTTAAGAACTTTGACGTGGAAGTTGAATTTGAATGGCTTTAGAAAAACTTTTTTAAGGTTCCGTGCTGTTATTTCTTTTCACATTCTAAGTTCCGGATCTATTATTTGAGAAAAAACAGGCGTTCCTGAATCCATGAATTGAGAAAATTCAGGTGTTCCAGGAAATTTTTTGGCACTAGCAGGCTGAGACATGCTTAGCTTTGTTTAAGATTAAGCTGATTTTTAACAAAATGCAGCTGAATTGTGAAAACCACGAGTGCTTAAGATCAGTATGTGCCATGTTTTTTTTTTACATTAAAAAAAAAAACAACAAAACTCGTTTGTTAACATATTTAAGTTGATTGCTTGATTTATTGTTTTTATAAAAAAAAAACAAATTTTTTCAAAAATATTCAAAATAACTTCTATATGTTTTAAGAATTTCAAAGCATGCTTTAAAATTATTTTTTTAATGTGCAACTTTGAAAACATATTTTAAAATTATTTTTTTATGTGTAACTTTGAAAACATGTTTTCATACCAAAATTACAATACTATAGATTATCACCCAAATAGTTCAATTTTGATTTTATAATTATTATATATTGGGTATTAGATATAAAAAATTTTAGTTTTGGCACTCAAATCCTAAATATTTGCATAAATGACAAAATATTAGATACTAACATGAGCAACACTTAAATTTCAATAGGAGAATTTCATACACACCACTCAAATCAACCTTATGTACTTCACCCAAATTTTAAGAATTACAATAGTACCACAAAATTCTTCATTATTACACACTGTAACTGCAGCCTCACTATCATTACAAGTGAGAATATATGATAAGATGTTAGTTTTGTAAATATCAATATTTGGTGCTACATATGTGAATACCCAAGATTTTGTGTCTGCACATAAATATTTAGTTTAAATAATTATAAACTTAAAAGCCAAATTAAGCTAATCCATAATTAATAAACTAGAAATTCTAGTAATAAAAAATAATTTTTATTCCACATTTATTAAATTAAGTTGTTATGTACTTAAATATCGAATATTTGACACTCAAATCATAGATATTTATAAATTAAACACCCAAACCTAAGATTTTAAGCATCCAACACAATCATTATTATAAATACAAAATTATCATGCAATTGTATCCAACAAGAATGATAATATTACCACACAAAAAATTTCAGCTGGCACTTTTGGGATTATAGTATTTGAGTATGAAATTATGTGATTAATATTTGGCATGTTACAAGATTGACTCTTAAATATTTAAAAATGTACAAATATGACAACCCAATATAATAATTTCAAAATTATCACTAAATTTATAAAGCACCAAAATCTAAAAAAAACTTAAGTATCTACCAATCAAATTATAAGAATTTCAAGGATTTCACCCAGACTGATAAAACATTCAAATCTTAGATCCTTGTTTTCACGCTTTAACATGTACCCCATAAATAATGCACGCAAACAAGCAAACATTGTGCTGCCATTGGATGGGTCTAATCATGCTACAATAAAAATTCTGATCCATACAAAACCACTGGATAGCATGATGGGCTCACGTGGAATGTTTTGTGAGGCATGTTGTGGCATTTATTCCAACTCTTGTGACCTATAATTAAGTTTTATTTGTAAATTGAATGGGACAATTTGACACAATAAAAATATTTCCACCCACTAGATGTGTATGAGTGGAACAAGAGTAAATAGAAATTTCAATTATGTCATCCTCATTTTCAACATTAAGCCAAGTTTGCATATTATCAATATAATTATAATGTGTTACCTAATCTCATTATTTCCTTTTATTTTTGTTATTAATTTTATTTGCAAATTGAGATAAGGTTAAAGAAATCTACAACTGAAATTCGTTTAAACATTTCATAGCTTTGCATCATATGTTGAAAAATATCACAAATTTTTTGCAAATATTTGTACAAAAAATGGTAACAAATTTTTGTTTACAAAATTTAATTTCATTTTCCTCCATTTAAAACAAAAAAAAAATCAATTGAGTTGACAAGTTTTCAGAAGTTTGTGTATTCCAATATTTCTTTTCAAGCTCCTGCAACATTTTTAATTCAGATTTTGAAAATGTGAAATTTTTAGGAATTCTACCCTATTGCATTCTAAAAACCCATCTTATTCCATCTTGCATCAATTCAAGTGCCATGTAAAAATTGACTAAAAAACGGACATGATTAGCCCGTATCACGGTTTATATCCATTGCGATAGAAATCAAGCATGTCCAAAAAAGAAACACAATTACAATTTTAAAATGATATGTAATACAACAAAAACCAAATCAAATTATCAAGATAGTTATTTGAGGACCATTGAGAATCAGCTATTTTCAAAGAAAATATCATTAAAATAATAATAATAATAATAATAATAATAAGTAATGCACACGTTAAATTACCTACATTAGCTACAATATCCACCTCAAAATGTGCCTGCAAAGCAATTTTATAAAACATTAGTAACGTCACTATAAGACAAATGTGAGTAAAACAGTATACAAAACAATATCCGATATAAATATGGTTAAGATTAACATTAGTTCAAATACATTACTTTTCATAAAACCATGTAATTCTGTAGCATTCTCACAAATTTTAGTGAAAGCAGGATAAAGCAATCTGCAGAGCAGGAATGTGGTAATATATGGGGTAGAAAAGTATTAAAGCTTTTGAAAAGACAACAACATGATGCAAGCACTTGAACTCAAACAGTTTCACAAAGCAAAAATGCAGCTAAACTCCATGAGCACTTAAAATAATGATGTGTGAAAAGTATGGAAGGAAAGAAATTGGCAATACTAGCACAATTTCCGACTACAAGCCAACAGTCCTATTTACATCATTTTCATTGAAACTTACATGGCAACTAATAACTTAGAAAACATTAAGAGTAATTAATTACATGTTGAGCTTTATTGTTAATATCCATACATGGCAATCCTTTTTCTTTAATTACTATTATTTAGAAATGTAGCATTCTCGTGCAGTTAAAACTCATTCCCCCAAACCATAATTTTCCCATGAACATGAAGAAATTTAAACTCAAGAAAATTTTCAAAATAGTCATTCTCTTATAAATGCTTTTAAAATCCTCTAACTTTTATTTATGTATTTTTTTGTCCCTATCATCATATCTTCATAAAATGCTGCCATTAGCATTTGGAAATAAAGGGTGCAGGCATAATTCCAATCCAGCTTAACAAATATTTATATCCAAAGTCTGTCTTCATCTACAATTTCCTTCATCGATGAGAGATGCAAAGAGACGAAGAGACGTTTAAGAAGAAATTGCAATCGACCAACAAATCACAAAGTTGCGTGAGAAAAAATTGCAATAGACGAAGATGTGCAGCAGCGAGCAAGAGAAAAAAGATTGAAAGTGTTGTTGGGTTGAAGAGATCGGCAACCTGCAGACAAAGACTTCTGATATAAAAATTTGGTATGCTGAAATTACGCCTTTACCCTTATTTTCCGAATGTTAACAGCGGGTGATACGGAAACATAACGACAGGGACAAAAAAATACTTAAATGAAGTTAAGGGAATAAAAAAACATTTACATGAGTCAAAGACTATTTTAAATATTTTTCAAAATTCAACAGACCATTTTGATAATTTTCTCATTTAAATTCTAACCCCACATAGAGGGACAAATGCTATATGTTGTCGTGTCATTATTGTTGGAAAGAATTTGATTGCAGCAAGAGCTAGCATATAAATGCAAGACACTTTGTTCAAAAAATGTTTGATTTTTGGTGAATTGTACATGTGTTGAAAAAAGTAAAATTAAACAATGTTATACTCGTTCAGAATCTTTGCAAGCAATTTTAAGTGGCTTCATTTATATTACAAGCAATTTTATTTATGTTGATAAACAAAATGATGCATGATGATTATGCCACCACAATCTCTGCTCCCGTTTCAGTATGCCAAGCACCAGGTCGAGTCATGATGACCAAGAGTTGAAAGCAATAACAAAGAGTAACTACTGTTAGCCAATAAAAGCTTAAATTAAGGAAAAAAGAGACTAACATAAATAAATAGAAGAAACTAAATATAAAGATAGTCAAAACTCTTGCATATTTGTTTTAAATCAATTTTCAAAGTTAAATTTCAGGAAGCCTATATAAAGTGCTAGCCTTGCCTTAAATGGCTATATAAAGAAAAAAAAACACTGAAACAAAATCATCTGATTCACTTGAGAAATTTCAAAAAACCGCAGGATATAATACAATGCAATAAAAGTGAAAAATAAAATTATCAGCGCCTTATACCTCCTGCTGATAGTAATCAAAACACTTTGTGCAACAAGAAAACAACAAATTTATAGAAAATAAAAATTAAATACAAAAAAACATTTAGTAAAATTTTTCTAAAGAGTTTTCATGAAAAACATAGATAGCAGTTTGCAGCTTCGTGCAGTGGCAAAGATATTAATCAATTCTGGCAATCACAGAATTAAATACAGAATTAAAATGAAATTTGACTTTATGCAAAAATTAAACAAGGAGAAACCCAAATTTACCTGTGTGGCAAGTGAAAGGGCATGATATTGCATTCTAGGACTGCGACCAATGTCGCCAAGAACCACAATAGCAACTCTAGGCCTCTTCTCCATCACTCCCTGGCTGAAGTGCATTTAAAAATTTTAAATCAAACCTATGTTCAAAAATTTACTTACATAACTTCACAAACTTTATAATATACATATACCAGCACCAAAACTTATATTTACAAAAAAGTACTATCAACTCCTTATTCCTAAAGTTTGCGACACCTCATAGTGCATTTTAAAAATGTACAGTTATTAAGCTCAATTAGATTTTAATACAGTAAAATTGTACTGGCATCTTTTTTTCATTGCAAGACCATGCACCATTATTCATTTCTTTCTCAGTACACAATAGCGTGTCTGTCTTTAAACAAACTCAGAGCACGCTTTAAGCTGCCCTTTTTCTTCTATTTCCAATATGTTCACTATTCACATTGTTCGCTCTTTGTTTGTGATTTCCCGCAGTTAAAAAACGATACTAATTTGATATTTCTGTCTGTTTCCCTAGTGAATAAAAATAACAGGAACAGGTGTTTTCTAAAAACAATTATTGAGCCATAAATCCATGCGCTGAAGTACTAGCTGAAAGAAAACTGAATTGTTCATTGCAGGGATACAGAGGACAAGCTGTTAAGCTTGCCACACAGATCTCCTTGCTTCTTGCTGGGTTTCCACAATGTATTGATTGTTCATCGCACACACGAGTGCATCTACGCTGTGAATTTTTGTACTTTATTTGTCGAACAGAGCGACAACTTTTTTTGACGGAGATGAGCTTCCGGGTAGATTGTCTGAAATTCTTATGGATGAGACTGAGAATTTCGATCCTGGTTGACTTTTGTATGTTTGATGATTTGTATATTTTAGGGCTACGGCCGATTTTCACAGAATAAGACTGAATTATGCATAAGATATTACATGAACATGATAAAATCTCCATATAATGATCACAAGTGGCACTAATTTTCCTTTTTAATGTCATGCTATGGGCAGTGGGCAGAATGGCACAGGTGTAACATCAAAGCTTCACCCCAAATAATGTTGTAGAGCTTTTAACTAGACAGCAAGAATTGAAAATTCAAAAGACATGAGAAGAAGTAAATTGACTCACAGCAAATTGGCCAATAAGTACTCTCAATTGTGTTTGTCATACATGTGTCATAACCAAAGATACACAACTTATAATACTGAGCTCAACATGCAAAGCATGACAAACGAAATAAGAGATAATAAAAATTTGACATGGATAACAGATAGAACAATCTGGAAAATTCTAACCACTATGTAAAATTTTCAGTCAAAAAGACCTAACCAAAATTTTATCCCAAATTATATATGTTATTTAACAACGTATGATATGAGATTCTGAGTAAAATACTCAATACAAAAATACAATTAATATTAATTCGATGAAAACCAATTAGCAATTCCAACAGCTCCCACCATATTCAAAAAATAATATTGATGACCCAAATTTGAGACAGCCACAGGCTTCGCCTGAAGAAATAAATGGTAAATAATAGCACTAAGAAAAGTTTACTTACATAACATCCCAAACTTTATAATATACATATCCAGTACTAAAACTTATATTTACAAAAAAGTACTATCAACTCCCCATTCCTAAAGTTCACAACACATCATACCTGCTTATAATTATATAAACAATAGTAATTTATTTGTATGAGAAAAAATTAAAATACAAAATATGTATATTATAAAGATTGAACGCAATGTATGTAAGAATCCCATAAATACTAGGATAGGAGAAGGGATGGGAAAGAGAAGTACAAATGTGATGTTGCAATTGTAATATGGAATTAATGGTCTGATAACAAAAGCTCAATGCTCAAAAATATCACAAATTTAACTCATCTTAAAATTTAGGTTTATTTAATCACATTATATGCACCTTAGCAGTGGCTGGCTATTTGAAGTTAGTTAGATGCATCATGAGGTTCAAATCCTGGGACTTTAAATTTATCATGTTTTTATATGAATAGACAGTGAATTAAATGAACTTTGAAAAGAGTCTAGGTACTGTCAAGTAAATACAGCTCAAAATAACACCAGTTTCATGTCATGTTCATCATTGCTTTAAATTTCATTTTCTAATTAATCCGTACCCATTCACAGTGAGCCTAACATCACTCCTAGGTGGGTTGAAAAAATTTAGAGATCCAGGTATAATATAGATGAGTAGATACATGAAATTAAAGACCTTTTTCTTTTTTATAAATTTATCATTTGTAGCTATAAGATTATTATTATTATTACTATTATTATTATTATTACATAATGAATTTTAGGTCGAGCAACAAAAAATGCACAAAATAAGAAAACCTTAAAATCACGCTAACTCATATAGCACATGATCATCAACCACAAATATCAACTTAACTAGCACACTATAGAATTGTCACTCTTTACTCAAGATAGTAACATGAATGGTCAATTAATCTAAAAAAATATGGTATAATTTCAGGCTTGCAACAAATTCTTATTATTTACACTTTAACACAAATATTAAATACTACAAAACTACCACCCTAATCTCTTTTATTGCACAAAAATTACCATCACACTTCGCATTTTTTTTTAACTTTGCAAATGTATAAGAGAGTATAGTTCAGATGTTTATTTTATAAATACTAATATTCAGTTGTTAGATATGTGATTTCACAAATATTGTATCATAAAGTAATTATCCCAAAATATATATGGAGAAACAAGTAAATATTATGTTCAAAAAGTAGTCCAAGTTTAATAATATAATTAAAGAAGAATGCAAACCTAATATCCATAGTAGCTAATTCACACAAACTTGAATGCAAGCATGAGCAGCATAAAAAACAGTAAAAGCCATGGTATTCAAACAAAAACATAAAAATTCATATTTCAAAATGGTACAGGTGAATTATGCATTTATATGAGTATTAAAACATGAAATAATAAAAATTAGCAACCCCAACATAAAAAAAAATGGAAAACATGTACATTGAGTGCATAAGGATTTGAAAGTATTTCAGTCCTTTGCTTACGTCCATCACCTAGACTGACCATCATTTTATAATATCCCAACAAAATCAAATAAATCAAAACCAAATTGCAGAGTTTAAACCAATGTTTCAGCATAAATAAGCCATCTAAGTCTTACTAAGTTGTATTTCCTAAAAACAAAAATAAAAGCAAGCATCTTTTTTCCCCACAGAAATAAAAAACAAACGATAGCATAAAATTTTGAAAAGATCTTACAAATATAGCTAAAAGTTTTCCAAAAATTTTATTTGATTCTCCTTTAATTCACAAGTTCATTACTTCCCTCCATTTTCTGAGTAAGATTTGAGTTGTCATTGACATGTTTATGATTAAAGAATAAACCATTATAGAGCAAATTTGATGGTGAAAGACTCGTTAAAAGTTTTAAAAATTTAGGAGGTTCAAAAATTAGTTTAAGGCAATGTTTTAGCTTGAAATAATGACTAGAGTGTTGAGCTAGTTTGCAGAGCCGATTTCTATCGAAACTATTAATTTTTCCGAGCTTTAATCATGTCCGAAATATCCACAGATTTGTCTGATTATAGTTTTCGAGCCGCTCAAGAACTAGTGCACTTCCTACGCCTACCTTTCTAATGTTGTTGACTTCATCGACAACGCTACCGCCTCTTCCTCGAGTGTGACTAAAGATTAAAAAGGTCTCTTTGGTAACATGGTTTAAAACAATTTAAGGGTTGTTTGGTTTGATGACATTTGAAAAATTATTCAAATAGCATGTTATTCAGATAGCAATGTCACTCAAAAAACAAGATATATTTGGTTCAATATTATTTAAATACAAGTTATCAGTGTTATTCAGATGTATTGTGTTTGGTTCAATATCAATCATGTTAGGTTATACTTATAGTAAGATTACCCCCAAACAGTGAAAAGAAAACTTAAATTGAAGATGTCATGCATGTAAGACTTGATTGAAATATCAGCTCAAGATTTGACCCAATCACTTGAAAATGAACCTAACTGGTCTTATGCGTGCACTTTAACCTATTATATACAAAAACATTGAAACTTGCTCTTCAATTGTAACATGAATAATTGGTCTTAAAAGATCCCTTAATTTTAACATATCACATAAGCAAAAGAAAGATTCCTTCTTCATGCAAACCAAAACACTGAAACAAAATCGTTGTCTTCACAAAGTTCATGCAAGTAATTTTTATGTTTTATGTTACGCTCAAATAAGATGTTACGCTCAAATAAGTTGTAACAACTTCGTTTTGCATTGGCGATCATCATCACTATTGTCATTCTCTACTCATTCATATAGAATAAGCTTCTTTTGTTTTGTCGCTTCCATCTGCGAGAACATTATATATTACTATAAAAGTTTTCTAGAATAATATATCATGATTTGTCAAATCTGTCATTAAAAAAAACAACCATATGCATATTTTTATGCATATTAGAGCATAAGTAATAACAAAAATATCTTAATTCTCAAAAATAAGAACTAACTCTCAATAGCCTTCTCAATGAAATGCAGCCAAACAAAGAATAAATATTAAAAATAAAAAAATAGATAGTAATTACGCAATGACGCAATAGTAGCACGTCAATTAGGGATAAAAAAAGAAAGAAACAATAGCAGCATTAAGATAGCATGTTATTAAGATAGCATCTTATTTAGATAGCAGTGTTATTCAGATAACAGGGGCTGTGTTATTTAAATAACCGATGTCAGTGCTATTCAGATGTATATTGTTTGGTTTATTGTCAATCATGCTATATTACACAAGATGTAAGATTACCCTCAATATTGAGATTTAAATATAAATTGAAAAACCACAATAAACAATTAAGTAAACAGTATGAATGACAATTAGGTAAACAATATTGGGATGTGGCAAATATAAACTAAAAATAACAAGATAAATAGTATCAAAACCAAAAAATATATACAAATTTTATCACAAGCACTTAATCTAAGAAGATTATTATTTAATGGTGTCAATGATCACTCATACCCACATATATCAGATTTTATTTTAAATTAGCATTAATAAATGTTAAAAATCACAAAGCAAATATAATCCTAAGTTAGGGGCTGTTTGGTTTGCAGTTATTTGAGGTAATGTGATATTATTTAAAACTGTTCATAAGAAAGTAAGTGTTTGGTTTGATGTCATTTAAGTAATGACATCTCAATAATTACGAAAATGCCATTGCATTATGTTATCTGAATGTCGGTCGGAAATCAACCGACATTCAGATAACATCACGCCAATCTATCGTGCGAGATAGGGGAGAGGTAGGGTACTTCGCGCGCGAGGAGATTCGACGCCGAGCCTGCCGTCGACGCCGAGCCTTGCCTGCCGTCGCCGCCGTCGCTGCCTTCTCAGCCGCCGCTGCCTTCGCCGAGACGCACGGAAGGGGTCGCCGAGCCGAGACAATCTACCGTCTACGGTGAGAGTTTCTTCACTTTCATTGGTTTTTTGAGAGTTTCTTCACTTTCATGCGAATGGCACCTCATAAAATTTGATACTTGTCCGCGGTCAATCGAAATGCATGCTTTATATTAGTGCATTCATGTTCTGGTGTGTGCCAATTGGTTTTTGATACTTGTTTACTTTTGTCAAGATTATGAGATTTTACTGGATGTTTTGTGGTCGTTTGAAGAAATATCTTCCAACAAGCATATATTTTAATGATTGCAATAACTAAGATTTTAGAATTTAGTAAATCCTAGAATTTAAATGGTTGTTATAACTCTTGATTTTTAAAAATTGTTTGTTAAATCTTTTGCAAACTCACAAATCCTATGGTATTACAGGATTTTAGGGTCTAGCCACTAGTATTTTTTTCCCGATTCACAGAGTTTAAACAATAATGGGGGATTAAGTCTTACGTTAAGTTCTTCATTTTACACTAATGCCATTTTGTGAATATCAGGATTTATCTCCCTAACTTGTGTACATTTTGTTATTAATCAGCCCCTTAGATTTGGAAAATATTGCACGTAAGGACTATTTCTTGAGATAGCATTGAGAAATAGAGTGCAATATTTAGGCACCATTCACTTGTCATTTTTGCTTGAAATATCTATAACGCCAATCATGTGATTCAGGCCTTTGTTGATGCACGTTAGTATATTACTTTGGCTAGTGATGAATAATAAGTTTATGATGGTCTCTATTAGATTTTAGAAAGGAATGCCCTTCTTAAGGCAATTGATTGTCTGGCTATTTAGCATATGCCCAACGGTTCTATCAATGTTTAACAAAAGTGAAATGCTGAAAAAATAGAAAAGAGTACATAGTTCCATGTTGATTAAGTGACATCAACCTTTTCTATACATTTAAACTCATCATAGAATCATTTGTTACTTTTTCCATGAGTTGGACATTTATATTTATACTATAACAAAATTTTGTTGTGTTTCAATCAGCGGGTAATGTTAAGAAAAGATATCTATAAAAGAAAAAATTCTTAGTGTCATGGCTTTGTTTTAAAGCTAATGTTGTATGTGGTTTATTTGAAATGTTTTAAGAGAGGAAAGATAAACCATACTTCATCTCTAATGGTGTTGTCCTGAAAAAACTCTTCAATAAAAGGTGAGTTTTCTTAGTTCATATTGAAAAAAAAAAAAAATTATTGTTGTTTTAGCTGGGATCTATATTATTAGCACTAGGTTTATTTTTCTTGTCATCAAAGCTGGTTTTTATTTATGTGGTTTTTTATGGAGCAATACAAAGGTTTCATGCTCTTTTTAAATGGCTTGAGAAAGTAGAAATGTCACACATTTTTTCCTGAAAACATTGCCTTCTGCATGCTGATAGATTTTCAGCATCTAAATTGTCAATCTTCTTTTTTGTATTTAATACTATTGTTTTTTTGTGTTAAGCAAATGATGGACCACCCTTTTATTACTATGCAAGATATGGTATTTTCTTTGATAGTTGAGCGCATGCATGTATTTCATCCAAAATGTTATAATGTTAGTTGGAAATGAAAGCATCTCACGGCTAAGTTTTATATTTGCTTAGATCTTTCACCACATCTTGACTGAGTGAATCACAATCTAAGTATGAGATCCTCTAAGCATGATCAAGTTGACTCTTGTTTGAACTTGATTCATAAAACCCAACATAAATATTTGCTCAAGTATCTAAATTTGATTTGATGTCATGATAATGCTTGCCTCAATTGTGCCAATTACAACTAATATACTAATATCGAATTGAACTTGAATTTAACAAGAATGAAGAACTCTTATTCCTCAAGTTTGAAAATCCGTGATATGGATTGAGATAACTTTTGCCAGTAACTCAACATCAAATGCTTTGCAAATCTGATTTAAATTAACATGTAATATGTACACATGACAATGAACTCCAGATTGTAACAACTATCAGCTCCAGATTAATTTTTGTTAAATAATCGATACTTGCAGAATTATTAGGATGTATAAATAAGCAAATTAAATAAATGCTAAAGCAATGAATCTTAACGATTTTCATGTTGATTCTTTAAAATCTTGGATGTCAAATCTTCAAAGCAAGAAAGTTAGAAAATCAAAGAAAATACTATGGCCATTTTTTATCCAAGTTGTCTTTAGCTTATATTATTAATAATGCAAACTTACATATTACAAAATGGATGGTTACAATTGTGTTCCAAATATTTCATTTATTGGATCAACACAACTAAATTTATGCTAAAAGAATTCAAGACAATATTTCATTATTAAGTGTGAACCATTGTTCTTTGCTTAGTCTTGATGATTAATTAAATAATCATTAAACTTCACAAACTTTTGTTTCTATTTCATATAAAGTATAGCGTAATTAAATAATCATTGAACTTCACAAGCTTTTGTTTTTATTTCAATGGAGTATGTGTGATCATTAATCATTAATGCAATAAATAATGATTCTTTCTTAGTTGGTTGTATATTTTTACAAGTTAAAATATTATTTGAATAGTTGAATTTTGATATATTATTCTAACAATTTTTATAATAATATATGATGTCCTCGTAGATGAAAGTGACAAAACAAAAGGTAATAGTTGGCGTATGTGCAGCTATATTGACTATATTAGAGAATGACAGTAGTGATGATGATGAGTTGATTAATACAAAACAAAGCTGTTACTGCTTATGTGCGCGCAACATACAACGTAAAGAGTACTTGCGGGATCTTTATGAAGGCAATGATTCTGTTTCAGTGTTTATGGTCCGCATAAAGAAGGAACATTTCTTTCGATTGTGTGATACATTAAAATTTAGGAATCTTTTAAGGCCAACAATTCATATTTCAGTTGAAGAGCAAGTAGCAATATTTTTATATATACTAGGGCAAAGTGCACGCTTAAGATCAGTTAGCTTCATATTCAAGAGATCCTGTGAAACTGTTAGTAGATATTTCTATCAAGTGTTGCACGCGATTGGAGCATTGCATAATGAAATGATTACTCCTCCTAAAGTCGAAACACATTCAAAGATAGCCTCAAGGGCTCGGTATATGCCATGGTTTAAGGTAATATTTGATTTATATGTGTTTATGATATAACTTGATTGTGCCACAGTAATAAGTAATAGCTTCATTTATCTAGGACTGTATTGGAACTCTTGATGGAACTCATATTAAAGCATCCATGCCAACGGACCAAGTTGCAGCATTTCGTGGCCGAAAAGGAGATCCATCGCAAAATGTCTTAGCCGCTGTGGAGTTTGATTTAAATTTTGTATACGTTTTGACAGGATGGGAAGGATCTGCGCATGATGCAACGGTGTTGCGGAGTGCTTTGGAGAGACCAAATGGCCTTAAATTGCCCGATGGAAAGTATTACCTTGTAGATGCTGGATACCCTACAAAGTTTGGATTTATAGGTCCATATTGTGGGACACGGTATCACTTGAAAGAGTGGATAAATCGTGAGCCTACAACTGCTAAAGAGCTTTTTAACTTACGACATTCATCATTACGGACTACAGTTGAGCGAGCTTTTGGCACTTTAAAGAACCGTTTTAAAATATTATCTGGACCATTGCGGCCTTTTTTCCCATATCCAACCCAAGTTAATATTGTCATTGCTTCTTGTATAATTCATAATTGGATAATCAAATATGGAGGAGATCAATTAGTCTGCAGCGATGAATCTTGCATTAATGAAATCATATCAGTTGACGACCAGCCAGTTATTGATGACAATATGGAATGGGTACAACATAGGGATGACTTGTGCCGGGAAATGTGGGATCGCAAAACTCAATTGGGTTATTAGTGATTTGTAAAAAGTTGTTCGTGTAATAGTTTCTGCGGAAGAATCCAATCTAAAATGTCTTGTCTATGATGTTGTTTTTTTGTTAATTTATATTTGCAGTGTTCTTAACTATTTAGGTCCACATTTTGTAGTTTTGATACTTGCTTCAAATGATAATATATATACAAGTACAAAGAAAGTGTTTGATATGCAGATTTGTGCTACTAGTGATTTATAAAATAATTTTGATGTTGGCATTAAAATTATATTATTTAAATGTTACTTGAAATTTAAATATTAATATTTTTGACCTCGATGTGCAGATTGTATGGCCTCTAAGCTTCCCATTCGTAAGCAATCAAACAAGACAAATAACACTAAAAATGTCTTGGATAATAAACCTGAAAGTAGTCATGGGAAGGGCCGAAATTATTTACTGTGGCAACCTATATGGGTAAATGAACTTCTTAAGATGATGGCTGAGATGATCACTGATTATAGTTTCAAGTGTAATGATCAATGAAGAACAAGTGCATATGCTGAAGTTGCAAGAAAATTAAATGATATGTTCAACAATCCAGGTGTAACGACAGATCATGTTACTCAACAAGTTATGAGTCAAAGCGTAGATGGGACATCATTCAGAAGATGAAGGGTTTGTCAGGTGCTAGTTGGGATGAAAATGAAAAGATCATTAAGATTGGACAGTTGGAGGCACTCCAAATTTCACAGGTATTTTATTATAGCACATTACTTTTGACTACAATTTTTATTAGAATTATTAGCTCATAAATTACTTATATGCAAGGATGCGGCTCGATTTTTGAATACGCCAATACGTGATTACGATCTTCTTCAAATGGTGTGCGGTGAAGGCCATGCAACAGGACGGTGGGCGCAAGATAGCAATGATCCTTTCTCAAATGCAAATGATGTCATCATTCTTGAAGAAGAACATGATTTGTCAAGTGATTTTATGCACTCACAACCATATCACATTGAAGAGAACATTGAGAATGATGAGTACACACAAAATCAAACCGAGAAAAATAAGATTGATGGGGGTGCTTCAACTTCAAAAAAATTTATTAAAAAAGGTAAAAGAAGCCGTGATGAGCTCTATCGCGACACAAAGGTTAAGGCATTAACAGACATAGCTGCTGCTATGCTAAAAATGGCAGATGCGTTAGACACGACTGGCCATCGAGATAACATTTTGGGAAATGTATACTCTGAATTAAATCGACTTGAGGGCTTCTCAGATTTGGATATTGAAAGAGGATATTGAAAGATGCTTCTCATACATTGTTTCTGCAGATTCATCAGTAGCATCGTCATTCATTTTACGACCGCAAAAGGCGAAAAAGTTGTTTGTGCAGGAGTTCCTGCGGAAGAATCCAATATGAGATGTCTTTTCAATGAAGTTTCTTTTTTGGTATTTTAGATTTGCAGTGTGTTGGATTAGTTAGATCCATATTTTGTAGTTTTGATGCTTAATTCAAATGAGAATATATATAAATGCTTATATATAAGTTTATTTTTGTGCAATCAACATCATGTTTCATTTGAGATATGTTTCGGATGATGAGATTTTGTTATTGCTAATGTGATTAAACTGCAACAGAGCTCTTGCTTATTTGACGGTCTTGACTAATAGCCAGAGATATAGAGTTGTATTTTGTATGTTCTTTTGATGAATTTTTTTTTTGAGAGCGTCTTAATTATTATTTGATGGGTTTTTTGTTTTTTAATCTTAAACAATCTGAGTCGAGATCGCTGCCCGTGTATAAAATCATTATGAATTTTTTTTGCTTGCTGTTTACTCACTAAACATAGTACTTTTATCATATATATATATATATATATATATATATATATATATATATATATATATATATATATATACTTTTGGAATGCAAATGAGTACCTAGCCCTCAAATCTTAAAAAAATAGTAGTATGTTGTCATCTTTTAAATGTTCTTTCTTTTTTTTCTTCACAAAAATATTTTTATGAATAACACTGATATCTGTTATTTAAATAACATTGAACCAAACAGCCACTGTTATCTGAATAACATGCTATTTGAATAACATACTATCTTAATAACTTTTCAAATAACACTGAACCAAACAGCCCCTTAATCATAATCAATTGGCAATATCAAGCAAACCTTCAGAAAAAATATCCATAAAAAAAACGAAGTGAATGGGACGGGAGGTGAAGCGAAGGCGGAGCACCTGCGTTGACGAAATCGGCGAGGCGAGGCGAAGCGAGGCTAAGAGAAGGCGGAGCACCGCGCTGCGTCTGAGGAAGCTGCGTCGGCGAGGCGAAGCGAAGGTGACTCTCAAGAAGAACTGTTCGCGATCTTCTCAGAGACGAATGTCGACCTTTTTTCGGATAGATTAGAAGCTCGATTCGTTCGTTTGCGATCTCGTAGAAGACCTTTAAAAAAACGCTGAAAAAAAATATTTGAAAAAAACAGGGATTTTTACATATGTAAATATATATATTATAATATAATATAATATAAATTTATTTTCATTTACAATTTAATAAAAAAAATAATTATTACAAAATAATAGCTAATATTTGGTTGGGGCAACATAGAGTGAGTGGAAATATAATTTTATTTTTTTGTTAATTTTTATAATATTTTAAAAAATATTTAAATATATAAATAAAGAATAAGTGATATTATATATCTAAAAACCAAAATTAAAAATTATGAATTAACTTAGCTCAATATATAGATTAATTGAAAGAGAAATACTATTTGGGCCCGTCTACATGACACCCAATGGCATCTATCATGCGTGGCAATCAATGTGGCAAATGACATGATCGCTGGTATGACAGAAGATGAAGAGTTTTCATATTATTTTTCCCTTTGCACCCTCTCTTTTATACTGTTCACCTTCGTTTTCTCCGCCTCCACATACTGTAGGACGCGAAACACAAGCCGCGCCGTTGCCGCAGCCTTGCTCCCTCGTGAGCTCTGCCGAGCCCCACGTGACTGCAAGCATGGCTACGTAAAGGAATGGGACACCCATCTTCACACAGTTGATCCTTCCGTACTCGAGCCGAACCCCTCTTCGATCTCTACCCTTCTTTCCCCTCATTAGCAAGAAACATTGTAGCTGCCTTGGGTACTCCCAGAGCTCGACCCAACTTGCTGAAGCTCCAGCAAGCTTGATTAGGGCTAAGGGACTGCGGTATTGCCATCTCTTTATCTTACCCGAGGACTCCACCTGTACCTTTGTAGAGTTTCTGCTGGCCACACATTGGACGTTTTAGAAACTTTAGCCAACCTGCAGAAACCCAAGCACGTTTGGCCAGAGCCCAGGAGCAGCTGCAGTGCACCACCTCCTTCTCCAAAGTGTATGCTCCACTTGCACTTTTTTGGAGCTGCTGCTGGTCATTACCCTGCCGCCAGTTGTCCACGGGATCTTCTTTGACGTCATCACATGTGTAGAAACTCGTATCAGTTTTTTGCTGCCGTGGGTAAATTTTAAAAGTCTTGAGCATAGCTCCATTCATTGATATTGTTTAGTTAATTTAAGCCAATTCTTGTTTAGTTATGTTTTTCATCAAATTGTGTACAATTATTTTTAATTAAATCATTCTTTTTAACATGCCATGGATATGTAAAAGGAAAATGAGTTTGCTTGTATTTACATATAAAATTCAATGATATACATTTATTTGTCTTTTGTGTAGCGACAATAATTAACATAACATGCAAATATTGATCTTATGCATAAAAGATCAGATTTCTTATGCCAAGTGCAGGGTCTTCTTTCGCCCAACTAACATATGCCAGCAAGAATTGGCTTAAATTAACTAAACAATCTCAATTAATGGAGCTATGCTTAAGACTTTAGGAATTTACTCATGGCAGCAAGAAACTGCAAGTGGAGCATACACTTTGGACAACCGGCGGCAGGGTAATGGCCGGCAACATCTCCAAAAAAGTGCAAGTGGAGCATACACTTTGGACAACCGGCGGCAGGGTAATGGCCGGCAGCATCTCCAAAAAAGTGCAAGTGGAGCATACACTTTGGAGAAGGAGGTGGTGCACTGCAACTGCTCATGGGCTCTGGCCAAACGTGATGAGGTTTCTGCAGGTTGGTTGGAGTTCCTGAAACGTCCAATGGGCGGCCGGCGGAAATTTTACAAAGATGCAGGTGGAGTTCTCCGGTAAGAGGACGAGAGGGCAATACTGCAGCCCCTTAGCCCTAATCAAGCTTGCTGGAGCTTCTGCAGGTTGGGTTGAGCTCTGGGAGTACCCAAGGTAGCTTCGGCATTTCTTGCTAATGAGGGGGAAGAAGGGTAGAGATCCAAGAGGGGTTCGGCTCGAGTACAAAAGGATCAGCTGTGTGTGAAGACATGTATCCCATTCCTTAAGTAGCCGTGCTTGCAGTCACGTGGGGCTCGGTGGAGCTCACGAGGGAGCAAGGCGGCGGCAACGGCGCAGCTTGTGTTTCGCGGTCTGCGTGGCGCGAAGGCGAAGAAAACGAAGGTGAATAGTATAAAAGAGAGAAAGTGCAACTAGGAAATAATATGAAAAATCTTCCTCTTCTGCAGCTCCCATCATTCGCCACATGGATTGTCACATGCGGGATGGGTGCTATTTGCAAACAGGCCCCAACAGCATTTCTCTTTGGTTAAATCTGCAGATTTAGCAGCGTCTACGAGTTCATGTGTTTGGATAGTCTGCGCGATGGCCATACCCATGTTTTCGGCGCCTATGACGGAGATCTTGGTGCAGTTTGAGGAAGGGGAAGGAGGCGCGGCCGGAGACTTCGGAGGCAAGGCCCAGCTCGGTTAGGAATGACGTCTTCTTCAGTGCTCACGCTCTTGTTCTCTTCTCTCTATTTGGTATTGGAGTAACGAAGATCAGGACTTGTGGCTTCTGCGCAAGAAGGGAACCCGCTTCGCCTAGGGCAGCTAGCACGCAACTATTGACTAGCTAATGCTAGAAACCTATGTTTTGAGCTGTGAATCAGAATAAAATTTTATTGTCTACTGTTTTGAAAATTTTGGAAGAATTGCTATTATTGAAAAGTATTAGAAGTTTTTTGGAGGCTCTTTGTAGTTGATTATGTGCTATATTTTTAAGTTAGTTAGGATGTATACATAGATAGTTTTGTTGTTGCTATTCAAAATTATTGGAAAGTTATTTGGGATGTGCAATGATTATTATTTGGTGTTATTTTAGTAGTTGTTCGGAAGCAATTCTAAGTAGCTAGGGAAGACTTAAAGGTAGTTTGAGTTTTGGCTTGGTAGTTGTTTGAGACTAATTATAATACTAGAAAATCTTTAATTATGAGCAAATTTAATGACTATTTTTAAACATAAATTCTCATATTTTAGAGTACAGAGATTATGTATTTGTTATAATTGTAATTGATGGCTAAGATTTTATTGAGTTTTTTTATATGCCTTTAATATGAAAAAAAAAATTATTATTATGGGATTAATATCTCAATAGATTATATGAGAGTTGATTTAGAACATCTTTTGGTTAAGTTGGGATTTAAACACACTGTTTTGCTCGCAAATCTTACCATTTGCTTTCTAATTGATTTTTTATCAATATTTTTGGCAAACATGATTTATGTATTTTTGGAAGCATTTATGCATTTAAATTTTCAAGGGACTTTTTTATCAATTATTACATAAAGCCTCTTATGCTTATAGAGAATGATTAAATGTATGATGTTGTAGGTACATGTGTGATAAGGTAGCTTGTTAATGATTTTTAAATATTATTTGATTGCCTCAAGGATTTATTATTAGTCCATCTCTTTTGCATGTTAATTGCAGTTGACTATTAATTTTACTAAACATCATGCTATTTTTAGATTGCATGCTACTCTGATCATTTTGCGCATACCATCCAACTCAATGTGATTTTAGATTTTGGATGATGTTTAAAATTCATTTGACAAACTATTTTACTAAACAACATGCATCGAAACCTGCTTGCCGTATTAGGAATATTTCTTTTATGGAAGCTCTACTTGCTATCACAAGTAGAATCAGTAAGATAAGATTGATTATGGTAGTTTTAAAATGAGAATCATCTTCTTATAATAACTAATTGTGAATTTGAAACTTATGAGAATATATTTTTTTTTATTACAAAATTTAAACAAAATGCAAAAATGATTTGGAAGTAATCTCACATCATCAATTACTCAGAGTACTGTAGTCAACAGATTATTGCATTTCAAATAAGAAAATTTAGATTTTCTGCATAACTTTTACTAATAACCAAACAGAAGTAAAGTAGTCGAAGAAATCTGATTATTTTACTTCATTTTTCAACATTCCAAATAGCCCCATTGTTATTTTAAAAATTATTTAACTAACAAATATGATTAATATATTTTAACTTAGTAATAAAAAAATATATATTTGTATTTTAAATTATAAGTTTAAATATCATTATTCATATTATTCAACTTATTTTTAAAAAATAATATTAAAAATGCATTTATGCATAAAATTTTTATTATACTAAGTATTTTACTTTTAAATTTAAATTTTTGGTTAAGTAATATGTTTAAGTATAAATTTATGTATTGAGTTCTTTTAATTGATAATATTATTTTTCATGTACTAATATTGAGTTATGGGAATATCAAAAAAGTGTATGTTGGCTTGAACTTATCTTATAGTTGATGAGTTTTGACTTAATCTTCAAGTTACAAAAAAAACTTTGTGAGAAGGCTTTCAAGCTCCCTTCAACCTAAGAAAATTTTTATGACTTAATCTAAAAATATAATATCCATGTTCCTGACTGTGTTGGCACGAAAGATATTTGGTGCAGCAATAGAATTGGACCCAATAAATTATGAGAGTGTTTGGATCAATGCTTATTAACATCTAAGGGTTTAGGTCTCTTTTGTGAGAGCGATAGTGCATCACTTAATGAAGATTGCTTCAAATCATTGCTCACTTTATGTTTTTGGTTCAAAGCTTTATTTAGAAGCTCAAGAGCTAGCAATAAGTTTGAAGGCATGTGATTTCAATATCATGAAACATAGAAAATTGTCTACCACATGTGAACCTGGTCAATTAGAGGCTCTCCCATATCCATCCTCACTCACAAATTGGAGAATATGCACTCCCAAAGTTAAAGAAGAATGAGGCAGAGCTTTCTTGCCAACTATGAAAGGAGGGCATTATGGTAGGTGTTGGTGATGCTCCCTTATGTAGACATTTGAGATATTGTACAAAAACTTAAATCCTATTCAAGCCTGCATCATCAAGTAGTGGGTGCAATTAACTAAGGCTAAATGGTTCATCAATGAGTCATAACTTCACTTTGATATTGAGGTTTGCTACCCATAAAAAAGATCCAACAAATATTAAAGCTCTTGAAAGATAACATGGTGTGCTCACTTCAAGACATATCGGTATATAGTTATCTAGTCCTCCCCATTTTGATGTGTCTCTTATAAATGCTGATGTTACCTCTCTTGAGAGCCCCATCTTAGATGTGGATGATTGGATACATTTTAAGGACATGGGCAATTATAAAAGCCTTTGACTTTGATGAAATCACATCTTTTATAAAGGTTATTATAATATAATCAAGAAAAATGCTATCATAATATTTAATAATTATGTACAGAATACGACACCTGCTTTAAGTGGAAGTACACTTTGGTTATCCTAAAAGAGGAGAATGCTTCTTCTCCCCAAAAGTTAAGATAACGACTTATGTGGTATGAAATACAAAAAAAATTTTAAAGTACTTTTCACCTGCTTCAAGAACTTCTTCCTAAGAATGATTTACAAGGAGCAGCATGCCTTGGATTTTGGGAGGAACCTTTTGAGAGATCTACTTGATTGTGTAGAAGATTCTCCCCTCTCCAACAACTACCCAACCTCTATGATGAGACATTTTACCATCAAAGTTAATATAGAGCAAGCTTACGAATGAATATAATGGGAGTTTCTTAGGAACATTCTCTCAAAATTTGATTTCTCACTCATGTAGTCTAGTTGGGCCCTCCAATGTATCTATGGAGGTGGGATTCTTATTTCTGGGAAGTGGTTTTTATGGATTGAAGATTTCAACAAGGATGTTTCCTTTTGCTATATTGTATTACCTTTATGTTTAAACATCTCTTGTCAGCCATTACAATTATATGTGAATTTGTAGATTAATATGCATAACTCTTGATAGAATGAGTCCTACTTTTTTCACATCATCTATGATTCTCTTTGCCCCTACGACTATGGGGGAGGTGGGTGGGCAGATATTTTGCATAGGTATTTAGTTAATGTTAGTGAATCTAAGGTAATAATAAGTAAAAAACACAGCGTTATACAAGCAAAAAAGAATTGTTGTGCTTTTGCAAATTAGGTGCCATGAGCCACATTACTTGAGGATAACCAACACAGGCAAGCCACCTCATAAGGAGGATGTTTACAAGCTTATCAAAGCTTAAGATAATTCGACTTAGCCAAAATCAAGATAACAGACTATCTCAAAATTAAATTGAGAATGTCATTAGATAGAGTTTAAAAACCTTGGTGTAGCATGGCGCCCTATAATGCTAGGGTGCCGGCATGTCGATGGTTAGAGATTAGAAAAGCTTGGGCAATTTTTTTGCAGCACTACTGGATTGAGATAGCACTCCACATATCTAATTTGTGCCTACAATGTACTTTAAGCTTGAGAATTATTTGGCCATAAAGCATAGGTGTTCCTCCCATACTCATACAATTGATACCAACACTGTCCTAACAATTGATACCAGTGTGAATTTGATTACTTGTACGAGTTCTAGAGACACTTAGGCATCTAGTGGCAATTCCATATCTATTTCATCATGGATTTTCCCACCAAAGTGGCTAAAAGTTAACATTGAGAGGTTGGCCTTCTACTAGTAAGAGACTTTTGGTTACACAATTATTCATGATGATCATGGTGAGCTTTTTGTTACTAATAGAGCTCAAATTTAGGCTCAATACCCATTTGAGAAAAATATTCATGCGCTCAATAATGGATGGGAAGGTTGGAAGGCATCATCATTTGTAGTGACACTATGCATGCTATTTTTTGCTTCAAAAGTATTAAGAGAATGAAGAGAAATATAGGCATTATTATACATCTTATTCTTTCTTTCTTTCGTTTGATTATGTGCAATAAGATTATATTTTCATATAAAATTCGTGAATATAACTACTTCTAACTTTCCAATATCTTTTAGAGGAATGCTAGGGCAGTTTCTTAATTAAACAAAATTTAATTCATTCACAAACCAATTAGAGATTGTTGATAAATAAAAAAATAATAATTTGATTAAACAAAAATAAAACAAGTAAACAATGGTGTTGGCAAGGTGGTGTGATGCCAGGGCCAAAGGTGGTATAGGATGAGGCAATGCGTAGCTAAGAGCTCAACGCGGCACAAATTTATAGCACCACAAATAGGTTACTTTGATCAGATTTGAGCAAGACTATGTCTTGTATGTGCAAGCATATAGTGTAGACTGAATTGTAAAAGGTAGCCATTACGCAACCAAATGCATAACCCAAGTATTCCAAAAATGATAAGACTATCTTGATAAAAATCACTGAGAAGGTCGAGGTGAAGTGTAAACTCTTGATAAATCAAACATTCAAATTCCACCAATCATATAAAGTAACTCATTGAAGCTTAGCTTCTAAAATAAAAAAAAATGTACTAATAAATATTTGAATGATAATTTAATGTGTTGAATATACAACATAAAAATATATACCTTTTTGTTAGAAAAATTCTTGAAAATATATCTATTAAGAAATAGCTCCTTGAATATTTTAAAAGGATATATTAAAACAAGGGAAAATTCATTAATTTATTGCTAAAATTTAGCTTCTGCACTTAAGCCAATCATGAACCTCTTTCTATATCTTCCAACAGGCAATAATAGAGCAAAAAAAGTCACTGATGTAAGTAAATATACAAGACTCCCCATCACTGTGGGAATCATTTGGAACAATGTATACATTAAAAATAGTGTGCGTGTATATATAATCAATTAAACTAACAAATTACTTTTATTGTCCTGCCAATTTTGCAATAAACAACAAACCTGCAAGCATTTATTCTTAATCCGCAGTCCCCGCGGGCAGGAAAGTGTCCTGTATGAATTTGTTCTATTCTGATAGCAAGTTTGCCGGAGCACTTTGATGCTTTTTCATGCTTGTTATTAGAGTAATTCATCAAAAGAGTCCCTCAGTTATCCTACCATTGGACTAAATCGGCATCAAATAAAAAGTTGACCGATTAAATTAGACATTGAGCTGTTGGCGAGAGTAACTCAACAGAATGCAATAGTTAGAGGGTAGATCCTCAAAAAATGAAATAGTCGAGGGACTATTTTGACAAATTACAACTAACTGGTGATGAATTGTACATAATCAGGGTCTTCTGCTATGCCTGCGCATCAGAAAAAGATAAATAGGTATACAATTTAGGAGATACATACATATAAATATAAGAGATACATCCACACATACATGCAAGCAGGCAGGCATATGATGTACAAAGTTGAGTCACCAGGAGAAAGGGCTTCCTCCAAACAGAAATATCTCGTTTTCCAAATCCCTGACCCATTGGCATACCCGATTGCAAGCCTTTATTGCCATCGCCTGCATTTTATCATCATCAGCATCATCATCAAAAAACTCATCCATATAATGCATTAATTTAAGGGATTAAATGTTTGCATGTCAACTTGGCTTTATATTTTACTTACGTAGCACTCAAACTCTTATATTCAATGCAAGCACCAATTCTTACCAATAAAAGGAAAATAAATCTTAATAATAGATAGAAAAGGTGTAGCTTTTATAAAATAATAAGCATTTAATAGATGTCGCATTATGTTGCATAGCCTATTTTGAATATAGATGATCTTACCTAATTTTCCAAATCTATTGAACTGAAAGATGTTAGATGCAAATGACATTTCTGTCTATGTTAAAATATGTAAGCTCTAATAACAAGATGCAACACATGTTTTTATATAAATATATACACAACAAAGACCTATGCATGTATTACTTTTATAAATCTTTTCTATGAATAAAAGATCCTCCCTAGCTTTAGAAGGGCTTCTCACTGCAAGTCCATCAAGTAGCGGATCGCTCAACTTTATTCTACTAAGTACTCTATCCACAGTGCAAGTGATAACAAAATTTAAACGAACAAGTGAAATCAAAAGCTAATCGATATTAATTGCAGTAATACATTTACACGACTTTTTCCAAATAGTTACTATTTCACTTCTAGCTGTTCATTTTTTCTACTTTTAACAATTACTAATTTGAACATGTCTGCATTATAATTATTAGAGCATGCATATTATTCTTCTCTTCATCGTAAACTATTGAGTAAAAATTATAATTATCTACTCGAAATATTTTTAGCATTTTTCATATCAAAATTTGTAAGTTTATTGATCAGACGACCGTACTCTTGTGGCACTCTATATGCTTGATCTAGTTTCTATTCACTTAGCGTTTTTTATGCTATATTGTACACCTTCAATTGTGAATGAAAGACTAAAGTAAATGTTAATAAATTCAATCCTTTTGAATGCATAGTTAGCTCTTGTATTGTTTGGATGACGTGGATAAATATGACTATAATTGTTAAATGCTAAATTCATACTTTTGCTTACCAAGCTCCCTTTTTTCTTGATGCATATCAGCACGGGCTTCATTTTTCAATGCTTAATGGGTCGTGCTCTTTGTTCCAATGCTTATTGGGTTGTGCTCCATGTTTTGAAGCTTATCAAGCCAAGTTTTGACACTTACCATCATAAATCTGACTCAATGGCTTAAAGTTAACATTAACAAATCTTTTCACTATGAGATGGGTGCATTTGGTGATCTTATTATCCGTGATGACCATGACAGGTTGGTAGCTACTTATGAAGCCAGACTTCAGGCTCAGTCTCCAATGGAGACCAAGAGGCATATGATTCTACTACTTCAAATACCAACTCAGAAATGGATGGGAGAGCATGATTGGATTATATTGAGGAAGACTGCCCGGCTACATGATGACTATCACTATTTCTTTTGCTAAATGAGCTAAATATTTAAGATTGTTCTCTTTGTTCACAGTACGCACGAGTCTAATCACTCAGATTTTTGTGCGCACTTAACGACAATAGATATTATTCAAACTAAATTACTTGATTGCTGAAGTACTATAACCCATTAATATGTAATTATCTATCATAAATTATTCATCATAATAAAAACAAATTTTATCTAACAAATAATTAAGCAGTTAATCTAATAAAGCAATGAATTAATCAACAGCACCAGGCCCAATTAACGTGATTAAAAAAAAATAAAAAATCAATGCTCATCCTATAAGCTCTCATTAATATTGAATTAGTTTCACTTTAAAGTTACAAAATCACTTTAATTAATCAATACATTAGTTAATTATCACCTATGCAATTATCAATATCTTTGGTATTTATAACAATAAATAAAAACAAAAATACCTGTTTCCAAAGCATGTTAAATAACCTATCAGACAGCTGTTATTTCCCTAATAGCCTCTCATACATCTCTCAAAAGTAAAGTATATATGCCATGTGTAATTTAGGGATTAATTCAAGAACTTTTAGTTATCAACCCCATTGCAAAATAACTCATTACTTTTGCAAGGTTTTGGGCCATTCATTGGGATTGGATAGCATATTTCTTTTACTAATATCTTGAAATAACTTAATTTATTCTCAAACAAAACTAGTAAAACAATGTAGCCATACATTTTTTGATCATTTGTATACTTAAAAAAAGAAAATCAAACCCGTAAATGAGCTAAGTAACCTAAAATTGCCTGAAAATTACAAGAAGTAAAGTTAAGAATATCATAGTAAAGATTATACCTTTTCAGCCAGAGGATCAAAAGCAGCATATAGTTCAAAATCTTGAGTCATCCAACAGAGTAATACTGCCACAAAAACAAACAAAAAAAAGAATGTTCCTCATATGACAAACTCAAATGATGCACAAATATTAAAAAGATGTTATGAATAAGGCTTCTAATCTTCCAATTGTCAGAATGTAGCACAAGAACATTAGAAAATCTCAAGAAAACGAAACTCCATATTTTTTTTTATAAGACTTCTAAAAATATTATAAAACAATTGAACAAAACTCATAATTATAGTACAGTTCATCATCATTGGCAGCATTAGCCTTATCTCACAAATCTCCTTCGAGATACATAATGTTACATAGAAACCTAAGCGAATCAGTAGATTACTGTGCAACAATATAAATTTTAGTAAATACAGTACGCTTTTTAATTTTTTAGAAACATTCTCACTATGGAAATTAAACGTTTGCTTCTTTTATCCTCTTCATTGCCCAGACAGCCATATTTATTTTTCATTAATTTATCATTAACTAGTTATATGCCAAATGTCTCTCAAATGGAATTATATTCGCTATATATCCTTATAATCAATCCTATCGATCACGCATTTCAGCCATGCAATTATAATCCATACGTTAAGCACGAATAGAACAACCCCAAAACTATTCAACTAGAATATCTTAAATCTACTAAGAATACTACTTTTTTAAGTCAGGATAATTCAACTAGAATCACTAAAACCATATAAACATCAAAAAATTCAGCTTGATTATCACAATCTTAAAGAACATGCACATCTATTCAAATTTTGATATTCACAAAATTAACATTTGATTTTCTTTTGCACAACGATTATCTTCCAGTTGCAATGAATCATAGATTATAATAAATATCCATTCATATTAAGAACAGCATAAAAGATAAAAACTCATGAGCTTCACCTTTTCCCAAAATTAGTAGGTTTAAGAATCATAATTAATTAGTTAATTAATGGATTTTCTTTAATTACAGCAACACCAAGTTTTAATCTCACTACGTGAGGTCGACAACATGAATTCTTTGTTTTCATCATGCACGATCAAATAAAGGCCCCTCCCTAAGTTCCAAATAAAGAATAACCTTCCTAATAGTTTCTTCCCATATCTTTTATGGTTTTCCTCTTTTAATATGGGCAAAATTTATAAACTCAAAATTTTCTAACAAAGGCATTGTATTTTCTAATCTTATCCATAATTGGAGCCACTCCAACTTTGTTATGGATAAACTCATTTCACACTCTATCCTTATGAGTATACCAACTCATCCACCTAAACATCCTCACCTCAGTAACACTTATTTTATCAGTAAGTTCCTTCTTTGTTAGCCAATATTCAACCCCATATAACATAGTTGGTCATATAACTATTCTATAAAATTATCCTTCATATCTCTCATTATTTTATCATTATTTTGAATAATTGAACCATGATACTCAAACCGCTCGCTCTTCTTGATTACATAGTCCTCAATAGTTAAAGATTAGGACATCTAATACAATTAAGTTTACACTCCGTATATTTTGTTTTAGATCTGCTAAGACAAAAACCTTTAGAATTTAAAGTAGTCCTCAATAAATCAAGTTTTGCTTTTAGTCTTATCAATTAAAGAATATCATCTGCAAATATCACGCATCATAAATCTCTCTTGAATGAACTCAATAAGAACATCCATAATTAAAAAATAAATATAAGTTGAAAGCTGAACCTTGATGTAATCCAACAATAACAAGAAAATTATTTGAGAAGCTACCTTGCAATCGAACACATGTTACAACCCCATTATACATATCTCTAATAATATCAATATATCAACACAAATCTAATTTCTCTCCAAAGCTCTTCAAAGAGCTTCTCTTGATATTCTATAATAAGTCTTTTCAAAATCAATAAGAATTAAATAAAGATATTCTTCTTTATCTATATTTTGCTATCAAACCTAGGTAAGCTTAGACATTCCTTCCCACCACCAAAACATTTTCATGCATCAATAAGGATGTCATTCAATCTTATCACTTTTTCACTCTTCATCCTTTTTAAGCATTCCAAATCCTGTAACACTGTCATTCTAACTTGGTAGCAGTCTTAAAATTCACATTTATTCTTATAAATATGTATAACAATACTATGTTCTATACTCATTTAGCATTTTTAGTCTTCAACATAACAATAACTAACTTTGTATAACAAAAAGAAAATCTTTCCACCATCAAATATTTCCATGCATCAATAAATATATCATTCGATCTTAGCACTCTTTCGCTCTTTGTCCTTTTTAAAGCATTTCAAATCTCAGCTTTACTAACACGATGAATAAATGTGTAATTGAAATTATTAAAGTCACTTATATTAATTGTATTGATACAACCTTCATTAAAAAATTTAATAAAATAATTCATTCATCTACATTGAAAATCTTCATCCCTTGAAAGAACCTTTTGATCATGGTCTTTAGTACATTTAAAATGAGTCAAATCTTTAATTCTTTTATCTCATAATTTGGCTAGCTTATAAATGCCTCTCTCTCTCTCCATAATCTAATTTATTATATAAATCTTTGAATGTTGCACTCTTAGCATCACGAACAACTATTTTAGAATTTACAATTAGCTAGCTATATTTTTCTAATTCCCCTCAGCCTTACATTTAAATCATTTTTATAACACATCATTTTATATTTAATATTAACTTGAACCTAGTTTTCACCATCATGCCTAATTATTATGAATACTCTTTTTGATTCACCAAGTAAATTTTTTTATACATAGCAAATACAACTAGCAACCAAATTTCACATAAGGTTGGCCACACCCTCAAAATTTAGCAATTCAAATTTTAAAACTTCACTCTTATAAATATCCATATTACACTTCTTAAGATTACACCATCTAATTTTTTGATTTATTTTAGATTTAATAATACTCTTATTACCCTTTACTTTCAAATCTAAAACAAATAAATGATGTTGGGTTATCAAACAACAATCAATTGAAATAATCTTACAATACTTAAAAAATAAATGATTTATTTTCTTTAAGTGAAAATAATTAATCAGTCTTTAAAGTATGTTTTTTATAAGTCATAATATGGTTCCTTCTTTTTCTTAAATTAAGTGTTAGCAATCATAAGCTAAAGCCAAAGAAAATTCCAAAATCATTCTTCCTTCTTCATTAATCTCTCAAATATCGAAACTACCATGAATTATTAAATTCTTTAATTACCTTTCCAACATGTCCATTTAAATCTCCTATTAAAAACATCTCCTCTTAAGATATTCCTTAAATCAATTCATCCAAATCATACCAAAATATTTCTTTTATATATATGCCAATCTTATTTGAGGGGCATATATACTTACAATATTAAAAGTTATTCCACCAATTATAACTTTTATTAATACAATTCTATATCCTAACCTTTAACTTTCACTACATTATTCTTTAAAGTTTATTCATAATAATACTCACATCTTTCCTATGACGATTCTTACCCGAGAACCAGAGTTTAAAGCCTAAACAATCAAATTATTTTGCTTTCTTTCTCACCCACTTGATTTTTTGAAGGCATAATATATTAATCCTCCTATTTATCGTAATATCAACTAACTCAAAAAGCTTTATCAGGGAGAGCGCCGATATTTTCAACTATCTAATTTTAATTTAGAATCAAAGGAAAACTTCTTTATCCATATTCGACCATAATACAAAAACCTTGCTTATTTGACACTACACTGGGCCCTATGTAGCGGCCTTTGCACACTTTTCATTACATTCAAGGAATGCATCATATCGCTTTCAAGGGAAACCCTAGCTCTGGGACAATAAATTAAAGGATTCAGCTCATAATAGGATTTGACAGTTTTTTAGCTGACTGTCGACTATCTAACGCTATCCTCCTCCTTTCACATCCAAAATTTGGGACCATGCAATGACGAAGTTAAAAAATCACATGCAATTTCAGTAAATATAAAACAATGTTTCATATGTAAATTTTCAGTGCAATTTCAGATGAATACCAACAATACAATTTCTGTCAAAAATTTACTTTCTTACTCAAGATTAAAGATTAACGAGAGAAGTTTTTAAATTTAAAGACTTACTATTTATGCTTAGAAAAAAGGAAATGAAAATTTTCGAACCTGACCAATGATTGAAGCTCGAATAGAGTCCCCTTGTGAGCCTTAATATTTTGCATTTTTGCTTGAAAGAGATGAAGTCTAATATTATTGAAGAAAGAAGGAAAGCACGATTCCACTTGTTAGATGATTATTCTCTCTAATTAAGCAACCAGAGTCACAAAACATATTTTAAATCGAGCTATCTTTTTTCCAGTCATAGAAGACCAAAAATGGAAAGTGTCCATGGACATAATGTACATAATCCAAAAAATCACGGGTAGTTGGGCAGAGTGTGGAGGGGAGTGAGCGGTGCACAAATCAACATGCAGAGGCCGTGGGCATAGTCAGCGTGTGCGAACAATAAATCATAATGGCATTCAATTGGCATTATCCAGGCCGATCACTGGAGTGAGGTAAGCGACTACATGCAAGATGAATTGTTCATGGGCTTTCTCCAAGTAGATACATGTATTGTATGTATGAAAGATTGCATGCCCACAAAGCAGTGTGCACAATCCGGGGTGAAGTGACAACATAACTTGCAACATACTTGAGGGAATTGTGAAGTATTAATATTATGGGAGGTAGTGAAAGTGAAATTTGTGAGCTTCATTATCTTCCTGCATCATTTCTCAATTCATTCATTCATCATAATTATTTAGATGATTTCCATGCCATCTTAATAGTTAAAGTTTGAATCATATACATCTGGAATCACCTATATTTTATGTTGTGATTTGTTATCTTATTTAGATATTTGAAATACTTTTATATATTTTGCCAAAAACTTGTAAATTCTTAATTAAGTAAACTATCTTTCTGTTAGTTTCTTACATTGCTTCTTTTCTCACTGTTAAAGCTTATGGTTTATTTTATCACAAATATCAAAGGCATGCTATTTATTTGATAAGATTATTTTGATGTTGATACTTACAATATTCTTTATTTATTATAAAATATGTTGTAATATTTTTCCTATTTTATCATTAATAAAGCTTATTTGTATTGCTTTATTAAAAAAATTCAGATGAAGCTTTTTATAATCCAACACAAGATTTTTAGGGAGCTATGATTCCAACATGCAAGTATTTCCAACCTTTTTTTTTGCTTTAATTACTTTTCGCTTCATAGGATTTTCTCTTACCAATGATAAATTGTTATTTCATCTATATTATCCATTTATCTAATTAATAATTGAAATTGATTGCATGCTTTTCATATAACTAACAACATACTAATATAAATGGTTTCTTAGTATATAAAAATAGTTTTAAACTAATATAAGATAGTTTGACTCCTTGACCCAAGTCACTTAACTTTTCAACAGAATGAACTCTAAGATCCATGGCCAAGTGGCTAAGCCGGTTGGTTAATAGTCAATCCGAGTATGGAAATATAAGCTAAATGTGCAATGCTACACTAGATTTGGGTATATGATGTTTTCAATTAATAGAGCTAGACTCAATTAGCAATATTTTAACAAGATGCAAATTGATATTGTGCAACATTAAGTTATAATCCAAGGAACCCCAAAGTGAGTTATTGACTTGGTCATGAACTCCATAGTACTTAGCAACAATATTTGCAATTTGGCTCTGTTAAATTCTAGATGATCGTCTCAAAATCTAGCAGTTAGTTGTTAACTACAAGGGATTGCCAATAATCCCTTATCATAACCCAAAAATTTGGATTTTGATCTGAGATCACTTTCATTTAGATCGACAGCTCAAAAAAAAAAGTTAGCTTCATTTTAGATTTGAGGGGCTCAAAAAAGAAATTCGCTATGCATCTAATCTAGATGACATCATAATGAATTTAGAAGTCATTGGTGTAATATTAGGTTTTGTAAACTCTAGTTTACATTGTAACATCATCTTCTTCCTATCTCCATTTCTTTCTCCTTGTTTTATGACGAAACAAAAATATGATCATTATTGCAGTCGTGGGTGTGGGCAAATTCTGAACTAAATCATGTGAACCAATCTATGTTTGCGAATGTGTTTGCTTGTTTTGTGCTTTCCCTTTTGGTTTTGCTGCAAGGAGAAAGTTCAGGGGTAATTTTCTCCCAACTCTAATAATTGTATTCTTTCCTGATAATAGATGCTAGCTCATTTTAGAAAGAATGAGGTCAATATGCCTCTCATTAATCATTTTGGCCTGATCTCAAATTCTAAAAAGATAATAGTGTCATAAAAGAACTAAAAGTTGGTACCACTTACTTCAATGAAACTAAAAATATTGCCCAAGAGGTTATCAACTGCTTCTCAATCCTAGCAACTAAAAGATATCCCTTCCATACTCTTCACAGATTCAACCTCCAGCTCTCTCCCTTGATTCTTCAGTGATTTTTCGTTGAAGAATGTCCTGATTAGATGATCCTTGCTACTATTAATAACATAACCGGATATTCCTCAGATCATCCATACAGTTCATTAGTTCTTAAGATCTAATGGAAACAATATATTGCACACCCATACAGTTCATTACTTCTTAATATATAATGGAAACAATATATTGCACCATCACTCTTAACCACAGAAACTAACATCCATCTGAGCTCAGAGACTTTAGACCAAATTAAACGTGCGATGCATTTTACTAAAGCCAAGATACTTCTCATCAAGATATTTTTTATTTAGAATAAATCTAATAAAATAAAATAAACCTAATAAGAAATTGAAAGTCTAGAAAAATTAGAGTGGCCTGGAAATGCTTGAAAATACTGCAGTACAGTTCCTTAAAATCATCCTAACATAACTAATTTTTGAGGGATAATGGTTAACTAATCAATCAACACAGTTTGTGTTGCGCCACTTTCGGACAACTTTTTGAACAAAGTAGCAAACGATGAATAGCACAAAGGCTTGGAATTATTGCGCACAATGTGTGGCATTTATTATATGTGCGATCTTAAAAAGGGCTCATACACGTCACATAAAATGAAATATATAAGAATTTAAATTCATAACAACACCACCACCTAGCCTTCGTCCACTAAGGGGGAAGCAATTTGAATTTTATCAAATAATCTATTTTCAGCTACATCTAGTTCACCTAACAATATCATATGCCATAGAAAAGTACGTATGCCTTCCTTTTCAATAGGAGCGTAATCACTAACTGAAGTTTAATGCTTTTTTAGCAACGTTGGACAAGGGCTTTAGTTGTGCATACGCGTTCAGGGTTATGAGATTAATTAGTTGCTTCACATTTTTTAAATCTTTTTTATAGCTATTTAATCTAGCATGGCTACAATCATGGTGTTAACATCTATGCGCTGGATTCTCCAATATTTGAATTCCATGGTTTGAGTAATTGCTCGTTAGACTGCAAGGTGTTCGATTCAGTATCTCAATGAATTCCTTAATTCGATAGTTTTGAATTCTCTGTTTCAACAATAGTTCATATCCACTATTTTGATGCCAACCACTAATTTTAGTAAATTATTATTAGGATTCACTGCGTTTATCATGGCTAATTACTACTATTTGGGAAAGTCAGGGTTCCTGAATGTGTGTTCCTTGTTATAAATATGTTTGTTAGGACAGTCGGGACTACTATCTGTTCCCTAATTCTGACGCTTTCTACTCAACATATAACCAACTTTCTGCTCTAGCATGATGTCACTGTTTGTTTCCTTCTATTCCCCGATTCCCCAAAGTACACGTTTTAAATTAGTCATTACAGTGTCACAAAAACAAAGACAGTCCAGCATGCAAGCTAGTTGAAAGCATGATGAATATAACTTCAATAAAGAGTTTTAAGTCCTCACAAATTTTTGCTTACCATAATTTTCATCTCTTCTAAACTGTGTTTTATGTGGACCAATTTGTCTATCATGCATGGATGCATACAGCTTCTGATAGGCCCTATACAATCTAGAAAATATAGAAAAAGAGAAAGATATATGAAAAAAACGAATAGCAAGCTTACAAGTACTCAAAATACAAATCTATGCACTCCATATACATTACCCCTTCTGTAGTTTGGAACTATTCAAGGGTGAGGAGAATTCTGATGAAACATATTGGTCAAGATTGTTACTCCTATAAATAAAATGCCAAAGTCCAGCTGGCCCGCCAGTGTGAGATTGAGACATAGACGCAACGCTTCCCTGAGCTGGATGTGGAGTTGGTGAATTAGATCGCAGAGATGAATCAACAAGAAGCTTCTCAACACACATTCCACCATCCTTTACTGATTTCTGAACTTCACCGAGAACATTCGACTTAACAAGAACAGATTCAATTTGTACCCTATTTATACCAAAAAAGCTTTCATTACAGTACAATCAAAATGTAATTATCAGCATTGGTCTGAAACTTGTAGGTCATCAAATCTTAAATACAATATTTTCAAAGCCAATACGCTTGTTGACTTTCTCATAATTGCAAACAGATTCTGACATCAAAATATGAATTCTTAAGATTCTGTAACGTATTGATACGAAACAAGAAACTCACCTGCACTCTTTTAAATGATAGAACCCATCTGAATTAGTACTAAGCAAAGTCAAATATGTATCAACCTACAAAAACATGAAATTTTATTAGACATTTCAGTGTCCTGTTAACAAAAATACAAAGAACATGTAAATTTAGCAACTGCACGAATCATAAAATTTCAAACTAGGTACAACCTCAAAATTCATATATGTAGAAGCTAAAGCTAGAGACTCACATCCAGATAATGAACATAAGCATATAGAAACGCCATGGGATTGTAATAAGGCAAGCAAATAGGTGAGAAAGACTCGGATGTCCTGCATCATGAAAACAAAATAAAAAAAGTGTGAAAATTTGGCACTACAAAATAAGAAAAATAACTTGCAGGTACAGTATGCGCTTCTCAACAGTAAATTAAACAGATTAGTGTACTAGCACCGGAAAACAAAAATATTTTGAGCAACAAAGTTGGCAAATTTCTTAGGTCGTTTTTAGTAAAAATGCTTTCAACCTAAACATTACTTTCATTAAATTTAATAGCAAACTATGTACATATATATAAACATATGTACTCGCTTGTTGGGAAATTTGCTAATGGCGAGTCTCCCTTGATTGTCACTCAAAAATTTCTCAATAATTTGGGATTGTCACGCCGGTTTAATCGGTGCTTACAATAATCTAATCAAACTCTCAAACGAGCAGAAATACACTAAATTTCTTTCACAAGGTTTCTACTACAATGAGAATTGTCATATAAAACTTCTAAAATGGACCACCTCCTTCGATCCAAAATACGAGTCATCCATCGCTCCTGTATGGATCAATTTCCCTTTGCACACTTCATTCTTTTTCATTAGGATTTTACTATGGAAAGCCCCTCAAATTTGATTATACAATTGCAAATCTCCCCAGGCCGTCTGTTGCACGAGTTCAGGGTGACAGAAACCTTTGAGTTAATTATATGGATTGGAGATAAAAATGAGGGAAACTTCAAAGAGATTTTTTTGAAAACGTACCTCTTTATTGCACGAATTGTAATATTGTTGGACATGAAAAAGCCACATATTCAAATTACGCCCTTGCTTAAAAGACCAGATTACCCCCACGGGATTCAACCATATCGAAAGGCAAGTTGAGCAAATAGATTTTCGTGCCTAAACGCTCGTTGGGGGAATCTAGAGTTGGAGACCATGGGTGTGGAAACTGAGGAACAATATTGTGTCACGCATGATCCCGATCCGAGAAACGTTACCAAAGCTGAAGGACAGATTCCTGATTAAGGGAATGCTAAAGATGATGTGATCCACACTGTCGTCGATTTGTCAGTTGACTGAGCATATTTTCAATGTGGTCGCCAATGTTGAAAAGGACGTTATCATAAAAGGAAGCAGCATTAGACCGGTACTTAACTTTCTTTAATCTACAGCTATTGATAGTCTCATGCATGGCCAGAGGAGGTGAATGATGCCTCAATTCAAAGTTTGATTAAAAATTTTACTAAAATTTTAGAAGAAAGTAGTGATTTCTCTAAAGTCAATGCAATCTGAAAACTTCTTATGGAGAAAGATCCTCCTCCAATTATCTTTTACCTTCCGGGGAGGTACAGAATTCAATGCAGAAGACGTCAAGTACGTCCAGATGGTGGCCTCTAGCTTCTTGCTAATGAATGTCATATGAGTAGCTCTGGCAAATAACAAAATTCATACATCCACTCCTATAATGTCTAATAATGACTAATGAGGATCAAATATATGTAGAGAATGAATCTAAGAAACTGAATGAGGTTTGTTTTAATAGAATCCAAATAAAGAAGGGCTCTAATTTCTCTAAAAAAATTTCATAGTACTATATAAAAAAGGAGGAGCTGATCCAGAAGCATGAGCAGAGAGTCGTGATTTATTTTATTTATGTTTCTTTACCTTAATTAATTCTTCGTGTGTGATAATCTTTAGAAGGATGGGTAACCATTTTTGTTTTTGTTTTTTTAGTTTTTAGTTTTTAGTTTTTATTTTATTTTTACTTTTGATTTATTTATTGGTTATTCATACAATAATAGTCTATACTCATCTTTATTAATAACATTTTAACATATTTCTCAATATATATATATATATATAATATTCTTGCAACAATATACCAACTCACCCCAAGGCCACATCAACATCAAACCCTAACCTGATTCTTTAATATCCTCTTCAACAAATAATATCCATATAGAGCATCCGCCCCTGAATGAAAAGCAATGACATATTTTCTACTTTGATCCTTTAAAAATAAATGGTCAATTTGGTGCCCCTTTTGGAAACAATCGCAATAATTCATGTATCATATTTGAATGGAGTTCAATACCCCCATCTCATCTCACCTTATAGAAGAAAAAGAACAAGAGAGACTATTTGTATTTAGAATGTGCACTAAAGTATTATTTTTATAATGTCAAATCAGGTACAGCTGGGTGAGGCTTAAGTGTGTTATAAGGAATCGTGGTGCAGATTAAAAGAAGAAAACTTTAGTTGTCATTTTTCAAGAGACAAACTTTAATTTTTATGTAATATTCTTCATAATGTTAAATTGAATTAATGATACTTTTATTTCTTGTATGGCTCTAGACGTTATTTAAATGTTATTTTATTTAACCACCAATATGATCCTGCGAAAAGATGCACCTATGTTAGATTGGTTGTTACTAACCTAACATGAGTCATCACAAAAGCAATTAGGAAGCGTTTCTCTCTTTGAAATTTAGGGAGCGGCTTCTATTTGATTGTGCACAATGAAAACAAAGGACTCATGTAGCCGACCCCGCCTAGTGGGATTAAAACTTGGTATTATTGTTGTTGCTATGTGTGTCACATAAATATAATTTCCATCACAATGTCAAGCAGTTTATGACAATAAGAAAGAACAATAAAATCTATTTTGTCAAGCAATGCCCACCCCTATTGCCTCAACAACTTGAATCAATCCTAATTCTATTAAGAATGATCAATTTACTAAGTGGTTGTTTGGCTCATATATATCTCGATGTTGTCATATTATTTCCATAAGACTTCAAGATTGCAAATGTTAGGTTCACTGGCATGATACTAAGTTCCTTTTTATTTACTAAAATGCCACTTGAAATTCCTATCTAATGTTTGCCACATTTAGTCAACATTGTAATAACCTGAATCCCATGTTTTGCAAAAGAACATGAATTCTGAATGATATTTGTGGGAGAAGCTTCGTTGTCCTAGTTGCTGACCTTTTTTTCATATTCAAGCCACAGAAGGTTGTAAGAAATTCTTGGTAAGCTCATCCATCCAAGGAACTTCCCAACAATAAAGTCCAAAGACCACATATATATTTATTGGAAGGTTGTATAAGATTATTGGTAGGCTCATCAATTTGAGGCAACTTCCCAACAATAAATTCGAAAGACCATAGATATATTGATTGCAAAAAAGAATACTTGATAGCCAATAATATATGATCTAATGTCCAATGTAATTGAAGCCATCTTCAAATAATGTAAGAGTACATGTATGGGTGTGCATAATACCAACCCTAATCAAGTACATTTAATACATCTCTAGAAAAGTTGACTCGCTGGGAAGGTTGTGATTGAAACCAAGATGTGCAATGAAAACTATCTCGGTGTGATTCGTGGTTGATCTCAATTCTTCAATTTACGGGGTTGAGTACTGCGCTGCCATCAATCCATGGGCCTGTGATATTGTTGTCAATGATCGAAGGCATCTCCTCATCACCATTGAATCCATGGACAAAATCATGACTCTTTATTGCGAATTCAATAGGGCCAGTAGGTTCATATAAGGAATACGTAGGTAGTTGCATTGATTTTGTTATGGAAAATTTGTGGCTGAATCCAAAGCCAAAAATTCAATCTTAGTACCCAAAAATTAAATTTACAAAAAATAAGAAAATAAAATTTTTTTATTTCTTATTTTGCTCTCAACTAAGTGAAATCAAATTTGTATCAGCATGTGCGAGAGGTTTGAGAACATAATTATTAAGGACCACGTGATCACGAGGAGCAAGAGGTTCAAGTACATGGGTTCAAATGTTCAAAATAAATATCAAAATAGAGAGTGATATGATTAATATGATTCAAGCCGGTTGGACAAAATAGAGGAGCGCTCCTAAAGGAAAATTTTATAGAGCATCTATATGGCCAGCTATGTTTTACAAGGGGTTGAATATTCACTATATAGAAGAAAATTATCGATAAAATAAGTGTAATATGAGGAATGAGTTTATCCGTAGCAAGGTTTGAGCGGCTCCAATAGTAGATAAGATTAGAGAATGTGGCCTAAGATGGTTCAGGCATATTAAGAGTAGAGTGTGCAATGCCCATTTTAGAAAATTTGGTTTATGAATTTCTCACATATTAAAAGAGGAAGAGGAATACCCAAACATACTTGGGAAAAGCTGTAATGACGCTAGGTCATTTGGACAAATGACGTTAAAATTCCCGCTATATCCAATTTCTATTGTTTACCAGCAAATTTTCATTTTATGTTGAAATTCCCGCTAAAATATATTTTCCCAGGTTTATCTATAATATGCAAAAAAGGGGCGTTTTCTTTCTATAAGCTCTAACTCTCCATTATACGCACCATTTTCGTTTGTTTAAACCGTAATCAAAGGACCCTCAATCCTCCCTCCATCGACACAAAGAGGAAATCACGCACGCTCCAAAAACCGTCGGCTTCCAGAAAACCGATGCACGCTCCGATTTTCCTCATACCATTCCCGTAACTCTCGCCTTCCACGCCTTCTCCATTTACTGCTGGCAATGAAGGCCATGGTTACCATCTGAAGAACCAACCGCACGGTAATTTAGCGTAGACCTTTCCCTTTCGCTCGCAAGCGCACATCGTTCCTTCTGCTCGGCGGGAAACCCTTATTTATGGCCGCCGAGCACTCTCGAGAACTTCCCAAAAGTAGCGAAGCTCTAGGAAGACCCCTCTCCTCACCAACGGAATCGAAGGATACCTGCGACGAGCCCTTCCGTCCACTGTGTCGCACAAGATGAACGACATCCACTCCTCTCCCGCTCGGTCTCTTTCTGTGCACGGCCTCGAAGTCCCCCAAATCTCTAAGGTATAATCTTCCTTTGCAAATTACCTTCAGATTATGTAGATCATAGTTATAATGGAGTAATCGTGTTAGTCAACAGTAGAATGTATTAGGCTCATCTGAAAATTCTTAATAAGTTAATCTGAAACTTTATGTTAAAAGGATTGAATGATCTTTTGCTTCAATTAAGAATAGAATTAGATTGAAACTGGATTAAAAGAAATCTAGCTTATCCTATGAACGAAATTTATTGCAAAAAATTTATATAATATACCTACAGCTTTAGTATATTAATTGGTCTATCTATAGCCCTACCGATCCGTGCAAGGATCATTGTTCTAATTGCAGTTTATTTAAATTTCTTGCTGATAGTTTGCGTAGGCCGCTACTCAAACCCATGAAGACTTATTAAACTGTGGTTGTTAAATTACTTAATTAATATAATAAAACACTACTTATGTCCTACATAAATTTGCTTTCATACGATAACAAGATAAATTCAACGTTTTGTTACTGTCTAACTCAAGGCTGAGTAAGACTTAGATCAACTAAGATTAGGAGTATGCTTGAAAGGAATATAGATTAAAACCTGTTATGCAAAACTGAAATAAGATAGGCCCAAAATGATCAAGTTTTGATATTTAGCTCTGTTTGGATAGTTATGTCTATATATCTTATGTTAGAACTCTACTTTGCTTAGTAAATCAAACTTTGTTTATCAATTGTAAAGTATTTAGTAATGATAAGAAAGATCCATAATTTGTGTATCATGCTATAATTGATGAAGAAAGATCTCTGAATTAAATGCCCAAAATCATATAGCAAGATGTTGTAGAACTAATAGTAATAGAATACAGTGGATTTTTATGTCTAGACTTCATCAGGCTAAGTGCTTTAATAATAAAACCCGATCATCCTAGTAAAAACACGTAAGTTTATTAATTAACTAACTAATCAAGATCAAACTTAGAGAGGAGAATATGTGCTTTAATAATAAAGACGGACATTTTCAAAAGCTGATAAAACTACAAAACATAACTTTTGCAGACACATCAAATCTCTCTGTACTACATCGAAATTGTGAGTGATTCTGAGTCTACACAAAGGTACACTGGATATTACTTTTTATACTCTTATTTGCTTTTATTGTTACTTGAGCATTGCCTTGAGCATATTTCGTGGTGTTATTAAATGTGTTATTTTTTATTATTAATGATGTAAAAGAAACAAAATAATGTTTATGTATCTTGAAAATGTTGAAAAGGGTTCTGAAACGGTGGTTGAATAGGTTAGGGACGGGACTACTCCATCGGGAGCCATAATGGTGCCATTTGGAGCCTTTGAGATGCTCATGTGATGAACATGCTTTTATTGAACCCAACCTCAAGGTCCTAGCTTTGCCCATCAGAACTATTAACGTCGCTTCATGACATCAATACATAAACATAAACATGAATTTTTATGCAATTATTGATTATCTTTAAAATTTTGGCATGTGACATAACCATGGCAAAGAAATGCTTATTTAAAGAAATTATGATTATTAATTGCATTAAACCAAGTTTTCCTACAATTATTATCATATCATTTTTGCTTTCCGTTTTCATTTAAAGCATAATTATTAATATCTTATGTACTTAGAATGTGCACTAAAGTATTATTTTTATAATATCAAATCAGATACAGCTGATGAGGCTTAAGTATGTTATAAGGAATCGTGGTGCAGATTAAAAGAAGAAAACTTTAGTTGTCATTTTTCAAGAGACAAACTTTAATTTTTATGTAATATTCTTGATAATGTTAAATTGAATTAATGATACTTTTATTTCTTGTATGGCTCTAGACGTTATTTAAATGCTATTTTATTTAACTACCAATATGATCCTGCGAAAAGATGCACCTATGTTAGATTGGTTGTTACTAACCTAACATGAGTCATCACAAAAGCAATTAGGAAGCGTTTCTCTATTTGAAATTTAGGGAGCGGCTTCTATTTGATTGTGCACAATGAAAACAAAGGACTCATGTAGCCGACCCCGCCTAGTGGGATTAAAACTTGGTATTATTGTTGTTGCTATGTGTGTCACATAAATATAATTTCCATCACAATGTCGAGCAATTTATGACAATAAGAAAGAACAATAAAATCTATTTTGTCAAGCAATGCCCACCCCTATTGCCTCAACAACTTGAATCAATCCTAATTCTATTAAGAACGATCAATTCACTAAGTGGTTGTTTGGCTCATATATATCTCGATGTTGTCATATTATTTCCATAAGACTTCAAGATTGCAAATGTTAGGTTCACTGGCATGATACTAAGCTCCTTTTTATTTACTAAAATGCCACTTGAAACTCCTATCTAATGTTTGCCACATTTAGTCAACATTGTAATAACCTGAATCCCATGTTTTGCAAAAGAACATGAATTCTGAATGATATTTGTGGGAGAAGCTTCGTTGTCCTAGTTGCTGACCTTTTTTCCATATTCATCCATCTGCAGGTAGGTTGTCTCTTCCGTTTTCATCCTCCGCCACCTCCGCAACCTCCGCAACAGTATTTTTTTTAGTTTTACTGAGTGAAATTATCGAGTAAAGAATGAAATAAAAAAAATAGTGTTATAAAAGAAGAGGTAAACTTACCTAAAAATAATAACACATAAAGACAATAACTAAATAACACTGAACTAAACTTACACTGAAATCTCATTATCAATGTAGCTCAATAACATGTTATTTGAATAAGATGTTAGGTTAATAACTTTGCTCATACATTCAACCAAACAACCCTTTATGTATAGCATATAGTAATAATATGTGATGCCATAAAACTGATCATATTAGAGTTTAAGAAAATCATATGCTTTGTATAAGACTAGTCATAGAGATTTGATAGAAAATTCGCACAGAAAATATACAGGCATGCGAGTTCCTGTTGGAGAATTCAACAGTTCAAATTGTTTAAAGCTTCAATCGTAGAGCTCTCATAGAAAATTCACACTTTGCATTAGCAAAACTTGGCATCATAACATTAAATAACATCAAAAATAGATAAGACATTGATTTTCATTAAAATTGATTTAAACCTAAATGAATGGTTTATTACATTCCAATTTCATGTATATCATCATCACAATACAAGACTTCAAAGTGGAAAGACTATGAAAGCCAAAATATTGATCAGACTGCCTAAAAAAGCTTCAACAAATTTCTCAACTATTTAATTCACCTAATTAATAGCTTAAAAATTTCCACAGAGCTTCACATACCTGAAAGATTCAGTAGACAATATAAAATTTGAAAGCAATAACATGTCATCAGGATGAAGAGATGCTTTTTGAGCTCCAACAAGACTGACAACCTATTATGGTAACAAAAACAATATTACAATCAAACTAACTACATTATTCATTCCAAGCATGAACACAGATCAAAATTTAAGTACGCTTGAAGTAGAAATGTGTGTTATGCAACAAGAACTTGTACAAAAACCCAACATTTAAAAGACACATAATCAAGCAGGTAACTCTCTTAAAAAAACACTCTACAATCATAAATATTTAAGATCATCAAAGTTACTAATACCAATAAGCACACTGCAGTCATAAATAGAATGCATCATTAATTAGACAATCCCAAGTATCATGTGTCAGTGTCTAGCATAAATTTATTACAAATAAAGATAGTTTTAAGCATGTCGCTACGATAAAACTAAATTTCCTAAAAATAAAAAGAGGATTTTTCTTTAGTAAACTGAGCATTTTAGACAAAGTTTTGGTTATGGATGTGAAAAAGATAAGGAGTGTGATGGTGGTGGCATGATATCCCAGTTTGATTGTGATAAAAACTAAATTTCCTAAAAATCTACATGTAATTAAGTAGATCTATGTAATTTGGACAAAAATATGAGATCCAGTGTAACATACAAATTTCCAATGAGAATTTGGAGCTTCTATCGACTGTCAAGAAAATAATAAGATTAGTGGTGCGGTGGACATTGCGGCATGATACCTCAGTTTTGGCTTCAAATGGCAGCAGAAACCTAGACAGTAGCAATAAAGTGCCACAAATCACTAGACCTCCAAGTTTGAGCCTCTGAAAACAACTGAATCAAGAATTGATTTATTAACATTCCTCATTTGATCTGAGTAGGATTAGTAGCATGCATATCATCAAAACTGAGTCTCTAATACAGAAATATGCTTGTGGCAATATCTTTATGTGCCAAAATATTTGAAATTATTTTTCTAAATAATTGCAATATGAAATACAATATTGAATTATGCGTGTGGCACACTAAGCAATATAATATATGAGAGACAATATGCAAGCATTTTCTGTTTTATTTCCAAGTACATTGCAAAGGAATGTATGTGAAGAGAATTACAAGTCCCTCGGGCTAGCAATGAGCCTCCATTAACAAGATACTTGTGGGTCTTATACAAGTGAACCGTAGTTTAGTGCCCAGCTACACTGATAACTACAACTAGTCAATTATTAAGCATTGTGTTTAGTGTCTTTTGTTGTTGTCTTGGTGACAAATTTTTTGTTTATGTAGAGCCGCTATTCTGCATTTCTAGTTTTCTTCTGGCCTTTAGATTACTTTATTTATGCCATGTTTGAAAAATAAGTGATTGAATAAGAAAACAAATATAAGAGCATATGACATCATCAAATCTAAAATTTGTTAGCACTAGTTGCATGTTTAATTATAAATATTCTGCAGATGTTAGCTTGTAGTGAGATGTACAGTGAGCCCTGTTACACATACACGTCATATGACACTTGAGCATTCAATTTATTTCTGTTCAGCTATCTGAAATAAACTTTCTGTGGATTCATAGTCTGCAAACATATGTGAACAATGTTTAAATGTGATACAAACAAAATATGAACTACAAACCGTAAACAAATTTAAGAAAACAACGAGTAAAAAATTTAAGGTCAAGAGAGTTATTATGTAACCTAAGTTTTAGGTTCATTAAGTTTAGACTTCATGATGCATGAAATACAGGTAAAACCTCTTAAATTTGGAGAGTAGATTAATTGGGTAAGTTGGGCCATTAGGTGGCAAACTATTTAAGAGTTGCATACAAATTTCTGAGACATTTGATAAGATATAAGAAATTCTCAGAATCTAATAATGTTTGAATTAAGTCTAAAGTATATAATACCAAAATAAATTAAGGAATCAAAAATCTAACCCACTGGTGAAACTTACTACTATATACCAATTTATGATGAGAGCTTTTGTTTACTTTGTTGACTTTACCATTCATACAAGTAGATCTAATACAAACACAAAATACTGGCAAAGGATTAAGTTATAGTTATGGACAGGACAAAGTAAAAGCTACTATGGTAGAGGAAAGGTTTGGCTTCGCATGATTTGTGCTTGAAAGATTAGAGAAGAGTTGAGCTATTTTTCATTTGATAAATCAGAAACAAAATAGATAATGATTACAGTGGTTAAGGACTACAATAATAAGAAAAGGACTTGGTTGAGAGGATGGAACTAATGGTTATATATGTTATACACGTTGTGTGGAGAAAAAAAAAAAGGTAGAAAAGGTGTGATAGTGGGAGGGAGTACAGAAAGAGTGCAGAGAGGAAGGATGTCTCTAAGGCTATTGCCAAACAAACATTCTAAATTTAAGGTCACAAGTCCCAATATATTTCAAACAAGGAGAAAAAAGATTGAATAAATTATATAAAAGAATGATAAAAATTTATTTTTAATGATAAAGATATCCAATATAGATGGATAAATTATTTTACTAAATTTTTAATGAATATTGTACTAATAACCTAATATAAAAAAGTTTAATTGTAATAAAAATAACATGAATTATAATTTCATTTGACATGTTAGTAAAGCTAAGATTTGAAATGCTTTAAAGAGGATAAGAGTAAAAGCTAGTAAAATTGGATGACACTGCCATCAATGTATGTTAATGTTTAAGCAAAAGAATATAATGACTTGCTAAGTTATTTAATATTATTTTGAAGACTAAAAAATATCATATGAATAGAAGAGTACTTTTGAACTTTATGCTCTCAATTCATTTCATTTTGCTTTAATTACAGATATTCTTACTGAGAATATTCAAAAAGAAGATTCATTGTTGTATATATTTTGCAGATGAGATTTTACTAATTAATAGACTATGGATGGAGTTAAAGCAAAATTAGAGTTGTCGAGAGCCACTTTAGAATCTTTGGGTAATCTAATTAGATCTAAAATAGATTATAAGTAGTAAAAGTTTTAATCATATTAGAAGACATCTCAATACATAACTATTAAGATCATGTAATCAAGTTAGCGAAATGGAGAGTAAAGTAATTAATAGGATTCAAGTTGGTTGGAGGAGCATTTCTTGAGTGTTGTGAAATTGAGAAATCTCACAGAAAATTAAAGAAAAAATTTATACGACAACTATGATCACCTATATTATATGGGGTTGTATGTTGGCCAACAAAGAAGAAACTTACTGATAAAATAAGTGTTATAGAGATGGAGATGCTAAGGTGGATGAGTGGTATACTCGTAAGGATAGAAATTGATTCATCCATAGCAAGATTGAAGCAACTCAAATAGTGGCTAATATTAGAGAATTCCATCTTAATTATTCAGATATATTAAGTGTGGGTCATTCAATGTTCCAATTAGAAAATTGAGTATATGAATTCTGCTAAGGTTAAAAGAGGGAGATGAAGACGAAAAAAAGCATAGGAATAAACAATTAGAAAAAACTTCTCTATTTGAAACTTAAAGACATTTTTATTTGATAGTGCATATGAAAAAAAAAATCATGTAACCAACCCAACCAAGTAGAATTAAGGCTTGGAGTTGTTGTTATTGTAGAAGGAAAAATAGTTCACCTCACAATGCAAAATAAATCATATATATAGACTTCATAATATTTAAAGAGTAAAAAACTGTCAATTAGCTTAATAAAAAAACGTCATAGAAAATAGCCACACCAAGAAAAGAATACAAAGGGGAGGGGTAGCAGATGACCTTTATCAAATTAATTGTTTTCATGCTCTACATCAATGAATTTCATCATCAATGAATTATGTATATGGAATCAAGAGAGAGAAATCCTAATATAAAAAACAGTCAACATTATGTGTTGAGAGGTACAGAAGCATTTCCAAGCTTGAGTCCTTATGATTAGTTGATACAACCAACATAAAATAAAATTAAAATAAACAATAACATTCTTAATGTATTTAATATATTGCACAATTAAAAATAATAGAGAATCTTAATGTCTCCATTAAAAAAATGCTAGCATCAATTATTAGAAGCATGAGTTGCGGCTTTTAACAAAACATCCATTCTCAAGTAACAATCTTCCTTAACATGTTTGATATTTTGAAAGACAATGAGATGGCTAGCAATATAGGTAACCGCTTTATTATCACACTCGAGCATCATAAAATTGAATCACAGGAAATTAAATTTTTTGAACAAACTTTCAATTCAACAATTTAAGAGTTGAATTTCTATCATTTTTTGTATGTACTTATATGATTCATTTAGCCTAATTTTTACTTGTACAAGAATTTTTTTTAGATATCATGCTGAACTATTATCAGTGGTCTGTTTTCTTAAGAATAATTTGTGCACATGTTATGTTCTCCCCATTAATCAAGTTCATGCATGATAATTTTGGAAATGCTAAGCTTGCACAAGGTCAAAATAATTGTGATTACTATTTATCATCATTAATCAAGATTGTTCATGTGTCTTGCCTCTTTAATTATTCTCCTAAAATAGAATTTTTATGCAAACAATCAAGTATCACTTGCGTAACCATATGGCTTAATAATGCAGATGTTGCTGACTCACAAGAAACATCAACGGCTAATTAGATGCTGCTACGTGAGTATTTTCACTCAAATATTGGTAACGCCATTTGATTTTTTATGGAAAAATGTTACAAATATGAAAGAACACTAATTAATTTAATCATCCTGAGCGTTACAAAACCAAAGATAACACACATAATTTTCAGTCAATAGAAATTTGATAACATCAGTAGTTTCCAACTCCAACTCAAGAATTAGCATTATGATTACCTTCCTTTCTACATCAAAAGTGAGCGTTTGGCATCATTTTACCCTCTTATTGAAATCTTACTGGCTATCAACTTTTCTTTTGAAGGCAATTCTGAAACTTCCTCAAAAATAACAAGCTCTAATAAACAATTAATCTCAAAAGTTAGAATGCAACATCTACAAGGGGAATATTTATGAATCTCGAGAAAGCCCATCAGCATGATCTCTAAAAATTACCTTTTCGCTGCAAGTTGAATTTTTATGTGCTTGATTTGGCCACAATTATTTGTACTTTTATTTATAAAAGAATTTTTCTGAACACTAAACTGAACTAATTCCAGAGTTATATGTGTTCTTAAGAACTATCTGTGCACAAATAATATGTTCTCCCTGTTAAATGAATTCATGCATGATGATTTTGAAGTGTCAAACTTGCACTTGGTCAAAAAACAAGCTCAACTACAGGAAATGTGCAAGGTGATACAATAGGACCCCCATTTTTCCTAAAGTCAAAATTTAGTTATTCCCATTATTATAATATCAATTGGACATTTTTAAATGAGTTAATACCATATGCGTATGGCCAGCTTTCTATTATGTTCTCCCCATTAACTGATTTCATGTATGATGTTTTGTAAGTGTAACATTTGCACCATGTCTAAAATAAAACCAAAATTCAAATAAAAGAAATTTGTAAGACAATACAATAGGTCTCCATTTTTCCTAAAGTGAAGGTCTAGTTATTCATATTAGCTGCACCCTCAAATAGACATTTATAAACGAGTTGTAATATCATGTGTGCATGGCCAACTTTCTAGTATGTGCATTTAATCAATTGTGCATCCAATGAATTACTTTGGTAATCCAAGCCCCAACTAGAAACTCTCACTATGCTTATTTTAAAATAGGTGCAGGAATTGGAAATTGAAAAACATAAATTTTAGATATATAGATTAGCAACATCGTAACACCAACTTATCATCATTATTCACTACTGGTATTTCTAAAATGGAATGCACTAAAATAAAAATTTCAAACATCATGGATAAATGTAGCACATTGCATAAAAGACAGTTTTTTAAGGAAATATGAAGCTCTTCCATCAGCTTTCTATCTGAGGTGAGTATATAGCATTGTAGTTTCAATCAAACCTGCATTTCAACTAATAGAATGTTTGCAGAAAATGGAGTTAAATCTATAGAAGGGAAGAACATTTTACTAACTTTATGTTTGCACATCAATATTGCAAACAGAACGCCAGAGTCCGCAACATCCTGCAGTATAGCACCAGCAGCTTGTCTTGTGGAGTAAGCAAGAGGAAGACAAGTATATGCATGGAGAAATGTGGCCATATTCCTATAAATAACAATTATCAATAGCACAAAAATGTAAGTAGCCAAGCATAAGATGGACAAATTGGTAGTTAGTTATGATTGTTAAAGTAGGATCGCAAACAACAATACAGATTTATCTTAACCGTTGGAAGCAAAGTGTTGCACAGAAAAACGTCTTACTAAAGTAAGAACAGGGAACAAGAAAATTCAATAACCAAGAATTTCACCTTCTTTCAAAGCACACGTTTGGTAGCCTTTGTTGCAAAGAAACAACCAAGAAAATTCAAAGCACAAGTTTTCATCCTTTATAACAAAAGGAATAGCTTTTCAGCTCCATATATGATAGATTGCTTTTCAAATGAGCTCAAAAAAATCATTTCAATAAAGTTCTTCAGCACTCTAATAAGTTAAGAACAAAAAAATAAAATCGTCAAGCATCCAAAACATTACACTTCTGCTACAATAGTGCAAGAGCGCGAAAATGGAAAAATGCATTTCCAAAAAATAAAAAGAATAAAAGCAACTTAGAAAAATTCATCATGGCAAAAATATTGCAAAGTATCTCCATAAAAAGCAGATCCACAAGACATCTACAAGCGAGAAACAAAAAGAAAGAAAGAAAACAATATGCAGCTGCTGAGAGCAAATAATCTGCCAGGCTGGTAAGCAGCTCGACTCAGCTACTAGGGTGGATTCGCTTGGCACAGACACCCAAGGAGCTCCGCATAACCAGTCTACCATCCCACTTGCCTTAGTTGTAGTTTTCTTTGTAATAACCAAGAAAAAAATTCTTTTAGCCAGTTTTAAAATTGTACGCCTTGGGGGTATTTTCATAATTCCAAAAAAGTGCATAATTGAACTAATTTTTAGAATATTTTTACAATTGTTATGATTATTTTGAATTTTATTTTATTGTTTTATTATTTTTCAATTAAAACTTAATTTTCCTACTAAAAAGAGACCACCCCATCATAAAATCCCTATCTATCATCTCCACTCCCTCTCAAGTACTCCAATCTCTCTTCTTCTCCACTTTCCTCCCCTTTTCATTCACTCATCTCCTAATCCACCTCTTCTCATCCAAGGTAGCCTTTCTCTTCTCCTTCATTTTCTTTTCTTGATTTATGATCTAACAAAGTTTCTAAGAATAGGACCGACTCCGATCATCTTCCTCACCCTCAAAATCAACCCTAAGATTAAATTTTGTATTGTTAAAATTTAAATTTATTCACACTTGAATTAGATTATTTTGACATTGGCATCAATCGACTCTACCGTTGTAACGACCCAGTGTCTTTATTTGCAAATTAGGTTAAATTCCCGCCTCAGAATTCGGGTTACGGGGAATTTCGATTTAGGGCAAACAAGAATACCAATAGATAGAAATAATTTTTAGATCAAAGTGCCATAATTTGGAAGAATTTGGATAACGAAAACTCCCGCTTATTTTTTTGAATTATTTAAATCCATAAATTGAGAAATTAAATAGTGACCGAATTCATCGATTTTTGTATTGCTATGTAAAGTATATTTTTTAAAGGTTGCTCGAAAAGTTTCATCAATTCTGAGCATTGGTTTGATCTCAATTAATTTTCGAGGTTTAAAACTTCAGAAATTAATTAAATATAAAATTTTGCTCTGAACCAAAAAAATTTGGCATGAGGGTGTTCGTTATGTCACAACACACATCAGTATCAAGTTTAGTTATTTTTGGACACCAAACGGCGAAAAAATGCGAAAATTTTAAATTTAAGTAATCGACAGAGCCTGCAGGCGGAACCTTTCGCCTGCCAAGGAAACCGCCTGTGCCGTTTTTGGAGCAGGTTGGTCGACCCTCTTGGCCGACCACCACCTCTCCTTCCCTCCTCTATTTAAACCCCCTACTCCCTCACCTTCCCCATAACAGCGACAGCCACTCCCCACAACCAGTCCCTCTCCCTGCCAGCCCCTCCTCCTCAGCCCTGCCAGCCAGCCAGCTCCCTCCTCCGGCCAGCCAGCAGCATCCGACCCAGCCCCTCCCTGCCTCCTTCGGCCGGCCAACAGCAGCCCAGCTAGCCCTCCTCCAACCAGCCAGCCACTTGCCAGCCTCCGGCCTCCCACAGTTTTCCGGCAATCCTAATCCTAAAGGTGAGATGAGATGAAAAAGAGGGGAAAATTTTGATAATATTTTCTTTGTTCTTTTTACTCTATACTTAATAAATCATTGCTATAACATTAATAAATTAGTCGTTCACATTATTATTATTCTCATTAATTAATAATGGGAACAATACAAACATTGTTAAATGATTTTTTATTTCCATTCTGTTAAATTTCAATAGAGGCATTTTCATTTTTATAGTCATTTTCGTTTTGTTTTTCTTTCATTCATATATTATTATTATCATTGAAATAAGGATAATAATAATTATATATCAAATATAATGGCTACTCTCAATGATTTAAAAATATTATCTTCTATCAAGAGAAAGAATGAATAAAAGACGAAATAGAAAAGAGCAATGTAAAATCTCTAAAAGGCTAATTTAAAATATCCAAATCTAAATGCAGATCCAAAATTGAACTGTCAAACTTTGAATCTTAACGAAAAAGGTACCCAGTACATGACAAATATTACTTTTTGCACTTTACCGCTGCTTAGCTTTGCTTTGAGCCAAATTCATAATGAAGTTTGGTTGGTTGTTTGGAACCAACATAATGTGGTTGTTACTGAAAAATAACACCAGTAACATTCGAGGTTAGTTACTGGAAAATGACATCAGTAACATTCGTGGTGGGTTACAGGAAAAACGACATCAGTAACCTACATTTTGTAATAATACTTTTCGCGGGAAATTGATTATTTATTTTGCACTATTGCTTTACTTTTCCTGCATTTTATTACCGCCTTATTTCCGCTAATCGCATCTTTTAAAGTGTAATATTATTGTTTACTCAGTACTTAGAGTATTCTATAATTACTGGAAATTTCAACCCTGATATTGTTTTCTGTACAATACCAGGTCAGGTGCTTCTGGAAGAATACGCGCAAGAACCCTAATTCTTAAATTTCCAATCTTGTTGATAGATCCACGGTGATGCTTTGCTTATTTTTTTTCTCTTTTTTTTATATTTCACTTTTGTACTAGAAGTACGATGAAGGATCATGGAATCTGCAATCTTGTAATAAATGAGAATGTCTTCATCTTTACATGTGTATCCATTCTCTCTCAAATTACTCAATAAGATCCTGCGGTATGTGAACACCTAAATGTCGGGACAGTTCTCGCTGAGCCGGCATCGAGTTATCACAACCGTCTACAACCTCAAAGTTGAATTAAGGGTAAAATCTCCTCCCTCATATCCTAAGCTCCATTCTACCAACAGTAATCCATATAAATCTAAATGTTTACATTCATGTTTTATAGCAGTAACAATAACAAATTTGATTGAAAATATTTGTTATGCTCTAAGCATTTAATCCAAAGTCAAGATAATTAAATATTAGAATCTTAGAATGAAAATAGAGTTGTATTCAATAACAAAGTTCTTGAATTTAAAGATGCTAATTTAATGTGGTAATCAATTGTTATTCGCAGTCGTATGGTAGCTATGAATGTTTTAGGAGAGACAAAAGAAAGAGTTCCTAAGAATAAAGATGCTCGGTAGTCAAAATAAAATATTCAAGAAAAACAAGAGAAAAAGATTCAATATAAATATAATTTAAATGTTAATATGACAAAAATTAAGAAAATATAAATTATCATATCATAAATCCTAAGTAGTTCATGATGTTATGATAGTTGCATGTAATACTTTGTATAAGAAAATATATATTATTGAGAGCGAAACTCATTTATTTAGTCAAATAAAAAGGTAAAAAACTAAAAATTTGATTCAAGTGAAGTATGTTAAGGACGCCCATTAGATATAAGGTTCAAGAAAGTGGACAATCAACATAGATTGAAGAATTTTTTTGATAAACATTTTAATGTAGGCTGTAACAATAGGATTGGGATGAGATTTACAACTCTTAAGATAATACCAACTAGTTGTTCATTTAACAAATAAATAAAATAAAGATTTGGAGAGCTTCAAAATTTATGCTGAGTGATACGGTGTGCAATCAGTAGACATCTCTATTAATGTGTAAAATTTGAGAGATAAAAGAGTTTTTTGACTCACCAAGTTATTAATACAATGTTAAAGATTGAAAAGATACTAAAAGAATAAAGAAAGAGTATTGTAATATATATTTACAAGAATAAAGTTAATGTGCAAAAGTATGCAAATTATAAGAAAATTAAGCTAATAAGTTGTATTTTTTTAAATATGGGAGAGAGCAATTGAGCATAGTACAATCGGATATTAATATTTCACATAACAAAATTGATTGTGTTAGATAAATTTTTAGATTAAATCGTACATTTGCTAGGAGGTTTGAGGAAAGAATTTAGAGAGAACAAATTTCATTCATATGTATTGATTTAGAAACAATATATGATAAAGTTCCAAAAGAAATTCTTTGGGGAATATTAAAAAAAAGGTTGTGTGAATAATATTAAAGTTTAAAGACACATATTAGAGCAATTATATATGTTTGAGCACAAGGCAATTTGCCTAATGATTTTTCTACTTCAAATGGATTTATCAAGGTTCTGCTTTTAATATGTAATCTCTTTTGTTTTAGTAATGGATGTTCTTATTGAACACATTCAAACAGAAGGTGCCTTGGTGTTTGTTATCTGGAGATGGCATTATTCTTATTGATATAGTTAAAGATGGAGTTAATGTAAAACCCAAGTTATGGAGAGCTATGTTAAATCCCAAAGGATTTGTCCTTGGTAGATTTAGAACAAAATATATCCAGTTTAATCATAACAAAGCTATAGTAATGAGTATATAACAATTGAAGATCAAATATTAAAAAGTGTGGGAGATTCAAATGCACATGTTCAATCTTACATCATAATAAGAAAAAGATGATATGATCAATAGGTCCAACTTGACCTAATGAAATGTCGGGTGCTTCTTAGGTTGTGTCATTGAGAACTTTCACATAAAGTGCAAGCAAAAATTTAGAAATAGTTACTAGACATATATGGGGTAAAATGGTAATCGTCAAAGTAAAAGCATACTAATCAAATAAGATGGGTGAGCGGTATATACAAAAGAGTATAACAAAAAATAAGTTAATTCAAAGCAAGATTAAAGCATCTTCACTTAAGGATAAGCTAAAAACAAGTCATAAAATGTTAGATTCACCAAATAGAAACTGAGTTTATAAATTTTAACCATATTAAATAAGAGTGGAAGATCAAAAAATATGACAAGAAACTAATAATGTGCATATCAAATAAGTGGCACATACAGCTGATAAATGAATAGAAAACTCAATTCATATTCAATCAAACTATAAAGAGACAAAATCACTCAATATTTGTGCAACCAAAAAAGTGACAAAACAGCTTATCAAAAACTTAATTCTCATTTCTTTTTTTGTGAGCCCTATACACCAACAAAACTGTCAAAAAATTTGCTCATTGGGTCGTTAACATTACTATAGACTTCATTCTCGAACACAACATCCTCCGCACTCGTACCAAGCAACGAACAATAAACACACCACAAACACAAAACTTGAATAAGCCATAGCATAGATATCGAATTATCCTAACAAACAAAAACTGAAGTCCTGCCATCATAGCAGCAATATCAAACTTGAAAATGAACATTATCAGTATTAATTATTTCTTAAGCATGTAGCTCCTTCATTAACTAAAATTAAACGTGCATAAATACATCTATCCCTAATAATAAAAAACAATACTCAATTCTTGCTCAATCAAAGTATTAATAGAGAAAACTAAATTTCAATTCAACCAAATAAGTGGCATAAACAGTTTATATTTAATCATTAATTTGTCTTTTTTTTTCAATTTCTACAAGACAAGAAAAACTTGCTCCTAAAAACACCAACATACCAATAGGTATTCATTCCTGAACATATCCCCCTCACTCATTTCGAGCAATTAACAAGGAATATACCATCACAAAGCCAAAATCCAGATACATAGTAGCATACATATTGGATTGTTCATGCCATCACAACATCAATATCAACTCAAAAGTGATCATCAACAGCATTGATTATTTAAGCATGTAACTCCATCAACTAAGAAAAAAAACATAAGTAATACAGTAGCCGTTGGATTGGCAACAAAGTGGGATGAGAAGGTGATGAGAAAACTAGTTTTTCCCACTCTTGAATCACTAATGAGAAAAATCTTGAAAGAACAGTCGCAACTGCTACTGTGCAGAAGACAATGGAAAAGAAGCTCGACCCAAAAACCCAAAATCACAAAGGAGATAATTTATAGGGATTTTTGCAGGGCATTGGCAAAGGTTTTAGCAATAACATTCGATTATTGGCATAGTGGGAAATGGAGACAAGCAAGCTCCTTTTCCTACCCCATAATCACCAATGGGACGAATCTTGAATAAACAGTCAAAGCTGCTTTTGTGGAGAAGAAGACAACGAACGAACAAAAGCACAGCCCAAAAGCCAAAATTGCAAAAAAGTCTCAAAGAGTGTTAGTGGAGTACCTAAAAATATCTCTGCAAACACCACGTGCAAAGTCTTCCATCCTTTTTAAAAGTCAAAAAGTGTAGTTTCCTTAACAAGCTACAAACAATGTTGATACTCTTGCCAATAAACAATTGTGCTCAACTATCAATCAAGAATATTGTGTATAAATCATACCACCTGGGAGTCTTCATTGCATAAATCAAGACCCTCCTCCGCATGCAAATGTCTGCCATCCATTTTAAAAGTCAAAAAGTGCAGCTCCCTTAACAAGCTACCAAGAATGTTTGCACAAGACTCATACCAATAAACGAGAGGGCTTCACTGCATATATCAAGATCCTCCACTAAGACAACTAATGGGTAGTCACTATAGAGTAGTCTCTAATTCTCTGCCACTTAGTATTTAATCTCGCATTAAACAATTGAAGATCATATAATTCAAAGAGAAATGTTCAAAATATCTTGATTCAATTACACAAAATAATGACAAAATGGAGAGTAATGTGATTAACAAGATCCAAACTTGTTAAATAAAATCAATAAGTACATCCAAGATTTTGTGCAATCAAAGATTTATAGAAAAGCTATAATACACTGTTACATGGGACAGAATGTCAACCGGCTAAGTAGAAGTATATTGCCAAAAAAAGTGTTAGAAGAAGATGATGCTAAGGTGGATGACTGGGTGTATACAAAAGGATATACTGATAAAAGAGTTCATTCTTAGTAAGGTTTGAGTGGTTCCATTTAAGGATAAATCTAGAAAAAGTATCTCCAAAGGTTTGAGCATAATATGCATATAGACTGTTAGATGACCCAATTAGGAATTAAAGAAGATGAATGCCAAAAAAAATCTAGCAAAACACTATTGAGAATGATCCCTAATAGTTGGAACATAAAGAGGGGCCTCACATAATGAGACTAAGGCTTAGTATTGTTGGCAATGTAGTAAGCTAAGAAAGTGTTATTCATCACCAAATCAAGCATGCTCTATTATTACACATTGCTCTCTAAAAATTGAGTGACACCAATCCCTCTACATCAAAAGTTGTAATTCTTTACTAAATGGTTGTTTTGTAAACCAAATTTGAAGTAAAATTATAATCAAACTATAATGTAATCTGATTGCAGAGTAAGTTCATTTCTTTACTATTGTTTGCTGGCTATAATTGTTTCTTTGGTAATCAGGTTATTTTAATTTAGAATGAAGTGATTTACAGAGTACGATACTCCGAGCAATTATGTAATAAAATCACCCCTGAGGGGAGAAGATGTTCATGAAGGGCAAGATATTCATTACAAACAAAAATGAAGAAATGAATTCAATGCGTTGAAAAAACTTAAATAGTTTTCCTTAATCTGCACTCAATAAATATTGTGAAAATCAAGCAACGACTTTAAGAGCAGCAAAGTTTATAAATAAATTTTAAAGAGATAAAAGTTCTCCTTTGATATAAAGAACACAATCTTCTCTAACCACTCAAAGAATGCAGCACCACAGCAAAGAGAGCCAGAGGTAATGTTTGCGCAAGACGAAAATGTTCATAAAATAGAAAAATAAAGAAGCAAAGCAAATATATCGATAAAACTTAAACAGTCTTCTCGAATCTGCACTACGGTAGAGGAACCGAGAGACAATATTTGTGCGTGGCAAATATGCTTGTCACAAAAAATGAAGAAATGAATCCAACGCATCAATAAAAGAAAGACAACCTTCCCTAATATGCACTACAGGAGAGGGGGGGGCAATATTCATGGTTGCAAAGAAGTTCATCACAAGCTAAAATCAGCGGCGATGTCGCGATCAAAGATGAACACGCAGTCGGGGCCGGGAACGAAGGCAGGATCGACGACAAAGGAGGGAAAGAAGACGAAGGTGGGATCGTGGAGAAATCAGGATTTTACAGTGAAGCTCAATAATCAGATTGTGCCCAAATCAGGTGTAATCAGATTACGGCCAAATCAAGCATAAACTGTTTACACTACCTTTGTGAAGAAAAGGGGAACAAAAATTCCCCTAAAATTCCTTGAAACCAAATTATTTTAAAAATCTAGCATACCAAACACCCTAAATTTGTAAATCTCAGGATTTAGATTACCTTGAACTCAAAATCTTCGCATACCAAACAGCCCTTAAGAAATTTGAGGATGTAAAAGCACTTTATCTTAGCCCAATAGGATCATAAGCTCAAACAAACCAACTGTACATTATGTCACCTTAACTTTTTATTGTATATTGGTTTGCTTAACACAATACAAATTTATCTCAAGTCCTGGACAAAATAAGTTTCAGCTGATACCTCTTCTTATCCTCTTATTTTGCATCATTAAATGATAGAAATTTTCAAGCTCTAACTGGAGGATAATTTTCTCCAGTTAATAATTATAAGATATATGAATATAAGTGTATCTATCCTTCAAAGAATATAGCAGTACATCCAAACAAATATGTATGTATGTGCATGTATGTGAGTGTATGAGCATTAAAATTTTGAATTACTTTATGATTTTATCAAGCTATAATATAACATTCTTATTCCTAAATTAAAATTCTGATTGATCAGTCAAAGATAGAGTGGATTTGTATACTGCTTCCAGCAGAATTTAAGAACAAGAGTATAAACACTGTTATTTGTAAGCACATAAGGTTGTAAGCATATGAAATAGATAACCACCAGTTAAATGAATGAATCAAAGAGGAGAAAACAGCACCCGTCCCTCCCAGTAATGGAGTCATATCAAACTTTGGATTCTTCTCAAAACATCTGTCAATTGACTTTGTCAATATAACCAACATCTGCACAAAAATATTAAAACAGCGATATGAGCTCAAAAGGTGTAAGAAACACTACAGAGGGTAAATAAAAAGATAACCAAGAAAAGCTTACGAGTTGAAAAAACATCTTCACTAATCTCTCCTCTATCATTATATGCATACATCTATATTTATTTTATACATTCATAATGAAGGTGTATTAAAGAGTTGGTGACCTCCAACCACGAAACACAAAAAAAGAAAAAACAAAACAGTAACCAAGTTCTAAGAGAAATTTCCAAAAAAGACATCTCAGCAAACGTTGATTGTCTCCACTAGAACAAGCAATGCTCCCGGTCAGTGATTTCTTATTTTCCTCATGGTTACAGCTAAAATTTTTATTGCATACATTTATATCTATATATATATATATATACATATATACACACACATATATACAATTTATATTTATATAATATAAAAATAATATTTGTATATACAAGTAAGTGTCTATGTATGTATGTATCTAGGTGTATTATTCAAAATACAATCAAGAAGTCATTTAAATAAATTACCTGACCATAGAGAAGCTCAAGTTGTCCTCTTAATGCCTCATATGGCTCTTCAGTGCAGCTAATACATACCAAATATATAGGGCCTTTCACAAGAAATACTACCTGAACATGAAATAGTTCCTTCAAACTAATGTCAACAGACAATGGATGCTTACTAACAAAGCAAAATTTAGACCAGACCATTGTTTGTTAATTACACCCCCTTCAGAAATAAAATGAAATGAATGCACCAATATAGATCCTACAGTGTAATTTAAACTGTATAAAAATTGCTGTCAGACCCACATTTATTTGTTGGCTCATTCTGCAAACCTTTATCTTTTTATGGTTCAGTATGTAATGACTAAAAAATATTAGAAGGCATTTGCAAGAATACATCCAAATTCACACCAGTTCAACCGTGAAGTAGTATCCATGATCTTCAGGTATCAAATATCTTTACATAGTATATCCACATTTCCCTAAGTTAAAAGGCAATAAGAAATTACAATAATAATAATCAAACAGAGGTAACTTCTTGGTAAAGAACATGTTTCATGCATCATCATAATAGAATTTTTTATTTGCAAAGATTTACGAGATACATTCTTCAAAGATGGCTTGAGTTGATGCCAAAAAATGATCACCGAACAAAACACATGGAAAGTTAAATATGGAAGTAATATTTTCAGTATAATCCTCATATGCCCAACTGTCGCAGGACATCCATTATTGATTAATAAGCAGCTGAATAATATGCACAACATATAAGAGGTTATCGAACAGCATATGACCCTCTTTAATCAAAGATTTAACAAATATTTTAGTATAACCAAAAAGCACATAGAAAAACCAACTGACCTGATGTCTTCCAGCTCTTACAAATTTGACACGATCACCACTGTGCATTATATTAAAAATAAGGAATAAGTTTAGTTACATGATTTTAAATAGAGCATGCTAATGTATCACCCTAAAGAAAGCATGAGTTTCAAATGGATAAGATAAGGCTTGATGGTTGGTTACAAAACTAGTTGGTTTACCCATTCTCAACGAAAGAAATGATGGCTTGCAAGGTTGCCGAGAATCCTGCTAGCTTGTGTTCATCACCATACCTGAGTAAAATCAAACTACCATTGTAAGCTGCAACATGTTGCACAAAACTATCCCAATATGTTGACAATTTGGTTCAAAACTCCACCTAGAATATATTGGCTTTCCAGAGTGACTCAACACAAAAAAGTGTTTCCTTCGTTTTCTCCAAGAAGCGGACTCATCATCCTGCATTTCGGTTTGCAAGCTATGGTCAAACTGTATATGACAAATTGTAATGAGAACTGGACCAAAAAAATTTTAAAAAATTAGAACTATCTTTTAAGTTGGCAACGCAATTAATCCTACAGAAGACTGTTATTACAACTACCTTCAGTCCTGTTATAAGTAATCAATGAATGACACCTAAATATAATGCCAAAAAAGAGAATATGCTAAGTAATTTTATAATAGAAATCCTCCCTCCTCTTCCCTCCTTCCTCCATTGCTCTCTCTCAAATAGAACACCTTCCTCCATTTCTCTCTCTCAAATAGAAAGATTAATCTTAACTTGAGTTTGCAATATAACATCTATATTTCCCCCCCTTCCCTCCTCCCTCCTCCCTCCTCCCTCTCCTTCTACCGTCATACGTGAATTCTAAATTCACAATCGCCTTCTTAATAGACTGTCTCTTTTAAACATCCTTCACTCAAACATTAGAGTTCGTCCTTATTTTTGGATTTGCAATCCACAAATATTTTCTTCACAAAATAAGGCACGTATGTACTTAAATCACCATCCATAAGTGCCATCAAATTTGAATTAATGTAGGCTGGTTTAGAGTGCAGTTTATTAATGCAAACAAAAATGATGCACAATGAAAACACAACAAATCATAATCTGCAAATTACAAAGTTCCAGCTATTGGCAATAGTAGCCGCCATTAATGCAAATCCAGTAAACACAACTCTCTCATCACCAATAAAATAGTAATAATTGCCAAAACCTTGAAACATACAAGAATAGCAATGAACAAATATATAATTTCAGCAGCAATTAAAAATACAAATAAACAAAATTATGGCATATACTAACTGAATTAATAAAAGATGCAAGACAAGAATTAGGGATCAGAAAGTTTGGACAAGCCACTTCAGACCAGTGTGGCCCAAATCAACAGGACATTGTACCCACTTTTGATCAGTTGGTGTGAAGTCGCAATATCTGGTTTCTAAAATAAGGCACTTGTCGGTTTCTGTCATGGTATTATGTAAAGTTTGCTGATTTATATTGTTTGGAAAGCCTATGAGTTATATCTATGAATAGGGTCCTTAAGAACAGTATGGACAATAAAAAGTTTTGGTTAATAGAACTTTTTAGCTTTTAGTTGACTGCAAATTTATTATGGCAGCTTGGAGGCGCCAACAAACACTGAATCTTAGCTCTGCTGTGTGAATGTCTGCATTCTCCATTTTGCTCGATCAATAACAACACCATCCTAAACTCCAACTATCTAAGATCGTTCAAAATAATTTTTATCGCATCATTTTTTGCCTTCAGTTTCTACTTTAAACAAAGGAAAAATTCACTAACTCCTAACTAGGGCATTTAAAGGTCTGTGTTTAATATAAAACCATTTAAGATAACTTTCTCTAAGCTTATCCTCAATTAAAGCTATTTAAACATTGCCAAGAATGTGTCCATTTTTCCTCATATCCTTTTGCGAACATACCAACTCATCCACATTAGCATCCCCATCTCCTCAACACTCATTTTAAGATAAACTTCTGTTTGAAGTTCAACATTCTGCTCCATATAAATATGTTGAACTTATAAATGTTCAAAAAAATCATGTTGTTTGAGTGAAATTTTTCAATCACACAGCACCCCAAGAAGCGCTCTCCATTTCACCCATTCTACCTGATCATGTTATTCACATAGATGTCTACTTTTTCCATAACATCAAATAATAAGGACCAAGTCATGTGAACCTCTCTCTCTCTCTCTTATTGATCACATGATCTTCAATTGTTATATCATCAATATTATTACTTTAAATTATGAATAAACTTTCAGTTCAAAACAATTTTGAACCTACTAAGACAGACCTTTATATTCTAATTTAGCTCTCAATAGCATAACTTTGACCCATCTCTAGTTCACCAATAAAATATCATCTACAAACAACATGCACCAAAACACCTCCTCTTGAGCATGCTCAAATAAGAACATCTGGTATCGTTTTAAACTTTGATGAAATATACTTAAAATAAATAAATATCATTTGACGAGCCATTTAGCAACTAAAAAATATCTTCAATAACTTCAATACAATCAACACAAACACTTCCATACCCACTCTAGAACAAAAATGAAAAAAAAAGTTTTTCATAAATTCTATGAAATACATTAAGTTAGGTTCAGAAAAAGAAATATGTCAAGTTGTGAGGAAAAAATAAAATTTAATGAAAAACAATTACATAAAAAGATGATGATATAATAGCATCACTTGTTAAAAAAATGATGATACAAAATAGATACAAGTTATTGAGATACATGTTGAGAGACTGCAATAAAGATTAAGTGATAAAAATAATAAGAATTAAGGAAAAAAAAAGGAGAAGACTATGGATAAAATTTGCATAAGTTGAAAATAAAAGTGCAAAATAAAATTAAAAAAAAAAAGATTGAAATAGCTTGAGATGATAACAACAGCACAAAATTCATAAAATTCATAAGCTTAAAAATAATAATAATAATAATAATAATCACTACCCTTGCAATTTTTTAAATAAATCATATTTCCATGACTCAAATACAAATAAATCAAAAACAACATACGTATGAGATTCAACTTATCAACTTGTGGTTTCCACTGTTAGCGATCACGAAACCTGCACCTGGTTGGATATTCATTTGTTAGGTAGCCAGAGCTACGTTAACATCAAACATTACTATTTACCTTCTGTAGATTCTTCAACAATTTTTAGTTATGAAAAGTTATATTATTATTTACACCCTTCATTGTCCACTATTCTAGTAATGTAACATCTAAATTTCAATATAAATCCTTCTCAACATTTGTGACTTAGACTCCTCTAGTTATCAGAACAAGAACTCTACACAAATTTATAAAACATAAGAATATCCTAAAAGATAAGAAAATAAAATATGTAATAAGAGAATATGGTCTCATATAAAATAGAGGGCTATTAAACTTCCCAAGTAGCAACCCAAAATGTGTAAGTAAAAAATTTCCGCTTGCAATGCATGCACTTTGCGTGTGAAAGAGAGGGGCTGGATTCAGTTTTTTTTTTTTTTTTTCTTCTTCTGACATGTCTTGGGAGAAGGTTTGGGAACGTAAGCTTTTTCCTATAAAATATAGTATCAATTAAAGTTTGGAATACTATGAAACCATGTTAATTAAATAGCTTGTATTCAAAACTTCATTAAAAGCATTATAAAGAATGATATTGAAAAAGTGCATAAAAATGATAGGCATTAATGCCTCATTCTAATTGTTTCATAAGATAAAATTCTTAATAATTAAAGTTTGATTTCTAAAGTGTGACTTGTTATTAAAAGATATGTTTGTAGCATGAGTCATTATTTAACTTTAACTCTTTCAAATTTGTTTGTCCCTTGTTCATATTCCACAAGAGCCTGGCCTGGCCTAGAGAAAAAAGGAAAACAAATACTTATGCTTCTCTAATTAAAGTTTAATTTAAAGAAAGATGATGGAAGCACACCCACACAACAACAACAACAAACCCATCCCACAATGAATTCTTCATTTCCCATTGTGAATGTTATAATAAACGCCCATCTCTATGTACAAAATTAAGGAAATCATTTCTATTAGTTTCTTACCTTATCTTGTTTATCTTCCTTTTCCTATTTTAAAAAGGGAAAAATTCATATATTAAGATTTTCAATCAGGGGCATCGAACGTTCTATGCTAAATATACTGAAGTATCTAAGCTGGCAATCACTAATCTTATCCACTATTGAGCCATTCCAACCTGCTACAAATGAACTCATTTCTCATCCTATCTTTTTGACTATACCCATTCTTCCATATTAGCATCTTCACTTAATTTATCAATAAATTTCTTTTTTGTTGGACAATATTCAACCTCATATAACATAGCTGCCCATATAGCTACTCTATAAAATTATCATTTAATTTTGAGTATGATTTTTTTATCACACAACAATCCAGAAGCGCTCCTCCATTTCATCCAACAAATTGAATCCTATCAATCACAACACTCTCTATTTCACCATTACTTGCATAACTGAACCAAAGTATCCATCTCTTCTTGACCACAATATCTTCAATAGTTATGTTCTCAAGGTTACCATTTCTATTATGATTAAATGTAAACTCCAAATAGAGCATTTTATATCTACTAAAATGAAACCATTTAGATTCTAAAATGGTCCTCTATAGCTTGAGCTTTTCTTTAACACCATCCATAAGCTTAACAATTAAGAGAAAGTCATCTACAATAACGTGCACTAAGGAGCCTCCTCTTTATAATGTTCAGTAAAATCCAAAATAAAAGTAAATAAATATGAACTAAGAGTAAAACCTTGATGCAATCCATTAGAAACAAAAAATTGTTAAGCAAGCTACCTTGTGATCAAACACAAGTTACAGCCCCATTATACATACTATTAATAACATCAATATAAACCAAACAAATTCTTTTTCTTTCAAAAACTTTCCAAAGAACTTCTCTTGGTGCTTTATCATAAGCCTTTTCAAATCGATAAAGATAATATGATCTTTTATTTCTTTAAATGTTTTTATTAAATCTCATAGTAAATGTATGATTTCCAAAGTATATCTACCTGGCATAAAATCAAAATAACTTTGTAAAACATGGGTATCCCTTCGTATTGGTATTCAATTATTTTCTCCCAAAGTTAATTATCTTATAATTTGCATAGCCTTGAGCATCACTTTTAATCTTATAAATAAGAAAAATAATATTCATTCTCCACTAATCTAGCATCGCTTTAAACTTCAAAGTACATTATATAATTTAGTTAGCTAATAAATTCCTTCCTCATCTAAACATCAATAGAAATGCCATCCAATTCTCTAGTTTTCTTCATCCTTTTTGAAGCATTCCAAACCTCTGTTTTACTAATCTATCACTAAAAGTGCAGTTCTAGTATTTTTTTTATTATTAAATGCATTCATGTTAATTGTATTAATATAGCCTTCATTATAAAACTTAATAAAATAATCATCCATCTATAATAATATATTATTTCTTATAAATTTATTTTATTTAACATCTTCAATATACTTTAGAGGAATCAAGTTTTTAATTTTTCTAGCTATTAGCTTTGAGATCTTATGTCTCTCTACCTTAACAATTCTTAATTTTTCATATAAATCATCAAACACTACAAACTTAGCATCACAAACTATTATTTTATATTCACAACAAGCTCATTAATATTTTTTCAAAATTCTCATTACTTTTACAATAAAATTTATTTTTATAACAAATCTTTTTCTTTAATATTTATGTGAACATCTTGTTTCTACCATCAAGCATTTTAGAAATTAGGTGCTCTCTTTTTTAGTTTGCCAAGTATACTTTTAGTCATCTTATGAATCTTATGAATACGATTAGTGACAGAATTCCATTTAAATTTGACTTTGCCCTCAAAATCCATTAACTAAATTTAAGAAATTCACTCCTAAGAATATTTTTTGTTATCTTTCTTAAGATTTCATAATCTAATTTATAACACATCAAATATTTAATATTACATTTCTTAATCTTATTTTCAAATATAAAATTAATAATCAATATTGGATCATCAAAACCACCTAGACTAATCTTACAATTACTGTAATATATATGACATTTTTAAAAGCAAATAATTAAAGGTTTAAAAGCTCCATTTTTATAAGTAATAATAGTTTCTCTTTTTTTAACTAAACAATAATAATCATTAAATCATAAGTTAAAGCAGACTCCATATCCAAAACCAACATAAATATTACTAAATTCTTTAGCCACTCTCCTAACATATTTAATTAAATATCCACATATAAATAACATTTAATCTTTGAAAATTCTTTGAAATAACCCTTCCAAATCATACCAAAATTTTATTTTATATTCTTATACAATCTTGTTTAAAAAGCACTTACAATATTTAAATAAATTTTGTTCAAAGATATAATCATATCTTCCAACTTTTTAACATCCACAGCATTATCTTGGGAGTTATTATCAAGAATAACACTACACTATCCTATAATGATTGTTACCTGAGTATCATATATTGAAGATTAAACATTTTTTTACTTTCTCTGCCAATAATTTTATTTCTTGAAGACATAAGCACTTACCCTAGTATTAATCATAATAGATACCAATATAAAAGGCTTGCAATTGAAAGAGTCAATATTACAACAACTTATTCTTAATTTAGTGTCAAGTACTAGTTTTTCAACCGCATTCATTCATAATGCATGAACCCTTGTTTATTTGACATTACACTTGGGTGTCGATATAACAATATTTGCACATTTTTCACTGCATTCAGACAGTGTAATGTGTCACTTCTAGGGGACACTCTAACACTAGCATAATTTCTCAACGAATTCATATTATACAAAAGTTCAACAAAGTTTTGTGTTGATAGTCGACTACCTACAGCTCTCATCTTTGATATGGGACTTGGAAACGGCAATAACAATGTTATGCAAGTACATCCACACATTATGTAAATATCAAATTAATGCTAAAGAAGTATTTTAAAGAAAATATTTGTATTTTATTGCATGTTTTAATTTTATTTTTATAGATTTTTATAATTTTAGATGATGCGGGGTGATAGTCTTTTTCAGCAAATATCAATATTTAGCTATCATATTAAATACCACTATCATGCATCCTCAACTTCAAACATCAAATTACATCTCATTGATCATAATTTTCAACCATAAAATTATACCCCACAAACCAATAGCAGCAACCATCATATTACATCTCGTGAATTGTCGGCCACATCAATCAAATCAAATCCCATGAATAATTAGTTACAGCAATCAAATTATACCACATAGAGCATTAATCACAGCAGTCAAATTTTCTTCCTATGATCAACAAATTTCAAAGTAATCAAATTTGCTTTCTCATGATCAACAAACTTCTTATTTAGGACTTCAAAAAAAGTAAATATATATAAATTTTTACTTTATAAAACAATAATTCTAAAATCAAATAAATCTTTTGAGTTTGAGTGCTTGTGGAAGCGTTGTGTTTGAGTGCAAAGCAAGAGAAAAAAACTTTTAAGAAATTCTTCCTATTGTTTAATGTGAGATTTGAATTTGTATTATTTGGGTAGCATCTTTCATTTATTTTTTTTCTAAATTTGTTTTGTTGGTTTGTTCAAGATGTTGGAACTTAACAAATGCTACATTTTGAAAATTTTCTAAGAGATTTCAATTTCCTTGCAAAGGATTTCATATGTTATTTGTGTATAAACTTTAACCTTTATATGTAAATTTCACTACATAACTTTTTTATTACAATGGAAGAACTCACCAAACCAAATAGCTCTCAAGAAGCACTTAAATATCCTAAAAAATAATGCATAGAATACATTAATTAGTGTGCATTCATTACATAACAGTATACATTAATTTGTAGTTATCCTAGATCATCACTTATAACATGTTATATAAAAATCTGTTTATCGGACATCTAAGAATCCCAAGTTTCGTTAAGCAGCTGCAGACCATTTCTACGCTATCATTAATCCAAAAACTAATCGTTCTACACAAGGTAACAGATACTCCAGTGCCTATCATAATAAAAATTACAATCCAAAACCCTTAAGCTTATGGAAGAAATCACATATCGCACCTCATCAAGATGGCGCTTCTCCTTATCCCAATCATCGTGCGGCACCTTCACTCCACCATCCAGATCCTCCCCGATCCTGCTGGAGCCACAGCTGCTCCCCCTCTCACCTGCGTATCCACTGCTGCTTGGACTCGGCGGCATGTCCCCGTCCATCTCTGATTCGTCAATCAATCCAATTTCCCGTTGGGAAGAAGATCCCTCACGCCCCGCTGAAACCATAGCCGTCGGCGAAGATTCGCCGTCCTCGGGCTTGATATCCTCGCCGGCGTCATAGAAATCCTCGGGAAGAGAACCGTTGCTCGCAGGACGCAATTCCTCGGATGAATCGCGGGAGCGTCCCAAACTCAAGGAATTCAACCGCAACTCGTCATCTTGAAATTGAAGGTCGGGAGCGACGTTAGTGACTTGACTGGAATCCATAGAGAGGTGAAAGATGGGTTTCGTCTGAACTAGGGTTTCAAAATAGAAGGAGGAGGGCTTCACTGAGAAAAAGTCCTTCGTGCCATACCCGCCGTGCTCTCTCTGACCGCAAGCACCATTTTAATGGCTGTTTTGACGTATAGGCGGGCTGAAGAAATAGGGAAATCTTGTACGCATACTATCCGCGGCGTCTCCTAAAATGTAAAAACGTATATATTTAAGGGGCTGTAAATATATTCTATACATTCAGCATATATATATATACACTATTAAATCATAATAATATGTAAGAGAAATAAAAAAAAAAAGAGGAATGCAAATAAAATAAAATTTTGATTATATGGCATATATTAAAAATTAAAATGAGGTTGTTATGATGTTTTTTATCATAGTAACTATTACTATTTCTTTCTAATGATATTTATCTACATGCATCAAAAAAAAATTTAATACTTTTATTTCAATGCTTTTAAATTGAATAAAATTTATATATTTGCAAAAATAGTAATCATGATTTATTTATAAATTTTAAATTTTTGATGTTTGATATATATATTTATATACTAAATATTTTGATATTATAATTGTAAATATATATTTTTAAATTACCTAACTAATAAAGCAAATATATTAATGATTAATAATTAGCATTTGGAAGTGTATTGCTAATCAAGAGTGCATAATAATTTCATCCACAAAAATAAAACATTTAAAATTCACTTTTATTTAAATTCAATATCATTAGGATTTTTTTTCTTACTTTAATATATTTTTGTCACATTAGACTAAATTTATTTTGCTTGAAAATCAAAGCACTTTTATTTTGCTTAATTAATCCTTCAATCTAACTTTTTTTTGAGCTAATTAAGCATGAATTGAACACATAAGAATTAAGTTATTGATTATATTTCATTCATGCTATTTAAAAGTGCATATCAATCAATATTAAATATTAATTATTGTCGATTAATTAGCTTCATTCATTATGAATTAATCATTATTTGTTCATGTTTAATTTCTATTATCATAATCATTGTTATCAATGACTTATTAGTTGGAAGATGTCTTATATGTCTTGACCTCTAGAGCCCAAGTTTAGTAGTGCTCAATAGCCTTCTTTCCTTCTCTCTTTTGACTTGTTTCATTCGTACTCTTTTAAAATTTATTTGATATTATATATCTTGTAGATTGAAGTATCTTTTGTATAATTTGTATGATTGTAATTTTACTCAACTTTTTTTTTTATTCTAAACATCTTTTTAAAAATTTAAGATTAAATTTAAATTAGATGTTAATAATATAAAATTCTCACTCTCACTATATATATATATATATATATTAGAGATAGAGGCAAGCAAAATTAGCCTTGCGAAGAATTACAATTTTTAGCTCTACAGTAAACATTAATTATCTATCACACAGAACCCAAAATCTATCCAGAGGGGAGCTGAAAGGAAACTCACCTTTTTAGTAACATTCTATAGAAATGTAGGGATTGAGGTCAAAGTTTGGCGTAATGCGGCTGCAAAAGGCGAGCGTAGATGCCATCTTGATATAAAGTATATATATAATTATATCCATATTTGTACATAGTATTGTTGGAGAATTAACCTCTTCTAATAATAGCTTAGCCTTCCATATAAGAATCAACTAAATTACATTCCTGCATACTATTAAATCATTAAAGGGTGGCATACTTTTTTTTTTTTTTGAATCAAGAGTCATGAGGTAAACTCTTAAGAAGGTGGTGATGGAGATTTAGATTATTCTCCATTTTATTTATAAGGGTGGAGAATAACTCTGTAAAATCCTACCAACATTCGTAAGTTTTTAGCATTTAGCAAGAATATTATAATATTTAATCAATAGTTTTTATAATCCATAATACAAAGATCGATCAAATTAGAAAATATGATCCCATGTGACTCATACTTGGGTTTATCTTAGCTTGGGTTGGCTCAATCTAACCCAAAATTAAGATATTAACCTTATAATAAGGTTTTAAGGAGAACCTTTACTTCTTGGAGTGCCAAATGACTATAAATAGTTGTTAAGGTGCTCTTAGACTCTTCATAAGAGTTTAGGTTAACCCTATGCATTAAAGCAAGTATGTTAGTATAAACATAATTAAAGCAAGGAAATTGTAAAGGACATTTTTAAAAGAGTTGTTGAGGTAGGGGGGCAATAATTTTTCTACTTCTGCTTAGAAATGTTTTTGAGCTTGTATCAGGTATCACTCTTTGTATTTAAATTTGTATTTTTTTCTACTTTATGTGTAATGCCCCACCCGGCCGCTTGTGCAAAGGGAATTCAATTAGCAACGGGGTGGTACATCACTTACTAATATGTTGCTACTGACACCCTAGATGTCCTTAAAGACATATCCAATACTAACTGTAGTGCTCCATCATTTGCTAAATTAAGTATTTCCTTATCTTTCCAAACCATAGAAAGACTGCTCATTCTATGATCACAGCACAATACATATATAGTATAAAAGTAAAAATAGAGTACAAAAGCTGAAAAGTAAATCATCAATATATTCATCCATCCAAAAATAATAAGTCAATCAGATATCTTAGAAAAAAAAAGAAGAATGGTACATCAAGACATGATTAAAACAAAATTAATAATAAATGCTAAAAATGAACTCTCATCTCATTAAAATAGGAAAAGTTAACTAAGCAAGAAAGTCACATCAGCTACTTGGTAATACGACGCTCTTCTTCCTCATGTGATTCCTATAGCTCCATCAGCATGGGCTCCTCTAAGCGCTAAATATGACATTATCGTTTTCATAATGATAGGGCTCTAAAAAAAAAAAAAAAAATCTTACTTAGACAATGAGTCTAAGTGCATATTAAACTCACTAAAATGCAATAATTACATTACAGATATATTTAATAGAAAATTGAAAGTAAAAGTAGAATTAAAAGTAAATAATTAATAATACAACTAAAAATTGTTGAAAAGCTTAAGCAATATTAAACTACATAAATCACTATAATACATGTTATGAACTGAAGTGACTGAATGCCATAATATACAATATAGAACTAAAATGTATATGCTAACATAAAAATGCATAGGCCACTAGAAATGTGCCCAACGCACCGTAATAATAAAATATGTACCCAACACGCTGATAACAAATGTTTAGAGTATGTTCAACGCACCACTAATAGGTTCTTAAGTTGTGCCTAATGCACCGTTAGTAAATCCTTAAATCATGCCCAACACACCACTAAACATAACAATATATTGTGCCAAACACACCAATACAACAAAGGATTATGCCCAACACATCGAGAATAACAATATGATACTCATGACTGAAATATTATAATATGCATAAGCTATGTCAAAAAATATAATTGATCATTAAAGTACAAAAAATATTGAATTAAACACATTGTGCATAAAGTGTTGAAGTAAATATATACTAGACTGAATGAACTGACTAAAAGCATAATAAAATAGAAGTATAAAAAAGGTAAAACAAATATCTCCTTTATTATCTATTTATCTGATATTACTTGCCTAATAAGATGCTAAGACATAATCAAATCTTAACCTATTGATAAGGCTAACATTACAATTTAAGTACTAATAAAGGCAAAGGACCTATAAGATAGAAAATATAAATGTATTTTCATATATAAAGACTTACATTACCAAAATATTTATCTGGATAAAATAAATGAAAATTATTCATCTCAGATTTAATAAATAAATAGAATGTCCAATATACTAAACCTTACAAGCTTCAAAAATTAAAAACACACTCATCATCTAATGACAAAAATAAATATATAAAAATTAATAAAATCCTCATGCCTGCTCATGATCCCATATCTTCAGTCCTAGTTCACGTGATAGCTCCATTCTAGGCTCTTAATTTATCGTATTTGATTTTTAATACGATAGGGCACAACCAATAAAAGAAACATGTGGTTAAACTTACATGTCTAAGCATAGTTAGGGTATTTATGATATCACATTTATAATGCAACAGTAAAGGTGTACAATGCATTTATAAAGGAAATATTGGATATAAAAGAAGTTGACAAATAAGTAAGTACTAGTAGGTGTACTAATATACAAAATGTATAAATTGGTTAAGAAATAATAGTATACAAGTATGAATTGTATAAGTAATTTATAGTAACCTAGAGACAAAATAAATATGATGTAAAGTAAAGCAAAATCGTAGTAAATAAAGATGAGTTGTAATGGTAAATATAATTTATTATTGTTTTATTTATGTTTTATTCTGTGGCCTCATACGGAACAACGATGAGTTATGTATGTCTACCCAATTGGTTATATTGGGGTCTCCTGTATAATCACACATTCTCCCTTAAGTACATGTATGATCTCCTGATCACTCCATAGCCAGCCCTGGCTTAACAATGTCTGTACAGACTAATCCACCTTGAGTGAAACCCTTTCTTTGTATTAGTTATAGTTTATTTTTTATGCATATGAATTATGATCAATTGAATAAGGTTTTAAAAGTGACACTACATTTCAAGTAGATTGCCAAATTAAATACAAAAAATTATGATACATATATTTGTTGTATGATTTAATTATCTATCTTAATGAATGGGGTCTATTGAAGCTCCAATTAACTTAAGGCATATATCTTAGTCAATCATAGAAAAAATAAATAAATATATATATATATATATATATATATATATATAATATATATATATACAATATCAAATTATAGTTTGTTTGCAAAAAATAACTTCCTTGACACATAGAGATAAGAAAATCCTTTATAACTCCCTAACCTATTCCTATAGTTACAATCCTTGATGTCTTTTACTTGAACACTAAATAATGTTTGGGAAACAATATCTATTCTAAGAAAACTAATTGAGAATCTAATGTTTTTCCAATCTCAAGGAATTTCATGGTTTTTGGGTCTCTCAGGTACCTCATAAAATGTAAGGTAAGTCCTGAATTATATCACAACTCATACTTGTATTCATTGAGATTAGCTCTCTTTAAATAAGACTTTGAAAAAGAATCTATTTCCCAAACTCTTCGACTATATCCAGATCTTGCTTCATATATAACATACACCATAAAGTCCTAATCTCCTACTAGCCAATCTACCCCATTAACTAATCAAGACTCAGTTCAACTCAACCTTTACCACATCTTCATACTTAACATAACATTTCTACCTAAATATTCAAACTGACATTTACTAGATTGTTCTAAGTGTCCTATGTAGTATATGCTTACCTAAAGATCAGCCTATGCAAAGAATAGTTCAAGCTATTTTCTCTTAGGGTTATAAGGTTCTATTAGGCTAAACTAGGGCCTAAGGTCCAAAATAAACCTAAGGCTAAGCTCCTAAAAAATTAAATATCTCAATAAGCATCCAATCTAAAAAAAAGTTAATGTATCTACATTCCCTATAATATAATAAGTAAAATGACAGTAAGTAGGATTGATTTAGAGCTATTTTGTCTTAACTAGATACTAACATAAATTAATTCATTAATAAAAATATTATTCAAACTAAAAAATTAATATCACCAAAAAAGTTCTCATGCTTTTCTAATTACTTTAATATATAACATTGGCATGTTTAGATCATTATTTACAAAATTATTAGCTAATTAAAATTTTGATTAAGTTAAATTAAATACTAATCAACCTAAAATTCCTCCCACGCATGCCCGATGCCTCGCATGTAAATTTGAAGTATAATTTAGTAAAAGTTCAGAAGTTGGAAGATCACACAGTCAGCTTGCATGCGCGGGCCTGTAGACAATGCCGACCCACTCAGCACTATTCATCTTCTTATCGGGATATCGACAGCAAGGGACCTAAGGCATCAAAATTCACCCAACATTGTGCTCCTCAGGCCGCAATCCATATATCAAAATAAAGCCGAAGACATAATCTACCTAAAGTAAACAGAAGCCCTAACCCTAATGGCTCGGATCAACTTGATTTAAGCGAGTTAGGTTTTAAGGTAGGGTTTACTATTTGGAGAGTTTGTGCTCTCCTTAGTGAGATAATCAGCTCAATTAGACTCTAGTGTATTTCATGGGTCAAGGCCAACTATGGGATTATGTGGGAAGCGGCGGAAAGGTGTTGTATAACAACAACAAGTTGTTATCCTGGTTAATATGGACTAAACCAAGTCCTGATTCTTATTTTATTAGACTTAAGTGGTCATTATAACCTAACACTAAAAGTTTAGGATCCATCGAACTGCGTGGGTTGGATCGGGGCCCGACTGGGTCGGCGCTCGCATTGCGCCGGCCTGGGTTGGCCTGGCCCGAGGCGACAATGTCATCGTCCCCGATACCCCATTCGCAGATAGCCGTGGGAGGGTACATTCAGGGCTTATTTATTAGTTTTGGGTTAAAGTGATCAGATCAGATGAATAAAATCTATCTGATCATACTCTATCATATAATCACGGGATATAATATAATGTATTATTAGAGTTAGATCATTTCATAAATCATTACAATTTTATTTTCCATCTTATGCAAATAGTCTTATATAAGAGAAAATCAAAAATCTAAAGTTTAGGTTCAGATGATTCAATCACACAGATTTAATATTAACCTTAACACTTCTAATTCAATAATTTAAGATCAATGTTCAATCAGATGCATTATTGGAATAATATCAATTAAATTATCTTTCAATCAAGTTAATTGATTAAGTGATTAAGGTTTAGATCTTAATTAAGATAAGTTAGGATTTAACCCCTAACCTTTCTACCATTAAGACCAAAGGTTAATTTAAAGATCAATAACAAATCAATATATTATTAGTGTATTATTGATGACAAATTTCAGGTTTAGATTAAGTATCATTTACTTAATCAAGTCCTCAAGGTTCTTATGTTCAATTATAATTTAATGTCAACTAAGCACACTTAAGTGTTCAAATAAATGCTAAAATTCTCTAACATACATCATAAAATTATAAAATTATAGAAATATAAATTTGACATAAATGAAAAGTAATTAAAGCTAACTAAATTCTAAATCAAACCAAAGGAGTTAACACTTGATTAAAAATCTAAAGGACTTAGGTTTTATGCCATTCAGCGGTTAAGATTACACCTATTCAATACAAGCTGTTAAGGATTTTATTATCTAGCAATTGACATAATACATTTAAGATACATAACAAATTTTGAGCACTTGATAAAAATGATAAAGTTTCAAACTTAATTTTAACATATAATTTTATGCAATGCTCAATTTTAACTAAAATATATTTAAATTTGATATAATTAGTCCCACTAGGGTCCTAGGGACTTTAAAATGTGAAAACGGTGAAGTTTTGGCTATTTCAGCTAATTCTGGGCATTTTCAGAAATTTTTGGCAATTTTATAATTTCTGAGTGCTGTAGTGCGCTGTGATGCTTCTGGCGCTGCGGCCCGCTGTGGCACGCTATGGCGCGCTGTAGCGGTCCAACTCGAGAAAATACTGTTCAATTATTTTATTTTTTTGATTTTTTATAATTTTCTTAAAATACCGCTACAGCCCGTTACAGTGCGTTGTAGCGATCCATTTGTGATTTACTGTTTAATTATGTAATGCAGCAGTCCAGTTTTTACAACTTGGGCGCTGCAGCACGCTGCAGCCCCAGACGGTATTTTCGCCAGGCGAAACTTGTAAATGCCTTATTTTAAGCTCAAATACTCCCAATCCAGAGCATTCCATGAGCGGTGTCATATATCAATGGAAAGGTCTTTCCGATACCTTTCCATCGACACTAAAATCAGCATAAACAGAGTATCTTAACTAAACAAAAAATGGTGATAAATGCAGGTGTAGCGCCCCGCCCCATCGCCGCGCGCAAAGAGTAATTTGGCGACGGAACGGTGCGCCACTCGGGGAGGAATAACTCGTCTCCCCGAAATGGCTGAAAACTAAGCCCACCTGAAGGGCTGCTGACTTAACCTCAAGTAGGGTTGAGAGCTAATACTTAAGATAATAGTAGTATCCTTATCCTAAGTATTAGGCAAATACATACAATAGATTTATAATACAATAAGAATTCAATGTATGTATAAGATATCAGCATTTCCAGTATACTGATCACATCATAATACTAAGTATAAGTAGTGTAGTACAGAGTGCAGAAGCTTAAAGCATACATCCAGATACATTCATCACAGAAATAGTATGAAAACATTCATCTTAGGAAAGAAAGAAAAGTACATCCAGAATTATTACAAATATTTACTGAATAACAGACATAAAACTAAATACTGAACTGAAAGTAACTGAGCAGAAAATAAAGCTGAAGAAGAGTCTACTAAAGCTCCACGGGCTCCTCCTGGATCTCTTGAATGTCCTCCTGATCTGGCTCAATATACTGCTCGGGATCTAGCAAATTGCCGAATCCCAAAAGTACATCGTGTTAGACAATAAGTCTAACACATCGAAACTAATCTAACAGTTCTAATTATTCATTTAACATTTACATAATACAAGTAAATCTGCAGAAAAACTGTAAAGGTAACAGAAAGTACAAATCTGTCTAAAACTATACAAAACTGAAGTGGTGTGAAGTAAAATTGAACTGTAACTGAATACTGAAAATAAATCAAAATAGTACTGAATCTGAAACTGAGTAATCATATGTACAACTATGTTGTATGTCACTGAAACTATGCATCTGAATATGCCACAATACGGTATGCTACTGATATGATACCAAAATATCACTGAACTATTATGAGCAGTACGGTTCAATGTCTACATACACCTTGTTGGGAATACTGTTTATTGATGACACTGATGCATCCAGAAATTCCCTTGTCAATGTATGCAACACTCCGTAGCTCATAGATCATCACTGATACTTATACATCATTCTGATTCTCATATATCATTTTGATATTCACACATCATGCTTATGCTCATGCTCATGCTTCTAAACTACATGAGATAAATCTGAAAATCCTGAAAATGCTTGGAAAATTGATAATGAATCAAAGGTCTCCATTGTGCAGAATCCTACTAAAAGGATTCTGACTCCTGAATTCTAATCTCGATAATTAGTTAAGGTTGAGTGTTTACTTAAAATCTTTAGCTGGGGAGACTGTATACACATATTTAGCATATTTGCAAGAAAGGTAGATTTAACCCTTAGCTTGTTTAAACTACACTTATCGAAGCGCACTACGATAGGAGGCAGAACCCGATCACAGTTTACATCTCAAGCTAAGCCGTTAAATGCCCTAATTACAAGCATACTTACTGGTCTACACAAAGTGACTTAAGATACTTAGTTTGTTTAAACTGCACTTATCGAATCGCACTACGATAGGAGGCAGAACCCGGTCACAGTTTACATCTCAAACTAAGGATCTTGTTCACTAATTGTAACACTCTTAGTCTTGGAAAATTTACTCTCATGGGACTGTATTCGGCTAATCTCGCAGGATAACACCTGGTCATAAGTCCACATTGGAGTGAATCAACCAATACTGAATATTACTAAATTAATCTACTAATATGGGTATACTCTACTATACCCAACTAATAATCTAGGTTCAGCAGATTCTATTTAATCGATAATGATTTATCAAATCTATTAATCCTTACTCTAAATATGTGTATCCTACACAAGGCTCCAAGGATGTGATCCAAAGATCACTGAACATAGGTTGCTACCACAAAGAATGAGCCACACTCTAAGCACTTTAGATAATTCCTACCACAAGGTGTCAAGTTCAACTTCTAAAGTTATGAATGGTCAACTAGGTTTCTACCTCAATAAGTTATAAAAGTCCTTCCTACCTCAATGTTGCATTAGTTAAGGTCTTTAATCATTTCAATGATGAATCATATAGCAAGACCCTTAACATTTCACTTTCTACTTCTTAAGGTTTACTTGTTATACTTAAGTTAAGATGATTAGATCAAATAATTAAAATTCATTTGATACTTTTCTATTCTATAATCATGGGATAAAATCAAAGATCTTATTAGATTTAGATCATTGCATAAATCATTACAATTTTATTTCCATCTTATGCTAATTGTCTTATATAAGAGAAAATCAAAGATCTAAAGTTTGGATTCAGATAGTTCAATCACACATATTCAATATTATCCTTAGCACTTTTAACTTGAAGATTTAAGATCAATACTCAATCAAATGCATTATTAGAATAATGTAAATTAGATTCTCTTACAATCAAGTAGATTGATTAAATGATTAAGATTTAGATTTTAATCAAGATAAGTTAGGATTTAATCCCTAACCCTTCTATCATTAAGACTAATGGTTAATTTAAAGGTCAATGGCAAATCAATGTATTATTAGCATATTATTGATGTCAACTTAATTTGGATTAAGTATCATCTACTTAATCAAGTTATAAAGATTCTCATGTTCAAGTGATCACATTTAAGTGTCCAAGTAAGTGTTAAGATTCTCTAATATACATCCTAAGTTCATGAACACATATAGATGAAAAAGGTAACATAAAATAAAAAGGTGATTGTTGCTAATCAAAATCTAAATCAAATAAAAGAGATTAGCAGTTAATCACAATTCTAAAAGATCTAAGTTTTATGCCCTTTAGATTATTAAGGTATACCTAATTGATACAAGCAATTAAAACTCCAACACTTAGCATATGGCGTAATATGTATTTAAGATACATAGGTTTAGAGCACTTAATGAAATTGACAAAGTTTCAAATTCAATTTTCAAGTAGAATTTTATGCAGTGTTTAATTTTCAAGTATAACTCAACCCCACTAGGGTCTTAGGGGTCTTAAAATACTAAAACAGTTGAGTTTTGGCCATTTCAGCTAAAATTGGGCAGTTTTACAAAATCTGAGCAGTTTTCTGAGAATTCTGAAAATTTTGCAAGTTTGGGCGCTGTAGCGCTTTCCACGCGGCAGCGCGCGGCAGTGTGCGGTAGCGCCTTTGCGATGCAGCTTGCTACGGTCCGCTGCGATCCACTGTGACCCGCTGTGACCCGCTGCAGCGCGCTATGGCGCGCTGGAGCGGTTCATTTTGCAAAACTACTGTTCAATTAATTTATTTTGTCATTTTCTAAGATCTGAAATATTTCCGCTAAGGTCCGCTGTAGCGCGCTACAGCGTCCCGTTTTTCAAGTTACTGTTCAATTAATTTTTATGGCCGTTTACTAAGTTTTGTGAAATGTCGCTGCAGCGCGCTATAGCGCGTTGGAGCGGTTCATTTTGCAATTTTATTGTTCAATTAATTAATGTGCATTTTTCCTAAGTTTTCTTGTCCGCTGCAGCCCGCGGCAATCCGCTGCAGCGGCAGACGGTGATTTCGCCAGGTGCGAAACCCGTGATGGCCATTTTTCAAGCTTAATTACTCTCAATCCAGAGAGTTTCATGAGTGGTGTCATATATCAATGGAAAGGTATTTCTGATACCTTTCCATCTACACTAAAATCAGCACGAATGAAGCATCCTAGCTATACTAAAAATGACGATAAATACAAGGGTATGCAAAAT